>JAPDVU010000013.1:7857384-9279259 GCA_026230045.1 Corynorhinus townsendii
GTCCCGATCTGAGCTGGGCCAAGTCTCTGTCTGTCACTTGTGTCTCGATGTGAGCTGGGCCGGGTCTCTTTCTGTTGCCTGGGTCCCGCTCTGAGCTGGGTGTGGGAAGCGTGAAGCAGCCATGGGGTAGGAGACCTACTTTAGAAGGGGGTGAGGGTTCAAGCCCCTGCAATGTTGGGGGGGGTGAGGGTCTGTGCCCCACTTCTGTTGCCCCCCCAAGTTCTCTCCTGATGGCCCCTCTGCGACTGTGCCTGTCTTAGGTTGTTCCTTCCTTAAGGAATCTTACCCGTCTCTGGCTAACCAGCCATCCTCCGGGGCCAAGCAGGGTGCTGTGAGGTTCAGTTCTGTCTCCTTGGTAGCCTATGCCCCCATGGCCTCCACACCGAGCACCTGCCTTGGGAACCCCTGGCCGGCTGGCAGGGTCCCGTTGCTGATCACCTATCTCGGGGAACTCGGGTTTCTTCTCCAGTGAGGGCCCAGCTCACACAATTGGATGTGAGACAGATCCCTGGTACCAGCCCCCACGAGGCTTCAAGCTCAGCATGAACAGAAAGCTCAGGTAATAGCTGAGGGCAATTAGATTGTGAGAAGAGGGTCCCTCTTGGCATAAAGGGCAAGAGGGGCCAATATAGGATGCTCAAGTGCCTTCCCAGTGCCTTAATTCCTTCTGCAAGGGATTAAATCCTTTCATGGCCCTTTTTTTTTTTTTAAATTGCTGCCAACCATTCAAAGAATTAGTTTGTAAGTTTGTTTGGGATAATTGTAAAATATCTAAAATTATAATGAGATTGTAGAATAATATCATGTAAGGATATTCTTTGCCCTAGGCCCTGGCAATTCCATTTCAAACTGGCTGTCAATTTCTTTCTGTAGCTTTATATAAACTTTGTCAGGGAGGCAAAAACACAAATTACTTACTTTAGTTCAAGAGGCCAAATATATTGACTTTCAATTACAATCCTTATGACTTTTGAAGGAAACTTCTCTTTGTTTCCTTCCAAAATAATTTTCAGTTTACAGAGAGTTTCATTTAAAAATTTTTGTCACATGAAACAATTTCTCTTAATGCCCCACCCCCTTGTTGTCTGTGTCCATTGATTAGGTTCATATGCATGCATACAAGTCCCTTGGTTGATCTCCTAGTTTTAGTATTTCAATGGTAATCATGCTAAATGACCTTTCTGATAGTCCCAGGAAAGCTAACAAGACATTATACCCTTCCAAGGAAATGGCCTTGTAGATAAACCAATGTATAGTCTTTCTACCCTACTTTCAGGTCTAAGAGCTCTGCCATGGGGCTGTCCATCTGCCTTCGGGAAGTTCTAGTTGGTTTCATTTTAGGAACTGTCTCTTGACAACTATAGGTGGCCATGCACAGAGTTCTTAACCCTTTCAAAGTAAATTCATTTACATGAATCCTGTTTTGTTTTTTTTCCATTTGTCCTCCTATAAATTTAGGGGAGAATTGATGATTCAGCTCCTTTAGCAAATAAAAACTTCCACCTAAAGGTGCCTGAACAATTACATGCATTCTCCTACTATCTGAATCAAATTTCAGTTTCCCAAGTGTTTTTGCACTCTTCCACTTTTCCAATTGTTTTAACTATTTTTCCTTTGGAACAAAAAAAGGAAGTACACACAGTGTACTTAAATGAAATGATCCAGTTATCTATAAATTTCTGAGGTGAGTAAAGGCCATTCTGAGGTAACCTGTTGGCTATGTAAATAGTTCTTGTCTCACTTTGATGTGGGATCGAACCTGCAACCTTGGTGTCTTCTGACGATGCTCTAACCAACTGAGCTGCCTGGCCAGGGCTCATTTAATAATTTTTTAATTTCTTTATATTATGCCACCAAACATTTTGATGTGTTCAACATTTTTTTTTTTCAGGGGAGAGTGTGAAAAAATGATGCAGTCGCGTTGCCCCACTTTTGGGGAAATCACTGGAGTCAGCACATCTGGAGTGCAATGGATAAACCTTGCTCTGGGAAGACTACCTTTGTGACCATGGTATCATCCTTGCCAGGTAAGTATTCAACTAATATTTTTTGAACACCTATGAGGCAGGCACATTCAAACAGGAAATGGGGCAATAAACAAAACAAAGCTCCAGCTCTCATGAAGCCTACATTCTAGCAAAGGAAACAATTTCAGTAACCACAGTAGATAGCCCGTTGTCAGTGTCTATAGTGCTGAAGATTGCATATACTCTGGCTTTAAGTACCTGTCCTGCAATGTACACTTTTCATGTAATCAGGAGATTTTATCTCAACTGCATGTTATTAAAGCACCAACTGAGTAATAAGATGTTCAAATGTAACACGTCTGTGACTCGTTAGCTCAATAGGTAGGGAAGGGCATAATGACAGCAAGGTCATTAACTCTTGGGCTTATTCTATGCACAAATTCGTTAATACCGTTCAGGCTCATACCCACAGACTAATTTGCTAACCTGGCCAGTCTTCCTTCAGAGGCATGCCGTTGGGAACAAGAGAAGCCAGGCAATGATAGGTTACCCATCTATTAGCACTATTGGAAACACAGTTTAACATCCACACCCAGATGCTGGTATTCTAAGAGGCTTGTGAGACAATAGTGTCATTGTGATCAAATGTGGCCCAGGCAGTCTTCACACTGAAAGCTCTCCAGGCTTCCTCTGCCTCCACTAGCCAGGAAAATCATGAGGGAGTTCTTTACCTTGGATGAGATCCTTGGTATGGGATTGTAGTCCTTTTATTTCTGTGCTGCTTCTGTGGTATAGTGTTCAAGAATTCCTAAATTCAACAGTTAATTACGTTAAGTAAAGAGAATAACAAGCCCTAGTCGGTGTGGCTTAGTTGATTGAAGCATCGTCCTGTGCATGGAAAGGTTGCAGGTTCGATTCCTGATTGGGGCACATACCCAGGTTGCAGGTTCAGTCCCTTGTCTGGATGCATAAGGGAGGCAACTGATGGAGGTTTCTCTCTCATGTCCATGTTTCTGTCTCTCTCTCTCTTCTTTTCCCTGTCTCTAAAGTAGATAAAAATGTATCCTCAGGTGAGACTTAAGAGAATGGCAAATGTGATGGGACAATTTGAGCATCATAATAAATAGTGTCAACAACAAATTATGACCCATTGAATAAAGTAGGAATCTATGAGTCTATACTGGTATAAATAAATAGCCAAACAAATTCATGGAGAAGAGAAACATTTTCCTTACCATAGAATTGTTGTGGGGCGACCCGCGAATGAAGACCGCCAGGCAGCCAAATTGAAATTTAGGAAGCCTTTATTACGAACTCGAGCCCGGGCCGCGTCTCCACTGACACAGCAGGGAGCAGCGCGAGCCCCGAACACTCGGAGCAAGCCAATTTTATCCCAACGCAGGGGGATTTGGCAGAACCTGATTGGTTAAACTTGGGTCAGAAGTCAGTTACATTACTCAAAATTTTCAGTTGAACAAGCAATTACAAAAGTTACAAAGCATGGGAGAATGTAGTTATAGCGTAAGTTGCCTGTTTGATCAGCCTTGCGATTTCCTTTATTCTAAATTCTAAATTACAAAGTCTGGGCGCAGCCCGCAGGGTCGCTCCCAGTCACATCCTGCTGGACATAGGATTGGAATGTAGATCTATCTTACGAAAGCAGATTGTACAGAAGCAGAATTGAGCAAAGTTAATAATCTCTAAAAGTTATTTACAGTTTCTACTCCTGGAGCTACTGAGTCAGTGGGAATTGATCTCCTGTAGTTCTGGTCCACAGGCACAGAAAAATTACCTTTGTGATGTGGGATGGATTTACTTTAAAACAAAGGACAGGAGTCATGCCTGGCTGGAGCATGACGAACCACATGCTTCTGAGCGTGGGTCACCTGCCAAACCTTAATATACAGTTGGGGTCTCTGTCCTGACTTGGGGTCACTTACGCCAGAACAGAATGCCAAGTAAAAAAATATAGTAGAGACAATAGAATTATAAAATCACCATTTTCAATCATCATAGTAATAATTGACTCAGGCAAGAATCATTAATGGGTACTAAAGCTAATGTTTACAGAGTCTCCCCACAAGCTACTTTTTAACAATAAAATGAAAAAATGATAATTTTATTTTATTTTTTTAAGAGTTTATTTGAGCCGAAACCGGTTTGGCTTGGTGGATAGAGCATCAACCTGTAGACTGAAAGGTCCCAGGTTCGATTCCGGTCAAGGGCATGTACCTTGGTTGTGGGCACATCCCCAATGGGAGGTGTGCAGGAGGCAGCTGATCAATGTTTCTAACTCTCTATCCTTCTCCCTTCCTCTCTGTAAAAAAATCAATAAAATATATATTTTTAAAAAAGAGTTTATTTGAGCTAAACTGATTAGATATTCTGGGAAGCAAGATCTCAAATGCTCCTCCCCTCCCCCCCCCCCAAAACAGTAATTTAAAGTGCACTATCTTAACCCAGTCATGAAAGGTAATTTCAACAGTAATGGAACAAATCACCTCCTGATACTGTGTGCCGACACCACAGCGTCACTTCTGTGGTATTCCTGCTAAGAATGCATAACCTGAATCTAATCATGAGGAAATAACAGACAGCCCCAGTTGAGAAAGCTCTACAAAACACTGGCCTGTAACTCTTCAAATACGCCAAGGTCAGGAGAGGTGACAAAGTGTGGAAAATCTATTCCAGGTTAATGGAGACTGAAAAAATGTTTCTCGACAACTGAATGCATGACATGATTTGTAATTTTCTTTTATTATATTGGACATTTTTGGGGAAATTGCAAAATTTGAATGAGGTCTGTAGTTTAGGTAATATTATTGAATCAGTATTGACGTAATCTTTATAATTATACTGTGGTTATGAAAGAGAATTGTTCTTGTTTTTAGGAAATACACACTGAAGTAGGGAAAAGGGCAGCATGCCTGCAGCTTATTCTCAAAGACAAAACATTTCAGAAAAAAATATAAATAAATAGATACATATACCGAGAGAGTCTTTAAAGAGAGAGTGTGTACAAGTACACACTAGGCATTGGCCTAAGTTGCTAGAAAAAGAATTGGAAGTAACAAGCAGCTTATTCATGACTAATGTCAGAAGTTCTGAGAACATACCTCCAAATTCTATTATTGGATACCCAGTGAAAATGTATGGTGTGAGCTAAGATAAGCAGCCCTCAT
The DNA here is from genome assembly GCA_026230045.1 of Corynorhinus townsendii. Taxonomy (NCBI): domain Eukaryota; kingdom Metazoa; phylum Chordata; class Mammalia; order Chiroptera; family Vespertilionidae; genus Corynorhinus; species Corynorhinus townsendii. Next base: position 7,862,534 of record JAPDVU010000013.1, read on the forward strand.
GGCAGGAAGTCTTAAATACCAGTGAGTCATTCCCTGTGTTTGAGAACACTCTTCTAACCCTAAGTCAGTTCAGTCCATACCAACTTCAATTCCACAAACTCCTCTACCAAAAATTCTCACTCGCTCCCACCCTCCCTCCCTCCCTTCCTTCCTGTACATTTATTAAAGCTGGAGACAGTGAAGCAAGAAAGGGTTTAGGATAGAAGAAATAATAGGAGGGAGCCTAGGTGGGGCTGCTTTCACTCTCTAGAAAAGCTGTAGGAAAGAAATGAGTCTAGGTGGGGCTGCTTTGGCTCACTGGGAAGACAGAGAAGAGTACCTCAGAGACAGGTTCAGGTGATTAGCCCAGGATGAGCTGTTGCTGCCCACTGCTCCCCTGGTTGTGAGTCTCATGGGGTCCCTTAGCGTTTAGGAGACATGCGCCTATAGCGGAAGAGAAGGGGAAAGGGAATGGCTGGAGCTTGCTCCCAGGAGGGAGAGGGCACCCAAAATTGTATGTTTCTTTAACTTCATATTGAGTCACTGAGGTCACAAATGCTACCCAACTCTCCAAAATAGAAGAATCCATTTTCTGATGAACAGGTTTAATCTAAATAAATCAAAATATTTTTCTAATGTGGGGATAAGACATTTGCTAATATAGGGACAAAAGTCAAAGCTGATTAAAAACCAGCATGATTGAACCACCAGCACCCTCTCTTTGCTCTGTTATTTCTATATCACTGTGGAGAGGAAGCAGCCATATTGGAATACAAATTTTACTTGTTTCTTAAAAAGAAAAACACCCCAAAAACAGAAAAACAAATAGATGGTTTATTTTAAGAATGTACAGGAACTTATACTCTAAATGTCCAAAAATACATATTCTGGGGACTCTTATCACCTCAGAACCCCACCACAGCTCCTCTTTAATCTTTTTAAACATCCTGTTACAGAGATTGTAGCTACATCTGTAGCAGGAAGCATAATATAATAATAATTGATCAAACATCAAAAGCACCTGGGTGGTTCTTACATAGACCTTTAGCCTCCTTTCCCACCAACACGATGTTCTTAGTTTTTCCCCAACCACATTAATGTACCTTTTGTTTGTTTGTTTGTTCTTTCCCGTTTCCCCTGAGGAATTACTATGAATTTCTGCCAGATCAGGAATTTTTCCAGGGAGAGACCATGAGTATTAAAAAGCAGACAAACGGCACCTGAAGGTAAAATGTAAACCTTTTTCAGGCCAACCCCTCTCTTTGATTTCATTCTCCACATTGAATTAGATTAACTGGTGGAATTGCAAGTCCTCAGTTTTGTATGAGGGAGAGGCCCTCTACCTGACCTATTCCAGGAATTTCCTCTTGATTTTCACAGGATGAATTTAGAACTGTCCTTCCCACCCAGTATTATAGCAAGGGACCACATTGTTTGTCTTAAGAGGACCGTGGGTCTAATGTATGTGTACACTCAGCAAGTGTTTCTTGATCATAAAATATTAGCATTAGGGAGAGTTTTAAATAGCTTAACTGCCAATACTGGCAGTTCTGACAAATGGTCACCAGCCAAGACTGTTATTTGTTATAACAAGGAGCTCCCCATGGAGTTGGGCAGCCCATCGCGGTGCTGGACAGCTCTCATTGTAACACTTGCTTCTTGAGGTTCTTTGGCGCCTCAGAGAATGTCTATGCCTCTCCATGTCACAACCCTTCACAGATTTGGTGGCTGGTAATGCATCCCAATAAGCTGTCACCAGGTCTTGTAATGATTTTTCAGATCATATCGAGTAATTAAATGCACGGACATTTGAAAGTTAACCACAGTTAACTCTGGAAGGTAAGATTATGGTTCTGTTTTTCACTTTCCTCCTTACATGTAAATTCCAACCTTGCAATGAATACTTAGTAACAAGGACAACAGCAATTCTTTTTATTGAGTTTATTCTAGATGCCAGTCCTGGCCTGCATATATAACTTTCCTACCGTAACCCCGAGAGATAGGAACTATAATTATTTCCCTTGTACACATGAAGAGACAAGAGGGATTAAGGAAGTTGCCAAGGGCACCCAGCTAAGTCAGTGGCTGAAAAGAAACTGGAACCAGTTTTCCTGATTCTTAACCATCCCTCTTATAACAAGAAAAGCAATTATTTAGTTTTGTTTTAGTGTTGTGTCCCAAAATTGATACAGTATGTCCGTCTGATCTGAACAGCGTAAAGTACACTGCAATGATTATATCCTTTGACCTGGACACAGTACATCTAATAATGCCCCTGGGACTGTGTTTGATTTTTCATCTGTGATAGATTACTGTCTCATATAGAACTTTCAGAAAATCCTTTGGTTCTTATTTTCTTCTTCCCCTTGACTCACTCCCTCTTCTCCTCTCCTCCTCTGTCACCCCACCAGCTCTTACACCTCTCGCAATCATTTTAGCATCCTGGCTGTTAACATTTTTCTCCATGCTCATATAATCACATATAGACAAATCACAAATGCATGCATAGTCAATATAGATATTTTTTGTCATTTGAAAAGTGACTACATTTTTGCCTCTTTTAATTAAAATAATTTCTTGTGTAAAATCTCTCTAAATCAGCTGGTAGAGTACCAATTCATTCCCTTTAATGGATCTTCCAAAATGTGGATGTACTATAATTTTTGCAGCTATTCCCCTATGGATGGGCATGCATAGTATTTACAGTTTGTGTGTTGTTACTTACAATGCTGCACTAATAAATATCCTTGTACATGTTTTTCACTATATTTATACTTCAATAGTTTTATTGAAACTAGTGGTTTTATTTCAATAGGATAGATTCTTAGAACGGAGATTTCTGGGTCAAAGGGTATAAATGTTTTAAAAATAATAAATGTTGCCTGACTGCTTTCCATTATATATTTCAATCGCAGCACATGAAAATAACCTTTCCCCACATCCCTACAGTGTATTTAGCACCCTTTCTAGTTAAATCCCCGTGTAACAAGAACTCCAAGGAAAATACTTAAATATAATAAAGATTATTTACTACGAATCAACAGCAATTCTAATCCTAAATGACAAAATGCTAAAACTTTAATTCAAAATCAAAAACTACACATTGAGTTGTTAATTAAATACATCTCCCATATCTTTTTTACTCTTAATTTTAAATTTATGTATAATACACATGTAAAAGTGTGCCCAAATCATAAGTACGCAGATCAATGAAATGCTGAAAAAAAACACATCCATATCACCACCACCCAAGTCAAGAAATAGACATTACCAGTACTCCAAAAGCCTTCATGCCCCCTCCCAATCATTGCCCCCTTTTTCCTTCCTCGGGAGGATAGTTTTGTCTGGTTTTGAAATACACAGAAATAGAATCATGTAGTATGTACTCTTGTGTGTGTGTCTGGCTTATCAAAGGGTGAAGTTTCTTCATGTTGCACATAGCAATAGTTCCCTCATTTTTATTGCTGCACAATAGTTCATTTTTGGAATAATGTAAAATGAAATTAATTATCCATTCTATTTTTTAAAAAAATATTTTTATTGACTTTAGAGGGGAAGGGAGAGGGAGAGATAGAAACATCAATGATGAGAGGGAATAATTGGCTGCCTCCTGCATTCCCCCGCCCCCCTCCACTGGGGACAGAGCACGCAACTGGGCATGTGCCCTGACTGGGAATTGAACTGTGACCTCCTGGTTCATAGGTTGATGCTCAACCACTGGGCCACACCAGCTAGGTCATTCTATTTTTGATAGATTTTCATAAGTACACAATTCAACATGCTATTCACTTTGTAATTACTATGGTTGTTTTTTTTCATGTCCATAGATTTATCTCATTGTTTTCAAATGTTGCAAGATGAACATTTTACAAGATGAACTATTTGAATATTTATCTTTGGGGGAGTAGTGGGCATTGTGGGTGACTTTTTCTGCCTTTTATTTAAAACTTTATTAATGTTGCTACGCTATTGTGTAATTAATCCTTTTTTAATTAAAGAAAGAAAAGAAAGAAAAGAAAGAAAGAAAGAAAGAAAGAAAGAAAGAAAGAAAGAAAGAAAGAGAAAGAAAGAAAGAAAAAAGAGAACCATCCCTAAGGGTATGGTTTGTAGTAACAAATTCAATAGGGTCCTCTGGGAGTCAGGAACGACCGAGAAGGGGCATTTGAATGTGCCTATTCAGGAGGAGATAATGGCCCCTAATTACAATGTCAATAGAAACCAAAAGCAAGTTAAGAAGTGAAGATAACTGCCTGGGCAGATATTGTTGGAGGAGTTTGCCAAAGACAAGTAGAAACAGGGCAGAATCTTTAAAAGAGCAATCAAGTTGGGCAAAGCCTTAGTTCGGTGTTGGAAAGGCACAGACAAAACAGGTGTAAACTCTTCCCCCTTGGCTATTTCAATTGTAAATCTAAACAGGACCAGGTTAACAGTGGAGAGCTGGTAGCATCCTAAGAGAGTTTCTGCACCTTTTTCTTTCCATTTCTTTCAAAAGGGAGCAAAGGCCGAGTCTTCATAAATTAGGCTCGTGAGAGGTGAGGAACAGGGTTTTGGGGAAAGGGGAAAGCCATCCGGTTGTAAGTTCCTCACATTTCACCCATTGGCAAAACCTGTTCGTGTCAAGCTGGCTCTTTTAGAAAACGTGGGGCCACGGGAAAACGAGGTGCATTTCAAATCCTGCAGTCAGATTTGCCTTGGAGCAGTGGTCGGCAAACCGCGGCTTGCGAGCCACGTGCGGCTCTTTGGCCCCTTGAGTGTGGCTCTTCCACAAAATGCCACGGCCTGGGCGAGTCTATTTTGAAGACGTGGCGTTAGAAGAAGTTTAAGTTTAAAAAATGTGGCTCTCCAAAGAAAGTTCAATCGTTGTCCTGTTGATATTTGGCTCTGTGGACTGATGAGTTTGCCGACCACTGCCTTAGAGCAAGCATGTCAAACTCGGGACTTGCCTTAGAGCTTCCCCAGAAGGCTGTTTGTTTTGAGGGAGAGAGTGGAGAGAACACATCACAGGAAAAGATGGCAGTTAGGCTGTTGAGCAGAAATGCCTTTCGGTGAAACTGTAGAGTTTGACAGTTACCCTTTTCCTATATAGTCCTGGAAGTAATGTTCCCATCTTAGCTTACTGTAAGGATTATCCCTCACCGGGAGGAATTTCCTGTTAGGTCCCCGGGGAAGGTGGTGCCAGACCTGTGCAGATCTATTTTAGACAAAGCTTTGCATCTTTCCACACTTCTCAAATCAGACCATGTAAAGAGCACCTAGAAGCCTCACTGTTCAGGCTGAATCAAGGTTTTCTGGATCCTTCGTGGTGGTCAGGCTTGCTCAGGGTCAGAGGAGGGAGAGAAAGTGACTTTTCATATTATATCTTTTGAATTTTGTATTATGAACATTATTCAAAAAATTAAGTTGTTTTAAAGACTTGATTAAGGTCAAGAAGAGAAATATTAGGTTCTCTGATCAGCATAGCCTCCTGGATTTACTTCATTTCAGACCCTATTTGTTCATTTGAATTGTGATTTCATAGTGTGTTTGAAGTTTTAGTTTAGGGACCTCTTCCGGCAAATCACACCCCCATTTCAAGTTAACAAATCTCATCTAAGTAAGTCAGTCTGTGTGTGTCATCTCTTCTTCTCCCACTACACTTTTGTTTTTCATCAGCGAAACAAAAAGCTTGAGATCTGGATCACAGGCAGATGCCAGCCTGCTGTGTAGTAGCTCTGCGACCTTGCTGATCATGTGAAACATTTTGGGGGTTGGGCGTAGTAAAGAGGTGAGGAGGTTTGACTTTGGGTGGTGGGCACATAATGCAGTATATAGATGATGTATCATAGAATTGTACACTTGAAACCTATATAATCTTATTAATCAATGTTACCCCCATACATTTAATTTAGGGGGAAAAAATACTCTGGGATTCAGTTTCCCCGTGTGGGGCTGTGGAAGGTACACTCCCAAGGTCAGGAATCACAGGCTGTGATTTCAGCTGGTTCTGCCACTTTGTTGCTGTCCAATCCTGGACATGCCTGGCCTGTGAGTGTCTGTTTCTAGAAAATGGAGATAAATCTTATTATCGGGGAGACGGGAAAAGAGAGATGAGAGATGTGAAATGTGTCCAGGACATATCACCTGTCAAATCAGGCTAGCGTCTGTCTTTTCTCTCCTCTCCACCTTCTTCTTTCTGTTTTTGTTTTGTTTCCTTTTAACTTTGTAAAACCTGCCTGTTACTGAGATCCCCTACCTCTCAGAGTGCTTTGTAAACAGCAAAGCACTAGTTGATTCAGCACCAGGCAGACACTGGGCCCCAGGCTGTGAATTTCTCTGGCCTCTCTAAATTGCTCTTGAATGCCACTGGGGAGCTCTGTTTTTCTAGAAGGAATTTAATTAAGCTTTTCCAGCAGCTCCACCTCACAGCATGTTGGGGCAGGGGGCAGGGGGCAGGGGGCAGGGTGGGGGCTTCCCTCCAAAAGTCCTCTCCCACTATCACAAAGGGTTCAGTATCAGGAGCCACCTGGGTGTGGCTTTGAGGAGCCACCTGGGTGCTGGCTTACTCCCTCAGGGCAAGAGCAGCAGCTCAGGTTTTTAAGACACACTGTTAAGACCCAGTTCACAAATGGAAGCCAAATTGGTGATGATGATGATGTCAATAATAGTAATAATGCTAATCATCATCATCATCACAATGATAATAATTAATAATAATAATAAACCACACCTGCTGTTCACTCTGTGTGCTGTGATCTGGAAGAATCAGAATGCATTCAGCCCAATACTTAATTGGATTATTAAAGACTAGAGGCCCGGTGCACGAAAATTCATGCAGTGTGTGTGGGGGGGGTCCCTCAGCCAGCCCTGCCCCCCCCCCATCGCCCCTCTGCTGCTGGTTGCTGCCGCCCCCCCCCCCTTTTCCCGATCACCATCCTTTCCCTCTGCCCGTTGGCACGCACCTTGGCTGGCCTGGCACTGCCTGCTCCTTGACCAGTTGTTCCACCGTTCAGTGGATTTGCATATTACACTTTTATATAGGATTTCATTGCATGTCTATCTCCTCTGAAGTTTTACTTCTACAGGCACATCTAGGTGTAAAATTAAAGTTCTGAAAGAAACACACTAAGAGATGGAAAAAGAGAAGACAGTTAACTTAAAGATTAGTCATTTTAATTAGTTTGGAGATGAATCAGGAAGGGTTAGAAAAATGAGTCAGAGGTATAAGTAGAAGTTTAGAAGAATTCATTAGGATACTTACTTCAGCCACTCAGTGGATTTGTAATCTTTATTAAACAATCTACTCTTCCTGGGCCTCAGTTTTCCTGTCTTAAGATGAGAATTGGTAAAATAATATCTAACACTTCTTAGCTCCAACTTTCCTAGGGTAGATGCTTACAAATGGAAACTCTTCTGGGTCAGCACTGTCGTCTTCTGTGGACAAGGGGGAGGAGATTAAGGGTCCTAATTTTTTAAAAAATATATATTTTATTGATTTTTTTACAGAGAGGAAGGGAGAGGGATAGAGAGTTAGAAACATCGATGAGAGAGAAACATCGATCAGCTGCCTCTTGCACACCTCCTACTGGGGATGTGCCCGCAACCAGGGTACATGCCCTTGACCGGAATTGAACCTGGGACCCTTGAGTCCACAGGCTGACGCTCTATCCACTGAGCCAAACTGGTTAGGGCAAGGGTCCTAGTTTTGATAGAGCAACCAGTATATGCCAGGCACTGTGCGAAAGATTTTGTGTACATTAATGTATACATTAACTCCTAGCACAGAATTGCTCTGTTAATTTGGCTAGTTGTCTTTAAACAGGTAGGCACACAAGCCAGGAGTACTATCACAAGAAAACAAAGTAATCAATAGACAAAGAAGTGTGTATATAAATTTATATATATACATATATATTAATATTTTTATTCATTTCAGAGAGGAAGAGAGAGAGGGAGAGAGAGAAACAGCAATGATGAGAGAGAATCACTGATCATCTGCCTCCTGCATGCCCCCTACTGGGGATTGAGCCCACAACCTGGGCATGTGCCCTTGACTGAAATCAAACCCAGGACCCTTCAGTCCTCAGGCTGATGCTCTATCCACTGAGTCATTTCAGCTAGGGCTATAAATTATACTTATAAATATGATTACTATAAATAATGTATACATATATAAATTATATATTTATGTGTGGTGCATAATTTAAATTTTACATCGGCGGTGTAAATTTTTTATTTTTTATTATTTTTTAAAATACATTTTTGTTGATTTTTAGAAAGAGAGGAAGGGGCAGGGAGAGAAACATTGATGTAAGAGAGAAACTTTGATCTGTTGCCTCCTGCATGAACCCTGACCTGCAACCTGGGTATGTACACTGACCGGGAATTGAACCAGCAACCTTTTGGTACATGGGACAATGCTCAACAAACTGAGCTACTCTGGCCAGGAGGTGTAAAATTTTTAAAAGAGAGTTGAGACATTATCCTAGACACTAGAAATAAGATAATCATAGTTAACCTGCCAAACACATTTTACTTGGGGGTAATTTAGAGTTCATAATATATCTAAATCAAGTTTCATGTATAAATTACAAGTGAGGGGGAAAAAAGAACAAAAAGAAAAATAAAAAATAAAAAAATATTACAGGTGAGCTGTTTCTCAATTCCTTCCCCCCCTCCCCATCCCTTCCTTTTTTCTTTCCTTCCCTACTTAAAACCTTTACACATGTAATTCATGCTCATGGTGAAAGAGTCCAAGGATATAGACCAAAGAGTTCTAGGCCATTCTCCACCCTGCCCTTGTCCCGGACCCCAACTCCTCACTTTACTCTCTCACCCACCCAAGTCCTCTTACCAGAGAGAACCAGAGTTATCATCATTTTGATGTATTCTGAGCCATTTTCAAATTAAAGTTTCATTCTTGCTAACCTTAAGTTGTTGCCTTAAGAAAAAAGAGACTGGGCCCAGACAGTGTTTCTTGGTGGTTGAGTGTTGACCTATGAACCAGGAGGTTACAGTTCAATTTCCAGTCAGAGCACAGGGGAGGAGGGGGGAGGAAGGGTCATGCAGGATGCAGCCAGTCAATGATTCTCTCATGTCGTGGATGTTTCTCTCTCTTCCTCTTTAAATTTAATTTTAAAAATCCTATATAATAAAACCCTAATATGCACATTGACCAAATGGCAGAACGACTGGTTGCTATGACATGCACTGACCACCAGGGGGCAGACGCTCGATGCAGGAGCTGACCCCTGGTGGTCAGTGCGCTCCCACAGGGGGAGTGGCGCTCTGCCGGAAGTTGGGCTCACAGCTGGCAAGCGTCGCAGTGGTGGTGGGAGCCTCTCCCACGTCCGCTGAAAGCAGGCGATAAGGAGCTAGGGATCCGGGACTGTGAGAGCCCAGGACTGTGAGAGGGATGTCTGACTGCCGGCTTAGGCCCGATCCCCCTGGCAGGAGGACATCTCCCGAGGGGTCCCAGACTGTGAGGGGGTGCAGGCCGGGCTGAGGGGCCCCCCACCCCGAGTGTATGAATTTTGTGCACCAGGCCTCTAGTATATATATAAAGAAAAAAGAGACTAGAAAGGGTGAGGAGAAAGTCGGATTCAGTAACTACAAAGCATTTCAGGCAGGACACTTTTCAAAATGCAACGGGCAGAACTGGAAGTTGAACCACGTGTGGATTCCAGTGCAGGGCAGCAGGCCACCTCCACCTCGGTAAATACTGCTGACTGACTGGGTCTGGCTCTGGCCTGCCTGCCAGGGACAGCCAGACACAGGAAACCTGACAAATTACTAGATCTTTCACTTCTTTATTTTTATTCTTTATTACTCATCAATCCCCCCTGTACCCTAGTAATGGCTGGGAACAGGAGTTTCTCCTTATATACAGTAGCAAGGACATACTTTCTCACCTCTTTCCTTTTGAAGGGACAGTGTCAAGGACATGTTCAGACCTGGTCAGAGAATGTAACATCAGAGAAACTGCTGCTATATTTACCCCTACTTGCCTTTCAGGCAAAGCAATTAGTATGATGAGAAACAGCAGAGACAGACTGGCCAGGGTATCTCCAGAGAATAAAAACATTGAATTTTAAAGGTCTGTATGATTTTTACATTGCAGTAAATTTCTCTGAGGCTAAATTTCACTTTCCTCTTTTCATTTCTAAAAATTCTTGGTGGAAAAAGAAGAAACAAAAAAATTCTTGGTGGAGAATCAAAGTTCCAGCCACGTTTGTGATTTTGTTTGCTTATTTGTTTAAGAATATAAATTGAAATCCACATTTATGTAAAAATATTCTTTCTTAGGAGAGAGTTAAAGAGACTTATTACTTCACCCCAGGCCTAGAGACCTGCAGTTGCTAATCAGTTCCAGGCTGTCACCATAGCCTTCAGGCGCGAGAGACTAAACTGGAGAATGACAAGCAGAGACTCACTGTGTGTTGTGGTCTGGATGTTTCTATATTGGCGTCTGTTGCACTCACACTCCTAACCCCTTCTGGACCAATTATTTTTATTTTCCAGGCCTCAGTTTCCTGCTCAGTGAAATAGGAAGAGGCAATTCTGTTTCACTTGGAGACATACTGGTAGGAGAAGGAATCTGAATAAGGTCTTGAGGGGGGGAAGGAAGGGTTATTCAGCTATGGTGCAATTACACTGTCACTTTCAGAGTATAGTTTAAAAAAAAAACTCACCTGAGGATATTTTTTCCATTGATTTTTAGAGAGAGGGAGGGAGAAATACATCCACATGAGAGAGACACAACAATTGGTTGCCTCCTGTATGAACCTTGACCTGGGGCCGGGGACTTAACCTGCAACTGAGGTATGTGCCCTGGACTGGGAATTGAACTGGAGACCCTTTGGTCCGAGGGTCAACGCTCTAACCATTGGGAAAAATTGGCCAGGGCTTGGAGTATATTTTATTATATTTATTTTATTTCTTTAATTTAATTTATTTCATTTCATTTTTGGAGTATATTTTAAGTGCTGGTAGACAACAGAGTAAGACATCTACCTTTAAGGAGTTAACAATCTGATAACTAGTTAACAAAACAAAACAGAACAAAAATTTACAAAGAACCTTAACCACCAGACAGTAAATGGTAAGAGCCCAGGTTTCAGCTGAAAGAATGTTGAAGGAGTTAGAGGACTGGGGGAAGATCCAAAGGAAGGAGCAGCATTTGAGAGAGAGAAGAAAGAAGAAAGAAGAAAGAAAGGTGTGGAGGAACCCCAGCTCAAGATGAGTTCAGGGGAGTATGAGCACTCTGGTGTAGGTCCGAGAGGAAGGGGTGGTAAGTGGGTTCACACTGGAGAGGCTATGTGAGGTCTGTGCTTAGTTCCATCGGTATTACAGATGTGCAGTAAGGAGCAAGCACCTGGATGAAAGTAGCTTTAAGGCCGTTTCTGTGGCAGTTGCAGTGGTGGAGGGCACATACTGGAGAGATAAAAGGAACAGGTGCTTGAGTGAGAGTGATGGTGTTGCCGGTGGAAGTGGGGCCTTTGCAGTGTTGTGAGAAAAGCATTTTTGGGGACCCACAAGGGAGAATGAGGTCTGGTGATAAGATGTTATGTGGCACCAGATGCAAAATCAAAGGAGTGCCCCTGCGGTTCCAATGTCCCATCTCCATCCACCCCGCATGGAAAAAGTCCAGTCTTGCCTTCGTCAGGTCCAGAAATAGGACCACTATCCAGAGTTCTGTGCCATGTCAAGGCTAGTTCAGTTCAACCTTTCCCCCATCGGCTAGCTTAGTCTGTGTTCCCTGCGCAGCTGCACTTGGGCTGGTGCCCTGTCCAGGCCTGCACTTGGAGCCTGAGCAGTCTGCCCCAGGCCCCAGGGGACTGCCAGAGCCACATGGCCACTTCAGAGAGAACATGCAAATAAAAGGGATGAGCAAGTGTTGGGGAGGCGGGGGTAAGGGGGGCATTTTGTTAGCTGGGATTATATTATCTTGGGCTTGGGAGGACCAGGAGGCTTTTCAAAATGACAAATCAACTTCCCAAGCTTTCATGGGCTTCCGATGGGTCCACCTCCTAACCAGCCTGTTCTTTTCCCAGGCTAGACTGACAGGCCCTGTGGTGGCCACTGTGGCTCCTATGGGCATGTGCTTACCTCCCCCTTTATTGTTCTGTCCCTCTCCCAGTGATCTGCGGGGAAGGACAGGTAGTTCTTGGGGAGTGTGTGAAGCTCCAACTTCCTAGGGAAGCAAGCCTATGTCCCCTAGTAGATTATGCTAAATGTCTTATTTCCTTTGCTCCCTCCCTTTGTTAATATCTAGCTGCCTAACTAATATCTGCTAATAATGGCAGAGCATCACAAAGTCTTTGTTGATTAGTCACCCACAGTGAGTATCTGTGTCAAATTCTGTTAAAGGGAGAACTTCCCTCCTAGCATGTACATATTCAATATTTATACTTACCCAAGTCTGATTTGGGTGGGTCTTTCTTTCCCAAGCATGATTCCTGGTTCCCCAAGTAGGGACTGAACTTCCTGAACGCAGGGCCTTTCTTTCACCTTCCTCCTCTGTGCCAGCAGCCCTAATGCCTTCTAAACGATGATTCAGAGTGAAGAGATTGGCACATGCCCTCCAGACCCAGCCTACACTTTCCTTCTGCTTTTGTTTCAGGCATTTGCAACATCATCCAAAACATTCATAATTCTGAGGGTGAAAAAAGGGAAAATAATCAGTAGGCAGACGGGGGAGGAAGAGATGTGCCTGTGTCATAGCCAAACACCAACTCTGGGTTATGGTCCTTTAAAAAAAAGGTAAGAGCATTGATTAAGCAGATATTACGTCAGGCATCTTGCCCTTCAAATGCCTTATCTCACTGCATCCAGTTAGCAATCCTATGAGATAGCAACTATTATTTCATAGATGAGAAAGCTGATGCACAGAAAAGTTCAGTAGTTTGGTCAATAACTGATGACAAGTGGCAGACTCAGGATTTGAATCAGTTCTTCAATCCATACCTGTCTCCTCCAACACAGTAGCAGTTTACTGAAGGAGTTGATGCTTCAGATTAAGATTTTGTTACTGGTGAGTAAGTCGCAAAGTCCTAACCTCTCACTGCTAAGTAGCTCTGAAGGGTGGATCTTATTTAAAAAAAAAATTCTTTTTTTTATTTCAGAGAGGAAGGGAGGAGAGAGAGATAGGAACATCAATGATGAGAAAGAATCATTGATCAGCTGCCTCTTGCACGCCACGCACAGGGGATCAAGCCTGCAACCCTGGCCTGTGCCCTGGCCTGTGCCCTGACCAGGAATCGAACCATGACCTCCTGGTTCAAAGGTCCGATGCTCATGCCAGTCGGGCTCAAGGGTGGATCTTAATGTTTCAGAAGACTTTAGCCTACCAGATAAGTGTCATTTATTAATTACTTCCATTTCCCATAAGACAACCAGGCCTACGGCAGTGAGTTGCTGGGACTCCAGACAAAAACAAAGGAATGGTAGCCCTAACCGGTTTGGCTCAGTGGATAGAGCGTCGGCCTGCGGACTGAAGGGTCCCGGGTTCGATTCTGGTCAAGGGCATGTACCCTGGTTGCGGGCACATCCCCAGTAGGAGGTGTGCAGGAGGCAGCTGATCGATGTTTCTCTCTCATCGATGTTTCTAACTCTCTATCCTTCTCCCTTCCTCTCTGTAAAAAAAAATCAATAAAATATATTTAAAAAACACACACACAAAGGAGCGGTAGTAGCCTAAAAAGACAGTTTTAATGCGGCTTCTTTGAAATGGAGAGAACAAGTCTCAGTTCTTTTTGGAGGTTAGTGAAGTCCTGGACCACCATTGGAAATCCCCTGCTCCAACCTTGTGTGTTAGAATGCTTGAGTGTCTGGTATTTAGAGAGCTCCATGTGATGGCTGAGGGAGCTGAAACCGAAGAGAGGGGCACCTGAGGAGATGAGAGAGAGGAAGGGATGGTAGGACAGAGACATGAGGGAGAGGGGGCCATTCTGGGTATTCTCTGCCTTGAGGATGATGCCTGTAGCGCTTAGCCAGTTGATGGAATTAGAGCCTGTTTCAGTTCCCTCGTGAAGGCAGTGTGGGAGGGAGGATTCAGAAGAGGGTCACATTCAGATTTCAATTCCTGCCTTTTCTCACTACCTGCATAACTTCTGCATCTCATGGAGTTAAATGGTTATTTCTCAGGATTGTTCCATCTGAGATAGAATATGTTAAAAAAGAAATTATGGCTTAACAGGTGTTGAATAAAGGCCATTTATTAAAAGTCTTGAGAACTACCATTTTGTATTGATTTAAGAACCTCAGAATTAGACAACTTGCATCATTCACACTTTCTTATGAATTTCAAGTCTGTATCTCTAAGAAGTAATCATTGAAATAAACTAGAAAGACCTCAGATATTTTTAGTAGACGATAGTGTTCAGCCAAACAAGGGGAAAGATGGACTGGCAAGGATTAGAGAGAGGTCAATTATAATAGCACAAAACAGGAAGCTAACTACAGAAAAGGGGGAAGGAACAGAAGAACACCAGAAAGGTACAAAATAGAAATCCTTGAAAGAACCCTTCCCCACCTTCCCAGCCTTAAATCTCCGATCTGTCTGTTGCCTCTATTTCTCCAAGTTGGGAAGAACACTGACATTTTTGGAGCTGTTCCCTCCAGCCCCACCCCTGCTCTTCTCCTTTGGTTATATATCACTCCTCTTCCTGCCCCTTTACAACTCCTCCCTACCCCCATCCTGGTGCACCTACATATCTGTGCAGGCACTGGGCCTAAATACTGCTGGGTGTCTGGCTCACACCTCTTCCTACCCATCTTTGGTGGTCTGCACATGTAGCCCTCCCACCCTTGGAGCCAAGAAGTGTGTGTTGGAATGGGGTCTGGGACAGGTTGAAAAAAAGGGTGGAATGATTGTCTGCAGGAGCCCAAATCTTCCCACAGAGGCAAATCAGTATAAGTTGAAAACATATTTTAATCCTAAACATTGTTTCAACTCATGTTAAAGGAAGGTATAAGAGTCCCTTCCTTCCTTCCTTCCTTCCTTCCTTCCTTCCTTCCTTCCTTCCTTCCTTCCTTCCTTCCTTCCTTCCTTTCTCTTATATATTTTTATTGATTTCAGAGAGGAAGGGATAGGGAGACAGAGATAGAAACATCAATGATGAGAGAATCATCCATCAGCTGCCTCCTACACACCCCTAACTAGGGATCAAGCCTGCAACCTGGGCATGTGTCCTAACTGGGAATTGAACCGTGACCTCCTGGTTCATAGGTCGACACTCAACCACTGAGCCACGCTGGCTGGGCAAGAGTTTATATTATTTAGAATGAAAGGGGATCATCCGCTTTAAAGTTTGAGAATCACTAGTCAGTAGAGTCAGAAGTGTCTCCCATTACCCACTAATCCCAGTCACCACCTGTACGTAGGTATCTGTGTAGAGGAGTGAGTCAGCAACCACCTGAGGCTGTGTGTGTTCCTTGCTGGGAGCAGGGGTGGAAGTGGGACATGAGGAAGCTGAAGACTGATCTGGCCCTTTCCTGGAAGAGTCTGGTTCTGAGTCACAGCCCCTAATTTCCGCCTCTGCTGCTGACAGAAATGACGTTAGCCCGGACTGTTTTTCTCCTTTCTAGGAGAGTTTTAAAACTGTGTACTCACACGTTTTAAAGTTGACATCTAACATTTTTCATCGTATTTCAGCATTACCCCACATGTCTTCAGACCCCAAGTCTCACATGGCCCCTTCTCTTGGCCTTGCCCCTTTGTCTCCTGGTGAACTATTTCCCCCTTTCAAATCTTAGTGCAGTCCCCTCTTTCAGGATGCCTTCCCCGCCCTCTGATGGCCTTGAGGGCTGTTTGCTATCTCCATGCTGTGCTCTTACTGCATTTCTGTACCTTTGCTCTTACATATTTGTTTGTCTCTCCAATTAACCATGGGCTCTTGAGGGCTAGGACTAGGTGTATCAGAGACGAGTCTCTGATACACCTAGTCCTAGCCCTCAAGAGCCCAATGTCTAACGCGGGGCGTGGACAGAGTAGGTGCTCTGACGAAGACTGTTGAATTGAATGTCATGCCATTTGGAGAAACTTAAAGTGAACAAGCATACCCCCGGTTTTGGACTATGGCATAAATGGCGATGGGAGGTGGTAAGAAGTGTCCATGGATACTTTTCTCTGTCTTGTTATCTTCTGGTGCATGAACGGAAGTGAGTGGCTGTCCTTGAATCGCTCTAAGTGCCTCTGGGAGCGTAACTCTCTTGAGGATAATTAGCTCATTCCACAAGTCTGTGACTAGAGGCTCTGAGTTTTCAGGGTACTGAGGAGAGGACAGAGGCTCTGGGCACAAGCTGTCGAACACAGCTGGGGTTACAGAGGTAGAATCTACAACTCCTGCCCAGGGGTGTAGGAGGCACCTTCTGTGATTATCCTGACAGTTGAGATGAAAGAAACAGTCAGTGGACAGCCATCCTCCTCCACACCATGCTGGGTTGATACATTCTCTGCTCCATTGCCAGCGGGAGGGAGCAGCCAGAGGCTGACCTATGAAACCGTCTGGCCTGAACTTAGGAGGATCTGGACTGACTCTTCTGGTGAGTTCATCTTACCAGGATTTTGTTCAAGCAAGCCCCTAGCCCAGATCCACACAGTCTATTCAGTGCATTTGATGTATAGCGGTGCTGCTGAAAATGGGGTCCACCGCTGACCGCGTGAGAATACTTGGGGTGTGTTAAGAATGCAAATCAGAATTCCTGGGTGAGGCCCAGGAAGCTGTATTTTAACAAGTGTCCAGGTGATTATTTTCTATAGGAAAGTTTGGAGAACGCTGCTATACTGGATATACATTCTCTCTCTCTCTCTCTCTCTCTCTCTCTCTCTCTCTCTCTCTCTCTCTCTCACACACACACACACACACACACACACACACGCACACAGAGCTGCCTTCAGCTCCCGAGGCTGCTAATGCCACTTGGTCCTTTCCCTGCAGTTTTCCTCAGCAGGGCCGTGAGGTTTGTTTTTCTTCACTGCAGACCTTGTTCATTTCCTGCTGCTTCTAAGAGGCTGGGAGAGCGTAGAGAGCAAGCCTGAAGGCTGGAGGGCGGGGGAAGGGCTAGCTAAGGCAGTGGAGCTTTCAAGAATGAAAAGGAACATGCTTGGTGACAATGCTCCTTTGTGAAGAGTTAGCTTTATGTTGATGGAGCTGCAAGTCATTAGCAACCCAGCCGCAGGGCGGTGAGCCGACCTGGTCATTCTCCTGGGCCAGATCGCCCTCTGCTGCTGACAGATAAATAACACTAGGGACTCGGGAACTGTCCAGGAAAGAGGAAGAGTCCCTGGGGCTGGGGTGGGAGAGAAGACGTGACTAAGGCCTAGAGGTCACAAAGTTACCACTTCAGGCAGTAGAAGACTCTTCTTAGGATCTGGTTTGCAGGGAAGGAAGAAGTAGCCAGTTCAGTGGGTGTTTCCAGAACCCAGCCAAACCCCAACAGTGGGTGCAGCCAACATCTCCACCAGCTCCCATGAGTCCAAGCTCCCATTTGATTTGGCTCTGCAGCCATGGTTTCCCCCTTCTTACTCTTACCTCACCTTGAAAAGAAGGGGTGTTTAAAACAGGAAGAGGGATTTAAAAACGGGGGGAGGGGGGGTTTTTGGTGTGGAGGCATCCAGGGGCAATTGGTCAAATCTCAGACTTTTAAAAAAATCTCATTTTCAGAGTCTGTTTAATTTGTCCCCATGAAAGCACTGGGTCTTTCCTCTTCTCTTGCCAGGGAATTCTTACCCCACAGATGTGAGTCAGCCCTTCTTTATTGCCCCATTTTATTGCTCTTGGGAGTGATGGTTCATGTGGGTCACGAAGAGAGCCAAGATTTGAGAAGAAAAGCTCAAGCACAGCAGTTGCTGCTGCCAGCCTGGGGCAGTGACCCATTTCCTTCTAGTCCTTGCTTCTGCCCCTTCCCAGCTCTGATTGGAGCTGGCCACGAGCGGGCCACACCCCTGCACCCTGCACCTTTGGATTCTTGCAGAGCATAGGACTCCTGGGGAGATACCATCAGGGTCAGATCTGGAAAATTGCTGAACCTGCCCCAAAGGAGCTAGGATGGAGTGGAGGAAGGAAGGAGGAGGAGAGGGTGGGAGATGGGGAGATGAGGAATGGGGTGAAGATGGGAGTGTAGTGAAACCCTCTGGCTCTTCCCAAACATCCTCATGCACAGAGTAAGTCAATCCATGTGATGCCAAGCCCCACAACCGAAAGAGATACCTTTGGATAAAAATTGGGTTGTTTGGTTGGTTTTGGGTCTGCATGAGACCAAATATCTGTATCTTCAGATAACCACATTTGGATAATTTTATCTGTAAGCCCCCAGATATATGCTGGTTATCTATTTCTATTAAAATCAAAGTACTTTAACTCAGCCAGCGTGGCTCAGTATTTGAGCATTGACCTATGAACCAGGAGGTCATGGTTCGATTCCCGGTCAGGGCACGTGCCCAGGTTGCAAACTCTATCCCCAGTAAGGGCAGGGGTGGGGGGTGGGAGGGTGGGGAGAGGGGTAGCAGGCAGCCGATCAATGATTCTCTCTCATCATTGATGTTTCTATTTTTCTTTCCCTTCCTCTCTGAAATCAATAGAAATATATTTAAAAATTTCTTGAGAAGTTGTGGTAAAAATATAAGGGTATCAGACGGAAACATGAAAACATTATAAATGTCATAAATGGGAAAACGACGGATTCTAGAACCTCATACCAGGAAGTAGGATATTGATCACAGGGGGGAAATCTCAGTGATTTAAATAGTTGTTTTGTGGACACTTCAAAAAGAAAGATGTTGACACTTGAAATGAGTATGAGTTTTCTAGAACTATTTCATGTCAAGTTATCTATATTTTATTTTATGATAAAGTTACTAGGAGTGAATTAGAGCAATGCCATAGTTACACTCTGTCTTGATTTTAGCAAGACATTTACATAGGAAGTTCATATCATTAAGGAAATGATGAAAGATGTGACAGGGTTCTAGTATTGTTTGCTGGGCTGTATGAGTTGAATAGCTTGTGTCAATGTGAACTGAATCAGGGCCTTTGACCCTATCCTACTTGGTGTTTTTATCAAGGACTTAAGAAAGCATTTTAACTAAATTTGTAGATGACAAATTTGGGAGCAAAATTTAATGAATTACGTAATAGGGTTAAGATTTTAAAAAGTCTTGTTATTTAGGAATAATTACTCCAAACCAATAAGAATATTATTGTATCCCGGAATTAAATCTAGAAACAAATTAAACAGGTAGGAGCTTTTGGATGATGGTTCAGAAGAAAACCCTATGACAATCCCTGAGGTGGGGCTTCATTATTTCCAGTATAACTGCTGAAAACAAGCAAGCAAGCAAGCAAACAGACAAAAAGGAAAAGAAAAGGAAATAACTCTCCCCTGGGTGGCCACTCTGGAGCTTTGTATATGGTTTGTTGTGCCATTCTTTAGGTAGATCCTTAAAAAATTGTGGGATATTCAATGATGATAAAACACCGTGCAAGGGGCTTTAGAATACATTTTCTCATATAATTCTTTTAAAAAATGTTTTTATTTATTTTTAGAGAGAGGAAGGGAGAGGGGATAGAGAGATAGAAACATCATCTATCGGCTGCCTCCCGTACTCCCCCTACTGCGGATCGAGCCCAGTGGGTCACGAAGAGAGCCAACCCTGGCATGTGCCCTGACCGGGAATCGAACCAGTGACCTCTTGGTTCATGGATTGACATGCAATCACGTAGCCACACCGGCCTGGCTCTCATATAAGCCTTACAATAATCTTGTGTGCTAGCTATTCCTGTCATTTCACAAGCAAAGGAACTGGGACATAAGATTAAGCATTTGTCCTAAATCATACAACTGTAATTAAGATTTATACACAGATCTGCTGGCAGGTGTTTCCACCCATATGCTTAGAAGAATGACCAGGTCAGTGTGGCTCTGTAGGGTCCTGGAGCAGGTCCTCTATCTAAATTCTTTTAGGCATCTAGGGGAAAGGTCAAAGGCTTTTCTGAGGCTTTTGTTTCTTCAAAATAGCCAGTTTAAAATAATCGGATCCCAAAGAGGCATCTTTTGGGGTGGCAAACTCTCTTCCTCCTTAGTCCCAAATTAAACTGTGCCTTAACACAAATGGTTAAGAGTCAGGATGTGCATTTTAAAAGATTTTCAGTGTCATGTGGAAAATATGGCTCTAGGGATATAATTAGGACAAAAATGTTGATCGGTATCAGCAAAGACTTGATACATAGTAGAACTGTCCCAAAATGGAATGAGCTGCTTAGGAAAAAAAGTGTGTGTCCAGGCTGTGCGTGCTGGGATGTGGCCATGACCAAAGTCCCCGCCCTCAGGGAGTTTCTCAACAGTGTTTCAGAGTTTCTTACAAAGCGTATTTAAGAGAGCTGGTGACTCACCTGGATTCCTCCCAAGAGTGATGACATTTGAGTTGGGTCTGTACTAGGTGGAAACTGGGACTGGTGAATTCTATGATTCTTCTTTGTAAATATTCAGATAATTTGATGTTTTAAGATTTTATGCAAATGTTAGCTCACATGTTACCACTGTCACTCTACTCACATTCCCTCTTCAGTCATTCACAGTTGTTGCTGTTTTTGTTTTAACGGTTATTCAAATAAGATTGACCTATATGTCTACATTATCTTTTTGAAAAATTATTTATTTATGTGTTTATTTATTACACTTTTTGTTGAATTTATTGGGGTGACACTGGTCAACAAAATTATAAAGGTTTAGGTGCATAATTCCACAACACATCATCTGTACATCTGTTGTGTGTTCACTACCCTAAGTCCAGTCTTCTTCCATCACCTTTATCCCCGCTATGCATCCCTCCTCCACCTCCCCCACCTCCCCTACATAGTCTTGTACACAAACAGTCAGAGCAGTTTCATTTGTTATAGACAAAACCTAGAAATGGCTCAAATGTCCATCAATAATAAATAAACATATTGAGGTACATCCCATACCATGGAATATTACTCAGCAATAAAAATGAATGAAATATTGATGCACACAATAGCATGATGGACCGCAAAATAATTATATCACATAAGAGAAGCCAGAACAAAAAAAAAAAGTACATGTTGTGCTATTTAATTTACATAAAACTCGAGACTATGTAAGCTAATCTATAGCGACAGAAGACAGATCAGAGGTTGCCCGCGGACAGGGTTGGTGGGTGTTGGGAATGGAGTACAAAGGAGCACAGGGACACTTTGGGGAGTAAGGGAAGGCACATCATCTTTTAAAAAATATTTTAAAATTGATTTTAGAGAGAGGAAGAGAGATGAAACATTGATGAGAGAAACATCGATTGGCTGCCTCCTGCACACGTCCTACTGGGGATCGAGTCCTGGCCTCCTGGTTCATGGGCCAGTGCTCAACCACGGAGCCTCACTGGCTGGGCGGTACATTATCTTGATCATGGTTATGGTTATGGTTTCAGAGGTGTATATGCAGGTGTCAAAACTCACCCCGTTGTAAACTTTAAATGTCTAGGCAGTTCATGATATGTCAATTACATCTCAATGAAGCTGAAATTTAAAAAGGAAAACGTGGAAAGGAACAATATGGGACATGGTAAGCTCTGAAGTTAGGACTGGGGAAAGAATGACTTAATTTTCCCTTTTTGTGCTGTTTAAATTTTTATGGGAAAAAATAAGTGAAAAATGAAAAGTTTTTAAAATAAAACTATTTACATAAGCAAAAAATCTCCACAAAAAAACCCCCCAAAACAGGTGGTTTGGAGCCCAGAAGTTAATGGATTTGGGAAAACTTCAAAATGGTTGCATGTAGAACAGAAAAGCTGCTATAGGATCTGTTCAGAGATGACCTAGTTACCGAGACTGCAAAGGCTGAGCTGGAAGCTCTTTCAAAGGTCTCCTCTCGGTCCTCTTCCCTTGGAGCGAAGTCTTTGGGACTCAGCTGTAATGAGAGACTAGCCTCCTGCCTCTCTGGGATGGAATTAGAGGTTTGGGGGTTAAGTAACCTGGTCATTGTTCAGGTTTAACAACGAGTAATTAGCACTTAGAACATGCAAGGTACTAATTGTCTTTGTTGTCATTGTAATGGTCATCATCATAGCAGAGGACTTTAAATGCAGTATCTTCTTCAATTCTAACAGTCATCTATGATATGGGGATTATTACTATTTTCAAAAATATATTTTTATTGATTTCAGAGAGGAAGAGAGAGGGAGAGAGAGAGATAGAAACATCAGTGATGAGAGAGAATCATTGATCGGATGCCTTCTGCACACCCCACACTGGGGATAGAGCCTGAAACCTGGGTATGTGCCCTTGACTTGAATCGAACCCAGGGCCCTTTAGTCCGCTCTAGCCTCTGAGCCAAACTAGCTAGGGCTTAATATATATTTTTATTGATTTCAGAGAGGAAGGGAGAGGGAGAGAGAGAAACATCAATGATGAGATAGAGCCATTGATCGGTTGCCTCCTGCACAACCCACACTAGGGATCAAGCCCGCAACCTGGGCCTGTGCCCTGACTGGGAATCGAAATGTGACCTCCTGGTTCGTAGGGTGATGCTGAACCACTGAGCCACGCCAGCTGGGCCTTCACCATCAGTTTATATTGAAATGAAAGAGATAGAGTCCCTGCTCTTGAGGCACCATGGTCTGGTGGGGGAGACTGGCATAGAAACACATTGATCCTAACATTGATGAGCTTATAACGAGGGGTGTGTACGAAGTACCACACAAGGACTAAGGAAGCCACCCCCACCCTGCCTTGGGAAGATGGGGAAAGTGGCCTTTGAGCTGGACCTTGAAGGATAGGGGGGTTTGCCTTGTAGAAAAGGGGAAAGAGTGTGGCAGGCAAGGCACTGAGGATCAGACATGAAAGCATACCAGATGGTGAGTGGGGGGGGCGGGGAGCCAATAATGCTAAGAGAGAGTAGAGTGGTGCAGCGGGAGATGAGAATGGAGGCAGCCTGGGAGAGGCCTTCATGGGCATTGAGGAGCCACAGGGGGTGTGTCAGAGAGGAGCAGGGTCAGAGCTGCCGTGTGGATACTGGGGTAACTTCACCTCTACAACGTAACAAGGAGAACCGGAGATTTTGCCACAATTTGGGAGACCGACCCTGAGCTCACACCAGTTACGATGTGGGAAGAAGAGGAGCTACCACTCTGGTTATTTATTTGCTTCTGCTTAGGGGAGTCAGCCTTGGGCTGTTGGTCCTAGAAGGGGCCGGAAGGGGCTCCAGCAAAATACTTGCTACTTTCCTGTTAAATAGAAATACCAGGCATGCTTCTTGTCCATTGTGATTGCTGCCTAGAGATGAAAATACTTTATTGGGCTGCTGTCAAGTGCAACTAACAGGAAAACAGACTTGAGTATGGAATTTAGCAACTCAGGATGTTAGAAAGTTCGGAGGTAGCTAGCTTTAAGTAAGGCTTAATCTTTCTTCTCAGCTGTGTTTGTGCTACAGCTGACTCCCTTTGGGGTCCTAAGCGGGCTAAAAACACCCCCCCCCGGGGGGCCACCTGCTTTCTCATTCACACTCAGCAGGAGAGACAGCACCATTGTCCCTGTATTCCCACCAACAGCCCTTTTAGTAGCGTGCACCATAGTGGCTGAGGATAAAATGCAAGGGTTACGTTAGCCTGCAGGGGCCTCTTGCTTGATCTCTGGAGTGAGGGAAGGAGCCATCTTCCTTAGGACGAAATAGATCTCCCAGTTTGAAACAGGACTGCTGGGAAAGTAGCAACAGGTCAACCAACAAACATCCTCCACAGTTAGGTATCAGAGATGCAGAGGACTTGTTCAGTTAACCCGATGATTTCCGTATAACCTTATTCATTGGTTCTTTTTAAAAAATGTTTTATTGATTTCAGAGAGGCAGGGAAAGGGAGAGAAAGAGAGAGAAACATCAATGATGAGAGAAAATCACAGATTGGCTTCCTCCTGCACCCTCTGCACTGGGGATCGAGCCCACCACTCCTGGCATGTGTCCTGACTGGGAATCGAACCGTGACCTCCTGGTTCATAGGCCGATGCTCAATCACTGAGTCACACCGGCCAGGCTCATTGGTTCTTAGTAGCCCCCAAAACTTCACACTCACTTAAACTTCACACTCTATTTAATCCTGTGATTCTCAGCTCCCTCGGAGACTGATTTCAGTGGCCTAGACTTCAGTGTTCTGATTTCAGCTCACCAGATGATTCCAGTGGGCAGCCAGGACCGAGGACTATTGCTTTATTCTTTCATTACTGCCACTTCTTCAGTCACAGTTATGAGTTTAGCTGAACTTTGTTGAATGTAAACAAATCAGAAGAATTTGGCCAACATATTGGAGGGACCAAAGTTCGGCCTCCTAAAGCTGCTTTGGGGGACATTGGTTTAAGCTGTTTATTAAGAAATGAGACCCAGAAAGAACCTTTGACCCTCTCCCCTCTCCTGCCCAAGAGATTTGGAAAGAGAAACTGCTTCAGGAAGGATATCTTAGGATGTCAACTCAGCTTAATTTGAATTGAGTTTGGTAAATAGAGGGCTTCAGAAGGGGGCCTGTTAGCGAGACTCCCCTTGAGACCCATTGTTTCTGAGTCACCCAGCAGGGATTTTCCTGCCCTGTGTGCTCTTCCTCAACTTCCTGTAAATCACACATTCTCACTTCTGAAATCCAATACCCTACCCCCTCCCCCTTTCTCCTTTGTCCAAAACTGTCTTATATACCCAGTGTTACCTCATTGTCTTTGGAATTTTCATTCCCATGTGAATTCCCCATACACACGTATTAAAACTTTGATTTTCTCCTGTTAATCTGATTATCAGTCCAGCCAGAATTTAGATGGTGGGAGGGAAAATATTAATATTTTTTATCCCCCACAACATAATTAAAATTAACAATAACTAACACTTATGGAGACATATATATTCCAGGCACATTGCAAGGTGTTTTACACGCATCATCTCATTTCATCCACTCAGCAATCTTACGACATAGAGAATATTATCTTTTTCACAGGTAAGAAAACTGAGGCCCAAAGAACTTCACTTAATTATCCAAGGTCATGGATCTAGTGTGGGCCTAAGATAGGACTCGAACCCAGGTGTTTCTGACTCCAAAATCCCTTGCACTTAACTCATTTTACACAGTGTTTGTCCCAGAACCATAACTATAAGAGATTCATTTATAGTTCATTTCCCAACCCTTTCTGGTCCCTGACACTTTTGTAAGGGATCTGTCAGGGCCTGCAAGGTGACATTCACTGCGGTTTTGTTTTTAAACCACCTCTTAGAATCTCCTGCACCATCAACCACCTTTTATACATACTGTATTGTACCCAAGGAAATTACTCCTAGTATTTATCTATAGGTAGAAAATGGGGTGTGATCCAAATATGTGTTCACAAATGACACTTAGCGTTTATAGCTGTACACACACCCCTGTATTTAAACGCATATAAAAGTTATGGATGTAGTACAAGGGACAGAACGTTGATTTCTAGTTTCGCTTCTGACTAGCACTGTCACCTTAGACAGACACCCGTATTTGTTAGTTTGCTTTTTATAATCTCTAAAATGGGGAGACAGTGCTTGCTTTTTCTAACTGCGACTACCTGAGGTTTGAATGAGATCCCAAACCTAGCAAGGAGTCTCGACCATACATTTTTGCTGGCTAATGAGCTGTCCATATGAACTCTAGTAAATGTGTATGTTGTGTCTTCATCACCTTTTATAGGTAACGTTGCATCTCTGTGTATCCCAGTTGATGAGCCATAGATTTCCCACCTTACATACTAGCATTTTTATTTTTAATTTTTATTTGTTTACTACAAAACAAGTCACTGTTGGCTGGGATGGGAGAAATGGGCCCTTTTATACACTGTTGGTGAGAGTGTTCATTGGTCTACAATTTTGGAGAGCTAGTTATCAAAGACCGACATAAATAAAAAATTAAAAAGTGTAAACTCATATTTATATCAAGATTTAGTAAAAAAAAAAAAAAGGAATGAGAAGATAGACAACAGATAGTTAACGGTGGCTATCCCTGGGAGAAGTTCCACTTTTTACTTTATATTCTTCTGCACAGTTTGAACTTACAGACAAGCATTTATTATTATTTTTTTTTTGCAAAAAAAAAAAAAAAAAGAAGCCCAGAGCAGAGGCCCAGTGGTTGTGCGCAGATCAGCTGTGCTCCGGTGTCCTCACTCCCTGGCCCACAGTCCCAGGAGGGCGCTGACCCCTGCCTGGCAGGCCCGCCGCGTGCTGTTTTGCTGTCCATTACCAGCTGCTTAAGCAGCAGGTTCCCGGTGGCTGGTCAGCTGGAACCTGCTTCTGGAAGACAAACAGGAAGGATGCAGCTGTCAGTGGCCTCACTGACAGGAAAATAATTTAAATCTTAAAACACGGAGGGAAACTTCCTGCCCCTGCCTGGAGAGGGGAGTGAGCCAGACAGAGGTGGCCCTGAAGGAAGCCTGGCATTTGCATGTCCGACCAGCTTCCAGCCTCGGGTCCTCCACACTTAGTGAGGGCTGCGGGTCCCCAGGCTACGTCTCACTGGATCCTGATCCCTTAGGGTTACCTGGAGTTCCCTTCTCTTATGCAAGATGCCTGCAGGACCTTGGGGCAAAGAGAGATTAGGGGAGGCAATACAATAGGGGAGGACTTGGGTAGATGGACAGCAGATCCTTGCTCTGACGCTTTCTAGATGTGTGGCCTTAGGCAAATTAGTTCACCTGTAAGCTAGGGAAATACCCTACTTGTAGTAATGGCTTGGAGGTGCTGCTACCTGTCCAGGCTTAACTCTCTCTGCCTGACACAGAAGAATGCTCAATCAATGACACATTTTTGTTTGCTTGGAGCCTCATTTCCTACCACTCTCCGCAGTGGCCGCGGTCAAGAATTTGGGCTCTGTTATTAATTACAAGTGTGACTTTGGCCAGACCTCTTTGGGCCTCAGTTTTCTCGTGGGCAATATGAGCGTCAGGATTCCCAGCTCATGGCCCTTGTGAACATTAACTGAGAGAGGTACTTGTAACGGTGAAATGCCTGGAACATAGGCATGCAGGAATCAGGCTGTTCCAATTTGCTGATGAGATATTAGCATGTTTCCTATAAAAAATACAAGTTTCATAAAACCGTCTTCCACGCCCCTGCCTGCCCTGGCCTCAGACTCTCAGAAAAGGAGCTGCTGGTTCCAGCCTGAAGGTGTCTTGAGCTCCTGTGTTTCAGGATGTTCCTGTCTCAACCGCTTCCTTCTCTTCCGGCTTCTCTTTCCCTCCCTGCCAGGAGGCCTCTCATTAGTCCAATTAATAAACCGCTACTGTCATCTCAGTTTAGTCCCAAGAGCAGGGTCCCCTTGGGGATGTGCATTATGCTGGGGAAGTGAGGTGGGGGAGCTGCAGGGACACCCTCATTTCCACTGGGGAGTGGAACAAGGAACCAGGGTTGGCAGCAGATGGGCCTCCCTGGGCTGGGTCTCCTGGGACATCATCAGGATAATCAGTGAGAGCTTCATTATACAGAATGAGAGTCTGGCTGTTTGGCAGAGCACCAGGGTCCCTTTCAGGGACTGGAAGGTTCTGCCCTGGAGATAATGACAACCCTGAGACCTCTGGCCTTCTGTGCACTGGCCTTCAGCTCTCTCTTGGGCATGCACATACACACACGTGCACGTGCAGGCATGCACGCCAGTTCCCTGAGCTTTCACTCAGCTAAAGAGTTTGTGGGTACATTCCAGGCCTGGAAGGCAGTAAACAGGGTGAGCTTGGAGGGCCCAGAAACGCACGACTGCTCCTGTTGATTGCTGAGAATAATCGAACCCTGAGGTTCCCAAGAGCTTATTAAACCATCACAATGCCTCATCCAGAGTGACAGCAGGTTCTCTCCCAATCTTAGAAGGATAAAGGATAATGGGACTAACAAGTTGGCTCAGAAGCTCAGGCAGCCCAGGGACAGGCTGATTTGTTGGGTGCACAATGGAGTCAGCATTTTCAACCCCAAAACGAGATTATGCTGAGGCTGGGGAGGAAGCCAGATGTGTGTGTGTGTGTGTGTGTGTGTGTGTGTGTGTGTGTGTGTGTGTGTGTGAGAGAGTGAGAGAGAGAGAGAGAAAGAGAGGAGAGAGAGAGAGAGAGAGAGAGAGAGAGAGAGAGAGAGAGAGAGAGAGAGAAAGAGGGAGAGAGAGAGAGAGAGAGAGAGAGAGAGAGAGAGGGAGAGAGAGAGAAAGAGGGAGAGAGAGAGAGAGAGAGAGAGAGAGAGAGAGAGAAAGAGGGAGAGAGAGAGAGAGAGAGGGAGAGAGAGAGAAAGAGGGAGAGAGAGAGAGAGAGAGAGAGAGAGAGAGAGAGAGAGAGAGAAAGAGGGAGAGAGAGAGAGAGAGAGAGAGAGAGAGAGAGAGAGGGAGAGAGAGAGAAAGAGGGAGTTGTCATGCAGTCATGGTTTGTTGGGAAATGAGCCCAGTTATTCCCTCAGTCAGTTACATTGTACATACCTGTTCAGGCTTATATTTAGGCAAAAGGGGGTTCATATCAAACTCATTCTGCTGACACCTGGCTCCTCCCTGCTGCACTGTCAGCACTCCTATTCACCACCTAGAATTATGAGCTCTATGCTGGCCTCAGTCCCAGGTGAATGTGGGTTGTTTCCCTTTATCTCATTGATTTATAGGCGTTGTTTTTTGTTTTTTTTTTGTAAATTCTGGATAATTTGTTGGTTATGTATGTTGCAAATAACTTTTTGTGGTGTCTTTTGTGAGTGAAATTTTATTTTAATGTGTTCAAATTTATCCATTTCTTTCATGGTTAATGATTTTCTTCCCTTTTCAGATATTCTTTGCTACTCCAAAGTGAAAAAGATAGTCTTTACTATTCTCTTTCTAAAAGCTGCATGGTTTTGCCTCTCATTTTTAGGTCTTGTATTAATTTTTGAATGTGATGTGAGAAAGGATCCAGTTCCATTTCTTTCCATATGATTATCTGATGATCTCAGCCCATTTATTGAAAAGCCTGTCCTTTCTCTCCTGTTCTGAAGTTACACCTACGCCATAAATCAAATGTCCCATGAAGCCTCTGATATGCACCAAAAGTCTATTAAAATTATGCTCTGGAGACACTACACTTTTTAATTACTACAGCTTTCAAAACCTATCTTGATATTTGATAAAACAAGTTCTTCTACATTTCACCCCCCCCTCTAACCCCCCCCCCCCCAACAACCAGAGTATCTTGGTTACAATTTTGTTCTTGGACTGCCATGCCCATTGGGAATTTTTATTGGAATTGCATAAATCTACAAATCAACATGAAATAATGGATACTTTTATAATAACAATTCTTTCAGTCTAAAAGCATAGTATAATTCTCCATCTACTTAGGTCTTTTTAAAATACTTTCTAAAAAATATGTTTTTATTTTTTTAAAATATATTTTTATTGATTCAGAGAGGAAGGGAGAGGGAAAGAGAGATAGAAACATCAATGATGAGAGAATCATTAATTGGCTCCCTCCTGCACCCCCCACACTGGGGATTGAGCCTGCAACTGAGGCACATGCCCTGAACGGGAATCAAACCGTGACCTCTTGGTTCATACGTAGATGTTCAACCACTGAGCCACATAGGTTGGGCTAAAATACTTTTAAATAACATTTTGTAGTGTTCTCCATATACTTTTTCTCTTGCTCTAGGTATGTTAGCTTTGAAAAAATATACATTATAGTTGATGATTTATTAGAATAATATTGATGTATGTTGATCTTGTAGTCATAATCTTGTTGAACCTTTTTTATTGGTTCCAATCATGTACCAGAAGATTCTTTTGGCTTTTTTTTCCTCCAGATAAAAAACAGAAAAAGAGTTTTATAAGTATAATTGTGACTCCAAACCTACCATGGAAAGATTGATTTCAGTTACTTTCTAGGACAATACTGTGACCTAGGCATTGCCAGTCTCTTTAACCTGCAGGTTTTTAATTTGAAAGAGTCAGGAAACCCATGGTCATGTCAGCCAGCCGGTCTCAGGTGACTTGGTTAGCTCTCTGGGCTTGTTTCCTCATCAGCAATAACTGTCTTGCCAATTTCACAGTCACTGAGGGAATAAGCAAAGTAACAGATGCACAGGCTCGTTGAAAAGTATAAAAGCTAAAGTCTTATTCATAATCTTGGATATAATACAAGGCTGAGTGAGCATAAGGTGGTTGATCATCACTGTTCCTAGTAGGTTTTCCACAGTCTCTGCTTCAGGATAAATAAAACATGTCCTCACACCCAGCCTCCACTTTGTTGACTGTTCAACGCTCTCTTTATCTACATGTTCTATTTGCTTTTCTGTGAGTGTGTATATAAGATAGCATTCTCCAAAACAGAGGAAAGAAGAGTATTTTCCTTAGAGACATGCCTTGCAGGTGCTGTCCCATCATTTATTGAACTCGATGCTAGAATAGAAACTGGAGGGACGCAGATGAGTGAATGAACCGGGCCTCTGCCTTCAGGATGGTGAGTGGTCCATCTCCCATGGTGATGACATGATTCCTGTTAGGAGAGTGGAGTTGCCAGGACTACAGCAGCTGAAGACAAGTAGGAGGCTGGGCTCTGCAGGCTTAGGGGCCAGATGGAGGCCCCAGAATCCTTTTTATGTCTGTGACTTGGAAGGTAGTCCACTCCCTCTGCCATTCCCCTTTCTTAGAACCCAGAGAAGGTAAACGACTATTTTCTGTAACTATATAGTATAGCAATTTTCTTTCTTTTCTAAGAAAATATTTTTATTGATTTCAGAGAGGAAGGGAGAGGGAGAAAGAGAAAGAAACATCAATGATGAGAAAGACTATTGATTGGCTACCTCCTGCACACCCCCTACTGGGGATCGAGCCTGCAACTCAGGCATATGCCCTTGACCAGAAATGAACCCAGGATCCTTTAGTCTTCAGGCAGAAGCTCTATTCACTGAGCCAAATCGGCTAGGTAGTATAGCAATTTTCAACATTTTACAGCTCATGGCACACATCAACTAATTACTAAAATTATGCGGCACACTCAAAATATATATAGGACAATCTGACAAAAAATAGGTATAATTTTGATTGATATACAACAAATAATTATAATCGTAATTACCTACCCATTTTGCTCCAAAGTGCCTTAAAAAAAAATCAAGTGCCTATACTTATCTATAAGGATTTCTGGTACTAAAGAATTAACCAATCAGACTCAATCTTATGCGTGGTGACCAATAAGATGCGACTCTGTTACATGACCTATAAATTTAAGGTTCAAGACTGGGCATTCACACGGGAGCGCTGTTGTTGTGTTGGTGGTTGTCATTTGGCAATCTAAGGGAAAAGAGGTCAGTGCCCCTGGCTAAATAGGTATTCCATGTTTTAAAAATTCTTGTGGCATACGGGTTGAAAATCGCTGCTATAGTAGATAAACGCCAAGTCGGGACTTCCAACTCCCGGCGCTTGGGCACTCCTTGCTCCCTCTTAAGGAGCAACTGCGCCCTCCAGCGGAGGAACGGTGGGGGAACCACAGAAGGGCGCCCCAAAGTGCCAGACACCTAAAGTCCACCTTAAGGACCTCCTTGTTTCCGGCCCCGCCCCTTCCACGGAGTCCCGGCTCCGACGCGTCCCGTCCTGTGGCACCGATTGGTCGGCTCCTGTGCGTGAAGACGTAGCGTCGCGGGGCGGGGCGAAGGAGCGTTGTCTGTAGGGCTTCAGCCGTGTGTCCTGGGTCGCCGCCCCCGCTGCCTGGCTGTGTCCGCCCCTCGCCTGTCTAGAGGATACGGGCGACAGCAGGGCTCCGGGTGGTCGTGCCGCTGACAGGCGTCTCCGCGAAGCCGTCCTTTCCAGCTGGCGGCTCTTCTCGGCCGGGTCCAGGTCGGGGAGGAAAATGGCGCCGGCGCCGCTGCTGCAGTGTCGGTGCGGACCCCTTTGCCGGCTCCTTCTCCTCGCCCAGGCCTTCCTCCTGCTGCCGGCCGCCCAGGCTGGCCTCTGCCCTGCGCCCTGCTCCTGCCGCATCCCTCTGCTGGACTGCAGTCGCAGGAAACTGCCGGCGCCGAGCTGGAGGGCGCTGTCGAGCCCCCTGCCCCCCGACGCCGCCAGCCTGTGAGTAGAGTTGCCGAACGGGGGTGGGGGCGTCTAAGGAGAGGGACGCTCTCCTTCCAAGGCAGACAAGGGGGGAACAGGCCTGGTCGGAGGGCGCGGTCGGGAGCCCAAGTTCTGAAGAGAAACGCCATTAGGATGTTGTGAACTTTGGAGAGGGGCCTCAAAAACCTGCTGCTAAGGTTCTGGAGACTCATGATGACCTGAGTGAAGATTCCTGGGGCCCGGGAGGCTGTGAAGCCTGGGTGGGTGGAGCTGGGCGGGGGTATTAAGGACTCAATGGGCCTGGGCACCGGCATTGACTGTGGATGGGGGTGAGGGGCTCCTCGCCCACTTTGGGCTGCCTCATCCAGTGTGTACCTCCGCTTGAACGGTCCCGGGCATGTGGATTTTATAAACACGACCGTCGAAGACACACGAACTGTCTTTTGTCCCGAGTTTGCATTTTGGCTCATTCTGTGCTGCAGTTTTGATACGTTACAAGGTTAAGACTGGATGTGTTAGCAGAGCTAGCACTACCCGGAACAAATGCCTTTATAAGTAGCATTCTTGGTCTAATTTAGAAAAGGAGTATTCTTTCCAAGATCATGTTGTGTTTTAATTGTTTTCAAGTGCATTTCTTGTGGCAGAGAATCTAAAAATCCAGCCCTCTTGGTTTATGTATG
Organism: Corynorhinus townsendii; assembly: GCA_026230045.1. Lineage (NCBI taxonomy): Eukaryota > Metazoa > Chordata > Mammalia > Chiroptera > Vespertilionidae > Corynorhinus > Corynorhinus townsendii. The sequence continues at coordinate 7,895,204 of JAPDVU010000013.1, forward strand.
AGAAGCAAGTGCAGTGATTGGTTGAATTCTTCTGGAGACTCCACTGCTGAGTGCTCATTTTGACAGGCCTGTGTTAGTGGCACCTGGGAGCTCACTGGTCTGAGTCAGGCTGGTGGCGTTAGGAGCAACAGTAGGTATTAAATGCTGAAATTATGGGCCGCCTTAACCGCCAACGTACAGTTATTTCTCTGCCACTAACTGAGTAATTCATTTATTAATTGGCGGACTTCTAGTACAGCTGTCTCCAAAAAAGAGTCACACACACACACAAAAGAATAGCTTGAGGTGCAATTAAAATGAGGGTCTGTTTGGATTTTCAGTGGAAAGTAGAGTACAAATTGAAGGTCTCTTGTCTGCCACAGAGGTTATTTATACATTTGCAAATAGGTTAGAATAGATGGGAAAGAAAGCTACCTCGTAAATTCCTTGAGAAAATGAAGGTACTTTAAAAAACCAATTGCTGTAATAGATCTGCAACATAATAAAATGCTTTCTGTTGTTTTAAGATGTAACACCCGCAGCTAGTTTGGTTCTCTTGATGCAAATAAAATTTAAAACTGTATGTCCTTGTTCAGCGTAGTCTTTTTAAACCTAGCACAGCATCTGTGTAATGTAGCAAGTACCTTTTGCTAAAACATTATTGGAACAGCTAACTGATTATGACAGAATAAATTTGGTGCAGGTTTCAAAGCAACGCAACTTTATTTAGCTGTAATTGAAATAAATATGCCCCACTTGTTAAGATCCTCCATTTGTAGGTAAACAATAATTAGATATAGTTTTATGTAAGAAACATTTTATGTCTAGGTATGATTTTTGTTTAATTGAGATACATCACCTAAAGCCAAATGACATTAAACATTTTTAAATGTTCTAGAATGAAAGAGACATTTTTCAGTTGAAGTAAAATGCCTTGGAGAGCAGTTCTGTTGTAGAAATGTAATTGGATGGGAGTTTTACAATAGCAGAACAACTCTTAACATATTAGAAGGTGGGCGTGTGCTTTTTTTAAACTGAGAAAGCTAACAGTCTTCCTAAGTTGCCTTCAGCTATAAAATCACCAGATACATATGTGTTTCTTTATGTAATTTTGAATTTTTAAAACACATGCAAATGCTTCAATATATTAGTGATTCAAACTCCAGTGCTCAAATTTGTGGCCATCATCAAAAAGATTGTGGACACAATTCATTAATCCTGGTTTTTGAAATATGTCTGCTCCTGGTTCCTGGCACAGAGCTCCTGAAAACCCTTATGATTTCCTAAGGGATAAGAGTACTAGGAGCTTCTTTCTTTTTAATATTTGGTCTTTGACCTTGTTTCCTGACATAAGGCTCTTAAATCCTTTGGAATTCCCTGGGTGATAGGAGTGTCTTTTTGATCTAAAGAGACACCTCTTAGTTGGTTCCTGCATAGCTTCAGGATGGGGTCTGGTCACCAGAAAGACCAATCTGTCATAAGAAGCTTGGGACTTTCAGCCTCTCTCCCCTTCATCCTGGAAGGGGAAAAGGGTTGGAGATTGAGTTAATAGTTGAATATGCCTATGTGATAAAGTCGCCATAAAAATCCCCAAATCTCTGGGGTTGGTGAACAGATCTACGTGCCAGGAGGGTGGTGCACCCCACCTCCATCAGCGACAGGAGCTCCTTTACTGGACCCTTATAGATCTCACCCTATGTATCTCTTCACCTGCCGTTTGTGTCCTTTGTCGTATCTTTTATTATATAATAAACCAGTAAATGAAAGTGTTTCTCTGAGTTCTGTGAGCTTTGCAGGCGATTGAATCTAACGACGGGGTCATGGGAACCTCCGATTTGTAGCCAAGTTGGACAGAAAGTCTGGGTAACATGGGGTCTTACTACCTGTGATTAGTGCCTGAACTGGGGGTGCAGTCTTGCGGGACTGAGCCTTTACTCAGTGAGGTCTGCACTAATTGCAGTTAGTGTTGGAATTGCATTGAATTGCAGGATACCTGGCTGGTGTTGGAGAAATAATTGGTGTGGGGAAGAGAAAAAACTCACATCTGGCATCAGAAGTATTATGTGTGTGAGTAAAGGAAGAAACAGGTGATAAACATTTTTTGCTTGATCAAAGTTTAGCCAGGTTCCTTAACCTTCTCCTTGGCCATCTGGGCACATCCTTGTAAAATACAGTTTTAGCAAGAACCTTGCCATGTCAGTTTAGCAAGAAGCCCCTATCCTCGATATTGATTGGGTTCCTTCCCTATACTATGTCCCAGGTGATATCTGATCACTGACCTTTTTTTTTTTTTTTAAGCAAGAATCCTGTTAGGTCTGTTTAGTTAAAGCCTTCTTACCCCTGATGTTTTTCTCTTAGTATGTTTTACCCACTGACCCTACTCTGCTCCTTTGCTTTAAATTCCCATACATACAGGCAGCATTCGGCATTGAGTCCAGTTTCTTACCTACATTAAAAAAATTTATTTCAGTGGTCCCTACGCCTAGCTCCCCATTCCCCAAGTTCTTTCTTACCATGCTTTAACAAGTATCATTGAATATTACTTTCCTTTTAACAGTTATGGTGCCACAGCACCCATAGGATCAGATTCATCATTGGACCCCCGGACCTCACCCAGGACCCTAAAAGTGCATACCTTTGAAGCCTTTATCTTCCTCCTGACTGATTGATCGGGGATCCATTGGTGAGTCCGACTCCTGAACATTGCTCCGGACAAACGTCCGTGGAAGCTGGTAAGGACAGATTATGTTCTTAGATTCTGCGTATACTCCAGAACAGCGGTCGCCAACCGGTGGTCTCCGGGCCACTGGTGGTCCGTGAGGTCTGAAAGGTTGGCAACTGCTGCTCCAGAAGATGGGATGGAGTCCTCGACAAACACAGGCTGGGTTAGAGTCTCAGGCAAGCAGCTGTTTGAAAAAAGATGGGTTAGAGTCCTGGGCTTCTGTGTTTGAAAGATACCAAATGGGCTGGAAGACTCTTCTTCCTGGCTCTCTCTCTGGTTGAACCCTGGTTCCACCAACTCTGTCTACCTCCATTTTTGTTGGGTGCTTTTGCTGAGAATTAATATGAAACTTCATTGGCCTCTTGGGGAAACTTGCCCTCTCAAGCTGGCTCCTCTAAGACCTCTCCCTTCCCATTATAGAAGCTGCTCCTTTCTCCTCATACAACCTTTAGTCTTCCCTTCATTTCCCTTGAGTCCTTTGATATGTCTCCCTCCAAACCCTTTCTCCTCCATCCCTCTGTCCACCAGGCCAGACCTTTTCCCTGCCCATCTCTATTGTCACTTAAACGTTGGGCTCCTTGCCCTCCACTGGGGGCTGTCTAGGGACTTAGGGATCCTCAGAAGCAAATGCTTGAGGCTGAAAAATCTGGAATAGACTGGATGTTTTGGTTAGCTAGATGGGCTTTGGAGACGTCCAGACAGCTGCTAGATATCTCCTTGGTCACTCACCTAAAATTTGGTCCACAGCTTTCATTAGAGTACATATCAGGGCACCACCTTGAATAAGGTCTTCCTTACTGGGTTTTAACAAATGATATATTTTTCTTTTAACACAGACTTCTTCCTGGACATTTGGTGTCACATAAGTGAGATTTGCTAGATGACCCTGGCTCATGGAAATGTGGTTTGGGAAAAGAAAGGATAAAAGAGTGGGAAATGTGGAACCTTTGATTCCTCGGTGGCCGTTTGGTTGCCCGTGGTATGGAGCGGTAGCTGTGCTGCTCTTAGGTACTAAAGATAACTATCACCAATGGAGATTAGCGATGGATCCAATTACCAGGACATTGGTTCAGTCCCTTGGCTATTTTCTGTAATAGCTAAAATGAAACTAAAAGAGTGTGCTGAGTCAGACCTTGATATTAGACCAAACTCAAATTTCAGTGAGTCTGAGCTTTGGCCACTAACCCCAAGGAAAATTAGGCAAGGACAACAGAAAGTACCTCTTGGTGTGAGATAAGGGCAAAACCAAGGAACTATTTGAAACCAGGGAGTATAGTGTGAAGAAGTTGTTTCATATTGTGGCTCAGTAATAGCTTTCTGAAGAACATCCTTTAGTAAGATATTCTGTGAGAGTAATTAATTTAGGAGCAGTATCTGGTTTTAAATGCTCCAATAGGGGAAGAGCATGTTTGGGTTGATGCAGGATTTACAGCTCGTTATGGAACAATCACAGATGGCTATATGTGATCCAGACACAAAGCAGGTCATTCCCAAGGGAACAACCAGCCTGGTGGACTGTGTAAAAGCCACTGTAAGATCTGTTTACCCTGAAAAAGGAGGCTAACTGCCCATTTCCCCCATAAATGCCAAGTGAACACCGCAGATGAAGTAGATAATATGTTTTCTGTATAACACTTGTGGGATTATCTTTGTGATAATCCCACAGGTACTTGCTGAATGTGCCTATTACTGAGTTCATGGTAAATGCTGTGGTCAAGGGGGACTCTTTTACATGGACACCCCATGTAACCTTACTGCTGTAAAACCAAGGGGTAGTTGGGGAAGCCTTGTGAATTTGCTCTCTCAGCTTTTTTTCTGGGTTTCATAGATGCTAATAAAGATATTAGGTTAATTAATAGGAGAATGAAGAAAAGCAAAGGAGAGAGTCAGTAGACTGATCTTAGCAAGGCAGAAAAGTTTAAATGGTTATTAAGAAAGAAGGTGAGCCCATCCAGTGTGGATCAGAGGTAGAGCATCCACCCATGAACCAGGAGGTCAGGGTTCAATTCCCAGTCAGGGCATATGCCTGGGTTTTGGCTCTATCTCTAGTAGTGGGCATGTAGGAAGCAGCTGATTCTTTCTCATCATTGATGTTTCTCTCTTTCCCTCTCCCTCTCCCTCTCCCTCTCCCTTAAAAGCCATGGTGGGCACTAGCCGGTGTGGCTTAGTTGGTTGGGCATCATCCTATGCACCAAAAGGTGGCCGGTTCAGTTCCTAGTCAGGGCACATGCCCGGGTTGCTTGCAGCCTTGATCCCCTTTAGGGGCATGTAGGAGGCAACTGATGGATATGCACTCTTACATCGATGTTTCTCCTTCTCCCTTCCTCTCTGTCTAAAAATCAATAAAAATAGTTTTTAAAAATGTGGCGGTCTTTTTGTGCTACCCAGGGAGGGGGCCCATTTGGCTTTGGTCTCGGTTCCCAGGTAACTTAAAGGGAAACTTTCACAATGCTCAGACCCCTTGATGTCCTGCAAATGAAAGAAGAGGCTGTCCTCAAATTCCTTGCAGCAGGAACCCACTTTGGTGGCACCAGCCTTGAATTCTAGATGGAACAGTACATCCACAAAGGAAGAGGGATGGATCATAAATCTGAAGGGAGCCTGGGAGAAGCTTCTGCTGTCAGCTGCTCATGCCACTGTTGCCATTGAAAACTTGGCTGATGTCAGTGTCATATGGTCCAGGAATACTGGCCCGGGAGCTGTGCTGAAGTTTGCTGCTGCCACTGGAGCCACTCCTGGAACCGTCACCAACCAGATCCAGGCAGCCTTCTGGAAGCTGAGACTTCTGGTTGTTACTGATCCCAGGGCTGACCACCAGCCTCTCACAGAGGTGTCTTATGTTAACTTGCCTACCATTGCTCTGTGTAACAGACTGTCCTCTGCACTGAAGGACATTGCAACACACGGGGGCTCCCTCAGTAGGTCTGATGTGGATGCTGCCCTAGGAAGTACTGCACATGCGTGGCACCATCTGTGAACACCCATGGGAGGTCATGCCTGATCTTTTTTATTTAATATATTTTATTAATTTTTTACAGAGAGAAAGGGAAAGGGATAGAGAGTAAGAAACATCAATGAGAGAGAAACATCCATCAGCTGCCTCCTGCACACTCCCTACTGGGTATGTACCTGCAACCAGGGTACATGCCCTTGACCAGAATCGAACCCGGGACCCTTGAGTCCGCAGGCCAATGCTCTATCTACTGAGCCAAACCGGTCAGGGCTCATGCCTGATCTTTACCTTTACAGAGATCGTGAAGAGTTTGAAAGGCTGTGACCAAGGAGGAATTTCAGGGCGAATGGATGGCTCCAGCTCCTGAGTTCACTGCTGCTCAGCCTGAGGTTGCAGACTGAGGTCACAGACGGGTCTGAAGGTGCGCAGGTGCCTTCTGTGCCTATTCAGCAGTTTCCTACTGAAGAAGAATGTTTAGCCTGCCACTCAAGACTTGTGTGCAGCCCCCATGCTCAGGCCACCAAATGGGTAGGAATAGCCACTGAGTGGTCTTAAGCTGTTCTTCCATGGACTCTTAATAGAATGGAAATAAAGTTGATAGCAAATAAACAGTTTCTAAAAGAAAGAAAGAAAAGAAAATGGAAAAATGAGGTGAATAAAGCAGACATTGAGAGGGTAAAAACAAAGGTTTTAATATAGGACTACCTAAGTTTGAGCAGACCAAGAGGCTTTCCTTCTAGTCCCCCAACGTTAGAGAGTCCCAAATAAGTCTGCTCTATTTAAGTTAGGAGGAATTTAAAAATCCAAAGGCAGAGGTTACCATGAGAAACATGACCAGCAATTTCTTGAGGCATTGGTAAGGCAGATTAAATTAGATAAAAATTGACTAAAGGGCTAGGGTCCTTTGGTTCAGCTCATGAGGTGGTGGTGGTGGTGGTGATCCAAAGCTTCTTGCACAAGAGTGGGTACAATGGTCAGGAATTGGAGAAGTTTCAGGATTCCTTAATATGGGAACCTCTTATACTGTGGTACCAAACCCATTGGTGAAACCATGATGTAATTGAGAGAACATTATGAAAGTTGGAACATTATGGAAGTTTACATACATACAAATTAAACATTCCAACTTTCATATATATTGTTGATACAGAGGAAGGGAGAGGGGGAGAGACAGAAATATCAGTGATGAGAAAGAATCATTGATTGGCTGCCTCTCATATGCCGCACACTGGGGATCGAGCCTGCTACCTGGGCATGTGCACCAATCGGGAATCAAACCTTGACTTCCTGGTTCATAGGTTGACTCTCAACCACTGAGACATGCCGACTGGGCAAAAGTTGGAATGTTTAAATAGACTTTACTTAAAGCAGTTGTGTCTCCTTTATCTGAATATATTGTGGGAATGGATGTTAAGTCTGGCTGGGGAACATTACCCTTACCTGGTGGTGTAAAACTAAAGCCTGTTAATAATGCCCTAAAGGAGGTTACTGTGAGGAATCGTAAGGTACAAGTTTGTAGAAGTGGTTATGGAGATGGACATTGTATCTGACTGGGGAATGTTTTCTCTACTGTATTGTAAAACAGAAGTATGTAAATCTACTCTTTAGGCAATACTAGTTGGATATTCTAGAGGGGAACAAGCAAGATTGCTCCAGCCTACACAGTGTAGAGTAGAAACTGGAGTCCTGGTATGGACAAATTCTCTTTGGGTAACTCTCTGTGTATGGTAGGCTGGGCTTAGGGCAAAAGCCTGTGAGTGCCTACTGGCAACGACTCCTAGGACTTTGGACTAGAGCATTTCCATTTGAAGGGCAGTTATTGGCTTGCTCTTGGACATTAATTGAAACCACCATCGTGACTAAAAGTCATAAAATAATCTTGAAACCTGAAATACTCATGACGTCTTGCATAATGTCAGATAACACTGCAGGAGAGAGGACAGTGCCTAGAAATTTCCATAATAAAGTGGAAATGGTTTATACAGGGTCATGGTACTGGGGAATACAAGGAGGAGATACTCAAGAGCAGAGAGCCTTTTCCCCTCGACTGACTTTGGAACTGCGTGAGGAGCTGCTAGATTCTATCGTCCCTTGGGCAGTGTCCTACAAACAGCTCCTAAGTGACCAACAAGGAGCTGCTTGGTTTGTGGATGGCAGTTCCAAGATGACTAGACAACATCCTATTTGGAAGGGAGAGGGAGAGAGAAACATCCCTTGGCTGCCTCCTACACACCCCCTACTGGGGATCCAGCCTCATCCTGGGCAGGTGCATGGAACAAGGCTCAACCAACTGAGCCACACCTACCAGGGCAATGTTTGGGTTTTTACTGACTCATGGGCAATGGGCAATGGCCTGACTATGTGGTCAGGCAGAAAAGCAATGAAAACCTGGCTTATTAAAGGGCGGCCCATATAGGGCTCAGATAGTCCTGTGGAATCACTGTGAGACTTTGAGGGGTGCATTAAAGCAGGACATGCTGGTTACTGTCAGACCCTTTCCAGGTTCAGAAGATGATTGGATTCAACAAGTAAAGGTCCCTGTGTGCTTGCTTGAGATGGCCACATGGGTCTGTGAAATGGGTGGCTATGGAGGCACTGCAGCAATGCAAGATGGGCTGCATCTAGACGGGGTCCTCTTGCATCCTTTGAAGGTCAAAATGCCAGTAAGCTCTCTTCTATCTGCTGGGAAAAGACACATTGCAGATGGCTATGTGGCACATTCCCGCGTGTGAAGGCCCCGAACATAGCTGGCAAGTGATACTGATACAGCCCCAGGCGGCTACAGATGGGTCCTGGCAGGAATAGTTACTGACTGTGGACTGTCTTTGCTTGTCTGATGGTAGATGCAAATGCTCAGAGTGCCATAAAAGGACCAGAACAGAAGATAATTGTACCAACTTGGATGGCTGACCATCATTTATGCAGACCAGGGAATATACTTTACAACCCATAATGCCCAATAGTGGGCAGAGTATAGTAAGTCCTCAGTTAATGTCATCGATAGGTTCTTGGAATGTGGTGGAGTAACGCATGATAAAACCAGTTTTACTGTAGGCTAATTGATATAAACGGCACTTCATCAATGCTATAAGGTCCTGCTGTACTAGTTTTTTTTAATCTGAATACAGGTTTTTATTAATTTTTGGAGAGGGAGAAAGGGAGAGGGATATATATAGAGAAACATGGATGAGAGAGAAACATCATCTATTGGCTGCCTCTGCATGCCCCCTACTGGGGATCGGGCAGCAATCCAGGCATGTGCTTTGACTGGGAATCTAACAGGCAACCTATTGGTTTTTGGGTCGACCCTCAACCACTGAGCCACAAGGCCAAGCTGCTGAAGTGTATTTCCTGGTCTGCATAAATGATGGTCAGTTTGATAGAGAATTGGAATGGGCAGTTAACACATTGGTTGTCTTAAAAGGGAAGAAGTAAAGATGGGAAGGACTGACTTACATACCTTCCTGTTAGTGTGCTCACATGCAACGTCAGGTGGCGTTCTAGAAGTGGCCCCACTAGATAGAGTCCTCTTTTTCTGGTGGATATGGTGAAGAGGAAGTGGGGAAGGATGCTGGAGTGACGATGCAGTTCTTACCAAGGGAGGAGTATGCTGGCATAATGACTACTTTTTCTTCTCCATACACCTCAACTGTTTTCCCTACTTGTTGAAGTGGTTATAGCATTATGGCTGCAAATACAGGTGCCGGAAACAGTAATGATTCCTAAGCAAGGAACTGTATATTTCAAATTAACTCTTTTATTTACTTATTTTTAATATATTTTTACTGATTTCAGAGAGGAAGGGAGAGGGAGAGAGAGAGAGAAACATCAATGGTGAGAGAGAATCATTGATTGGCTGCCTCCTCCACGCCTCATACTGGGAATCGAGCTGGCAACCCAGGCATGTGCCCTTGACTGGAACTGAACCTGGGACCCTTCAGTCCTCAGGCCGACAACGCTCTATCCACTGAGCCAAACCAGCTTGGGCAAGAAACTTTATATATATATATATATATATTTTTTTAAATATATTTTATTGATTTTTTACAGAGAGGAAGGGAGAGGGATAGAGAGTTAGAAACATCGATGAGAGAGAAACATCAATCAGCTGCCTCCTGCACACCCCCCACTGGGGATGTGCCCGCAACCAAGGTACATGCCCTTGACTGGAATCGAACCCGGGACCCTTGAGTCTGCAGGCCGATGCTCTATCCACTGAGCCACACCAGCTCGGGCAAGAAACTATATTTTTAAACTTTGGGTCACAATTCCTAAATGCCTAATGGGGTAGATTGTGCCTGCATCCCATCTAGCAAAATTGAGGTTAATAATGAATACCAATATATTGCCTGGTGGTAAAAATAGCTCAGTGGTTCTGCACCTCTGTAGCCTTATGCTAACTGAATAGAGTGAATTGAGGGGAAGTTACTTGCTACTGGTATTCCTGTTTATAATCTAGACCAGCATAGTGGCTGTATCTGATGGAAGGTGGAAGAGGTTGGGTGTAAATTCAGAGAAGAAACAAAGAGCAGCTTAGGGTAAAGGAATGGGTAAATGGTTTTATAATGAGGGCAATTCAATACTAATCCCTCGAGCCAGACTTGGAGTAAGAAATGGTATTGTCTGTTAATTCAGTTATGCCAGTTGACTGAAAGGGTGAAACCATATGTTTGCTTAGACAGGTGGTCGGCAAACTGCGGCTTGCTGCTCTGTTGACTAATGAGTTTGCTGACCACTGACGTAGACTCTCGATTCCAATAATTACAGGCTATTATTCCTTGTGATTAAGCCCCTATCCCAGTGGTCGGCAAACTCATTAGTCAACAGAGCGGTAAACCGTGGCTCGCGAGCTGCAGTTTGCCGAGCACTGGCTTAGACCACTCCTGCTTTGGAACTTGACAAGATTGAGTAGAAGGAAGCCTACAAACCTGAGTGGCCTTGCCTGTATACTGTTTTGCTGTAAGGGGGTGTATGGCCACACACCAAGAGGGTACACTGTGGTCTCTGCCCCGGGTTCCTGGCACAGAGCTCCTGATAGCCTTGTAATTTCCTAAGTGATAGGAGCACGATAGGAGCATCTTTTGTTCTAATATTTGGTCTTTGAAATGTTTCTTTAATTGCTTCAAACCACAAAGTGGTGAACTGAAAATGAGTCCTTTTAAAAAAGGTACAGATTAAATTTCCCTTCCACTTAAGGTCCCTCATGTTTGCCTCAATTGTTAGTACCTATCTTTATTTGCAATTTCCTCCTTTCATTTGTGTCGTATTTTCACCGTACTCTTTACAGAGAAGTGAGATTGGCCATGGGGCTGAGCATACAGGGGGTTAGAATCCTGGTTCACTCTGATCAGCATGGGGTAGGCCTCTAGGCCTCCATAAGCAGATATTAAGAGAAACTTCTTGCTTTGGATATCACCCTGCTCCAAGTCTGTACTCCAGAGTAAAGAACCATGCTTATTCCTGGAAAGATTCCTCACCCCCTCTTTCCTCTTAACCCTCAGATGCTCAGTACCAACCAGTATCTGCCATGAGACTATCAGCACCAGTCTCATTATGCCCTCTATTCTTCTCTGTCTCCACAAGAATCTCAGGACTTGCAGGTTATCTGTCTCTCCCAGAGACATCCCCGACCCTCTTTGTGGCTTTATTTTTGTCATTAGTAGGCATCATCTTTTGATATGCTACATATTTTACTTTGTCTTCTTTTCAGGAGATTATAATATATCTTAAAAGTGTGGATTTTTGTATGTTTATTCATTGCTGTAGATCAGCTATTCTCAACCGGTGTGCCACAAGAATTTCTAAAACATGAAATACCTGACTATTTAGTCAGGGGCACTGACCTCTTTTCCCTTAGATTGTCAAATAAAAAAATGACAACAATCAACACAACAATAGCTGTCCGGTGTGAATGAGTCAAAATTATACCTTTTTTTGGTCAGATCGGCAAAAAATACAATGTATTTTTTGGTGTGCTGCAGAATTTTAGTAATTAGTTAATGTGTGCCATGAGATGAAAAAGGTTGTAAATCGCTGCTATATATGAATGGTGACCAACAGTAGATAATAAAAAATATTAGTTGAATGAATGCAGTAAATTAATTACAGAAAGTATGTGGCTGTGTCTTTTGAGGGAAATGAGAAGAAACTCTGAAAGCAATTAAAGCAGTTCTTTCTCATTTGCTTCTCTAATATATATTTTAAACTAAAAAAAAAATACGTTTTACTGATTTTTAGAGAGAGGAAGGAGGGATAGATTCAAACATCAACCAGAGAGGAACATCATTGATCGGCTGCCTCCTGCACACCCTCTATTGGGGATTGAGCTGGCAATCCTGGCATGTGCTCTGACCGGGAACTGGCAACCTCTTGGTTCCTGGGTTGATGCTCAACCCCCGAGCCACACCGGATGGGTTCTCATATCTTATTAGGTGATTTTTTTTTCAGGGTACCTCATTCTCTGTAGTAAACATTATGAATGAATCTGAGCATTATCTTAGCTAATTATTTGTATTTTAAGATCATCTTTTTTTTTCCTTTTTTTTCTTTATTGATTAAGGTATTACATATGTGTCCATATTCCCCCCACTCCCCCCCCCCATACCCTCACCCCTCTGGTGTCTGTGTCCATTGGTTAGGTTTATATGCATGCATACTAGTCCTTTGATTGATCTCTCCCCCCATCTTTCTTTTTTTTTTAATATATTTTATTGATTTTTTACAGAGAGGAAGGGAGAGAGATAGTTAGAAACATCAATCAGCTGCCTCCTGCACGCCCCCTACTGGGGATGTGCCTGTAACCCAGGTACATGCCCTTGACCAGAATCGAACCTGGGACCTTTCAGTCCGCAGGCTGACGCTCTATCCACTGAGCCAAACCGGTTTCAGTAGCCCCCATCTTTCTTTTTAAAATATGATGAGGATCATTGATTGGCTGCCTCCCGTACGCCCCCTACTGGGGATCGAGCCCACAACCCGGGCATGTACCCTTGATCGGAATCGAACCCGAGATCCTTCAGTTACTTACTCTAGTTTCCATCACACTATCTGGAATGTTTTGTCTGATTGCACCAAAATTCACAAAAACTTCTGCATGCACAAATAATGTTTCATTATTCTGATCATCTTTGTTTTTTAAAATACATTTTTATTGATTTTAGAGAGGAAGGGAGAGGGAGAGCGAGATAGAAACATTGATGATGAGAGAGAAGCGTGAATCACTGCCTCCTACATGCCCCCAGGGCACATGCCCTTGACTAGAATCAAATCCAGGACCCTTCAGTCCACAGGCCAGTGCTCTATCCACTGAGCCAAACCAGCTAGGGCTGATCATCTTTGTTTTTAACAGGGCTTTGCAGCATCTATTAGGTATTTACTAAGTATTATTGAATAATCAGTTGACTTCAGAGTGTCTTTATGGGTTAGAGCTGTAGTTTGAGGCGTTTTTAATAGTCTACAACTTCATTCCAGCCTGTATACCAGACATACATTTCTAAAGTTGGGATACTTCAGAGGCATTGTGGATGGCTTTCACATGCCCATCTTTGTAAGCATTGGCAGAAACACCAGTTTTCTTTAAAATAGACCGACTGGTAAGTGTCAAGCACATTTGGGGGGAAGGGAGATACACTACCATCGTGTTTGCAGGATCTAATGTCTGTTGTTTTGGGTTTGCATACTGTTCTGACAAACTGTTTCCCTTCCAACAGTCCTTTCAAAGCATGTACAATATGCTTTTCTTTCATTGCATTAGAGATGTTAACCTATGCTTTATCCTGGTCTATCTGGGGAAATGGTAAACAGAAGATGTAAGCTCACGGTATTGGAATCAAGAAGCAATATTTACCTCACTACTTTAATTTATTGTAGAGGAGTAGTTCTAGTCAGTTAAGATTTTACCTTTGGAAGTGGATTATGGCTGCATGTACAAGAGATAAATACTCAGTAAACGCGATTGTACTGGACCATCATCCTATTTCAAATCTAGTATTATATAACTTACTATTTACACACTGACCTGTATGTGAAGCGTTTTGTTTATACTTTGTAATTTTCTAAGCTATCCAGTGAGGTTTGCTATTCTTTTTTAAGAGTGGAGGAGACTGAAGTTTAGAGAGGTTAAGTGACTTGCCCAAAGTCCCAGAATCGGGCATGCAAAACTCTATTCTTAAATGTAACTGTAGAATTTATATTTCCTGTTTTGTGGTTGTATGTTTTCAATCATTAAGAACTCAGGAAGGATAATGAAAGAAAATAAAACACGCCTCTTACTCTTTAAATGAATGCTCTCATCTTCCTACCACCTTAAACTTTCCGAATTCATAGAAGTGTTGTATATTGTATTACAAATAAGTAGTGCAGATGAAGGGTAGAAAGTTTAATTTGGAATAGCATTATGCTTTAATAAAATCTTATTTATCCTAAATGTATTTACTTAATGTTTCCAGCCATCTCTAGTTCAACCAAAAAACAAGTATGTTTCCAGGAAGCATTTATTCATAAAGCCTCTCAGATTCTCAGATTTCATTTAGTCCTATTTCAACAGGCTCTGAGGTTTCCTAGCTATGACAATTGATTAGAAGCAACAAATCTAGGACAATTTCAAGCAGCGCTGCTACAGATAGAAAGGCTGACTTTTGGTGTAAAGCTCTTAGTGGTAAGGAAAAAGCAAACCTAAAAGCAGACAATTTTAAGAGTTGTTTTGCAATCCTTATCTTTAGTGCACTCCAAGAGTAGTACTCAGGATCATCAGCCGATTAAGTCACAGTACTGTAATTGATCAGAATGATAATCCTGAGTATTATTTTTGAAAGTAAATTATGCTAGATAGACTCCAATGAGATGGGTTTTCATTTACAAAAGAAGGCAAATTATGCTGGATAAATGCATGAAGCATTATCATACTCATTGGGCACAATATGTCCTTATCTTTTAACTTTACAAAGGGCTCCTTTAAAGAAGTTTTGTTCTTGTTGAAGTTCACAGTTTGGCCTATCAGTGCTGCAGATGACTCAAAAGTGTGTCTTTGTGACTGGGGAGAAGAAAACCCCTGCATCTCCTTGCTGCTGGACTTGGCAGTTAGCTTGCAGAACCGATTCTCCTTAGACTGTGGGGATTGCTCTGTACATCCTATAAATTATTTACACCCTGATGGTACTAAATGACTACATTAATGGCACCTCTGGCTCCACATGATATCAAGAAGCTTAATAATTCATCATTTATTACAGATACATCCCTGTAGGTTAGCATGAGTGGGAGCTGAGTTTACAACACTGAGATAAGGCCTTCTTTGAAACTTTTACTTTCCAAACATTATATCCATAAATAGGTATTTAGTCATACTAAAAAAATAAGGGAAAGACTATCGACTGTTACAAAGCTTTAGATTCTTTAGGTGATTTAAAAAAAATATGTATTATTGATTTCAGAAAGGAAGGGAGAGGGAGAGAGAGATAGAAACATCAATGATGAGAGAGAATCATTGATTGGCTGACTTCTGCACTTCCCCTACCGGGGATCGAGCCTATAATCCGGGTATGTGCCTTTGACCAAAATCGAACCTGGGACCTTTCAGTCTGCAGGCTGATGCTCTATCCACTGAGCCAAACAGACTAGGGCTCTTTAGGTGATGTTTATCAAGCATAGATTACTTCAAGTTTTTTGGTATATTTTAGGGATATGTCAAAGAGGGAAGAAATCTTTGAAAGACAGATTTCTATTTCAGGACTCTTGCTTTAAAAAAACACACAGGCAAACTTAAATTATCCAAAGTAAGTGGAATTAATGATTGGCCACTGGGAAGAATAGTGAGAGACTTTAAAAAAATTACCTAAATTCTTTTCTTTCTATTTTTTTCAAAATTATCCAAATTCTTAATCTAAGAATTTTATATCTGATATTTGAAGTCTTTGAATCAGTCTTCTTCAGCCTTTTGGGAGTACTTTTAAAAAAAGAAATAGGACCCAATACACCAAAGTTGCAGGTTTCATATCATTCTGGTCAGGGCATATTCAAGAAGCAACCAATTAATGCGTAAATAAATAGAACAACAGATTGATGTTTCCCTCTTTCTATCTCCCCATCCTCTCCCTCCCTCTTCGTCTCTCCACCCCTCTCCTTCCCTCTCTCAACCACTTCTCCATCTCACTTCCTCTCTTTCTCTCAAATCAACCAGTAAGTAAAATTTATTTAAAAAATAGAAAAAGAAATAGGTAAGGCATGCTGTGGAGAGCAGGAGTGTGTTTGTACACTCATATATGCACATGTCATATAATTAAATTCCAGGGTGAAATTTAGCTATAAAAGAAAGTTAATCACGTTTCCACTGAAGGGGAATAGTGGAGTTGATGTTGAATCTATATTTACAGTTTTGGAGTGATTCCACTTCTTAGTACTATAAATACTGCTTTCAAAAAAGTCACAAAGGTTACTAACATTGACAGTGTTTGTAATCCTAGCACTTAGCAAAGTGCCTGGCACATGGTTCAGTACAAGTTTGCATAAATACATGATGCTGAAATCAGCCCATATAATTCTAGTTAGAAATCTGGTGTTTTGATAAGTTAAACAGCTACACCGATTTATACTAGTTGCTTCCTATGATAATACTACTTTGGGAGTGTATTCCTGTTCACTGTTAGTGATTTTTAAAAATTTATTTAATGTGGGTTTGTTGCAGAAGGGTCCAGAGATCCTCTGACCTATGAAGCATATATTTTTAAGACAACATTGTTCTGTAGAGAGGCTCCGAAGTATTTCAGGTATCCGTTGGGTTCCATTGACATGCCTTAGGAGTTCATTAAAGATACTGAGAAAATTGCTCTTTCCCCCAATAGAGACACTGGACAGTTTTTACTGATACTAAATTCAAAGTGGTTTATACCATGTTGAGTTTACCAACTTTATACCAAGTTGAGTTTTAATTTGATTGCTTTCTAGTTCTGTAATAATGGTTTTCCTTAAAACTGATTATTTAGTCATCACTGCCGTCCAGATGTCAGTGATGAGTACAGTCAAGAGTTACACTGCCAGGGAGATTAGAGTTTGAAAAGGCATTAGAAGCACTGTTCTTAAAATGACAGCCCTTAGTCTGTAAAAGGAGAAAAGTTAAATTTCAGCAAGCATGCGACGTAGTTAAGTCATAGTAGGCTAGTCTTCTATACAGATAATATTAGTTCTGTTTACCAGACCAGCCACCTTGTAGCAGAATCCTATCTAATAAAAGAATAATATGCAAATTGACCATCACTCCAACACACAAGATGGCTGCTCCCATGTAGACACAAGATGGCCGCCACAAGATGGCCAGCAGGGGAGGGCAGTTGGGAGGGAGCAGGTCTGCAGGGGAGGGCAGTTGGGAGGGACCAGACCTGCAAGGGAGGACTGTTGTGGGCGATCAGGCCAGCAGGGGAGGGCAGTTAGGGAATCAGGCTGGCAGGGGAGCAGTTAGGCATCAATCAGGCTGCCAGGGGAGTGGTTAGGAGGTGATCAGGCTGGCAGGCAGAAGTGGTTAGGGGCAATCAGGAAGGCAGGCAGGCGAGCACTTGGGAGCCAGCAGTTGGGAGCCAGCAGTCCTGGATTGTGAGAGGGATGTCTGACTGCCCGTTTAGGCCCGATCCTATCGGGCTTTGTAACTTCAGTTGGTTCTTTAGGATCAGGTCTAAACGGGCAGTTGGACATCCCTTGAGGGGTCCCAGATTGGAGAGGGTGCAGGCTGGGCTGAGGGACCAGTGCATGAATTTTGTGCACCGGGCCTCTAGTATGGAATATCTAGCTTAAATGAGAATAGTTGTATTTCTCCTTCAGTTGAAACACTGTAATAAATGAACATCTTTTCAATTGTATGAAATTGTGTGTTTGTTGTTTAGTAGCAAATATGATTTGGATCAAGTTTCTGAATATAAGA
The DNA here is from genome assembly GCA_026230045.1 of Corynorhinus townsendii. Taxonomy (NCBI): domain Eukaryota; kingdom Metazoa; phylum Chordata; class Mammalia; order Chiroptera; family Vespertilionidae; genus Corynorhinus; species Corynorhinus townsendii. The sequence continues at coordinate 7,912,766 of JAPDVU010000013.1, forward strand.
TTTTTATGTGGAACGAATTCATATACTTTTCCCTTATATTTCTCAACACTCTTTTCCATTCATGAAGGGGACGAGGTTTTATAGATGGGCAGACATGAATCTAGCGGAGAACAAGTTACTCCATGGTAGAGACATCGTTCAAACCTGCATGCATCTGTCAACTGCCTGGGTGGCACAGCGAGATCAAGTGATGAGTAATGTTTCTCTAGTGTGCCGCTATTACTAGCCACATTGTAATGTGTAATACATCTCTTGGGCAGGCAGCTTGTGTGGGCTGGATTCCACCTCAGTCTGGTAAAGATACCTGGAAGCATCAAGGCGAATTTTTTAAAGCCTATTTAAATATTTAGACTAATGGCTAATGTTAGTGAAATCTCTGCTATATTTAATAAACTGTTTGCTAGAAGTGAGATTTCAAGTTGATGGCTTCCTCACTTACCTGCTATGTGACCTTGGATTGACAAATTATTAATCTCTGCCCATTCTGTACCAGGAAAGGAAGATTATAAGAGTATTTGCCTCGTAAAGTTGTTGTGTGGAATTAGGCAGTTCATATGTACAAAGTGTATGGAAGAGTGATTGGCACGTAAACATTAGCTGCCACCACTGCCATCATCATCTACATAATTGGGAGTGGGATAAATTTACCTTCCCTGATGCTAGATTGTTTTTGTGTTGTTGTTTTTCAAAGGAAGACCACATCTCTGTCAAGGATGTGGTCAACCTCAATTCTAATATAGAAGCTCACTGTCTTGACTTGTGAAATCTACAAGTTTATCTTCAGCTAAAGTGTGATATAGTGTATTACAGTGTTATATATTATACTGTATATTATGTAAAGTAAGTATTACTTTAAAAAGTACATATTACTTTATATCATATTACTTTGAAAAGTATATATTTGTTTCAAAAGTATAGTATATTATAATAAAGTATAATATCACTAACATGGATGAAGAAATTTATAACATTCTGTGAAATGACCTACAAGCTTTGTGAAGAGAAAAAAGCAAGGGCAAAGTAGGGTGCAAATTATTCTACCACTTACGTAAAAATTTTCTGGTACATGCATCAATATTTGTCAGGTTACACAAGAAATGTTATATTATTATTTCTTGATGTGGAGGAGGGAAATTGGATGGCTGAAGCCAAAATAAATTTTTATTCATCCTTTATAAACATTCTTTTTTTGTGTTTCTACTCAAATTTACATTTGATAGGGCTTTTAGATTCCTATTTTAGTTTTTTCTTTAAGTTTGCTTTCCAACACTAACGTAAGAATATTTTTTTGTCCTTCATTAGGGATTTGAGTCATAATCGGTTGTCTAACTGGAACATCAGCTTGGAATCTCAGACATTACAAGAAGTGTAAGTTATTTTACTTATATTTACATTAAATTTGAGGTGATTTAGAAATGCTGTCAGAAATTAGAAGGAAAAACATTTACATTAAAAGACATTGTCTAAAAATATAAACTGACATCTTTAGCTTTATTGTCACAAACTCTGGGCATTGTGCCGTTGGGTTGGGTAGGGATCACCAACCCTCAATTGCAAACTGTAGAAACAGTCTTCCTTGGGGCCAAAAGTAAGATTTTTCCTCTTTTGAGAGTAAATATGCTTTGTTTGTTTCTTGCCATTAAAACACTGTTGTGTAAACTCTTTTTTATGTCTTTTTTGTCTTGTTTTGTTTTAATAGTTTATTGATTTTTAGAGATAGAGAAAAATCAATGAGTGAGAGGAACATTTATCGGCTGCCTCCTGCACACCCCCTACTGAGGATTGAGCCTACAACCCAGTCATGTGCCCTGACTGGGAATGGAACCAGCACCCCTGTGGTGCATGGGATCACGTGCTATTAAGTGAGCCACACCGACCAGGGCTTTTTTTATGTTGACTCATCTAAAATGGGAGCATCATGTCTAAAGTAGATTTACACGAAATACAATACTGTTGGTATCATTTGGAATGTGATGGTTAATAATTCAATTTTCCACTTGACTGAAGTGCTTCCTTTAATACTGAGATGTCTTATTATGTATTCTTTGGAGGAAACTTTCTAAAATAGGTATTATTAGTATCAGTTACTGCATTGTAATGTTCCCAGAGGCACACGTATCAAGCCTATTTATTGTACCTTTACCTTAAACACCCCCAGAACCCTTGGATTCATTTTTCTTTTTAGTTTCCTGCTGACAGGGTAAGTTGTGCACGCACTGTTCCTGCATTCTCTCCTTCCTGTCTTAAAGTGACTGCTTCTGTTCTGCTGCAGAGTGAACACACAATTGACAGGCTTATTAGCTGAGAGCAGCACTGAGGGGAGAGGTGAAATGCTTCAGTAGGAAGTGCAGGAGCTCTTCCATTACATGAGCTTTGTAACTTCCGTTGGTTCTTTGGAGGCCTTTTACTTCAGGTTTTTTCCTGTGTTTTTTACTGTTGAGATTGTTCATTGATTGGAAACTAGGTTAATGAAATGTGATTATATTAGATTTGCTTCTAAAACATTTGAGACGATATGTTCTAAAGAGCTGCTGGGATCAGACGGTGACATGTCATGTCATCTGTAAAATTTAGTCACAGTCTCTCTCTGGGTTGGTTAATTCCATCTTTCTCAAGCAATTCTCCCTCACTTTGAATAACTTCAAAATATATATGTATTTTTTCATATATGTGCATGTGTTTGTATTTTTAAAATTTATATATAATGTCATTATAAATATATAAAATAGATATGGATGTGTTACTCTTTGTTTAAGAAGGACCCAGATCAGCTGTCATAAACATAACTATTCAAAGAATCTTGGTGGGATTAAAAATATCTAATGTGCAAAATATTTCCTAACCTTTTAAATACTGAGATCAATCATAGATCTATACCATGAAAAAGCATTTTTTATTAAAACCTCTAATTTCTCAGTTTGAGACATTTGGTCTAACTCATTCTGAGTCATACAGGCTTCTTTCAGATGTGGCATCCATCCTAAAGAATATGTATTAGGCAGTAAACCAGAATTCAAGACATAACATTGCTCTCACTAAACTTTGAAATCTTATTTTCTTCCTGACTAGGAAAATGAATTATAATGAACTAACAGAAATCCCATATTTTGGAGAACCAACCTCTAATATTACTGCATTGTCATTGTAAGTAAATAAGATTTCAGATCTTTTACTTAAATTATAAATAGTACACAGATTTTTGTTTGTTTGTTCTAAGTACCCTTATTGTTGATCCCAGTTATTTAACATTCTTGTGGCCTGGGGTGGATCACTGGCAGTAGCTTCAATATAATCTTTGTTTTGTAGAGTCCATAATATAATTGCAGAAATAAATGCAGAGGAGTTCCAGTTTTACCCTGCTCTTGAGAGTTTAGATCTCAGTTCAAACATAATATCAGAAATCAAGACCGCTTCATTTCCTCGAATGCAGCTTAAATACCTGTAAGTGAAATAGAGTTTAAAGTGGATTTACTTTAAAGTGTATGTCTGTTACTGTGATTTTTATATGCTTATGTGAATCAAATCTACGGTCAGCTTTTTGGGGTTTGGGGGGTGTTTCTTTTCCCCCCTTAAAGAAAGAGTGCACTATTTTCAGAAAATATTGGTAAGTATACAGGATAATTTTTAAATTCTGGATTGTGTTTATTAATAGTTTTATAAAAGGTAACTAGGAGTAGTTTGTTAAACAGCAGCTTAACCTATATAATGATAATAATTAGCATGTGCATTAGTGTTTTGCAGTTTATAAGCACATTCACACATACTGTTTTAACCCAAATGAAGTAGTTATTATCCTTATTTTCTAGTTGAAGAAACAAAGCAGTTAAATGATTTGTAAAGTTGTACTCAGCTGCCTAGTGGTAGAGCTGGGGCTCAGTCATAGACTTTGGGCAGCTTTCCTCTGGTAGAATTTTTGTTCCACTAATTTTTTGTTAATCATTTTTCATTTTAGGAATTTGAGTAATAATAGGATAACCGTTTTGGAGGCTGGTTGCTTTGATAATTTATCGAGTTCCTTATTAGTGGTGAAGTTAAACCGTAACAGAATTAGCATGATTCCACCCAAGATCTTCAAGCTACCTCACCTCCAATTCTTGTGAGTAACTAAATAGTTAGATTATGAGATCATTTTTTTCTTACAGTGTCTTTTCCTTTTTAATTATTATTAGAACAAATCAGCAAACCAGGTTTGTAATTGTAAAACTGTTTTTGTTAAAGGGAGCTTAAAAGAAACCGAATTAAAGTTGTGGAAGGTCTAACATTCCAAGGTCTGGATTCCTTAAAATCTTTAAAAATGCAGCGGAATGGAATTAGCAAACTTAAGGATGGCGCTTTTTTTGGCTTGGATAACATGGAAGAATTGTAAGTACTATGAACTAGCATAGGAGATTATTAGGAATGGGGTCTGACTGGGACATTTTAGTGCCAAACAGCTAGGATAGCTGCGATAGTTATAACTAGTTACATTAGTTCTTTTTCCCTTCTCTGATGTGAAATAAGTATACACAAAGCTCTTTAAGTTTTATTAAGTAACTGGCATTTTTGCCATCATTCTCATAAACATTTTCTCTTAATAGTTTATGTTCCTTTATTGTTTTGGCTGGTGAAATTCATTAGAATTTACCCAAAACAGGTATACCTCTTGGTGTCTTGATTTTATAGATCTGATATTTTAGACGGTCTTATTACCTTCTAGCACTAAATCTTAAGTATGATATAAATATTTATTGGATAGAACTCGTTGGCTCACTTGGGTTGAAGAAAGGTCTATGTTTCTTTTGAGTACGACTTAATGAAGATTTTTGGAAACTTCTCATTGCACTGCTTGTTATGAAACATACTTTCTCCTTTATTTCTCTAATTCTACAGGGAACTGGAGCATAATAATCTTACGGAAGTGAACAAGGGGTGGCTGTATGGCTTGCGAATGTTACAGCAGCTCTACGTGAATCAGAATGCTGTTGAGAGGATCAGCCCTGATGCATGGGAGTTCTGCCAAAGACTGTCGGAACTGTAAGTGTTGGTTGGCATTTCAGCAGAGTCTCTGAGGCTGGAGCAGGTTGGAATAAATCATTCCCATGGCCAGTAATAAAACCTGACATCCCTCTTTATTAGAAGCTTGTTGAAAGCTCTAAATTTATCATGTAAATAGAATTAGCCTATGAAAGTTGAATTAAAATAGAGTGAATTCCTTACCTTTCATGTTTCCTGTTTTCAGTGATTTGTCCTATAACCAGTTGACCCGCCTGGATGAATCTGCCTTTGTGGGTCTGAGCTTACTGGAGAGATTGAATTTAGGGGACAACAGAGTCACTCACATTGCCGATGGTGTATTTAGGTTTCTCTCCAATCTTCAGACACTGTAAGTACATCTGTCCTCTTTTTTTTTTTGCTAATTTTTTAAAAGTAATAACGCAAATAAAACAATCAGTCTGCAAATTTATCCATGTTAATATTTTGTGGTTCTTCTGTTCTATGCCTCAGTGCAAGACAGTCTTACTTGTCTCTATCCCCATGCCTAAATCTTACTTATGTCTAGCCAGTTCTGTCTGTACTTTAATTCTGAGTTAACTAACTAAGCAACAAAGCATCTCTCATGCCTGTTACTGTGGAACAAAACACAGTTGCTAGTGTCAGGAATGCACATTTTCTTCTTCCTCTGACCTTGAGCCATGTTATTTCTTAGTAAATTAAAATGAGCTTTGTTAGCTTTCACCTCAAGTGAAGATATAGCTAAATGGGAAGAGTGATCTCCTGTCTCCTTAGTGATATTATGTGTATCTTGTAAAGAGAAAAGCTTGGTGCTTTAATATGAGACGACTTAAGGAAGCAAGCAATCATCTTTAACTGGTGTTTCTTCCATCAGGACATGGTGTAGTGCAGTTGCATTTCCTCTGAGAATTGAGCGGGGGGATTTTAAAAGATCCATACTTTTCCTTTTAAAGAAAACAGTGATTCCCCCTAAGCACATGGGTATATCATGCTTGCTTCCCAAGGGGCATGTTTAATTGCTGAGGAGAGGTGAAACTATGGACATTACTCTTTGTCAGCCATTTTAGGTTAAGGGCCCAGGGGAAGGCTTGAGTCGCCCAGAAATCCCATTAGTCTGCATCAGATTTGTAGGCTATATCTCCTGTATCTTGAAATCTTCCTGCTTTTTGCAGGATCCTGACTATAACTTTTAATATGCTAACACATTGAGTGGCTATTAGCTAGGGTGATTGGTACTCTTTGCAGGTTGCTTAATTTATCAAGGCCAGCTTACTTCTTATTAGCTTATGAGAATCAGGTTTTATATGCTTATCGCAGATATTCTTTTTTTAAAAAAAGAGTTATTCATCATAACTTAGCTGATAAAATAAAGATAAAAATTACCATTGCCATGCCAGAATGGTGCTCAGTGATGTAATGGTCATGTTGACTAACATAGCCTGTTTTTCCCTGACATTTTTTTAGAAACTTAAGAAACAATGAAATTTCATGGGCCATAGAAGATGCTAGTGAAGCCTTTACTGGGCTCACAAGTCTCACTAAATTGTATGTATTTAAAATATTTATGTATAATCTATAAGGGTGGATTGTCAGGAACGAATTGTAAATGGGATTGGATTATATCTGTTTGCTGTGGCTGGGAGGTCTGAGCCTTTTGATTTATTCACTAAAGGAAGAAGCTTTTTTAAAAATCCAATATGTTTTTATTGATTTTTAGAGAGAAAAACTTTGGTGTGAGAGAGAGACATCAATCAGTTGGCTCCCATACGCACCCCAACCGGGGATCAAACCTGCAACCTTTTCTGTGTATGGGACGATGCTCCAACCAACTGAGCCACCCAGCAAGGGCTAAAGGAAGAAACTTGGTTGATTATTGAGGTTTTTTTGTTTGTTTTGGGTTTTTTTTTAAATTTTGTTTTTTTGTGGTGGGCACTTTCTAACAAAAGACAGTCCTATGGGCACATAAAGAAACGTTGTTTATGGAACAAGAATTTCTGTTTAAGTGAAAAAATGCACTGAGAAACAAGAGTTGAACCAGTAATCTACTTAATTATGTGAGATTGCTGGGTAATTTAACAGAGGATTCTCTCAAGTAAGATTTTAGATCTTCTCCTATGAGAATTTCTTCAAGGCTTCACACTTGTCTGAATTTCTTTGACTGGGTGATCTTTCCCTAAGAAGGGAGAAACTGGGACTATCATCCAGCTTCTTACATGAAAACTGCCTGTGTGTCAGTGGTCAGGAGGGTCGTTCACAGGTACCTCATTGAGCTCTCACATCTTAATAGAGGCCTTCATTCTCTGCTTTGCATTGGCTAGTCATAAATGTTTGCAAATTTCATAAAAATGCATGTTTAGCTTATTTTCACCTTTTATAGGTAAATGTTTGATTTAATGAATTTAATTTTGTTTAGTGGAGCACTTTATTAGAAAGGTCTGTTTGTATTTCAGAATCTTACAAGGAAATCAGATTAAGTCGATTACAAAGAAAGCATTCATTGGTCTTGAGTCCCTTGAGCATCTGTAAGTATTTTGCATATGTTTTTCTACTGTATACATAATTTTTGGTATTAGTACAGGTTTTCATGACTATTTAAAGTCTTTATAGAACTTAATTGTAGAAATGGTGACTAGTAATGTTTTGTTTCTCTTCATTTCAGAGATTTGAACAACAATGCTATAATGTCTATCCAAGAAAATGCTTTTTCTCAGACTCGCTTGAAAGAACTGTATGTAACTGAAGTATTTTTTTTTTTATCAATTAGATCATTATCCATGTTTGTACTTAAAGTGAGATGAATGTGACCCAGATGTTTTCAAAAGCACACAATTCAGGCAGGGAAAAAAGTGTCAGTATGCAGTTATGTTAGTGGCTGGATATAATTTAAAAATAACCCAACATTGAAAAGCACAGTGTGGCACCAGGACCTCTGTTTGCTTATAGTTGGCACCGATTCTTGTGCTTTATGTATACCCGACTGTTCCTTTCCTCCCTTCCCCCCTTTCTTTTTGGATTATTGGAAACATGTGTATCCAATCCTTACCCCTTGGGGTGGTTACACTTAGGGATTATGTCATTTTTTGCAGATGATCTAGCACTTTCAATATAATGGTCAAAAAGGATGTCTCTAATCTGTTCAAGCTACTGAAATGTTCAAAACTGCATATAGCTGTTATAGAAAAATACATATACCTTTTTTTCATTCATGATTTTTTTTTTTAAATTGCTTTTAATGGTTTCAAGATTTCATTGGGATGGGTTGGGGTAGGGTGGTAACTAGTTCAACTGTTCGGCCAGTGGTTAGAATCAAGGGCCAATAACATTTATCTTGCCCTATCTGAAAGCTATTTAAAGGAATGTCTGTGGACCAGAACTGGTTCATGATGAGATATGGATAGAAATGTGTTTTAAAACGTTTAAAAGAGTTTGACATTACTGTGACACTTAGTTCAACTTTATAAAAGTGTTGATTTATAACAGATGGGAAATTTTAAGAACCGGTCTTTACCAGGTAGTTTGAGATGCACTGGAAGTATGCTAGTTCAAACTGTCTGGGTTCAGATTCTTGCTCCATTACTCACAACTATGTGACATCAGACAAACTGATTAGCCTGAGACTGTTTTCCTCCTTAAAATGACAATAGCACCTTCCTCAGGGCTAGTGAGGATAATATGAGATTAATTTAGTCATTCAAGGAGTTTATTGTCATCTTCTATATAAAGCATTGTTCAAGACAAAGTCTCTGTTTCATAGTATATTACAATAAATTCTAGTAAGGAAGACAGGTAATGAACCAGTGGATATCCTCCTGTATAATAAAAGCCTTACATGCAAATTGACAGAGCGGGGAACAACTAGTTGCTATGATGCGCACTGACCACCAGGGGGCAGATGCTGAACGCAGGAGCTGCCCCCTGGTGGTCAGTGCGCTCCCACAGGGGGAGCGCCGCTCAGCCATAAGCCGGGCTCATGGCTGGCAAGTGCAGCAGTGGCAGGAGCCTCTCTGGCTTCTGCTGCAGGCAGGTGGTAAGGAGTGAGGTGTCCTGGACTGTGAGAGCCCTGGACTGCAAGAGGGATTTCCGACTGCCAGCTTAGGCCCTATCCTCTAGTGCAAGTGGTCGGCAAACTCATTAGTCAACAGAGCCAAATATCAACAGGACAACGATTGAAATTTCTTTTGAGAGCCAAATTTTTAAACTTCTTCTAACGCTACTTCTTCAAAATAGATTCACCCAGGCCATGCTATTTTGTGGAAGAGCCATACTCAAGGGGCCAAAGAGCCGCATGTGGCTCGCGAGCCACAGTTTGCCGACCACGGCTCTAGTGTGTTATGTTATCAAGTAATAAATATTCTGATGAGAAGCAAAGCTGGGTCAAAGGTTTGTAGAGTGGCAGGGATTGCTATTTTATATGAAGTAGAGAGAAAAGGCTTTCTGAAGATAATAGCACTTGAGCCAGGGATGAAATGGCAAACCATTGAATACTGGCTTAAGGGCATCCAGGCACAGGGCAGAGCAATTGAAAAGGCCCTAAGGTAGGAGCTTGCTTCTTGTGCTTGACACTGGTGTGGCTGGAAGACAAGAGCAGGGGAGGAGTGGAAGGAGATGAGGTCAGGGAGTTAATAAACAAGAGCCAGGGCATGTAGGATATAGCACCTTATAGGTCATGAGCAATTAGGACCTCTCTCCTCTTGCCCCCCAAAATATTAGTAAACTTGGGAGAGTTTTGAGAAGATGCTCAGCACAGAGCCTGGCACATTGAAAAAACTGAATAAATAATATTAACAAAAATAAAATGTTATGGTAATTATCATTAGTTATTTTCTGCCAGAATTTTAAGTGGCCCTTTTTTTTTTTTTAACTCTTATATATGAGCTCAGTTAAAAATGTAATTTAGATAGTAGATGAAAGCACATATTATAGTTTATTCTTCAGAGAGTCATGTCAGTAATAGGGGAATTGATTTGAATAAATTGCTAATGCAGAAACTATAATGCAGTTTTTTTACTGAGAAGTTTTATTTTATTTTTTAAAATTGATTTTAGAGAGAGGAAGGGGTAGGGGGTGGGGAGAGAAGGAGAGAGAAATCGATCTGTTGCCTCCCGTACATGCCCAGGCCAGGGATGGAACCTGCAACCTGGGTATGTGCCCGGACCGGGAATTGAACCTGCCACCTTTTGGTGTATGGTGACTTTAAATTGAAGTCATATTTATAATACTTTTTACATCAACACTTATTTAAAACTCTACATTGTTTGATATTGTTCACAATACTTTGTGTAAATTTGAGGGGAGATGGGAGAGTTAGTTGCATATAAATTGAAAATATTTTGCATTGAAATTATATAATCATGGTAGAAAAATTAGAAAGTACCGTTAAACCAAAAGGGAGAGAAAGATCCCAAATCCCTACTACTTAAAGACAAGGACTATTAATATTTTGGTATCTACCTATGTATCTGTGTATCCACATATTGAGAGAATGCAGGGTACTCTCTTAGGCACTTGTGGGCAGGGTCACTTAGCATGCAAAGGGTAGAAAGATGCAGAGAAATAGAAGTGAAGGGAACTAAAGTGAATTCAGTGGTTTCTGTGGCCAGGCACTGTGCTAAATACTTTATTTAAAATTGTTTTTGAGGTAGGCACTTTCAATCCGTTTTCCAGAGAGAAAAACGGATTTTGGAGACATTCAGTATCTTGCCTAATGTAAGGAGTGGAATTAGTCCAGGTCTCACGGGTCCAGTTTATAACTAAGAAACCGTAAATCAGACCTCGTTCCTCTGTTCTTAACCATCCAGTGGCTTCCCATCACACATAAGGAGAACACAACTCAAGTTCTTAGTTTATAAAGCACTTGCATGGCCTGGCTCTCCCTGCCCAGCTCTCTGATCTCATTCTGTCACCACCCCTTCGTTTCCTCTGTTGGCAACACTCTTACCCGTAAGTCTTTTCGCTATTTGCTGTCACTTTTCTTGGGTCTTCGTCCAGATGTCATCGCTTCAGAGAACCTCTCCCTGACCACTCTACCTAAACGTAGCTGCTACCTCAGGGCCATTGCCTAGCTTTGTTTTTCTTGATAGCACTTACTTTCTGACATTTTACTTGCATTTGTTTGTTTTTTGCTTGGTTTAAATACAAAAGCTCTGTGAAGGATATATTCCCACAGCCTACAGTATCTGACATGTAGTAGACTTCAGTATTTCTCTATGATTGAATGAATGAATATAAGATAAGAATTCTTAAATGCATAAGGTAACTTTTGGCCTGCTTAATTAAAATTACCCTTGATAAAACATGGCTTTTGATATTTCCTTAAAGACTGAAACTTCTTCGGAATCAGATCTTTGGTACTTTATATCAAACTTTTAAAGTAAATGAGGGACCATCAAAAAAAAAAACACTGATTTTTTTTTTATATACAGGGTGGGGCAAAAGTAGGTTAACAGTTATAGTACAAATAAATAATTAATAATATAAGACTAAGTTGTTTCACACACTCACAACATTAGCTACTTTTGCCCCACTCTGTATGTTTTATAGGCCTATTATAGACCACAAATGATTTTTCAGAGGTTCTTATTTTAAGTTATAGCACACATTGCCACAGGCTGAAATGTGTTCAGTCTCGATGAAGTAATTTAAAAAATTATATCCTCCACAACAAAGATGTGTTTATGCTCCAACATATATATTAAGCTTTTTTCCCTAAACTTTTCTGGGGAAATTTTAAACCTTAAAGATTTAAAGAAAGGTAAAGGAACATTCATATAGCCTTTACCTAGATTCACCAATTAATTTTTTGCTAAATTTGTTATCTGTTTCTCTCTCTCCCCTCCTCCTTCTCTCCCTCTCTCCCATTACATTTGTCTCTCTCTCTACACACACATACACAGATAGATACATGTATATACACACTGCAATTTTACTAAACCATTTGAAAGTAAGTTGGAAACACCATGACAGTTCACTTCTGAAAATCTATCAGCATGTATTTCCTAAAAACAAGGATATTTTCCTAATAACCACGGCACTATTGTCATACCCAGTGAAATTAACATTGATAAAATATTATCTAATATGCAGTTCATACTTAAATTTCCCCAGTGTCAGAAAATGTTCTTTGTAGATTTATTTTTCCAGTCAAGGATCACTCATTTTATTTTGTTGTGATGGTTCTGTAGTCTCCTTTAGTCTAAAACAGGCCCCTGTCCACGCCCCCCCCCCCCCCCCCATTAGTATCTTTCATGACACTGACAGTATTTGAGGAATTCAGGCTGACAGTCTCCATTTGTTTTCTTATGGTTAGACTCAGGTTAAACATTATTTTGGCAAGAAAAATGCATAGGTATGTAGTCAGCTTTTAATGCTTGAAGAAACTTAGAATGAAAAGTAAAAAGCACTTCTTTTCCTCTTTGTTTCTGCAGGATTCTGAACACGAACAGTTTGCTCTGTGACTGCCATTTGAAGTGGCTGCTTCAATGGCTCGTTGATAATAACTTCCAACATTCTGTGAATGCAACTTGTGCACACCCCGAGTGGCTAGCAGGGCAAAGCATCCTGAATGTGGATCTGAAGGATTTTGTCTGTGGTTCGTGTGTTTGTTTTTTAAATTTTCTATATTACACACTTACATCTTAACAATAGAACTTTTTATAAAGATGTTAATAGGATTAGAACTTGTCTTGAAATTTTAATATAGGTTTTTCTTTTATTCCCAGTAACTGCTAATGCTTAAGAAGTACGTACATTCTAGGCATAACTGTCAGTAAGGGATAGTGGGAAGAGTGCTAAACTCTGGAGTTTGAAAACCTGGCTTCTGGTCCAGGCTCTGCTACTGACGTACATGTCTCTGAGCAAGTCATTTGACCTTTTCAGCCTCATTCTTCCATCTTTAAATGAGGAATTGGATTCTAGCTCTATAGTCTCTTTCAGTCTTAATATGCCATCTTGTAAATAGAACACACAGTTTTACATTACTTGTTTTAAAATTGAATTTGTAGAAACAAAAATAAACAACTTACTTGTCTCCTGCCCTATTATTTTCCCTTAGATGATTTTCTCAAGCCACAGATAAGAAGGCATCCTGAAACCACAGTTGCTCTCAGAGGTGTGAACGTGACTCTGACGTGTGCTGCAGTGAGCAGCAGTGATTCACCCATGTCTGCTGTGTGGCGCAAAGACAGTGAAATCTTGTATGATGCTGACATTGAGAATTTTGTTCGTTATCAACAGCAAGCTGGAGAAGCTCTGGAATATACTAGTGTCTTACATCTTTTCAATGTGAATTTCACAGATGAAGGAAAATATCAGTGCATCATTACTAATCACTTTGGTTCTAATTATTCTTACAAAGCCAAACTGACTGTGAATGGTAAGGAATTGTGCACCCTAATAGTTTTTCTGTAGTTGGGAGGGTTTTCCACATTCCATTTTGAACCATTTGACTCGAGAAAATTAGGCGAAACCTGACATTTGAAGAGGATCTTACTGTTTCTGTCTTTAGGGTTGTGATCATGTATAGACTGGATTGTCAGTTTGTCCATTTCATCCCTATTTGGTTATTGGTTGAGGGGTAAATGTGAATTCCATGTCCCCAGGAGAGAAGCTGCTTTCACTGTTATTTATGCCTTTGAAAAAATCCTTTTGAAATTCTCCATTTTCTTCCCAGACCATAATTCTGTTCTGAGAACTATGAAATTTATTCCTGGCATTGTTCACAGGGCCTTTCAGTAGTGGGGTATTTAGCACATTTCTAGGTCCAGTGATCATCATTGTCTTAATGTAGTCACACACAACCATTGTTGAAATTAATGCTCTCTTCACTGTGGCTATAAAAAACTTCTCCAAAACAGCTTGATCTATTTATCGCCCATTAGATTGAATAACTACAACATTTTAGACTGTGCACTCAAAAGATGTACTTACGTTTTGCTTGTGTGTTGTTTTACGAGATTTTTGAAGGCATAATTTTTTTTATCATGCAGTTCCCTTGACAGCACGGTAGAGGTTAGTGTGAGAAGCACCGTTTAGTCTCTTAAGTAAGGAGGTCAGTAAATACCAGGTTCTAAAATACGGAGTTCAGAAAGGTTTGTGGCCATCTGCTCTCCCTGTCCCCGGATGGGGACGGGGATGTGTCATGCACTCTGGAGGGGTGAGTCATCACTGTACTGCAGATTCTCCAAGTTGAGAGAAAAGATGGCCTCTCAAGTTGCATTTTACTGTCAGTCCAGAGAGCATGTCTTCCCTAAGAAATGCAGCATGATGACAGCTGTCATTTGGCCTAACAGGTTCTTCCTCTGTGTGTGTGTGTGTGTGTGTGTGTGTGTGTGTGTTTTCCCTCACTCACTTTTTCTCGGTGATCTTTCTCGGAACAGAGATGCCATCTTTTCTGAAAACCCCAATGGATCTAACTATTCGCACCGGTGCCATGGCCAGATTAGAATGTGCTGCAGAAGGGCACCCGGCACCTCAGATTTCCTGGCAGAAAGATGGCGGGACTGACTTTCCTGCTGCCCGAGAAAGACGAATGCATGTCATGCCCGAGGACGATGTCTTCTTCATCGCAAACGTGAAGATAGAAGACATGGGGACCTACAGCTGCATGGCCCAGAATATAGCAGGAGGCCTCTCAGCAAACGCCTCACTCACAGTGTTAGGTATGTTTATTGCCGTGGGTCCAGCTTTTGTAGGAGCCTTTTTATTAGGGACCTAATCTTGGTCTTATGACTAGAAAAGTCTGAGATTTCAGCTGTGATCCTTACATCTCATCACCTTGTTTTGCTAGTTTATGCAGGGTTATGTGAGCCTAGGGTATTAGTGGATCAGGTAGCTGAAATCTGGGGGAATGCTGAGGGTGGATTTAGAGAGGGTTATCACATGAAATGAAAATTCAAGTCCCTAAGTGTATTCTATTATATCTCCCTCTGTATGGTGCTTGCTTCATACACCTGGTTTTTCTGCTCTTCAATAGTGAGTTTCAGTTGTTTTATAGGGAACTCAAGACAGTTTAACTGTTTTCTCTCCAGATCATTAAAAATTTTTTTTAAATACAGACAGAATGATATCCTCTACTTAGGTTTCCCGTTTTCCATCCAGTGTGCTCCTTTTAATTTTATGCTCTGGTAAAATGTCTTTCCCCTAAAGATTTCTCCTGACAAGTCTGTTTTTTCTAATGACAATGCTTTTCTTCATGGATTTAAACTCCCCTGGAAATTCTATTTTTAGTTCTCTATTCCTCTAGATGTTAAGGTTTTTAAAAGTTCATTGGTTTGTGTTATTTACTTGTATAATAAAAAAATAAGTTTATTTTGTTTAAAAATGTTAGCTATACAGAAAATTAGAATAAAGGAGGGAAAGTCACTCAAACAGTTGTTAAAGATTTTGTCATATTCTGGACTTTTTTTTTTTACTCATTTTTATGTAGTTATATATACCTGCTTTTTCCCACTTAATATTATCACAGGGTTACACTGTTATTGGTCTTCATAAAATATCACGTGGCAGTGTACTGTAATTTAATTAATCATTTTCCTGCTAGGTTTTTAGATCTTTCCCTTTATTTTAAAAAATGACAACTATTTTTATAATAAATATCTTTGTGTAGAAATTTTTGAATTCCTTAGCTTAGGCTAGGAATTTGTCCAAGGTGGAATTACTGAGATAAGATTTAGATTTTTTGAGACTTTTGCTTTCCTGAAATACTAACTTATAGTCCTCCCATGAGTATATGAAATTACCTATTTCATTTTCACCTCATTAGTCTAATCTAATAGACTTAAGGAATAAAATTGCTTAGTATGATTTTTATACATCTCTCTGTTAGAGACGCCCTCATTTATTAGACCGCTGGAGGACAAGACAGTAACCCGAGGTGAAACTGCGGTATTGCAGTGCATAGCTGGAGGGAGTCCTGCCCCTCGCCTCAACTGGACCAAAGATGACGGACCACTGCTTGTGACAGAACGGCACTTCTTTGCTGCAGCCAACCAGCTTCTCATCATTGTAGATGCTGGGCTAGAAGATGCTGGGAAATATACCTGCATTATGTCTAACACTCTTGGAACAGAACGTGGTCACATTTACCTAAATGTCATCTCATCCCCCAACTGTGACTCTTCCCAGAGTAGCATTGGGCATGAAGATGACGGCTGGACCACAGTTGGCATTGTCATCATCGTTGTGGTGTGCTGTGTTGTGGGCACCTCTTTGATCTGGGTCATTGTTATTTACCACATGAGAAGGAGAAATGAAGACTACAGTATTACGAACACAGGTGAGTGGCACCAGTGACACCTTTGCTTGTACTTGGATCAGGAATGTAGTATAGAATTTACTGTAAGATATAAAGACTGGGGAACTTTGTTACTTTATACTAGTATGTGGTAGAAGGAAGAGTTTTTCTGTTAAAATATCTGTTGATAGAACAGAACCTCTCTAATAAATAGTTTTAAGAATTGGTGGACACTCCCTTAAAAGTTTACTCTTTTTCTTTCAATGCCTACAGCGCATTCCATTGTAATTTCTCTGTGGGGAAGAGGAGCCCTTATGGCTGATCAGTCTTTCACACTCCTCGCTCTGAAATTCTGTGAGAAGGGAGTTTCAGCCATAGACTGTGAATCTACAGATAAGATTTCTGACTTTAGGTTTTGTTTCTTTTGGTAATACTATTACAATGACGCTTTGAGAAGTCTAGTGAGATGATTTTAGAGGAAATTCTAGTGAGAAATGATTTTAGGGGAAAGTTTAAGTTCCTAGGTACACATAAAACGTTTTCCTGGCCAATAGAATGCAAGTGGAACACATTTATAAAGTGGTCTTCTGAGGGTTGGCTTAAATTGCCTAACTTTATTTGTGAGCTACATACAGATTTCTCTTTTGCAGAGGAGCTTAACCTGCCTGCAGACATTCCCAGCTACTTGTCTTCCCAAGGAACTCTGTCTGAGCCACAGGAAGGCTACAGCAACTCTGAGGCAGGCAGTCATCAGCAGCTCATGCCTCCTGCCAATGGATATTTACACAAAGGCACTGATGGTAATGACTCTTGGTTGTGCATGCTTACATTGCAGCCCTTCCTGCTTGAGTTTATTTTTTAGTGTCTAGTTTTGCCCTTTAACCTGAAGCAGTATTTTTAGAGATACTCAAAACATTTGGCCCCATGCAAAATAGGACAAAACTTGACTGAAGTCTTAAACAGAGAAGAAAGTCACCTGACAGGTAGGAGAAAGACATCCTAAAGGGATTGAGAGCACTACACAGTGCAGCCTCCCAAAACGGTGTTGTTATGGGAAGGAGAAGCTCTGGGAAATGTTTTTAGGTGTCTTCTATCTGATTTCGGGCGTGAACGCCCTTCAGACCATGTCCGGGGAGGTTTGTTTCTCCTGCTGACAGGTGTATAGTCGCTGAAGTTTAAACGGTGGTGATGTTTTTCAGCATATATCAGAGAAATATGAAATGTTCCCTAATTGAACCCATGTTCTCAACACATCTATTCTTCCCATTCCACCCTTCCCACAGGAAGGTGAATGAAGGGATAGAATCAGGTTTGATTCCTAGTCCCTCTTTCCAGCTCTGTGGCCATGAACAAGTTAATTTCCTTGTAGCTAAAATAAACAATATTTTATAAAGTACTTCCCTCAAGGTTTAGCAGATTCCTTCAACAAATCTGTGTAGTACTTCAAGTCCTATACAAATGAAAGGTCTATTCCATTTCTAGAGATTTTTTATGCTGGGTGTTGACAGAACTCCTCTATGTAATTGACAAGTTGGATTTTTTTGCTTCGCCATGAAAAAGGGGGTATTTTTAGCTTTTAAAAAACTACGTAAAGCCTTCACTCTGAAATCTGGGAAATAACACTGCTTTCTGGGTTAAACAAAATTACATTTAGATTTCTTCCAATTCTAACCTTTTGTTGCTTGATCGCGAATTAAGTACCTTGCTCTTTATTCCTCACTCCTTTTCATCATTCAGTTTTCAAAGCACCTAGCAGCCCTGGAGCTCACCGCTCACCGTTCACTTCTGCCAAACACGTGTTTGTTGGGCAGGACTCCTGGCTTCCTCAGGGGTACTTCCCGCAGCTAGTGTTGCTTAACCTCTTGACTCATGAAAGTAACATGGGCTTTTGTGAAGTGAAGCGAACATAACTCCTTGTTCTCCGCCTCATTTTGCTGAAGCCAAACATGTCTTGTAGCACAGTGCCAGCCTTATTTTGGCTCCCTTGGCTTGAGCATGACCTTACCTCGGGTGGACAAAGACGGCTTAGTCAAGGGCACGAGCTGGAGCCAGAGTGCCGAGTTCAGATTTCAACTCCTCCCTCTGGCAGGATGCTTGGGCCAGTTACTTCTCTATGTGGTAGTTATCCATCTGGAAGGTGGGGGAAATAATAGTGCCAACCTTACAGGGATGTTGTGAGGATTACATAGTTAATTTACAGAGGACCTTCGAACTTCACCTGGTCTGTAACGTAAGTGTGGAATAATTGCCAGCGATGATGATAATGATGGCAACTGTTGGAGAAAACTGATGATGGTAAAGCTGGTTCCTTAACTGAAGGCTGTTCGGCTTCTATCCCATGTTGACCTCAGGTGGCTCTGGAACCCGGGTTATCTGCTCAGATTGTTACGACAATGCCAACATCTACTCCAGGACGCGAGAATACTGTCCGTACACCTATATTGCTGAGGAGGATGTTCTAGATCAGACACTGTCGAGCCTCCTGGTCCAGATGCCCAAAGAGACATATCTGGCACATCCTTCCCAAGATGCCACAACCCTGGAGGGCCTGGTGGTACCAGCAGAGAGAGAGGCGTCTGCCTTTCCCACCAACCACGAGAGGAGGAATGAGAAGAAACTCTCCTCCACACAGATGAGCAGTGGTAAAGGGCACAGTGTTTTTTTGTTCATTTTGTTTCCACTGTTACCTGCTTGATTTTTTTCTCTCATGTAGTTAGCACTCTTGTTGGACAGGAAGCAGCAGTCCAGTTGGTGTAAGGGAGTCATTAGCTACTATTACATGGTATGAATTATCTAGAGCAAGAGATTTTAGAGACTAGAGTTACAGAGAAGTCTGCATCTTTTGGATGAAAACAGCTTTTGTGGAAATAGCAATAGCACACCTCTAAAAATTCAGAAGCCACATAGCAACAGCTTTTGAAAAGTTTCACATAGGTGTTACTTTTTCACTTTCATCTTACTTAAATGATGGAGATCTGAAATGCTGAGGATACGTAATTTGATGAAGGTTTTTACGGAGAAAATGTTTAAATGCTTTATTTGGTTGCTGTGCTGTCAGGTAAGTATTGAATGCCAGCATCACTTGGCAGGTGTTTGCTTTTTCCTATGAGGTATGACGATCAGGGCCATAGTGGGAAAGCAGTTTTGGGAGTGTCCTCAGACCCACATAGCCAGGAAAAGGAATACATGTTATGTGGTGCAGATGGAGCACTTGCTAACAACTTGCTCAGTAAAACAAAGCAAAACAAAACAAAATGCTTTCAAGACCATTAAAGGTGTCTCATGAGCTGTCAGTCATCCCGTGAGCCTGAGGTCCCAGAGCACTGGGAACAGGGCGGGGTGAGCACTGCAGGTTTACAAGGAAGCAGCGTGTGGTGGTGCTTCCAGGAGCAGTCTGGCAGGAGTAAATGGGGACCTTTGAGATGTGCTTGTGTTTTAATTAAGAGACCAACTCTAAAGATTTTAAAGAGGGTACAGGTTAGAGAAAAGTACACTGTTACTAAAATTAGTCTCTCATCTTTAAAATTAATCTCAGTGTCCTTGAAAGAAATGCACCAGCTTTAAATCTGTTTTCCCATAGACCCCAAAATGCAGTGTATCTTTTTCGTAATGGGGTGTCGTGATTGTTACTCTGGTCTGTAAGCGAGGAAATGAGCAGATGAGAGTGTGTGGATGCATTGCTCATTCCTTTCCTAGGGTCTCTAGCTCTTTGTCACTCAGAGTGGTCTGTCAGCAAGAGCTTGTTAGAAATGCCCACGGGGGTTCCACCCGACCAGTGAACCAGAGTCTCGAGTCTGACGACTCCAGCTTGTTCGTATGCATATAAAGCTTGAGAGGCTCTGCTGGCGTTTACTCCTCAGATGGGTTTTTAAAACATTTTATTTCTGAGCATTTGTTTCCAGAACTTTTCAAAAAACTTTTTCCAAAATGCATCCCCATGAAGTTAACATAACTTTCAGTAAGTGATCTTTGGGGAGAGGGCTAACCCTGCAGTGAATAAGGAGAATGAGAAAAGCACACTTTTGAACTCAGAGCACAGATAATCTGATTTAAAATCACTGCTTTTGGTTATCTTATTGTTGGAATTACTAGAATGCTGGAAGCTAGAGGGAAGTTATTTTTAAGATAGTTTTTTTAAACAGGCATTTAATTGTTATTTAAAAATATACAGGGTGTGCCAGAAGTAGGCTTACAGTTGTTCTTAATGAAAGTAATACAATAATTAATAAATAATAAAACAAGAATAAATTCTGTGTTTCATGTTCTCACAACTGTAAGCCTACTTTTGCCCCACCCTGTAATGGCTTCTCTGAATCAATTTTTATTATTCATGCAACTTCCATTACAGTGTGAGTACTATTAGTCCCTTAGTCTGTTTCCATGTGTCTAAAGAGTTTTATTTTCAAGTTTTGTAGCAGCAGAATCATTAACAAGAGGCAAAAGTAGGAGACATATTGTATGGATTCAGCAAATAATTGGTTAAGTTTGTTGAGTAGAAAGGTTTGCAAGACCATAGTTCCAGTATTCGTCTTATTTTTTTTAGTTGTTGCTAAGAAGATGGCAAGTATATATTTGATCTCAGCATCCTTATACAAGAATACTGGGTATCTTTATTTCTTTGAGGATTTGGGTAAAAGAAAGTTAAGTTTGAGGAAATTCATTTTGAACTTGTATTCGCCACTGACAGTTCTTGTCTTTGCTTCTCAGAAACATTGCAGCGGCCTCTGTGGAACGTGAGCGGAGAAGTAGGCCTGCCTCCTCCCTTTTCCCAGCCGCCCGGCCCTGAGTCACCACAGCCCCATCCACACGAGGGCCTGGCGGACAGTGGCACCGCTTGCTCCGCTTCCCCCACGCCCCGTCCCAGGTTGCACGACCATGCTTTTGATTTTAGTAGGACTCGGAACATTCAAGAGGGAAGCGAGGGCACATGAACTATTCTAGGATGAAATCTGGGCAAAGACCCAAATTCATTAATTTTGTATTTACTACCTCAGAGTTCAGAAGAAACCCCAAAGTCAGCATTTGCTTCACTCTTTGTCTACACTTACATTTGACCGCACCAAGGTGGGCTAGGCATTTGTTTGGGCTTATCCCTGACAAAGACAAGGTAATGGCTGACCGCCTGGGTACATGTCATAAGCAGTGTGCAGCAGGGGCAGAGGAAGGCACAGGACACATGTGCTTCCTGAGGGTTCCGTGGGAATGTGCCCGGGGGCATTGCACATTAGGAAGAGTCTCATTGCTACTTAGCATGCTGATTGTCTCAACCCGCAGAATGATTCTGAGAAAACAGAGTCTATTTTGCCTTCCAAAGAACAAAAATAACTTTGGTCCTTGCTTGGACGTGTTCGGGGATTTGTCAGTGGTTTTAGCATATAGTTGAGAGCAGGTCGGTGAGGCTTTGATATTCAAAGTCTTTGGCAAGCATCCCAGGCTTGACAAGTTGTTACCAGGTCAAGGAGTTTTGTATTCTTGTGAATCTTTTTCTTTTTTTTCCTTTTGGGGGGCAGGGAGGGGATTCCTATCACCCTGGAATCTCATTGTAAATATATGTGCATTTATAAATAATGTTTTGTATTCATTGACCATAAATGTTGGCTGCAATGTAAATATTTTTGATATGCCAAAATTATATATGATACCTAGTTATAATGTTGACAGCAGCTTCTCAGACCACAGACAGATTTTGTATATCTTGGTTTAGTGATTTTAAAGACTGTTTAAAGTTTTAAAAATATTTGTTAAGAAGTCTATGTATAGAGGCAGGGTACCCAGGGTTTGGGTGCACACAAACACAGTCTTGGTGTAATTAACCACTTACTTCGTACCTAAAGGTTCATACATCTACTCATTTGCCACCTGTTTACAAGTGCCAGATACTATTCCCTGTCTAGGGTAAAAAGGCTCTTTGGAAACACTAGCAGTCCTGTCATCGCCATCTGTACATAAATAAAGGAAAACTCATTTGGGGAATATCTTCTTTCAACAAAGGATTTAGTTGATAGGAAACCAAAGATTGTTTCTTTTCTGTTTTTTTATAATGTCCCTTCAACCAGTGCACAGTGTATCTTAAGAAGGGGAAAGGCTTTTGGAAGTAGAAGGATATGCGGAAATGTTTACACTATAAAGCTTTGGAGTGGTCCTTGTTTTGTACAAGTGATGATTTAAGCCAAAAAGTTTTCCTGAATTTCTGATAGCAAAAGCTTTTTAAAAAAAATTCTATGTAAACAAAGGACTTTACATGGAATGGACTGAAGTTCTTTGTGCTTTCAGATTTCCTTACATAGGCAGGCAGGCGGCCAGACTGACCTCTCCATCTTGTAAGTGCTAGCTGTGTACTACACAGCCTGTCACTTCAGTGACAATATCCAAGTCATTGTGCATTTCAAGGGTTCCAAACTCACATAATTTCTCAGCTTTTTGCTAGAATTTCATGCTTCTTTTCAACCTAAATCTCCCATAGGCAGCAGCACCTCTTGAGCTGTTTTGTACCATCATCCCTTTCTCTTTTTCCTTTTTAAACTCTCAGCCTTTCTTCATTTTCACTTTGAACTTCTTAAATATCTTTCCCCCACCACCCTTCAATTGGTGATCCCTCTTCCAGCTTACTAGGTTGTAATATAATTTGTACTGACTTAGAATCAAGAGACCTGATTGCATTTCTTGCTCTGCTACTTACTAGTTTTGTAATCAGGGGCCAGTCCCTTTACATCTCAGCCTGTTCTCTCATTTATGAAATGAGGGCGCTTTACTGATGCTCTAAAGCCCTTTCCAGCTGTAACATTCTATGAACCTGTGATCCTTCCAGGAACCAAGGAGGGTTATGCTCCTCTAATAAAAAGCTGCTTTCATGAGATGTTTATTAAGTAGAACAAGATGCTGCTTACTCTGACTTGAGCCAGACTTATTTCCTCTATAGCAGGAGTTAATGGGATAAGCTACACTCCTGGGAAGAAATATTCTGCTTCTAACAGTGCCAGTAGACAGGGACACTGGACTGCATTGACAAGCACCGGTGTGCTCTGGCACAGCAGGTCTGAGCACTGGTGTTGGAGTGCTCACAGAATCTGCATCAGTTGGAGGGTGTGCCACCGCTGATTTGTCACTAGTTTGTGATCTTTCTCCTGTGTTCAAAGTTATCCCAATAATGATAGTACTCTTTCTCATGTTCTGATAGACTTTCTTGAGTGAAAAAGGTGGAGATAGAGCTAGATTTCAAGTGAGCATCGGCTGTCGCGTGTGAGAGGACAGAACAGGCTGGGCCAGTGCCCTAGGAAACGTGGCTACCTGGGTGCGGCCGTGGTGTTGGCAGTGGCCATTCTCAATGTCAGTGTATTGAATATTGCTATCTTTATTTTTTAAAATATATTTTTACTGATTTTTTACAGAGAGGCAGTGGCCATTCTCTACAGTGTCTGTCTCCTGATGGCCAGGGGTTTTGTCAACTCTCAGATACCCCTAGCTTGTCTACAGAACTAAGAAACTTACCTAAATACTACTCAGGAATTTGTTTAAATGTGAATAACTACCCCTGGTCTTTAAAGAAAATAATGAATTTAATAAATTCTAATCTTAGGAGGAATCCCTGAAACTTTCGTTATTGCATCTGTTCTTGACCAAGCAGCATTTAGCTCTCTACTGTAACCCAGATTAGTGGCTCAGCAGTGTTTCTTTCCAGCATCATAATGTCTGCCTGTTGCCAGTTTAACCAGGGATGTGGCTGAGCCAGGCAAACGAAAATGCTGGGACCCGATTACCACTTCCTCTCAGGAGCGATGCATAAATGCTCTTCATTTGTTGGTACCCCTCAGACTGATTCTTCAAGCCTGCCTGGAAGAATTAGCCTTTCCCTTGCACTCCATCCTTACTGGCACAGGCTCTACACCTAAGCCATTGGCTTTCTGTCCTCGGCAGCTTCTAAAGTGCTTTCCCTAGAATGCAAGGTACTCCGTGATCCAGCCCATGTGCAGTTCCCTCCAGGTGCCATCTCAGAATGCTTAAAATGTGTGTTTCTCTGTAAGGTCACTTTCATGTTTAAAAACAGTTGCCTTCACGTTACCCTTTGGGAGATTGTAAAAGAAACACTAAGATGTTAAGCAACTTAGACGGAGCCATTTTCCTAAGAAAAGGGAGATATGATAAAAGTCTTTAATTACTTAAAGGGTTGTCCTATGAGATAAAGATGAGATTCACTTTTTTGATTGCAGAGGACCTGGATCATATCAGTGGGGCAACAGCTACAGGAGGGGCAGAATACACTTGCCAGTAATCTATAATAATAGAAGCGTAATATGCTAAATAGACCTGACAGCCGAACGGCCTTCCGGACGCAGCCGGGGCTGCAAGGGCCAAGCCCCTTGCACGCATTTCATGCATCAGGCCCTGGTACTTTATAAGCTCACTTGCTAACCTGTTAGCTTTGTCTGACAATTGGAATAATCGGCCTTTGGGGGGAAAGTACACACAGGGAGGCTGAAATCATCTGCTAAAAACTTTGAGGAAATTTCTGGGCAAGATGACTTTCACTTTATCATTGGAAATCTCCAGAAAAACCTTGCCCTTCAGAGTCCTTTATATAAAGTAAGTATAGAGCACTTAAGAATTTTTTTTAAACTAAAGAATTTTGTGTTTTGGCCTATTTGTGTTAATGGCTGAAAACATGAAAGCCTGGGCTTATTCTGAGGAAATCCATAATTAGTAGTTAGCACAGACAGCACTACCATAATAAAAAGTTTAAAGCCTATAATGTATTATATCCCTCCCTTTTACTCTTTTTTAAAAAATATATTGATTTTTTACAGAGAGGAAGGGAGAGGGATAGAGAGCTAGAAACATCAATGAGAGAGAAACATCGATCAGCTGCCTCCTGCACACCCACTACTGGGGATGTGCCTACAACCAAGGTACGTGTCCTTGGCCGGAATTGAACCTGGGACCTTTCAGTCCGCAGGCCGACACTCTATCCACTGAGCCAAACCGGTTAGGGCCCTTTTACTCTTTATTTAATTTTGATCCCTATTTCTTCTTATCAGTGGCTTCATGTAGAGTGGGGTTGGAATTGTAATATTTAATGTTATACCCAGTATTTCACTCAAGTGTGTGGTGGCCTTTTCTGATTACTTGGCTATCCACAGAAATGCCAAGAGGGTAATGGAGCTACAGCGGTAAATTTGCTGTCATTTTATGGTACGTCTTCCACTTCCTATTTTACTTCTTGATGCAGATGACAGGTAACTGTGAAACAGCTAAGGTTTTTGGCGCTCTGCAAGGAATGTTTCCTTTTTCTGTTACACGGTCTCTTCCCAGTCATTTGGGCAGATGTTTCCCCTCCTGCTCCTCCTAACTTCTTTGTTGGGAGGACAAGCGAAACCAACAGCAGTTAGCTTTCATTTTCTTTGTTTTGGACACTGCCTTGTTTGTTGCAAAAATAACAAGTTCTGAATTGAGAGATATATTACAAGCTGCTCTTATCAAAACACCTGAAAGCCCATGAATCACTTGAAGGTTTTATGGGTACTAAAGGGTGTGTGTGTGTGTGTGTGTGTGTGTGTGTGTGTGTGTGTGTCTTTGTCTTTTAAGAGTAATATTTGGACCTGTTCCCTCAAGGTTGTATTGTTTATCAGTCCTAATAATCTTCACCAACGGGTGGGGTGGAGGTGAAAACAGATGTAAGGAGTATAGTTATCAGCTGTAACTGTCTTGGAAGAGAAATTGGTCATCATTGGTCAACTGCTCTTAGAAGTTTTCTTAGCTACTTGAAGTGGCCTCTTGATCCATAGACTATTTCTGTTCCCCTGTGCTCCCCCCTCCCCCCCCCATCAGAGGATGTCAGTCTGAGCAGCCCTCGTACTGGGTGTCCCTGAGGAGTTGTAAGCCAGGTTGTTCAGTGTGGCCCTTTCCTCGTGTCTATTTATATTTTCTCACACATGAGAATGTATATTTTATAAAGCATGTGTTTGTCTACTTGTTTGTCTCTTGTAATAATGTCTTCAATAAAGCTAAAATACATTATGATTTCTGGTCTTTTCTTGCCTGAAGTACAGGACGAAATGGTGCATTATGCTTTGTGATTCCAAAGCACAACTTCTCTCCCCTTACTTTGTCGTTTAGTCTTTGTTACGGCCTGGCTGTGCGCCCCCAATAAGGAGAGAGCTTAGACCCCAGGCATGCATTTGCACAGAGGACAGTGAGTAGATCGCCATCTGCAGGCCAGCAAGAGAGGCCTTGGAAAAACCTGCCGACATTGACCTTGGACTTCTAAGCATCCAGAAATGTGAAAAAGGAACCTCAAGTTGTCTAAGCCCCCGGTCTGCGGTATTTTGTTATGGCAGCCTGAGCAAGCTCATACAATCTGATAACTATCTAGGTTGGTAGTTTCCTTACACCCCAGGCTGTGTGATTTGCCTAAGGTCAGAGGCTCCAAAGCGCATGCTCTTTGGACCGAGTCATACTGTCTTCTGGCCCCAGCCAGAGCCTTTTATTCTGAAAAGCACTGCAGAGACGAGCACGCTGGCTGGTGTGCTTGCAGTTCCGACACTGCACAGCCCCAGCCGCCCAGAAGGTTAAACGGACGGCGGCCACGGCACTGAAAGATGCGGCCCAGAAAGCAAGATGCTAAGGTGCGTCTACCGCGTGAGTGACTGGAGGTGAGTGCATCTGGGACGGAGGAGCACGGTGTTCGGAGCAAGTGCTTTTAGGCTCCTGTTTTATTCTCTCCCAAGGAGAAACCAGGTGGTTAAATCAGTAAGTAGGATCCCATAGGTGGAATCACTGGCTATTCCGAGTTCTTTGGATCAAGTCGTCTAATTTTGTGTCCTTTTAAAATCATCAAGGCCAATGTGAATTCCTCTGTCTCAAACACAATAGGCATGTGGTTGAGGTCGGCCATGATGGAGCCTCGCTTGAATTATTTATTCTGGTCAGCTCCAGAGACAAGTGCTCGGGTCTGTTCCAGCCCAGAAACAGTGCAGAGCACTAGAACCATTGTCAGACTGGATTCCTGCTGCTTCCAGGACCTGCTCATGCACGTAACCGGGGAGCGAGCGCTTCAGGGGCCATCCAGGTACACTCTGACCGAGATGGCGCTCACAGCTAAGATGCGAGTGCAGGGAGGGGAACCTGATGTGGAGAAGTACGGACTCACCGTAAGTTGCAGATTTGGGGGAAGGCAGCATCCTGTTGGCACTGCCTCCTGGGCTCCACTCCTCACCTACCCCACCTGCCAAGTGTGTGCCAGTCCCCGTGGGTCCCTGAGAGCAAAAGCCTGTGGTTCCTGGGGCGGTGAGAAGTGTGAAGACTCCCTCCTGTCGGCCCGTTGAGGATCTGTGGCCCGTGTCCCTTCCTCTGCACAGCTTTCCTGTAGAGAAGGCCCACCAGCTGGCTGGCTCGTTACTTGGCTCCCACCGAGAAAAGGGCTTTTGAAAAGAGAAAGTCCATTTTACAGAGATGACTGGTTCATTTTGCCCAGAAATCCTTTCTTGCATCTAATTTAAGTCCTAGCAGATGCAAGACTTCTAGTGAAATGGTTACCGAGGGAGGTGGAAGAATGTGAGAATGTGTAGAATTTTTCCAGTAGCTCTAGAAGGCAGGGTGTGCCTTTTAGAATACCTTTGGTTTAGCAAACCTGTTTTGTCCCCACTGAACACTCCTGAGTGTTTACTTCCTTATTGCTCCCCTTCTTTCCTACCCTCCTCCTGACTGTGGCCGCCCCCCTTCCCCCTGCCAAGAGTTTTGGCAGGAGAATCAAGAAACTAAACTCCCAGGTCCCCAAACCTGTCCTCCGTGGTGGACCTCCCCTTTCAGGTCACCTGGCTGCAGTTTTGTGCCGGGACAGCTGGCTGGGGTCTGAGGGTTCCCTGTGCTCGGCCAGAATTGAATTTGAGTTTCCCTGGGCCCTCCCTGCACACACCACACGGTGACTAAAGGTCAGTGGGTCAGAGCACGGCCTTTGAAGCCTCTGGGCCCCACTCCTACCTGGACCTCTTACCAGTTGTGGGCACTTAAGCCAGCTCTGGAGGAGCCTTGTGCCTCATACTCGTGTGTAAAGTGGAAACACTCACGCCTACCTTACGTGGCTGTTGAGAGAGGATTAGATGCGCTAATGCCTGCAGAGTGCTAAGCGCAGTGCCCAGTTCGGCACCAGGTGACTTTCGGCTGCTATTGGCTATTGTTATGGGCACTTGGAACAGAGCCTTGCACTTTCCCGCCCCTGCTGTCCCCTGCCCCACCCCCCACCCCCCCTCTCCCCTCCTCAGCATATCTCAGGACAGGAATGTCAGCAGTTTCCCCAAAGTCACTTTAGGAGTAGCCCTGGAGATTGTGTTCCTAGCTGGGCTTTATTTAGAAACAAGATACAATCTCCTGAAACTATGATTAAGTGAAAAGTGCCCTCATTTCAGCTCTGAGTCAGGGACAGGGATTCTGACCAGCTGCCACTCACTGACCACGTGCTCTTGGCTGCTGGTTCTTGGTGTCCTCTGCTAAGAGAGGGTTTGCACTGTCATCAGATGCTCGTGGAGGCCCTTCCAGCGCTGAGGTGCTGTGGCTTTTCCAGGCAGGGGGCCGTCCTCACCACCGCCCCCAAACACTTGCGTGGGGTTTTACAGGGAACCTGAAGGAAAAGAGTGAAGCTAAGAAGCCAAGTCGGGAAATCTTTGTGAAGCGTTGAGAGCCGCCCCAAATGTGTATTGTGTGAACTGACCTCCAGTGAGCATTGTTCCTGACTGAGGGGCCACCTTGGTCCGCAAATGCCACCATTACAGTGTAGTCCTAGTGATTGTGGGAGAATTCTTGCAGAAGGTTGCAGCAAACTGAATTGCTTTTCAGAACATTCTTTCCGTACTTCACATGTTGGCTTCAGGCCGAGAGAGAGGGTGGCATTGGGAAACTGGACCCGGAACACGAGATCAAATCCTGGCTACTTTGCACACTGAACTCAGTTTCTCTAGACTCTGCCTCCTAGGCAAGACTGCAGTGATGCTGATGCTCGTGTCCAGATCTCCTGGGAAGATCGCTGTGAGCATCAAGTGGAGCGGGCTCAACTGGGGTGAAGCAAACACTTCGTTTCAGTGAATCTAACTCCTTTGGGAGTATGGGCAACGGGAATGGCAGCTTCACTTGTCTGGGCCCTCTGGCCAGTCAGTGGACTGCACTTCATGCATAAGGAACGGATGTTGCTTTTTTAAAAAAAAATATTTTTATTGATTTTAGAGAGGGAGGGAGAGGAAGAGAGAGATAGAAACGTCAATGATGAGAGGGAATCATTGGTTGGCTGCCTCCTGCAGGTTGGACCGAGCCCACAACCCAGGCATGTAACCTGGGAAGCTTCAGTCCACAGGCTGACGCTCTATCCACCAAGCCAAACCGGCTAAGGCCAGCTGAAGCTTTTTTAATAGATCCAACCAGCACTCTAGTTTTCTCGGGGCTCCTCAGGGTTCCCTGTAAAGGGAGCCCCTTGTCTGAATTGTCATTGGTCTGAAGAGGGGCCAGCAGCTGCTTGCAGGCAAAGACTTGTCACCTCTGGTCACTCCCTGGGTACTGCACACAGCTGCTGCCCCCCAGCAGTGTGAATGAGGATGCTGGCTGGGCAGTGAGAGCTTGGGTATTTTATGGACCTTGTTTTCCAATTACACATAACAGTTCAATAAGCCTAGGAGGAGGAAGCTAAATCGCTGGTCTGGCAAAGGGTTGAACAGAAAAACCTAAAGTAAGAGGATGTATAAAAAAGGCTCCTTGCTCAGTTTGGGAGCTAGGGAGCTTGGCTTATTCTTCTTGATGCGCTGCTACCATCTGGCTTGGGTTTTCTTCAGGCGAAAATAACTCCATGCTGATTTGAACTATTGGCGTACCTTCGATGCCTTTTTAGAATCATCCCAGCTATTTCTAAATAAATGGCGCATGAAAATGTGTGTTCATGCTCAACGTAGGGCAGCCAGTTCCAGAACTGAAAGCAGAATCTGCAAGCTCTCCCCCACAGGAGGCCTTATGCACAGAAAACCCCATTTCCCCAAGCTGGCAGGGCGTCTGAACTTCGGGGGACAGAGCGATGGGTTGGGGTCTGAGCGGCAGGGCAAATGAGGGTTTTCTTGGCATGTTTGCTTTTCAGGTCTAGATTTTCAGTTTGTGAGAAGGTGCCCTGCTCACTCTGGTCCCAGGACGTGGAGGAAATCCTGCCCCCAAGAAGTTGAGACATTTCAGCTCTTACTGTCTGATCAGCAAGCATCGGGGGAGTTGGTGAAAGGACTTCTGGGGTCCTCTTAGGGGTCCTCTGCCATTTCCTTGCCGTTTAGTTCTCGGAACGTCTTTTCCGCTTTGTTTCCACCTGCCAGGCAAATTGTAAAATACCCTGCACCTTCGTTTGAGCTAGAACTGGCCTCAAGGTGGCGCCTCAGCACAGAGAATGGCAGTGGCCGGCGTCACCGGGCCAACATTTCTCAGGGATCTCGTTATATAAGGGAATTCACGGGGTTCTGGCTTCTCGTTAAGAGGGAAGACCTGGCCTTTGTCACTGCAGTGGGACAATGGGAAGAGGTCGGGTCGGTGCGGGCCTGCACAAGCACTTAGTTCCAAGCAACTGAACTCAGGTTCAGGCTCCCGCCACCACCGAGCCCAGAGCAGCGTGGCCGGGGCAGCGACGTGTGGGCTTGGCCTGCGGGAGGGTGAGCCCAGAGCTTCGGGCTTTGTCCTGTCCAGGAGGCCTCGCCCAGGCTCCCGGCCGGCCGGACTGAGCGCTCAGCGTGGCCCTCTGCCTGCCCAGGGTCTCCAGACATGGAGGACAGCTCCTGGGTGTGAATCCTTCCCCTCCTCCCTACATACCCGGTTCTCACCCTCTGCTGTTTACAAAGCACGTTCCCAGTGTGACCTCATTTGCTGCTCATTAACCCCCAGGGGAAGGAAGGGCAGGGCGGGGAGGAGGGACAGGGCAGGTTGCCCTCCCTGGCTTGCTTCTAGGGCCCTGCACCCTAAAACCCGCGTTGCCCATCTGTCTGTCTTTACCAGCAAACGGCGAGTTCCTTGGGGGGCAGCTCTTGAGTTCAAACTAGCAGTTTCAGGGCCCCGCACCTGGCGCTTGGCCAGGAGGGGTGCTTGCAATTGTGCCGTGAAGGAGTAAATAGTTACTGATGAAAAAACAATGAAGGGACAGATGGGTCAGTCTAGGAGCTGGGCTTCGTTCAGGCTTCTAGGACCAGCAACAATGCTGCAATAGGTACTAATGACCGCCTGTGGTTTTCCAGTCAAAGATACAGCCTGTTAGCATGGAGGGACCCTGCAGATGCATCGCCGCATCTGGCGCTCCAGCCTGGAAAACGACCCTGGCCAGGCCCTGGGGCTCCGGTTTGCTGTGTCAGGGCGCTAGAGAGGTGTGTCTGGAGGAGTGGCTGGCCTGGATGGGGTTGGAGGGCAGGGGGAAGGTTGGCACTGAGCTTCCCATTTATAACCCTTCTATTTTATCTGATAGAAGTCTTGGGGTAAAAAAAGAAAAACAAAAAAACACCATCCAGGTATTAGTCAACCCACCCCACTCCAATCCATGATCTGTCTGTATTTGTTTGTTGTATGTATTTCAGGTAGCTTAGGACTCTGCTGGGGGATTACATAGGTTCAAATCCCACCTCCATCACTTCTAGCTGCTGGCCTTGGGCAAGTCATTTTACCTCTCTTTTTAAAACATTTACAGAGAGGGGGAGAGGAGAGAAACTTCGATTTGTTGTTCCACTTATTTATGCATTTGCTGGTTGCTTCTTGCATGTGCCCTGACCAGGGATCGAGCCCGCCATCTTGGCGTATCCGGATGATGCTCTAACCAACTGAGCTGCCCGGCCAGGTCTCATTTAACCTCTTTGTGCCTCTGTTTCTCATCTTTTGAGTGATGATAATAAAAGCATTTAACTCGTAGCGTTGTTGTGGGGACTTGGGGAGTTAATGTATATAAAGCTAAACAGTCCTTGGCACTCAGCGGAGGCCAGGAAGTGCTCTGCTGCACCTCTTTAGAGTGTCCTGGATGGAGAACTGGTTTGTGCTCACCCTATGGGGGCTTTTCATTACTTTGCAGAATTCCCTGGAATCCCTGCATTTCGGCTGCTCTCCATTTCCCCCAAACTCAGTTTCAGCTCTTTTAAGACCCAAAGAAGAGAGGAAGCAACCGGAAATACAGTTTTCTGCTGATCAGAGCAGTGGCATTATCTTTGTTTAATAGACAACCTTCCCCGGTGGCTCCAGAGTTCAAGGGCTTTCTTCTCCACAGTAGGACTCACCACGTAGCACATCGTAGGTGTTTAACAAGTGTTTATGGCAGGAGGCAGGAAGGAAGACACTGTACCGAGGGTAACATTAGCACAGTGCAGTGCGTGTGGACAAGGTCCTTATGGAATACGCACTTGTCCCCTAAGACCTACTGACTAAGCATGAAAATCACCAAGGAAATGTGATCAGCTTGGAGGGGACGGAGGGGGAGGAGAGGGAAGAAACCGGAGCGGCCTGTTATCTGACTGAAGGTATCAGTCTATCCACTGCCCACGGTTCCATTGCACATGGTTCCATTGGCTCAGGCCAAGTTGAAAACCCTGCCGCTGCTGGGGACATCGTGGGCTTCTCCAATTGCTGTCTGCCCGGAGATGCGTCTTCCTCGGTGTAGTCTGCCATTTATTTGGTAGCCTCAGATGCTCTTCTCTATGGCTAAGTCAGCTCACCAGATACCTCTGTGGGTCTGGGTCAGAGAAACATGGCAAGGGGGCAGTGCGCTAGAACAATTCTCTGTAGAAGCTTTTCTGACCTTGGCAGTCTTATTCCAGTGCCTATGCCAAAGTAGACTTCTAATAGATCCTTACCCACAACCCAGATTCTCCCCCCTGAAAGGCCTGGAGTAGATAGGATGTAACTAGAGACTCCTCCAGTTTAAGGTTCCATAAGGGAGCTGAAAGTGAAACCCAACAGAGCTTTTCTAGTAAACACATTAGCTATTTAATCAACTAGGTCATTGATGGTAAGTAGGACTGTCTCACCTGGCACGCCAACTCTGATTGATGGATAATAGCTGCCTGGGGAATTGTGTTGAGAAGGATCCCGAGTCTACATGATCACAGCTGGGGCTAGCCGGGTCTGTCACAGGTGCAGGGAAGGGAAATAGCCCCGGGAGGGGTAGGCATTTTCCTGCTTGAGTTGTTAATGAGAAGAGGAGGCCGTTTATTCGGAAGTGAGGAACAGAGATGGTGGAATGGTTAACTATGCTCTTTTAAGTAAACCAAGATGGACCACATTGTACCAGCTCAGGAAGGAAGGCAAAGGGGAGTAAGGGTGGGGACAGAGTTCTGTTCTGATTCCAAGTCTCTGGAGAACCTGACAGTTGTCCAGTCAGATGGAGAGAGAGCTGGCACCAGAACCTCAGATGGTGGTTCTGAGTTGGAGCTCAAGACCTGGCCAGATCCCAAAACAGAGAGTCAAGCCATTGGCAAGTAGACGGAAGAGCATAGAAAGTGTTTCTCAAACTGAGTTCCATGCATGGAGAGGGAGTTTCGTGGTATTCAAGTTTGAGAAACCCCCTGTCAAATTCAAGAAAGGTAATGGTAGCCCAAGGTGGCTCTTTGCCAGTAGGGTTTTGGGAGAGAAACAACTTGGCTAGGTTGAGGATGCAGGATTCATGTCGGGTCCACAGCTGAAGGCTCACAGCCGCCTCCTGCCTGCTGCAGGGCGCCTGCGCACAGCAGTCAACCCTGTCCCTGCCTGCAGGCTTGTCTAAGTGTTATTTAGGGTTCCCACAGGTTCCCCTATGCCTTCTGGGAAGCCATCCTCCCCCTGAACTTCAGAGCTGGTCTTGATTGGTGTAACCCCAATTCTCTTGCCACCCATTGGCTGGGGAGCTCGGGTGTGCACAGGTCAGCAGAGGGCACAGGTCCAGCCTTGTGCTCAGGGAGGGTGTGTACATCAGTCAGGTGCTCAGCTGCAAGAACAGGCCACCTCTGGGTGATTCAGCCCTTCAGAGGTTTCATGAAAGGACATGGGGTTGCTGGGAGCCAGGCTGGCCCAAACCATTCCACAGGTCAGAGGTGACAGGAAAACCGCCCCTGCCACCAAGTTCTGGACGCGGGTGCTATGGGCTGCATTCCCGCTGCTGCTGTGCAGGAGACACCAGCACCACCACGGAGAACTGGGCTGTGCGTGTGGGAGGGGAGGGGCCGCATCTCTGCACTTCTGTCCTGGCATCACCAACCCCTGAGTAAAAGCCCCATTTCTGTGCCAGGAGAGCCAAGTCTCTCTTCCATCATGGGGAGGTGGGGCTTATGATCCAACTTGTCCTAACAGAGGGAGAGCAAAATCTGGCTTCCACCTTGGGAAGGTGGAACTTATAATTTCAAACTTGTCCCAACAAAGGATGAGCGTTCAAGAGAGCCAGCGTGACCACAAATGTGACAGATGCTGACCACAAGTTTGCTCCCGTTGGAGAGAGCGAGGCACACGGGCGTGTTTGTCGGGGCTGCGTATAAAGACTCTTCCTTATCCCGAAGAGAGACGCAGGGCGAGACCCTTCCCCTGCTCCCTGGGATGTGTTGATGCGGAGTCGGGAGTGCAGTGAATCATTTCGGCATGAGCCAGGCCAGGCTGATAGTGAGGTCACCGCACGGAGGAAAAGAGCCAGGGAGGGGCAGAGGAAGCGCAGAGCCTGGGCTCACGCTGATTCTGAAGCCGTCCAGCCTCTGGATTTCCAGCCGCCTGAGCCAGGGGGACTTGGGCTTGCTGTTGCTTGCAGCCAAATGCATCCTAACCGAGGCAGCCGTGGTTCCACATACAAACTACCAGAGACAGCGAAAGGCAAGGAAATGGCTGAGAAGACCTGGGCTCGAGCCCCATTTCTGCCACCTGCCTCTGTCTCTGAAACGCAGTTTTGCTCTTTTCAGAGCTGCTGTGGCCTGAAATGAAGGTGCCAGAGCCCCGCGTAGACGATTATAAAAAGTGCCAGGATTCTCCTGCTTCCCCACAGGCTCTTGTCATCCAGAGAGACGGGGGCAAAAACATGGTACAGGAACAAACAGCTGTTTTTCTCAAAGGCTTTAATGTTCCGGGCGCCCATCGGGCCCAAGTTTTCCTGTCGCCTCTGTGCTTGGCAGCCTGGTGGGAGGTGGTGGGAGGTAGGAAGGAAACGCTTTGAAGTGGAATTAGGTCGAAGCTGATCATTAAACAGCGTGTGGATTTGGGAGTTTGCGCTTCCTTTTCCCTGTCTTCTTAAAAAAGCACAGTAGGCTCCCGTTCAACAGGGGAAGGAAGGAAGGAGGCCAGATGGGCCAGATGTCTTACCTGCATCCTCTTCTAAGATCCACCCAGCGGGCCTGGGAGGCTGGGATGTTTGCCTCCATTGCTCAGATGGGGAGATGGGGAAGAAGACACAGACCACGCTCCCCACAACAGAAACCACATCCCACCCTGCACGGGCGCCTGTCTTCTCCACCACCTCCCCTTCCCAGTGCCTCTTCCCTGCCCATCATCAACTTGCTCCTCCTCCTTTGTAACTTCCGCAACATCTTGAAGCTCCCTGGGTTACCCAGAGCGGTTCCTCTCTACCCTCGGCTGGTGTGCATCACTCAGCAAAACGAAGGCCAAGCATAATCCGCCTTTTTGGTTCCCTGCGTGGATCTCTTTGGAGGTGGCACAGGGGATGGCTAATGACACATTGGGGGTTACTTATACTTACCTCCCAAGCCGGTAGTGAGGATGAGCGGAGTTGGAATTCAGGCCCAGGTTTCCCGCCCTGGAGTTGAGTATCTCTTCTCAAGACAACAGAACGTTGCAGCGTCTCAATGAATAGAAACTCACCTAGCTGGAACCCTCAAGTTAACGTCATTGTTCCTTGTTGATTACCTTCAACTTTTGGAAGTGACCAAAGGTCAGGAATATGAAAATAAAAATGCAATTTCCCAGGTAAGTGCTGGGGTCAGTGCAAACCCATGCCACCATGGTATTCTCTCGGCCGCTGTGGAGCCAGCCAGGGAGACCTGAATTCCGAGGGGTGACCCTGGAGGCAGAGTCACACCCTCCATCATCAAAGAGCCATCTTACCACGTTCACTGACCTCTGCTAAGGAGGAACGGGGACTGAGATGTTTCGGAAATGATACACAAGGTTTGACATACGATGAGGTTTGTTTCCCAGCCTGACGTCCCACTTTTGAAGCCTTCTAGCAAGTTGGGGTTTCACTGTATCCGACCTCCACCAAAAGGAAAGGAATTGGGGTGACGGAGCCCGTGAGGAGGGTCAGCAGACGGGCCCGGAGTAGAGTGTGCATCCATTTCCCAGGGCGCCCATAGCAAAGTACCACCCACCGGGGGCCTCGCAACAATAGACATGGGTCCTCTCCGTTCGGGAGGCTGGACATCCACGTGAAGGTATCATCAGGCCTCTCTGCCAGTTCCAGGGGCGGGTTCCTCCGGGCCTCTTCCTCGCTCTGGGGTTGCCAGCAACCCTTGGTCTGCCTTGGCTGGCAGACACATCACTCCAACCTCCGCCTCCCACATCCCAGGGAGCCCCCGTGTGTCTTGATGTCTCTCATCACTTCTCACAACACACACCAGTCCTTGGTGCAGGGCCACCCAATCCAGGATGGCCTCATCTTAGCTAATCACATCTGCAGAGACCCTCTTCCCAAGAAAGGTCACACTCACAGGTCGCAGGGGTTAGGGCTTCCAACTTATCTGGGGGGTACACATTCCAACACACAACAGAGTGCTCCCCCTAGCTTCAAAGTCTGCCCAGCAAGGGCATCCGCCAAAATGACTTAGTAATGGAGACGCAGCTGACAGTGCCTGGAGCGGGGAGGGTGTGGGCAGGTGAATATGTGGGCAGCAGCTTCCACATTCCCCAAAATGGAGGCATTGGAGCCTTGAGCGCCAACCCAGTCCCCATCCCCATCCCTGAGGGAGGCAGGTTTTCAAAACTAACATTGAAGGCTGTGCTCGGCTTAACCTGGCCCATAGCTTTGAGATGAATGTTGGCAGCCTGGCCCGTTCGTCATTTATAAGACACAGTTTCACATGGTGGTTAGCACCCCCTCCCACGGTAGAGGTGCGGGGAATTCATCCCAGTTTTTAAGGGCGATCTCCCAGAATTCTGCTCAGATTTACTGACAAATAACAGCTCCGATGCTGACTGCGGCCCGGCAGGGAGAGCTGCTCTGGCATTGATCTGTGACCGCCCAGCGGGACCTCAGGGGTGGAAGCCCACAGGCCTGATGCCCTCTTAGATTAATATTTAATAGGGTGACCGCCCCCACTCTGCCTGCCAGCCCGGATCAGTGGCACAGGCCACGGCTCCGCCTTGCTGTGCACGAGGGCCGAACGGGAGACTTGGCAACATTTTAATTAACTGAAGATAAACATACATGGGGAGCGCAAGTCCATTAGCTGACACCACCACCCAGAGAGAAAAGGCCTCGCTAATCACACGCCGTGGCAGGTGACATGACCGGCAGACGGGCAGCGTCCATTTGCTCCCAAATGAAAAAACGTATTTTCAAAATAAATATGCGTGGGGCCTCTGTCCTGTTGTTTCTCCCGAAAGGCAGGAGAGCGGGGTGTTAATGAGAAACTGTTTTCCACATTTCAGCCCAGGAAAGCCGGAAACGCAAGGGCAGCAAAACAGGCCGGCATGGCCCCTCCCTTGGAGGCGGGAGGAGCCGGGGAGCCGAGCGGAGGCGGCGGGGAGCTGAGGGCCCCTCCAGGGAACAGGTGCAAGTCACACAGTCAGCCCGCGCGGGGAGCTGAGGGCCCCTCCAGGGAACAGGTGCAAGTCACACAGTCAGCCCGCGGGATCCCGCCTCTGGACCCTCCTGGGAGGCAGACACGTGCTCGTTGCTCGGCATCAAGCAGTCAGCGAGG
This sequence comes from Corynorhinus townsendii, assembly GCA_026230045.1. NCBI lineage: Eukaryota > Metazoa > Chordata > Mammalia > Chiroptera > Vespertilionidae > Corynorhinus > Corynorhinus townsendii. The sequence continues at coordinate 7,950,848 of JAPDVU010000013.1, forward strand.
CTGGACCTCACACTGTGTCTGCAATTCACCAGCCGAGGTTTGGACTGCGAGGCGGCGAAGCCACAGGCCTGGAGCTCCCGTTTCCCATTTCCCAGAAGGGAGACCTTACACCGTTTTCCAGCCTGGTCGGAAAGTGGGTACTTCATCCTCCCGTGCGCTCATCACTTACCTGGCAGGTCGGGAAGACACCAGGGAGGGCATTCCCCAGTCTCTGTCCTCACGCAGCTTTTGCGTTCGAGTTGGGGGAGGTGAGGGAGAAATGCTCAAGAAAAGACCGGGTGGCAGCCAAGTGCAGGGACTGAATGGGTGAGCAAGAGCTGGCGCTGGGTGGACCTGGGGAGAGCATTCCAGGGAGCGGCCAGTGCAGAGGCCCCGAGGGAGGCGGGAGCGTGGTCTGCTGGCGGGATGGAGGCAACAAGGCCAGTGTGGCTGGCGCTCCGTGAGAAGGGCGGTGAACAGCAGCAGAAAGGAATGGCAAGGGTAAGGAGATGGGATTTTATTCCAAGTGCAATTATGTATAGAAGCCTGTCATTCTCACCAGATTACAAGCTTCAAAAGGGCAGAGCCTCTGTCTTGTTCATTCAATACCTGGTTTGCATTCCAGGGCATGTGCTGTCTTTTCATCATCATCATTACTGCTATTCTTCAGCCCCTTTGTGTTAGATGTACAGGTATGCAAGATTCCCTACCCCCCCCCCCCCCCACCTCCAGCTAGGCTGTAAGCGGCTTCATGCTTGAGCCTGGTCCTTTTCTTCTGATCCGCTGGAGTGTGGTGGGCCAGTTGCCAAGGTGACCTCCAGCATCTTTGCTTCCTTGGGTGGCCCCTTGCCCACTAAATCAGGGCTGGCCGTGTGACCAGGACGATTAGGTAGGAGGCACCGTGTAGGCTAAGCCCTGAAGTGGTTGTGGCCTCTGGCTTGATCTCTTGGGTTTCTTGCTCTGGGGGAGGGCATCTGCCAGGATGGTACTGAGCAGCAACATGGAGAGGACCCCACGGAGAGGAACTGAGTGCTCAGTCAAGAGCCGGCCACCTGAGTGGCCACCTGGAAGTGGATCCCCAGCCGAGCCTTCCGATGCGTCTAGTCCCAGCTGACATGTGACTGCAACCCCAGGAGAGACGCTGGGCCAGAACCACCCAGCCCAGTCCGTCCCACATTCCCAACCACAGGAGCCGTGAGAGGGAGTAAGTGATTGTTTATTTAGGCCTTTAGGTTTTGGGTGGTTTGTTAGGCAGTGCTAGCAACCGGAAGGCATCGTGTGAGGTCACGCCCGCGGCCGTGGGTGAAGTGCAGCTATGAGGAAGTCCCAAAGGGAGCCCTTGTCAGGTGGGACAGAGGTCAGGGGGCACCTGAGACGAGGGCTGGCCTAGCGCTGTGCCTCTAGGGCAGGGGTGGGGAACCTTTTCTCTGCCAAGCGCCATTTGGATAGTTATCACACCATTCGCAGGCCATACACAATTATCAGCTTACACATTAGCTTGCTATAGCTGTTCAAACGTTTAATTAACTCCTCCCTCATGCCTCGGCAGGGCCAGACCCAATGATTTCTCGGGCCTTGTACAGGCCGGCGTTCCCTACCCCTGCGCTAGGGCCTCTAAGATCAGGTGGGGACGAAGAGACCGTTAAGGCGACCATTTAAGATTAAACATGGAGGGCAGGATTTATTATCCATCTCCCACGAAGGAGACCAAAGCCAGGGGATCCAACCCGAACCCTGGATCTGCAAGAACCTCTATCACCCGTGTGACTTCCCCAAGTTTGTGGCTTTGCGATCCTGGTCCAGTGTCAGGGAGAAAAGGCCTTGAATGTTTAGGGTACCCGGCAACAAAAGTGGGGAGAGATGCTGTCCCACTCCAAGCACCCTGGAGGCAGCCACCAGGATGGGGGCCAGCAGGTGGGGCCTGGGACCTGCGAGCGAAGCAAGTCTTTGGACCGAGAGCCCCGCTGGACTGACTCAGGGCCGGGGCCTAAGCGCACCAAGGGCATGGCACACACGTGTTGCACTAAGCGAGACCATTTCAGTCATTTCCTGGGGCTGAGGCACAGCCATCCCCCCAATCCGCTCTCTTCCTGAGACTCTCGGCTTTTGTCCGAGCTGGCACCTCACCGGTGAACGCGCAGCATCTCCATGAGCTGTGGGAGGCACGTGCCGGCACATTATTTATCCTCCAACACCCCCTCCTGACACTCTTTGCCTGGCTACTCATTTCTGTAATTAATTGGTGCCGTTCAATTGAGGTCTAAGTTCTCATTTCAAAATAAATCTCACTTGGAACTCTCAGGCGTGAGAGGGAGCTGGGCCCTGCCTCCCTCACTTCCCCTTGCCACTGCCTCTCCCCCCTACCCCCCTGCCCCCCTGAGTGTCCCCAAGGCCCTTCCCAGGACCCTCATATTCTCGCGTGCAAGCCTGAAAACCGCAGATGCAGGGTACTCTGGGGTCCGCCACACAGTTTCATAGCAGCGTGTCGTCACCAGTGGTTATTCATGCCACTTTTTCTTCCACGACTGCAAATACGGGGATGAACCTTCTTCCGGTAGCGTCTGGTCACACCCTGCCCGTGTGTAGCACCCTTGCTTCCCAGGAGCGAAAGTCAAACTGTTTTCTCGGTGTTGTCTCTGCTCCTGGACACCAACCCCCTCTCCAGGGCCCTCTCCTTCCTCACTGTCCCCTATGTCCCCCTCCAGGCCCTGCGTTTGCACCTCCTCCCCAGATCTGCCAGGCACTGCAGAGACCCCACTTTCTGTGAGACAGCACCCCCAGTTCCAGCCTAAGGTGTTACACCATCCAGACCAGCTGCTGGCCTGTGAAGTCACTGTGGATCTCGAGTCACAGGGACAGGAGGGTTGCCAGGGACCTGAGGGGTGGCCTAGTTCAAGTCCTTATGTCATAGACGAAGCTTGAGAACCGAGTAACTTGCCCGAGGTTAGCGCCCAAGTCACGGGGAGCATCCAGTCCCCCAGGCTATGTTGGATACTTAAAAAAATAAAAAATAAGTATTTTTTTAAAGAGTTTGAGCGAAACTGACAACAAACACTGTTGGGAAGCAAGACCTCAAATCCGAAGGCAGAGGCTGTGTGTGTGTGTCTTTGAATCCCCTGGACACAGTAGGTGTTCAGTTAGTCTCTCGGGGGTGGTGATGGGCCGGTGGCTGAAGACTTTTCTTCATTGTTGAGGTTAAGAGGAAGCCAGCGCGGAAAATGAAGGCTGGAGGAGGCAGCTTCGGAAGAACACTTTCTTACCCAAAATACAAGCGCGGGGCCTGCCCCCCCAAAACCCAGCCTCCGGAGGGCGCGCGAGGAAGAAGGGCCAAGTAGCACCCCTCCACCTGGGGCGGTGCTAACCCGCCGCTCAGTAAAATCAGGATCATACGAGGACTAGGAAAACACCTAACACACCCAGCACAGCTAGACACCCAATAAATGGTTGTATTCTTTTTTTTTTTTTTGTATTACATCACCCTTATTTCTTCCATTTCAGAGTGAAAAATTTCCAGCGCACAGCCAATTAGAAAGACTTTACAACGAACACCTGTCTCCTAACCGCCCAGGTTCTACCTGCCGTTAAGGCCTTTCTTACCAAAATCGCGTTTCCACATCCCTCTCCACCTCTCTATCCCGTTCTCCACCCGCGAATCTGTCTTGTTTTAGCGACGCACTTCAGGGTAAATCCTAGACAGCAGCACCCTTTCTCCTAAAGACCTCAGCACGCACCTCATTAACTGGAGTTCCCTATTTGTTGAGGTTTTCCCATCTGATGTAAAATTTAGATACAGGAAAACGCACGCGTCTGAAAGCGCGCACTTGCCGAGTTTTGACAAGTGCCAACACCTGTGTAATGCAAACCCCCCACCAAGATACACAGACCGTTTCCCTCAGCCCGGGAAGCCCCCTCCCCGCCCCCTCCCACCGCGGTAACGCCCGTGGAGATGTCCCCCACCCCAGCTCACCTAGCGCAGCACGTCCTGGAAATGGAACCGTATGTACGTACTCCCTGACGGAAGGCGGCTCCTTCCGCTCGGCAGGATGTTTGGGAAACTCATCCGTGATGTTATGGGATCGGGGGTCCATGTTTTTTTTTTTTATTGCTGAATAGTATTCCACTGTACGCATATACCTCCGTTTGTTGATCGTTATCCTGCTACTGACCGGTTTCCCCATACGGGGGCGCTTTTCATGCTCGCCACGCAAAGCCTCCTCGCGTGGCACGGCGCGTGCAACTGGGGATCGGCGCAAAGACACGCGTAGGGTTTTACTAAGTATTGGGTAAAGCTTGTGTTTTTATTGAGGTGCCCCACGTGGACACGAGGCATCATGCTAGCTCCAGTTGTACGACGTAATGATTCGATACCTGTGTATACTGGGAAACGATCGCCACGGCAGTGTGCTGTGCATGGTCCCAGGATTCCCCTCCCCCTCGCCCCCTCCCCCCCATAATGAGGTCATTGAAGATGTACTCTCTCAGCAGTGCTCACACCTGCCATACAGTATTGTTAACTGTAGTCCCCATGCTGTCCACTGTATCCTCATAACTTATTTATTTTATAACTGGAAGTTGGTAACTCGCAACTCCGCTCATCCTTTTGCCCGTCCTCCACCCCCGCCCAAGGCAACCACCAATCTGCTGTCGACCTTAAAAATGAAATAACAGCCCTGACCTGTTTGGCTTAGTGGCTAGAGCGTCGGCCTGCGGACTGAAGGGTCCCGGGTTCCATTCCGGTCAAGGGCATGTACCGGGGCTGCGGGCACATCGCCAGTAGTGGGTGTGCAGGAGGCAGCTGATGGATGTCTCTCTCTCGTCGACGTTTCTAGCTCTCCCTTCCTCTCTGTAAAAATATCAATAAAATATATTTTTAAAAAATTAAAAAAAAAAAAGAAATGAAATAACAGAGTCTTTAGCTTAGCCAAACCGAGTTTATTCAGGTAGAGCAGAGGAATCGCAATGCGGGACAAGCCAACTATGGCAAACCGTAGACAAGTCCGGGATACACAGGGAAGGTCAGTTTTTATCAGGTTTTAGGGGAAAATTGGGGAAAGCTGAGGCGGTGTTTTCTCGGCTGTGAGCAGGCGGCCGCTCGCTCGGTGCAGGGCGGGAAGGAGAGCCTCGGGGTGCCGGGGTCCGCACGCTTCGGTGAGTGAGACTCCTCGTGGCTCCCAGACCCTTTGGAGTCGGGCGCCCTTCGTTCATTTCCCACCGTTGTCTGTGTCTGGGAGCTTGCTTGTGTTTTGTAGTCGCGGTGGTTTTCGGATTTCACATGTACGTGAGACCATATGGTATTTGTCTTTCTCCGGTGGATTTCACTGAGCACGATGCCTTCGGGGTCTGTCTGTGCTGTCGTAAATGGCAAGACTGCATTTGTTTTTATGGCGCCATCATATCTCATTGCGTGTGTGTATCACCGTTTCTTTTCGCAGGCATCCGTGGGTGGTGGACACTGAGGCTGTTGCCAGGCCTTGGCTCCTGTAAATAGTGCAGCAACGAACACGGGGGTGCATATGGGTTTTCGAGATAGTGTTGTTGTTTTCTTCGGAAAAGTACCCAGAAGTGGAATTGCTGGGTCCTACGGTGGTTTTATTTTTAATGTCTTGAGAAGCCTCCCTCCTGTTTTCTAGCATGGCGGCACCAATTTCCCTTCCCACCAATAGGGCAAGAGGGCGTCCTTCTCCCCACGGCCTCCCCAACACCTGTTATCTCTTGTCTTTGGATTTGCATTCCCTGATGATTGACGATGTACACCTGTTGGCCATTGGAATGTCTTCTGTGGAGAAATGCTCATTCAGATCTCCCCCGCTTAAACTTTGATTGTGTGCTATTGAGTCGTATGGGTTCTTCATATATTTTTGGATACTGGCCCCTTATCAGATAGATATATGATTTGCAAATATTTTCTCCCATTCAGCAGGCTGCTTTTTATGTTGTTGATACTTCCGTGTGGAGAAGCTTTTTAGTCTGATGTAGTTCCACTTGTTTAATTTTGCATTTTTGGTGTCAAATCCAAAACTCATTGCCAAGACAGATGTGAAGGAGCTTATCACTTATGCTTCCTTCTAGGAGTCATATGCTCTCAGGTCTTATACTTACGTCTTTAATCCACCTCGAGTTGATTTCTGTGCCTGGTGGCACGGAGGGGCCGGTTTCATTGTTTTGCATGGGGCTGTCCATTTTTCCCAGCACCATCTATTGTAGGGACGGTCCTTTCCCCATTGTATATTCCTGGCTCTTTTGTTGTAAGTTAATTGACCGCGTATGTGTGGGTTTCTGCAATTAATTGTTGTTGCTAATCCTCACCTGGGGATTTTTCCATTGAGTTTTAGAGAGACTGGGAGGGAAGGGGCGAGTCAGAGAGAGAGAGAAACATCAATGTGAGAGAGACACACCGACTGGTTGCCTCCCACATGCACCCTGCATGAGAGGGAGTCCAGGTATGTGCCCTTGACCGGAATTGAACCTGGGACCCTTTAGTCCATGGGCCGACGCTCTATCCACTGAGCCAAACCGGCTAGGACTGCAATGAATTTTTAATAAATGCCAGCTATCTCCCTTATCTCCTTATGGTAGTGTTTCCTCAACAATATCAACCACCACAAAACTCCACTGCAAGGGGGTTGGCACCTCTGAGATAGGAAAGGGCCTGGGCCGGTGGGAGACCATGCTCACAGTGGCCTTTGGCCGGTGCTTTCCTGGCTCAGGTCAGCACAGAGATGGAGCGTCATTCTGATGGAAGGTTCGATTTCACTCCCCTCCTGGGAGATCCCTCACCCTCTTATTCTTATTCAGGGCATTCCCCCGGCTTCCTCCACCATGAAATGAGTTGGAACCAATTAAGAGCCTTCTGCTTGCTCATCAGGGATATTTATGACTATGGGAATCTTCGCGCTGCGCGGCGAGGACTCGGGTCAGCGAGGAGACGAGCTTTCGCTGTCCTTGTAAATGGGCTTTGTCTCCTGCTTGTTGTGGCCAAGGTTGTAAAAAGGAGCGTGGAGTTTAAGGTGGCTTCTCTCTGCCGCCCGCCCCCCCACCCCGCCCCCATCTACCCTCTGCTGTAGATCAATTGGCGATAAACACTTTTTTATTACTGACCTCCGTGCCTGGAATGAAGGAGACAGTTTCTGGTTGTGTGGACGCTTCGGGACTGTTGCCTCCTCCTCCTCGTGAGCCTGCCCTCCGATGCCCCGTGAGGCTGGAGCTGTGGGCCTAGGGGAAGGCGTGGGAAGCAACGAAGACGTTCTGCCTTCTGCAAGGGGCTCAGGAGGGGCTGGGACCCACCCACCCGCCTCTGCATGGACGCGGAAGGGTCAGAGCTCGCTCACATTTTGGGTGAAATTGCCAGGAAAGCAGTCTCTCCCCGGCCCCGCTCCCTGCCTACCAGCCTAAGGCCTCCCCTTGGGTCCCGTGCTCTCCCGTCCAGACCGGGCTTGGCTCTGCCTTCAAACCCCCCGTCGCCAGTGGCTCTTCTAGCGCTGCCCCCGCGCCGTTTCTGCCTCTCCTGTAGCGTTCAGACAGCCAGAAAAGATAACCAAGTGCACTGATGACACATGTGTGTGAGTAGGCATGTTTATGGAATGCTTCCTATGCCACGCCACCCTTTCTTGTCACCACCCCCTCCCCTCCCCTTCCCTGCCCCTTCCCTTCCCTTCTATTCCAAAATTCTTTTTTTTTTTTTTTGATGATGCAATTTTATTTCCATTCAAGCTCTGAGGCCTGCTGCACTATTTACATATTCTTGACTTTAATTTTTTCTTTCCTTTTTTAAAAAAATTACAGTTTGCATCCAGCATTATGCTGTATCAGTTTCATGTGAACAGCGTGGTGCCGAGACAAGCGTTCTTTCCAGAGTGAGATTGTTGCGAGCTGCGCTCTCGCCTGCCCTTCCCCGCTCCCCGGCCCCGGCAGCGCGGCCGCCCTCTCCGCCGTCCTGGAGGGTCAGGGCACCGCAGGCCTCCCAGCAGGCACCGAGCCTCTGCTCAGTTCTGCCTCCTGGTCCCACTGGCCGGTCCCTCCCTGTGGGTTCCACGGCTCAGCATCACACCTTCCCCTTCATTGGGCCGGCTTTTTCCTCCCACGCCCTCGGGGCGTTCACTCCTCCGAGCGGTGTCTTGGGACCCACGGCACCTTCTCCCACCTGTCAGCTCTGCCCGTGGGCAGCTGCCCCCTCAGCCTGGTCTGGCTCTCACCGCCTCCCATCCTCAGCCCACATCTAGAGGCCGTTCCTGAGCTACCTTCCACCTCACCCACCCTCTCCTCTCCCCCCGGGAAAGGCGCCAGGAGTTGGTGATTTCAGCAGAGACACACACGCAGATTTTGAAATGTCCTGTGACAAGCTCTGAGCATCAGTTGATATTAAAGGCGGTGATATGAGGAGACATAACACACGACAAAAGGTTCAGCGAAGGTGCTGCTGAGGCCGTCTGCTTGCTCGCCAGGGGCGTTTTTGGCCACGGAAATACCGATGAGGCACGGAGCGGCTGCTGTCTGTGTTGCCCAGGGAAGGTCTTGTTGGGTGTGGCCCAGCAAGAATGAGGGACAGAAAAAAGGGGCGTTTGTTCCAGACGGAAGGAACAGGGGAGCCTGACTGGCGTGGCTCCGTGGTTGACTGTCAGCCTGTGAACCAGGAGGTCATGGTTCGATTCCCCGTCAGGGCACGTGCCTGGATTGTGGGCTCCATCCCCAGTGTGGGTCCTGCAGGAGGCAGCTGATCAACAATCCTCTCTCATCATTGATCTCTCTCCCTCTCTCTCTCTCTCTCCCCCCCCTCCTCTCTGAAATCAATAAAAATATATATGCCGAAAAAACGTAAAAGTAAATAAATAAATAAAAGAGCAGGGGAAGCAGGACATTCAGGGACATCTCCCAACCTGCCTTCAACCACACAGGTCCCGGCGCTTCTCGGCCTGAGGTGGTGTTGCCGCCTGGGAGATTTTGGAGGCGTTTTCTTTTGGACTGTCACAATGACGGAGGGGTGCTATTAGCACTCGGCACCTGGAAATGGGAAGTGATAAAGGTCCCCCTGGGGGGGGACAGTGGCACGTTGATTCCCTCTTGCCACCTCCACCCTCCCGACAGGAAACTGAGAAAAGAAGAAGAAGAAGAAGAAGAAGAAAAAGGATTCCACTTCCCCACCCTCGCCTGGGCTCGCCTTTGCCACGTTGACTAGTCAAGTCCGCACGCAGTGAATGGACCTGCCCCAGTGCTGTGCCTACGGGTGCCCCTCAGACAGCACACGCCCGGGGCACCTGCCAGCGGGGAGGAAGGAGGGTACGCTCAGCTGGGATGAGCTTGCTCACAATTTTGCAGGCGGAACATCTAGACGGCAGCCTGTTTGAATTTTAGCATAAACTGATGTTTAATCCTTAGATAAAACAAGTAAATGTTTACTTTGAATTTCATGTGAAGTCAGCCGCTGCAAACCTGTCAGGACTCAGGGCGGCGGGCGGCATTCACGGGGCCCGGTGGGTGTCCCTGAAGCATACCCCCGATGTAGGACTGAGGAGTGACTGGCAATTCATCTCCACGCGGCACGAGGCTGGCGTCAGGGAGGCGAGACTGGAAAGGATTGTGATTAGAAGACCTGAAGCCTGCTCCCTGGTGCTCTGTCTGAGGGGGGAAGACTAGAAACAGAGGGTGGGAGGACAGCCGGTCGGTCGGCTGGTCAACAAATAGTTACCCAGTAACTGCTACGTCCCAGGCACTGGGCTGGGCACTGGGATTCAGCAGGGACACGTGGATGTCCCTGCCCCCGGGGTGGGGGTGGAGAAACGTAAACATGCCACACACATACTACCCACATGGGACACACACGCGTGGACCCAGACAGACACAGAGAAGATGATTACGAGGCAGCCAGGAGCCTAGCGGATGGTGAGTCTGAGAACAGCAATTGGGCAAGTTTGTCCCGCCCTCCCAGGAGAGGCTGGCGGGGAGCTTGGTCACTGGTCACTTGATGGGCTCTCCAGGCCTCACGCACGGGGCAGAGGAAAGCCCCAGGGTCAGAGCTGGGAAGGGACTGGACCAGGGAGAAGAGGCGCAGAGCGATCCTGATTGCTTACCAGGCTGAAGAAGTCGGGAGAGAGGCAGGGTCTGCGGGGTCAGCAGACATGCAGCAAAGGGTGACCAACAGCCCAGGCTGCAGGCAGTCCCGTTCTTGGAGAGACACCCTCTTGTACAAAGAACTCTCTGGATCTGTCCACCTCTTCCCATCCCCACTGCCAGCACCACCTCTGATCACTGCCTTCTCTTGCCCACATTTCTCTTAACAGCTCCCTGGCTGGTCTTCCTGCTTTGTCCCCTGATCCAGTCCTCTGTTGACCTTCAGCCAGGTCTTTCAAAAAGATATGATCAGAGCATGTTATTGCCTTACCTAAAACCACCCCACCATAGCATCCAACATAAGGCCCAAGGTCTTACCATGGCTTTTAATTAAGGCTTTTCATGTTCTGGCCGCGTTTTACTATCCAGCCTCATCAAGGACCAATTCTTTACCCCAACTCTTTTCTCTTCCTACTCTCAACCTCCCCTCAACCACACCTTTCCCCCCAACCCAGCCCCCTAGGGTCCAGCCCTGCAGCTCTGCTTTCTGATCTCCCTCTGACCCCAGGGCCTTTGCACATGCTCTTCCTTCTCCTGAAACTCAGGGAGTCAGTTCTAACCTGACCAGTTTGTTCTGATTCCTCATTCCTTCATTCCTGACTGCCTCCGGCCAGGGTTCAGTGCCTCTCCTGTATGCACTGTGGCCCAGCCCAAATCCTAATATTTACCTTTTTAATTAATTCAATAGATATGTACTGAATACCTGTAATGCACCAAGCCCTTCCCACCTCAGGGCCTTCACTCATGCTGCTCTTTCTGCTTAGCCTGTTCTTCCTCTTATTCTGTGTGTCTCAGCTGAAATATTATTTCCTATAAGGAGGTCCCTCTCCTATGCTCTCCCCACAGCATCCTCGGTGATTTGGTTTATTTGATGTCTGTGTTCCCGTGGGAAGGTCTCAGCTCTGTTTCATCCACTGCTGTGTGCCCACCCCTGGCTCAGAGCCTGGCATGCAGTGGCCGCTGGTCACGGATGCGGTAAAGGGAGGGAGGCAGCAGTGTTCTCCCGTGAGACCACAGCAAGGAGTAAAGGCTGTGGGTGTGCTCCAGGGCTCAGCCCAGGTTTTGAGAAACTTAGCCATGTTGGAGGGCCCTCTTTACGGAAAACACAAAAATGACAAAAACAAACTTAGGTTTTGAGAGTGGGCCTTTATTTAGATTGACAAAAGACATGATAACAAACCATATACAGATTTTTAAAGCTGAAAAATGCCACAGATATCACAAAATACAGGAAAATAATAGTAGAATGACTTAATTGCCTTGTACACGGTGGTAATACTTTTCCTCCTCTGCATTTTTTGGGGGCTGAATATTCTTTACCTCCTCTTCATCTGGAACCTTCGTAATATTTTTTATATAGAGAAAGGAAAGAGAATTAAGTCTTTCCTCCGGCATCATAAAAGATTACATTTATTATTGATGGTTGAGATGGATGCATAAAACATGTGACTTCGCCACCAGACATACTTGCTGTTCTGGGACTGCGGCAGTTTGTACCCTGCAAACCTTGGTGTTCTGTCTGACAGACCCCATGGCATAGTTGGCATAATTCCCATCAGAAAAGGAAAAAGAAGTACAGCATAGAGTGGTATCCCTGTTTTATGGAATATCCCTAGAGCAGTGGTCGGCAATCTCATTAGTCAACAGAGCCAAATATCAACAGCACAACGATTGAAATTTCTTTGGAGAGCCACATTTTTTAAACTTGAACTTCTTCTAACGCCACTTCTTCAAAATAGACTCGCCCAGGCCGTGGTATTTTGTGGAAGAGCCACACTCAAGGGGCCAAAGAGCCGCATGTGGCTCACGAGCCGCGGTTTGCCGACCACTGCCCTAGTCTATCGCCTGTCTGCGAGAACTGAATCCTGCTCTTAGAAGCCGACACGTGTGACGACGGGAGGAATTTCCCAGAGGTCAGCTCTCAGGCTGTAGACAATCCGAACCTTGTTTCTCCTCCGCTCCCCACCCACTTCCAGGGCCGGGTTCCCCAGGGCACCCTCCAATCTGATAGGATCCTTGGCCCTGCTCCTCGGCACCAGGCCCGGGGAGTCAGAACCATGGGTGGTGGGAGGATTCCTGGAAGTCATTTCCACATGGAGGTGGCCAGCAAGAGCGTAACAGACGCAAGAGGGACTGCCCAGCACCTGAACTATCCCACAAAACACAAGCCCAATTGTCACCCAGCCCAACTTCCCCTTCGCCAGATTCCACCCATGCCTGTGGTCTCTTCGGAGCTGCCCTGCCCTAGGCAAAGTGGGACTCGGTCTGAGTGGGAAGGCACTTGACTGAAATGTTTATAAAAAGCGTGTGGCCCGGTGAGCATGTTGCTAGGGCGCCTTTCAGAACTCGTGTGAAGTGGGGTGGGGGGCGGGGGGCAGCCCTGCAGCTTAAGCTTCCTTCACTTCATGGTAAATTCGCCTCCCTCTGTGTCTCATTCGTTATTACGTGCCGCTCCGGGCACCACCTCTGGCACATAGTAGTTGCTTAATAAATGCATGCTGAGTGTGGGGAAGTGCTGCTTGGCCTCATTACCCAGGAGCTGTTCTCTGCCCCAGCAGATCCCTTGCCTTGATCTGAAGTTGAGCTATCGGAGGCAGTGGGAGGGGGTGGGGGATCACTTGGGGGGATAAACTTTCCCAGCCCCTCAGTCCAGGGGCGAATAAGCCAGCGCCAACATATCAGCTGCCCTCATTAGCAGCGAGGCTGCCCTGGCTGCCATCTTCGGGTGATTCTAATTGTCTCCAATCAGAGAGAGCCGGGCCCGGGCTTTATTAACAGTGACAGCAGCCTCACCGTGAGAATTGCAGGTAAAAAGGTCACATTGGAAACACCATCTCCAAGTGCAGAGTAATTAGGGACAGAACTCATTCTGGCTCTCACAGCCCTGCTGAGAATCTTTATTGATCCAGCCCTGTCGCTGTGAGGGGGTGGTCTTGGGGGTCCCACATGGCCTGGGGCCCAGGAAGCAGAAACAATCTAGGCCAGCAGTCGCCAACTGGTGGTCCGGGGACCACTGGTGGTCCGTGAGGTCTGAAAAGGGTTAGGGAGGCCTTTAGTGCTCAGATTCAAGTCTGAAGCTCCAGAATGAGGATTGTGGGTTGATTTTCCAGGCAAAAGGTCGTCACCAGCATGGCTCAGTGGTTCAGCATTGACCTATGAACCAGAAGGTCACGGTTCGATTCCCAGTCCGGGCACAGGCCTGGGTTGCGGGCTTGAGCCCCGGTGTGGGGCGTGCAGGAGGCAGCCGATCCATGATTCTCTCTCATCGTTGATGTTTCTCTCTCTCTCTCTCTCTCTCTCCCCCTCTCTCCCTCTCTCTTCCTCTCTGAAATAAAAAAAAGGTGGTCACTGGAAGCCCGCGGTTTAAATGGCCGGTATCTGAGAACCAAGCACACTTCACACTTTCTCGCAGCCGCTTGGCACGTCCAGATCACCGGCTGCACTTCCTGGAGCCTCCCCTGACCCCCAGGCAGTGAGTCACTCCCCTCCCCGTGCTCCCACAGCACGTGGCTCCTGCCGCTACCACAGGGCTCACTGCGCTGTATTTTATTTATCAGCGTAGCCATCTGTCTTCCAAGATGGGCTGCCAACTCCTTGAGGGCCCTGAGCAAGTTTTATTCATATTTATATTCTCGGTTTGTCCCCCAGCACCGAGCCTGGCGCTCGAAAAGTACTGTTTTGAGTGACTCTCCCAAAGCAGGGAGTGAAATGGTGGAGATGAACCCATGTGGGCGGAGGGTTCTCACAGCCGAGCAACACGTCACGGTGGTTAAGCGTGACCTTTGGAGTCCGACGGGTTTAAATTCCAGCTCCTCCACTGTGTTCCTTAGGATCAGGTGTGGCTGTAAGTGACAGAGAACCCAAACCAGGATGGATTAAGGGAGCGAGGTGCTCGATTCTCTTTCCTGAAAAAGTGTGGAGGAGGTCGCTTTCAGTGCTGAGTTGACTTGGTTCCATGTCCTCCTGGGGGACCCAGGCTCCTTCCACCTTGTGGCTCTGCTGTTTGTGGCCTTGGCCATGTCGGAGCTCAGGCTGGCCCTCCTGCGGCTCCAGCTGTCCCGTCAGCATTCTACCAGCAGGAAGGAGGACAAGGAGAGAGGGAAGTTGCATATCTATTTTTACTTACATTCTGTTACCCACAGTTTAGTCCCGTTGACACACCTCGCTTCAGCAAATCCTGCAGAATGTAGTCCTAATTCTAGAAAGCCCCATGTTTCAGTTAATCATGAGAGTCTATCATTCTACAAGAAGGAGACATTAGATTCTCGAGGAAAACCGTCTCCGCCATATTTACTTACTGTGTGACTTTGGAGAAGTGAATTAACCTCTCTGATTCTCAGTTTCCTCACTCAAGAGTTAAAGGCATGTAAGCAAATGCCTTAGCAAACTGCCTGGCACGTACTAAGGGGTCAGTTATTACTATTATTACTTTGGTGTCGCTAGGCTGCCAGGAGGAGGGGTCCCTAGCAAGGCGCCTGTGTGCTCAAGTCGACTGGCCTGGATCTGAGTCTTAGCTAGTGCCATTCAGCTGCTGTGCCTTGGGGTTAGTTACCTGACCTTTCTGAGCCTTGATTTTCTCATCTATAGAACAGGGTTAAGAAATCCCTTCTTCATAGGGTTGTTGTATTATCTGAGATATTTTATATAAAGCATTTAGCATAGTACCTGACAATAAATACTCTGGCAGTGTTGGATTCTTCCATTATTACCAGTCAAGGCCAGCCCTGAGTGACCTTGGCCTTGACCACCAAGAGAATGGTGGAAAAGGTTCCATTGGATTCTTCCCAGCCACTAGACTCCAAAACTCAAGTCATTCTAAGAGGGCGGGACCGATGCAGCAACCAGCAGGCAATAAACGAACCTGGCCTTCAGTGACTGCATTAGCACGCTTGCCTTTTGAATGGTGTCCAAATGGAGCTGACTTTCGACGCAGCGGGAGCATCCTCTGCCTTCCTGCTTGTTTCCATTTCCCAAAGCTGTCAGCAGTTCTCCTCCATGGGGTCAGGTGAGGAGTCCCAAGAGCCACAAGAAATTTCTGGCCCCGGCAGGGCCTGGGGGGCGGTACCTAGGCTGTGTTTGGGTTGGAACTTCGGTCCCCTCGGGCAGAATTGCAGAGAAGCAGAGAATATGCCAGGATCTGGTAGCACAGACTGTAACTTGATGCAGTGAGCACAGCACACGGTTTTTCTTCTGCTTGGGATCCTGGGATTAGCTGTTAGGTCCCCCGCTGTCCGGGGTGTTTGTGCTCAGGAGCCCGATGCCCAGAGGGAGGGAGGAGTTGAGGCCACAGAGTCTCCTCCCAGGGAGCTTGCTGCTGGTTCTGGACCCTCTGACACCCTCTGTGTTCATAGGCTGCTTCCCACCTCCGTGCCTCTGAGCAGCTGCCAGAGGTCCCTGCGAGGCAGTAAAGACTGGGTGAGGAAATGGATGGTCACACCCGGCTCCGCTCGCTGGCTCCCTCCCGCTCACCTTTCCTCCAGGGTGACGGCTCCATCAGCCCTCAGGGCCGGGGGCGATCCTGGGTGCTCACCTGTAAATGGAGACACCGCTGGAGACCAGGGTCCCAGCTGAGTCCAGCATCCCCGCCGTCCTGCAGACTACACGGGGATGTTTCACCTGAAGCGACACGTTAGAAGCAACCTGAAGACCGCGGAAAGGGTGGCGTGCCAAGGGATGGTATGAGGCCGTCCCAACTATTAGCACGAAGGCGATGGACGCGGTGACTTGGAAACCTGCTTGCATTCGGATGCTAAATGATAACGCAAAATCTCATCTTTGCTGGAGTCTACCTGTGAAAACCAGATGTGCATATGGGCGAGGAAGGAACACCGAAGGGGAAAAACGGGGCGACAGGATTGTTGAGCGCCAGCGGTTGAGCGTTGGCCTGTGAACGAGGAGGTCGCAGTGTGATTCCCGGCTGGCGTACATGCCTGGCTTTTGTGTTCCGTCTCCATAGGGCGCATGCCGGAGGCAGCCAGTCAGTGATTCTCACCGTCGATGTTTCTGTCTCTCTCTCTCTCTCTGACTTCCTCTCTGAAATATAGGTATATCCAGAAAAAAACCTTGCTCGCTCCTGTATCGTGCGCATCCACCCCACTCCCGAAAAGGACAAAGAACCGGGACCCCTGGGGTTGGCTGGTCCGGCTCCTTCGCTTGTTTTGATTGCAACTTTTCAATCAGCATTTTCAGGAGAAGATGTGACTATTTTAAGTTGAAAGCAAACCCCCAGAGGAAGCGGGTTCCCTGTTTAATTCTCCTCCCCGTAGGGGTGACGGATGAAAGCAGCTCCTTCAGGGACCAAGCACCCCACCCCCTCCCACCTCGGCCCCAGGCCTGTCACACAATGGGGACCCTTCCGGCGCTCGGCTGCCTGAGGGGTGCGGCCGGTGGTGCTCTGAGGGGAGCAAAGCCGGCCCATGGCAGTTTGCCTCATTGCATTTGGCTGAGTGAGCAGGAGATAGAAGACATCATCCCTTAACCATGACCCGGAACTTCCGGAGCCACTGTAACACATTGTGGGAGCCGGAGCCAGTCACAGCCGCTCTCCCGACGAGGTGTCCCGCTGCAGCCCGCCCCGAAATGGCCGGTGGGCAGAAGGGCACGGAGCACTTTGCCGATCGGAAGTAAGTCCGCCGGAATGAAGGTGGGACGTGAAGCCAGAAAGGCCGCATCAGCCCAGGCTCGGCCGCGCAGGAGCCACGTGACGTCAGCCAATAGCTTCTTAGCTTCCTCCTCGGTAAAACGAGGTAACAGTCTCTACTCAGCTGGGTCATTGTGAGCATGAAGTGAAAAAATGGCTTTGTAAAGGGTGGAGCACACGTCTTAGTATCCATAGCAGGATACCCTAGGCGGTTAGGACTTCGCCATAGGAACTGGGCGTGGACATGATTCGGCTGTAACAGCACAATCTATTTTTATGGAATCCCCCAGGGCTGCCCACCCTGGGCATTTAGGACACAACAGGGAATAGTTTGCTGAGTGTTTGCCATTGTAGCATCCTGGTAGGAAAGGGTAGGCGACCTGCCAAGCTCGTTCCTCGCTACTGTGGGGCCGGGATCTCCGAGGCCTGCTGTCTCCGGTCTTGTTCAGCAAATAAATGAGCTGGCTTCCTTTGACTTTGGAATGTTCTGGGGTTTTTTTGTAGAAGAGGAAGTGTTAATACTTAACAGCTCCGGGGGGAAAACAGGTGTGCGTGGGCTGTGGGTGTTTGTTTACATGTAAGTGTCTCTGGAACATCCCATCCAGGTCCCATAAGAAGCTCTCCTCGGCTGAAGGACAGACTACCAAGAGGGAGGCACTTTTCCTTCAAATTCTTCCCAAAGTATTTACTTCTGCCTGCTGGGGAAGGGCCTCACCAACATCTTTCAAGGACCTCCTTGTGCCTGCGCTGTCTGGGAATGGAAGGAACGTCTAGTCTGTTCAGTATACAGACATTTTCTGGCCCTTAAGGAGGAGAG
Source organism: Corynorhinus townsendii (assembly GCA_026230045.1). Lineage (NCBI taxonomy): Eukaryota > Metazoa > Chordata > Mammalia > Chiroptera > Vespertilionidae > Corynorhinus > Corynorhinus townsendii. The sequence goes on from JAPDVU010000013.1 coordinate 7,968,388, forward strand.
AGGGCCCAGGGCAGCCTCGGGAGCTGGGAATTTGCTTGGGGGTGTGGGTGGGGGCACAGGAGTGCCCTGTCAGGAAATCAGGCTCCCTGGGCCTGCTACCTTATTTAGTTTCTTTATGAACGTAAGGAGGAGACGCCCAGATTACCCACAAACTGTCCCTGAGTGGCACGGGGCCTGTTCCCTGCACACTGGCTGTCACGCTAGATCCCAGTACTTGCCAGGTAGTGGGGTGGGACGAGGGTTCTGCATTCTTCATGGAAGCATGGATTCCAATTCAAGGCCAACAGCTTGGCCCTCTGCTGAATACCTAGAATTGACTTGAGCAGAGAGAGGATCTATTGTATTAGTCTGTCCCCCTCCACAATGGAGCTCTCCAGTTGACCGGAAGGAGAGGACTTTGGTTGTTTTGGCCTGCTCAGCTGACCTCCTGCTTCCCCTGGAAAGAAAACCACACTTTCCTTTGGGGAACCCGTTCCACATGGTTCAGGCGGGGAGGGTCCCTGTCCTCAGGCTGGCCAGCGAGAGCAGCCCTCTTGCCCTTGACATAGTGACTGGCATAGAGTTGGGCACATGACAAGCACAGCCAATCAGAATCTGCTTCAGGCATTGATGTGGCAGCCGGGGTAGCGCGGCTCTGCCCTGTGTTGGCTAAGGAGGCCCTGGAGAATTTGGGGGCTGCGCAGCCATCTTCTCCTGTGTAGAGGCGCCGGGCAAATGTCACTGGAGAGCAGGAAGCCAGTGTGCAAAGGGAAACAGTGCTGAGGGGTGGAAAGCTCCAGGGAACCTGAGAGACAGTGTTCGTCCCCGCAGCCATCACTCCTCGGGAGCCCGTTAATCTCCCAGTCTGCTCACACTCCTCTGAGCTGCGTCTCCACCCGGAGGGGAGCAATCCTGACGTTTGCAGCACGTTTGCACCAAGACCCCTCGGACTTGCTCCTGCCAGCCTGTCGCGTGTCCTCCTGGCTGGATCCCTGGTCCTTGTGAAGCGAATGATGGACAGAATCTGGGGAGCAGACTCACTCAGGGGTTATCTCACCAGCGACAAGGGACGTTTACATGGGGGTTTGGCTTTGGGGTGTGGGTTCCCGATGCACCGAGGGGCGTGGCTCCTCTTCCCAATTTCACGTTTGTCTCGACGTGCACATGGAGAGCCCGCCTGACGCCAAGGCCTTCACGCAGCTTTTCTGGCTCCGGGTTCAGAGGTGATACCGGGAGTCACCCCCGAGCATTTGATCCCAGCATCCTCCTTCCTTTTGCACAGGGCTCTCCCCCTCTAGGCTAACCCTGCTTGGGCTCGGGCTGGCGCCTGCTCTTCTGTCCTTCCTGTGTGTGTTTGTGTTGTCGTTAAAAAGGTTACTTCCTTTGTGTCTTCTGCCCTGGCTGCATAAAAAGCCTGTTATCACTGATGAAGACCTCCTCTTCCCGGAGCCTCACCTGCTCGTTCCGGTCAGAGCCCGACGCCTTTCTCCAGGCCGTGTTCCGCCTCTAGCCCCTGGGTGACGTGAACACACGCGGCCTTCCCCGCCCGAGTCCCGCACACAGGCCTTAACCGCAGGCAGGGCATGGCGTGCAGCAGGCAGACGTCGCTTCCGAGTTCCAGCCAACCCAGAGAAGCAGCGTGGAGGAGAGGACCAGACGCCTAACCCCTGCACTCTACCCTCGCGTCCCTGCTAAGATGGATCACGGTTATACTTTATTGAGGATCTGTTAATGTGCCAGGCACCGTAAGTGCTTGGCAAAAACACACACAGAAAAAGCCCTCCAAAGAATTGAATAGGGGAGGGAAGTATGAGTCTCATTGTGTAAATGAACAAACTCAGTGATGTTGCGAAGATACCAGAGAGAAACGATAAAGCTACCGTAGAAGCAGAGCTGGCCCCAGGATTCTGAGGGCGGGCAGGTGGCCAGCACGCAGGTGGGGCTGCTGGGTGGAGACCCCCAGAAGTTAGAGATCCTGGGATAGGCCCTAGGAAGGTGGCCGTGTGGGAACCTCCCTCACCCCAGCTCTCTGTGGGGGCAGGCAGCTCACTCACAAAGCCAGACCCATTCCCCGGTGGGGAGGCAGGTGAGGGGCTGTGGCGCCTTCCAGAAACACCTGCGGAGTTCATGGTAGACTCGGTCATTTCTTGTGGATTACATTTTGCTAATACCTTCTTGTACTCATCGGTCTTTCAAGATGTGGACTTAGGTCAGCATCATTTGGTTTATCGTAGCAGCTATCCCCAGGCACCACACACACTGAACAAAGCAAGATATTGATGCAATTCTTAATCCGAGCTTCTCGTACCAGTAAGACGGTGCCAATCCTTTCTGAGGCCCATGGGTGAGTTAAATCTCGACTAGCTCTGAGTTATTGTCATGTCAATAAAATGTGGTCAGCTGGGATGAGATGTACGCCACGGTATTGACTCTCAGCTCCTCAAGCGAAAGCTCTTTTGAATTGTTTGGCCGAGGATAGGGCAGCCAGGAAGGAGGGATCAGGCCTGGGCGGGCTGGGGACGGCTACTGATCTCTCTTTTTTAGCCTTGAGAGTCTCGTAGCTTATGGGATCGATCCAGTTCCCGTTCTCTCCTGCCACAGACGTCACACCAGAGTCAGAAAGAGGCATGTGCAAAGGGAGGGAGCCGAGCAAGCACCGCAGCCCCACGTCCACCTGGGAGCCAGGCTGGCAGAATGGGGCCAGTGCCCAGGCCCAAGCACTGACCCGTGGGAGTCTATTCACGTGAACCGGGGCTGCTGGGGTTTCAGCACGTGGGGAGGAGAGGGCGCTGCCTCTACCCTCCTGAGCGCTGGTCTCACCCGATTGTACCTCCAGTCCCAGTGTCACGGAAACGAGGCCAAGGCAGCCAGAGAGCGCGGCGCAGCAGGCGCTCTTAGAAACCGTCCCGTCTCCCCGCGGGGCCACCATGCTTGCCCTTCCCCATGGTTCTTCGCTCATGGATGTGTCTCGGAAGTCACTGATGGCTCTCTTTTTCCTGGGGACACGCTTGGGCAGGGATTGGGATACATGTCCAACGGGGGGGCGGGGGGGCTTTTACATCTTAATGACCCGGCTGCCCTTGGCCCTCCGTCTGGTCTCTTTCTTCTCTCGCCCTGGCCACAGGAGACTCTGTGCAAACTGGAAACAGCAGCCCCTCCCGGCAGGTGTCGGCTGTGCTGGGCTGCAGGACCCGGGGAGCAGACCGCAGGCTGGGTCTCAGCCCCACTTCCCGGTCGGTGTGTGCTCTCGTGCAGCGAATACCTTGCACCACTGAGAGTGGCGGCCCGTCAACGCTTGTGACTTTCTCACATCTTTGTCAGCTGTGGAAACGCCTTCCAGAGCGAGGCGAGGGGTAGGCCGGATGGATGGGTGAATGAGGGACGCATGAATGAGGTGGGAGGAGGCCTCCCACTGCTAAGCTGAGAGGAGCTGGCCGTTCTGGTGAGAGAGCATCCTGCACCCCAGGTGGAGGGAATGGGGAGCGTCACGGCAGGGGCGGGGAGTGGGGGGGCTGCTTGAGAAATGCCTTTATGCGGAGCAGGTGCCCCCAGAGTGAGGGTGAGCCAGGCCAAGGCAGGGCTCAGCGTGGGTTCGAGAGACCTGGCTGGGACGTTTAGGGGCGGGACAGTGATGTGGTTTATGTTGCCAAATGGCAGGTGCAATGGACAGAGCCAGTGTCTTAGAAAGGGCAGGAGGGGGGGGTGTGGAGAGGGATGGAAGGAAAGGAGGACGATGATAACAGCATGTTTCCCAAGGTCTGGGGCACCCGTTTCACCCAGGCCGACTTCACTGCAGCTTCTTCCCTCCTCCACTGGGTAAACATTCACCGAGCGTCTCCTCTGGGCCAGGCGCTGCGATGCAGAGAGCAGGCGCGGGCCAGGCAGCAGCTACTGCTGGTCTGATGGACGGCGCTGCTGCGGCTCCGAGTTCTTCGGAGTTAATGAGGAAAAGCGAGGGATGCGCAGAGGGCTCTTGGCTAAGACTTGGGGCACAGGTGTCCCAAACGGAGACGGAAAAGACCAACGCAGCGTGCTGGGTGGATGCAGGGACGCGAGGTCAGCACGGGGTGCGGCGCACTTGAGGAGGGACCCCCAGAGATGGCCAGTAGGTGGACATGCCAGGAGACAGCAAGCTCCAGGAGGAAGGGGCTTTCTGCTTCCTCTGCCCACCTAGCAGCCCGGGTGCCTACAGGGGCACTAGCCATGGGCGCTGCTCAATACACATTTGTGGAATGAGGGGGGTACCCTCTGATGTGGGGCTCCCCCTGGAAGGCCTCGACCGTTGCCCACATGCACCCTGATGCTGTACTTAGCCCTGCATGGCACACTCACTCTGCCACCCCCACAGTGGTGCCGGTCACATAGGATATTCTATTATTACTAGGCAGTATATTAATGTGTTATCACTAGTATCAATGAATATATTCATCCACTCATTCATTATTAATAATAGACTCATTAATCATTAATAATACATGAATAGATTAGGTAGTATAGTCATGATAAATAGGTATTATTTATAGATTAACAGATAGTATGTCAAAGATTTCAAGGGGAGTTAGGGAATCATAATGACACTGCCCACCAGATAGAGGAAACATAAATATTTCCCCCTCCGCCTCCCTGTTCTTGTTCCCCAGGAGGCCTCCCCGCCCTCCCATGAATGGAGCTATTCTTCTCAGCCGCACACCCAGCCAGCATAACAAAGCCACCAGCAGGCTCAGGCCTGGTCTCCGTGGGCCCAGCTCTCTGAGCTGAAGCTCAGGCAGGGGATGGGCCAGAAACACAGATTTGGGGGCCTTGGGCATGGATGAGGAGGTAGAGTCAGAGAGTTTTGGGGGACACCCTGCGAAACACTGAAGAGTGAGGAGGGGAGCTGGAGGAATCCCTGAGGAAGGCCCAGCTCGCGGGCCCGGTCCTGTCCGCTACCTCCCCAGCCTCGGCGGCTGGTCCAGGCCCCTGCCCACAGCCTCCGGCAGCATCGAATCGGGAACCAACAGCCCGTAAATACGCCTCAGTGAAGGGCGTTCCGGCAAGCCCATCCACACGGACCCTCTGCTGCAGCCATTCCAGAATCACGCCAGCTCCCAGAATGCAGCACGCTCTTTCTAAAACCAGTGTTCACGCATCCGGCCAGCTACCCGTTCATTCAGCCACGCACAGGCCCCGCTCCAAAGCCAGCCTCACACGTTGGGGTTTGTTATGGCTGAACCCCACCTCCAGGGACCACTCACATGTAGACGTGTTTGAGAGTCGCCAGGCACGTGTCCTGGGACTGCACGCTCCCAGGGCGGGACTAGGCGTGGCCTCTGTCCCCTGAAGGCCCAGCCGGACTCTAAGGAGATCCCGGCTGGGACGCAGGCACGTCCTGCACCGGCTCAGCAGACACCCCCTCTGTCTGGTATCGTGTCCATTTGCAGGTAACGGTCAAGTCGGAGCTCAGCACCCAGGGGACAATGTGGCTGCGTGCTCCCTGCCGGAAATTTTAAGGACACGGGACAGAGCTCCCGGGGGGCCTGGGCCAGTGGTCAGAGAACAAGCCCAGGGTCCCGCCTGGACGCTGCCTCCTAACGGACTAGTTTTCCTGTTGGCCACACAGAGGCTTCCCGGGGAAGACGTTCTCTCCGAGTCCCTGCCCCGTCGCCTCCAAAGACTCCCCAGTTGTAAGTGCATTTCCTGTGCGGAAGCCCTTTTTTGTCTCCTGGAAAATAGAAATGTCTTGGAGGAGGGGGGAACTCTAGGCCAGTGGTCGGCAAACTGCGGCTCGCGAGCCACAGGCGGCTCTTTGGCCCCTTGAGTGTGGCTCTTCCACAAAACACCACGTGCGGGCGCGCACGTACAGTGCGACTGAAACTTCGCGGCCCATGCGCAGAAGTCGGTTTTCATCTCTCACAAGAAATTCCAAGCGTCGTCCTGTTGATAGTTGGCTCTGTTGACTAATGAGTTTGCCGACCACTGCTCTAGGCCTTAGCAGAGTTGGGGAGAGTTCGTCTCGGAAGTCCTCTGCCGGGGCAGAGGGACAGGGAAACTGTGTGGCTCAGCTGGTTGAGCGCTGACCTGTGCACCGAGAGGTCACAGGTTCAATTCCCGGTCAGGGCACATGCCCGGGTTGCGGGTTCAATTTCCAGTCGTGGGCGTGCAGAAGGCAGCTGATCAGTGTTTCTCTCTCTTTCCCTCCCTCCCTGCCTCTCTCTCAGATCAATAAAAATGTATTTATAACATATTCATAAAAACAGACCGAAAGACAAAATAGAAAAGAGGAGGAGGCAGTGAAAAACGTGGAAAGGAAAGAGTGGAAAAGGCGGTGGCTGGAGGGACCGCAGCACCAAGGAGAGAAGACGAGCCAGGAGCCGGGGGGGAGGGGGTGGTTCAGGAAAGCCACGCTCTGCCCTTCGTGATTCTGGGGGGACTGGCTGGGCGCGGCCGCCGGCTTGGGGCTTCTGGGCATTTGCTTTGCCTGTTGCTCGGTTTCCTGTCAGCATCAGAGTGGATGTTTCCTTCACCCATTCGGCAAGGACTGTGGCTGGGTCAGCCAGCACCAGGGGCCATGGGCAGTCAGACAGACCCAAACATCTGTCACTCGGATCCAGGTCAAGCTCTACGCTGCCCTCGCCCTGGGCTGCCTGACAGACTGGGAAGCGCCCAGGCTTGGTCATTCTGGGACAAAGCCCAGTCGAAGCACGCCCTGCTCCTCGCTAGCTGTGCGGCCTGGATAAGCTTGTTACCCTCTCTGAACCGTAGCTTCCTCCCCTGTAAGCGAGGAGCGTCATGCTGGGCCCCGAGGGCTGGGAGCTATGAGAACGGGTGAGAAATGCAGAGTCGGGGATGCTGTGGACTCGGACAGCAGGCCCCTCCCTTGCCCCCCTCTCCCCCCCCCCCCCCCGTCTTGTTGCCTTTCGTTAGCCAGATCTCGGTGGTTCTCCTCTCCAACCCTGGCGAGGAACCGATCCCTGCTGACCATCCTCAGGGAGGGATGAAAGTGGAACAAGGCCTGTCGAGGGCCATGGAAGTGCGATGGTTGCTGTCTGCTCGTGCAGCCATCGCCAGGTTCCGCGAGAAGCAGGCCGAGAGTTGAGCAGACGGGGCCGCTTGCTTCTGCGTCTCCAGGTGGAATTTTACGTTTATTAAGGGGCTGAGCAGCGAGTCGTTTTTCCTCCTTGGATTCTAAGGAGGACAAATTAGCCAAAAGGCAATCCTGCTGACTCCGTGTTTCAGGACGTCAGCTGCTGAGCCCCAGGCTGGAACTTCCGTGGGACCCGAGGCGCTGCGCTGCGTGCAGGCTCAGAGGGGGACCCTGGCCTGGCCTGGTCTTGGCCAGGCCAGCCCTGGGGACAGTCCCCCACACCAGGCCAGCTCAGATCATTAACCAGGCCAGGGGCCTGCTGCGTGTGCTGGGCAGTGTCGGACGTGACTCCACCCCACCCCTGAGACTCTTAACCTGAGCCGGGAAACACGAGCCTTTTCTCAGAACCATGTTTGCAACTGTGTGAAATGAGAACAAGATAAAGGGAGTCAATGAGGCTGAGCACACGGGGCCTCCCGCACACGCAGGGGTGCGTTGTGGCCGGGGCGGCAGGGTGAGCAGCTCGCGGGGGTGGTGGTGGGTGGAGACCGTGGAGGGGGTGCCAGTGCTCCCAAGGTCACAGGTGGGGAACGGCACTGGGCGCCGCGGGAACAGCACGCGCAAGCCTTCGGGAACAAAGGCGCGTGGGCGTGTGCAGGAAAGAAGTGGACGGAGCGAGTCGGGCTCGGTGGGCAACACAGCGCGTGGGGCTGGGTCCTCTCTGCCTCAGCATCCTGGTCAGGAGCGGCTGTGGACCCAATTTGCAGCGGATCACCCGTCCGTCTCTCAGGCCACTGGTAACGGGAGGGAACCCCTCGCCCCCCTCGCCTGGCAGTGACCACGAAGGACGTTCAGAAGAGCCGGCGGGTGGGAGGGAGGCGGGAGAGACCTGGGAAGAGGGTGCCTGGCAGCACCCCTGTTTCTCCCCCGGAGGACAGCGGGGGGCAGAGGTAGAAGGAGCCCCATTGGCAGCTGGCACGCCCTTGGATGGTGACGCTCGCCGACTAGCCACTGTCCGGAATGATGTCACTCATCATCGCGTCCGTGAGCACACGAGCCCTGGGTGACCGTAGGTCCCAGGCAGCCTGGAGTCTGCCGGCAGGTTAGGCTTGCTCCTAGAACCCAGGCGAGCCCGGAAGGACCTCAGGCTCACAAGTTTGGGTCAGACCCAATGGCCTGGTCCGCGGGGAAGGGCGCTTTTGAGGTCTGACATCAGGCCCGCCTCACCGACCAGGCCGAGGGCTGCCACCTGGTGTGTGGGAGCGGCGGCTCAGGTGTGTGAAGCGCGTAGGCAGCAGCAGGCACTGTGGGGGCACGTCCATGCATCTCGTCGTTAACGCCGCGGCGCTGCTGGGTAACACACGAGGCACCTTCCTCCTTAAGAGGCTGTCACTGGCACGGGGCACACTGCTAGGGACCAGCAGAGCCAGGCCAGTGCCTGGGCCTCTCTGCCAGACCCTGGGTGTCAGGCCTGAGTCCTGGCAAATAAGACCTAAAGGACAGGACCCGAGTGTCACTGAAGCCAGCATCTGCTAGTGGTGAGATTTTGCAGCGATGGGAACCCTGGACCCCCGTGGCCTTGGCCGAGGCCAAAGATGCCCACCCTAGGCTCTGGGTGTGGGCCCAGTCACTGGACACTCCCCACAGGGAGTCTGAGCGTGGAAGGCACGTGGGTGCCCCAAGGCAGCTGAGAGGCAGCGTGTGTGGTCTGCAGACCATCTGAGACACCAGCCAAGGACCCGTAGCACCCCGTGGGGGCCTTGTCTGCGCCAGTTGTTTTATATCATACAAGATACACACCCTGGAGAACGCTCATGGGTGCAGGGAGAGGTCATGCCTGGGTGCTCGGACCAGGTGGGTGTGATTTCCAGCAAATCACCGCATGTCTCAGAGCCGGTTCCACATGTGTGACGGAGCATGTGACTGTGATGTACGCGGAGCAGCCGACAGGGCGCTGGGCCGAGCGGGCGGTGCTCAGCGAATACACACTTTTCTCCCTCAGAGGCGATTGTAGAGGCTGGGTAGGTTTTTGCAGCGTTACACACATTTATGTAAAGTGAGTGAAACCGTTCATCTGTGTGAGCCCCTTCATTCCACCTGCAGCCTCAGTAAAGTTGAAATTTAAGTCATACATTTTATTTCATGGGACAACTTAGGCTGCAGGGAGGAAAAGGGAGAGGAGAGAACTGTCCCCTATTAAGAAGGAAAATCCCGCCTTGGCTGGTGCGGACCACTTGGTTGGAGCATGGACCTGTGCACCGAAGGGTCGAGGTTCGATTCCCAGTCAGGGCACGTAGCCCGGTTGTGGGTTCGATCCCTGGTCTGGGGCACATGGGGAGGCAACTGATGGATATTTCTCTCTCACATCGATGTTTCTTTCTCTCTCCCTTCCTCTCTAAAATAAAGAAGAAAAGTAGCTATTTGAGGGGTGAAAGAGCTTTTGTTCAATGGACTCTTTTCTTAAAAAAAAAAAAGCCAAATTTGAATACAAAGATTTAGATTTAAATCAGGTTTTGAAAGAACAAATGTTCTCAATGTGGAGTCTGCTATTTCATATTAAAATCATTTTGTCTTATGATTTTTCCTCTACTTCTTATGTATCTTATATTTTTTCAGTTGTTCTTAGCTGGCATATTGAAGGTTACGTGTAATAATTAATATTACAAAGCAGAACCAGTGGAAATTTTTGGAAAAATTAATTGGGGCTTTAGACTTAAGTACTTTTTAAAGAGATGCCCATCTACATTTTTTAAAAAGTGCTTTTTCAAACTGATACTGGATTTAATGTTTTAAAAATAGTCTAAGAAACTCAAAAGTACAGAAAACTGTAAAGAAGAAAGTAAAAACTGTTTCCAATTCTACTGCTCAGCAGAATTGATAACCATGTTTTATTGATTTAAACAAGCGTTTTGTATATTGAAGACATTAACCTTATGTAGATCATATATATGCTTTCTAATTTTTCCTTTATCACTCATTCCTTTACATGCACATGTCTTTTGGTGAGATTTAATTGGTATACTGCAAAAATCTACCAATTATTTCTCTTCTGAAGTTTTCAATGTTATAAAGTTCTCTCCGCCCCACCTGTTGGCAATGTTCAATCATTTTCTACCATTTTTATGATTTCATTTTTTACACGGGTTTTTGATGATATTCTGGATTTTAGTTTGATGTGAAAAATGAGGTTTGGACCTAGGCTTGCTTTTTCCAAATGGCTAGCCAGTGTTTTTCACCACCATTTTCTGAATAGTCCATCCTTTCTCTATTGATTTGAAAAAATGTTATTTTCATACTGTACTTAATTCCCATGTATACTTGGAATTACATATGAGTCTTACAGTCTTGATCTGTCCATGATTGAAACCATCTAATCCCATTGCTTTAATGACTGGGATTTAAAGATATCTGATTAAGTCAGTTGTACATAGTAATTTTGGGAAAAGAAGTAAAAGCTTAATGTCTTGTATGAAGAAAACATTTTACAAAACAGTATTTTAAAAATGCCTTATGTGGGGAAGAAGAAAGGAAGAGCTGGAGGGAGGAAGGAAGCGGGGAGGGAAGAGGCTGTCTTTCCCTGTGATGAAAGCAGGAGTGTTGAAAAGGCTGCCTGTAGCTAGTCTAGATCAGAACTGCGAACTGAAACGGGCTTAGAGCAAAACCAAAACAAGGGAAGCAAGACAAATGCCCCTCAAGTTGCAGTTTAATGTTGAAAAGTTGGCACAATTCCTCCCTAAAGAAAATTGTTCCCTCTGAAAAGAAAGGAGCTAAGTTCTGTGTACAATTGGTGTGCGTGCACACACACACACACACATGCACGTGCACGCACACACACACATACACACACGCACAAGGATTGCACCACAAAAGGGAGTCGCTGGGGAGGCCAGTCTCTTCCCAGGAACCACGTGCCTGAGAATCTCTGGACGATTGCAGCTCCATTGCGTTGGGACCAAAATGTCCTCTGCCGTCCATTGACTGTGGAGAGCCCCACTGTGCTGCAGGGACGCCAGTAGGTCCTCACCTCGGCGGACCCCTGGAGACACCCCCTGGCCTGAGCTCCTGTGTGCAGCCCAGGGGTGTAGGGGGAGCTGGCCAGGAGGGACGAGAGGCCCACAGTTCTGGCCAAACCCACCTGAACTCTGTGCTGGTGTCACTTGCTGAGCAAGTAGCGTCCCCAGGCGCTCCCTGAACACTGTTTTAGCTTCTGAAACGATGATGGGTGATCTCAGCTCGGGGACGTATTTACTTCTAGATCAAAGGTGTCAAAACTGGATGCCTTTCCCTCTGTGTGAAATGGAGGCGTGGGGGTTGGGCTGGGGTGGGGGAGACACAGCTGAGCCCTGGTTTTCTGGCGTTGTTCCCGGCAGATGTACTTGAGGGAAAGAGCTCTCCCAGGCACCTGAGAGCTGGGCTTGGGAGTCACTGAATGGCTGCGACTGGTGACAAGTCAGGAAGCCTTTCTGAGTCTGTTTCCTTATGGGCCAGGAGGCACCACGGGGCCTGTTCTGCTGCCTCGCATGGCCAGAGGGAGGACCGTTCCTTCTGCGGGCTTATACTGAGTGCCCACTGTGTGCAGGCATGCGGTGGGCACGGGGCACCATAGCCAAGCAAGACACAGGCTCCAGGTGCTCACGGAGATCGCGGTCTGGCAGGAAAGACGTGTCGAAGGAGTACCCAGAGGTGAAGCGGGAGAAGTACGGAGTGCCATAAAGTATAGCGCTCACCTACGGGAAAACTGTGCAAAGGTGGGAAAGTCTGGAAGAATATATACTGATTTCCTTTGAGGTGGGATAACAGAGATCTTTAACTTTCTAAGTTAAAAAAAAAAAAAAAACCATAAAAAACTTACATGCTTTCTATTTTCTAGATTAAATAATATATGTTTATAAATTATTTAAATGTTTTACAACCAGCCCATATTACTGTTGTGTTTATAAAAGACAAAGACATTAAAAATTAAATTGAAAAAAAAAATAGAATAGCATTTCGAGAATATGCGAATATTTGATGTGGGATCTGGGCTCTCATGCTGCCACTTATTTTTTGCTGAGGGGAAGAGAAAGAAAGGGAAGTCCTTCAGCCAAAACCGGGAGTGGGCAGCCCTCAGGGTAGGACCTGCTGGTCTCTGGACACAGGTGAGAGGCCCCTGGCCGCCAGTGCATTCCCACGGATCGGATGCAGGTCTTCTTAAGTCCTCTCAGCGTCTCTCCATGATGGTTCCCAAGGAGGCCTGGGCAAGGCCTGAGCCAGCAGGAACAACAGTGAGTTAATTCAGCCCGTGGAGGGGGTGGCAATGACCAGAGGGGCAGCGGACCCCAAACCCGTGGCCCCTTTCCGTGGAGAAGTGGCACAGACCCGGAGGGCCAGACCCAGTGCCTTTGTCCCTGGTCACTACCGTCTTTTCTTCAGGGGCCGCCAAGTCCGGCATGGTCACCACGGACAGCGCAGAGCTCGGTCCGCGCGCACTGTCCCGTGGTCAGCCTTGGTCAAGGGCATCGAGTTCGCAAGCCACAGCTCTTTGTTTTAAGAAAGCGTGAGCCAGGGCTTCCCTCCTCCCTCGTGTGCTTTTTCTGGCTCTGAACAGGTCTGTGCGCACACAGCAGATGGCTTTCTGACGAGGCTCCAATCCATCCCGTCTTTGGGGAAAATAAACTGCGGCACGGAGGACTGTTATTCCAATCTGATAAGGTTTTCTATTTTCGGCTAGAAAAATGAGTGTCTGTAAGTAGAAAAGGAAAAAAAAAAATAATAGGGAAGTGAGAGGAACAAAAGCAGTCGATACTTGACTTGAGAGATGGACTCGGGGAGTTTTCAATTATGTAGATGGATCCTCGCTGCCTCCGCGCACTGGTCTCACCCGAGGCTCCTGAGTGAAATAGACACGCTGGCCACGTGTCCGCTGCGGGCCAGTGTTACCTGGCGGGGGCTGGCGGGGAAGGGGTAAAAGGGGGCCTTCAATGGTTTCTATAATGTTTTTCCCTTAAAAAAAAAAAAAATATATATATATATATATATATACACACACACACACACACACATATATATATATGACTACTGGGTACCTGACTACTGTTGGTTGCTAACAAGGACTACAGAACCAGGCTTCTCCGGTCAGAATAGCAGCTTTTCCGTGAGAAGTTACCAACCGTGGCCAGTTTCCTAACAGTTCTGTGCCTGCGTTTTCTCATCATTGTAATCGGACAGTCACAGCAGACAGACTATGGGGCAAAGACCGAATGAGTTCATTTGTTCATTCAGTAAGTACTTCCTGAAGGCCTACTGTGTGCCAGGCCTGTCCTAGGGGACCCAGCGATGGTCGAAGCACACCGAGACCCACGTCGCCAGGGAGCACATTCTTGGCAAAGGGAGAGACAAGAGGCTAAAGTGGAAAGTGCAGCATGCGAGGCAGAGGTGATCACGAAGGAGAAGCATGAAGCACAGGAGAGAGGCAAGGCCGAGGGCGCGCTGAAGGACTTGGAGCCAAGCTCAGCGGAGGGGATCCGAGCCCTGGGAGGAGTGCCTGGCCCTCGAGAAATGGGAGCTGCTATTTTTATTATCTGCAGCTGAAATAGATCTTACTTTCAGGTTCGTAATAAAGCTTTTCTAATGACCATGAACAAGGCGACGTGGACACACAGAAATGCCCGGAATAAGCCGGGGAATCCTCGCAGCGTTTTGGAAACATTTGTCAAGGAGGCTTGGCTGTGGCTAGAAACCCGGCCTCCAGAAGCTTCTGGCCCAGAGAGGGGAACAATTCAGCCAGGGAACAACGGACTCGAAGTCATTTATAGTTTAAAGAGAAAAACACAAAAAGATTTCAGCGACCTTCTTTTACAATTGGGAACAGCAAATGGAAGCTATAGCTCTCTCATGTCCAGAACAAAAATGTAAAAGGTGACAGAATCCTATAGGACAACGTGTGAGGAAGAGGGAGACAGGGTGGGAACACTAATGAGTGGGAAGAATGGAAAGGAGAATGAAAGATAGAGGATGAACAGTAGGGAAGGACAAGCTGACCCATATCCAAAAATAGGCAAAGAAAGAAAACATGAAATGACGGAGAGAGAGAGAAAAAGGCACAGAGAATTTTATGGCGCCCAATCCCGTCTCTTGGCTTTTGTGATATTATCACTAAAAACTAAAATTGTGTGCCCAGCCGGCATGCCTCAGTGGTTGAGCGTCAACCTCTGAACCAGGAGGTCACAGTTCGATTCCTGGTCAGGGCACGTGCTCAGGTTGTGGGCTCGATCCCCAATAGGGGGTGTGCAAGAGGCAGCCGATCGATGATTATCTCTCATCCTTGATGTTTCTTTCTCTCTCTCCCTCTCCCTTCCTCTCTGCGATCAATAAAATAAAGAAACTGACATTTTTGCGTTTTGTGGGTGCAGTATTGGTGGTAATTCCTGTGCTGGAAAAATAAATGGAATTGAGGGCAAAGGGGCTCCTACCCCCAAGGAAGACTCAGGCTTACTTGGAGTCAGGCTTTAGCATGTGCTAGAATGTTCTCAGAGATTCCACATACTGTCTGGAGCCAGGAGAGGGTGAGCCCAAGGTGGGCTGGGCACCCCCCAGGACTTCTTCCTCCGGCCCCAAGATACGCTCCAGCCAACCCACTACTCCCGCCGACAGTGAAAACACAGTGGCGTGGGCATCTCCGCCTGCTGCTTCTGGACGCTGTATCCACACACAGTTCTCGTCTCGTTTTCAAGCAAGCTGTCGACGTTCTGAGAGGAGACCAACGAGATCACAGACAGATTGAGTCAGGCCGTTGCCAAAGAGATCCTGACACAGACTAATGAGACGGAGGCACAGGTCCTCCTTCCACCGCCGAGGAGGTGCCCGGAGAGGGCATCCCAGCGCACGCTGCGGGGCTAACAGGACTGAAAAGCGAAGGACCAGCCTCCCGATGCGGCTTCCTACACCGAGGAGCCAAAATGGAAACGCGGGCTAAATGTTAAGTGCTCTCGGAAGGGGGCCCGCGAGGGGGATTCAGGAGCACGTTCTGATCCTGGTTGGGTGAGCTCAGAGCAAGAAGCCGACTCCCCGAGGCCCAGAGGCGCAGCGTGGAGGGAAGAGCCGCCAAACAGAAGTGAAATCAAGCAGAATCGAAGACCACTCTTCAAGGAGAAGCCACGTAGGAGGAAGTGGAGGGAGCAGCGGGGACAGGGCCGGCTCCTGGGAACGGAACAGAACAGAGGGGCCCTTCTGTAACGCCCGGGCGGAATACAAGCCTTCCAGTGCGAGGGAGGACAGTCGCTTAGTGGCCATCTTGCTTAGCAGACCCATCCTCATAATATTGCGGCGCTTGTGTTCAAGGGACCCTATTGTACGTCATCACGGCCCAACCTGCAAGGGTAGCTTGAGTCCACACGCAGCCACTGAGCCACACCCACTGGGCCGCTCACCTCTTCCCTGTGGTCCTTGGGTTTGCCCGTAAGGCTCTGACTTTCTGGGCTTTTGAAAAAAAACTCTGAAAGTTTCAGCAGAACACTGTTGTTGTTAACAAGTGTGTCTATACAAGTGGCTCAATGCCAAGGTGATGGGGGCGGGGGAGGGTGGGGGAGGAAGAGAAAGAGAGAAGAAGAGAGAGCACGCTCCTACTCTAATACACTAATAGAGACGCGACACCTTTTCAAGCTATGGCGAAGAGATCTGCTCGCGGTCTCCACTGCGAACCCCGGGATTTGGGGTGGTACCCAGCCCTTGTCCTGCCTCCACGTGGAACCACAGTTCTCCTCGCTTGCTCAGGTGTCTCCCCTCCGTCACTGCTGGTGGCCGGCACAGGGACGCCGGGCCCGGGCGAACGTTCCCCATCAGAAGAGTTTCCGAAGTTGTTCACGTACTTCAGGAAATAGGACATAGTAAGTGGATGTGTCTTCCACGGAGGTTCCCCGGCCGATTTCTTAAATCCAATTCAAAACGCTCTGGTATGCAGAGGGAGGCCCAGGGACGCCGCGCTGGAGTCGTGACACTTTGTTAAAAGGGGCTGTGGGATGGACAGACAGAAGTCCTGTTCTACGGAGAGCGGGTCTTTGGAAGACCGTTTTCCTTACAATGTCCCTGGGAAGTGGCTTTCATACGCTCAAGAACCTTGAGCGATTAGAGGAGGTGGAGAAGGCGGACTTATCCTGAAACCCTGAACGACGTGGCTCATGAACGCAGCGCAGGTCCAGGGGGGCCTGCGGGGCCTGCGGGCCGGGTGTTGGCTTTATCGGAAGGCAGCAGACCTGCTCCCAGCCAGCCGCTGAGAGTTCTCTGTGCTTTTGCCCCGGAATTCGGAGGCGACGGGGCTCATCTCCACCTGAGCCCTGAATGCCACAGCTCTTTTTCTTGAGGATTCACAGCGCATTCACATGCTTCAGACTCCGCGCCCCCTCCCCCCCCACCTGAGCTTGTAAGGAGTGAGCGAGCATCTTCGAGGTGAAGCTTCTGAGGCCAGGGCCGGGGTGGGGGCGGTAAGCTGTGCCCCTCACCCCTCCTCTGGCCCCAGGGCCCCTCTCGGAGTCACGCTTTGTTCTGAGAGAAGGTGCGCTGGAGCTCACCCCTCCTGCACCGGGGAGAGGCCTCGTCCTTCCACCCCGGCACGCTGTCTATTTCCTTTTACCTAAGTTTGGTGGCATGTTCTCTCTCCCTCTCTGGTGGGACCTAAGAGAAGTTCCCTTTTTTATAAAAGAACCCGAGTCTGGGAAGGAGTTAAAAACCTCTTTGGTCTGATAGGGGGTGACAATCACACGAGGTTAGGGTTAGCAACGGAGTAGGTCTGCGCGTACGAAATCCTCCATTCTGCGGCCACACCTCTTGGCCACCCCCCCCCCCCCCGCACCCCCGCCTCCAGCTGCAGGGTCTGCAGCTCCTCTGCGTCCCCCTCCCGTCCAGCTGCAGGATTAGAAAAAGCCGGAAAGGACCTAGAACTGGGGTAGAGCCTGGGCGGGGTGGGAAGCAAAGGGCCTAACCGTGTCTAAGGGATTTGGAGGAGGGCAATGGGAGAGCAGGAATGCCAGCGTGTTGTCAGCGGGTGGCGGTTTGCCACGAACGGGGTGATCTTGAGGCACCCGCCCAGAGTCTGGGACCGGAGCCCTGTCCTCACCCACAAGGGAGGGTCAAGGTTACGACGCAGACGAGCACCTTACTAGGCCTCCATCGCTGCGTGGCGTCGGCGTCAGTTGGAGGGGTACAGGCCTGGGTGACTATGTCCCTGCGTCCCAGTGTGCGCTCACTCCGCGAAGTCAGACCTTTCACTTTTTTCCTTTTTGGGCCGTATGCCCCTCTCCCTTGTTCCGTGGTAAGGGATAGAATGATGGCATAACACGAGGTATTTGCAGCAAAGTCAAAAAATACAGGCAACCCCCCCACCCCCCCCCCAAAAAAAGGTGACATATGCTGAAATCTCGGCACCTTGTGGAAACCGCAGTATAAGACTAACCTGGAGGCCACCAGGTGCTTTCTGTGCAGACAGGCCCAGAGCCAGCCCGGAGCGCAGGCCCAGGGGCAGCTGGACTGGAGCGGGCAGAGCGTTCCCAGAGGACGTCCCCAAGAGACACGGAACCGCTGCGTTTCCCAACGTGCTGGACCACGCCGAGGGGGATTTCACAGTTCCGGCAGAGTTTGGGAAGAGCCGGCACAAGGTAACTAGCAATCAGAAGCCAATGAGACAGGCGCTTTTTAAATCCAGAGGGAAAACACCACACAAGGAGAGAGATGCCGTCGTAGAACACTGTGTGGCTCGGCCAGGAGCTCTACTGAGACGTGACAGTGTCGATCACAAATATCCTTTGCCAAGGCTGCACGTCTTCAGACAATGACACGTGCCCATGAAGTTGCTAAGATACGGAAGGCAGAGAGGTCCCACCTAGCCTTCACCCCGTTTCCCCCCGTAGTTGCATCTGACGCAACGGTAAACTGGTGTCAGTTGGGAAAGCGGCGTTGGTGTCTTGTGCCGGTGTAGTGCCGGGCCAGTGCCGGGCCATTTGATCATGCGCATAGATTCACGTGGCCCCCGCTGCTGTCAAGATACAGTGCTAGTCCATCACCACAAAGATGTCCCTTTACCGTCAGCCCCATCCCCCATCAGCCCTCACGTTGCCCCGGCAACCACCCATCTGGTCTCTGTCTTTATAGTTTTACCATGTCAAGATGGTTATATAAACAGGATCATACCATACGTGGTCCTTTGAGGTTGGCTTTTTTCGCTCCCAGCGTAATGCCCGGGGGACCCATCCAAGTTGTGTGTGGTGCACGTTTGTTCCCCTTGGTTGTTGAAGAATATTCCAACTGAATATGGTTTTAAACAAAAATCGTGCTATTCCTGGCCAGCCAGGGCCACAGCCTGGTAATAACGGTGATAACAACAACAGTAATGGTATCTAACAATTATTGATTGATTAACATTTGCCAGACCTTCTGCTCAGCGCCTCACCTCCCCGATCTCATTTCATCCTCACAACAGATCTGTCCTCTCGCCTTACAGACAAGGACACTGAGGCTCAGAGAGGGCAAGCAGCTGGCAAGGCTAGTCTGATACAAAGTCCAGCTCTTAACAGAGGAGAGAGGGCAGCGTTCCCTCCCTGGGCCTCAGGAGGGGGCGCCCCAGGCTGTGCCCTCAGGGGTGTTCGCTCCCTCCGCCCACACAGTCTGTCTTCTTCCTACCCCCGGCTGGAGAGCAGCCTCTGCTTACAGACTCAGAAACTCGGCTTCTGGGGGTGAAGCCACTAGAATTAGATTTATCTTCACAGCAGACACCGATGGACTTCCCAACGGCTTCTTACTTTTACAGCTCCTACCAATGACGCCAGGAGCCTCCACTAAGTGCAGACCATTGAGAGGAAGCAAGTGGCCGTGCAAAGATCCAATGTGCACAGAAATGCAGAGGTTAGACCCCGAGCCAATTCTGAGACAGATGCCTTTGGGCCGAAACCCTGCCTGAGTGGCTTTCCCAAAGGCTTCTGTAATCATCCTTAATATAATCTTCCTTGCACAGGAGCAACCGACTGTTCTGACAAAAAACAAAACAAAAAAAAGGGTGAAATGATGGACTTGCCCAAACCAGAGGCAGAGAAAATAGTTCCTCACAGGAGTTTCCAAAGACAGCATGCCTGTTTCAGGCCAGAGAGCTTGCCGAGGACCAGGGTACCCTTCCTGCCCCCAGGCCCTCCCGGGACCTGCTGACCCGTTGACCCGCTGGCCTTGCTCCCGCCTGGGCGGAGGCGGGGCTCCTGGTGGCCCTCTCCGCAGAGCAGGCTGCTGGTACCGTCCCCAGCGCCAGGAAGAAGCGCCAGGCGGAGGGATGGCTCGCCTCCTTGCGAGCAAGTCTATCGACGGCTGCAAGTGATGAAACCCACCCTGCTCAGCATCCTCGTGCTCTGGCTGTGGGTCAGGAAGGCCTCGTCCAAGCAATGACACAAGGACAGCAGTTCACGGCCGTGAAACGCTCGCCGGTCAGGCACCGTGCCTGCACTGGTTCCTTTAGCCTTGACAACAATTCTAGAGTCAGGCAGCGTGAGCGTGTTCACGTTGTGAATGGAACAGAGCTCCCGGAGACGAGATGACAGGGGTCACTGAGCCAGGGGCAGGGGCGCTGGGCCAGCCAGGGGCAGGGGGCATACCTGCACGAGCAGCACCTCCAAGTCGCCAAAGAGCTGACAGGGGAGTTCCCTTGATTGAAGCATTTCGGCTGGTAAACGAGAGAGGGAGGACACCACCATTTTGCAAGTCCCCCATTGCATTAATGGACGTAACCACTGAGTGACCACCAATGGGTTCTGACATCTTAAAAAGACTCGACCACGTATGACATTCTCCCGACGCTACCTGTGAAGTGTTGCCAAAAAGGAGAAATGGAATCTAATGAAACCTCTGGATCCAATGACCGATTTACAGGACACGAAAGGGACAGAGTCACAGGTTAAAGGAAGCGTGGCATGTAACCGGCCAGATCCAGATTGTGGGACATTCTAGAGGACAAACGATCTAGTTTCTTCGACAGGAAAATGGCAAGAAAAAGACTCGGTGGCAGACCACAGGTTGAAAGACACTTAAAAGCCACATCAAGCAGCAGTGGCAGGTGGCCCTCACCTGGTATCTCCATTCAAAGAAACCGCACGAGCGAAGACTGCTTCTTGGGCAGCGGGGAGACGTGACAGTGACTAGGTGCCCGATGCCGTGGAGGAGCTGTGGTTGATGGCTGGGGAGCGTGATGGCTGGAAGTGGGGTGGTGGTTTTCCAAGGGGGTCTTCAGAGGTGCACACGCCAATGTGATCACGTGGGTTTATTGCAAAGGAATCCTCAGAGCAGGGGAGCGGGGGGGGGGGGGGGCGGTCCAGGGCAAAGCCTCATTGTTGGAGCTCGGACACGTGGGCGCACGAGGGACCGGGGGCCTTCGTTGCACCATTGCCTGCACTTTTATAAAAACTTGAAGTTTTCCATAATAAAAGTAAAAATAAAAGGACTTTGAGGGAGAGAGCCAAGAATGAAGGAAGAAGGGAGAAACCAGGGCAAGTGTAATAACCAAGAATCTAGGGAAAGAAAGGGAGGGGGGGCGTGGGCAGGTGGGCAGGTGTCATCGATGGGTCAGTAGCTGAGCCCCAAGGATGCTGCCTGGTGTCTCTGGGGAAAGAGCCCACCCACCTCTGTCGGCTCTCATGTCAGGGTGTCCAGGGGCAGCGTTCCCCTCAGAGTCCCCCTCCCAGGCCTCGACCTTTGTTTGACCTGAGAACACTTAGCTGTCCTCCTGCGCGTAGGACTCCGAGTCCCCGGGGCAGGTATGCAGGTGACACGGCCCCCTCTCTGATCGAGGCCCCGGAGGGTTCACTTCTGATGGGTCTGTTGACAGTGGGTTCAAGGGGACTCAGCGAAGCCACTGCGGCAATGCAAATTTCCCTTCCAGAGTCTGCACCAAAGGTTGCTGGCTGGTTAAATAGGATCCCATCAAACCCTCTGCTTCATTTTATTTGAGGATTAGCTCAGGCATTTTTTTAGGTTTTGGTAGTGATTTTGTCTTGTTGTCAGAAGGAAGGAAATTTTGTGAGGGAGATATTAACTGCCTGGGCCACATTTGTCAGCTCTGGTTGTCCTCTCTTAAATGGTTTCTCTCTCACTCCCCCTCTCTCCCACCCATCTCTGTATCCCCCACCCCACTTCTTCTCTCTTTCTCTCCCCTTAATCCTTGCCTTTAACTACCCGTAGGCAGGGAAAATGGTGTCTGGAAGTTATGGGTTGCGTCCATCCCCACCCCGGCTCCTTTGGGTGGCAGCCTCCCAGCCTCCCAGCCTCCCTTCCTGTTTTTCAGATACAGACCCGAGGAACTGGGCCCTGGATGCCTCACCTCTCCATCCCGGTCTTGCTCATTTTTGCTTCTCGTCTTCCCCAGCCCCCTGACTTGATCCATTCTCTAGCGTTCCCAGGGGCAACCCTGGCTCCCTTTCAGCCTGGCCTCTACCTCTCTGCTCCAACAAGACCCTCTCCCCGCCCCCCATCCCCTCCGGAACTGGCCATCACCTGGATGGATGGCAGCCACCTGCCTCTCTCCAGCCTTGTGCATGAGGCCAGAGGGCTTGAGTGACGTGTGCTTCCCTGGGAAAGATGTGTGCCCACCGTTTTCTGATCTTAGGTCGACTGCCTGAGGGTGTAGGGCCAGAGTTCAGAGGACCTCCAGGGGCCTCAGTGACCTCGGCGGAGGTTCTAAAGCTCCACCGAGCCACATTCTCCAGACCCACCGAGAGCGAGTGAGCGGCGGGTCTTGGCCTCTTGTTTGGCTCATTTCTGTAGCTGTCTGCCTCTGGGCCACCTCCTTCCCCATGGAGCGCCCAGGGGAGCCCCTGTCCACCTGTGCTCTCTGCACAGCTGTTATAGGGCCTCATGGGAACGTCTCATCCCTGCTTTCCCCCAATATGATGCTTCCCTTACACACGTGCGCGCATACACCCCCACCCACACACATGCACACACAGAGGTAACCAGGAGTCGCACGCAGGTTGTACTTGCTTTGTTAATTAAGAAAGAGCCTTAGCAGGACTCAGGGCTTTCTTTCGATTGTTTCACTTTTCATCCTGGCTTCCGTGTTGGAGGGGCCACAGGGTGCTGGGCCTGTGCTTTGGCATCATCATTAGCTGTCATCTCTTTCTTCATACACACTCCCGTGTTAATTCTGACGTTGTGTCCTCGTTTCAAATGCTGTTACTTCTCCTGTAGAGCTAAGAGGTTTTTGTGTTTCTGTTTGCACAGGGTCCAGAAAATATAGGAAGTTAGACACACAGCTCAGTTCTCGAGACACTGGTCTTTATAATTAGCTTCTTTTGGGGGTGGGAGATACAGACACTCTCACCAGTTGCCTCAAGAACTGGTGTTTGAAGTAAAGACACAGGGGCAGAAGCTCCTCTGTCTGTCTGTCTCTCTGTCTCTCTGTCTCTCCATCTCTCCATCTCCATCTCCATCTCCATTTCTCTATTTTTTCTATTTCTCTGCCTCTCTCTCTCAATTTGCTACCTTTTCCTCTTTCTTTCAACCCATTTTCTTAGACATCCTGTTGCTTTACCCCTTCTGATGGCTCTGGACATATCGTGGCCTCACAGGCCACAACTCTACCTCATGACCTTTGTTTCAAATGCCCCCCTCAGCAACCTGCCTCAGTGTGCTTCCCGACTCCAATGCCCCAGAGCTGTGACGGCTCAGCTCAGCTCAGCTCAGCGGTCTTTTCCTCACGTAGGACCAGCTTGTGGTCTGGTTGCCCTCAGGCCCAGGATTGCACTCCTCCAGTCTCAGGCGGAGTGGGATTAAATAGGGTCAAGCATGGCCCCCTCAGAAGCAGGGGCTGCGGTAGGTCAGCACTTTTGCCTCAGAATGGGTTGTGGGTAGGCGAGTACCAATGGGTATTTCTAGTACATTTGTTGACTAACGAGCTCATCCACTATGGACTCAGAGAGTCAGAAATGGACAATAGATGTTACAAACTCCATTCATGAAAATTCATGTTTCCTACTCACAAGAAATCCCTTTGACCATTCAGTGAGTATTTGCTCGTTTTTTTGTGTTTTTTTTTTCTTCTAACAAAAATATGCCTACATACCCTGGTTTCACATCCACCACGGATTATAAATAGCAAATCAAAGAGGGCAAAGAAGGACTAATGCCGACAGATAATAGTTCCCAGAGTCAACCAAGAGGCCGACGCATGGCAGGAAATCTATGAAAAGCAGACACAGAACTCAAATAGCACAGTAGCCTGGGACCACTTAAAATGTAGGTTAGAACAGCCCGGTGCTTCGCGCGTCCCCAGGGCACTGCTGTCTGTGGCCTTGTTAACGGTAGCTAATGTCCACCTTGCAGAACGTTGGGAGTAGAAGGAAAAGCTAAAGGCAGCATCACGCTTAGGATATTCAGCTTAAGAAGGCAAGACATTACACTTAATACACTTCAGACAAATCTCCATGCACATGTAACAGTTGGTGTTTAAGTTAGTAAACCCTCAGCCATCCAAAGCAAGCCACTTGCTAAGGGTCCCAGCAGAGCCACAGTCATACACTTGTGTGGTTTTTAACATCAGCTGTGAGGAACGGGGTTGCTGAAATGCCCTTGCTCCTTCAAGTTGCTCAGCGAAGGTTATCCTGTTCACTCTCTTAAAGCCAAGACAGATGACAGGCAGGAGGCAGGAGGCTGGGAGGCGTAGGAGGGAAGAGCATGTGCTTTGCAGTCTCGTCCATCTGGATTTGAATCCTGGGACCGTGAGCCATCTCTTGAGATGCCTAAGCCTCCATTTCCACATCAGGAAAATGGGCACAGTCTTAAAGAACGGTGGGAATTTAATGTGTAATGTCCAAAGACATTTTTTACCTGGTTTGGAATTTCTAGTCTTTAAGTAAAACTAGGAAATTAATTTGCTTTTAATGTGTATGGTTCTCAATTTTTAAAAAAGATTCCCCCCCACACCCGGAGGGCAATGGCTCTTGACAGGAAAAGACCACAATAACACCTCAGCTCGACTCAGTTTATCACATTCGCCAAGGAGTCACACAGTTTGCTAGAGGGGTGGGACAGAAATGGGACACCCCAAAGGGGACGGGGGAGGAAAAGGACAGCCCTGGTGTCCAAGTGACGCGAAGACTGAGGCTCGCTCGTCTGTTTGGAACGGGGATGGAGGGAGAGTGGGGTGTTTGAAAGTGAGAAGGGGCCACGGCAAGCAGGCAGACAGGTGCAGGAGATAAGTTTTAATCGTCTCAAAAGTATTCCCAGGGTTATTGCCTTGGTTACATTATGGCTTTAAAACATGTTCTCTTGCCCGGCCGGTGTGGCTCAGTGGTTGAGTGTCGACCTAGGAACCAGGAGGTCAGGGTTCAATTCCGGGTCAAGGGCACATGCCCAGGTTGTGAGCTCGATCCCCAGTAGAGGGCGTGCAGGAGGCAGCAGCCTATCAATGCTTCTCATCATTGATGTTTCTACCTCTCCCTCTCCCTTCCTTTCTGAAATCAATAAACAAACCAACAAAAAGCAAACATGTTCTCAAGGGGACACTTAGAGAATTTCCACCCATGTGACCTCCCTTCTGTCCCTGCTCCTACCAGCTTTTACGGGGGACTTGATTCCGAGTTCAGAAAGCCACCAGGAGAGACTACGCGTGCTCTGGCGCCTCCCGAATCCTTGAGATCTTGGGTTAAAAGGACTCCGGACACGTGGCCTGACTGCCTGCCCGGGAACACAGCCGCCTCGGTCATTTTCTTCAAATCACCGTTGTGACATTTCTTTGAAAAAAATAAACAGCGTTAGGCTTCCCAGAATCCCTGATAGATGGAGAGAGAGAAACTCAGCTGTCAGCAGTAAGGTGAAGACATCCAATTCACCGATAGAAAATTGAAAAAGAGAGGGCATGCTCACTTCATGCTCTTGCCCAGACCTGGTATAATAATGTGTGCTGAATAAACATCCAAATAATACACGTCCCGATGCCCCTCCACCGTGGGCCGGGCTCATCAAATGGAAGCGAAAGCTTTCACCTCTGAATTATCTCATACCGCTGACAATCTGCAATCACAGACCAGGCAGGCGGGTCCATCTTATTAAATAGCCTTTTTTTTTTTTTTTTAAAGGGATTCTTCCACTTTTTTTTTTTTAAAGCAGTAAAACATTTTTCTGCTGAACTAGGGATTTGGGCTTGTTGTTTTAATAAAAGTGGCTCTTGGCATCAGTAGATTGCTATTGTTGTATACTGGCCAACTTCTCAAAAATCATGATAAAAAGACCCCCCCCCCCCCCGCCCCATATTCTTTTACTCAATTAATATAACAGAAGTTTTGCCAACAGGTGGCTGCACAGCCATCCATCCTTGGTTAAACAAGAGCAAATCCTTCTGCCTGGGAATAGGCCAGTGGAAACCAGCTTCAGCTCTTACAGGAACACTGAGGGCAAGGAGGGTTCACATTGAGTGCCAGCCCCAATCACGTGGTTGCTCATGTGCTTGGTGGAGAAGGGATTTAAGGCTGGATCCCTGCTCATCAAGAAAATGTTCTATGATTGATTAGCGATGCCTGCCAGAGATACAGGATAGGAGAGTGACAGTACGCGTGCCAATTATTCACCTTTTTGGCGGAAGCTCTGTGACATTGAATATTTAGAATTTGTCATTTTGGCCACTAATCAGCTTTCCTGAAAGTTCATGATTTAAAACACCACTTTATTATACTTGTGGATGCTGTGGGTCGGGAATTTGGAAAGGGCACGATGGGGATAGTTTGTCTCTGTCCCCACAAAGTCTGGGGCTTCAGTTGAGAAGACTCGAAGACTGAGGTGACCCAGTGGCTGAGGGCAGAGGCCCTCTAATGGCGTGCTTGCTCAGTCACATGTCTGGTGGTTAACGCTGGCTGTCAGCTGGGAGCTCAACTCCTCAGCAGGGGCTGTCGGCCAGGACACGCTGATAAGTGGCTGCTTGAGCTTCCTCACAGCATGGCGGCTGGGTTCCAAGAGAATCCAGAGGGAGCCGTATTCTCTTTATGGGCTAACCTCAGAAGTCCTAGAGTGGGACTCGTACCGTGGTCATAAGCCCTCCCCGACTCAACCAGAGCGAACGTAGGCCCTGCCCGTCGATAGGAAGCTGCTAACGCCGTGTTATAGAAGAGTTTGTACAATGGGAGACATTGAGGCAGTCATTTCCAAAAATATGGTCTTAGTTGGTGAGTGAGCAAGTCACTTTAATCTCAATACTTTATAGTTTCTTCTGTTCCCTCAGTAATTACTTGCAGAGAGTAATACACACTCGCTTTATTTGTGAAAAATAGTTCACCATGAAAGAATTATAAGAAAAACTTAAACATTCTTAAATCATGGTATAGAAACCTGTGTACAGTCACCAATGCTAAGGAAATAAAATTCAGAACAAAGTCACTGTACAGTCAATGATATTGCGATAAGTGTATCTGGCGCCAGGTGGTGACTGGAACACTAATGGTCTCTGGATGTTTCCCTAAATAATGGCATCATGTTGACAGACCACATATACCCGTCTAACGTAGGGTTTGTCAATCTCGCCACCACTGACATCTGGGGCCAGATAATTCTTTGTTGTGGGGGGGTCCTGTGCATAGTAGGGTATTTAAGAGCATCTCTGGCCCCTTCCCGCCAGTGATAAAAACCAAAAATGTCTCCAAACATTGACAAATGTCCGCAGCTGAGAACCACGGGTCTAATTCTAATATGTGGAGCTGCAAAAGTGTTTTCCAGGATCTCCCAGGCTATTCTTAGAAGGTTTGCATAGCTTATGCCAGTGGTTGGCAAACTCATTAGTCAACAGAGCAGCAAACCGTGGCTCGCAAGCCACAGTTTGCCGACCATTGGCTTATGCTGTAGGAACCGCTGTAGTTCACAATCATTGAGCAGGTTCTGGTCATTCAAGACATTTAGATTCGAGTAAACCGATTCTTTTCCCTGTTAACAGCATTCCTTCTGAAGGGCAGAAAGCCCTCCTCTGCCATGAAGACTAGAGAACTAAGTCAGGCAGAAGAATTTCAGTGAAAGGAACAGGAGGATAATTACGTCCTGGCTCACCCTCCGTGAGGGTGAGTGGGTGTACCATGGGGCGGGTGGCTGTGAGCCCAGCCGCCCACACTCTTCCCCAGCACCCACCCTTCACAGCCGCCGCTCCCCCGTTCCAGGGAGAAGGTGTGAGTGGGAAGTGAGAGTAGTGATTATGCTGTTTCTCGCACTCACACTTACTGGGGGCTGCAAGGGTACATGGAGAAGAAGGCGTGAAGACAGGGAGCCGCAAAGCCCTGGGGATTTGCAGCATCTCGGCTACAAGGTGCGACATCCCTGCGTGCGCCTTGTGTGGAGGGGGAGGGCAGGTGAGGAGGAAGCGGGGCCCTTTCCACACACACTGAGTGTAGGGACACGTTTGAATTTAGGGGCCGGGGGCAGTGCAGGTGAAGATGATACTGAGTAGATTAGTTCAAATTCCTCGTGCATGTCCCTTGGAAAAGTCATGTTATAGATGCTAGTTCTGTCCCCAGATGAGTTGACAGAAAGCCTACCGAACTCCTTCAGAGCCGTGCCCACAGAGAATAAGAATGAACGTGTCGTCGGGTGCCAAACAGTGTCTTTGCAAAGCTGAGGCCAGGCCATTGGGCAGGTAGTACAGGAAGTTACCTTACCTGGTTCACTACCAGGTAAGCTATCCCAGAGGTCACGGAAGAGAAGGGCTCACAGACCAAAGTAAGAGACTCCAATAATATGGCTTATTAAATCCATTCAAAACTTAAACCAGGAAGCCAGGGGAGAGAAATGGGGCAGGTGAGCCCACTTAGGGGAGGGTACAGGTGGGATGGAAGGACCGTGCTATCTGATTCTGTCTCTTTCTCAGCTCCATCAGCCGTGCCCGGTGATGGGGAGGTTACGGGAACCAGAATTGAGGCTCACAATCATTCATTGTACCTGTCAACCTGGCTAGGCCAGTGGTCGGCAAGCTCATTAGTCAACAGAGCGGCAAACCGCGGCTCGGGAGCCGCATGTGGCTCGCGAGCCGCAGTTTGCCGACCACTGGGCTAGGCCATGGTACCGGGATGTTTGGTCAAACACTACGATAGATGTTTCTGTGAAGGTATATTTTGAGTGGGATTAACATTTAAATCAGTGGACTTTGAGGAAACAGATTGCACTCCGTAAGGTGGGTGGGCCTCATCCCATCAGTGGAAGGTCTTAAGAGAAAGGTGGACCTCCCTCAAAGAAGAAGGAAATTCTGCCAGCAGACTGCCTTCAGACTCCACCTGCAACTTTCCCCTGGTCTCTGGCTTGCCAGTCTGCTCTGCAGATGTTTGACTTGCCGCCCTTCCGAATTAGAGAAGCCGATTCTTTAAAATACCACCCCACTTCTCCACATCCTCTCCCTCTCCCCGCCCCCTCCTCGGCCTTGCTGGAGAAGCCTGACTAATTCAAAGTTGCACACAGGCCTCAAGCAGCACGCACCTGCTCTCTCAGACACAGGGCAAGCACACCAGGCCGGTAGCCTGCTCTCTGGTCACGGGTTTGATGTGCATTTCTAGGCAGAGCACATACAGGGCTAAAGCGAGACCCATAGAGGGGTCTTCAGTTTGGCCACTTTGGGGGTGAGTTAGCTGTCCCCCTGGAGGTGACATGCTGTGTACCTCATGACTTGGTCTCTTCATCCCTTTCTATCTACAAGGAACACCCTTCTTCACCCCATGTTTGCAGGTGACTGACTGACTGTTTTCCACACATCTGATGGGTTTTGCTCCTAGCTACTTGCTTTCTAGCTCCATTCTGAGTTGCACCAGCCCGCGTGTATTTCTGATCTCCTAGAGAAGAACTGAGTGTTATCACAGAGCACAGGGGAGTGTGTTTTGGTTTGTGCAGGCCCAGAGGCACTGCCCAGAAGCCAGGTTGGGGGCCAGGGAGCCGCAGGGGGATGGGCGCTGCTCTGCACACTGTGGGCGGGGCTCTGGGCAGAGCCTGTTGCACTTGGAGCACTGATTGGCTCCCTTAACGTGGGCCTAGACTCTACCACCTCTGAGAATTGCTTGGTCTGTAGGCAACGTCTCTGTATCTGAATGATGGTTACCCAATGGGCGCATAGGAAGACTCTTGGGTCGGAACCAGCCACTGGACAGGAGCTCGCAGACGCGGCCGGCTGTCTGCTGAGGTCCACACCCTGAGCCCCACTCCCATCCCAGCTTTGGTCTGAGTGGATCAGGGTCAAGTCCATTGCTGGGAATCACCACGTCCATCCGGGGAGAGGAGGAGGATGTATTCTAGACTCTAGGGTGAAACCAGCGCTGTGGGTGGAGAAAGGGGACTCCCTAGCGGGGAGGGTGGGTATCTGCGCTGTGGGCCTGGGGGAGGGGGATCGAGGACCAGAGAGCAAGACGAGAAATGTGAGATCTCGGGCTTCCTTAGGAGCGGGGGCCCCCCTGTGCCTTCCTCTCGGAGCCAGAGAATCACATGACGCGGACAGTTCACGTTTTCCCTCTGATGTCACAGCCCCCTCTTCCCCCCAAGCACAGGGAAGGGTCTGACACATCAAGGCTGTGGGTATCGTCCTGCCGAGTGGAGCATCAGGACAGAGGGAAAGGGCGGGGCAGCTGCCTCACCATGGCCCTGGGTGATCCGGGCACAGGTGTCAGCAGAGGTGCGGGTGCGAGCAGAGGCCGCTGCCCACTGGGCGTCCCTGGGAGGGAGGCAGGGAGGCCTTTGCCTCCGTTCTCCGAAGCAGTGAACCCCACGGCATGACGACAGGGTTTTGAGTTGCTCCTTGGGTCAGCTGCTTTCTCGCGCCACCTCCCAGTGCCTCCAGGGAAAAGGAGACGAAAACCCAAGACGGGCAAACGGCAGCAGCGGCTGCTCTTGGACCACGCAGGGGGCTGCAATGAGATCCCATTCACGTTTGAGGACAGTCAGACTCGGTGGCCTACTAGGCATCTTGGCCCAGAGAGGGACAGGCTCACCTCGGCGGCGGCCCTTCCCCCTTGCTGGGGGGGTGGTCCTGGGTCAGAGGCCCAGGCAACGAGAGCTGGAGTGGACCCTGCACTCTCCCCTCACCCCGCGCTGTGGTTCCCCGACTTCCCACCCGCCTCCCTCACTGCTCGGCAGTGGGGCACTTGAGGTCAAGGAGCAGGACTTACCACCTAGCACCTGCTTAGCACCTACTCAGCGCTCCACAGAAAAAAATTACCTGTTGGACAAACAAATACGTGACCCAGCACGGACCAGCCTGGAGGGAGATGAGAAGCAGGACCGGCTGGGAGCCCCAGGCAGCGTCCAAGTCCGAGGGGGCGGGAGGGGGGGGGTGAGGGACAGAAGGAAGAATGTCCCCTCGAGACAGCTGGGTGGCTAGGTCCCCGGGAACATAACAGGCGTGTGTGTGTGTGTGACGTCGGGGGCTGCTTCCATGAGAAAATAAAAATTGCAGCTTGAATGCGGAGCGGCAGGCAAGCTTATGAAACCAGCAAATGTCAGTCCTCAAATATTTGCTCAGTGTCCTGCCATGGAGCACGGCTCCACCCGGGAACCAGCGGGACTCCATTCCACGGCGCACACGCTGCCAGGCCGCGCCCCCCAGCGCCTCCAACAGTGTTTGCTCGCCGTCCGCAGGCACAGCATTCTTGAGAATCTGATAAAAGCTGTGCATGGTCTTCTTTCTAGAAAAACATGCCAGAATGTGCACACTCCCATGGGGCCATGGCGGTCGCCACCCTCCCCGGTGCGATCTCTCACGGCCTCAGATAAAACCTACCCCCCTCGCCGGCCTTCCTGCCCCCTCCCCCCGCCCCCTCCTGCCCTTGTGGCCCCTTTTCCATTCACGCTCAGGCGACACTGTAGTCACCATTCTTTCCCACGCCCCAAACACACCTTGTACTTTCCCACCTTTGAACCTGGAGTCAGAGTTCCTGAAGTTCCTTTCAGGTGCCCCGAGGGCAGGAGCTGGGTCCCGGCCCACGCACAGCCAGGCACTAAAGGCGAGGAGAGGCCAGACCCGTTCTCCCGGCCCCACCCACCTGCCTGCGACTCAGTGCGTCTCTCTCGGCCTCTCTGACTCACCCCTGTCCTTGCACTTGGCATTTCCTGCTGCTCTCGACCCCCTGGCAGCTCAGATTCCTGGAAGTTCCCCATACAAGAGTCTGCGGGAGCAAACAGGATCTGACCTCGGTGGAGCCTCAGCCTTTTCTTTCCCACCTACCTGCCCATTTAATACAAAATAAACCGGGTGGCTGGCGTCCCGGGGGTTCAGTAGGCAGTGGGACCAGACCCAGTTCCCTCCCGGGAGCTCCACGGTAGAGGCAACCACACACCAACATGTGCGCCCCGGGAGCTCCTGGCAGAGGTGACAGGCGGTGTCCGCAGCAGGGGGTGACTTCTACGAGGAGGCCTGGAGGACAGGGCCCCATGATGCTCCAAGGAGGAGAAAGCGTATGAAACATCAGAGGCCCGAAGAAAGAGGCTGTACGGTTCTGGGACCTGCGAGTAGCTCAAGGTGTCTGGGTCCCTTTAGAAGGGCACTGGCCCCACCCTCCTGACCTATTTAGCTCCCAAAGGCCCCTCCTAATACCATGATTTCTACATATGCATCTGGGGGCACAAAACATGTAGTCCATAGTAAGTGTGTACATGCCACGTGTTGTCCTGGCCCAGGAACTCCTCACTGGGGTCCATGGCTTATTCTGACAAAGCTCTTGAAATGATAAAACCAGCCCACGTCCAGTTGCCAAGCTTTCCAATCCAATCTTTAAAAAAAAGTATAATGACAGATTCTAGGCAAGCAAAGGTACAGATAATAAAGTACTGAGCCCACCACCAAGCACAGGGAGCAGTCACCCTGATAACATGGAAGCTCTCTGTGTACCCCCTCTGACTCCCTCTCCCTCCTCCAGCCTCTCTCTTCCTTTCCTCCTCTCATCTGCCTTGTTTCTGTCCTTCTCAGCGTGGCCTATGCTGGCCACCCAGCTGAACATTGTAATACTATTCCTCTCTCCCATACCTTGAATGTCTTTTACTTCTGCTTTTTAAAAATACAATTTTGGTCCTGGCCAGTGTGGCTCAGTTGGTTGGAGAGTCATCTTGTGCACCAAAAGGTTGTTGGTTCAATTCGTGGTGAGGGCTAGATCCTAGGTAGGGGGCGTGCAGGAGGCAGCTGCTTGATGTTCAGCTTTCACACTGATGTTTCTCTCTAATATATATATATATTTAAATTTTAAATTTTTTGATCTTCGCCTGAGGACATTTTTTCCATTGATTTTTAGAGAGGCTGGGAGGGAGAGTCGAGGGGGACGGGGGGGAGGGAGGGAGAGAGAGAGAGAGAGAGAGAGAGAGAAGATCCAATGTATTCACATCCATTAGTTGCCTCCCAAACAAGCCCCTACTAGGCCAGTATGGAACCTGCAACCCCGCTACATGCCCTTGACCGGGAATTGAACCCGAGACCCTTTGGTGCATGGGGCCAACCCTCTACCCACTTAGCAACACCAGCCTAAAATACCTTAAAAAATACTATTTTGTCGCTTTTTAACTCAGTATAGAATTAATCTACTTAAGAGCTGTATTAGTTTGCTGGGACTGCCATCACCAGAGGCCACTGACTTGGTGGCTTGACCAACACAAGTCTATTTTCTCGAAATTCTGGAGGCCGAGTCATCCAAGGTCTAGGTGTGGGCAGGCCCGGTTTCTCCCGCGGCCTCCCGCCGTGGCCTGTAGCTAGTGCCTCTCTCTGGGCTCACGTGGTCTTTCCTCTGTGCCCACACATCCCGGGGGTCTCCTGTGTGCCCCAACTTCCCCTTCTGACAAGGACCCCAGTCAGATTTTATGAGGACCCACCCTAATGGTCTCATTTTCACTTCATCGTCTCTTTCAAGACCTTGTCACCAAGTCAGATTCTAACATACTGGGGGGGGGGGATTAAAATGGAGGGGACGCCGCGTAGCCCAGGGCAGTATCTGTTGTCATTTTCTGCCTCCCTCCACTGCCCTGTGCTCAGTGTTGTCGTCCGTTTTAGCCCCGGGTGGATCTTTAGCGCCTAGAACTGCTTTGCTCGTAGTAACACTTGATAAATATTTGTTGAATCCAAGTTTGACCTTGACCAGGACCTCCAAGACAGTGCCTCCCGGAAACAATGGCAGAGGTTACGTTTCTTCTCTTTCTGCCTCCAGGGGACGTGGTTTTCAAGTCTGACCATTAAATAGGCTTGTTGGTTCCGTATTTCAATAGGTGTACCTTCTGCCAGACAAAGGACGGTCTCTTCTATTTCTGGGTTGCCAAGGGTTTTAGCCGCGAGAAAACCTGAGTGTTTTTTTAAATAAACCTTTATTGTTGAAAGTATTATATATGCCCCTCTTGTCCCCCCACTGCCCTCTCTCCACCGCCCCCCCCCCAAGCCTTCACCACCCTATTGTCTGTGCCTATGGGTTATGCATACACGCATATGAGTTCACTGGTTCATCTGTTATTGAGTGCTTTCCCTGCGTCTGCTGGCATGGTGGTGCAGTGTGGGTCCTCTGACCCGTTCCTTGGCGTTTCACAGAACCAGAGAGCCTGGCATTGCCGGGCTCGCATTGCAGGGCTCTGTGATGAACACGATCTGATTTATGTTTTGAGACGTTTGGCCGGGCTGCTATGCGGAGAATGCCTTGCAGAGGAGCGCGAGTGAGGCTGGCAGGTCAGCCGGGGAGAGGCGGGGACGGCAATCCGTGGCGAGAGACGGTGGGAATGTGGGCACGGCCATCAGCGGGAGGATTAGGAATACTATATTTTGCAGAGAAAACCGGCAGGACTGGCTGATGGACTAAATGTGGGGAGGAGGGAAAGGGGAGAAGTGAGGGTGACTGTGAGGTTTGGTGGGAGCTGCTAGCCGGTGCCACTTCACTGAATGGAGGGCACAGGGAGGGCGGGAGTCAGGAATGAGGTGCCCGTGAGACCCCCACTCGGAGACGCGGAGCAGGCAGTGCCGTGTGAGGTGCAGCTGAGGGCCAGGTCTGAGCGGAAGATGCGGATGGGGGAGGTGTCAGCATGGAGCTGGCATTTAAAGTCAGGCCAGGCATGCAGTGCCCAAGGGGGAGAGTGACAGAGAGGGGGAGGGCGCAGGACCAACTTTCCAGCCCAGAGCCCCGGGCCCGCCAAGGAGGCTGGAGAGAAGGAAGGGCCTGCAGCTGGAGGAGAAGCCCGGAGCGGGGCCGGTGAAGGCAGGACTGGAGGCCGTGCCCATGCGGTGCGAGGCGGAGGCAGACGAGGGCAGGCCAATGTCCGGTGGTCACCCGTGGATGGTGTTAAATAAATCTTTCCCAGTTTTGCTATGTCGTGTGAGGGTGAAACAAGGGCCATTTGCACACCGTACCGGATAAACCAAACACGCACTGAGCCACTGTACGATTTCCCCGGGGCCAGGAGGGCTGATTTTTCTAAATGCCTCCTGCTCCAAAGAGCATCGCGGGCTGCGCCCCGAGGTCAGGGCTCCCCACATCTTTGTGGCCGTGACGCACCACGTTCAGTTGCTTCAGCTGCTACGGAGGCATGGATGCGACAGTCTCTACACACACTGGGCTCATCCTGTGCCTCACGCACCCTGAAGGGCCGCGCAGGTCACACAGGGACCGGCCCGCGCCTCTGCCCTGAAGGGTCACGTAGAAATGAAACGGAATTTAAATCCCCTTGTTGGGATGGTTTCACGAGACGCCCTTTGAGAGAACATTGACAAACAACATTGGGCTTCCCGCTGGAAGCTGGCCAGGGGTGGCTGCACGGGTTGAAGGTGAGCCCGCAGGGCACTGGGTCTGGGAGAGCCCGGCCTTAGCGGGGTGGCATCGGAGCTTGACACTTCTGCCTTTGGGGTTTCTGTTTGGGGGAGGGGCTCCTGTCAGCCGGGTCTGTTAGTCCCCATTTCACAAGCTCCCTTTCTTAAACAGCCGAGTTATTTTCTGCCTCTCTTCTCACTTACCCTTTTCAATCTCACTTACCTTTTCAAAGGCAATTATGGTCATCCCCTCTTATCCGCGGGGGGTACGTTTCAAAGCCCCCAGTGGGTGCCGGAAACCCCAGATAGCGTGGGACCCTAGCTAGACGATGCTTTCCCTGTGCGCACACGTTACGGCTTCCCTTTGGCAGGTCCGGGTTGCCGGCATCCCTGCTGTTGCTGGTAAGTAACAAGGTTTCCTTGACCACAAGGGCTGTGGTACCTTGACAGTCGATTGGATAACCGAGGCGGCTGCTAAGTGATTGCCGGGCGGGGCGCGGAGACAGGCAGGTCATTTCCTTGAGCATCACCGATGTTTCGTCTGTCACACATTTGGAGGCCAGACCCTCCACCAGCCAAAGGCTTGCAGCTCGCTTTGTTGGGCTGCGCGCTGTCTTGTGCCGGCCTGGAACCGACCTCGCAGTACACCCAGGTCTGCCTGTCCGCGGCGGGTGAGCTGGACAAAGGGATGATCCCCGACCCGGGTGGGATGGAGCGGGACAGCGTGAGATTTCACCACGCTACTCAGGATGGCCCGCAATTTACAATGGATGAATCCTGCATTTCTGGAATGTCCCCCATTTAGTATTTTAGGCCTTTGTTGCCTGAGGGTAACGGAAACGGGGGAAAGCAACATTGTGGACTGCTGTAGTGTCCCTTTAGAGTTCCTTCAGGCCCTACGAACTGCCTTAGCTCAAGAGTTAGAACTTCTCGCTATCCATTTAGGCACCTATAGTAATATCTAATTAAAAGCCAGGCCAGACAAAAATGCATATTTTGGATAACATAGCCTCTTTAGCTTCGTAAGTATTTAAATTTCTACCGGCAGGGGAAAGTAGGGGGGTCCATTTTTATTTAAGGCATCCTTGAGAAGGGTGTATTTCCCATTAACTGACTATCAGAGGGAGGAATTGGAAACTAGCAGGGCTAGAGGACTTAAATATGCATGAAGAAAAATTTCCATGACTCACTTGAAACTCGTCGGTAGGCCCATAGGTATCAGAAACACTATGGCGCTTGTATTTTTCCTTTGTAAACCACACTGCTTATTTACTTAAGCCTGGTAAGGCAACCCGAACTCACCAACACTGACCCAATTAGACAGATCTTTTTACCCTGTAGACAGCTTTACAGAAGGTCCAGGTGTTACAGGAAAAGAGCTGGCCTGGGTATGCTCTTTGTTTCCAGGAGAGAGACTCTTTGAAAGAGAATCATCCTATAGAATAAAAGCATCGTATGCAAATTGTCCCCTCTACTGGGAGGTTGTCCGGGAGTTTGACCAGGGGGTGGGGCCAGCTGGGGGAAGGGTGGGAGTACCTGGCCAGTAGCTGGCAGCCACTAGGGACCCTACCAGTTCACGAATTTCTAGTGTGTGTATATATATATATATATATATATATATATATATATATATATATAAAATTCAAGTAAAAAAATTCAGCATATATATATATATAAAATTCAGCATATATATATATATATATATATATAAAATTCAAGTAAAAAAATTCAGCATATATATATATATATATATGCTGAATTTTTTTACTTGAATTTTTTTGAGAGAGAGTAACACTGGTCGGTTGCCTCCCATCACATATGCCCAATGGGGGAACTAGCCCGAAACCTGGGTATGCGCCCGGACCAGGAATCTAACCCACCACCTTTTGGTGCACAGGAATGATGCTCCAACCAACTGAGCCACACCAGAGTTATAAAATGTTAGCGCTCAAATCATCTTATCATGGAGTCCCCATAATTTTATGGGCCATTACACTCATTAATGACAAAGGCAGGATTTGAACGTTGATCATTTTATTCCCAGCCCACTGGTCTTTCTTCCAGGGCAGTGGTTCAGGGCCTTGCAGCACACTGGAATCACCCGGGGAGTTCAAGCCAGCCAGCAAGCAAACAAACACAAACAACAACAACAAAAACTTCCCCAGAGGTCGAGCTTTAATTGGCCGGCAGCAATCTGGGCTCTGGGATTTCTCTCCCTTTTCCCACTCTGGTAATGGCAGGAAGGAAAAGGTAAGGAGCATCCTGTATAATAAAGAGCTAATATGCTAATTAGACCGAATAGCAGAACGGACCATCTTCCAGACGAAGCCGGGGCTGCGAAGGCCGAGCCCCTTGCACAAATTTCATGCACCGGGCCTCTAGTACAATATAAGCATTTGCAAGATATTTACTCCATTTGACCTCACCTGTCACTGAGATATATTCCTGAGTTAAAAGAGACTCTTATTGACACCCAACCCTTGGTCTTCCTTTTCAGTTTACGACATATACCTTTTCTTCTTTAAGTAGAGAGCACCTAGAACTGATTGACACTTGGCTGCGGGACTGGGGTATTCATTTGGTAAACAGAGAATGGTTCGCAGAAATGCAGGGGCTGTGGGAGCCAAAAGGATCATCTCATCTCCTAGGGACCAATTCAGATTCCCGAATGGCAAGTCTCCTTTTGTTAAAAAACAAAAATTGCAAAGCACTCCAAAGAGGCACACTTAGAATTACTCTGGAACTTTCCACTGGAGAAGTTGGGGAGGG
The DNA here is from genome assembly GCA_026230045.1 of Corynorhinus townsendii. Lineage (NCBI taxonomy): Eukaryota > Metazoa > Chordata > Mammalia > Chiroptera > Vespertilionidae > Corynorhinus > Corynorhinus townsendii. Next base: position 8,005,908 of record JAPDVU010000013.1, read on the forward strand.
AGGTGCTGGGTCCATTTGGCAAAACGTTGGCCAGCAGTTTGATTCCAAGCAATAAGAAGAGGAGACGGGGTGACCACCAAAACCCAATACCACGATGCAAACCTTGGCCGGCAGACACACAAATAAACATGATGGATTGATTTTGGCGATGGTTCCCCCCAGTTTTTTTGTTGTTGTTTTTAAAAATATATATCAGAGACCAGCCAAGTGGGAAAACCATGGGCAGTCTAGGTCTAAAATAGAACCGATTGCTGGTGGGTCCAGCAGACCTCTTGCTCAGTTGTTGCCTTGCCTCTGTTTTGGGGGGCCTAGACCTAGCCGAAAGGATGAGAGCGCCGTGAAACCTAAGCCCCAGCTTGCTAACCTTTCCCAACAATCCCAAGTAAACCATTCACCTGATGAAGTTGAAAGTTTCCTCTGTTCAACTGAGCGGGGAGAAATAAAAAGAAACTCCCTCAACCTGCCCAACAGGTTCTGGGATTTGAAACGTGTCCAGCTCCTTTATATAATATATAACCCGGGATGCCAGCCCCAGTCCAATCCCCTCTTTGTTTGCAGCAACACCCAAATCCCACGGCACGCACCATCTCCCAGATAGGTCTGCCTCTCTCTAACAAACCCGAAAGGTCTTAGCATTGGACATTTTCCTTCAGGATCCACAGGAAAGCAAATACTTTTAAAAGGAGCATTTTGTAGTAACAAGGAAGAGGGAAGAGTGCCTAAGTGAATGACAATCATAGAAGCAGCCAATTAACTGGCAAATCCCTGTTGTGTGCGGGCTGAACCAGGAATGCATGCGGGAGGAGAGAAAGCAGCTGCGGCTCAATTAAACTCAGTAGCTCAGGTGCCTCGGGAGGATTCTCGCCCTGGTTTATCTAAACAGATCTGCTTTCGTGGGGATCTTAGGGCACCGCTGTACAGATGCACCCCCTTCATTGCTGTCGGTAACTGAGCTAATAGATGCATATAAGCAAATGGAGAGGATGGAAGGGTCACAAACCCCGGAAAACATGCTTTTCTTGGCATCTGGGTAGAAGGGGAAGGGAGACCGCTGGACCATGAAACAAACCAGGCTGCAGACACTATCCACAGGCCCAGCCCAGCAGCTGCAGGAAAGGGAATTACGGAATTGGCATGCACTGCGGAATTCTTTGGGAATCCAACCGATCCTTTCAATTAATGAGTTTGCAGAACCCAGAGTGCCCTGTTGTGAAATGGGCTCCAGCAGAGACGCTGGCATTATGCACCCCCAGGGAGCCGGGCATTCCAGCCAGGCCACGAAATGCTTCTCTTTGCCAGTTCTTGGCGCGTTTCATCTTCCCCAGGTCTTTCCACTGGGAGAGAACTTTCCAACTGCAATTCCTGATCGAAAAGTAGTCTGCGTCTTCCGTCAGTCGGCACCTGTTGAGGTTTGCTCACCACCCAGAACAGATTCTCTCCATCTCATCTTGGACTGTCAGGGTGAGAATCACCTGGGCTGCTTGGTGACCCCCAATCTAGAATAAAAATCTCGTTGGTGCTCGGACCTGAACCATTTTATTTTTTAATTTTAAAAAAAATGTAAAACCACCAGGAACATGTTTTAACATATACAACATAGAATAATATATTAGATTCCCATGCACCCATTGTTCAACTTTAATAACTATCAACATTCCATTGTTCTTGTTTCTCCTATACCATTTTTTTTGGGGGGGGTGGAGCAGGGAGAGGTTGTATTTATTGGAATCAGTGGGGCCTTACTACTGAATCTCAGGGCATTGAAAACTCCAATTACGTTCCAATTGGTGATAGCATGTTTATCAAAAGGCGTTGTCAGTACAGGGGAAATGAAAGATCATCCAACGCTCAGAACAGTGAGTAATTATAGTAAGTTGAAGGCTAGCCTTTAAAATACGGTATATCTATAGAAAAAGACAAACGAGAGGGAAAATTAAAAATAAATATCTTCAGTGAGATCCGTAGGCATTTTCCATTCATCTGAGTTGTCATTTACGTTACTTGGGCTTTGTGTGTGTGTGTGTTTGTAGAACAGTAAATCTGTTGACTTTTGCTCTGGAAATGGAACCAAGAGAGGCAGGATTGGTTTCTCTCTTCCTCTGAGAAACGTTGTGGAGTATCGCGTCCCGTGAACAACGCAGTTCCTTCCACAATAACCGAAGACCGAGCAGTCACACGTGCTGGGCTTTGCCTTGCACACTGTAGATGAGACGACTGCTAGGAGTTCCGTTCTCAGTCTCGCCAAAAACAGGCCTCGCTGTTGGCCTCCCGGTTGCTGGAGTGTGTGTAGAGGAGGAGACTTCATCACGAAACCACCGCTCTGGGAGGCTACCCGTTTTAGAATCTGACTTCATCCCGCTTGATCGCCCTCATCCACAGCCCCTGAGAGAGCCGCAGGGGGCCAGGCGGCAGGATCCTCCTGAAAATGCACAGCCAGGGCTGAACTGCCACTGTCAAATGTTGCTCCAAACACACACTTGCAAAGGCTTCCTCTGGCCGTGCTGAGAGGAGCTTGGCTCCAACTTGGTCTCTCTGTGTCCCCCATCTTCCTCCGGCTCATCTGTCAGGCATCACATCCCCTTTGCAGCGATCAGAGACGAGCCCTGGAATCATGTGTGGCTCCAGAGTTTTGACCCAACCAAGGGAAGGAGGGGGTTGTCACTGACTTAGGTGGAGAGACTGCCTAGGAAGGGAGTGAGCGCAGTCAAGCAGGAGTTCAGTTTTGACCATATTATGTATCCACGTGGAGACATCAATAAACAGTTGAATATCAGACATCCTGAGTTCTTGGGGAGAGTCAGGGGTAAAGATATACACTGAGTGGCCAGATTATAATGACCACCCCATCAGTACTTCATTGGGCCACCTTTTGCCTTCAATACTGCTGCGATTCTTCTTGGCATTGACTCCACGAGATGTTGAAAGGTGATGCGAGGAATCTGACACCATGCCTGAGGAGTAGCACTGTCCAGTTCTGTGAGATTTGATGGTTGTGGGACCAGCTGCCTGATGGCTCTTTTAACTTCGTCCCACAAATGCTCCATTGGATTGAGATCTGGTGATGGTGGGGGCCACCTAAGCAAGGTAAAGTCTCCCTCATGTTCTTGAAACCACTTTGCACAATATGGGCACTGTGGCATGGTGCATTGTCTTGTTGGAAGAAGCCATCTCCATTGGGATACGCCATCAACATGATAGGATGAACTTGATCAGCAACGATACTTAGGTATGTTGTGCTATTCAGCCGTGGTTTCACACAAATTAAAGGGCCCTAATCATGCCAGGAAAACATGCCCCAAACGGTAACACTACCCCCACCAGCTTGAAGGGTTGTACTCATGCATGTGGGGTGCATGCTTTCATGCTGTTTCCGCGAAATTCTCACTCCACCATCTGCATGATGCAACTGGAAACGTAATTCATCAGACCACGTGACTTTTTCCCAATGCTCGACTGTCCAATCCTTGTGTTCCTGTGCGAATTGGAGACGTTTTATCTTGGTAACTGCAGACAGCAAAGGTGTTCGAACAGGCCTTCGGCTTCCGTATCCCATAAGATGCAGTGTTCGGCTAATTTGCCTACAAACGTCAGGTGGTCATAATAATCTGGCCACTCAGTGTATATGTGGTAGTTCTCAGCCTATTGAAGGAACTGAAAGCCATCAGACCAGTTTCAATGGCCGAGGGAATTAGGATAAATGGAAAAGAGAGAAGGACAAAGAATTGATTCTGGGAACATTCAAATATAGTAAGATGTAGGGGAGATGGGAAGAAATAAGCATGTTTTTAGTATAGCTCATTTGCTTCTCTGGGTTACATATTTCTGGTTCTCTAGATCATTCTCTCCCCCCCTTCCCCGCGCCCCCAGAGAATGATTCATTTATTTATTGATTGGTAAAAATAATAAAAAATATATTTCTTGAAAAAAATTAATTTATGCTTTCTACATTTCTCTTCTCCATCACTGCAGTGACACTTTAAGAAACAGCTATGTCATATGTCGTAATATTTTTAAGAAAGAAAAGTATATGAAACTATATTTTATTTTTTTCCTTTTTTAAAATTTAATTTATTTAACATAAAAAACCAAAACACCCATTTCTCCTATTTCCACTCACCTTTACAACCACCAACGAAATCTTTGTATCTGTGAGCTTAAGCCTTTTTATATGAATGTTATTTGATTTCACATATGAGACAGATCACGTGGTATTTGTCTTTCTCTGTCCCACTCATTTCACTGAGCATAATGCTCACTAGGTCCATGTGTTGTTGCCAATGGCAAGATCTCCTTCCTTTTATGGATGAATAATATTCGATTGTGTATGTATAGACCACAATGTCTTTACCCATTCATGCATCGATGGAACTTAGATTGTTTCCATATCTTGGCCATTGCAAACAATGCTGCAGTGAACATAGGCGTGTGTACACCTTTTGAATTCTTGCTTTTATCACTGATGGAATTGCTCAATCACAGGGGAGTTCTATATTTTATTTTTTGAGCAACTTCCATACTGTATTCCATAGTGGCTCCACCAGTTTACAATTGCACACACTCATAGTGCACAAGGGTTCCTTTTCTCCACATCCTTGTGGAGACCGCGTGGGACCACATCAAACTAAAAAGCTCTGCCTGGTAAAGGAACATTAACAAAATGAATGGGAGAAAACATTTGCAAGTCATATATCTGAGAAGGGACTAATATCCAAAATATATAAAGAATCCATACAACTCAAGAGCAAAAAAACAAACCCAACCAAACAACAAAATCAAACCATAATCCAATTTAAAAATGGGCAGACATTTTCCCCAATAAGACATACAAATGGCCGACAGGTGCATGAAAAGATGTTCAACATAATTAATCATCGGGGAAATGCACATCAAAACCACATGAGCCGGAATCACCTCACACCTGTTAGAATGACTGTTATCACAAGGACAAGAGACAGCACGTTGTTGGTAAGGATTGCGGTGACACTTGGATTGGTGCAGTCACTATGGGAAACCTACACCAAATACCAACACAGCAACTGGCACTAATAACACAGAAGGCAATCTAAGATTTCTTGTACGTAAGTTTGTACTCTGATAATTGTGTTTTAAAGTCACTTAAAATAAGTCTTTATGTTTATAGGATCAAGTTGATATATGGCTAGGTTTATTTATTACTTTTTTCAAGAAAAAAGATATTAAGTATAATAATATTACCCAAACTGTACTAACATAGCATAATATCACAAAAGTTGTAGGAAATATTAAAAATCTCCAAATAACAGGATTACTTCTATTATATTCTAAAATATTTTCCCCCTCCTCTGGCTCTGTTTTTGTTCATCAGTTTATGTTGACCATTATATCCCACATATGAGTGAGATCATGTGATATTTATCTTTCTCCGACTGGTTTATTTTGCTTAGCATAATGCTCTCCAGATCCATCCATGCTGTTGCAAATGGCAAGAGTTCTTTCTTTTTTTATTTTTTATAGCAGCGTAGTATTCCATTGTGTAGATGTAGCACAGTTTTTTAATCCACTCATCTGCTGATGGGCACTTAGGCTGTTTCCAAATCTTATATAGCTAGTTTTATTTGTTTTAGATTTTTTTCAATAAACTTTTAACTTTAGTACAGTCTTAGATTTACAAGAAAATTCTAAAGATAGTACAGAGTTCCCATCTATCCCACATCCCGTTTCCACTATAATTAAGTCATATATCAATGTGCATTTGTCACAATGAATGAACCCATATCGATATGTTTATTTAAACTTCTTTGCTTTTTACCTAACGTCCTGTTTCTGTTCTGGAATCCCCTTTAGGACAGCACAGTACGTTCAGTCATCATAGTGTCTCAGACACCCCTTGACTTTGATAACCTTGATCACTTTGAAAAGTACTGGTCAGCTATTTTGTAGAATGTTCCTCAATTGCGATTTGTGTGGTAGTTTTCTCATGCTGAGGGTGGGATTATGTGTTATGGGGAGGAAGACTATAGAAGTGTCATTCTCATCACATCGTATCAAGGATGCATATGATCATCCTGAGTAATCGCTACTGACATTAACCTTGGCTGCCTGGCCAAGGTCATGCTTGTCAGGTTTCTCTACAGTGTAAGTATTCCTTCCCCCTCCTTTCCGTACTGTACTCCTTGGAAGGAGTCACCGTGTGCAGCCCACCCTGAAGGAGTAGGGGTTATGTTCCATCTCCTTGAGGGTGGATATCTACAAACATTACTTGGCATTCTTTTACATGGGTGATTTGTCTCTTCTCCATTGATTGGTCGATTGATTAAGTCAATTGTTTGTAGCACTATGAATGCACAGATATTTATACTTTGGGTTATAATCCAATTCTACTTTATTTTGTTGCTCAAATTGGTCCAGTTTTGGAGGTCCTTGAGTTGGCGTTTGTGTCCCTTTGATACAACCCCAAGATTTTTTTGGAGCACTTGCTTGCTTTCTGGCACCGCAAGATTCTCCAGGCTTAGCTTGTATATTCTCTGCCTCAGTTCTAGAACCCAGCATCTCTTCAAGCGGCCTGGTGCCTTTTGTTGGAGAATGGTCTTAGAAACCGGGGTCTCAGTGTTGGGTATGCTGGTTGCTCTTGGGTCATTGCTTCCAGGCCCTCTCAGCTGACAGATCAAGGAAATAATGCTAACCTGTAAATGTATACTAAGTGTATATGTGTACTAACCTGTGTATGTGAACTAACCTGTATGTGAACTAACCTGTGTGTGTGTACTAACCTGTGAATGTATACTAATTGTGTATGTGTACTAATCTGTGTGTGTGTGTGTACTAACCTGTGTGTGTATACTAACCTGTGTGTGTAGACTAATCTGTGTGTGTAGACTAATCTGTGTGTGTGTACTAACCTGTGTTTGTGTACTAACCTGTGTGTGTGTGTGTACTAACCTGTGTATGTATACTAACCTGTGTTTGTGTACTAACCTGTGTGTGTGTACTAACCTGTGTGTATGTACTAACCTGTGAATGTATACTAATTGTGTATGTATACTAATTGTGTATGTGTACTAACCTGTGTGTGTGTACTAACCTGTGAATGTATACTAATTGTATATGTGTACTAACCTGTGTGTGTGTGTGTACTAACCTGTGTGTGTATACTAACCTGTGTTTGTATACTAACCTGTGTGTGTGTACTAACCTGTGTTTGTGTACTAACCTGTGTTTGTGTACTAACCTGTGTGTGTGTACTAACCTATGTGTGTATACTAACCTGTGTTTGTGTACTAACCTGTGTGTGTATACTAACCTGTGTGTGTGTACTAACCTGTGTGTGTGTACTAACCTGTGTGTATGTACTAACCTGTGAATGTATACTAATTGTGTATGTATACTAATTGTGTATGTGTACTAACCTGTGTGTGTGTGTGTACTAACCTGTGTGTGTATACTAACCTGTGTTTGTGTACTAACCTGTGTGTGTAGACTAATCTGTGTGTGTGTACTAACCTGTGTATGTATACTAACCTGTGTTTGTGTACTAATGTGTGTGTGTACTAACCTGTGTGTGTATACTAACCTGTGTGTGTGTACTAACCTGTGTGTGTATACTAACCTGTGTGTGTGTACTAACCTGTGTGTGTAGACTAATCTGTGTATGTGTATGAACCTGGGTATGTATACTAACTGTGTATGCGTACATATCTATAAATATCTTATGTATAATCAGTTGTGCCTATGTTGTCAACAGAATAGCTAATATTAAGCTAAATATGCATTCATACTAATGTTGCCGACTTCAGTTCATTACCACACGGATCATGCTGGCTTCCTCCTCTGTAGTCTCCCATTCCAGCAGCCAGACACCTGGGTCCAAACTATGTCCTTAATGGTTTAATTTCAGTAGCTATGTAGAGCTGTTTTTTGTTTCCAATGTTTTATTTTGGTTGAATTCTGTTTTGGAATTATATAAAATAATTAGCTCCGAAAGTCAAAACCGTAAAGCAAGGTACATTCAGGGAGAGCGCTCCTTACCCCAGTGTGCCCTCCCACTGATTTCTTCCCATCAGAGAGAACAATTTTCATCAGTTACTAGTTTCTTCTCCCGTTGTTTCCTTTCGGAAAGTAAGCGAATATATATGGATAGTCACTTTCCTGTCCTTCTTACACAAGTGGCAGAATACCGCACACCTTTTTCTCCACTCTGCTTTGCTCACTGAGCAACAGGTCCTGGCGAGGACCCAGAGCAGCCTGTGGCACGCCTGCCTCGCTCCTGCACAGCGCTCTTTCACATGGAAGGACCACCACTACTCAGCGGATGATTGACGCTGGGGCTTCCTGCCAGCCTTTGGCTTTTATGAAAAATGCTGCAAAGAATAGCTTTGCGCATACAGCACTGCGGATTTCTTTGCCAGTGTATCTGTAGGCTAGAGTCCCCAAATGGGATTACTGGGTCAAAAGGAATGCACATGTAACGTTGGGAGGCGTTGCCAAATTCCTTGCTACGGAAGGGATATCATTTTGCATTCCCACCAGCAACGCAGGAGAGAGATCTTATTTCCCTACAGTCTTGTCATCGGAATGTGTTGTCATACTCTTAAAATTTCTGTCTGACAGATGATAACGTGTAACCCAGTGAGACTTGGCCTGTCTCTTATTATAATGAGGCCCGGCATCTTTTCATACATTTAAATGTCATTTACATTTCTTATGCTGTGGGCTGTCTGTTGAGCGCTTTCTGTGCTGACGTTGGAGGGCCACCATGCTGATGTGTACAAGAGCAGCACGGAGCCCAGGCAGGCCTCAGCCTGGAAGGAGCCGGCAGGGGCGTCCGCAGGTGACTTGCCCCAAACAACAATAGAGAAACAAATGGCACAAGTTCAAGTTTTAAGGTCCTTGACATGGATGACATGTCTGGGGAGTTCAGAGGATCCGGGTAACTGGGAAGGAGCCAGGGAAGGCCTCACAGGGGAGGAGTTAGAACCGGGATTTGAAAGATGTCTGGGATGGCATAAGCGGACGGAGGGGGGCAGGGGGACAGGATCAACGTGGGTTGGGAGCAAAGAAAACACGCATGTAGACAGAGGACACCATGTCTTAGCCGCTAGGGCGGTGGGCTCAGGAGTCAGACTGCTTGGTTCCAATCCTGGACACACCCTTGATGAGTGACTTCAGGTGCTTCATCTATAAAAGGTGGTTAAGAATAATGACAGCTACCTCAAGGGTTGTTGTGAGGATGAAATGATATAGTGCTTCGCACCGCAAATGACCTCCCAACAGTACCTGGGCCACAAAGCATAGAGGGCCACTGGACCGAAGGCGGGTGTTCTGTCTGGAACCGTGGGTGGCGTCGTTGGGAAATAGGCATGGGATCGGGTCATGGAGGGCATCACACTCTTGCTCAGGAGTTGGGGTTTAGTCTAGAAGGCAGGAGAGAGGCCTGGACAGGAGTTCTTACAGCAGGAGAAGGACAGCCCCGGCTTCTTTCTTCCGCTTGCAGCCAGAGTGTCGAACAGGGAGGATTCGGAGTGAAATCCGAAAGAGACTTTACTTTGAACTTCCCCTTGGTCTTAAGAAATGGGGCAAGTTCTTCCCTGGCTCCCCCTGAGAGTCTTTTCAAATCCTCATCACAGTGTGAAGTCAGTAATGAAGAGCGTGCAGGACCAGGTAATAACCAGAATCTCCAAGGCGACTCCTATTTCCCAGCTCGGTCTTCCGCAGGAGGGAGAAGGAGGGGTAGATGCGCTCACTCACCGGGGTGCTCTCCTCCCTGCACCTGTCTCGCTAAGTGTGATTTTCTCTTGTGCTTGAGGGGGACAGAGGATGACAGCCAAAGGAAGCGGGAAAGTTCCTACTCGAGTAATCACATCTTAATAGGGCTTCCCTGTTTGGGGACCCATATTGTTTTATATTTTTCAATTTATTTTTATGAAACTTTTTTCTTTCTGTAACTACAGTTCCCATTCAGCGTTATTTTGTGTAGGTTTCAGGTGTACAGCATGGTGGTCGGGCGATCAGATACGTCACGGAGTGTTCTCGGGGACCTGTTTTAAAGCTGGCTCTCTCCGGGGCCCTTTTGAGGTTATTGGCAGGCTTCAGTGGGAGGGTTCCGCAGCATTTCCTGTCTCCCGCATCCCCATCCGCATGCGGTGCACCTGAGTTCCCCGGGAAACATCCTCACGGTCTGTGCCCCAGGCGCTCTGCAAGGCAGGGCCCCGGGCAGCCTCTGCGCCTTCACCTTGGCCCTCAGGACAACTGGCCAGCCCACCTTTACTCTTAGGCTTTCTGGGCAGGAGTCAGACACTGGTCTGTGGTGCCCCCTAACCCTGGGGTCGCATACCAAGCTCGCAGATGATCGCCCGAAGCCCTCTTCTCTTGACCTGAGGTGAAGGGGCAGCAGTCCTCCCCCGACCCTTGGGAGAAATGGGATTCCCAGCCAGGCCACACCTTGTCCGTCACACAGATCTCTCAATCCCCATTCTCAGCTCTTACAGGAAAGAGGTGGGCAGTGTTCCAGCGTCTTCTCGGCCGCTAACGGAAACGCTCGCAGGGTAGCGTTTTGAAGAGAGAGCCCCTGCTGTCTTCCTGCCCTGGCAACACTGAGACAGGAGAGTCCAGTTTCAGCACCGACTGCCATCTCTCCCCAGGACAGTGCCTGGCCCTCGGTGATGAGTAACTGGTACTGGAGGAAGGTGGACTTAGCTGGAGTTGGCAGGATGGATGGAATGAGGTAGAAGGAAGACGAGCTGGAGTCTGCAGAAGAAAAGAATGGGAGTAAGTTGGGGATATGGAGCTCGGAAGAGAGAAGACTTAAAGGCGAGAGCATTCCTCCGTAACATGGGTAAAGGATAAGGACTGTCGTGTAGAAAAGACAATTCATTTTGCGGAAGAAAGATTAGGCTGAATGAGTAAAATTTCAGGGAAACAGATTTGGGCTCCATACATGGCTGTTCTAATATCTGAGCAAATATCTAATTGCATACTCCTAACAGTGGGAGTATGCAATTAGATATTTGATTCTCTCCACCCACCAACCTGTCCCACCCAGACTTCCCCACCTCAGGAAATGACATCACTGTCCACCCATTGCTTGAGCCAAAACCTAGGAGTCACCCTTGATTCCTCCCTTTCCTTTATCCCCATATCCGATTCTTCAGCAAATCCTATCATTTCTACCTCAAATTATTTTTAATATAGATTTGTCTGCTTGCCTTCACCCCACTGCCCTCACCCAGGCCAGGCCACCCCCGTCTGTCAGCTGGACTCCTGCCACTGCCTCCTACTTGCTTTTTCTTTCATGAGCCTCACAGTCTATTCTCTATTCAGGAAGTAGCCAGATGATCTTATAGAAAAAAGCAAAACAAATCACATCCCTGCCTTGCTTAAAACCCTCCTAGGGATTTACCTTGAACTTAGAGTCAAGCTCCAACCCCTCAGGCTAGCCTAGGAAGCCCCATATAGCCTGGCCATGGCTGCCTCCTCAGATCCATCCTTTAAAAAACGTTTTTATTGAATTTTTAGAGAGAGATAGAGGAAGGGAGGAGGAAAGGAAGAGAGAGAGAGAGAGAGAGAGAGAGAAAAGAGAAGAGAGAGAGAAGCATCCATTGGCTGCCTCCTAAACACCCCCTACCAGGGATCGAGCTCACAACCCGGGCATGCACCCTGAGCAGGAATTGAACCAGTGACCTCTTGGTGCATGAGATGATGCTCAACCAACTGAGCCATCCCAGCTGAGCCAGACCCATTTTTTATGGTTCCCCCACTTAGCTCACTGCAGTCACACCACACCAGCCTTTACTGGTTTCCCAAACGAGCCAGGTTCATTGCCAAGGGCCTTCACACCAGATGTCCCCCGCGAGAACGGAAATGTCACTTTCTCAGAAGGGACTTCCCTGACCACTCGATTGGAAGAATTCCATCCCACCTCCTCCACCATCCCTTCCTGCATTACAGTCCTATTTTCTCTCTATCAGGTATCACTGTCTGAAATGATTATGTGTATTTACTCATTTATTGTCGACCTGCCTAACTATAACTACACGTTATGATGGCTGGGATCTTGCCTTCTTTGCCCAGCACTGTAGTCCCAATATATCTAATAGGGACTCAAATATTTGTTGAATGACTAAGTGATGGGATCATCTTGGGCAGGGACATTAGAGAGGCTTTCAGTCAAAGGAGGAAGGGGAGGCTAGACCTCTGAGGTCACTGCCGAGACTGCATCTTAGGTGGATGAGTTGATAGGAAGGAAGAAGGAAACATCTGTGACGCGCTACAAGGACAAAATGGATGAGACACATTGTATGTAGAGGATAAGGGTTGGGCGCAGTAAAAATTAGCTCCACAGTTGAGAGCATGGTGGACTCCAGATAGAAACAAATAAATAGATATAATCATTTCAGATAGTGATAACTGATAGAAGTTTAGAAACCGGAGGGTGATTTTTAAAAATTATGGTAAAATACATGTAACCGTGAATGTTTTACCATCTTGACCATCGCACAGTGTGCAGTTCAGTGGATTCAGCACATTCACATTGTGCAAACATCAGCACATCCATTCACAGAGCTCTTTCCACCTTGCCAACTGAACCTCTGCACCCATTGACTGCTGACTCCCCATCCTCCCCTCCCCATAGCCCCGGGCAACCGCCGTTATATTTTCTGTCTCTATGAATTTGACTATTGTAGATACCTAATGTACATGAAATCATACAGTCTTTGTCATTTTGTGGCTGGCTTATTCTATTTGGCACACTGTCCCCAAGATTCACCCAGGTGATAGCATGTGTCAGGATCGCCTGCCTTTTTAAGGCCGAATAATATTCCATACTATGCTACATCACCTTTTAGTCATCCCTTCATCCATCAGCTTGGGCTGCTATAAATAATGCTGCGATGGACACGGGTGTACAGATATTTCTTTGAGGGTCTATACCCAGAAGTGGGAATTGCTGGATCCTATGGTAATTCTATTTTTAATTTTTTTGAGGAACATGAAAGGATATTTTTAGAAAAATTTTCTGAGCGTTTTTTAGACACGATGACTTAAGGTTGGAATGGGAGAGGAAGTTTGGGCTAAAGGTGTGTTTGGAAATCAGTCCTCCACTCAGCCGGGAGGCCACGTTAGTCGAAACAGTTGATGGCAGGACAGTAGGTAAGTTTCCTAACGAGGAGCTGGGCTGGGCAAAGAGCCAGAGTGAGCGTCAGTGAGTGCCCATGGTGAGGGACCGAGGAAGGAGAAAGCTGCAAAGATAAAGACTGTGGTGATCAGAGAGGTAGGGAGCGAGTCATGGGCGGTCAGGGTCCGGCAAATTGAGAACACCGCACTGTCACGCTTGGCCCCGCCCAGGGCCTTAGCACTGAAGGTCTCCTCGGCTTGGTGTGCTGACACCCACATCGTCCCTCCCTTCAGCCTCTGCTCAGATGTCCCCTCCCCGAGAGGCGGCAGTAGCTACATAATGTGCAGGCTGTGGACACGATGAAAAGGCAGGGCAGGGCCCCCGTTCCAAAAGCAGGGAGCAAAGCTTTCCTTCCTTCGGCGGTTTTTCTTGACCGTCACGGGGTGTTTGATTGGCCACTGAATGTCACCCTCCTCTGGGCACAGGGAACTCAGGAGCTGACATTCATAGATGCCTCACCCGGACTCCCTGTGCCCGCGCCCAGCTCCCACGGGGCAGAGGGTGGCGTGGGGGCTAGGGGAGTGGGCAGCCAAGAAGCCAACGGGGGCAGCAGGGGGTGGGATCACACGAGAGCTCAGGCTTCAAGGCCACAGCACATTGTCCCGTCACTTACGAATCACAACTCAAAAAACATTATTAAACATTTTAAGATGGCGCCCAGCTGGCATGGCTCAGGGTTTGAGCGTTGCTCTATGAACCAGGAGGTCACAGTTCGATTCCTGGTCAGGGCACATGCCAGGATGTGAGCTCAATCCCCAGTGGGGGTGGGGGGGGTGTCAGAGGCAGCTGATCAATGATTCTCTCTCATTATTGATGTTTCTATCTCTCTCTCCCTCTCTCCCTCCCTCTCTGAAATCAATGAAAAAAAGAAAAAGAAAGGTCACAGAATCAGCTCACACATTTGGCCTTTCAACCACACATTCCATTACCTCGTAAAACCATCCTGCTTAAAAGAATAGTAGCATGCACCGTGGTGTATTTTGCTACAGTTGAGCTAAAGGAGGAGAATTTTTAAATGTTTCAGATCTAAAATATGTGGCATCTTTGCCAAGTCCTCATTTTCATCCTTCAAAAAGAGATTAAAAGCTGAAGTACTTATCCAAGTGAGGAAACAGTAAAAAGGGTGATCATATTATTTTCCATTTACTGAGCATCGACAGGACAAGAGGAATAAATCTCTGTCTTGTTTTTGTTCGACAGTGTCACCTTGGCCCCTGGATCACCTTGTTCATTTCCTCGCGGCCGCTCTGCAGCCAGGGGTTGGGGTCAGGCTCAGGCAGGCTCACCCTGCAGCAGTCCATTCACAGACCCACCCGCCCACGACATCTGCAGGATAGCACTCAGTCTCGATAGGATCAGAGCTACTCACTCAGGCTTCTGGCTCCCCGCTCTATTGGGAGCTTTGGGAGAGGAAGACCCTGCGACCTCCCACCTCCCAATGTGCCCCTCCCTCCCCTAGCCGACTCCTTTGGTTCTCAGCTTAATCATCACCTCCTCCGGGAAGCCTCCCTCAGCACTCAGACCGGACCCTCCTCATGCTTTTCCATACCTCCCGGACATCTCCATCAGCTTCCACAATGTCAGCGAATTACTTCACTATCTTCCTTGCCAGGCTATAAGCTCCATAAGGAAGGTGCGATTGATGGAATGGTTGTGTCCCCTCAAAATGTCTTTGTTGAAACCCTGCCCCCCAATGGGATGGGAAAGGAGGCGGGACCTTTGGGAGGTCATGAGGTCGTGAGGGTGGGGCCCTCATGAATGGGATTAGTGCCCTTATAGCAGAGGCTCTGGAGAGCTCCCTTCAGCCATGCCAGGATACAAGGAGAAGACGGACAGCTAGGAACCAGGAAGCTGCCCCCCTGTCCCCCAGGCACCAAATCAGCCAGCACCTTGATCTTAGACTTTCATCTCCAGAACCACGAGAAACATGCTTCCGCCATTTACAAGCCGCCCAATCCATGGTGTTTTTATTATAGCAGCCTGGCTGGACTAAGACAGAAAGGCTGTCTCACTCATCGTTATGTCCCCAGCACCTGGCCTGCTGTCTCACAAAGAGCAGGCGCTAGGTAAACATTTGATGGACGAACTCGGACCCCCCCAGTGCCTACTGGTGGCGCTCGATCTCTCTACAGATGCTGGTGGAATTATCCTGGAAAAGTCCTTTTTATCTCACCAGTGACGACTTCCTTTATCCAGTGGAAACCAGCTTGGAGATTGAAGCCACATCCCAAAGAACAGTCCTCCCTCACGGAAGACGGGCCGTTAAGCCAGCGGGGAGGATAAAGAGCAAGACCTGGGAAGCACACGCAGCAGAGGCCGACTCGGCCAGGCCACCTTCCTTCCTCTTATCTGTATCCCGGGGCCTCCTCTCTCCGCTTCCAAGCTCGGCCGGCCGTGCTCTGAATTCAAACCTGTTATCCGTGCTTTTGATCCCTCCAAATCATTATGTTCCGGCTTTTGGAACTGTTTGACACGAAAAGTAATTAGAGGCAGACGTCTGAGACCAGAACCCGATTCCTTTATGGCTTCTCCGGTCAGAATAAAGACTCCAGAGGTAAGGATTCGAATGAGACGGAAGGCTGCAAATTGCATTGCAAGGGAGGTGACCCTCTCTCTCCCGAGGGGCGAGTGGGAAGCCAGAAACACACGCTTCCTCTGCTCCCGCCTCCAGGCCTCGTGGGCAGCTCCAGGAGAAGCTTTACCTTGGCTTGGCACTGGCCGTTTCCGCAGGCCTGTGTGTTTTCATCTATCGATTCTCTATTTAGTAAGATGGCGCTGATCAATAACGTCCGTCAGCGAGGCGCAGGGCGGAGGGCAGTGCTTCTCTGAAGTGCTGGGTAACTGCTCCAGTTTAGCTTTGTGTGTGTGTGGTTTTCTGGCTAAGTGGGCGGTGTCATGAGATCGAGGGCCCCTCGGGCCAAGTGCTAAAGAGGCTGTTGTCACCCTTGTCCCTGGGTCTTATTTGCTGCCACGCCACCTTCCCTCACCTCGCCTTCCCCTTCGTCACACCTTCCCTCGTGTGACGAATCACAGGGTGCCTTGCCAAGTGGCTTTGTGGAGAAACCACACTCTATGAAATGTACGTGATGGCCTTAATACTGTTAACCACGTGGCATCCTTTACGTCGGTGTGTGTGTGGCTTGTGTATGGATGAAATAGCTTATTTCCATTTGTTTCCATTTTATCGGGGTGAAATGAATTACTCTCCTCATTAAATGCAATTATGCCCTGTTTGTTTTTTTTTCCCCTAAGACACATAACCGGATTTCCTGCTCTTGAAAAGGCTCATTTAACCGTTTCCCTCTGACGCAATATCCGGCGAATGGAGCCACCCAGAGGGGGACGAGGGCCTTGGAGGTGGTGGCTGGTGATGCGAGAGTGAATCAGAGCTCTAAGCATCCGATTACGAGCACCGAGAGACTTCCGTAAACACCCTTAGCCTTGTTTTGGCTACTCCCGAGGTGACAGCAGGGTCAGATGCCAGTAAGACTATAATGTAACTTGGGTTGGAACAGATCTGAAATGAAAGGCAGTACGTAAAAAACGTGCAGAGGAATCAAGGCCAGGTTTACGGTAAAGACCTCTCCTGCCCTTGAAGACTCAGCCCAGCCCCCATCTCACTGGGGAGTGCGTGGCGGGCACGCCCTTTTCTTGGTGGCAGCCTAAGGCTTAGGTGCTGAGCCGTCTCAGTCCATCCATGGTGACGCGTCCTGGAGACAGGCGGGACCTCTGAGGTGTGTGGCGCGCGCGGTACAAGCATCCTTGCTGTTCTCTCCTTCCTGCTCATCCCTGTAGCTCAGACAGGGAGCCTGGTACCGAGGATGCCTGCACGCCTCTTCCCTCTGCAACGAGTCCCTTTATAAACCACGCTGCCGCAGGTGCCCCACTGGCAAAGCTGGTGTGTGGGCAGGCACCGACGGCATAGCCAAAGCATAAAATGCGTCCAGTTCTATCTCCGCGTGTCACTCCGTCTTTGTCCTCTGCGCTCAGAGATGCCAGTGCTGCCAGCATTCATAGTGAAGTGAGGAGCCCAGAGAGGGGCGGGGAGAGCAGCCACGCCACGCTCATCTCACTGGAGTAACTCTCAACAGTCCAGGGGTCACAACTCACGGTCCCTCCCTGACCCCTGTCCCATCCATTCTGGAAGGTGTTCGTTCGCGCACGCTTTTCAGACATGCAGGTAGCTAGCTGTACCCGCATATCCTGGTGGCATGTTCCTACAGCCGTGGCCCCACATTGACAAGGTGGCTCGTGGATGGGTAGGGCAGAGTGATATTTATCTGCTGGTGAATGATCCTCACATATGATCTTATGTGCATTTCTGGGGAGCCTGGAACTCTGGGTCCCCATCAGTGATGGGGGCAGGGGTGCAACTTCACCATCTCTAAACTGCCCCCAACGCTAACCATCCTGGGTCCCTGTGAATCTCGGCGAGGACGGTGGCTGGGATTTGTTGGGGACAGGATGCTTCCTCCCAAAAGCGCCCCGGGAAAGAGGCCCTCGGTCACCTTGACAACAGACACAGACTAAACGGCACCCACGTCGCCATCCCAGGCCGCCCCTCTCGGTGAGTTATGCGCTCAGAGAGCTTTCACGCTCAGGAATGTCATACCAGGATGGCAGTTGCAAGACAGCGGGATGGAAAGACAGCTGCATCGAGATCTGGGACTTAAGAAATGACCGAGGGTACAGATGTCTGTTGTAAACTTGAGCTTCCCCCTGAGATGACCTTGGTGGAAAGCAGAGTCTCCTTCCTTGGAATGGGGGCTTCATGGTGGAAATGAGCCCTTGGGATCCTCCCATGAAAATGAGGGAAGGAAACAGAACGACCCGCAGCTCTGAAGCGAAGACCATTATCCAACACGTGAGTATCTGAGAAGCTTCCGAGAAGGACAACCTGCACTGAAGGAGGACGAGAGATAGGAGGGACAAAATCATGAAAAGTCAGAGAGAAACTCTGTGCCAGGCACTTCCTACCAGCTCTCCCAGGTTCTCCTCCCCGCATTCTGGGAGGAAGGCACGGTCCCCATTTGGCTGAGGAAGAGACCAAGGTCACAGGAAGTGAAGTAACTCACTCAACCTCCCACGGCTAGATGGTGCTGAGGTGAGCCTGGGACCCACAGTGTCTCTCCACTGTGCTCCGCTATCTGTTTGATGACACCACACATGGCCCTCTGGTCTGAGGGTCTGGGAAAACCCAGCTCTAGGTCAGGGCGAGTGGAGACTCACTGGAAGATTTGTATCCACATTTGCTGTTCTTTAGAGTCCCTGATTCCTCGTCCTGTTGGAGACAAACTAGTTCCTCTCAACATAATTCTGAGAAGCCCTAGAAGAGGGTCCCATCGCTGCTCCCCCTCCCGCCCCCCAACCCGGGGGTTCAGTATCTGAGTAATGAAAGGTCAGGGAAGGTCACCCACCAGAGCTAAAGCACCCCCATTTGCCCCACACAATTTTGGGACAGTGATTTGTTAAGCCTTGACTTCAACCCATAGTTCTTAAAAGAGGACTTACCCGTGGATATGTAATCATCTTCTTTTCCTCTTCAAAGCGCTTGACCAGTATTAGCTAATTAACCCCCAGCAACACCCTTGATTAACTCCTTTTTATAGAGGTGGGAAAAGAGACGTGGAGATGAAGTGGAAAATGCCCTTGGCCATGATGGGATCGGCATTCCAAGGGAGGATTTGAATTTGACATTTCCCGTCTCCATCTTTCAAAAAACCGGCCAACTGGCCTCCTACCCTGATGCCTTGGTGGAAGACTGCGATGTGGCCATCTCGTTCCTCACATTCCTTTAATAGCAGAGCTTTCTCAGAAGTGCCTGTCATTTCTCCAGCGCTCTTTACTTTCCATTCTGTGTGGCCTCACGCCAGAACTTTACTCACTTCTAAAATCAAAGGAGTGTATTGGAAAAAGTGAGCAAAATGCCCACTGAGAGTTCCACTCCGCTCTCTGGCATCTCCCCGTTGGAGTCTATTCTTAGACGAAGCACCGGTTCAGGAATCCGAGGTGAGCCAGTGTTATCTGGCGATGTCCCCAAGAGGGCTCCTTCCCATGTGTCCAGTGATTCAGAGACAGAAGTGGCCAGCAAGAACCCTCTGCACCACCGCCAGGTAGAATCTCATTGTCAATTTCCTCTGCAACACGATTTCCCACCTTCTTAATGCTGGAGAAATCACTTGAAACGGGAGATTTACGGGTGAGATTCTTGCTGACAGGCAGTGAGCTGTTAGTAGTAGTCTGTGTTCTAAATTAGTGGAGAGAACCGTCTCCAAGTTTATACCGGAGCCTCGGAAGGTTGGCGGGGTGAGGTGGGCACTGACAGACCTACACTGAACAAACACTTGGCAGAGACTAAATAACCTTAGCCCGACCGGCATGGCTCAGTGGTTGAGGGTTGACCTATGAACCAGGAGGTCACGGTTCGATTCCCGGTCAGGAAGGCACATGCCCCGGTTGCGGGCTCCATCCCCAGGGAGGGGTGTGCAGGAGGCAGCTGATCAATGATTCTCTCTCATCATTGGTGTTTCTATCTCTCTCCATCTCTCCCTTTCTCTTTGAAATCAATAAAAATATATTTTAAAAAATAACCTTAAAGGACCCCCTCCTCTAAGAATTGATTGTTCTTCTCTGGACTTGATAGCATTGGTATATTCAAGTAGGATTATCAAATCAAAACCTAGTCCTGTAATGTGGTGGTGCTTGGAGGTTATGTGACTGACCTCTCCCCTCTCCTCCCCCTCTCCCTCCAAAATCTAAATCAGAGTTTGCAGGCTCCATAGACTAGCATAGGATTCGGTATGGAAAGCCTGCATTCGAGTTTTGGCCCTGCTACCTACTAGTTAGGTGGCCAATTAACCTTGCTGAGCTATGGTTCCCTCCCTCTCAAATGGGTTAATGATCATAGTAATAAGATTCACCTTACATAGTCATTGGGGAAAAACGCAAACTTTTCTCTGCACTCTAAAATACTTATATAGATTTTCACTGTTAACAATAATAGCTCATGTCTATTGAGCTCTTACCATGTGCCAGACACTGTGTGTGAGGAGTGCTTTTATGTACGTCTTCTCATGTATCCTCCCAATAACCCTATGAGAGGACTATAATTATATTTATCTTAGAGATGAGGAAACTGAGACCTAAAATTACCCAGGACTCAAGGCCAGGCTTGTTGGATCTACGGGCTTGACCATCCCACGATATGATCTTTAACCTCCAATCGCCTGCAGGACGTTTCTCTTCGGGTATCCTGCAGTTCTCTTCAGTGCAACCAGTCTCAAATGACATTCGCTTTCCTCCCTCCAATCACAGCCTTTTCGTTGACTTTCCTATTTGTCAGAGTTATCGTTTTTAGCCACGCTGTTTCTCTTCTCCCAAACCTGTAAGACTATACGCTTCTGTTTATTAGCACACATCGCTAGTTAATTTTTCTACAAATAATGTGTATATCTTATTGTGCCTTTTTTGATGGGAAGGGTTGGATAGAAAACATGCTTTGTGTTTCTCTGCCTCCCACACAGCACCGAGTGAGTAGCTACTGTAAGCTAAGTGCTGCAAGGCATGTTGGGAAGACAGAGAGGAGCCAGATACATTAAGAAGCTCATAGGCTCATAGTGTAGATCGATATATAAACAAACCATCAAGACTGGGTAGGAAATGGTCTAGAGCAGTGGTCAGCAAACTCCTTAGTCAACAGAGCCCAATATCAACAGGACAGCGATTGAACTTTCTTTTGAGAGCCAAATTCTTTAAACTTCTTCTAACGCCACTTCTTCAAAATAGACTCGCCCAGGCCGTGGTATTTTGTGGAAGAGCCACACTCAAGGGGCCAAAGAGCCGCATGTGGCTCGAGAACCGCAGTTTGCCGACCACGGGTCTAGAGTAAAGCTATGCTGCAAGGATTCTGGGATTCACAGAAGAGCCAACTACCTGGAGGAATCGGGGGAGGCCTCCAAGTAACCCTTGAGCTGACTCTTGAGGGATGAATAGAAAATGGAAGTCCATTAGCTGAGGGGGGCTTTTGAGGAACCCAGAACAGAGAACATCACGTTCAAAGGCCCAGAGGCATACACAGGATGAGGGTGGCCAGGTGAGGGGAGAGAGCGGAATATGTGGGAAAGAACCCTGGGGAGGAGGCTGGGGAGGTCGGACTTTGTCATGCAAAGAAGATGAGAACGGATCCTACAAGACAGGTAGGAGCATGGGGGGGAGGTGCTGGCGAGCAAGTGACAGGGTGAAGTCTGTATTTTAGAAGATTAACTCTGGCAGCAGCATATGAATACATCACAGTTAGAGACACCCCAGGGAGAAGCGCCGAGAGGTTCTGAGGGCCCGAGCAAAGGCCAGGATAAGGGACAGGATAAAGGCCAGGACGAGCAGTGGCCTGTTGATGGGAGGTATGGTCACGGACTCGGGAGACCATTGGATGTGGTGAGTGAGGAAGAGAATGAGCCGTCACTTTGAGAGGTGAGAGCAAAGGGGAGGATGCAGAGGTCAGAAGTAAGTCATTGGCTGTTGCCACTCTTGTAGTCATTCCTGTCGTTGGGGTGGGGCAGGTAATGAGATTCAAGGGAGATGGTTCAAGTTAGAGGCACTTGCAGGGCACCCTCAAGCAGTGGAGTAGCAGGTACATACTTCCAGTGCCTACCTCTGTGCCTGGCACAATGTTTGTGGAGAAAAGAAATGAGGGTCAAACAGTAGGCACGAAGCCAGCGTGAATGGATTAAATGCCCATGTAAGGCCACGGCCTTATTTTCAAAAACAAACAATGCAATGCGGATGGGTGCTTCTGGTGATGTGAGATGGCACCAGACACACCGAGGGTCCCCGGGCAGGTCTATGCGTGGCCTGGTTGGCACCGACACTGCCTTCTCTGACAGATGTCACGAGAGGGACAGCATGAAGGGGGAGCCTCAGACTGTCATTCCCAGAGGTGACATTGATGTATGACCACATGAACACTGCACACGGCTTATGAGATTTCCTTGGAAGACACTGAAAACGATAGATTTCATGGCTAAGAAACATACATGTCATAGGAATATTTAAAACGAGGCATGGATGTTAGTACATGTGGGTTTTTTCCTACCTGAGAAATATGAAATATATCCTGAAAAATTGTAACTGTTCCATCTGTATAATCCTATTCCAATCCCTCATGAATAACATTCTCAATTAATCTCAGGAAACTGGGGATGAGCAGGGGGAAAGGATGGAGGGAGGGAGAAAAGAAAAAGAAAGAGAGCCCGACCAGAGTGGCTCAGTGGTTGAGTGTTGACCTATGAACCAGGAGGTCATGGTTTGATTCCCGGTCAGGGCACATGTCCAGGTTGTGGGCTCAATTCACAGTGTGGGGAGGGGAGTAGGTGCAGGAGGCAGCCGATCGATGATTCTCTGTCATCATTGATGTTTCTATCTCTCTTTCTTTCTCCTTTCCTCTCTGAAATCAATAAAAATATATCTAAAAAAAAAAAAGAAGAGAGAGAGAAACAAAAGCCCAACAGAGACTTGAGAAATGGCCTGATCCACCTCACCGGCCTTTCAGCTTAAGCCAGCAACTATGAGTGGCGCCTGGGGACACATCACGGAGTTTTGAATATTAGTGGACATGTTTCAGTAATGCAGCACAAAGCCATTCGTTTCTTTGGCATTTTCGGGACTTCCCTGAGGTTAAGCATTCCCAGTATGTCCAAGTTAATAGAAAATTTCAAGACAAGAATATTGCATGCCTGCATAACTCTAGTTAAAGACTCAGTATTTGGCGATATTGATAAAAGGTAGAGACTCCAATCCCACAGGTCCGACAAATGCTATTTAAAAGATGATAATGGGTCTTTCTCACTTTAATTGCTTTTTCTATAACTGGGTTCTAATCACGGTAGCGATATCATGGTCGGGGCACATTTCGACCCGTGCTATGAATGGCATTCAGTGTGGCTGTATACGTTTGCCTTCCCTGGTGGTTCAGAAAGGGAGAAGTAACACGCGCTTAATGTGCAGTGGGCACTCAGTGGATGCATCGAATTGATTGCAAGCCTGGGATTCAGTTTCTCGGGAAATGCTTGTTTAGCTTCAGGATATTATAAGGCTTCTCCTCCCCGATTCTTCTCCTAAAACCAGCATCATAGGCCCCAGAAAGATGTTCTCATCTACCAGGATTCCCCATTTTATAGATGACAAACCTATAGCTAAGCAATGCATTCTTCGTACTCACTTTATTGCAAGTGACTGAAGCAAAAATGGGATTTATTGGCTTCTGCAAATGAAACGTCCCGGGGGTAAGCAAAGTTGCAGATGTGGCTGGATTTAGATCTCGCGCCATGGTCCACTTTAGACGGCCACCATTGCACACGGCAGAAATGACCTCAGCAGTCCTCGGCTTCCACAGAGCTGAAGTGCCTGCCTCAGTCCCAGGAGGGGGCGGCATATCCTTGGCCCCAGTGGGGTCACGTGCCCATCCCAGTGGCTGGGACAGCACAGCGTGTTTGGTTTAACCAGGTCACATGCCTGATTCAGGGGGCCAGTGTGGGAGCCAGCATCTCACTCCAAGCTGGGGGGCTGTGAGCAGGAGGGGCGCTGCCTCGATGCAGAACTGGGGTGTAATGCCATAAGAGGGATGGGGGTGCAGGGTTGGGGGAGGAACAGTAGAGGCCTTGCTACCATTTGTAGTACTTAAATTAAAATTTAAAAAACGACCTTTGAATCCCGCTAGGGGGAGTCTCCCCCGCCCCCCTCAAGGAGGAATCCCCAATAGAAAAAAAGAATAGTTTGTGACTGTTGGAGGAAAGCTAAATGAAGCCCAAGTGTTTCCCCATTTGCGTCTGTTCTCTGCCCTTCCTTCTCCTCCCTTACCACCAGCGTCAGCTCCCTGCAGTGGCTCCTTCAGGACAAAGATTGGTGTTGGACTCTCAGCCTTGGCACTGAATGGGAAACATTGTTACTTATATCTCCAGCTCCCCACCCACAATCCTGACCATTCGGGTGTTGCCTTCACCTAAGAACACAGCTCCTTTCCGATGCTGCTTGCGTGTTTGGTTTGGGAAAGTTGCCAAGTATTGACAGTTGTTCATTTTGGCCCTGGGTGTTGGGCCTGAACCTCCTGGAAGTCAGAGGCTTTGATTTCACCTCCCTGCTATGAGCGCATCCATTTCTCTTGTTTCTCATCATTCATTCTCCACGCACTTCCTGGCTGCACACACAGATTCTGCAGCCACGTTCCTCCACCGTGTCCCCCAGGTTTTACCTGACCACTTGGTTACATCCATTTGCCAGGTGGAAACCTGTGTTCTTCCCACTCTCCTGGAGATGCTGATGTAATCGTGCAAGTTACCTGTGAGGAGGAGGAGCTGGAGCGTAACACACAGCGCGGGTCAGGGGTTCTGCCCGGGGCGGGCCGTGTCCTTGCTGACAGCCGGTCCTCTCTCCTGCACTCGGTCTCACTCGGTTCAGGTGAAGGTTCTGTGATCACGTCCTTTGTAAATGACACGGACCCCACTTCTATTCTCATTTTATCCCAAAGCAACTGAAATACTGAGATGAATAAGTGGACTTTCTGGATTTGCCACAAATGAATCCCCTTCTCTAACCGTGCCGCAAAATGCGTCCTTCCCTCTTGCCTTTGCTAGACACACAGGGGACAAAAGTGTCTGCCACGGTGTTTATAACTTTCAACTTTTCTATCCGTTATCTGTTGCTTTAACAAACCACACTGGCACTTAGTGGCTTAAGGCAACAGCCATTTTATTTGTTCATTGTTCGGTGGGTCAGCAAGTAGGGCTGGACTCCCGCTGGTCTCTGCTGGTCTCCTCTGGGGCGTGCTTTGCCTGGGGTCATTCATGTGGCTGCAGTCACCTGGCAACTGAGGTGGGACTGGATGGTTTGAGGTAGCCTCGCTCATATGTAAGGGGGTCGGTGCTGGCCATTGTGTAGGCCATGATCTCCGGCAGGCTAACTTGGTAAGAAGTCCCCCCAAGAGAGAGTCCAGCCTGCTGTGCAAGCCTGCTTCAATCACCTCATTGTGTCAAATTTACTAATGAGCCATTGGCCAAAGCAAGTCATGTGACCCAGTCCAGCATCAGTGTGGGAGGGCACCACCCAAAGGCCTGAGTACAGGGAGGGGGGGACCCACTGAAAGCTATTACTGTAAAAACTTACCACGTAAGTGAAATGCCTACATCATTTCTTGAACTGAAAGATGAGACTTGCCTGGGAAGGTGTCAGGGCCAACCTATGACCAGGAAGAGAATGTGTCAGAGATTTACAGACCCGGAGCAGAAATAGAGACCCCTATAGGCGGAGCGTGGGCTGGGCATTGGAGCATGACCCCAACTGTAAAACCAAGCACGCTTCAAAGCTGAGTGTAGGCCGGTCCAGGGGGCCTGTCTAGATACTTAATATGCGACTACATTTAAGGCCTTTCCAAAGGATTTCTAGGGGAAGGTGATGTATGGTTTAGATCAGTGGTCAGCAAACTCATGAGTCAACAGAGCCAAATATCAACAGTACAACGATTGAAATTTCTTGTGAGAGCCGAAAACCGACTTCTGCGCTTGGGCCACGAAGTTTCCATCGCACTGTACGTGCGCGCCTGCACGTGGTGTTTTGTGGAAGAGCCACACTCAAGGGGCCAAAGAGCTGCACGTGGCTCACGAGCCGCAGTTTGCAGACCACTGGGCTAGATAAATCAGGTTGGTCCTTGAAAAAAGTCCGTGGGGTGGGTAGTAGCTTTATGTGCATTTTACAAAAGTGGAAACTGAGGTTTAGGAAGCTAAACTCACCCAAGCTCACGAGGCTAAAACAAAAGTGCTGGGACGGGAACGCTGTTTGTCTAGAGAGCCTCGGTTATATTACACACGGAGTCATGCTGTCTAGTCCATCATATGGGACAAAAGGATGGAGGTCTATGGCACACACGTGTCTCTCTTAGGCCCCACAATTCACACGTAAAGTCCTGTGGCGTGCCAATCCTCCTTGGAACGGTTTCCTTCCCCTGGACTCCAAAGCCACAGACAGAATTGGGGAGGGGCCGTGGGAGGGCGACGGCTCCCACAGTCCTTACAGAATAAGCGTTGTGGCTAATGGGCTTGGCTGCTTCCTAATTGAGCTCTGGGACCCCGTCCCAGTTAAATGACTCCTGCAGCGAACGCTTTCAGATCGCTGCAACTGCTGCTCCAGAGGTGTCAAACCTCGTGCTCGCTTTCCCCAGCTCTAAGGAGATAGGCCTTGTTTCTCAGCAAAATAGCTGCTGAGCCCAGCATATCTGGCTGGAAGGGTATAAATAACCTTCTCTGTATGCCAGCGCCGTCCCATCAAACGGAGTCATTGAAGCTCAGAGATTTAGAGTGATTGCCCTCCAACACGTCTTAATAATGGAATTAGTCCAATAGTACCAATCGGTACAGATGATGATTAGAACGTAATGAGGGATGAGAAATGCTCTTCTGGAATTAAGTCCATTTCTCCCATAAACATTAAGGAAAAGTCAGAGCAATATCAAGTCAATTGAGTCTTTGTCCTTCTGTGCTCTGTGCCCGTGGCCCCACCTCCACCTCCAAGAACCTTGCCTTCCATTTTTCCCAGCTTCCCTCCAACACACCTGGAGCATCACCCAGATGTTCAGTTAGGATTTTAAAAAACGAGGCCCCACAGATTGTGTGTGTGTGTGCTTGTTGCCCAGCCATATATACATTCTTTAATTTTTTTTTTTGGCGAAGAGCAGCAAAAAAGCGATAGCATGTGTCCGACAGGTGTTCCTACACCTGCTTTGCAGAGGGGTTGCTGCGGCAGGAGGGAAGGCTGTGCTTGGCTGCTGTGGAAGAAGAACGCATGTACTCGATGGCATTCCGCGGAGCATGATTTGCATAGTCTGTAAATTGTACAGAACTATCATGCCGAAAACTCAGGGCTTTCTGATGGCGAGTGAGTCTGATTTATATCTATTTCCAGAAACTAAAGCATTCTGTAACAACTGGAAGGCTTACTTGATAATTTGTAGGAAGCACAATATAGGTTAGGTAGGTGAGGGTCTTTTTGTTTTTTTTTAAGAGAGAGAGAAAGGGAGAGGGAGAGAGAGAGAGTAACATCAATGATGAGAGAGAATCATTGATCGGCTGCCTCCTGCACACCCCCTATTGGGGATGGAGCCTGCAACCCGGGTATGTGCCCTGGCTGGGAATCGAACCATGACCTCTTGGTTCATGGGTCAACACTCAACCATTGAGCCACACCGGCTGGGCTTTTTTTTTTTTTTAAAGTAAACCTCTTGACAAATAAATGATGCTTTTAAAAGCATAATGCACTATTTTTTTCCTAATTCTGCCCTGAAGATATACACATATCATCTGCCTCGATTTCCAAGATCTCAGTTCACACCCGTGTGTGTAATATTTGCTGTTCTTCAAAGTGGGAGACATCCTGGAAAAATCAATTACTTAATGAGCTCCCATATTCAGATTTGTGGTTGTTTGCTTTGGAACAGAATATAAATTCGGAGGCACGTTTAACATGGAACCATAGCATAGGCTGATGTAAGTGAACATCCGCGTGGGTGATGAGAAAAAGGGATGGAAAGAATGTCTCCAAAAAAAGACAGGACAGAGAGTCTGTTTCACGACAAAGCTTCTTGCTTTGACTCAATGATGCAATGAAGGTCCACGTTGGGAAGAAGGCTTTGATTTTGATGTCAAATCCAGCCTTTGAAGTGCTTCCCAGAAGCAGAAATAGGGAGGAAGGTATCTGGAATTCCATTCCACTAGGATTTGAAAGGCATGGACTGTTTATAAGATTATCCAAGAATTTGTAGATGAAACAGACACAATCTTTGGCCTCAAGAGATGATCTGCCCGTGTGGTAGATACGCATCTCCCAAACATGAGGCAAATGTGCTGTACGTTTGGGACTTGATCCAGGGCGTGGTTGTGCAACACTGTAAATGTACTGAGTGCCCGTGATTTGTACACTCTCCAATGGTTAACTTTATGTCATGTAAATTTTGCATCGTGGCTCAGTGGTTAAGCGTTAACCTATGAACCAGGAAGTCACAGTTCGATTCCCGGTCAGGGCACATGCCCGGGTTGCAGGCTTGATCCCCAATAGGGGGCGTGCAGGAGGCAGCCGATCAATGATTCTCTCTCATCATTGATGTTTCTCTCTCTCTCCCTCTCCTGTCCTCCCTCATGGTGAGGAGGCACAAGGAGAAAGGAGGGACCCCGTGTCCTTGGGAATGTTTGCCCACCCTCTGGAGGAAAGGAGGCTAATGCTTGGCAAGGAAGGGGCACTTGGGGGCCTGCAATACCCGGGTGTCTGAGCTCTTTCGTCTTACTAGCGGGAACCTGGTATTTTGAAGACGTTGCCATTCTCTGGCCATTCTGGGTTAGGACACAGTCCTGGGAAGAGTGGTTTCACTGGAAGGGATTTGCCCACCTGGTGAGAGCTGGGCGCCATGAGGGTTCATCTGACAGGCCATGCACTGGAGGCAAGAGCCGTAGATCAGAAAACCAGCTCTCCGCTTACTCACGGTGAGGCCCTGGGCAACTCAAGTTCATTCCTTCTGTGACATTCTGCTTCCTGCCCTAGCAAACCGGGCATCACAAAAACAGCCTCCCCGGCTTCAGATGACTGCCACACATGCAGAGCGTCTTGCACAGAGGAGACACGGATACATGTTCATAGCCCCCCTTCCTTTCCCATCTCCCAGCCCCTCACCGCACCCCTCGGCCTCGACTTGAACTTCTCATCATGGAAGTCGTTTCCTATGACGAAGCAACAACACTGGCCTGAGAAATGACCTTCATTTGGTTCCCGTTACACGGTGCTGGCGCGAGGCCTTAGAAGGCAATGGAGGTCTGTGGGTCCGGGGTCCAAGGAAGGAAGACCCTCCTTTTCTAGACCTCTTTCCTTAATTCGGCAGCGAGGAATGTGGGCAGCGTCGTCAAAACCAAAGAACGTTCGGATTGGCTCCTCAAGATCATTTCCTCCCATCCTCTCGTTTTATAGCTGGGGAGGAGGGGCGGTCCTGTCAGCCATCCCCCCTCAGTGGCCCTCCAGTTGGTTCCTGTTAGGGAACGTGCTGATGCTCTTCATTCGCCCCTTGAGAGCCACTCTCCCTCCTGCCCACTCTCCTCCCTGGCCTGGGGGGCTCACCTGGCTGGAGCACATCAGTGGGCCCCCTTGCCCTCTGGTTTCTAGTGGCGTTTGACCAATGGGAAGCATCAGAAGTGGATCGAAGGGCAGAAGGGTGTGAGGTCAGGATATTTCTCTCCTGGGACCCCTCCTTGCCAGATCACTACAGGTTACTCATGAGCCTCTAGCCAATAGCCAGAGCTTCTGTGGGGCAGCCCTGCCCAGTACAGCCCTCCCCTGTGGGTCTGATCCATGCTCCCTCCCTTGCCAGTTCATGCCTCGGTTGGAAAATGGAAGCAGTTCCCAATGTTGTCCCCTCCTGGGTTCCTTGTTAGGTCCCTGAACCCTGCTGCGCCTTTGTCAGCAAGCCCATATTCCTCAGGCACACAGTTTGAATATGTCGCCTGCAGAGACCCTCAGTGATAGAAGGAAGGACTCTGTTTCCCTAACTTGGTATTTTCTTGAGGGAGGACTTCCACTGGATTTGCAAACAAAATCCAGCCCACTGTCTGTCTGTCTGTCTGTCTTAGCTGCCCAAGAGCTAAGAATATTTTTTTTTTTATTTCAGAGAGGAAGGGAGAGGGGGGAGAGAGATAGAAGCACCAATGATGAGAGAGAATCACCGATCGGCTGCCTCCTGCACATTCCACATTGGGGATCAAGCCTGCAACCTGGGCATGTGTCCTGACTGGGAATCGAACCACCACCTCCTGGTTCATAGGTCAACTGCTCAACCACTGAGCCACACCGGCCAGGCAAGCTAAGAATACTTTTCTAGGATTTTAAAAAAATGCTTGAAAATAAATCAAAAGAAGAATATTTTGTGATATAGGAAAAGTCAAATGTCAGACTCGACAGTGAACTTTCATTGGGACACAGCCATGTCCATTATGCCTTGAGCTGCTTTCACACGGTCGTGGCAGGATTGAGTAGTCGCAGCAGAGACCCAATGTCCTGCCAAGTGTGACATGTTGACTCTCTAACTTCTTTACAGAAAAAAGTCATGACCTTTGACCTAGATATCGCTCCTGGCCTTTCCCTTCGCCCTTGGTCAAATTTGACTGTAAGGCACACAATGCTTTATTTGGGGCTCTGTAGGAATTGCCATTTGGAAACACGGACCTAGGTACCAATTCCAACCTCAATCCAAGCGGGGAAAGAAAGGGACAGAGCTTATAAAGACAGAAAGAAAAAAAAAAAAGGGGGAGCTTTCAAGTGGATTACACAAGATGCTTTGAGAACGCTGCGATTAGTGCTGGCCAGCTGACGGGTACTGCGCCGTGCGTGATCAGTCGTGTGTGTCCGTTGTAGGTGAAATCTTCGCTTTTTCATAGGAAGTTCAGCAATGCAGAGCTCGTTCCAGGAGCTGTGTCAGGACGTGACCATGGTGGCTTAGCCCCGTTCCGAAGTTCCGTTTCATGTGGACTGGGGCCTGTCCGCTCAGCTCCCTGAAGGTACCCTGGCTCCATGTTTTATTTCTCTCTTAACAAGGCCAACTCCGTTTTGCTGCTTTCCTTTGACATGCCTCCTTCCTTCTCTGTCCTAGATCAAAGGGACGGCACCCACTCTTTAGATCCAGACTTGTTCTTGGCAGGCTTGTTCCAAGGCCTTGGCTGAGAGAGAGAGGATAGCAGGCCTCCGAGAGTCTGGGAAGGCAGATTTAAAGCCACGTTCTCTCATGGGCTATCTCTGTCGGACCCATGTGTCCATCTCTCAGTCGATTCTGAGCTCAGGAGGAAAGAGAGTATGATTTATTAACTCCCTGGAACCCCTAGCAAGTTCTTTCTCCTCAGTCTCCCAATCTTAGTGCCGTCATTAGAAACCTCATAATTTCTCACCTGAGTCACTAAAATATCCTCCCATCTGGCCTCCCTGCCTCCAGCATCACCTCCGTCCTAGCCAATGTCATCTTTCTAAAATACAAATCCGACCTTATTTCCTCTCTCCTGTGATGACTGGGGTTATGCCTATCTCTGCCCACACCCTGGGCAGTGCCTTTCCACACAGATTCTAGACTCGGGCAGGTGACTTGCTTTGGCCAAGGGGATAACAACAAACTTGACGCGAAGACTAAAAACCGTCACTGGCATGCGGCCTCCTTGCTTGGACTCCTCCCGATGCCACAGAATGTGCCCACAGTGGCCTGCTGTGGAGAAAAGCCAAGCTGTCCCAGACAAGGCCCTCCTAGGTGAGCCAGGCCCCAGCCGACCTGCTAGCAGACCACAAATGCATAGCAAGGCCAGCCCAGAGCAGCAGACGTGTGAGAAAACAATCAAAAGTCGTTTTACGTCTCTAAGCTTTGGGGTGCTTTGTTATTCAGCAATAGCCAACTAATACACCCTCTTAAAACCCTTCAGTTTCTCTGCCTCTTCAGCAGAGCCCAGACTCCTTCGCTTACTGACACATAAGGCTTTTTCATCGTCTTCCTGAGCCCCACAGGCTTCCGCTAACCAGCCCGCTCCTGTGATGCGCAACTAGCACTGTAAAAACCGGCTCCCAACACCCTCGCTGCTTCGCCAGCGACTCCTCAGCGTGGCGCCTTGATTTCTCTCTCCCAGTGAGTTGCTGGTTTCCTCTGCTCTGCCTGCCCCTCACACTGAGTCGACCTTGGCTTCCCTCTTTGATTATAACTTTAAGTCAGCATTTTCTAAACTTTGAGTTGTACTCCATTGGGTCATGACTAGCTTTTTTAGATGAAATACAAATATATATATATATATATATATATATATATATATATATATATCAGAATAAAATAGAAAATATCACAGTGAATCACATAATAAGAGTAAAATTTCAATGTATATATATATTGGTTTGCCATGTAAAATATATTGTTTTCTGTGAGATGTAGTCAAAACGTGTGAGAACACACACTGCTTTAGAATCTCTCTCCCTCTGGCTACTCTGAGTTAATACCACCCCAAGTCTACCTGGTCCTCACGCCCTACCCCAGATGGGCCCTCACAGGCGTCTTTCCCCCAGGAGGTGCCCATTCTCACTCAACCTCATCAACCTCTCCACCCACATTGCTCCCACCCCCAAGAAGCCCCCATCACCCCGAAGCCCCAGCTGCACCTTTGCGATTTGTTTTTTTTTCCCCCCTCCACCAATAACAATCTTCCCTTCCTCATTCATCTGGAAAATTCCCACTTGCTCGGGGTGCCGTGCGTCCTGCATTATTGCATCTTCAATGTCCTCAAGCGGCACATTCTCAGGGCGGCCTCTCCATCCCCTCCCCTCCCCCCAATTCCACTCCCACTTGTGATTTGTCAAAGCTTCTAAGTGTGTTGTTTTTAAAACTTAACTTCTACTTCCCTGGAGAGTCCCTTGTGTCCTTACCTGCTCCCACTGCCCGGTGCATGCAGCGGTCACAGCCCCAAACAGTCACTGGATACCATCGTTGGATCTGTGTGAGCATATTTTCTGCACAAAATGGAGCCCCTTGAGGCCCAGGCCCGAGTCTTGCTTATCTTCCTCCCACCGGCACCGGAGCAGGGCCTGGCAGCGATAGGAGTTGGCACTCAACTTGAGTTGAAAGTGTCCCCTTGGTATGTTTTGGGGGTGCACAGGAGACAGCTACAGGTGGTCTCTGTGGGAAGGTGATGGCCCCAGGAAGCCATTTTCAGAGGGCACGTGCCAGTGCTGGAGCCCCCCGCAGGGAAAAGGGGGAGCCGGCAGCTGGGCCCACTGAGGACTCCAACCGCCATGGTCCCGGGAACTTGGAAAACGAAGTGAAATGAAAAAGCCCAAACCCACACAATGTGATGAAGCAGGGAGACATGCGCAGCCTCTTCAGGAGGGTTCTGTGTGCGGACGGAGGAGGCAAGTGAAGGAGCACAGCAGCCATCAGAGATGAGAAACCCCCAGGAAAGGCCAGGGCTGCGGGGCACGGGGGGATTACAGGCCTGGGGAGGGAGGGAGGTCAGAGCTGAAGCCCAGAAGGTGCGACGATGGGCGTGCAAGGAGCCCTGGCCGCCAGAAGAGACCTTTCTCACGCATCATAAAGGAGCAGGTGAACAGCAGTAAAGGGAGCTCCGGGAGGTGCTTTAGTTCCCCGGCAGGTACACTCTAGGAAACGCAAATGAATTCCTCGTTCCACGCTGTGTTCGCGCAGGTACCGTGGTGGGGTTTTCCCACGTACCGCGTGTCCCAGATACCAGGTGTCCAATAAAGGCCGCTGTGTGGCCACCGGCAATTGATTACAGGTGCAAGGAAAGGTTGCCAAGCACAAGCACGAAAGGGGGAAGCTAGCACAGGAGGCTGGGAAAATGTCCCTCTAAGTTGGGCACATCATAGAAAGAGGATTAATTTCTTTTTTTTTTTTTTTTCTTAATTAAATCTTTATTGTTCAGATTATTACAGGTGTTCCACTTTTTTTCCCCCCATAGCTCCCCTCCACCTGATTCCCCACCCCACCCCATGCCCTTACCCCCCGCCACTGTCTTCATCCATAGGAGTAAGATTTTTGTCCAATCTCTTCCCGCAACCCTCACACTTGCTTCCCCTGAGAATCGTCAGTCCACTCCCTTTCTATGTCCCTGATTCTATTATATTCACCAGTCCATTCTGTTCTTCAGATTTTTTATTCACTTGATTTTTAGATTCACTTGTTGGTAGGTATGTATTTGATGTCATTTTGTTGTTCATAATTTTTATCTTTACCTTTTTCTTCTTCTTCTTCTTCTTAAAGAATACCCTTCAGCATTTCATGTAATCCTGGTTTGGTGGCGATGAACTCCTTTAGCTTTTTCTTGTCTGTGAAGCTCTTTATCTGACCTTCAACTCTGAATGATAGCTTTGCTGGGTAGAGTAATCTTGGTTGTAGGTTCTTGCTGTTCATCACTTTGAATATTTCTTGCCACTCCCTTCTGGCCTGCATAGTTTCTGCCGAGAAATCAGCTGACAGTCGTATGGGTACTCCCTTGTAGGTAATTAACTGTTTTTCTCTTGCTGCTTTTAATATTCTCTCTTTGTCTTTTGCCCTTGGCATTTTAATTATGATGTGTCTTGGTGTGGTCCTCTTTGGGTTCCTCTTGTATGGGGTTCTGTGCGCTTCCTGAACTTGTAAGTCTATTTCTTTCACCAGGTAGGGAAAGTTTTCTGTCATTATTTCTTCTAATAGGTTTTCAATATTTTGCTCTCTCCCTTCTTCTGGCACCCCAAAAATTCGGATGTTGTTTCGCTTAAAGTTGTCCCAGAGGCTCCTTACATTATCTTCATATTTTTGGATTCTTTTTTTTTTTTGTTTTTCTGGTTGGATGTTTTTTGTTTCCACATATTTCAGATCTTTGGTTTGATTCTTGGGGTATGTTGATCTACAGTTGAGTTTCTGTATATTCTTTATTTCAGACAGTGTATGCTTCATTTCTGACTGGTCCTTTTCCATTTTTTTGGCATTCTCATTAAGGTCCTTGAAGGTCTCACTAAGCTCCTCAGAAGTGTCATCAAGTTTCTCGGCAGTTTTTAGAAGATTCTTGAGTAACCTTATAAATGTGATTCTGAACTCTATGTCATCCAGTAGTTTGCTTTCCTCCGTTTCTTTCATTCGTGACATGTTTCTTTGTTTCTGCATTTTGGCTTCTTCCCTGTGTTGATGGAGTGGCTTTGTGTGGTAGGTGACCTATAGGGGGCAGTAGCTCAGCCTCCCCAATCACCTGATGTGGATGCTCTTGGTACACCCCTTTGTGGGCTGAGTGCAAAGTCTTGGTGTAGTTAAGCCTGAATTGCTGTTGGTACGCTGGGAGGAATTGACCTCCAGGCCAATTAGCTGTGAGCACTCCCTGTGTCTATAATGGAAGAAGTGCTGCGCTTATGGGGCAGGACTTGTTTCAGTGGGGCTTTGGTGCTCACTGAGTCTGCCTCTTGAATGTGTCACTTATGGATGTGAGGAGTTGAAATCTGTTGTCTCACACTGACCACTAGGTACACTGGCTTCTGGATCTCCAATGGGGTGCAGGTCAGCTACTGTCTGAGGCCACTCAGCAGGAGCTACAGTGAGAGCTGCAGTTTTCTCCTCTTTGCTTGGGGTTTGGAGGTTTTGGAGCTGTCTGACCCGGGCTGCAAGTTTTCTAGGTTAAGCTGCAATAGGGCAGGCTTTCTTATGCTAATTGAGCTGCTTGGAGCTTGGGTGGGTTTGTAGGTTGTGTGGGGTCTCAGGGCGTCACTAGGTTAGGGCGTGGCAAACAGCAATGGCTGCTAGTAAGCCCGCTCTGTGTCCCCGACCATGTCCTGGAATCCTGTGCCCCAGTGCCGTAAACAATTATTCCTGCGCGCAGCTCTGCTAGCAAGCCACTCTCACTGGCAGACAGTCCAGCTTCTCCCCGTAGGAGTTTGGGTCCCCCACGTCTCCCCAGAGACTGGATTTCAGAGTAATCGGGGGCTTGTCTCCCTTCGGGTTGAAAAAAGCAACGCACCCAGTCGTCCGCCGCCAGCCCGGATCCCGTGCCTCCGTACCTCAGCTTTTCAGCGCTCGTGCACGTCTCAATGCTCTTTTCTCTTTCCTTCTAGTTGTAGAACTTCCACTCAGCCAGCTTTCCCGTGGTGCTGGGTGATAGACGTTTTATCTTTTAGTTGCAGTTTAAATTGTTGTCGGAGGCAGCAGTTTAGGTGTTTACCTATGCCGCCATCTTGGATTCCCCCTCCCCAAAGAGGATTAATTTCTGCAGGCAGGGGTGCTTATGAACAATTCCGGGGCCTAGCACAGTGCCTGGCACATGCGTAGGAGGAGACAGCTGACGAGGAATCCATGAATTCCCTTCTAGCGCTTTCACCCTTTTAAAACAAATACCTGTTTTTATTGATTCCGGAGAGGAAGGGTTAGGGAGAAAGGGATAGAAACATAAATAATGGGAGAGATTGATTGGCTGCCTCCTGCCCGCGCCCCTCTGGGGATAGAGCCTGCAACCTGGGCATATGCCCTTGACCTGGAATTGACCTGTGACCTCCTGGTTCATAGGTCAACGTTCAACCACCGAGCCACCCCAGTCGGACCGCCTTCACCCTTTCTAAAGCAACCAAACCCTGCTGGTTTGTAAGAATAGCACGTCCCAGGAAAAGCCAGGTGGCTTTCGAAGGCTGCGCTAACCTGGCAAGGAGGGGCAGGGAACGGGAAGTGAGGAGGGGGAGGTGTTGAGAAGTTTCGAGAAGGAGAAAGAGGCCATCTCCCTCTTAGGCCACACAGATCAGATTCAAGGAGACAATTTCCCAGATGAGTGAACCTCCCAACCGATTCCCTCCATCAGATTCCGAGGAAGAGGAAGCAGGCGGGTGAGACCCAGCGCGTGGAAGTGACTTGGACTGGGAATTCGCAGTGAGGTGTGTCAAGGAACATGAACTCGCCGGCAGCTTCCCGCTTTGCTAATGGCATCAACTCGGGAAATGTGGGGACCGGAACCAGATGATGACTCAATTACCTCGGCGGCGGCGAGAGAAGGTGCCCACGCTCCAGGCAGGCATCCGGAAACGGCACGGCGGCATCAGAAAGACACTGTCAAGTGGCTTCTGAAAGGCGGGGCGCGCCAACCTCCGGGTGTCAGCTAGGGTGCTGCGCTCACAAGCAATTCCTGCCCACCCCAACCTGAAGAGAGGGAGACGAATGCTTCAGGTTTAGTGAAGTTGCGTGTGGCCAATGTACCTTTCCACACCCTCATTTGCCTGCCCAGTGTTGACTCATTCATTCCAGACCTGTTTGCGGAGCACGCACTATGTGCCAGGCCCTGAAACAGGATAGAGAGGACACAGTGGCGAATAAGACACACGTGGCTCTGCCTGCAGGCAGTTACGAAGGGATGAAAAGTGCAGGAAGAGGGAGAGTACAGCGTGTTCCAGAAACACAAGCAAGGGGCGTCTGACCCTGACTTGGGGATCCTCTCGGTCTCACCTGCCACTCTCCAGCCAGATGGGCTCCCTCTGGTTCCCCTGAATGTGTCCTACATATTCTTGACTTCAGGCCTGGGAGTAGACATCCACCTGGCCTACTCAGGCCTTGTTAATTCTTTAAGGCCCAGCTTCTGTGTCCAATTCCTCCTGAAGAGATTTCCAGCGAAGAGGGCTGTGAATGAGCACTTTTAGGTCCGCACCCTGTTCCAGGGCTCCACACACACACAATGGTAGACAAAAAAATTTTTATTTATTAAAAAAAACACGTTATTGTTCAGATTATTATAGTTGTTCCGCTTTCCCACCACCCCCCTATATCTCCCCTCCACCCGGTTCCCACCCCACCCCATGCCCTTGCCCCCCACACTGTCCTCATCCATAGGTGTATGATTTTTCTCCAGTCTCTTCCCGCATCCCCCACACCCCTTTCCCCCCAAGAATTGTCAGTCCACTCCCTTTCTGTGCCCCTGATTCTATTATATTCACCAGATTATTCTGTTCATCAGATTTTTACTCACTTGATTTTTAGATTCACTTGTTGATAGATATGTATTTGTTGTTCATAATTTTTATCTTTACCTTTTTCTTCTTCTTCCTCTTCTTAAAGAATACCCTTCAACATTTCATATAATACTGGTTTGGCAGTGATGAGCTCCTTTAGCTTTTTCTTGTCTGTGAAGCTCTTTATCTGCCCTTCAATTCTGAATGATAGCTTTGCTGGGTAGAGTAATCTTGGTTGTAGGTTCTTGCTATTCATCACTTTGAATATTTCTTGCCACTCCCGTCTGGCCTGCATAGTTTCTGTTGAGAAATCAGCTGACAATAGTATGGGTGCTCCCTTGTAGGTAACTAACTGTTTTTCTCTTGCTGCTTTTAATATTCTCTCTTTGTCTTTTGCTCTTGGCATTTTAATGATGATGTGTCTTGGTGTGGTCCTCTTTGGATTCCTTTTGTTTGGGTTCTCTGTGCTTCCTGTACTTGTAAGTCTATTTCTTTCACCAGGTGGGGGAAGTTTTCTGTCATTATTTCTTCAAATAGGTTTTCAGTATCTTGCTCTCTCTCTTCTTGTGGCACCCCCATAATTCTGATGTTGGTGCGCTTGAAGTTGTCCCAGAGGCTCCTTACACTATCTTCATATTTTTGGATTCTTTTTTCTTTTTGCTTTTCCAGTTGGGTGTTTTTTGCTTCTTTGTATTTCAAATCTTTGACATGATTCTTGCGATCCACTAGTCTGCTGTTGGATCTCTGTATATTATTTTTTATTTCAGTCAGTGTATGCTTAATTTCTAGTTGGTCCTTTTTCATATCCTCGAGGGTCTCACTAAATTTGTTGGCCTTTTCTAGAAAATTCTTGAAAAACCTTATAACCATGGTTTTGAACTCTATATCCAGTCATTTGCTTTCCTCCATTTCTTTCATCTGTAACCTGTTTCTTTGTCTCCGCATTTTGGCTGCTTCCCTGAGTTGATAGAGTGGCTTTGTGTGCTAGGTGTCCTATAGGGCCCAGTGGCTCAGCCTCCCCAGTTACCTGAGGTGGACACTCTGGGTGCATCCCTTTTTGGGCTGTGTGCACAGTCTTGTTGTAGTTAAGCCTTGATTGTTGTTGGTATCAGTGGGAGGAATTTACCTCCAGGCCAATTGGCTGTGAGGATCAGCTGTGTCCACTCTGGGAGAACTTCTCTGCTGGAACACCCTTATGAGATAAGACTTGCTTCAGTGGGGCTTTGGTGCTCACTGAGTCTGCCCCCTGAGTGTATTCCTTATGGATCTGAGGAGTTGTATTCTGGATGGTCCCATTCTGACCCCTGGGTACACTGGCTCTTGGATCTCCAAGGAGGTGCTAATTTAGCCTCTACCTCAGGCCACCCAGCAGGAGCTATGGAGAGATCTGCAGATTCCTCTTCTTTGTTTGGGTTTTGGAGGTGCCCAGATGAGGCCCAGCTGTGAAGCAATGCAAGCTGCTGTGGGGCCTTGGGCCTTCTTTTGGATGTTCTGGGTCTCTCTGACTCAGCTGCAGTTTGTTAGATAAGTTTAGATTTCAAAGGACCAGGCCATTCATATGCAAAAGCCTCTGCACACAGCTTGGATGGGGCGGAGTCTCAGGGCAGAGCAAACAGCAATGGCTTCCCGTCAGCCCTGCCCTAAGAGGCCCCCCAGGTCTCAGTGTCCCGTAGTAATCACTGAATCACCTCTGAGAGAAAGCCGCCCTCGAGTTCCACCCACTGCCAGACAGTCCAGTTTCTCCCGTAGGAGTCTGGGTCCCCAGCGTCTTGCCCGGAACTGGAGTTCAGAGCAGTCGGGAGCTTGTGTCTCCCTGCGGATTGAAAAAGCCAGCCGCGTACTCAGTTGCCAGCCCTCTCCGTGCACACCTCCATACCTCTGCACTTTACTTCCGCAGCTCCTCTGAGTCTCAGTGTGCTTTTCTCTTCCCTTCTAGTTGTAGAATTTCCACTCAGCCAGCCTTCCTGTGGTTCTGGATGATGTCCGTTTTGTCTTTTAGTTTTAGTTTTGAAGTGGTTGT
Source organism: Corynorhinus townsendii (assembly GCA_026230045.1). NCBI lineage: Eukaryota > Metazoa > Chordata > Mammalia > Chiroptera > Vespertilionidae > Corynorhinus > Corynorhinus townsendii. The sequence continues at coordinate 8,045,582 of JAPDVU010000013.1, forward strand.
GCGAGGCAGCAAGCTCAGGTGTTTACCTATGCTGCCATCTTGGTTTCTCCTCTGTATCCCTCCACGTCTTGACCAGAACATAGTCTCCTGGTCAATGGCGCTGAGCCAGGAACTCAAGAGGAGGGTCAGAAGGCCTTCTAACCGGAGGGAGATTTAAGTAGAAGAGATACCCAGTATGTAGTTCTTAAGAAACTGGCCCCTGATCTCCACTGTAGGAAGATCCTGAGGCATTCCAGGGCCTATTGGAATGACTGACAAAAATAATTTTTAAAGAAACCCAAACACAAATGGGCATGCTCAGAGACAAAACAGATCTCTTTCTGGACCCCAAACGAAAGGAAATGCCATGAGCGAGGCTGATGCCATGGGCAGCGGGCGCGAAGGCGGGCGCGGGCTGTGCATGTTCGTGTTCGGGGTGGTAACGGGGACCTGACGTGTCCTGTGGGAGGCGGGAGAGAGTCTGTTTCCCTGAGTGAGAGCAGAACTTCAGTGGACGCCTGTGCCCGTGAAAGAAGGAAGACAGAAGGATGCACGAGACCCCTGCCTGGGCAGCGGGGCCCACGAAGCTGAGTAGCTTGAAAGGTGGGAAATAAGGAATGTCACCTTGAAGTGGGAGCACGGATCAAGCAGGCCACTGGGTTGACAACTGGCTCTTTTCAACGTCAATGGAACAGGAGGCTCTGAACTGCTGCGAGAGAGAGAGAGAGAGAGAGAGAGAGAGAGAGAGAGAGAGAGAGAGAGAGAGGAAGAAGAGAGAGAGAAGGAGAAAATGAAGAAAAAAGAAAGACTGGGTCAGAATAAAGCAACCACAGCATTGCCAGAGCTGGGAGAACAAAGGGAGGGGGAAATGAAACTGCCTCCCACCCTGTGCCTTCAACCCCAAATTCTAAAACACATGGAGGAAATGGAGACAAAAGCGATCAGTGACGAGGAGATACATTGACTCCAGACGACATGACAATAATATGAAGAGGTCTTTAACGTAGTCACCGTTAAGGTCCTCAGAGAGACAAGGGAAGGGGTAGCATGCAGGAAAAACCAGGACAGGAAATCCTAAAGCAGAATCCGTGAAACAAAACCAGGTGGGTCTCAAGATAACTCATTGGAAATCCTGGGGTGGAAGGGAAATAAAATCATTGAAATAAAAATCACAATGAATGGGCTGTCCTCTGGCCCGGACACATTTGAGCAGCTGGTTCAGGGACTGGAGAAACAGTACTGAGAAAATGAGCCAGAAGGCAGCGGAGAGTGAGAAGGAGAGTATTAACCGACAACACAGCAGCGAGAAAACAGGGAGAAAAGTTGGGGTGGCTCCAATAGGAACTCCTGAAGAAGAGAAGGAGAGGGTGGCAGAGAAGACGTATTTGTGGAGACCATGGCTGATAATTTTCTGGACTCCAAGGCAGATGCATGTGTTCGACGAGTGCCGAACAGATCCCTTTTTGATTTTGTTATTGCCGTGTGTGACCTGGCTCCTTCCTGCCTCCCTGACTTCATCGACCGTAGCTCTCTTCCTCGCTCGTATTGCGTTGGCCATACTGATCTCCTTGCTCAGTTGAACAAAACAAGGCCACACCCACCTTACAGCTTCTCTATGCGCTTTCTCTGAAGTGCTTTCCCCCCAAGATACTCCGCATGGCTCACCCTCTTAAGATTTCTCTTATCAGGGAGGCCTTCCCTGATAGAAGCACATAAATATTTGCTTAGGAAATTGAATGACAGAATGGGCAAACGAGCCAATACTCTCCTTTTCCTACCGCGCCACCTCCCCACCCACAGGTACGTGGTACCTGGCACAGTGTCAGGCACATGGATCCACGGTCAACTTAGTCTCGGTAAGTTTCATGCAAAGCCCTGGCTGGGTCCTAAAAGCTGGCATCGTTGTGCGCATGTGAGTTAATATTTAGCGACAGATACGCTCAATCTAGTTTCCCTAACGTTTATCACTCTTGGTAGTGGAATGATTAAATTATGGAACATTAAAAGGGGGCTGAGCCCTAGCTGGTTTGGCTCAGTGCATAGCACGTCGGCCTGCGGACTGAAGGGTCCCAGGTTCGATTCCGGTCAAGGGCATGTGCCTTGGTTGTGGGCACATCCCCAGTAGGAGGTGTGCAGGAGACAACTGATCGATGTTTCTAACTCTCTCTCCCTCTCCCTTCCTCTCTGTAAAAAAACCCAATAAAATATATTTAAAAAATAAAAATAAAAGGGGGCTGAGCCCTGGAGCATCGTCCCGTAGACCAGAAGGTGGCCGGTTCAGTTCCTGCTCAGGGCACATACCTAGGTTGTAGGTTTCATCCCCAGGCAGGCGATCAATGGATGTTTCTCTCCGACATCAACGTTTCTCTCTCAAAATCAATAAAAACATACCCTTGGGTGAGGACTTAAAAGCGGGGGAGGGGCGTGCTCAGGGATCATTCGCTTCGACTTCCACATTTTACATGAAACCTGAGGCCAAGGGAAGGGAAGCGGGGACACTGCCCGGCAGCTGAACAGGCGGGACCAGAAAGCAGACTCTGACTCTGGGTCCTCGCCTTGGGCCACACCACGTCCTCTTTACCCTCCTTGCACTCAGAGGGAAACTGGGTCAGGAATAACCCTATTCCTCGAACGAGCATCTCCTAACCCTGTGTCCACACACACCGTCTCGGGGTCACCAGAGGGCAACCCTACCTGCTTCAGGGAAGATGGGGCTCCCACTTCATTTCAAATGTGATTTCGACGTGTTTTTATTTCTACAGCTTCTTGTCATTAAGAGCCTATAATTAAAATAATTAGACGGAGACTCTTGCCTGTTAATCAGTCTACATTTCAATAAAACATTTTTAAAATTCACAGTCCAAAGCTGCTACCTTATTATTTAAGCATGAGTTCCCTTATAGAAATTGTCACCACAGCTCTGCCAAACAGTTATTTATAGAGAAAAATCTGTGCGCCTTTCCTGGTACACCGATGCTGAAGTTACCCAAGGGGTCGCAGGAGACGGGAGGTGGGGGGTGGGAGGAAGCTTGCATCCCCGCGTCGCTGGCTCTGGACGACTCCCAGCCCCTCTTCTGGAGGCAGGGCTTGTCAAGAGGGGGAGAAGGAACAGTTTTGCAGCAGCAATGGGACTCCCGGTGCTAGATTTTGGGTGTCGTGCGTACATATACACACACACAGATGCATGGGTGGTGACAGTGATGAGAAGAGATTTTTAAGCTGCTATAATCCAGACAGGGCACATGCCAGGGATACAGACAGGCCTGGGACGCTAAAAGCACTGTAAGCTGTAACCTTGACCGTCTGATCGTCCGACTCTGCTCTCTGTTTACTGTAGCTGTTGGCCTCCGGGAGCCTTGGGCTAGAGCGTTTCTGTAAACTGTGCCCTTTGCCTTCCCCACAGAGGTGACCGGGGAGGGTCAGGCCTGGGAGGCCATGGAGGCGGGGTTTGGAACTGATGCCGTGTATTTTTGTTTTGTTTGTTATTATTGTTATTTTTTGTTAATCCTCACCTGAGGATATTTTTTTCCTTTGATTTTTAGAGAGAGTGGAAGGGAGGATGAGAGGGAGGTAGAGAGGGAATGAGGGAGAGAGAAATGGAGGGAAGGGGAGAGAGAGAGAGAGAGAGAGAGAGAGAAACATCAATGAGAGAGAGACTAAGTAAGGTAGCACAGAGCCGTGGGTTTGCGGCCCTGCCATGCCGTGTAGTGTCGGTGAGACCTGGGGTTAGTTCCATTTCTTCTTCAAACCCCAGTTTCCACATCTCTTAGGTGAAGATAAGATTCCCTGCCTGGAGAGGTGCTGTTTGCAGGAGTGAACCAGATGCGGGGTTTAGCCGCTCGGCCGGCGGATATGAAATGCTTCAGAAATGCTATTCATCGCCACAGCCTCACCCAGGGGAATGGCTACAACGTCCCCTCAGGGGCCTTCAGCGTGACGGAATAGCTGGCCAGGTTGGCTTTGCCAGCTTTCTGGTTCCCTCCAGCCAGAACTTCATATTTTAGGGCGACGGGGTGCCCTTCCATTCATTCCTGAAAAGGTTTTACGTTCACGGGTCTTATCAGTAATTCTCTTCTCGGTGTGCAGCGCAGTTCCTTTCGTCTGGAGCAAAACCCGGGGGACACGGGAGTGACGAGGTATGAAGGATCCCTTTTCAAATGAGGAAACAGCTGACATTTCTTCAGTGACACGGGTGTCTGACCTCAGCCGTGGTACCCGCGGCCGCCCTGCTGGTGGGGGACACTTCATTAGCTGCCCCAGAGCACCGAGCTGTCCGTCACAGACGCCCAGCGGGCTCCTGCGCTCTCTGTCGGCGTGAACGTATTAGAAATCGTGAGGTGTCCATCCTGCCCTTACGCGGTGTGAGTCAATGCAGTCGTCAGACACGGCAGCCCGTGTGTAAAGGTTTCTTAGACCCTGTGCAGGCCACACCGACCCGTGAAACAGACACTGTGATTTCGTGTCCCTGCTCTGTGTTTGTGACTGAAAAATCAGGGGAGCTTTATATTTAAAAGTCCTCAGGTTGGGAAAGCCAGGAAAACGGAGGTCCGTTTTCTGCGGTTATCTGCTCGACAGGAAGGCTGGGGGACCTTATTCAAGGAAGACCCACCCCTTTCTTTCACGGAGAACACACAAGATGCCTTTTCTCATTCCTCCTCTCCCCTTCCCCAAACTTGCCTCTCCATTTCTTTCTTTTTCTTCTTAATCCTCACCCCCGGCTATCTTTTCCCATTGATTTTTAGAGAGTGGAAGGGAGGGAGGAGAGAGAGAAAGAGAGAAACATCCATGTGCGAGAGGCACGTCCATTGGTTGCCTCCCAGACGCGCCCAACTTTGGGGCCAGGGAATGAGGGGGTGAACCTGCAACCCAGGCGCGTGCTCTTGACGGGAAACCAAACCCATGATCCTTCCATGCATGGGCAGACGCTCTACCACTGAGCCACACCGGCCAGGGCTGTCTTTCCGTTTCTTACGGCAGCAAAACAGAACCAGTGTATTGCAGCCATCACTTGGTGTACATACCGGATGGACCCGAGGCCCTGGGTTCAAACCTTGGATCTGCAGCTTAGTCGCTAGTTTTGTGCTCTCGGGCAAATCATTTCGTCTTCCAACGTATAAGGAACAGCACCCTCAAAGGATGCTGTGACATGAGACATGTGCAATCATTTGTTCTCGCTACATACGTACATTAGGGTCCAGAATCCTTTCCAGGGAAATGACGTTTTAACGCTCCTCTTTTTCTGCATGTGCTAAGTTTTCCTGAAGCGCGAGCGGTAAGCTGTCTAGTACAACGTTTAGAGATGTCTACCCTCTAAGGAATATTGCGAAAAGGTTTGCTTACGATTCCTTTTAAAGACGGTGATGTCTAGCTTTTAACTGAGCTCTTGCTATTGGCAAGTGCCTCGCCTGTATCAGTTCATTCTGTCCTCACAGCGACTCCACGAGGAGACTGAAGGCCAGGGAGGGGAGATGGCATGCGGCTTGATGGAGCAAGGGACCCAACCCAGTTAGCTACGCTCAAGGCCCACACTGCAGCTGCCCACGCAGCAGGGCCAGGCACCTCACCCCAGTGTCCGTCTCATGGGTACTAATCCGCTCAGCCAGAAGGACCAAGGGGAGGGGGGGCAGGAAGTTTGGCCAGCGGGCCTCTAGATGTATGTGGGGTTGGTGATGCAGCCGTTTCCCACCTGGGTTCCCAGAGGCGTGTAACCTGGCTTTGGGGGGGAAGGTCCGCATGCCCTGGCCCCCGGTTGGCACAACAGAGCAAGAAAGCACTTGGCAGGGCCCTCGCTGGTTTGGCCCCGTGGATAGAGCGTCAGCCTGTGGACTGAAGTGTCCCAGTTCGATGCTGGTCAAGGGCGTGTACCTTGGTAGCAGGTTCACCGGCCTGGTCTCACATCGATGTTTCTCTCTGTCTCTCCCTCTCCCACCCGCTCTTCCTAAAATTCAATGGGAAAATAGCCTCGGGTGAGGATTAACAACAACGGGGGCGGGGGGGGGGGGGGGGGAAGTACGTCCTTGGCAGGAAACATCACGTTGACCCCTTTGATCTTGCAGGCTCACTGAAACCTTCAAAAGTGAGGGAGCCCTTAGTCGCGAGGCATAAGGTTAACTCCCGTTTATTATAAACGTATCCTCCTACGAAATCCATGGTGTTGCCGCGGAGACCTTTAACCTCCACCAGCTTCTGAAAAACCGCGTCACCCATTTGAGCCGCATCATGAAGAAGCAGCTTTCTATCGTTTTTATTTTCTTACTTTTCGTCGGTATCAGTGTGATCCATGAGCCTTCCAAGGCCGATGCTATCCAAAACAGCAGTCGTAAATCATACATATGTATAGCACTTAATCACGCGGCCGCCAAAGAACGAAGGGGGTGTTGCGTTATCAGCATCCCATTAAGCACCCAGCATGCTGATGATCCAGTGGCGAGGCTGCGAAGCGGTTCCCCGTATCACCACTTGCCTTCCTGCTCCTCTGCAGGAGGAAGAGATTATTAATGCTCACATCCGGGCTTCGGCTGTAAGCAGGCGTGGACCAAAGTCAATTAGACAGCAGCATCCCCGAAGCCCTGGAAATGTGTAACCTCATTGAACAATACGCCGCATCCTCCTCGCCCTCCCATCTCAGGAGGAAGACGGGAGAGGTGGGGGGTGGGGCGCGAGGTGGGGGAGAGAAGACAGACCATCCCCGAGCCCTCCTGTGAGCAAGGCCGTCAGGGCTGGAACGTCGCATCTCCATGACTAACGACTGTTTCGTTGCCATTCCGGATCCCCTTGGTTTTATTATTGCTGAAGGCAAATGAAAGGATCGGAGGTGATACCCAGTACACGGGAAGAGCTAACAATAAGACCCGCTCAAATGTGGTGTGGGGGCTCCCTTAAGAGAGAAGATTCTCATCGCTGGCCGTGCTCACGCCGCGTGGGCTGCCCCTCTGTCGGGGATTTTGAAGAGGGGATTTCCTATCAGAAAAGATGCCCGGGTCCCTGGCTGGTGTGGCTCAGTGGATAGAGCGTTGGCCTGTGGACTCAAGGGTCCCAGGTTCGATTCCAGCCAAGGCCACATGGCTGGGTTGTGGGCTCAATCCCCAGTGGGGGGCATGCAGGAGGCAGCCCATGAATGATTCTCTCTCATCATTGGTGTTTCTATCTCTCTCTCCCCCTCTCCCTTCCTCTCTGAAATCAATAAAAATATATTTTAAAGAAAGGAAAAGGAAAGGAAAGACGTCCAGGGTCACTTCTTCAGCCAACAGAGATGCCAACCTCCTCTTCCTTCTCTGCGATAGAGGTTCCCAGTGTAGAATGCCCACTTCCCAGACAGGGAAAGGCAGGAGTGGCCACGTGGCCAGTTCTGGACGGTGGGACGTTAGCAGGCGTCTCGGCGGAAGAGATGGGGAGGATTTGGAGAAAAGGTTTTCAAGGAGACTCACTGGGACCCTCACACACTGCTGGAGGGATCGGCCCACCGTGCGGCCACTTTGGAAAATAACGCGGCAGTTATAAAAAAAAACGAAAACAGGGAGTCGCCGTATCACTCCGTTACCAAGCGATTCTACTCCTAGGTACATACTCCCGAGAATAGAAGACATGTTCCCATACGCACTCCGACACAGGATTCGTAGCAGCGTTATTCATCGCAGCCAAAAAGTGCGACTCACTCAAATGTCCGTATCCAGTGTGTCACATCCCCACGGCGGGGGGGGTGGGGGGCGGGGAGACGGCACAGTGGCGCAGCCAGCCGGGAGAGATGGAAAGGAGTGCAGTGTGGATATGTCCATTCAGTGGGTAAACCTGGAGAACCGTATGCTCAGTGAAAGCAGCCAGACACAAAAGGCCTTGCATTGCAGGATTCCGTTTGTGTTGAATGTACAGACGAGGCACAGAGACGGAAAGTGGGTAGCAGTTGCCTGGGCCGGGGGGAGGGGTGAGGTGGAGGTGGGGAGACAGGCTATGGGCACTGGCTGAATAACTCAAACGTTTTGGGATTGCGTAGTGGTGATGACTGCACAGCCTTGGGAATATTCTAAAAACCACCGGATGATACACGTCCAAGGGGTGAATTGTACGGTGTGTGAGTTATCTCTCAATGGAAAAAGAACAGAGACAGCCCAGGCCAGGTGGCTCGGGTGGTTGAGTGCCCTCCTGTACAGCAAAAAGTTGTGGGTTCTCTCTCTCTCTCATCAATAAAAACATATCCTTGGGTGAGAATAGAAAAAAGAAAAAAGAAAAAAGAGACAGACTCAGTGGACCTACCAGGAAGGCCTTTTGCCTGTTGCCCGCACCACCCCCTCTTCCTCCCTGAAGGTGAAGGCGAGGCCTGCAGGCCAGTCGCCGTGCTGTGACGGCGAAGACCAAGGCCGCTAGAGGATGGACAGAGCAGTCAGGACCCACTGACCCTCACCCTCGTTTAGGCTGCTGTCTGTCCGGTTTTCTGGGGCTGGGGGCTGAATGCAGTCCTCACTAAGGTACCTCCCCAAAGCAGTTCCTGTGGAGAGGGAAAAGGACCGAGTGAGGAAGTGCGGTACGCGGAGAGACCTAGGAAAATCGCTGCTCAGAAGGTGCGGTGTAAAGAGGATTCCCCATTTTATAGAGATGGGTAGTGCCTGTGCTGTTACAAGAAGTGGTTTCAAGTTTAAGCGTATGGAGCTGCATTATGATACAAAGGAATGAAAAGGGAAATATGTGTTTAAGGCGTCTTTAAGGGAAATACAATAAATATGAATAATTACCACTATAACTGTCCCATTAAGGCATGCTCTGCCGTCAAAGATGAAGAGTCTATTTTTGGATAGTTTCCAAAATGCCTGGAAGGGAAACTCATAATGGTGGATCCTAGATAAGACCGGAGACATTTAAAAACAATTTGTTACGTAATAAATAGCCATAATTTGGGTATAAGAGGAGCCATTATGAGTGAAGACAGGAAAAAATATGCTGGCATTTATAGTCTTCTCTGAGAGATGAGCATGTCCCGGTGCCATTTTAAGCCAAACTTTCTGAAATCTGGACTCATTAATTCACCATCTCGTTCACATGCTTGGATTGAATAGACAGACATCTTCGCACCCCAGCTACTGACTTTCCGCCCTGTCCCCAGGTTATAAAATTCTGGGGTTCTGATTTTTTTATTGTTTTAAGTATTACAAATAGTAGTACATATGTCTCCTTTTTTTCCCCCCCCATTCACCTCCCCCTGACCTCCCCTACCCCCCAGTACATGCCTTCACCTTCCCGCCCCCCCCCACCCCCACCCAGTGTCTTGTATCCATTGGTTGTGCTTATATGCATGCGTACAAGTCCTTCGGTTGGTCTCTTACAGCCCCCCTCGCCCAACCTCCCCTGTCTTCCCAATGTAGTTTGACAGTCTGTTCAATGCTTCTTTGCCTCTGTATCTTTTTCCCACCATTTCTTTCCTTTAAAAAGTTTTGCCTTTGCAGACTGGAAATAAACATATAATAACAAAACAAAACAAAACAAAAAAATGTTTGAGTCCCCATTTCAATGTCTAACAGTTCCTTATGTGTACATGTCAGCAATGATATCTGGATGGTGGGCACATGGTGGCAATGCCGGTCCGACCCTCTCTGGTTTGGTCCTAGGTAACCTGCAGCGGTGCACAGCCGCTGACTGGGGTTCTGAATTTCAAAGTCATTGACAAAAAGAACACGCTGTGCTTCGAGTTGCTTCCATTGGCTTCAGCAAAATGAGGTAAAGTTTGATTCCCATGCACGATCATTCTCAGAAATAAGCCGTGTGAAAAAAAAAATAGAGGGATCCTAATATTTAGCACTCATCGGGCATTTTAAACGACCAACGATTTTGTTCAAAGACTGAGAAATCAAATTAACCACAGAGATGCCCGAGGAAACAATTGACAATTAAACCAGGAATTAAAACAACACAGACGAATTCAGCAACGCCAGGAATTCAAACACCACGGACAGACCAAGCCACCTTTTGAATTCCCTTTATAAAAGTAGTGTGGGGAAGACCAGCTTGGGAATCGGGGCTGTGCTCCGCAGGTCACGACTTGAGCCGTATGCGTCTCAGCTACGCTCACCTGGTTTCACATCCATAGGCGTGCCACCGCCTGGTCCGCAGAGCAAACAAGAAATGTGTGTGAAAGCCCTTGGAAAAGTCCAAGAAATTAGAGCCATTTGAGGAGCTGTGATGGCGATGGCGTTATAAATGATACTTTGTATCTAATTATCATTCTGTTCTTCTTTTATTCTTCCTACCGCTGTGGGCGTGTCAGCTCCCAAACCACTTCAACTCCTGTGGATAAACGCTCAGCAAAGAGGGCCATCTTTGATATAAAAACAACTGTGGATCATCACTTCTCAGGGACTAAAAAGCAGTTTTTAAAAACCCATAGCTTCTAGCCATTATCACTTCCTCCTAAGGGAATGATGTGTCCACTCATTATATTGAACTGTAGCCTTCTGGCTACCGGCTGTGCGCACGGCTCTCCCACAGGGGTTCTCAAAGGTCGCGGGGGGGGGGGTGTTATGCACTCGGGGGGCTGACGGTTGCCCTTGGCGCTGGCTGGCTTTCTAGAGCAGGTACCAAGCCGAGAAGAGCAGGGCTCACCGTTTCTGGAACCTTCCTAGAGCCTATTTCCTAAGTATAGGTAGACGCCATATGGAATCCCTCCAAGGCCTGACATACGTGTGAGGGCGGGAGAGAGACAATAAATACGTTTAGCCGGACAGGAGCCTTTGCTGAAGAAACGAATCCCAACAATTAGCCCTTGCATCAGAAATGTATTGCGGAGCGTCGCAGGGCTGGGAACAATGCCTGTTCTCCGTCCCACTGGCCTTTCCAGCAGCGTCCTCGTGCAGCTAAATTTCACGCTCAGCCCCCACGTCGCAACGCCCACCGCCTGCAAGGGACCCGTGGTGGCGCAGGCGTCTGCGCCGGGGTAGGTTTATAAATAGACGCAGATGTGATAGCAGGAAGGTCCTTAGACGTGCACGCAAAGGCTGCGGCTTCCTTCAAACAGCGCGTTTCCCTGGCGTGCCCTTTAATGAGCGTGGTGTGTTTGTGCTTTTTAACCAGTGTGTTGCGTGATTCGTTTTGTTGTGAAGAGGGGTTCTCTGGGGGACTAGGCTGTGCGCCTGGAAAGCCAGTGACTTCCAGTTTGTGTCCGGAGTCGGGATCTGAGCCCTGAGGGACAGAGGGAGTGAACACTGTCCCTCCCTTTTGTGTCCTCGGGCCTCACGCCGCCTGACCCTCTAACCCAGCTGAGCGATGGATGCTGAGAGGAAGCAGGTGAGTCCTCCTGCCCAGGACTTCATGTCCCCCAGGGGGAAGGTCCCTGAAGTCATATGAGCACCAGGGTGATCATGGCTACTTTAAGGATAAGTCGAATTGTGATATTTTAAAGAAATTAGCCTAATGTTAAGGTTCTTAAGCTGTAGGGCCAGCCCGGCCGGTGTGGCTCAGTGGTTGAGTGTCCATCTATGAGCCAGGAGGTCACAGTTCGATTCCTGCTCAGTCAGGACACATGCTCTGTTCCCAGTGGGGGGCGTGCAGGAGGCAGCTGATCAATGATTCTCTCTCACCAGTGATGTTTCTATCTCTCTCTCCCTTTCTCTCTGGAATCAATTAAAAAAAAAGTTTGTTGTTGTTTTTTCTTTGTTTGTGTTTTTTAGAAGATGTAGGGCCACATGAAGGGAACAACTATCATGAACTTCCGAAAGGAACTGAATCTTTATAAGAAAACATCACCTTTGGCTGATGCCACGTGACTTCCATGTTCTTACTTTTCATTAGTTATGGGATGTTGTATTCTCTCTTTTTAAAAAAGATATATTTTATTGGTTTTTCACAGAGAGGAAGAGAGAGTTAGAAACAACAATGAGAGAGAAACATCAATCAGCTGCCTCCTGCACACCCCATAGTGGGGATGTGGCCACAACCAAGGTACATGCCCTTGACCGGAATCGAACCTGGGACCCTTTAATCCACAGGCAGGTGCTCTATCCACTGAGCCAAACCAGTTATGGCAGGATCTTGTGTTCTTGAGTTTGTTAGGACCCTCCCCCGCCCGCCTTGTTAAATCCTAAAGAATTAGTCAACTCTTCTCCCGTCACCAGCTGTTGGGAAACATAGGAAGCTCACGGGGGTGGGACCCGGAAAGTGATTTTTCTAAGAGGCCCAGTTCCGAGGAACGCTGCAATCTCAGAACGTGAGCGGCGGCCCGACGCTCACCCGCCCCAGCAGCGCTTAGCGGCCCGCGCGGCGCGTTGTGATGGGCCTGGAACAAGCGATCAGGTAGCATTCGGAGCAGCACGCTCCTCTGGGCTCCTGCTCTGATCTCCCTGAGAGGGTGTCATGCCTCCTAGCCCCCGAGCCCAGCCAACCTTCCCCTCTCATTCCTCCCCACCGGCAGGCGTCCTCTCCCGCCTCCTGTCTCGCTCCCCTGGGACCCGCGCACGGAGATGCTGCTCATGCCTTCCAGCCACATCCTTGCTGGGTGACGAGGGGACGTGGCCACCTTTCTCCCCCACCTTTTATTCTCGCTCCTTGAAAGAGGAGAGAGCGGTAGAAGCGGCAGCAAAAGGAAACAGCTGCTACAAATCCCACTTTCAATGTGTAGGCTGCTGGGGGGGCGGCGGGGGGGAGGGGGGAGGATAGTTACGCCAGCTTCAAAGGATGAGTACACCCCTTCACACCTCCCTAAAGAGCAGGAGCCGTGAGGCAAGCATAGCTTCTCCGCGGGGCGCCCAGGTGCCCTTTAAGGCCTGTGTGCATGGACCAGGGCGAGGTGTTAGGGAGGGGGAGTGTGGGGGAGGGGTGTATGGGGGAGGGGTGCATGGGGGAGGAGTGTGGGGGAGGGGGAGTGTGGGGGCGGGGGAGTGTGGGGGAGGGGAGTGTGGGGGAGGGTGTATGGGGGAGGAGTGTGGGGGAGGGGTAGTGTGGGGGAAGGGTGTATGGGGGAGGGGGAGTGTGGGGGAGGGGGAGTGTGGGGGAAGGGTGTATGGGGGAGGGGGAGTGTAGGGGAGGGGGAGTGTGGGGGAGGGGTGTATGGGGGAGGGTGTATGGGGGAGGGGGAGTGTGGAGGAGGGGGAGTGTGGGGGAGAGGTTCCCCTTTCCTCCTCTGCATGGAAGAGTGTCTCTCAGGCAGCTCAGCTCTCATACACGCGTGCAGTCTCCTGGCTGGAGAATGTCCTCCATTACCTGGTTCAAGGTCATTTATACAAAAAACCTCCGTGACAAATTCTTTTCGGAGCTCGGTGTCAAAACAGACCTGTTCCCCCTCAACACCCAGCTTGTTTGCTTCTATTAGAAAAAAAGGAGTTACGTAACTCACCGTGTTTTCCTCTTGGCTTTGGTTACCGGGAAGCTAAAAGTTTGCATGTAGGATTTGACTGAAAGATGGTTTTCGCCTCTCTTTTCCCCTCCTTGCCTTTACTCCTACGAAATCTGATGGACCCAAGTGCTATTTGAAGCCAAAATTTGTGAAGTTTATGATACAGAAGCTAAGAATAACAATAACCATTCCTAGGAAATGTTCTGTAATATCGGACCTGGGTAGTTAGCCATGCAGACTTTTGTCTTTTTCATAATTTCTGCCCTTTGTCCTCCAACCTTTCCTCTTTTTTCATCCCAGACCTCTTTTTAAAAATTATTTAAATTAACCATCAACAAATCAGCAGGGAAATCAATGCCTTCTTTGGGTCACAGGATTCAGGAGGGTTGCTTGGTGGGAAATTCTGAGAGAACCACTTGATCATAAAGGGGTGTTTGCTTTTCTACCTTCTTTTTTAAAAATGTTTTTATTGATTTCAGAGAAAGGAAGGGAGAGGGAGAGAGAGATAGAAACATCAATGATGAGAGAGAATCATCGATCAACTGCCTCCTGCTCGACCCCTAATGCGGATCGAGTCCGAAACCTGGGCATGTATCCTGACGGGGAATCGAACCATGACCTCCTAGTTCATCAGTCCAGTGTTCAACCACTGAGCCACACCGAGGGGGCCCTACCTTCTTTCTCCCGTTTTAACTTACTAGGTAGAAATCACACTGGCCTCATTAAAATTGGTACTAACCATGGTGCAGATGATTTTCTGCATTCAAATTTGAACTCTACTTTTTAAAATTGGGCATTTGTGGGCAATCTTGCCATTACTATCATGTCCATACATGTCTGATTATCAGGGACTTTCTAGATTTCAAATATTCTGATTCTTTCCTATGAAAAAAGCCCCAGAAATTCCTGTTAACTTGATGCCCTCAATATGTCTCACAAAATATCTCATATACTTGGTCACAGGATAAAAATCCCAGGTCCAACTAGATATTCCCACTTGGCATTTAGAGACTGTGGCCACCAGAACCCTGAGTTTTAAAAGAGTCACACCCGGGGGAGTCGGGAAACTGCAAATTACTGTGAGAAAATGGCTATGACCAGCTGCAGGGCCTCCCATATTCGTAATGAAATCCTGGTATTCGTAATTATCGACTCGTCACGTTTCTTACCAACACCATCCTATATAATAAAAGGCTAATGTGCAAATCTACCAAACGGCAGAACGCCCTGCCACTATGATGCGCACGGATCGCCAGGGGGCAGACGCTCGATGCAGAAGCTGCCCCCTGGTGGTCCGTGCGCTCCCACAGGGGGAGCGCTGCTCAGCCAGAAGCCAGGCTCACGGCTGGTGAGTGCAGTGGCGGTGGCGGGAGCCTCTCCTGACTGCAGGGAGCGGGCCTAAGCCAGCAGTCGGACATCCCCCGAGGACTCCCGGTCTGCGAGAGGGCACAGGCTGGGCTGAGGACCCCCCCCCCCCCCGCCACCACCAAGTGCATGAATTTCGTGCACTGGGCCTCTAGTTACTGGGTAATGATCACATTCTTCCCCAGACATAGAATCATTCCAAGGAAGTCTGGGATCCAATATGAGAGAGGTATTTTCTAATGATAACAATCCTCTCTCTGCCGCTCATTCATCATTAGTCCATTCACAGTGATGATCTTAGAACAATGTGTTCCTGTAGATCCACCTATCGATCGGCAGTTACAGATATATTACTGTTTTCACTTTACAGATGGATAAGACAGCTCGGAGGTGTCCCGTGGCCTGTCCCAGTGCTCTGCCCCTCCTACGTGAAAAAGTATAAAATGGCATTTGTATTATCTCTCACTCTGCATTTGTAAAGGTTAGCTAGATTAATCTGCCTTAAGCAACACACAAGCACTGAGTAAGCATGGGCGTGTGTGCATAGACGAACCGCCACATACCAAATAGCTATTAGCCTGGATACATTTGAAGAAAGCTGCCCTAGGAAGAATTTCTAAAGCTAAGCTCCAGATCTAAAGGTGTTAATGCAACAGCCCTATTAATATTCTACAAAACTGTTTAGAACTGATTAGGCCACTCTAACATGCCACTGCAGATACAGAGGAAACAAATAATTTTACAGTGTTTGTGAGGCCCAAGTGAAGGGCCCGGGCAATTGCTGAGGCAAACAGGGAACATTGGTTTAGGATTTCTGTATGTATAGTCACTAATATATCTACACAAAGAAACACAAAATAACAGGATTTTTTTTTTGGGTCTGAATAACAATCTCTACGTTAATTTTGTGTGTGTGTATGTAAGATAGATGTAGATGCCCAGGTTGCGGGCTCAGTCCCCAGCTGGGAGAGTGCAGAAGGCAGCCGATCAATGATTCTCTCTCATCTTTGCTGTTTCTATCTCTCTCTCCCTCTCCCTTCCTCTCTGAAATCAATAAAAAAAAAAACACACCTATTTTTTTAAAAGATAGATGTAGAATTGGAAATGATTTGAAGAACAGAAGTGCATCTGATGTTTTTGCTAGCGGAGGCCAAGGCGGGCGGGCGGGGGGGGGGGTAACCTACTTCCTGGGAACTCGGCAGCGGTGGCCTTGGCTCACCGTGCGTGTCAACAAGAATCAGTGAAACACGCTGCCCTCTCCTTGCCCCTGTTCTCGCTCCTCATCTTCAAGGTCTCGTTGAGTAAGAAACCCTTCCCTTTCCTCAAAGCGTTCCCTTCCAGAAGGCCTGCTCTGGCTCAGCACTGCTCTTCCAGCGGCCTGCTCCTCATGCGCGGAAATCAGGACTGTTTGCATTTCAAATTCCGGGGTTGGCATGGTGGTGATGAAGCTCTCGATGCGTTTTGCAGTTTGTTTATTGGTTGGTTTGTTTGTCTTATAATTAAGATTAGTTCGTATCTTGTGCAAACATTCTTCTC
Source organism: Corynorhinus townsendii (assembly GCA_026230045.1). Lineage (NCBI taxonomy): Eukaryota > Metazoa > Chordata > Mammalia > Chiroptera > Vespertilionidae > Corynorhinus > Corynorhinus townsendii. Next base: position 8,061,774 of record JAPDVU010000013.1, read on the forward strand.
ATTCATTACGAGTGATGTAATTGGCGGGGCAGGCGTGGAACGTCCTCACGTCCCCAAATGTAGGACCCGTTTGCCTCTCTGGAGGCCAGGGAGCTGAGGCAGCCCCTCCTGGCTGATGAGGTACTTGTTACCATTACTCTTGGCCCCGAGAGGTCTGTTCCCAGGAGCCAGATCATCTTCAGACTCCAAACGTTCCGGCCTTCCTCCCCCTTGGCGTTGGTGAAAATGGTCAAGGTCACTGTATTAAGCAGCTACTAAACTACCTCATGGATACTGCCAATGGCGTAGACTTTTTCTCTAAGGGGAGATATTAGTATTACCCTTGGGATCTCAGAACCATTTTTTTTTTTTCCTTCACAAAGTAAGGATGGCCTCTAGTCTTGATCTGCTAAGCAAGAGTACAGCTTAAGGAAATTGCCGAGTGGTTAGACATAGGTAACAGGAAGGTATTTGAGAGGCAGGAAACAAGTGTCACGCCCATGAGGAAATGATGAACTACGTGTGAGTGTCAAGGGAACATTGCATATGGCATTCTAGAAACTCCGGGAAGGAGGGAGCCCCCAAAGAGCCCTCTGGACCAGGGGTCAGCAGTTTTTTTCTGTAAAAGGTTAGACAGTAAGTCCTTTCGGTTTTGCGGGCCACGTGATCTTTGCTGCAATTAGTCAACTCGCTATTTTAGCGCAAAAACAACTACGGGCAATAATGTGTTTGATTGTGTTCCAATAAAACTTTATTTATAAAAACAGGTGGTGGGCCAGATTTGGCCCGTGAGACGTAGATTGTTGACGCCTGTTCTAGACCAAACTCCAGCCAATGCAGAAACCTGTTTCGCAGCCCGCAGCCCATTCTATATTTGGACAGCTCTGACACTTGGAGGTTTGCCTCATACAAAGCTATACGCGGTGTCTCTCTGAAACTCCCACCGCCATCTCTGACCTGCACCATGGCAGTAGCCTCCTGAGTAATCCTGGGTTTACCTATTGCGCTTTCTACAATCTAGTCTCTCTGCCCAGCAGCCACTTTAAAAAAACCCTTATAAAGTATAGGCCAAATGATGTCATTCTTCAGCTGAAGGACCTTTGATGGGTGCCCACAACCTTTAGACTAAGTCGAGGGATGCCTTCCTTTGGCCCATAAGGCCCTGACTACCTGGTTCATGATTGTGTCTCCAAACGTATGTCCTCGTACTCACTCATCTGGGGCCACACTGGCCTCTTGATGCTCTCAAATATGCGCATGCATTGCCACCCCAGGGCCTTTGCACGTGGTTTCTGCCTGGAATTCCTTCTCCCACCTGCAGGGCTGGCTCCCTCCTTCATTCAGGTCTCTGCTCAAATGTCACCCTCATCCGAGAAGCCTTCTCCCACTGCTTTATTGGTCATGCTTATGCTTTATTTTTTAACCCCTGGTTTATTTTATTTCAGCGCACCTAGCACTCTCTAACATCTATACTAATAAAAGGGTAATATGCTAATTAGACCAGGAGACCTTCCAGATGTCCTTCCAGACAAAGCCATGGTGGCAGGGCCAAGGCAGAGGCAGTTAGGGGCCATCAGGCCAGGAGGGGAGGGCAGTTGGCAGGGGGGTCCAGTTGGGGGCGAGCAGGCTGGCAGGGGGGGGGGCAGTTGGGGGCGAGCAGGCTGGCAGGGGGGGGCAGTTGGGGGAGAGCAGGCTGTTGGGGGAGGGGCAGTTGGGGGCAGTCAGGCTGGCAAGGGGGGACAGTTGGGGGCGAGAAGGCCAGCAGGAGGGGCAGTTGGGGGCGGCAGGCCGGCAGGCAGATGAGCGGTCAGGAGCCAGTGGTCCTGGATTGCGAGAGGGATGTCCTGTGGGTCTGGGCCTAAACCGGCAGTAGGACATCCCCTGAGGGGTCCCAGATTGGAGAGTGTGCAGGCCAGGCTGAGGGACAAGCCCCCCACCCCCGCCCCAGTGCATGAATTTCGTGCACCTGGCCACTAGTTATCTAAGATAAATGTGTGTGTGTGTGAGTCCTTTTATATTTGCTCCCTCACTGCATGCCAGGGTTACATTAGTAGGAATTTATGTGCCTTGTTCATTATTATATCCCCAATGCTTACACCAGTGACTGGTATATAGCAGGTACTCGCTAAATATTTGTCAGATACACGATGAATGTAGCTTTGCCCTCTGCAGTTTCTAAAAATACATATGACCCACATTTACACACGAAGGCAAGCGCTCCATCCCCCTAAATCTCCTAGTGTCCGGGAAGACGTGGCTTTCGCACCTGTGACACTTTGCGTTATTCCCTGAGGCCCAACAGCTGATCTTGCTTCTAAGTATTGACCTTGGCTCTTGCCTGCCCTCGCCCATTAGATGACATACATCTGCCCCTGGCCACACTGGGGATCCACCCTCCCAGGCCCAGTTTGACTTTGGGGGACCTTTGTTCCCTGTCGTTTGCCCAGGCGCTTGTGAAAGGGAATCAAACCTGGCGTGTGGACATTTGGAAACCCTTTTGGCTGCTCAGCATCTGAACCCCGTCTTGTGCTTGAGCGATCCCCCACCTTGTGAGAAAGAGCCCTCTGTCGATCACAGAACCTGACATGCCCATACATTCCCTTTCCCACCCTCCTTACGGCAAGAGGACGGTTGCAGGATCTGCCTTGACCAGTCAGATAGTCGACTGCCAGCCTTCGCAGCAGAACCCAGCGCGGCTAAGGAGCACTGACTCCCCCAACCCACGCAGGCGACACTGTGACAAGGCAGCCGTGACAACGCGCCTCAGAGGCAGCAAAGGCAGAGATCCTGGTGTGCGAAGCTCTTCGCCTGACTCACGGCACGATTTACCGGGGTGTTAGGGTTATTGTTTATTGTTCTAGACTGTTTGCTCCACTGGGGCAAGGATCCTTTCTTTTGCTCCCCTGTGTGTCCCAAGCATCTAGAGCAGAGCCTGGCACATACCAGGAACTCAATGCATATTTATGAATGAATGCATGCTGAGTCTCATAGATTCCTTAATCTATGAGACTGACAGAAACGAATCAGTCTGATAACTCAAGGTTTATCACTGAAGGCCAGGAAATAGACATTTAGATATTGTTGGTGAGATTGTAAACGGCCTCAGACATCTTTTAGATCTCAAATGTAATACAGTGCCACCTCTAGGAATGTATCCTGCATACGTTCACCCAGATCTTACTTCAAAGAAGTTCACTGCAGCATCACTGGCAACAGCAAAACATTGAAAAGAACCTAAATACCAATCAATAGGGTGCTGGTTCAATACGTTATTATTGAAATACATTCAAAGAGGAGAGCTATGTGCATTGGCATGGGAAGGTTTTCAAGACTCAGAAAAGTCTGATATAAATAGTACCTCGTACTAGTTTGCAAAGACTTTAATTTAAAAAATTCAGGAGGGTATGAACAAGAAACGTTTACAGTGGCTGCTCTGGGGAGCCGGGGAGGTTGAGATTGGCAGGAAGAAGGAGATTATTGCTTTTTTATTTTATGCCCTGCCATGCTATTTGACTTATTCCTGTATGCATGTACTACTCATATTTTTAAAAACAAAGAAAATTGAGAGTTGTTTTTGCTGATCAAGTTGGCATAGTGTTTTGGTTTTGTTTATTCTTTTTAAAAAATATGTATATATTTTTTATTTCAGAGAGGAAAGGCAAGGGAGAGAGAGACAGAAACATCAATGATGAGAGAGAATCATTGATTGGCTGCCTCCTGCACGCCCCCCACTGGGAACTGAGCCAGCAACCTGGGCATGTGCCCTGACGGGAATCCAACCCTGACCTCCTAGTTCATAGGTCAACGCTCAATCACTGAGCCACGCTGACTGGCTGTCATTCTTTTTTAATGATAATACTCTATTTAGGAAAACATGTTGTAAAGCGGGCACACCTATATTACTAGAGGTGTTGTAAATTGTTACAGTTCTTTTGGGCAGTGTTTCATTATACACTGAGTGGCCAGATGATGATGATCTCTGAACACATAATAATCTGGCCACTCAGTGTGTGTGTGTGTGTGTGTGTGTGTGTGTGTATTAGAAGCCCAGTGCATGAATTCATGCATGGGTGGGGTCCGGCCTGAGGGGACTTGGGCAGTTGGCTGGCCTGCCTGCTGGTCAAACTCCTGGTCGAGGGGACAATTTGCATATTAGCCTTTTGTTATATAGGATATACACTGAGTGGCCAGATTATTATGCGTTCAGAGATCATAATAATCTGGCCACTCAGTGTATGTAATAAAAGCCTTAAAATATTTATATCATTTTTTGCTTGTAACATTTATATCTTGTAATATCTAACTTGAGGAAACCTGTCCCTCCTATCCAAAGGGCTTTATACATAAAGGTATCAATCAAATTATTATTTTAAATGTCCCCAAATTGGAAATAACTTAAATATTCAATACTATATTAAAGTGCATCCATAAGAAGTCAACATCTAGTTAAAGTGATATTTATAGATTTTGTTACACGACAAACATGTTTGAGGTATAATGCTAAGAGGAAAAAAAGTAGATCCACTATCAGACACAATGTATGGAATGATTACAACCGTGTTAACAGATATTCCTAAAAAAAAACCAAACTAATGACATAAATGTTATTAGTGGGTGGCAGAACTTTTTCCTACCCTAGTTTTATATATTTTTCAAGTTTCCCATAACAAGTGCTTATTATTTATAGTGGAAAATATAACTATTTTATAAAGAGAGAAGTGAGCCACATTTCCTATGATTTGTTCATAGTCTACCTATTCTGACATTAAATTAATCTACCAGTTTAATTTCTAAGTTCCGGGCTCACTTACCATTTCTGAAAACTGCCTAGAGCATTTTGGCAGGATCAGTCGTCAAACCTGTCAATTTTTATTATTCAAAGACACTGATTATTAATCACCAAGTGCCACTGATTTTGTCTTCTAAATATTTATTGACATCACCCCTCCTTTCCTCACCCTGTCTCACCACCACTGACCCTGCTGAAGCCTTTATCCTGACCACACTCTTAGCTTCCTTCTGGCTTCCCTCCCTCCCACCCTCCACTCTGCCATGAGAAGAATCTTGCTCCAATACTGATGAAACCGAGGGTCCTTATGGCTCTGATTAAATGTAGCTTTACATTCTAGCCCGCTCTCGCTCACATACAGGGGTGGGCAAAAGTAGGTTTAACGTTGTGAGTATGCAAAACAGTTTATTCTTATATTTATTAATTATTGTATTTATTTGTATAACAATGGTAAACCTACTTTTGCCTACCCTGTATGTAAACAGAGATATAAGAGAGAGAGAGAAGGAGAGAGAGAGAGAGAGAGACCCAGCTTCCCTCCCAGTTAATCAGCGCCTCCTGAAGCAGAAAAGACAGTAGCCCAGACCGGACAAATGGTCACAGCCTCTGGCAGGCTAATGATAACACCTTGACCTACGTTATGTTTCAGCTCCTGGGCCCTACGGTTAAATGACGCCCTGGCTACTTTCCCATCAAACCAGACAGAGGAAAATTAGAACAGACCTCAGAACTGTCCTCAAGACCCAATGTAATGGTTTATTACCCTTACTTCACCTCCAGCCAATCAGCTCCTAGCACGACCTGGACCCCCCCAACCCCCCAACCCACAGTGTCAACCCCCAAAACATGGTGTCAACACCCTAATCCACGGTGTCAACCCCCCCCCCCAACCCTCGGTGTCTTGTGGGTTTGCCCTGATCTGTCACCCCCACGCCGTCAGGGAATTCGGGCTTCTGAGCATTAGCTCCCCATTCTCCTGGGGGGTGCCATTCACAATAAAATAGCCAATGTTCCCCACTGCAGGGCTTGGTGGTTAGTGTCTGGCTCTGCTAGCAGCACTGGGTGGATGAATTCTGCTCTGCGTCCCTGTGCTGCGCGTGACTGATTTGCTGACGCCCCTCCATGGTTCTTATGGCTCCAGAGCTGTAAGAATGCAAGTCCCTCGGTGACCTACAAGGTTCTCCTGACCTGACCCCCGACCCTCTGCCTGTCCCACCTCAGCCCCATTTCTAAGAATACAGATGTGCTCATAGGTCCCTGAGCTCCCGCTGCCACCTCTTGACTTGGCTCACATCACTGCTTCAGGGTGAACTCTCTGCACCTGCTAGCACCCCACTTCCCTCTGTGTCAGCTGCTGATGTGTCGGGGGGCCTTCTCTGCCCCACCAGGCTGGACGGGCCACCCTCCCAGTACACACATTTCACTGGAGTTTCCAAGTTGCTTCTAAACATAAACAGATCAACACCACTCATGTTTCCAAAGGGCTTTCATATATGAAAACACCTCTAACCCTCATAATAACCCTGTGAAATAGGCAAGAGAGACATAATCCCCAATTTTTTTGGACAACAAATGCAAGATTCAAAGACCATAGACTTGGCCCAGGTCACACAGCTCAGAGGGCAGAGCCAAGACTGGTGCCCAGGGCTGACCCTAATGAGATGCTTTCTTCTTCCAGCCTTGCGTCCTGCTAAGCCTAGAGAGCTGCGCCTGGAGAGGCTGAGGAGTCAGTAGGGAGAAGAAGGGTCTAGCTGACGGAGAGTCTTGGAACTAGTCTAAGGAGCGGTGTTGGCTAGGTAAGCACCATTTATTGAGTCCCTGGTCTCTTCCAGATTTAGTGCTGAGCGCTTAATGCATATTGCCTTGCAGAGTGGTTAAGGGCCAGACTCCAGGGCTCATGCCTGGCTAGAATCCCAGCTCCGCTACATCATCCAATCCTCACAACATTCACAATTTACATATGAAAAAAGCTGACACCTTAGAGGACATGTTTCCCAAGGCCCCCTACCTAATGAAGGGTAAAGAGAGTTCAAGCCCACAGCCTGCCTGACGTGGAAGCCCGTGTTCTTCCCACGGCTCAGAAGACCACGGGGTTAAGAGAGGTCGGACGTTGAGGCCGTGAAGTCATTGGTCCATACTTTCTGGTGATGAGATCTTGAGCAAGTTGCTTAACCTTCTCAGGAGTCGTTTCCAAATCTCAAAATAGTAGAACCCAGCTCTGAGCACTATTGTGCATGTCAAGTAACACCTATACCTGGCGTACAGGAAGTGGCCACATGTGTTAATTATGTTGATTATGCCACTGAGCTGCGGATGCCTGGAAGGATGTTTGTGGAAACTCTCCCTGGCAGCTGGGTAGAAGCATTTGGGTAACGGTAGGGAAGGGCTGTGGGAATAACCGAGATGTGAAAGAGGGAGAACTTGACCCTGGATGCTGGCTTTGGCCGGAGTGCGGGAGACGAAAGAAAACAGTGGGCTCGCAGGAGCATGAGGAGGAATTGCGAAGGGTGCTGCTGAAGCTTCGAGTGATACATCTTCTGTGTCTTCCATTTTATCCTACTCTATCCCATAAATTACACCTCTCTTTAGAGCATCAAGTATCTCACCAAACATCTTAACTTCGTATTTGGGAGCCCTGTTCAGTACGTGCCAGTAACGACAATGATTTCTTCGTCAACTTTATTTCATGACCCGGGCCTTGAATTTTTCATTGATGTTACTGCTGAAATGAATATGAATTTCAGATATTTTCTAATCTGACTGGAGAAGGGGGTGATGTCTACTAATTCAGTCAAGATTTTAATATGCGCCAAATCCTATCTAATAAAAGAGTAATATGCAAATTAACCATCACTCCATTACACCCACAAGCCATGCCCACCAACCAATCAGGAGCGAGTATGCAAATTAACCCAACCAAGATGGTTACGGCCATGGAGAGAGCAGGGGGGGGAGGCTTGGGTTTCCCTGGTGATGGAGGAAGCCAAGCTTTCCACACACCCTGGCCAGCCCAGGCCTCCACTCCAGGCTACAAAGTTTCAATTGTAGAAGATACATAAATCCCAACAAAAATGGTGGCAACCACAGAGCTGGAGAGAGCAGGAGGCTAGGGTTGCCCCAGCGATGGAGGAAGCCAAGCTTTCCGCACACCCTGGACGGCCCAGGCCTTCACTCCAGGCTACAAAGTTTCAATTGTAGAAGATAAATAAATCCCAGATACCAGGGCCTCCACTTGGGTTGCCGGGTGGCGTGGCCAGCCTGCAAACCACCACAGGCCCCTGGCCCAGGCCTCCCCACACCCCAAGGGAACCTCCACCCTGATCCAGGACACCCTTCAGGGGAACCAGCTGGACCCCACCCATGCACCAGGCCTCTATCCTATCTAATAAAAGAGTAATATGCAGATTGACCATCACTCCAACACACAAGATGGCTGCCCCCATGTGGTCAAAGATCCTGCCCCCATATGGACACAAGATGGCCAGCAGGGGCGGGCAGTTGGGAGGGACCAGGCCTGCAAGGGAGGGAAGTTGGGGGCGACCCAGGCCTGCAGGGGAGAGCACTTGGGGGAAGCCAGGCCTGCAGGGGAGGGCAGTTAGGGGCAAACAGGCTGGCAGGGGAGCAGTTAGGCATCAATCAGGCTGGCAGGGGAGTGGTTAGGGGTGATCAGGCTGGCAGGCAGAAGGGGTTAGGGGCAATCAGGAAGGCAGGCAAGTGAGCAGCTGGGAGCCAGAAGTCCTGGACTGTGAGAGGGATGTCCGACTGCCCATTTAGGCCTGATCCCAGTGGGGGTCCCAGATTGGAGAGGGTGCAGGCTGGGCTGAAGGACACCCCCCCTGCTGTGCACTAATTTCATGCACCGGGCCTCTAGTATCATTATAACAACCTTCAACCAGAAAGCCATGTCTGTCAAATGGAATCTTGGCATAACAAGAACTCTGTTAGATACACTCTTCTTAGTCAGTAAGTGTTTGGAGTTTTTCCCCTCCCAAGCAAGGGAAAATACTGCCAGTGATTTGTTAAGAATTGATGGCTAAAAGCCTTTTATCCCAACCTGTGCTGGCCTCTACTCCACTTCATACTCGAAGGGCAGGAATCATTTCATGGAAGTTCAGAGGCAAGGGAAAATTGAGGGGTACATGCTGTTTTCACTGAAACAACACAAAAGAATTGTTAAAGCTTTGGCTTGAAGCAAGTTGTTTCTGTCTAACATGTAAACCCTCCGAATGCATCGGCTAATAAGGCCTCCTCGGGAAGTCGACATAAACAATACATGGTCTGGTGCCTGTAGTGTGAAAAATGATTGTTACCTAGACCAAGGGGGGTGAGGGGAGGGGGTGAAGGGGAGAGAGCGAAAACATTCGAGGAAGCGCTTGAAACTGCGAATCTGTTGTAACCACACCGACAAAGCCCCGTTATGAAGGGGCGTCTTGTGAGAGACTGACTAGACAAAAGAACGGCGGCCAGCCCGTACCTAAAAAGAGCGCCCTGACCCACAGCCGGCCCTGGCCCATGGCCCCGTCTCCACGATAAACAAGCTGGGAGCCAGCCAGCTATAGATCAGCCTCGTAGGAAGCCAGGTGACGATGCTGCGAACAACCCAGGAAGGTGAATAGTGACTGTAACCATCAGCCCCCAGTGGCCAGGACATCACCGACACCTGGCAGCTTCCACAGTTTTTGTCATTGCTTCCGGCTTGGGGACCAGCCAGAGAAAGGCCAGTACGCCCCCCCCCCCCTCCACCACGCACACAGGAGGCGCCCCCGTAGTTAGCCCGCCTGCAGCTTCCCCAGGACAACAGCCTGCAGCCAGGCCCCCACAGTCTCCCTTTCTCCCCAAAATAGAGCTTCCCCCACGGCTCTGCCCGCCTCTGAGTCTCTGCCAAGACGCTGGGTGGAGGCTGACTCCCTTGTTACAGTGGATGCAGGAGAAATGGCCTTTGCTTTTCTCCTCCGGTGGGTCTTCACGTATCCCACCCCTGAGAACATAGAACTAATGGAAAGACTCCGGTTTTAGTAGTGTCAACAGCAGAGGCTATGCTGCGTTTGCTATCAGGAGCAGTTGTGGGTGATATAAACAAAGCTACAGGCTTCTATATGTCCCAATGACTGTGAGCACAGAGCAGGGTAGGGGCGGCGGGGGGTGGGGGAGGAGGGTGTAAGCAAGGAGTGGGGAATTTGGATAAAAACGTAGCCGTGTGGGGCCTGGCCAGTGTGGCTCAATGATTGAGCATCAACCTAGAAACCAGGCAGGAGGTCACGGTTTGGTTCCCGGTCAAGAGCACATGCTGGGGCTGCAGGCTCGATCCCCAGTGTGGGGCCTGCAGGAGGCGGCCGATCAACGATCCTCTCTCGTCTTTGATGTTTCTAGCTCTCTCCCCCTCTCCCTTCCTCTCTGAAATCAATACGAATATTTAAAAAGTGGCCCGCGTGGGAAGAGGTATCGAACACACCGTTTACCTCCGCAGCCACATTTCTCTTTCTCCCCTGAGAACCAGCTGCATGTGCATCACGCCGAGTGGACAAAGGGCCGTGACCCTGGACCGTTCCCTTCGCTCCCTCCTCCTTCCTGTTCCTGCTGTTCCCCGTGTTGCCTTCCCTTCTTCAGTCAGCTTGATAGGAGCCTTTTCCTTAGAACAAAAAGGCATCTTTATCATCACAGAAGTTCCCTGGGCCGCGGGACCAGCTCCACGATTTGCAGGGCCTCGTGCAAAATGAAAATGTGAGCACCCCCCCCCCCCCCGCCCCGGTTCAAATTTATTCAGAATTTCTAGCAGCCACGGCAGGGGGCTACACCCTCCTGTATGCAGGGCCTGTGTGACCACACGGGCCGCCCGCCCTTGAGGCCAGCCTGGCCAGGCCCCGCGGGAAACACATTCTAGGAAACATTTGCCCCTCTCCCTCCCTCATGTTCTCTTTGCTTTCCTAAGGGAACGGCCGCTGGAAAAGGAGCAGGACTTTTGTCCCGACTTCCTCTACCCACCGTGAACCCAGGTCGCATTTGGGAGGCTCCCAGGAAAGGAGTGTGTCCCTCCCCGCCCCCTGCCCCCCCCCCCCCCCCCGCACCCAGTCTTCATCACTGCACTTTGCCAGCTCTCAGACCTGAGATCCCCAAACGCCTGGGACCGCCCAGTGGGCTTTTCTAGGAGGCTGGGAGGCCAATGTGTCCTCTTTCAGAAAAGGCGGAAATCTGTCCGTGGTGATGGACGTTAGATACTGGACGTTTGTAAACTGGGTTAAATGAATCATTAGATAGCCTGTTATTTGCTTAAAGTAATAAAAACTCACCCTGAATAGCAAGTGGCCATGACTGTTTAGCCATCGCATCCGTTTCTGTTTTTGTTTCTTTGCCAACAGTGCGTTACAGCTGTTCCCACGTCCCCCAGAGAAGGGACGGTGGGGGAGCATTGCAGACAAAAAGGACATTCTTTTTCTGGTTTCACTCTAAAGGGGCAGCTTCTTCTTCTTCGTTTTTAATCTTCACCTAAGGATATGGTTTTATTTTATTGGTTTTGAGAGAGAGAGAGAGAAACATTGATGTGAGAGAAACACCTTCCGGTTGCTTCCTGCACACCCCCCCAGCACCGGGGGTCAATCCTTCAACCTTTTGATGCGCTGGATGGCGCGCGAACCAATCGAGCCACCCGGCGAGGGCGGCAATTCTTTATTTTCAATTAGAAAAAATAAACACATGTCATCCCACGGTTTCAAAATACTAGTCTTCAGCAAGCGAGACCGGATGATTTTTTTATCAGACCAAAAAATGCATTATTCATCATCCGCTGGAAGATGCATTGGCATCAGCTTAGGGTGGAGCATTTCACAGAAGACCCGCGGGCTTTCAGAACGGGGTTGACAGGACTGAGTTTTGTACATCGCAACTGAAAGGTGATGTTTCGTTACCCAACCGAACGCAAGCACCCTTGAACTCCAGCACAGCCGGCAGGGCTCAATGGTTGACCGTCAACCTATGAACCAAGAGGTTCCGACTTGACTTGTCTACCACCGCCAACCTTGGGATTCCTGAGGTTAGTGATCGAAGGAAGGAGGGGGCCTTTTTGCATTTATTTTGTCTTTGGGTAGGACCTCAGGCCTGCGGAGGCCGAGCCACTCACGGGACAAGTCGCCGCGTCTGGTTATGCTTTCCTTCAGGCACCTGCTCACACATTCGTTCAGAGCCAAGTTCAAGTCTTCTGCAAGACACTTAAATACACGAGTATAGTGAAACGGGCAAGGATGTGCGGACGGCCTTATGACCTTGAATGAAACCACCGTCTGTCTGAGCCTCGGTTTTCTCGTCTAGGAAGTGGGGAAGCAAGAGGGTTGTTGGAAAGATAGGTGAAGGGCCCGGCACATGCTGGGTAGTCATAGGAGTCAGTTGCCTTTCCGGTCTCTCTCCGCCCCTAAATGTAGGTCTGAGATCATCATAATGCAGCCCTTCACGTCCGCCCGGCTGTGACTTAGCATCCACTGGACACTGTTACACGATCCCGCCTTTTCTTCGATGTTCCTCTCTGTCCACAATCGCCTCCCTGGCTCTCCTCACCTACCGAAATCCCACTCTTTCTTGAAGATTCATCTCAGGTCTCCCCTACTTCTCTGCCGCCTCCTAAGACCATCGCCCCATCATACCTGAAGCTCTGCGGGGTCCCTGTCATCCACACTGCCACGGTCATTAACCTTTTCACGCTAGCCTTCCCTCCCCACAGGTGCTGCAATCTGCCTGGGGGCCAGGACGGGCCCTTCTTTTCCTTGGATCCCCTGCAGAGATGATTACAGCGTGACGCCCACGACGAGTGCGCGATAATTACACGCTGCGTGTATGAATGAGGGCTGCCTCCTGTTGCATTGTGTTAAATTACACGGGTAAGCCTGGAGCTTGAAATGCAAGAAAATGACACCATTTCTCCTTCTAATGCAGATTGCTTTTTAAAATATGATCTGTCTAACTTTTTTTTTTTTTGGTTGTTTACATATGGCATTTCTCCTCCAATATTTCAATACACCACTTAAAATGGGACCGGAAGAAAAATATTAAAGTGTGTGCTTGAAATGGAAGGCGGAAAAGCACCAGCGATGACTAATGTCTTCAATTTATAGGAGATCCAATTGGGAGAGGACGGTGCTTTTTCATCAGGTTGCATAACTGCTAACAAAAACCTTTCCAGCCAGGGGATGTGTTTGGGAGGGATGTGGCCCTTCATTAACTGAGGGAAGATGTAAAAATCCAGGGCACAGCTTTCCGTGACACCCGTCTTACCCTCCATGCAGAAGCCACTCAAGCGTTTGTCGCATCGCGTGGCCTCTCCTTGTAGAATGTTTGATGGTGGACAGGAAGTAGATCGGGACAGTTTCCATAAGAACGCTTCGTTTTCATTCTCGATGTCGAGCCCTTGTTAACTGTGGTGGGCATTGCCAACTATCGAGTATTAGCGTCAGGAGCGATTAAAGGAAGGAACGATGACATGTATGTCTTTCTACTGCCACTGTTCTGGATTAAATGATCAGGATATGAAATAAATATTGCCCACTTCCTAACACTTGTCACAGCCCTTCCAGGTTAGAATAAGGAGGAATAGTCCTCCAAAGGCATCAGGACTCCTGGAACTCCAGTTAACTGGCTCACTGCAGTCCCTGTGCCAGGGTGGACGACCTTAAGGTGGCTAATAGGTGACACGGGCGAATATCGCGAGTTTGCACTGTACGTTGGCGGTCTTTCCTGCTCTCACACATGAGGATGTAAAATCTGGGCCAGGCCAAGCTGCTGTCCGCGTCTAACCTAAGGAGGAACTGAACACATTCTCCTTAAAATACACAAAAATAGCACGCTTTAAAATTTAATAACTGACGTCATCAGCCCAATGGAAAAGTTAAAATCCTGGTTGTGCAACAATTCAAATGTTTATTTTTAAGTTTGCAAAACAAAAAGTTAAAGAGCAAGAACATCTAACTGTGTGATCTAAGTCAGCTAATAAGAACAGATTTTAAATTCTAAACTCTTCCTGTGCTTCTGATCTCAAGGATTTGTGTTGCTCTGACGTAGATGTGAGAATTGAGATCTATAAAACAGCATTTTGACTCAATCGTCAGAAGCACAAAATGGTTTTCAAGGACAGGAATGCGTCCTGACATTTTAATTACAGGCTCAGTGGAAAGTTCGGTAGTCGGATGGGAGCCTCGAAAAATTATTATTGTGTTGTCCTTATGAATTAATGACTGTGAAGGAAATCAGTTTGAGTGGTAGTGATGAATCAGAGAGAAAAACTTATGGAACTGCTTTCTATTTCCTGATGTACTGAGCATATTCATCATAATTTGCTTGATTAAAAACACTCAAACAGTGGGAAAATGCAGGCATACATTTTTTAATGGATTATATAAATATAAAGCAGCTTTTGCGTAGCAATTTGGAAGATCCTTATCCTAATGCTATTTGTAATATTAAAAAAAAAACTGAAGCAATCTAAGTGTTTAACAAAATGGGAATGAGGAAGTAAATTATAGAATATTCAATGAGTGGCTGATGCAGTTATTAACAATTATAAATATAAAGATTATCTCACAAATTAAAAATATAAATGATGCAAGGTTTCAGACATTTTATAGATGCAAACATTTATAAATGCTATGACTACAAGCATGTAAGAATATGCACAAGAGAAAATAATGAGTGGGAATGTGCAGAAATGATTATAGAATTTATGTTGTGCTGAAGTTATGGATTTTTCTCTTTTTTTCAAGTCTCATGGAGTTCCAAATTCTATTTTTAAAGAACTATTATATGCTGGATTAAGTTCATTAGACTGAACTGTATGAAATTGCCAATTTTTAATCATTTTTGAAAACTTACAAAAATTGCAATTCATGATTGAACCTAATAATGTATTGTCATTGCCCAACTAAAAAGGAATCCTTTTTGGAATTAAAGTTGCTAATTCCCATTCTAAAATGTTATTTAAGCTTGAGAATGGAGTCTTTTTGAAAGATTTTAATGAAGTAAATTATTTGAAAATCACATTTGAAACTGTGCCTTCAACATCCAGAGATTTCTTTATTTTTAAGAAAAAGAACTCAGTTCTGACTTTTCTGAGTTGATGCAAAACTACTGCCATCACATCTGTTTTTTCTTGAAAATTTTTACGTTTATTGATTTTTAGAGAGAGAGAGAGAGAGAGATTGATTTGTTGTTCCACTTATTTCCGCATCCATTGATTGCTTCTTGGATGTGCCTTGACCAGAGCTCAAACCTGCAACCTTGATGTACTGGGATGATGCTCTAACCAACAGAGCTACCCAGCTGGTTTTTTCATCTTTGAAACTATGTCCTGTTCTTTTTTAAGTTACTCCATGGCCAGCATAAAGGAAAACATTCATAATTTAATAAGGGAATGTGCTTCTAACCTGTGCCGGGAATGACATTTAAATTGCTTCAGACTCTGTGATTACTGAGAGATAATTAGTCCTCTAAATATTACTATAATGAAAACCATGGGTTTAATGAACCGTACAAATGAAAACCAAACACAATCTTGATTATTTTTTTTTTTTTACTGAATGTTTAAGTTCAACATAGAAATTGTTTAACAACTGGCTAGAATTTAAGAAAATAGTTTAGGGCAAGCCAACCATAAAAATGTGGAAGGAAATTAAATGGATTAAAAGGAACTTCTAATAGCAGTCATAGAGCAAATGAACAGTCCAGATCTAAGGGGAAGGTAGACTTCACCTTTGCTGTCCAATTGCTATTTTAAGGATTTAATATAAGGGTCATTCACAGTGTTTGATGATGTGTTTGTTAATAAAGTAGAGAACTATGAACTCTACTCTTAGTAGTGTGTGTGTGTGTGTGTGTGTGTGTGCCGTTCGTATGTGTACCACCAGCCCCAAGCACAGTGCCTGGCACCTGGTAGCTAGCCAATAAAAGTTTGATGAACAAATACCTGGGTTCATTGAACAGGTATTTTAAAAGCAATAGTACAGATTAAGGGCTTGAAGAGAGGTCATTTGTGGACTTAACCTTGGCTGTTCAGTCCTGTTTTCAGTGACTTGAACAGAGACATATGAGACATACCAAACAAACACTTCAGATAATACAAAGTCAATGCCATTGAGATGCTAAGCCTTCTTAGGCGTGGAATGATGACTTAAAGCCTGTCTGATGAAATCTTAAAGCAAAGATGTCAAGTCTTTTGGGAAAAAAAACACACAATTCCATAGGTACAGGATGACAGAGGGAACTTGGTGGTAACTTGTGAATTAAGAACTGGGGAATTCATGTGACTACAAACGTAACCAGAGCCGGCACTGCTTTTTTAGATATTGTAGAAAGAACACACAACAACATTTACCACTTTAACCAGTGGAGCAGTGGTAATGACATGTAATTGTTGTGCAGCACATCCCTAGAAATTGCTCACCTTGTGAAATTGAAACCCCCTGCTCATTGAACGACATCTCCCCACGCCCTCTCCGGCACCTGGCAACCACATTATGCTTTCTGTTCCTATGAACTTGACTACTCTAGAGACCTCTTATAAGTGGAATCGTACGATATTTGTCTCTTGGTAACTGGCTTATTTCATTTAGCATAATGTCCTCAAGCTTCATCCATGTTGTAGCACATGACAGGATTTCCTTTTTAACGGCTGAATACTATGCCATTGTACGTATATGTTCCAATATCAGTGGGTGCTTGGGTTGCTTCCACCTCACAAGAATGATTGTGAATAATTCTTCAGTGAACATGGATGTGCAAGTATCTCTTCAAGTTCCTGTTTTTAATACTTTTGGATATATACCCATAAGTGAAGTTGCTATATAACATGGCAATTCTATGTTTAATTTTTTTTTTAGGAACTTCTATATTGTTTTCCAGAGTTGTTACACCATTTCACATTTCTACCAACAGTCCGCAAGAGTTCCAAGTTCTCCACGTCCTTGCCAACACTTATTACCCCTCCCCCTCCCTCCCCCGCTTTTTTTTTATAGTGGTCATCCTAAGAGATGTGAGGTGGTACCTTACTATAGTTTTGCTTTGCATTTCTCTGATGACTAGTGGTGTTGACACCTTTTCCTATGTTTGTTGGCCATTCGTATATCTTCTTTGGGGAAACGTCTATTCGAGGCCTTTGCCTATTTTTAATCAGGTTATTAGCTTTCTTGTTGAGTATAGTTCTTATACATTCTGGATATTAATCCCATGTCAGCTATATGGTTTACAAATATTTTCTCCCATTGCCTTGTTACTCTGTTGATTGTTTCCTTTAATGTGAAAAAGTTTTAAAGTTTGATTTAGTTCCATTTGTCTTTTTTTCTTCTGTTTTTTACCTATACTTTTGGTGCCATGTCCAAGAAATCATTGCTAAATCCAATGTTGTAAAGCTTTCCCCCCAAATTTTCCTGTAGAAGTATTATAGTTTTAGTTCTTACTTTAAGTCTTTATCCATTTTGATTTAAATTTAATAAATCTTTATTGTTCAGATTATTACAATTGTTCCTCTTTCTCTCCCCCCCAATAGCACCCCTTCACCTGGTTCCCATCCCACCCTCTGCCCTTACCTGCCCCCCCCCCCACTGTCCTCATCCATAGGTGTATGATTTTTGTCCAGTCTCTTCCCGCACCCTCCCCCCCTTCCCCCCCCCCCGAGAATTGTCAGTCCACTCCCTTTCTATGCCCCTGATTCTATTATATTCATCAGTTTATTCTGTTCATCAGATTTTTTATTCACTTGATTTTTAGATTCACTTGTTGATAGATATGTATTTGTTGTTCATAATTTTTATCTTTACCTTTTTCTTCTTCTTCCTCTTCTTAAAGAATACCTTTCAGCATTTCATATAATACTGGTTTGGCAGTGATGAGCTCCTTTAGCTTTTTCTTGTCTGTGAAGCTCTTTATCTGCCCTTCAATTCTGAATGATAGCTTTGCTGGGTAGAGTAATCTTGGTTGTAGGTTCTTGCTATTCATCACTTTGAATATTTCTTGCCACTCCCGTCTGGCCTGCATAGTTTCTGTTGAGAAATCAGTTGATAATCGTATGGGTGCTCCCTTGTAGGTAACTGTTTTTCTCTTGCTGCTTTTAATATTCTCTCTTTGTCTTTTGCTCTTGGCATTTTAATTATGCTGTGTCTTGGTGTGGTCCTCTTTGGATTCCTTTTGTTTGGGGTTCTGTGCGCTTCCTGGACTTGTAAGTCTATTTCTTTCACCAGGTGGGGGAATTTTTCAGTCATTATTTCTTCAAATAGGTTTTCAGTATCTTGCTCTCTCTCTTCTTGTGGCACCCCCATAATTCTGATGTTGGTATTCTTGAAGTTGTCCCAGAGACTGCTTACACTGTCTTCATATTTTTGGATTCTTTTTTCTTTTTGCTTTTCCGATTGGGTGTTTTTTGCTTCTTTGTATTTCAAATCTTTGACTTGATTCTTGCGATCCTCTAGTCTGCTGTTGGATCTCTGTATATTATTTTTTATTTCAGTCAGTGTATGCTTAATTTCTAGTTGGTCCTTTTTCATATCCTTGAGGGTCTCGCTAAATTTGTCTGCCTTTTTTAGGAAATTCTTGAAAAACCTTATAACTGTGGTTTTGAACTCTATATCCAGTCATTTGCTTTCCTCCATTTCTTTCATTTGTGATCTGTTTCTTTGTCTCCACATTTTGGCTGCTTCCCTGAATTGATAGAGTGGCTTTGTGTGCTAGGTGTCCTATAGGGCCTAGTGGCTCAGCCTCCCCCAGTTACCTGAGGTGGACACTCTTGGTGCACCCCTTTGTGGGCTGTGTGCACAGTCTTGTTGTAGTTAAGCCTTGATTGTTGTTGGTATCAGTGGGAGGAATTGACCTCCAGGCCAATTGGCTGTGAGGATCAGCTGTGTCTACACTGGGAGAACTTCTGTGCTGGAGACATCCTTATGAGACAAGACTTGCAAAAGCCTCTATGCTCAGCTTGGATGGGGCGGAGTCTCATGGCAGAGCAAACAGCAATGGCTTCCCGTCAGCCCTGCCCTAAGAGGCCCCTGTGTCTCAGTGTCCCTTGGTAATTGCTGCAAGCATCTCTGAGAGAAAGCCGCCCTCAAGTTTTAATGTGCATGAGTCTGGGTCCCCAGAGTCTCACCCGGAACTGGAGTTCAGAGCAGTCGGGAGCTTGTGTCTCCTGCTTGCAAAAGCCAGCCGCATACTCAGTAGCCAGCTCTCTCTGCGCACGCCTCTGTACCTTTGCCTTCTGCAGCTCCTGTGAGTCCCAGTGTGCTTTTCTCTTTCCTTCTAGTTGTAGACTTTCCACTCAGCCAGCCTTCCTGTGGTTCTGGATGATGTCTGTTTTGTCTTTTAGTTGTAGTTTTGAAATTGTTGTGCACAGCAGCAGTTTAGATGTTTACCTATGCCGCCATCTTGGTTTCTCCCATTTTGATTTAATATTGTAGATGGTGTAAGATAAGGGTCTTAAGGTTAATTAGGTTTGGAATTTTTATTTTAGATTTTTTATAGCCTTAACACTATTACCATTCATGTAGAAATAAGCCAACAAATGAATTTGAACTTGAGAATAACACCAAAATGAACAAAAGAACATATCATTGATTTTGATAGTAATATGGGGGGAGTTTTTAGTGCATATTTGTTAGAAACATGGGCTTTGGAGTCAGCCCAGCCTGAGTGTTGATCCAGCGGCACTACCCACGGGGGGGGGGGGGGGGGAGGTGCATTCTGAGCCAGTTTCCTGACCCCAAGCCCACACCATCCCTTTTGTTTTGTTTTGTTTTTAAATATATTTTTATTGACTTCAGAGAGCGAGAGGGACAGAAACATCAGTGATGAGAGAGAATCACTGATTGGTTGCCTCCTGCACACCCCCACTGGGGATCAAACCCACAACCCGGACATGTGCCCTTGACCAGAATCGAACCCAGGTCCCTTCAGTCTGCAGGCCAATGCTCTATCCACTGAGCCAAATCAGCCAGGGCACCACATCTTGCCTTTTGTAAGAGAGAAACTGGTTTCTGTCTTGTAGGGATTTAATCAGTTCTTGACAGGTTTAAATGAAAGAATGTAATTACAATATAGGAAGCATAATAAGCCTGGCTGTTATTGCTATTATCAAATATTGATTTATTGAAGAATTCCTGTTCCTTCTAGCTATCCTGAGACTTAGAATTAATTGAAGAGACAAAAGTTGAATTTTGAGAAGCTGGTAGGTCTGGTTTTACTTGTTTCTAGAAGTGATGGGAAGGATTTTGCTGCAGTCTCTCCCAGAATATCTGTTTAAATGTTACTCGGTCTGATCTCATAATGTCTCAGCTTGATGGACCCTCTGTTTATCACTCTCTGGGGCATGTCTGGAGCTGGTCTCTGCCCTTTATCTGGAAATAACAATTCATTTTTTCCTCTGGAGTGCTGTCCCTCCCTGCCACATGCAGTCTTGGTGAGACTGTTAGTGAAGCTGCCTGGCGCTCCCTGGCCAAGAGATGGGCATGTGACCCATCTTGACTAATCAGACTCTTCTGGAATTTGCATTGAGTGAGAATGATTGACAAGATGCTGGGAAAGAATGGAGCTGATGTATTCCAACCGTGGAGCCTTGAAGAGGTTCTCTATTCTTTCCTGTCCTCCAGGTCTTGGAGCTCCTGAAGTTTCTATTGTTGGGAGGATCTGGTTCTTCATCTTTTCCTTGAGTTTTAAGAGCTGCCACATATCCATCTACAAATCCTATCTAATAAACAGGGAATATGCTAATTGACTATCACTCTGTCACAAAGATGGCTGCACCCACAGCTGAGGCCAAGTTCCCATAAGGAGCCTTAACGAGCAATCAGCAGGGACCTGAGGCTACGCTCTCCCCCGCCCCTGTGGGGCTTGACAGGGAACTTCATGGTGCACTTCCCATCCTGGTGCTGGGCTAGGGGGCCTAGTGCCAGGCCGGGGGACCTCAGGCCATGTCCCCCACCAGGTGGGGCTTGACAGGGGACCTCAGGCCGTGCCCCCCACCCAGCAGGGCTTGATGGGGGACCTCAAGGTGCACCCTCAGTGCTGGGTCGGGGGAACTCAGGCCGCCTAGTGGGACTTGACGGGAGACCTGAAGCTGTGTTCCCTCCTGGTGCTAGGCCAGGGGACCTGTGAAGCCTGGCGGGGCCATGCCCTCCACCCAGAGGGGCTTGACAGGGGATCTCAGGCCATGTCCCGCACCTGGTGGGGCTTGATGGAAGACCTCAAGGCATGCCATCAGCCCTGGTCTGGCCTGGGGGACCTCAGGCCATGCCCCCTGTCCTGGCGCCAGGCCAGGGGACCTGAGGCTATGCCCCCTGCCTGGCAGGGCTTCACAAGGGTGGGACTGGCTGGGTCTGGATCTTGCCCAATGAAGCGGCCTGGCCGGGTCTGGGTCTCACACGATTTTGAGGTGCATGTGGGTGGGCGGGGACTTGATTCTGGGTCCTGTGGTAAGCCCCAGACTCTGACAGACAGGAGGAAGGTTTTCATACACATTTTACTAATTTTCCTTCATCTCTGACACTTCTATGATAGAGAAAGGGCAAATAGCAATATTAAATTATTTTCTCTAGTTAATTCCCTTTTAATGTTCATGGATTTCATGCACCGGGCCACTAGTCTCTATATATTAGGCCAGAGACAGCAGGTTAGCATGTCTTGCTTGCACCTGAGGCCTGGATGGATTCGGCACTCATGCTCTGTGCGGTTTACTCGTCTATCTTCCCAGCTCCACGTGCTGCTTGGGAATAGGAACTGTGACACTGCAACATCGCATTGCCACTGCAGTGACCAAAAAGTTGTTTAGCCAGGAGCCGGAATCATTCCTGATCTTGTATTTGTAACAGGAAGTTCTGTGTTCAGCGTTGTTTTTTTTTTTAGGTCATCTTCATGGTACTTAAAATTGTTGGGGCAATTAAGAAACTATTTAAGAGGATGTGACTCTTGCCCAACCCCAGATTCTTTGCTCCTTTCCCGTACATGATTCCCCCGCAAGACGTGTTCGGGAAGATGGCAAAGGTAACCTGCTGACCACTTGCAAAGCCTATGAAGTCCTCACATTAGCTGTCCATGGTCTATGGCTTTTTACAGGTTTTTTTTTGGGGGGGGGAGGGTAAGGGAGGAGCGTCTTTCTTCCTCCTTCCTGACAGTTAGTGAGAGCCAAGTGAATCTTCTCTGATGGCCACTCTTCCCAATCTGAAGACCCTATTTGTTCTCATTATGAAATCCAATAAGCTATTCAGCTTCGCCTTGCTACAGTGGGTAATGGACATCACTGAAGACCTCTGTGGGGGGTGTCACCAGTCTTAGAAAGAGTCTACTGGAGGTATTACTCTACAATGGGTATTGGGTGTAAGGTCCATCTATTCATTCATTCATTCATTCATTCATTCATATTTATTGGGAGTCCACATTGTTCTTATACTCTGTGCTAGGTACAAGGGATGAAATGTTGAACAAAAATGGAAAAGGAGAGTAACTCTCGTGGAGTTAGCTGTCCCATCAGAGACAAGGGACAGTGAGAAGCTGTATTCAAGGCCATAAAGGAAATGTACCCAGAGCATTTGAAAAGGTGACCTCTCCTAGTTTGGGTAGTCAAGGAATGTGCATCCAAGAAAGACACCTTGTGAACATGCTAACCTCCAAATGCTTGGGTTCGAGGGCCTACTAAGATAATAGCTGCCTCCATGACCTTAAACACATCACTGAACCCATCTTGACCTCACTGGCTTCTTCTGTAA
Source organism: Corynorhinus townsendii (assembly GCA_026230045.1). Taxonomy (NCBI): domain Eukaryota; kingdom Metazoa; phylum Chordata; class Mammalia; order Chiroptera; family Vespertilionidae; genus Corynorhinus; species Corynorhinus townsendii. The sequence goes on from JAPDVU010000013.1 coordinate 8,084,256, forward strand.
AATGAAAATGTTAGACAAGGTGATCTCTAGGTCATTTTTATTTCTAATATGGCTCTTCAGAATTATTCTTATTAGCAGCTTTATTGAGGTATACTTTACATACTCTAAAATTCACTCATTTTCAGTGCTATGATGAAGTGACTTTGGGTATTTTTTTTTGGTAAAAATGGCTTTTTAGGTAGTAGGGTTCACTTATTTTTAAAAGACATTTAAAGCTTCACAGAGCTTAAAAGAGGAACACCTTCAATATTTGGAAACTACACTTCAGCATTTGAATCATTTGCAGCTTTCTTTACCTCCTCAATTTAATTGCAAACACCTTCAACAGAGTGATAGCAAACTAATTAGCAATTCCTTTTCCAAAAAAAAATACTCCTAATCAAGGAAGATAATCATTTTTGATTAAGCAACAACCAGAGTTATCAAATGTAAATTTGCAATTGATTACAGAAAAAAAAATATAGTGTGCTCTTCCTCTTAATAACAGTAAGCATTATATCTTTTCCACTTGGTTATATTTAGTTTCTCAGATTAATTTAGGCTAATCCTTCTCTTTTGATGGTGTATTCACTTGGAATGCCTATATTATTTCCCAGAAGAATTCTACCTGTGCAAATAAAATAGCCAGATGAAAAAGTATGCATAGGAGAAAAAGACATCGGGCAGTTGCCCAATATTTAAATAATTTGGATTCTACTAAACTACTACTATTCATCTTCCCAATCCTTCAGGGAGTACTCAGGTCTTGGGGATTGATAGCTACACCTAAAAGATACACACATGACTGTCTCATCTTAGAAAGCAATTCATTCTTTCATCCAGTAAAAAAAAAAAAAAAAAAAAAGAAGTAAAACCTACCATGTTCCCCAAACCATCTAAGGTCATGGGACTCGAACAGTGGACAAGACACAGTTCCTGACTTTGGAGGTTATAGGCTGATTGGAAAACAGGCAAGCTCACAGGCAGTTGCAAATCAATAGGACGTGACCTACCAGTGGAGAATGGTAGACTACTTGTTATGACATTGTTGGGGGTGGGAGTTAGGGAGCCCAGGACATGCAGCTGAGTTTGGTCCTGAAAGCCCTCTTAGGGATTAGGTAGGTAAGGTAGAGGAAGCAAAAATCAATAGATGCAGAGCTTTTGAGGTGAGAAAAATCATGTCTTTGGGGAAGACCTATAAGAAGTCCAGTGTGTCTAGAGTAGAAATGAGAGGAGAAAATGGCGAGAAAAGAGACTGGAATGGTAAAGAAAGGAATCTACACTAATAAAAGAGTAACAGGCTAATTGACCGTACCTTCGTGACACCCACCAGCCAATCAGGAGTGAGTATACAAATTAACCCAACAAAGATGGTGGGTTAATTTGCATATGCAGGTGCAGAGTGGCTGGGGGCAGGGTGGGAGGTTTGTGGCATTGCCATGGTGACGACACAGGCATTCCACACCATCCCAGCCACTCCGGGCCTCTGGGCAGTGTGGGAAGGTGGAAAGGCGGCTCCAGCCAGAGCGAAGGCAGTGCCGGCGGCAGGGGAAGGAAGGCCCATTCTTGCATGAATCTTCGTGCATCGGGCCTCTAGTATGTTACAAAGAACAGTATGTACCCTCTGAAATAAATTGTATGTCCTTCTGAAAGCTATGAAGACATACTGTAGAGTCCATTTTAATGGATTTTTTATGATACATGAAAATTAAATTTGCCTTTCCCCTCCCATATGCATTATATTGATTGCAAACTGGATTCGTTTCTGGTTCGGGAAATGCTGGGCAAAGACAGAACATGCAGGCAGTTAAAAATTCTTTATTCTTGCTCTGCTTGTGTGGGTCAGTGGTTGAGCATCGAACTATGAACCAGGTAGTTGCAGTTTGATTCCTGGTCAGGGCACATGTCTGGGTTGCGGGCTCGAATCCCTGTGTGGGGTGTGCAGGAGGCAGCCAGTCAGTGATTCTCTCCCATCATTGATATTTCTATCTCTCTCTCCTTTTCCCCTCCTCTCTGAAAAAAATATATATACATATTTTTAAATTTTTCATTCTCAAAGTTACACTTAATCTTGGTTTAAATAAACAGAAGATACAAGAGTGATGACAGCAAGTGACCCCCAAATTTGAAGTTGCTTTCTGAAATGTGATAGGAAAACAGGACACATCATCAGATCAACATGTGTTAAACCTGAACAGGAGTCACACTTAAAGCACAGGCCAGCAATTTCTGTTGGACAAACAGTAGGACATGTCCTGTTTGCCAAAAACAAAACAAGAAAAAGAACAAACAGCCCCCACCTTCAATCACCAATGGGCAGCAGAATTGTTTGGGGAAAACACAAATGCTAATCCCAGTGGCCAAAACGTGTTGTCAAAATATCATGACTGCCCGGCCGGCGTGGCTCAGTGGATGTGACCTACCAGTGGGGCATGGTAGACTACTTGTTATGACATTGTTGGGCATGGTTGAGCATCGACCTATGAACCAGAAGATCACTGATCGATTCCCAGTTGGGGCAATGCCCGGGTGGTGGGCTTGATCCCCAGTGTGGGCCGTGCAGGAGGCAGCCGATCAATGATTCTCTCTCATCATGGATGTTTCTAACTCTCTCTCCCTCTCCCTTCCTCTCTGAGATCAATTGAAAGATGACTAGTTGGAATGTCATAAAAAAGTTTGGGCAGAGAAAGAGTTTCTGAGTGTTGGTGGTCGCAGCGGGAGAAGATCTGAGATGTAACCCTAACCTCCAGGGACGGACGTGGAAAAGGAGTTGCTTTGGAGCACCGTGGGGTCATTGATGGAAACGTGGAGGCACCGGTTGGAGGGACCATGGTCCAGAAAAGGAAGTGGGGAACCGAGTATGCAGATCTCCTCTCCCCAGTTCAGGGAGTCAATGGGAGTTAGAGAAAGGAGCGGTGACCTGGCAGAATTGCGAAAGAGGCCCTGACAGAAGAGTACATTTTCCACAAAACAGTGTCAGTTGCAATCAAAACAAAACAGAAAACGGGGAAAGGTGTTGGGGTGAGAGAGAAGAGGCCAAGGAAGGGAACGTAAACTGCGAGAGTATGGACTACCGATGGAGGTTAGCAGGGAGAGGTAAGAGTGGGGAGGGGTGTGCTCCACACTTTGAGGCATAAACATCAAAGCAGAGAAGATCGTTGGAGGGGTGTGCTGGACCTGGGGGGGGGTCCTGTTAATGTGGTGAGATTTAGTTTGCAGAGAAGTTGGCAACCCACCCGCCCGAAGGTCCCAACTAGCCTATTTGTGTCCACACAGCTCCTTCCTGGACAGAGATGGTGGACACGCTCGGATGCTTGATGCACAGTACATCCGGCTTGGGACCTACCTCACTGGGCTTCTTACCCTATCCAGCAGGCTACTCCTTTCAACTCCCCAAGGCTGCGGTAGGCTGTCTAGGTTGGTCTACTTCTCCTGCAAATGAGGCCAGAAATAGAAGCAACTAAACACCCCAACAACATGAGAAGGCAGAACGAAGACGTGGCCTCCAGAAAAATAGGTCAGCGGACAACAGACACCGAGCGGTAATAGATATTGGCTGTGGAGTCGGGTCATTGGTGAGAACCCATGTCGAGCCAACAGGAAAGAAACTCGGTAAGTTTGCTCACAACTCCCCGGAACCTATGAATAATGCAGGACCCTTGACATGGCCGAACTGTCCGAGGCGTGAACCCTGAATTCGGTGCATGCTGTAGTAACACGCATGGGGATGAGGAAAGGGGCCAGAGAAAGGTGTTCTGTATATTTTAATCAGCGGGAATGAAACACGCTTTGTGTGGCAAGCGCTGATATAAATACTGCTAAGTAAGAGGTCCCCATGCTTGTCCTAGCCGGTTTGGCTCAGTGGATAGAGCGTCGGCCTGCGGACGGAAGGGTCTTGGGTTTGATTCCGGTCAAGTGCACATGCCTGGGTTGCGGGCTTGATCCCCAGGAGGGGACGTGCAGGAAGCAGCCCATCAATGATTCTCATCATTGATGTCTCTCTCTCTCTCTCTCTCTCCCTCTCTGAAATCAATAAAAATATATATGTATATATTTTAAAAAGAAGTCCCCATTTAGTGGCTCCCATTCTGGGGGGTCTTCCTTGGCGAATGCATCTCCAGAGGCCAGCACAAACATGTGCCAAGTTGCCACAAGAGCATCAGGAAGAAGACTATTAAAAGCGCCGAGCCCATGAAGACCCAGGCTCTGCATCAAAACGGCTCGCTCAGAAGCAGCAATGTCTGTAACGCAGGGAAATTACCTACATGGAAAGCTGCCTTTTAAGTGACACAAAATGTGCCTTAATGTGAGGAGAAGGAGGAACATCTTGTTGGAGGCAGAGCTATTTGGCATTTCAATAGCCGAACGTCAGAATACATAATGTTCTTACCGTAGGTGCCATAGCAAACGTAAAAATGACCACGTGTAGAGCTCACCCCAAAGCACAGAGCCAGCAGCAGCAACAAGTTCAAGTGTGTGAGGTCAGCCCTCAGCGGCAGCCTTGCCCTGAAGTCCAACGGGGTTTGGTAGGGCGGGGCAGGGGTGGGGGGGAGTGAAGGAGGGATGGCCAGCCTTTTGCAACTTCTCCTGTTCCCTCCCACCAAGGTCCCACTAGGCAGGGTAAAGCCTTGGGGAATCCAACAGCAGGTCTTTCTGTCCAACCGCTCCCCGGGGTCAGGCTCCAGGAATCCTGGCGTCCTGCCGGTCCGGTCCGCACTTATTCCTCACGGTCATTGCTCTTTCAATCCCAAGGAGACTTTGCTCCTCATTCTACCTCCACGCTGCAAATCGTGCAACATCGGTTCCTGGGCCCACAGGAACATAAGGCTTGAGAATTTGCAACATTTTACCTGATGGCAAACTCCGTGAGGACACAGAGTGTTCGGCTTTCAGGGGCTCCCAGGGAGGAATGGATCTTTCAATCACGAACTGGAGATAAAGGCGCTCCTCTATTCGCACGGAATGCAGTAGTTCTTGAAATGTTTCCTTTGGGAGCGAAAGAGAAGCTGACCAATGCTACCGGTGTTTGCCCGTCTATGACAAGGGTTCAAATCTATTCAGAGCCGCGGTAAAAGGTAACCTGGTTAATAGTGAGCAAAACTTCCTTAAAGAATTCTTGAAATTCATCGAGAAGAAATGTCACAATGAGCATCTGAACTAACCTCCCCCGAGGCAGAAAAACAATGACATTCGTTTAAATAATTAAGAATAGCTGGCCTCGGTGGTGTGCACGGTGGACCAGCCTGCCACCGAGAAAACAAAGACGGGGGGGGGGGGGGGGGTGACGCCGGGAACACGAGGGCCCTGGTTCGCTGCTCTTCAGGGGGAGGATCACATCCATTTCTTAAGTGGCATCTCCCTTTGTTCGCTTTCAAAAGAAGTCCGCAGCCACATTCTACTTTAGAAAGAGGCGAAAGCACTCGAACTGCTCAGAGACTCCAAGGGTGCATGCCGGCTGGCGGCAGCTCCTTCTCCCCATATCCAGCAGACCTCAGGTCCCCCCGGAGGGGGGTGGCCGCTTAGAACTTTCCGCATGATCAGGGCGCAGAACCTTTCCTGAGAAGAGCGTAAACACAGAGAGAGAGAGAGAGACAGCTCGTATTTTAATGGAATCACAGAGCAGTGGAAGTGGATTTCTATGACCTCGGCTCCTTCGTGGCCGTCTGTGAAAAGTATGATACTTAAAAACAATTTTAAATCGTACGTGGTTGCCAAAGCTTTTGATTTTCTTGACTTCCTCATGGCCTGTATTTATTTTTTTAAATGTATCTTTATTGTTGAAAGTATTACAGATGTCCCTCCCCCGGGGGCCCCCGCCCCCCGCAAACCCTGTTGACCCCCATACATTTATTTCCTTGTCCATTTCACTGATCAGACCGTGTTAGGCAGCAAAGGCCCGCCGTGGCGATATCCGCTGCAGGTCAGAGGCAGGAAAACTAAGATTGTTTCAATGAGCTTTTATTTTGCAAAAAAAAATATTAGATTTACAGTAAAGGTGCAAAGGGTTCCCCGTCACCCAGTACCCCCTTCCATTTCCATGATATATTTGTTAAAGCTCAGAAACCAGCATGGACCTATTTTCATTTAATGAACTCTTTCCCATTCAGGATCCAGCCCGGAATTCCGTTTGTTAGGTCTCCACAGTCTCTCGTTGTGACAAGTCCTCATCCTTTCCTTGCGTGTCATGGCCTTGACAGTTTTGAGGCGTGTTGGCCAGGGATTTTGTAGAGTGTCTCTTGGTTTGGGTTTGGCTGGTGGTTTTCTTATGATGACACTGGTATTGTGGGTTTTTGGGAAAGAATCCCACCACCCTGACCGGTTTGCCTCAGTGGATAGAGCGTCGGCCTGCGGACTGAGAGGTCCCACATTCGATTCCGGTCAAGGGCATGTACCTTGGTTGCGGGCACAACCCCAGTAGGGAGTGTGCAGGAAGCAGCTGATCGATGTTTCTCTCATCGATGTTTCTAACTCTCTATCCCTCTCCCTTCCTTTCTGTAAAAAATCAATAGAAAATATTTTTAAAAAAAAGAATCCCACCAAGTGAGGTGTTCTTCTCATCACACACATGAGGATGAACATGACATCATTGGAGATGTTACCCTTCATCCCTTGGTTAAGGTGGTGTTGGCTGGGTTCTCCGTTGTAAAGTAACTGTGTCCCCTTCCCATCCTCTATTCCTTGGAAGCAAGTCATTAAGTCTTGCCCACACTCCTGGGGAGTCGGGGACGGAGCGGAGGGAGGGTGGTTTGCTTTTAAAAGATCTAATCTGCAAAAATCTGAATGCACAACAAAGCTCCGGTCTTTCATTCAAATTCAATGCAATACACTTTTAGGATCCCGTGAAGAGCAATATTTTGGAGATTTACACAGCAACAATTGTAATCCCTAGAAGTAGCTATGGGTATTACCACGGTACGGAAAGACACAAACCTTAATCCTGGTAATGATTATAGATACTAGGAGATGCCTATCTTTGTCTTAGCCGAGTTGTTATCAAAATGACTGCTTATTTTTCTGAGCTCTTTTTGAACATCTGATGAAATCCCTGGGTGAGTTTTCTCCCACGGCTGAACATGCTACAATGCAAATTGTACACAAGCTGGAGATCCATCTTCATATAATTGTACTCTGGGGTCGCACAACACTCAGGCGCATGTTGCCAAGATGCCGTTTGTCTGCAGAATCATAACTGCACAGATGAATTACTCCCTTTCAATGGCCATGCCTTTATACATTTTCTCAAAGGCATCCGACCTACTGAGCAGCTTGCAAGCTACCTTCGATGGAAGGGCATTGGAGTTCATCATTTTCATCACCATCTCTTGTGTCATGCTCCCTTTTAAAATGTTTTTGTTTTCAATTAGTGTTTGTGTGTGTGTGTGTGTGTGTGTGTGTCTTTTTTTTTTTTTTTTCATTCTCCTGGCTTTCCTTAACCTTTGAGCATTATTTTAGTCGGCACCATGAACACAGCAGACAACAAGATGAAAATGTGTCCTTCTCAATGGAAAGGAATTACAAAACCATCTTGCCAATCTATAAGGAAGTCCTGAGTGAGTTCCATGTTTCTGTTTGCTGACTTATGTTTATCTTTGTCCCAAGCATCAGATTATGTCATCATAAAGATTGCGCTGCGATAGTTAAAAAGGCACATCAACATGATCACATTTTGTCCTAAGGTTTTCATTACTAATTTTTTTTCAACATCCATTAATATCTTAAGACAATTTGCTAGATGCTGTGGGGGAAGCAGACAAGGAGCCTTCTTCCCAGTAGAGAAGCTCAAATGTACACAGAATTTCTCAGAACATAAGGTAGAAAACATTAAGTGACACAGAAGAGGTACACATAACAGGCAAAGCCATGAGGAGCCACAGATGGTTTTTGAGCAGGGCCATGACAAGCCCAGAGATGTTCTATAGAAACATTCGTTCTGTAGTGTTGTAGTGGGTGAATTACAGCGATAGCCGGGAAGGGAAGGAGGATGGAGAGGGGAGAGACCAGAGCCAAGAGGTGAATAGGAAACTTTTAGTATTAAAAAGGTAATGTAAGCCATACTATCGACAATAGAATCAGGTAAAGATGCAGAACCCAGAAATACTGCAGAGGCAAAGCACGTAGGTCCTGGCTACTGATTGCATACAGGGAACGAGGGATGGGAAAAATTCAAATAAAACGTTGATTCTTCAAGATGGAAAATGTGGTGCCAGCAATAAAAATGTAGAAGGAGCCTTTTCTATTTTTACTTATTTATACCTTTTCCCACAGTGAATTCTGTGTGCGTTGAAAGCGAGCCTGCCAACGTTAGAAGATTTCCTTATCTTTATGTTTCTCTTGTGAGTCACTCATTAGAGCAGCCTCTATTCCTTTCTGGGATAAGTTGCAGCATAAATAAATGAATATGCATTCATTATGTGATTATATAATTGTGCTTCCTTCTCAGCAACTGTCTCAAGGTAATAATGTAACGGCTGCCGCTGCTAACTGAAATCCAGGCTATTTTGAAAGGGGTATTGGCCAGCCCTTGTGTCATACGTTATAGCATCTCACCTTAGCAATCAGGAGCAGCTCTCTCCGGAAAAAGAGCTTTCTCGTTTCATTTGGAATCAAGTAAACCAATAACTCCTGTTTTCCCTGAATTAGGCATTGACATTTTCCAGTCACCAAAACCATCGTTCACACGTACCCCTTTAGAATCGAACGGCTTCTCATTTTCTGTGTCAACATTAAGTGAACGTTTCAATAATGATTGTAACAACACAAGCACCACGGATTTATTGAGTATTTATGTCCAAGGCATTATTCCAAGTGTCTTCCACTTATAATCCTCAGAATAGGCACTAGTAGAAACGCATTGTGCTCATGAGTAACTTGCATAGGTTATCACAGGATGAGGAACTGCGGAACCTGGATTTGAACGCACAGTCTGCATTCAGACAATAGGTGCTGGCTGACTCTGCCCTCCACCACGGCTGCGTGTGGAAGAATCTCAGTCCAGCTTCACCCTTAGTGGGTGGTGGTGGGGGGGGGGCTGCCATCTACCTCAAATTTTCCTGGCGTTGGGTCTATTTTAATAGAGAAAAAAATATCTGCGATACCCATTGGCATTCTCGGGAGCCTTAACCATCAAGAGTCTGCAGAGACGTAATTCCTTACCCACCAAGACATCTGATTTGCTGATTTTAAAATATTCGCTTCCCCGTGGATAGCTGCAGGAAAGAAGCGTTTCTATTGAAGCTGAAAGTAGTTAAAAGAGAAGGGAAGATAAATGGAGTCGCGTTGATTTCTTTTTTTCAGTCGATGAAGCATGAGCAAGAGTTGGAAAGGTGAATCCGACATCTGAGTTGCATGACGACAGGGATGCAGGATGGCGGGCGGTGAGCCCATGGCTTTGGGACTGGCCGCTGGAGGGTCAGAGGCGGCGGCGCTGCGCGGACATTGATCTTCATAAAGGTTTTTCAGGTGAGATATTGACAGCTCTCCTCGTGGATGCCTAGGAGAGACATAAATCTTTTATTTAATTCAAATACATGAAAGGCCTGATTTATTTCTGAAGATCCCGAAGCCGGGAAGTCTATTTCATCAGACACTCATTCCCCAAATGCCTTTACGGAGAACCTCTTCCTAAATCACGTGGGCCCAAAAGGTCACCCATCAGAGCGCCAAAACGTGTCAGGCAGATGGGCCTTCAATCACGGGATCGCCATCCTTCACGCTTTTTGCTGACTTTGTGCACTTTGCTGAGTTTGGGCCACGAAATCAAGCAAGGTGCTCTCTTTCTCCCAGTCCCCCTACACACACACACACACACACACACACACACTCACACACACACACACTCACACACACACTCACACACACACACACACTCACACACACACACACACACACACTCACACACTCACACACACACTCACACACACACACACTCACACACACACACACACACACTCACACACACACACAAACACACTCACACACACACACACACTCACACACACACACACTCACACACACACACACACACTCACACACACACACACACTCACACACACACACTCACACACACTCACACACACACACTCACACACACACACACACACTCACACACACTCACACACACACACACTCACACATACTCACACACACACACACTCACACACACACACACACACTCACACACTCACACACACTCACACACACACACACACAAACACACTCACACACACACACACTCACTCACACACACACATACTCACACACACTCACACACACACACTCACACACTCACACACTCACACACTCACACACACACACACACTCACACTCACACACTCACACACACACACACTCACACACTCACACACTCACACACACACACACACACACACTCACACACACACTCTCACACACACTCACACACACACACTCACACACACACACACACACACTCACACACACACTCACACACACACTCACACACACTCACACACACACACACACTCACACACACACACACACACTCACACACACACACACACACTCACACACACACTCACACACACACACTCACACACACACACTCACACACACTCACACACACACACTCACACACACACACACTCACACACACTCACACACACTCACACACACACACACACACTCACACACACACACACACTCACACACACTCACACACACACACACACTCACACTCACACACACACACTCACACACACACACACTCACACACACACACACACACTCACACACACACACTCATACACACACACACACACACACACTCACACACACACACACACTCACACTCTCTCTCTCTCTCTCTCTTTCTGCATCTTGGGCAGTATTAGGTACCCTAAGACAAGATGGTTTTCCCAGAGGAATGGTATATGATAAAAACTTTTAACCCTATCTGAGGATATGTTTTTACTGATTTTAGAAAGGATGGTAGGGAGAGAGGGGGGGGAAGGGGTGGGCGGAGAGAAATATCAATGTGAGAAAGAAACATTGATTGGTTGCCTCCTGCATGCTCCCTGACCAGGGATCAAACCCGAAACCTAGATATATGCCCTGACTGGGAATCCAACCCACACCTTTTTGGTGTCCTGGAGGACACGCCAACCAACTGAGTCACCCGGCCAGGGCAAACCCTTTTAATTTGATTGAAATGACCCATCATGTTAAATTGGATATCCTGCAAGTTCCCTAAAAGCTAAGGAACTTTAAATGCAAATTATGCTTTATTGGATACACTCATAAATATATGTACACACACACAGTTGAACAGAAATGAATTTCCTTGCCTTTTAAATCTTCAGCAGGACAGGTAAAAAAAGTCACTGACAATTGCTCTATTTTGAATCAGGGATTAGTCCTACTTAGAGACATCTAATATTCTGGAGTTTTGTTTAAAGGTCACGTTATTTTGAAAGTAGGAGATTCTTTCTCATCTCCAGCTGCTGAAAGATTTCACCCCAAGTCAATTTCCCCCAAGTTCCCAAATCTGCTTTTCTCTGCAATTCTCAAAGAGGGGGTTATGGAGGAATGGCAGAGTGGGGGCACCTATATTTTGGAAATCGCTTCCGAAGTGGTGGAATCGAGAAGAATCAGATGAAATAACCAATGAAGTGTGTCTCAGAGTCTTGTCCCAAGACAGTTACTGGGTTTGAAAAGAGGGCCCCTGCATCACCTAGGAACTTGCTGGAAATTAACCTTCTCCAGCCGCCCCAGTTCTTCTGAATTAGAAAAATCTAGGCATGGAGCCCAGCGATCTGCCCTTGACCAGCCCGTCCAGGTGGTTCTGGGTCCTGCTAACCTTTGGGAGCACCAGATTACCATCACCTGGAGCAGAATTGCCTGGGTGCGCCTTTGATTTAAAACGGCAGGCAGGTTAAAGGGCCCTCCGCACCGAAATCTCTAACGGGGAACCCAGGGAACCATGATGTCCACGAGCGCGCCAGGTGATGCCGCTGCCCAGTCCCAGGTGTGGGTGGTGGAACCGGTAGGTAAGCCCGTTTGTGGTGAAAAGGAAGCGATCGCAGGCGGCCTCCTCCACGGGCTTTCACTCGGAGGCAAGGTCGCTGGCGGGAGTCGCCCGGAGCTGCGTTTGGATTCCAGGTAGGCCTTCCACTGCGTATGCGACCCTTTCTCTGCCTCAGCTTCCCCATCTGTAAAATGGGCGTGAGGAGCCCCCAGCTTCATCCATTAGAGGGGATTAAATGAAACGGGCCATCTACTCTGCATCGTGTCACTTGCACGGACAGGTATCCCTTCCGTTTCGACACTTGCCTCTTTTAAAGAGGTCCCAGACGCCCATCTTAGTCACGGCGCCGAACCAGCCCAAGGTCCAGTGCAAACAAAACGGGGTTCGAGTCCCAGCTCCATGGCTCAGTAGCGGCGAGTCCCGTGAGCGAGTTGTTGGACTCTGTCAACAGCTAGGAAATTCGGATAAACAGAGCATTTCCCTCCCAGGCCCATCCCAGGGAGGAACTGAGTTAACACGTGTAGAAAGCTCTTAAACAGCGCCTGGCACGTTATGGAGAGAGAGACATTTCTCACAAGCATGCTTCGAAACTTAGAAGGGCTCAGCTCGCAGAGAAAGAATGCAATCCAGGCACTCATTTCCCCACAAACGCCGGCCTGGAGGGTTGCTGGCTCTGTGTGAGGCCTGGGGGACGCCGTGCAGAGGGGAGGCAGGCATTAATCACATAATCATGCAAATGAGTAGCAGAGACAAAAAGGAGAGCTGGTGGCTTCGGGGAGAACAGCTGGGTGGCTGGCGTTCCAGGAGCAGCTGGGTAGGGGGTGGTGGGACAAGGGAAGCTACGGGGTGAGGAAGGAGGAGGAGGCAGACCTAACAGGATTATCCCACATGTGGGAGTGTTTCCAGAAGCAATGGGAAGCCTTCCTAGAGTTTGAGCCAGAAGGTACCACCTGCAGATTTGTGTTTCAGAAAGGCCGTTCCACTGGCAACTTGGGGGGGAGGCTGGAGGAGGCTCAGCTGAGGGGCAGGGAAGACCCATTAGGTTTTCACAGTGGTCTGGTACTCGAGTCAAATCACCTGGACGGGCTGGTCAAGGGCAGATGGTGGGGCTCCACGCCTAGGTTTCCTGATTCAGAAGAACTGGGGCGGCTGGAGAAGGTTACTTTTACAAGCGTGGAGGCCGTGGGCATGGAGCGATTTGGAATCTGAGAACCATGCAGGGGAGGGAGGCAGTGGACCGGACTCGGGGACGAACCGGGGAGTGGAAGCGTCTGGAGTGATTACTCGCAGTGCGACTGCCCTGGGAAGGGACTGGGCATGAGTACTTTGATGTCACTGAGAAATGTCCAAATGGAGCTGTTGGGCAATCGGACACGTCACTCCAGGGCTAGGTATCAAGGTCTGGGCCAGAGAAACAAATCGGGGTGTCACCGGCTTAGGGATGGAGACTGCAGCCACGGGAGGGAATGAGGTTCCCTGGGAAGAATACGGATGAGGCCCAGCCCTGTGGGTGACCAGGGGGAGGAAGATGGACCCGCAAAAGAGGCTGATGTGGCAGGAGAGTCTGTGGAAATATTAATTTCTGTTTTCTCTCTTTATTTTCCCCTTTCATCCCATTTTAAGCTAATAGCTTGCTTTTATTATTCCTGGCTTCAGGGACCTGGCAGGGCCTACAGTAGAAGGAGTCTGAAATGAAAGCCTTTTTTTGGTAAAATTTCAAGAAGACGAAGCAAAGCTCCAGGGAAAGGGGAGACAGGCCCAAAGGTTCTTGAATTGTAAAGACCCACCCACACTTGGCTCAAGGCGCCAACTTGGGCCAAAATCCCCGAGACTCTCAGAGACCTTAGATCAGGGGTGGGGAACCTTGTATCTGCCTCACAGGGCCATTTGGAGATTTATAACATCATTTGAGGGCCATACGGAATCATCAATGTAAAAATTAGTCTGCTAAGTTGGGTCAAACATTTAATTAACTCACCCCTAATGCCTTGGCAGGGCCAGACCCAAGGATTCCTTGGCCCTTATACGGCCCGTGGGCTGGAGAGTCCCCACCTCTGCCTTAGATGCAGCAAAACCACGGGACCTGAAGGCTGCAGGTGGACCTGGGCAAGCATGTTGTAGAGCTAATGAGAATGGATGACCAATGAGTGGAGGGCTCACCCCAGTGCCTGGGGTGGGGAGGGGGGAGGAGGGAGGGCGGTGATGGCTTCCAGATTTTTGCCCAGTTCTATGATGGGAAACTCCAAAGAACCACCGAGGCTAAATTGCTCACCAGGCTGGTGGGACAGTAGGGAAAAAAAATCTGAACTTTGGTTTAAAAAAATAGAACAAAATGTGGCGTTTCCCGACAGTTCCATTACATGCCACAGCGGAGTCTGAGGAAGTGGGAAGTGGAGCCTGGCCTTCACGGAAGCCAGCTCGTCAATACCATTTTCCAAATCTGCCTCTTTGTTCACCTCGTTTTCAATTAAGACAGCAGAACTGCCATATTCTAAAATCTGTCTTGATCCAGTGACGGTCTTAATTAATTAACTTGAAGTAAAATCATAATCTAATTTTGGTGGAAACAAGATATATTAAACTTAAAATAATGTATTAATTACATCTACTTTTCAGTTTCCCAATATTTTTCCCAACTGGGTCAATGTTCAGGGAACAAATTAAGCATACAAAATCCATAAAGACATGTGTCTAGAAGTATACATTTTTTTTTCTTTTGCCTTAGGCTCCAAGCTGAATATGCACAGCCCTGGTCTTCATTTAAAAATTTTTTTGATATTTTGTTCAATGTGGATTTTTTTGACATTAATGGAATTTTTAAAAATATTGTGTTAAAGCATGATTTATGTTGTTTATTAGGTTACTTAGCACCCCCTTAAATTTTGCACCTAATTGAGTGCAAATGCCTCACCCTACTTCAGCCCCATTTCTTTTTGTTTTCTTTTTAAATATATATTTTATTGATTTTTTACAGAGAGGGAGAGGGATAGAGAGTTAGAAACATCGTGAGAGAGAAACATCGATCAGCTGCCTCTTGCACACCCCCCTTCTGGGGATGTGCCCACAACCCAGGTACATGCCCTTGACCGGAATCGAACCTGGGACCCTTCAGTCCGCAGGCCGACGCTCTATCCACTGAGCCAAACAGGTCAGGGCATGGCCCCATTTCTTGAACACCTTGGACTAAGATTCATCCCCAGTCTATGGGAAGGAAGGAGCAGAGATGTAGGGAAATCCAGGAGAGTGAGCGTCATCATAGTATTTCTGAAAGGGAGAGGACCAGAGTGTCAAATGTTGCTGAGAAGTCAAGTAAGACTGAAGGGTACACTTGTTGAGTGGCCTGAGCATCATTGGCAGCTTAGTGTGAAGAGCCCAGGGGGGTTGCTGGGGTGGAATTGGGCGGAAATAGATAGGGGAGTGAGTAGCAAGCAGGAAAATTGGAACTGTGACTGTGGAGAACTCTCCCAAGAAGTTTGGCTCTGAGGAGGAGGGAGGGGGAGAGGGCAGTAGCTGGAGAGAGAACAGAGCCTAGGGGGATTGCGGTAGTTTTATACGATCCAGTTGAGAGGGAGAAGATGACTGGAGATGGATCTGAAGCAGCGATAAGAGGATTTGCATTAACAGGGCAGGTGACGGCAGCCTTCTGTACTGCAGCGGAGGGAAGACGCAGATAGAGGTGGGGTTTATCGATGATACCGGGACTGTGAGCAAGCTCCTTGTGAAGCCCTCAATCTTCTCTACTGGGGGGGGAGACAGAGCCCTAAAGAGGAGCAGGGGGTAACGGTGTTTGCAGGGAGAATAGGTGTGGGCTCTGCAGTTAGGAACCTGAGGTTGGTAGGCAGCACTCACTGAAGCCCCTCTGCATCAGGGTAAATAAGCAGGGGTATCTCCACTCTACAGAATTCTGTGTAATTATTACAAAACCCTGAGGCCCTGCCCGGCGTGGTGCAGTGTTTAGAGCGGCAGCCCAGGCACCAGAGGGTCTCGGTTGGATTCCTGGTCAAGGGTACCGACCTGGGTTGCAGGTTCTAGCCCTGGCCCCAGTTGGGGCATGTGTGGAAGGCAACCAATCAGTGTGTCTCTTTCACATTGATGTTTCTCTCTCTCTCTCTCTCCCTCCCCCACTCCGTTTCTTCTCCCCTCTCCCCCTCCCTTCCTCCATTCTACTCTCTTTAAAAATTAATGTGAAAAATATCCTCTGGTGAGGATTAACAGAAACAAAACAACAACCCCCCAAAAAACAAACCCATAAGTAAGCAGTCTAGAGGAAGAGGAAACATTCTCTAGGATACCCTGTTAAGGGAAAAGAACAAGGAGGTATAGTACATGTAGTATAACACCTTTTGGTTAGGAAAGAGGGAAAAAAGAGCATAGAGTTATATTAGCTTGTATTTACATAAAAAAACCATGGGAAGAATACAGGGTGGGGTAAAAATAGGTTTACAGTTGCTCATTTGGGAAAATAATATAATAATAACAAGAATAAACTGTGTTTTGCATACTCACAACTGTAAACCTACATTTGCACCAGCCTGTGTATAAGCAACTAATAAAAAATGGCACTGGGGAAATTGGGACAAGAAACAAGGTGAGTCGGGACAGAAATGGGAAAGAAACTCAGTGTACAGCGTTTTATTTGTACCGTTTGATTTTTGAATCATGTGACTGTACTGCCTATTAACAAACAAAATGAACAGTTTGAAAGGTGGCGTTCCTCTGCAAAGAGATGTGCATAATGAACTCGGAGTGTGTTTCCAAGCCAAGTCCCAGCTGTCAGGCACCCTCGTGATGCTTCACAGTGACTGGCCTGTCAACGGGATGACGCCATTTTTACATCTTTCTGGGAAGATGTTAGGAGCATCAGGGTCATAAGTAAAGAGAATTGTTATTACTTTCACACTCGACGCTGCTGTGTTCTATCCCTCACTGCCCGAAGCAGATGGAGGTCACCCGGGGTCAGCCTCTGATGCTCTCTTCCTCATCTAGTCCCTGTCAGTCAGCAATCTCATTCATTCTTCCTCGGGGCGCTGGCTGTGAGCATCTCTCTCCAGCCCTAATCCCTCTCCCCGATTCCAGACCAGAATCCCAATGGCCAGGTCAACATGGGGTATCACTTAAGGTGTCGATAGGAAACAGATTCAAATTGGGCTAATTCCAGGAGGGTTGATTTACCAAGGGACTAGTCACAAAGGTTTGGGGATGGGGGAAGCCCAAGGGCTAGTCCAGAGGGATGAGGTGAGGGAGTGGGGGAAGGCAGGCTGATCTACCGAGGACGCCACCAGCCTGAGATGGCCTCGGTGGAAAGAAACCCGAGAAATAAGGACCCAGACCTCACTTGCCTCCTTTCTTCCTGTTTCTTGCCGAGTCCCCCACTGGCCAAACTGGAACAGAAGCCAGAGGGCCATGGTGAGAGGGGATGGGAGGGGGCTATGGAGGGTGTCCCTCAAATGAGCCCCTGGGTGCCCCGGGCAGAGTGAGGGCGGATGGAAGCAGACAGGCTGGGGCAGACGGAGCACAGGTGACAAGCATGGCTCAGTTATGTCCTGATGGCACCTACGATGTTTCCCAGCCCAACCATAGCATGTTCCCTTCATTTCCCTGACTTTTCTTCTGGGTTCTTCCGTTACCTTGGCAATGGTGCCTCTAACCCTCAGTGTCATGCTGACTCTACCCCTCCTGCCCTGCATGTACACACATACACACACACACACACACACGGAGTCTTTCTCTTCCGCTGGATTGAGAACTCCTAGAGGCTGGCTCTCCAGCCTGCACTCAGCAAATGCCTCAGGAATAATAACATCTAATGTTTATGGGGCACACTGCTGGGCACTTCATTTGAATTGTCTCAGTCAATCTCTCAACACCACCATGAGGTAGGCCCTATTCTTTGTTTTTTGTGTGTGTGTTTTTTTAATCTTTATTGTTCAGGTTATTACAGTTGTTCCTCTTTTTTCCCCTGTAGCTCCCCTCCACCCGGTTCCCATCCCACCCTCTGCCCTTACCCCCCCACCCCCACCACCACCACCACCACTGTCCTCATCCTTAGGTGTACGATTTTTGTCCAGTCTCTTCCCGCACCCCCCATACCCCTTTCCCCCCGAGAATTGTCAGTCCACTCCCTTTCTATGGCCCTGATTCTATTATATTCACCAGTTTATTCTGTTCATCAGATTTTTTTATTCACTTGATTTTTAGATCCCCTTGTTGATATGTATTTGTCACTTTGTTGTCCATAATTTTTATCTTTACCTTTTTCTTCTTTCTCTTCTTAAAGAATACCCTTCAGCATTTCCTATAATACTGGTTTGGCCCTATTCTTCTCCCCATTGTACCGATTAATGCACTGAGACTGGCAGAGGTGAAGCAGCGAACCCAAGGTCACATTCTAAACCGAGGGCATCTGATGCCCTCTCTGCCTCTCCGGTTCAAGGTTGAGTGAACCACTCGCATGATAGCACGGTGTTTTGCTTGTTGAAAAAAAGGAGTCAAACGTTGGTCAAGCAGCATAATTCAGAAACGGCAAGGGTTGGAGCTAGGGCCTTGAACTTGTTGCTGCGTTTTAATGGACGAAGGCGAAAAGACATGCCACGGAGGAGGCCCAGGAGCAGCGGGGAGGGCCTGTGGTTTGTGCAGAGAAGGACTTGACCAGATGAGAGAGTAAAGATTCCGAACCAATGAGATAGGATTGAGGAGGACGAAAGGAATCTGGATAACGGAGGGCCTTGGAGTTGAAGGAGCTGCTGAGCCTCCCTCTGGAAGACAGTGAAAGTGGCCTTTAGGTGGATTAACTTGCCACTCACAAAGTGTGAGGGCGGATGGGAAGGGGAAGAACGTGTGCGGGAGGGACCAGCGGGGAAGCGCATCTCATGGCCCACGGATGAATCCTCGGAGGCCTGGATGACAGGGAAGCAATGGGAGTGAGAAACGGACATGGCCGGCGGCTGGCTGGGCTTCGGTTCTGAGGATTTCCGTTTCCAGCCTTTGCCCGTGACCTTGCCATTGACCGAGAGCTGGAACTGGATGGAAGGAGAAGAAAATAAGTCCATTTTAGACGTGCTGCGTTGGATGTGAGGGCTTTTGCCAATTTAGAGATTTCGTCTTCCTGGGCCATAAAGGGGCAAGAGTTGTGGTCCTCTATCTTTCATTCCTCCTGTGGGGTTTCAGATTTCACCGTGGGAGGAACTTCGGTTTCTTGACTTGGAGCCTTTTCAGTGTTGTTCTCTGGTGAGTTTCAGTATATCTAGACACTCAACACATCCAGTCCTACTGGGACGTGCGTGCCGGGGCGGGAAGCAGGGCATCGGCTTGGGTACCGTAACACACCAGGGTACCGAAGCCCTGTGATTCAGGGCTAACGCTCGGCGGCTCTAATTGATAATATTTTCTGCTTCACAGTAACTGAGCTGAATTGCACAGACTTGGAGTAAATGAAACAAGTGTTTTATGGAACAACGGGCGAACCATTTAAATCTGTAACTACTATGCTGATGCTTCCTGCTTTCTTGTCTACAATGGAATGTAAGCGGTGTCTATGAGCCACGCAGTCATTTCCTTTTATGTTTGCAAATAACACCGCAAATGATATTATATCCTCGCTGTAGCTCATAGGGGACTTAGAAGGCTGAGCTGGCAAAACGGAGAAACTAAATCATTTTTAAGGGTGTAAACAACTAGGCGTCCAACGCCACTATCCCCTAAATGCTAAAACTACGAAAGGAGTTCATAGGAAATCATAAATACTGATTTTTCTAGTCACAGAAACAAAGATGGAAAGATTCAGTTTTTCACTAGAAAGAATAAATACTTCTCTGAATTGCCGATCAAGTTTCACCACCCCTAAAGTAGGTGGGTGATCACAGAATTTAAAGATCAGAATTAACATAGAAAAGCACTCCTAGAATTTGACTGTGAAGATATTGCTTAGTATTTATAGTTTAATAGAAAACTTCAACGTAGAACAGAGACTAAACATCTAGGCAGATACTGCAGACACTTGTTTAGAACAGAACAGCAGCATAAATAAAGGACTTCAAAGATAGCAGGAGCCCTGGCTCGTGTTGCTCAGTGGTTAGAACACTGGCCCACACACCACTTCGATGCCCAGGCTGGGGCTCCATTCCTGGTCAAGGGCACGAACCTGGTTCGATCCCTGGATGTGGTCTTGCATCAATCTCTCCCCCATCCCCCGCCCCTTTCCACTCTCTCTAAAAAATCAATGGGAAAAAAGTCCTCTGGTGAGGATTAACAGCAACAACAAAAAGATAGCAGGAAATGTTTTCACTAATGGGTCATAAAAACAGTTAGGAAGGAGCTTGTAGGGCTGTCTGACAAATTTATACCACAAAACAGCCTTCGTTCTCCTACAATAGGCACACTCACATGTTCGTAAATTACCTTGCCTTGGGACTCCGTTGATTTGGGTGGTTGTGCTGCTTTCTAAGCAAAATGGCTCAACTAAGACTGCTGTCCTGGTGTCATCAGTACTGGTTTCCGCTTTTTCTTTAGAAAGTGTCCTGATTGGGACAACATATGGTCAACTAGACTTAGGCATGCTGCAATGTGCACTTAAAAAAGACCCAGAGCCCTTTATCAACCTTAATGCACTTAACATTATTTTATTAATGTACTACTTACCTCCAGTAAAGATGAAGATAGGTCCCTGCCTGCATGGTGCTTGCATAATCTCTGTGCTAGTAATAACGAGTGTTGTTGGCTCGGCCAGAGCAATCTAATGGTGACAGTGGCGCCTCGTTTTCTTGCTTTTAAAGTGAAGGGTTCTGGTATTTATTTAAATAAGTGATTTCTCTCCAGTGGTGGTGTTGAGATTTGAGATTTTCCTGTGTGTGTAGGGAGGGGGAAAAAAATCCCCGGTGAGTTTGTTGCCAGATTCCTGGATTCACAATCTGGCTCCATCACCTCATAGCTCTGGATTCAAATTCTGGCTCCATCACCTCATAGCCCCGTGGTGTGTTGGGCTCCTCACTTACTCTTCTTTATGGCTCAGAGCCTCTTCTATCAAAGTGAAGGTAGCTAGTGCCTACTTCAGAGGGTTGTTGTCAGGGTAAAAGAGCTAATACAGCCCAGCCACTGTGGAACCAGGAGGTCCCGGTTCGGTTCCCAGTCAGGGGGCATGCCCAGGTTGCAGGCTCGATCCCCAATGTGGGGGCTGCAGGAGGCAGCGATCCATGGTTCTCTTTTATCATAGATGTTTCTAGCTCTCTCTCCCTCTCCCTTCCTCTCTGAAATCACATATATATATATATATATATATATATATATATATGTATGTTTTTAAAAAGAGCTAATGTAGGTGACAATTGAGAGTGTTGTTGGCACATCAACAATACTTTATACTTTAGCTATTATTATTTAAACACTGAACTCAAGTTCTGTATTCCCCACTTGTGATGGGGAGGAAAAATTAAGAATCGCTGCTTTCTTATTTGTTTTTAATTTATCTTTATTGTTGAAAGTGTTAACATTGTTCCCATTGACCCCCTCCATCCTGCACCTGCCCCCCACCCCCTCCCCATTGTAGCCATAAGCGTCTGTAGACACAAGCGGGGAACCTTCCCCACACGCCACATGCGTCTATAGAAAAAAAATGTTTTCCCTAAGTGGCAGCCCTGATCAACTTTAAAATCATTTTTCGTGAAATTTTCCAACTGCAAATACTCAAGAACACACAAATTGTAATGTATTTATAATATTCATTGCAAATTGATTTTTAAAATTAAATTCAAAATATCGTGGCGTGTGGGCATGGTTTCCATTTTGGACACGTGGCAGTTAAATGGTTAAAAAGAGTTCTTGCTCCCCCTACGTGAATGGAACAATGGGACCAGAGAAGGAAAACTCCCCTAAGCAAAAGCAGAGGGCATCAGGTACTGCTCAGCCTGTTGCTAAGGTTCATGGAAATGACATGAACTGAAGGCGGTGACTCAGGAGAAGGGTTACCAACTGGGGCAAGTTCTTAATGCTGACAAGTCTGTTTTGTTCCCAAAGCAGATTCGCTTTAGAATGTTGCCTAGCCTCACTAAGTTAGTGTTATTTTTCATGTTTTCTCCACAACTCTCAGCAACTCTTGGACAACCCACAGTTGTCCAAGAATCACTTCTGTTAAAAAAAAAAAGGCGGGGGGGCGGTAAACGTGAATACCTGGTACCTTTGTTTCTTAAAACAATATTGAACCCACTGAAAGGAAATGGGGTACCTTGAAAGACTGGCGGGTCCCAAGGCCACGGCAGGAAGTGAAATGGAGTAGGGACCGCGTGCTGTGCTGGGAAGCAGGGGAGAGATCGGGGACTAATGGGTCAGGTCAGAAAGACACAGGAACTAGCAAGGGCAAGACACTGGGAAGGGAATGGAAAGAAATTACAAAGAGGGGGCAATAGAGCCAATATGGCAACATCTTGGTCGTTGTTTAATTTGGGTGGCAGGTGTTGGGGGGGGTGTTCATTTTGCTGTTCTTTCTCCTATTTGTTTAAATTCTTTTCATTATAAAATAATTTACATAACTTAGGTCTTGAATGCAAAAGCAACACATACGCATTCTCAATCGCATTAGACAACACAGATGAGTAAGATAAAAAGCATTGGTGCCTGGCCAGTGTGGCTCAGTGGATGAGCATCGACCTCTGAACCAAGAGGTCACGGTTCGATTCCCAGCCAGGGCACATGCCCGGGTTGTGGGCTTGATCCCCAGGAGGGGGCGTGCAGGAAGCAGCCGATCAGTGATTCTCTCTCATCATTGATGTTTCCATCTCTCTCCCTCTCTCTCTTCTTCTCTGAAATCAATAAAAAATATTTTTAAAAGATAAAAAGCATTAGTAATTCTATCACTCAGAGATGATCACTGAACTACTATGAATATCTTGTAATGCTTTCCTGACATTCTTCACTGTATACGCAAATTAAAAAAAACAAAAACAAAACAACACAAATTTCTCCTCCTTCGATTTCTCATGTCTTCCATGGCCTAACAGCAGCACTTGTGTTATTACCCTGTTTACTGATCTGCCTGGACTTCCCGGGCGAGCTTACTAAATATAGTCTGGTCTTCTTGACATTCAAGGCCTTCCAACATTCTTTCCAGAATTCTTCCTACTATATTGTCTCATAGGCCTCTACGCTCCAGCCACACTGGCCGGCCTGCGATTCAATCCAGGTTGGTTTCTGTATAAATGTCATCATTTATCATCTGAATGAACACTCAAGACCTTTTAAAATAATAATATCTTGGGATTTCTAAGTTTAGGACTCTTGATACAACTGGTGACTTGTCCCAGCATCGGGTCTAATTGTTGTGAAAAGGCCAACCTCTTACATAAGCATTTTGCTGAGATTCACGAAAAGGAATCGAGAGAATGCATATCAGCCTGTAAGCAGTCACTTGAAAATGAAGAGGAGAAAAAAAAAAAAAAAAGGTGGGAGAATCTGCTTCCACAGCTCACGGTGCTTCTGCAGTATTGGTTTCTGCCCCAGGAGGGACGGGAGGAGGAACATCACACTTTTCGTGCAGGTGAGAATGGGGAACATGACGTTCCCGGGGGGGTCTAGGCTTCGCCCTCTCCCAGAGCCGGGCATTTGGGTTCCCTGACGAAGCTTGTCTCCTGTTCCGCCACGCTGCATTCACTACACGGTACTCCTGCAACCGTGAAAGGCTGTAACCGTGGTTCTAGAAAGGAGGCCTTCATTGTTGTTTCTGAGCTTCAACAGTTCTGCCAATTCGTTTGGGTAGATATTTTTACCATTGGAAGGGCTCTTCCTCGTGATAGATGAACATTGTCCTGTTGTTTACTTAGTATTTTTACCAAGTCAGCCAGTTTGACATGAATACATTCAAAACTGAATTCCTAAGAATTTCCCAAGTTTTACTGCCGGCTTATATTGTGGCGATGGCTTTATTAACATTCTATCAAACTCTTAAATCACTTTCTTGGGGTACAGATTAACGCTTAGGTCATGATAAACCTGGACTGGAACGCTCTCCGCAAAACACCCCAATAAATAAGCCGAACCCCAGATCGCTCCCAAAACCAACATTGATGTTTCTGCCAAGAGGGTCTTGTCCTAGTCACTCCCTTTTCAGCTTTTCATGACGACACATTCAGCTTTTCATGACAACATAATCAGCTTTTCATGACGACATATGCAGCTTTTCATGACGACATAATCAGCTTTTCATGACGACATATTCAGCTTTTCATGACAACGTAATTAGAACGCACAGCTTTTCATTTTCGATCCAAAACCATTAGAAGCACACTTGGCCCCCGTGCAGGAGTCTTGAACTGTCCTTGACTTCCAGCGTGTCCACCTTCGGCTTCAGTTGGGCTGCTTTGGTGCCAGAGCACTTCTCACCAGAGGTGACCTACCCTTCATCTCGTGTAAAGAAAGGAAGCAAGGGGTGAAGTTTAATTTCTTATCAGCACAGGCTGCCTTCCGGGACCAGAAAATTCCCCGACCTGAGTCTCTCCTGCCCAAGTAGCCTGGTTTTAACAGGTTAATCAGAGTCGAAAATACCAAATCGGGACTCGGATGAGGTTCAGGGCTGGCAGAGCTGCGTTGGGAGCTTTATGTATTCAGCCTACTCTGTGTGAGACCCCGGGCGAGGCCACGTGGGGCACACAGAAGTGGAGGTCTTGATTAGTCTTGTTTCTCTTCAATGTCTTCCTCTTCCTTCTTCTTCCCCCGGTCCCTCCCCCGTCTACTCCACGTCCTCCTCGTCCCTGAACATAGTATTTGCATAGGTGGCTTTTTTTTTTTTTCCCAGCCTATGGAAATCTGGTTAATATCCGCACAGTTAGCATTTTCTTCTTGGTGATGAGAACTGTTAAGGTGGACTCTCTTAGCAGACAGTTGTTACAATAAATGTGTGTTCTCAAACACGCCAAGATGGATGGTGGCTTCTAAGCACAGAAGCACCTCATCAGAACCCCTATCATTGGAAGTTCACTCTGCTTCTGAACTGAATGAAATTCGGCTCATTCCCTCCCAGACCCCCAAATCCAACGAGATCACTCTACATGTTTTGAATGAAGAAAAACACGGACTTCATTTGGATACTTTTGTTAAGTATGAGATCGGCCATGGTACCCTGTGTTGGAATGAGGTGTGTTTATTTTAAGTCCCTGGGGTGTGTTTCCAATCCTTTTGACTGTGAAATTTGAAAGTATGCATCTGGAAAGACTTCATCGACGCTTATCCAAGTAAGTCAGAATTTTCCTTCTGTTGAAGAAAGGGACCTTCACCTCATGCTCTGCATTGGAATCTGCTCAAGACACTGGTCATTTGCTTTCCGTCTGCAATGAGCAACTCAGACTCAAGGGCCTGAAGTTTTCCAACTATAAGGGACCTAAAAGATTTTATATGGTGGTAGAGCTCTTTTAAAACAAAGCCTGTGAGTTCCTTTATAAGTCAAGAAGCAAATCTCACTTCTTCTAACAACATAACCCGGAGGTTAAAAGAACGAGCTGTGTTATTTCGCCAACTTTTAAAGTCATTGGATGTTTTGGTTGGATGTGACTTTCCTAAAGAGGTTAAACAAAACCCTTGAAATTAACATTCCATCTCTCTGGATGCTCGTCTCCGAAACACAACAAAAGAAAGAACTGTATAAATTTAAACTTAATTAAGAATTTTCCCCACTTTTTATTTTCTAACTTCTTCCTTCATATCTCACTGTGAAGGGACATTTCAACAAAGCAATTACATTCCACAAAGCTTCTTATTAAAAGCAATTGTAACATATTTCTTTAACCGTGATCAGCCTAGGAAATTAAAACTATAATTTCTGATTTCCAGAGTGTCTTTGACAAAGTTTCATCTTCGCTTTTTCTGCTCTGGTCCATGCCACCATCGTTAGTCACTGGCTCCTCGTGTGAGGGGTGCCCTCCCTCTGCCAGGTTTCCATCTAGGATAACTGCTTCGACTGTCACCCGCTTCCTTCTCCATCTGTCAATCAGAAGCATCAGTCTAAAATGTACAGCAGATTCTGCCACTCCTCTCTTAAAACCTCTCATTATGCACCGAATAAAATTCCAATTCCTTTCCTTTGGCCTGACAAAGACTGTGTGTGAGCTGGCCTGCAGCCCAGCTCTCTTTTTTCCTACCCTTCTCTCCTGCATAGCCACACTCCAGCCATTAGCACTCCTGCTCCTCAGCCTCAGACACAGAGCTGCCTCAGGTCTCGGGTGTTCACTTAAGGTCTCAGCAGAACTGTCCCCTTCTTAGCCAGACCTTCTCTGTGACCCCTACCTCAGGTAGGCCGCGGCCTCGCCTAACTCCCCATCACTTCGCCCTGTTTCATCTTCTCTTTTAATTATAATACTGTTGCTGCTGGAAATTATCTCGATCAGGTACCTGTTTTGTGTTTATTGTCGATGGGGCTCGGGACACGATACCCCAATATGGCACCGTGGTGTGCTGAATATTTTAAGCTGAAGGAGTTTGGCCAAATGGCAGGTGTAGGAAGGTCTCGCTGACCTTCTCCCCGCCCTTCTGCTCCGAAGCAGGTCATAAGACGCTCACTCAGGGATAGGTGCCTGCTCATACCCACAGGAAAGGAGCACCCATATCCCTGACATGAAAGAACATCGAGAATAATCCTGCAAACAGGCCTGGCAGAGTCCCCCCAGGTGACCACACTTAGCTCAGACTCTCTGCCTTCATATCTTCCCAGACTCTCAAGCCTTGATCAGGAGCACAAAGCACTCAGGTTTAACCACTTCTTCAGGTCTCCATTTCCTTATAAAGGCTCCAGTGTCACATTAAAAACATATGTTAAATAAGTTAGTATGCGTTACTCCTGTTAATCTGTGTCACTTATTTTTCAGACCCGGCCAGGGACCCTAAGATTAGGGTTGAGGAAAAAACCTTTTTCTTCCCTACACTTCCTTTTTCCCCCTGAAAGGTGGGACCTTGTAAGTCTGTTCCTTGCTGTAAACCAGCACCTAAAACAATGCCTGCTGGTAACTGGACCTCTCTCTCTCTCTCTCTTTTGTCTGAATGAATGAATGAATGAACAAATGTGTGCAAATGATACGGAAGACAAAGTGCCCAGCCCAGTACAGGGGGGATGCGGGGGCGGTGGGGGAGGGGGGCGGTGAGAGATGACACGAATGTTCTCAAGATTCTTGAGGTCCACTGAAAAGGAAAACACGTAGGTGACTGTATGCTGTTGGTTCTGAAGAAGGAAGAGCTGGCCCCCAGCAGTGGGAAATCAAGGCTGGTCTTGAGGTTGCATTTAAGCTGAAAGATGAGAAGATGGGTATTTCGGTATGATCTATTTCATTCAGCGTTCTCTCTGCCCTGCTTTGTTAGCCAGACCTGACATCTGACTGCCGAGCCCTCTTCTCTAATGTGGGCACTGTAGTTGATATTGAATGTTTCTATTCTGTGATGTTTGCAGTCACTTGATCATTTGCAGGTAAGGGCACTTCTGGGCCAAAAAAAAAAAAAATGCACGTTTATGCATGAAACAAAGTAAACCAGATTTTAGACAATGAATTAGTTTAACTGAAATAAAATGTTCCATGTTATTGCTTTGGTAATTGAGACTATCTTAGCATTAGCATACAAATTAGCCCGTAGACCTAGGCAAATAAAAATGCTAATAAAATGTAAGGATACCCGAGATCATTAATACTGAATTTGGTTAGGCTGTTAATGTTAGGCGACGTTACATCTATCACTTCCACCATGGTCCAGGTAAATCTGAACATTTTCTAAGCCAGTGAATGATTTTTTGTGCATCAGAATATTTTAAAATCCAAGAGGATTTTATAATAATCTGTGGGAATAAAAACCAGAGACCTGTTCTGTATGGGAGGCAAATATTTGTTTTATCTGTCCACTCCGCTTCTCCCCCATCCCCTGCCACCATAATACTTGAGAATGACTTCATTGAAATAATGCAGGCTCGATTTGCAGGTACAAGAGATTCAGGTTTTGACGAGAAGAAACTCGTGAGCAGCTAACACGTCAGTGAAACGTGACATGTCTCCCTGTGCTTGCCTCGCTTTGACAGAGCCATGCGCCATTACAGGGCATTACCCAGACAGACTCCGATGGGAGTGATGCCCCCACGCAAGCTGCATTACCATCCCAGGCCACGCTGGTTGTCCAGAGGAGTCCCTGGGCGTGGGGCATTTCACAAAAATTGGAAATCTATACTGGCATTTATTTAACTCTCGCTGGGAACCCTTGGCACAATTTTAGGAAACAAACCAAGCTTCCCACCTCCGCCTCCCTCCCCGCCCCCGAGTAGAGGCCAATCCGTGCTGAGCGCTTGTATTTGTGGAGGACGCTGTGGATGATTACCGTAAAGCCAATCTCCCGCTCCACGTTTGCTGCGAGCCCGACTAGTGTTCTTCACGTCTGGTGTAGCTGTGTGGTGTAGGAGACGCCGGGTCCTCTTCTGCTCAGAGGGTGGAGTTGGATAAGGGTCTTCATCACCCTTCGCATCTTTGGTTTAGGAAAGGGCATTTGGGCAGTTCTGGCTAATGAGCGGGAGGGGAGGCCTTGCTGGGGGCCTTGGTGGGAAGGTTTCCTTGGTGAATGGGAAGAAAATGAGGCAAGGAGACACTCGCTTCCCCTCTTTCAGATTTCGGTCATTTCTGTGACACTGATGTTACTTGGAGCTTTGCAGCCGTCTTGGGACCCGGCTTGTGGGTACACATATCGAAACATGTCTGTATCTCCATAGATTAGGTGGCTAGAGGGAGCCCCAAGAAACCTTGGAGATCATCAGCCATAACTTATTAGGTTATGTTATTAGGTTAGGCACCATATCAGAGATAGACGCTTGTAATGTGATTTCCTCTAATTATGTAGTTATTTCCGGGACAGTATCCTCCAGAATCAATTTGCTGGGGTGGACAGCTTATTTCTAGCGTATTTAAAAAAACTGAGCCCATGCTTACAAAGATGGGTGTATTTAATACGTACAGAATTCTGAAGGTGATTAGCAATGCTTGTATCTTACTAGAGGCCCGATGCACGAAATTCGTGCAAGCGTAGGCCTTCCTTCCCCCGGCTGCTGGCACCGGTTTCCCTCTGGCACCCGGGACCCGGGCTTCCCTCGCAGCCCCGGCTTCATCCGGAGGGTCATCCAGAAGGACATCTGGTCTAATTAGCATATTACGCTTTTATTATTATAGATATCTGAATAGCATGTTAAAGGTGTAGTAAATAACCTCATACTCTAAGCTTCTGTTAGTTGACTATTCTATTCCTTGTGGCTAGAGGTATCCTAAAGGATACGATCTGGGCAGGAAAAGGTGTTTTCTCAGAGTTGCTGCAAAAATAGATGGTGGGGAGATAATCAAGATTTCATTCCGGAATCCGGCAGTGTAGGTAGTAGGTCAGAAAGAAATACTCCAGCTTTGTCTCAGATCTGGGTAAATCGGAGCAGTCCACGTAACAGTGCTAAACATCCCCCGCCCCCCTTTTTTGTGTGTCTCCAGATGCAGGTTCCTCTTCTGTGTGTGTCTGACTGACGTGAACTGCATCAAAAGGCTGTCTTGCCCTCTGGCTTCCAGTTGGATTTGGCCATCAGGATGCACCAGCAAGAGCCTGGTGGAGGGAGGTGAGTGTGGTATAGATCTCCCAGCTTCCTCCTCGGTGATTCCATAACTGGACAAAAGGTCACAGGCGTCTGTCAGGCTGCCCTTTCTGCGCTGACTTTCCCCAACTGTTCCTTTCACCTTGCTTCCACAGATCTGGGAGCTTGTAGCCCCAGGGTTCCGCACTGGCTTGTGGTTTCCTACCCTGCCCGCATCTGTGCCAAGTGCCATTTGTTTCCTGCTAGGCCCTGACTGATACAATGGTGTGAACAAATCACTGCTGCTGTGGCAGCTTGCTTGACTCAGCCTGCCCCAGATGGGGACAGATTCTGTGGGATTAACTAAGGGCTTCCCCCAGCCTCTAAAGGGAGGCGGGAGGCCACCTCCATGTCCCGTGCAAAGGGGAAACAGACAATCACAGCTCAGAGGAAACACTTTCCACCTGCGGACAAGAAATCCGGAAAGGCTACCTGGAAGAGACGGCGTTGAGGCTGCGGAGGACAGGATTTTTAAAAGCCAGAGAGGCATGTGAGTCAAACCAGGGGAGAGACGAGAGCTCAAGAAGAGTTTCTGGAAACTTAGTGCTGGAAGGGACTTACGATGCCCTTTAGCCAATGTTGGTTCTTCCTCCACCTCCTTTACAAGCTGAGATCTGGCCAAGGTCAAACAGCAAGGCAGGACTCTAACCCAGGTCTGCTAGTCACTAGGCTAGTTCTTCCTCCACCTTTTATCTCTACTCTACCCCAGCTCACCTCAGGCAGTCTCTCCTACTAGACTGTGACCTTGAGAGCAGGCAGGGCTTCTGTTTTCCGTATCCTTGAACCCCAGTACCTGGCACAGTTTCTGCCATAAAGTAATTCTTATCATCAGCAACAGCAGCCAAATGGTTAAAAGGCCTCCATGCCCCTCCCAGGCACTATGCAGGTATTTTATAGGCACCGCATGTCATTTCCCCAACAACTTGGAGGGGTAGAATTATCTCCGTTTTTCAGCTAAGGATGCTGCGGCTCAGAGAGGTGGTCTAGCTGCCCCAGGGCACACAGCAGTGCCCGGACTCTGCCTTTTATCAAAGGGACTCAGGAGTCCCTGACTCGGTGGACTTTCAATAACACTTCTTGAATGAATGAACTAGCAAGAAACATTGCCTCAGTGTAAGTGATCGGCTGTAACAGGACACCCTGGAGGCCCAGCCACCTCTGGCCATGGACTCAGCAAGGAGTCTCAGGTCCAAAGTGCAGCCGCAGGGCTCAGTGCCCCTCCTTCAGGCTCCGCCCCGACTCCGCCCGGCTCGCCAGCCACGCCTCCACCTCGGGGATTGGGATCTCTCTTCCCACCCGAGTTTACTCCGGGCTCCAGCTGCTGCCCGAGGGCCTCTGGGCCCTGCAATCTGGAGCCGGTTCCACTCCCCTACCCCTCCCCTATCGCCCCCCCTCACTCTTCAAACTTCTTTTTTCCACCCTCTTTAAACTTCAGTCATCCTAGCGCCCGCCTCCTTTATTCCAACCACCCAATCGGTGGTCCTCACTCTCGGCGAGGGCCCGCCCCCTGCCCGCCGGGGGCCAATCCTCTGCGCGCGTGTCGAGTGCTGGGGCGCAGTCCCGAGCGCCCGGCCAGTGACGGCAGCGCGCCGGGCGCCGCGGGAGGGGCGGGCCGGGAGGGCCGGAGAGGGCGGGGGAAGGGACGGGGAGGTGGAGGAGCTTGCGGCGGGTTTGAAAGCGGCAGTTTCCTGGCAGCTTGGGCAGGCGTTGGTCTCCGCGCTCCAGCTCCGCAGCGGCCACCTTCGATCCAGGGACCGGTCTATGGGGATTCTGCGCGTCCCCGACGGATTGTTCCTGCCCCAGCGTTTCCCCGCTGACCTCCCCGCCCCTCAGCCTCAGCCTTTCCCGTCGCTGGGGCGCAGAACCCCGGGGGCCAGCGGTCGCCTGTGACCCCGCCCGACACCCCTCCGGAGCCGCCTGGGGACAATTCCCTCCTCCTTGCCGCTGTCTAGCCCGAGGTAGAGCCCAGCCAGCCCCGAGGAGCGTTGCCGGGAGGGGCGTCCGAGGGGCGTCTCGGGGCTTGGAGTGGCCGGGCCCCCAGCGGGCTGTGGTCCACGGAGCGCCGGAGCAGCGAGGCCCCCCTCGCCGGGCTGCGCGGGCCGCCCGGGGCCCCCGCCGCCCGCGCGGGGTCTCCCCCATGGTGCAGCGGGGTTCGGGATGTCGAAGACGCTGAAGAAGAAGAAGCACTGGCTGAGCAAGGTGCAGGAGTGCGTGGTGTCCTGGGCCGGGCCCCCGGGCGACTTGGGCGTGGAGATCCGAGGCGGCGCGGAGCGCGGCGAGTTCCCCTACCTGGGGCGGCTCCGCGAGGAGCCCGGCGGGGGCACCTGCTGCGTTCTCTCGGGCAAGGCGCCCAGCCCCGGGGATGTGCTGCTGGAGGTGAACGGGACGCCTGTCAGCGGGCTCACCAACCGGGACACCCTGGCTGTCATCCGCCACTTCCGCGAGCCCATCCGTCTCAAGACCGTGAAGCCTGGTACGCTGTCTCAGTGGAGGGGAGGTCCGGGTGGGCGTCCTGGGAGCGGCGGCCCCTCCCCACCACTTATCGTCCTTGGAAATCTCAGACCTCCAGGGTGTGCTAGACTCCCTGGCGCTGGGGAGGGTGGCGGTGGGGATCCCATTTTGCCGCCGGGAAAACTGAGCTCTCGCTCGCCTCGGCGGGGCTGCTCTGTGTAGCTGTCACGGGATTGCGACCAGAAGCCAGCCGGGTGGCCTACGTTTGTAGCTGCGTCTCCCCCCGCAGAGTTTTGGAGTCGAGCGGACACCAGCCCTTTGCTGTTCTCCTTTGTGGAAAAGGTCCTCCTGATGGTAGTAGCATTGTCTTTGGAACAGTCTGACGCATTTTCTGACAGGGAGAGGGGTCTTGGCGGTTGAGGTAGTTTGCGCCAAGGTTACCGCCCGGTGTACCTGGGGGAGCTTAGCTGCTTCAGTGCTGCCTGCGCACCAGCAGCGCCTCGGAGCTGCCAGCCTGACTGCCCGCCCAGGTGGTTCAGGTGTGTGGGCACCGATGGTGTACGGCAACTGATACGCGGCCGAGCACGGTGTGTGCCTGCAGCGAGCTGTTGACTAGTCTGGGTTTCGCAGGAAGAAGACCTAGGCGCCTCGCAGAGTGAAATCTTGTGTCAGTGTTGGATTTTTAGAGAATTTTATTGAAGGGGTGGGCCAAAAGGGGCCCCCCGTTGCCCTGGTGTCTCTTATTGCTAGTAAAATCGGCTGCAAGACAGCGTTACGTTGCATGACATTTCTTGTCAGTTTCAAAGCCGGGCTCTGCCGGGGGAACAGTGAAATCTGAACGTCTGCAATAGTCCTTACGCGTTTGTAATGGACAAGAGTGGGTCGGTTTCAGCATCGGTAGGATGTAGCTCTGTTTTCTGAGATGTTTGGAGGAGAGAGAATTAAGACTAAAACGTTATTAAAAATCAGACTGTTTTTGCTGAATGTGCCCGACTGCATACACAACGCATCAAACTAAAACGGGCTGCTTAATTGTCCATCCCTTACCGCAAAATGCTAGAAAATTCTGGAGAAAAGTCTAACATGTTCTTTTCCTCATGTGCCCACCTCCCCCATCCCCCACCCCCTTCTTAGCAGCTGGGGAAGTACTTCCTTACTGGTCCTTGAGCTTAATGGCAACTGATGGTTCCTGGTGCATTATACATATGTGCATATATTGTGGGTGTATGTATATCCAGACACACTCACATGTGCCTGCACCCTTACGCTACGATTCTCTTCACCTGGTCTCTTCCGGCATATTCATTTTAAGCTGGTCAGTTTGTGTGAGGTTTTCTCTTCATTGCTGTTCATGTTAAAAACTTTGGAGGACTTAAACATCCTGTGTCGCTTTGTGAATTCAAACATTCTTTAACTCAAACTTTTGGAGCCATATGTGGAGGGCAGAGGAAAGGCCTTGGGGCCAGTCAGGTTCTGTCTGGAATGTGCAAGATACGACATACCCAGCACTTACTGGTCTAAGTGTCATGTGAGTCAGGGAATAATGCGAACATGCCCTTCTTGACTTTGCGTTTGCTTTGATTAGTTGGGGCGTAGGTGAGAGTATAACTTATTTTCACAAATACTGGAAGAGTTGCTTGGTGGAGGAAGAAGTTTATAGACTGGGGGGTGTATCTTTAATTAATATTAGTCTGATCTGCATAGTATACATTTTCTCAACCTTTCTACCAAATCCAAGAAAGCAATTCAAATGCAGAGTGTATTTAATAATATTATTTGTGGTGAGTAGACATCATATATCCCAGAATGTAGTTGACATTGATAGAGCAATAAAATTTGACTCTTGGCCTAGCCGGGTAGCTCATTCGTTAGAGCAT
Organism: Corynorhinus townsendii; assembly: GCA_026230045.1. Classification (NCBI taxonomy): domain Eukaryota; kingdom Metazoa; phylum Chordata; class Mammalia; order Chiroptera; family Vespertilionidae; genus Corynorhinus; species Corynorhinus townsendii. The sequence continues at coordinate 8,118,172 of JAPDVU010000013.1, forward strand.
CCTTCTGATGTGCCAAGGTTGTGGGTTCGATTCCTGGTTAGGAATTTCTAAAGGGTACCTCAGTGTGTCATCTAAGATTAATATTCTTGTTTCTAGGCAAGTTGTAATGACAAATTTTTAACCTCTTAAAAATAGTATTCTTAATTTCTTAATAGCCTCATATTAAGCATTATGTTAAATGGCTTTCTTAAATGACTTCGCTTAAACATTTATTATAAAATAGAAAGATTTTTGCAGGTTGAGCACATGGCTTTAAATATCAGAAGTTAAGGACTCGAAGAAGTTATTCATAGAACTTTGTGATTAAATGTTACCTCCAGAGAAGACAGAGATTCTGTACTGTTGGGTTTAAATGAGAAAAGCAGGAAAATACAGAGGAAGGGTATTGAAGGAGGAACCTGGCCTGCCTCAGTTTCTTCCTTTCATCCACCTTTGGGAGAGAAATGGATTTTTTCACTTTAGTAAGTATTGAGAAGTGTACTTGGCACTCTGTCTTTTGTCTCTGTTAGTAACTCTCCATTGAACTATATTCATAACATGTCTTCTAGAAACTAGCACAACGCCAGAGTAAATATAACCATGCTATAAGATGCAGTAATAGCAGGGCATGGTCTCGTATTGTCTTCGGACAGAGTCCATGGTAGAGGCATGAGCTGGGCCGTGGGGCTGAGCTGGGCGGTGGGGGGCTGAGCTGGGCGGTGGGGGGCTGAGCTGGGCGGTGGGGGGCTGAGCTGGGCCGTGGGGGGCTGAGCTGGGCGGTGGGGGGCTGAGCTGGGCGGTGGGGGGCTGAGCTGGGCCGTGGGGGGGATGAGCTGGGCCGTGGGGGGGATGAGCTGGGCCGTGGGGAGATGAGCTGGGCCGTGGGGGGATGAGCTGGGCCATGAGGATGAGCTGGGCAGTGGGGGTGAGCTGGGCCCTGAGCCGTGGGGGGATGAGCTGGGCGGTGGGGGGCTGAGCTGGGCCGTGGGGGGCTGAGCTGGGCCGTGGGGGGCTGAGCTGGGCGGTGGGGGGCTGAGCTGGGCGGTGGGGGGCTGAGCTGGGCCGTGGGGGGGATGAGCTGGGCCGTGGGGAGATGAGCTGGGCCGTGGGGAGATGAGCTGGGCCGTGGGGGGATGAGCTGGGCCATGAGGATGAGCTGGGCAGTGGGGGTGAGCTGGGCCCTGAGCCATGGGGGGATGAGCTGGGCAGTGGGGGTGAGCTGGGCCCTGAGCCGTGGGGGGATGAGCTGGGCCGTGGGGGGATGAGCTGGGCCATGAGGATGAGCTGGGCAGTGGGGGGATGAGCTGGGCCCTGAGCCGTGGGGGGATGAGCTGGGCCCTGAGCCGTGGGGGGATGAGCTGGGCGGTGGGGGGATGAGCTGGGCGGTGGGGGGATGAGCTGGGCGGTGGGGGGATGAGCTGGGCCGTGGGGGGATGAGCTGGGCCGTGGGGGGATGAGCTGGGCCATGAGGATGAGCTGGGCCCTGAGCTGTGGGGGGCTGAGCTGGGCGTTGGGGGGATGAGCTGGGCCGTGGGGGGATGAGCTGGGCCCTGAGCTGTGGGGGGATGAGCTGGGCCGTGGGGGGATGAGTTGGGCGGTGGGGGGATGAGCTGGGCCGTGGGGGGATGAGCTGGGCCGTGGGGGGATGAGCTGGGCCGTGGGGGGATGAGCTGGGCCGTGGGGGGATGAGCTGGGCCCTGAGCTGTGGGGGGATGAGCCTGGCCGTGGGGGATGAGCTGGGCCGTGGGGGATGAGCTGGATGGTGGGGGTGAGCTGGGCGGTGGGGTAGGCTGCTGAGCACTGATTCTTCCAGCTTGCTCCGTTTCATATAGATTCTAGAAGATGTTAGTTGAGAGGAGCCCAGACAAAGCCACACGATCACCCCCGATGACTTAGTGGAGGTTCTTTCCAGCAGTGACTGTCTAGCTTTGATTTGGGGTTTTGATTTTTACTTTCCTTTGTTATTCTCTTTAAGGAGCTTTCAAAGTAACTCTTTAAAATATGGTTCCTAATTTGAGGCTTCTCCTGTGAGAGTTGGGGAATTTCTGACTGCATTCTTGTTTAGTGTTGCTATAACTACCTAGCATCAGTACTTTGCTGCTGCTGCTAGGAGAGTCCTTAGTCCCACCTGTTCTTGAACCAACTAGTCACCTGTTTCTTCGCGACAACCCTGTTGTTTATTTTTCTGCAAAGAGAAAAGTTTTCACTTGGACTTGGTGTTTTCCTCCTAGTAAAGGAAGTCGAACTTCGGACTTCTGATGAAATCGTTTCGTGATACAGTCCTGTGATGACCGCGATTAGTTTCTTTGCTTTTACTTCAAAGGATACTTGTAAAGAATGTCTACCCCTTTCTTCACTTTTGGATCTTGTTGTTGCTGTTTGTGTTGAGGGGGTGATTTGGGACTTGCGGTGAGCTTTGTTTAGATGGTTGTAATATGTGGAGAAGAGAAGGGTGAGAGAAATGAGAGTTAATTGCTAGCCTCCTAGATTTGCAATCCAAACTTTTTCTCCTTACCCCTTTTTAAGGAAAAGAAAGTAGAGATCGGGTGAGGCAGCCCGTGTGAGGAAAACTAGCATCAAATGTTGATTAACTTTGACACTTTCCTGCTGTCTCAAATTCTGGTAGCATTTTTTGGGGGCGTCTAAAGCTAGTCTTACTAACCCAGGGTTCCCGTTCTGGGCTCTGTTCATTGACACATGCAATTCATGAGCTGTGGGCTTATTCCCTAGTGGCAGACCCAACACTTAGCATTTGGCCCTTTCAATTTTCAGGTCGTTTTTACTTTTTCCAGTTTAATGCTAAAACTGATTTTTTTGGCACACTATTCAGTGTTCCTTGGAAAATATAGGGTGTCCCCCCAAAATGTATACACACACTTTGAATAATCATAAAGGCAGTGTTTATTAAAATACACTTCATTTTCCAAGTTGAGCTTTCCGCTGTTAATGTGTGTACACTGGTTACGTTTTTTTTTTTTTTTTTTTTTTGGGGGGGCACCCTGTATAAACTGTTTGTTTTTCCTCTAAGACCCTGAGATGTACTTTATGAAACCTCCTGCCCTACCTGGTTTGGTTCATTGGTTAGAGCACTGGTCCTTGGACTCAAGGGTTGGGGCACGGATTTGATTCTGATCGAGGGTGTGTACCTGCATTGCAGGCTGGAGCCCGGCCCTGGTGGGGGAGGGGGCTGTGCAGGAGGCAACCAATCTATGTGTCTTTCGCACATGGATGTTTCTCTCTCTCCCCTTCCCTTCCACTCTCTCTAAAAAAATCAATGGAAAAATATCCTCCGGTGAGAATTAACCAAAACAAACAAACAAAACCCAAAAACCCCAAAACAACACAAAAACCACCCCTCTGATTACAATAGACAAAATTTCAGTGACTTCCTCCCCCTTCCCCTGGCCTCTAATTTATAGAAACTGATGGTAAATCAGACCTACATTTGCTCAAGTGCCTGACTTCCGAAGTCAGTGCATCATCTCAGGCGAATCCTTTCATAGCATGGCTTTCCTTTATAACCCCAGGGGCTTTGTAAGTCTTGTGGGCACTTAGTGTTTGGTGGTGGTGGTGGGGGGGCGGTTTGTAGAATTCCTTGTCTGTGAACCGTTTCCGTATCACCTGCCAATTTCAAACTTCCAGTTTCCAAGTCAATTCCAAGAGATTTGAGAAAGGATAAATGTTTTGGTATGGAAGACTAGAACTGTGTCTCCTTTCCTTAACCGCTTTTGTTCCTCGTCTGACATTCTGGGAAATAATGTCCTTGCAAGACGACATTGTGGTGGAGAGCCTGAATATCCTCACTTCAAACTGTTGCTAAGGAGAAGATCCTCAGGAGCTTGGAGGCTGGTGCCGTGAGGGACTTGGAGGAAGAGAGGCACATTCATCGCTCTCCTTCTCCCTGGACAAATACTATTCAGAATGTTTTTTTTAAAAAAAAATGCTTATTTTGCTTTATAAAGAGAACATAAAAAAGCTATATTATTACTGGCACACATTCATTCCCTCCTCATTTAGTGGTGTGCCCACTATGTGCGGTAGCACTGACAATATAAAAAATAAAATAAAATATAAATATGAGTCCGAAATAGTCGCTGTCTTCAAGAAGCTCACAATTTAGTGGGAGCTGACTGGTTCATTGGTAAGGAGTCCCTGGAGTCTTTTTTCACTCTATCCCAGTTCTTAAATAAAACTTTAGGCAAGCTTCATATGCCCGGCGCTGTGGCTCAGTGGTTGAGCATAGACCCATGGGGGTCATGGTTCTATTCCCAGCAGGGCACATGCCCAGGTTCTGGGCTCGGTCCCCAGTAGGGGGCATGCAGGAGGCAGCTGATCGATGATTCCCTCCCATCATCAATGTTTCTCTCTCTCTCTCTCTCTCTCCCTTCCTCTCTGAAATCAGTTAAAAAAAAGTTCTACATGAATTTCGGTGGAAGCTAGACTAAGGAATTTGTTGCCCCGTATTCTGTTCTGAAAACGGTGTGGAGTTGCATCTTAGGATTTGGTGTTCTCAAGTCATTACAAAAAGAGGGCAATCGAATATAAACAAAGTTATCTTTTGAAAAGCCCTTACATTGAAATTACCCTAAAGAGATACTGTGCTTTATTTACAATGTTTTTACTGATGTAACCTGTATTTTGTACATTGGGTTTGTATTGTACCGTTTTTGCTGGAAACCAGATGAAATCGTTCGCTTACTTTAAAGAGATCTGCTGCTGTTTGCTTGTTTGTTTGTTTGTAAGCCATCTGTTAGCTCTAAGAAATGACTCTCATCGGGGCGTGCGTAGTACATCTGTGGAGGTTACTTTTCTGTTTTACCCTGGTCCTTGCTCACCTGCCCCCTATTCTCTGACTTGGCCGGTTGGGGAGGAAACTGTGACTAATTCTGAACTCAGCCTGGCTTTGCAAGGTGGATGCATTTGGGTTGAAGGGAATTAAGATCCGCTCAGGGGTAAGGAAGGAGTGAAGGAGAGAAAAAAAAAAAACGCCTGCAAAGAACCTGTAATGTGGAAGGGTTTCTATTTCTAGTATGGCCCATCGCAGCAGTTTTGTGTGTGTATATAATTTTATTTTGTATAAAAGCACAAAATCCACGTTATAGACTAATTGGAAAGTAGCGGGAAAGACATATTAGCCGACCATATTAATAATTTACCTGTGTAAGTAGTTCTATAAGTGTCTCCTATCGGCCTTTTTTTTTTTTTAAAAGCTAGAACTGGAAATGTTTTTTCTTCAGTAAATAATATCGGTAAGGCGCTTAATGCGGTTTCTACCTTCAACCTTATTCAGCTTGTAGTGCTTTGAGTATTTTCACTTAACCCGTAATGTAGATGAAATACTGCCATCAGCACTGCACCTTCAGGTTAACAGGCTTGCTCCGGAAACCTAGCCAACTTTATGGGGAAACACGGTTTGCTAGTCGAGTGAAAAGGGAGCCGCAAATGTGTTCCCACGTTGACCCTGCTTTCTCTTTTGTTACAGTCACAGTTGACCGACTTGCAGCGGACCGGGTAGCGCATATATATCTCCACTCCCCTAATCCCAGCCATCTTATCCTTATGCAGCTGTTACAGTGGTTCCCTGGGGAACCCCCCCCCCCCCCATTTCAGTCATACCAGCATGGCCTGGGGGCATGGACTACATTTTGGGGGCCATAATTTGACTTGTGACATATCGAAATACCTGAAAAAAAAAAAAGACAGACTGTGGGCACAGATCATAGGATACTTCGTTTCATTAACACTTGACACTAGCGCCGTGGTCGGCAAACCGCGGCTCACGAACCACATGTGGCTCTTTGGACCCTTGAGTGTGGCTCTTCCACAAAATACCACGGCCTGGGCGAGTCTGTTTTGAAGAAGTGGCGTTAGAAGAAGTTTAAGTTTAAAAAATGTGGCTCTCAAAAGAAAGTTCAATCGTTGTACTGTTCATATTTGGCTCTGTTGACTAATGAGTTTGCCAACCACTGCCCTAGAGATACTGTTTTAGAGCCTCAATAAGAAATATAGAGGGTTTAACTTTTGTGCTATAATTTATATGGAGGTTAGGGCTTCTAAACCTATTATAGAATGGGAAATGTGAAGAAGTTTTGCTTCAGATTTGGTAAATTACTATATATTCTTTTAAAATTTTAAATTGATTTTAGACAGATAGCAAAGGAGGGAGAGGGAAAAGGAGAGGGAGGCAAAGAGGGAGAGAGAGGCAGGAAGAGAGAGAAACATTGATTTGTTGTTCCATTTACTTACATATTCATTGGTTGATTCTTGTTATGTTTCCTGCGGGGGGTGGGGGTGTTGAGCCCACAATCTGGGCATATCAGGACTATGCTCTAATGGTTAGCAACCAACGGAGCTACCTGGCCAGGGCTTAATTATGATCTATTCTATGAAGAGACTTCCCTTCTCGTCTTGGGTTTACAGTATGAACAGTGACCGATCTATGAATTAAAACTTGCAGGCCTCTTAGGCTATGTGCTGGGGTGTGTGTGTGTGTGTGTGTGTCTGTGTGTGTGTGTGTTTGGCAGAGAATTTTAAACACAGAACTATTTTTCTTGCTTGAGGAAGCTTGTGAGAGGCTACCCCGTATCTCGTTGCTCTGATGGGAATTACGCGTGACTGGTAAATATGGGATTTTACTCTACATGACGACATTTAACAGAAGTAGTTTTACTAAATGAAAATACTCCAAACGGAAGGCAAAAAGAAGTCTTTTATTCATAAATGCTTTGTTTTTAACTTAATCAAATAGAATTAAGCGAAATTGGCTTTCCCCCTCTAATAAAATGACTTTAAAAATCCACTTTAATGGAATAGTCCAGGCAATATATTGCTCTTTGGATGTGGTTATCCGGTTTACAACAGGCATCTTGTGATATGTAGCTTACATCTCAGCAGGAAGGGAAAACAATTCCTCACTCACAATCCAGTTTATACACTTGCATGGATTCTGTACCAAGTGACAGAAACTCTGTGGAGAGTAATTTAGGCCAAGAAGGCATTTATTGGCTTACATACATGACAACAAAGGCATAGGACACGAACAGCTCAATTCACATCCTCCGTTCACTTGACTCTCTATTCCCCTGGGTTGGCTTCTTTCTCGGTTTGTTCTCAGTGTAGCAGGGAAGGTGACTTTGAATCCAAGTCATGCTTCTCATCTTTTTTTCTGGAATCCAATGACACACCTCATGCAGGGACTTTCATTGGCCCAGTGCCCATCTCCTGGGCCAATGGTGGAGAGAGGGCAGTGGGGTCTCATGACTGGCCAGGCCTGGTCCCATGTCCACTCCTGCAGCTGGTATAGAAAGCACAATGATTAATAACCGGACCAGGACCCCAGGAGAGAAGGGAGGGGCAGGTCCTTAAAGATGGGATGCTGGGAGACAGTGCTGGAGAAATTGGCCTCTTTTAAAACATTTAATCTCTCTTATTTTGAAACCAACAGCAGTACACAGCTTTCATAAAACTATCATTTTTTTAAAAACCAGATAATGGCTATAGACCAAAATCGAGACACCGATTTTCCTAAAATACTGTCTTCGTTGTTGTTGTTACAGTTGTTAAATCCTCACCCAAGGATATTTTCCCATTGATTTTTAAAAAGGAGAGTGAATGGGGGGCGGGGAGGAGGGATGTTGGGGGGTAATGGGGGAATAAGGACACATATGTAATACCACAATCAATAGAGACATTTTAAAAAAAGAGAGTGAAGGGAGGGAGAGAGACTGAGAGAGAAACATCGATGTGAGAGAGACACATCATTTGGTTGCCTCATACACCTGACCTGACCAGGGCCAGGGATTAAGCCGGCAACCGAGGTACATGCCCCTGACTGTAATCGAACCCGGGGCCCTTCAGTCTACTGGCCTACCCTCTGTTCACTGGGCCAAACCACCGAGAGCAATAAAGTATTTCTTACTTTAACTCCAAAAAAGTGACTCTTATCTAAATGCTGTTTCTTACAAAGAAATTGGGATGTTAATAATACCTTGATGTGCACAATTTAAAAGGACTGCTTGTAGTTTTTCTTTGAGTACTTTTGATGTCAAGTATGATTCTCTAAATCAATGCTGCTTGTTCGTTGGTAGATGGGCTACTTGGGAGGACCATTTCATTATCCTTGGCATTAAGAAAATGATCATTAGTTTAGTTAGCACAGTTGTGTTAAACGTAATACAGGGGTGGGCAGAAGGAGATTTATAGTTGCACTGTGACAGTCTTTTGAGTTAATAAAGCTATTGTAATAACCATAACCTCCATGTCTTTTTCCATATGAACAACTGTAAGCCTACTTTTGCCCACCCCTGAGTTGTACCATTTTGAAAGTGAAATTGTAAAGTCATTGCTTTCCAAGCTGTTTTGCTTTTAAAACAATGGCCTTTTAAAAACTGTATTATTACTGAGGATTGGATCCCTAATGATAGCCTTTTAGCCATGATCTCATGGAAGTTACACATAAAGGAAATACTTCACTGACTCTTAACTTTGAAACACTGCTGAAGTGTGTAATGTGGTATCTGTGTAATCATCAAAACAGTTGTTTGGCAAGCATTGCAGGGTATCGTCTGACCACCGTTAAGTTTCTTTCCTGCCTGCCTTGCATGGGGACACAGAGGTATATGGAGTGGAGGTGGAGGGCTGAAAGGGAGCAGGGGGTACCCTGAATATCTTATCACACTACTAGAGGCCCAGTGTATGAATTTGTGCACAGGTGGGGCTGGCCATCTGCCCCGATGGGGGCCGATCGGGGTGGGCTGGTGGCAGCAGGGAGGGGACGTGTGAGATTGGCCGGCCAGACCCGCCCCCGATTGGGGTGGGGAATCTGATCAGGGGGCGGGGCCAGTGGGGGGGAGGGGCTGCAGGAGGTTGGGGGAGGCTGATCCGGGAGGGGGCGGGCCGATCAGGCTGGTTGGTCACCGCAGTGCACGTCATAGCGAACCGGTCGTTCAGTTCGTTCAGTTGTTCTGGTTGCTTGGCTTTTATATAGAGAAATTTTTATATTCTACTAATGTCTTCAACTTTGGTGCCATAAGAACAATTGTAATGTCAGCCTTCCGTTTGGGAATGGTGGGCACAGTAGCAGCTTTGCAGCTGAGCCTGGTAGTTGGGCCTTTAGAGAGTGTTAAATGCTGGTAGGTTATTGGTAAATGCACGTGTTGCACATAAAAATGAGCATCCGTGGAATTGGGTGTGAGGTATCAATAAGAATCATAGAAGGGCCTGTTTATGTTTACTTTGGGTTATGTTCCCTTGGGATTTCTTTAGCCCATCTGTGGTAAATCACCTGCTAGGCTCCGACTTCTCCAACATGAATTCCACAGATTGCCTAATTAAGCCATGAAATCTGTTACAATAATACGAACTTCTTTACCTCGCTCACAGAACGGTGTTTTAATCCACCTCCCTGTCTTTCGACAGAACACTGTGTCAAAACATTATTCATTTTAGCTAAGGATACTATTCACTAATTTCGGTGTTTGATTTTTGTTGGAATGCACGTGCTAATGAAAAATTGAATTCCCTTTGAATAGGATTAGATTTGCTAACGAAAGCTCTCTCTCACATCGTGCTGTTGACGAGTGAAATGACACCTCAAACTCCCTTTGGTGGCAACTGTCAGTTGCCACCCTTGCTCTCAGTCTAATCGGACTTTTCCGACTTGGGGACTTGCCATGATAATACGAGCTGCCACCAAAGCAACAGCCATATACCAGGGTGTCATACACCCACCTCATTTGGCTTGTAAGGACTTGCGTGTTGGCACATATGTGTTGCCTCTAAAGAAACGGGTATATTGCTATTCGCCATGGGCTGGGTATCATCGCCTCCCTGTTACGCACAACAGAACGGAGGCGTGCCTGGAAAGATGACACAGCGAAGGTCACACAGACTCCCAGGGAGACCGTGAGCTGCCACAGTCCTCCCTCACTTGCCAGCGAGCATTAGGTCTGACAAATCTGCCTGACTTCCTCTTTCTCTATTAAGGTGAAAACCCCCACACTTCTGAATTGTTTGAGTGGGTGTCAAACCCGGTGACACACTGGGCAAGTGCTTAAAATCAAAGCTCCGTTGCTTGGTTCTATTTCTAAACAAAGTTGGTGGCAGTGCAGTGTCATCTGTACCGCTAAACTGCACAATAAATCAGTTATTCCCAAGAATTACCAGGCATCAGCGTTAGCATTGCTTCTTGCTACCTTAGCGAGGCAGTATTTTCAGCGGTTTGGATACTGGAGATGGCATCTTGTTCTCTTGTTTCCTGTCCGCTTGCTCTGTAATTCCCTCCCAGGAAGGTGCTGGTTAGCCCACTTACCTGGAGGCAGAAAGCCTTGAGAAACACTCTGATGCATTGGAATGAGGACTTTTCCTCGAGTGTTGCAGACCCTTGTCAAAGTACACGTCGCTTAAGCAAAACCTTGCCAAGACAGGCAGGGAGTAACTCCTTGTGTTCGAGTGGATCTCTCCTGTTCCTGGCCCGAAGGACCGCACAGCACGGTGGTTCTTTTGAAGAAGCAGTTGGAGCTGGTGTGGAGGATCGCTAGCTCTCATTCTTTAATCAGGGGTCCTCAAACTTTTTAAACAGGGGGCCAGTTCACTGTCCCTCAGACAGTTGGAGGGCCGGACTATAGTTTAAAAAAAAAATCTATGAACAAATTCCTATGTGCACTGCGGGCCTGGGACGAGTCGGCTGCTAAGCAGGTCAGGCAGCGGCACCCGGCAGGCTGGATCAATGTCCTCGGCGGGCCGCATGTGGCCCGCAGGCCGCAGTTTGAGGACCCCTGCAAGTGTTTGTGCTCTTGTGTTTTCCATTTGGGCTTAAAGTCGTCAGTCAGTCCCCCGGGAGGAACCATAGCCATCCATCCAGTACCCCTGGCCTACAGATGGGTGACTGGGGGCATGATCACAAGGTAACTGCTCGGGACTCGAAGCAGGAAGCTGGCGGAGCGGGGACCAAGAACGCAGGTTCCTTTTATTGTTTTGGTTTCGGGCCTAAGAATTTTTGTAGGAAGTTGGGGGTGGGGGGTTAGGGGGCGGGGGGGGGGGGAGAAAAGAATCTGTTCAACATGTCTGTCTCCTTATGAAATCTGCATGCTTTTGGGATCACGTGGGGCGTGCTGCCTCGGCTGGTGAGGCCATCACCGCACGCGCGTGTCTAGAGGCAGGGAGGAGGGGTGACCTGGGAGTTGGAGCACAGGACAAGCGTGTGCATCATTACGTGTGCAACGTTACCATTTATGCTTCCCGGGCATCTTTCGCCTCCCGCAGCGCTGCAGCTTAATGGTTAAGATTGAAAGAATCGGGAAAGGGTGAGCCAGCCCAATAGCCGAATGTTCTTGTCAGTTGGATTAGCTTTGAAAACGAATCTTTCCATCAGAAATGGCCTTCGCAGTGCTCGCCGTGGGATCCCTGTGAATGGATGCTGCCACGTGGAGAGTGCCATTGCTGTCCTAGCCCCTCTCCCCCACCCCCGTCTCCATTCCCCCCTGACCAGGGGATGACAAAGGGGGAAGATGACAAAGAGGGAGGATGAGGGATGGAGTTTTAGGGCTTAGGGCCTGCTCAGGGATGTGGTAGATGAACCATCGAGGGCACTTTTGGCTCAGGGTCCCTGAGCTCATCTGGCTGTGATGATGGTTGGCGTGACTGAAGAGAGGGCTGTGCCCCTACAGGTCGATGTCTGAGGGCACCGAGAGCTGGCAGCGCAGAGGAGAAGGGGCGCACCTGTGAGAGGCATGCTGAAGAAAGGGGATGAGGAGGCAGCTGTGGGGAGACGGTAGTCACGCTGTGGGTGAAACGGGTGGGAATTGTGGGTAAAACGGATGGGACTGGTGATCTGTTGCATGTCTGGGGAAGAACAGCACGACTGTAGACATGAAACAAATCTTGCTAAATCAGCCTTTGCAGCATCAGTCAGGGTTCAGCGCAGGAAGAGAAAGGGAGATGATGGAGGGAGTCAGCTGCGTAGGGCACCTTTGTGGGGCTTGGAGGGCTGGGCTCCAGGCCAGGCCTCTGAGAATGACTTCCAGGACACCTTGCAGCCACTCGTCACGGGAAGCTGCCACCTCTGCCACGGTCAGGGAAGTGGCAGTGAGGAGGGTGTCCCTGAAATCATGGCAGGAAGATGCCACTGTGGCTCTGATCACAGCGATGACAATAGTCATTGCTGTCGCCATCGTAGCTGTTGAAGTTTGGAATGTAGCTTCTGGCCACGTCTGTGACAACTTCTCCTTGAGGCGCCTGAAGGGGTGGCTCGATGCTGGAATGCTGAATCTGGCACTGCTGCCGCTGTCCTCAACACCAGCAGTGCTCGAGACTGGGCAGGGGCATGGCCATGACCTTCTTTGCTAAGTTGAAAGCAGCTAAACCTACAGGCCCATGGGGCTCTGCTTCCCTTCTGCCTTCCGGATTTTGTGTCCTGCACCCTAACGGCGGCGTCAAGTTTGCAGCCTGAATGCTAGCTGTAAAGGAGCCTGGACAAATACAGTTTTTAGTTTTCTAACGTCTGCACTTCTGGAAGGCCTACTAGAAGGAGGTGGATGCTGAGTGCCCACTGAACCTTCCAGACACTCATCTTATTAAATACAGGATCTTAAGTGCCAGGTAGCCCTTTCTTGACAACGGTGATGTCTGTGAGCTGCTTCTTTTGTGGGGACCTGTCGTTGGCATGATCATGGCCGATGGACTGTTAACGTCGGCAGTGACCTTTTGTAGTAGGTTGGCGTGTGTCTGTCCTACCTGCTGTCTCTGCTGCTGAGACATCTATGTTTTATGTCACTTGATCTCAGCCTCCCCTGCAGCCTGCAGGCATCTCAACCGAAGCAACCACTTCATAGGCTGGTCAGCAACTTGCGGTTTCTGGGGCTTAAAAAGATGAATGGCGCCAGTCGGACTCTTTCCTGGGGATTGGAACTAAGACAGAATGGGAGGAATTTCCAATTAGGAGTCGGAGCTCGAGATGAGAGGTTTTGCAGTGATGTGCTGGGGGTTGGCTGGACTCTTTCCTGAGACTGTTAAGTTGTCAGGAATTTGGCGAGTTAGTCGTCCAGCACAGACATTTAAAAATTATGATTAAATAAAGGAGCACAGGGCATTGCCATGGCAATGTGGTTTTGGCTATTGCATGTTGGAGCAGTGGTCAGATTAAGGAACTTGATGGTAGGCATTCAAAAGAGGGTGTTCAGCATGGAGAGGGTGTAGAACTGAGTTTTTGGTTCCATTGACCTTATCTGACACAAAGGACTGTGTCTGGCATTGAACTGATGGAAGAAGTAAAACTCACCTATGCTTGACATCGTGACAACCGGAGAATATTTCCAAGGTTCAGGGACAGACTGGCTCCACACCAGAGAAAGCTTTTGCTAACGTGGCGGTGGCACTTGATGCTTGTTAGGGTCGCTCCTGCGGGCCTGTGGCCTTGTACAGGGTCTCAGGTTCTCAACAAGGAATTTACAGCAGTGTTCTCCGAAGACTGTCCCACGAGATCTGAGGGCTGTAGCACCCTCTGAATGTACGGCCCTGAGGGGGAAGTGGGGGGGGAAGGCTCCTCTGTGCTGACACAGGCCACTCACTGGCTGACCGATTGGGATATAATGTGTGCACTCAAAATTTCTATCTAACATTGGTTTACAACATTATATAAGTTTTGGGTGTGCAACATTATCATTCGGCATCTGAATATAATACGTCGTGCTCACCACCAAAAGTCTAGTTTCCGTCTGTTACCATACAGTTGACCCTGTGTACCTGTTTCAGGGGCCCTCCCTTTCGCCCCCATCCCCTCTGGTAACCACCAATTTGTTACCTGTCTCTATGAGTTTTTTTGGTGGTGGTTCATTTTTAAAATATTCCACAGGGCTGAAAGAAATCATGAAGTATTTGTCTCTTTTCTGTCTGGCTTATTTCCTTTAGCATAATACTCCCAAGGTTCATCCGTGTTGTCACAATTGGCAGGATTTCACCTTTTTATGGTTGAGTTGACTCCATTTACACATGTATTGCATCTTCTTTATCTAATTCTCTGTCAATGGATACTTAGATTGTTTCCATATTTTAGCTTGTTATAAACAATGCTACAGTGAGCATAGGGATGTATATATATCTATTTGAATTAGCATTTTCTTGTTCTTCAGATATATACCCAGAAGTGGAACCTGGATCATATAATAGTTCTATTCTCAATTTATAAATAAATATTTTTATTGATTTCAGAGAGGAAGGGAGAGGAAGAGAGAGATAGAAACATCAATGATGAGAGCAAATCATCGATCAGCTGCCTCCTGCACATCCCCTACTGAGGATCGAGCTCGCAACCCGGGCATGTGTCCTTGACCAGAATCAAACCTGGGACCCTTCAGTCTGCAGGCGGATGCTGTGTCCACTGAGCCAAACCGACTAGGGCAGTGGTTGGCAAACTGCGGCTCGCGAGCCACATGCGGCTCTTTGGCCCTTTGAGTGTGGCTCTTCCACAAAATACCACGGCCTGGGCGAGTCTATTTTGAAGAACTGGTGATAGAAGAAGTTTAAGTTTAAAAAATTTGGCTCTCAAAAGAAATTTCAATCGTTGTGCTGTGGATATTTGCCTCTGTTGACTAATGAGTTTGCCGACCACTGGACTAGGGCTATTCCTAATTTTTGAGTCCTACTGTTTCCCATAGCGGCTGTACTAATGTACATTCCCACCAATAGTGTACAGGAGGGTTCACTTTCTCTGCATCCTTGCCAGCACTTACTCTTGTCTTTTTGATAACAGCCGTTCTCACAGATGTGAGGTGGTATCTCACTGTGGCTTTGATTTGCATTCCCCGAATGATTAGTGATGTTGAACATCTTTTCCTGTGCCTGTTGGACATCTGTGTGTCCTTTAGGAAAAAGGTCTGTTCAGATCCTCTGCCGGCTTTCTAATCGGGTGGTTGTTTTGTTGTTGTTGAGATGTACGAGTTCTTTCTATCCTTTGGATGTTAACCCTTTATCGGATGTATGATTTGCAGGTCACCTTTTTCTGGTCAGTAGGTTGCCTTTTTGTGTCCTGTTGGTTTCCTCTGCTGTCTGCACTTAGAATTGAGGTGCTGTGAGAGGGAATCTACTGACAAGTCCCACAGGTGCTGAAATGCCTCCTGAACCACCCATCCTTCCATTTCTTACAGGAAATTCAGCTCCTTTTTAACCTCATGGGGCCACCGTCGTATGTGTTGACTTGAAGCATTGTTCGGTGCGCATGACTCGTTCTTACCAGCTGTAGACCCATGTTCTACAGTTAGGTTGCCAGGCCTTATTCACCTTATAACTGAAAGTCTGTACCCTTTTCCCAACCGCCCCCACCCCCACTTGCCCCACTCCCAGCCCCTGACAGTCAGTCACCATTCTCTTGTTTCTCTGAGTTTGCCTTTACATCATTTCCTAATTTCGCCGTATTTTGTGGCTACTCGTGCTCTTGCGGGTCTTTGCATGTACGTATCCCTGAAGGGTAGGAATACTGTGCGGTGGCTTGCTCCTGCACTTGTCTCCCCAGCTTCCTTTGCTCTGTCCTCACAGCTGGGGTGGGAGTTGGTAGCATTTGCCAAACGCACCACCGATTGTGAGGCTCGGGGAGCCAGAGGCAAGGTTGCAAAGGCCACGCTGAGCTGCGCACAAACTAAACTCATGGGAGGAGGAACTGTGAGTAAGCAGAAACACGGATGCGTGGCGTCAGGCTGAGCCGGGGTGACAGCAGAGCCCCTGGGGGAGGGGCTGCAGGTCCTCCTCCCCAGGCCCAGAATCATTCTGGAGTCTTCCTCCAGCTCCAGGCCCCCCGGGGGCCAGCCCTGTTTACTCCCCGCTCCTGGAATTATGTGAAATTGTGAGTTCCTCTGCGTTATCTACCTTAACATCACTCTGGAATTTTATGCCCATGTTGATGGGCCCTTTTCTCACGGAGAGGAGGCGGTATGTTGAAAGTTTGGGTTCAGATTTTCTGGGCTAGACATGGAGGTAGATGAGGGAGAAAGAAGTGAGAGAGAGAGAATTTCCAGAGGGACAGCTGCAGCTTGTATTTCAAGGTCCCCACCCCTCCCCCAACACATGCTACGTTAGAATAAGATTGAAATCTCTATTAAGGGATGATTATTATGAATACGTACCTGTATCTTTATTTACATAAATATACATATATCTTAGGTCTTTCATCTGTAAACATTGCCCAGACGATGGCAGCTGCTGGTCCGCACAGCGGCTTGTTCCTGTGTACGCGCCCCAGCCTCAGGGCCAGAACCCCGGAGGGGGCGGGTAGCTGGCCTGCCTGTGCCTTGTAGGAGCCGCCGAGGTGCAGACCGCAGATGGCACTGTCTGTGTCGGTGGCTCCCAGCCGCGGCCCCCTTCGCTGCCTTTGATCCGCTGCTCGCTCTCTGCCCATCTCTCCGGCTTTGTTTTCTCCGGGTGCCCATGGCCTCTCCCACGCGTCTCTGCTTTCCCAAGGAAAACCCAGCCTGTGCGGATCCCGCCAGCCCGTGGCGGTGGCGGAACTTCTCCCGCGTGGGTTGTCTGGGGCCGGGGGTCAGTGAAAGCCTGGGGCAGGGTCCTTCCTTACACACTCGGGAGCGGCTCTTTACCCCTGGTACCTGCGTGTGTATGTGATTTTTTTTTTTTCTATTTCTAGACTTGGAAATATTCCAGAAGCTTGGTTGGTCCCTAGATGGATCATATTTTACTGTTTATTTGATAGCCTTGTTTCAGAGGTTCAAGTTGGACTACATGTAGCAAACCACACACTATCTTGCAAAAAAGTCATTGAAAAGAAGAGTGATTGGAAATGGGTCGTTGAAGGGCCAATAGATAATCTCTTAGGATAATTTCTTACCGAATGAAAGAATAAAAACCGTCTAATTGCAGCATACGAATCCACTGTCCAAGAGTAATAATGCACATGAGAATTTCATCAGCATTTTTTATGTACTCAGTAACCTCTTATGATAAATAACATAATAGAAATACCATTACAAACACACTAAGTGCAAATATGGATAGTTTTTCTCATTACCCGGGTTTGCCAACTTTTCACCTTCTGAGGTACTATTTTTCTCCATCGCTGGTCCTGGTGGTGGTTGAAGAAGCAGCTGTACCGATGTTATTAAAAGCTCACAGCGCTTCTGTGGCCTTTTTCTAATTTCTGGGGCCTGACCAGATGAGTGGATGTGGTCGGAATTTCTTCTGTGCTTATGTGGAGCCCCCTGTCGTTAAGTCGTGCTGCAACCTCACTGAGCTGTTCCTAAGTTTACTGAAGGCCTGGAGTGGGGTCCTCACAGACCACTTGGCCAAGCCCCTTTCTCTCCCAGGAGTTGTTCTTAAAAATATGTTTTTATTGATTTCAGAGAGGAAGGGAGAGGGAGAGAGAGAGAGAGATACATCCATGATGAGAGAGAATCATTGATCGGCTGCCTCCTGCACGCCCCCTACTGGGGATAGAACCCACAACCCCGGCATGTGTCCTTGACCAGGAATTCAACCATGACCTCCTGGTTCATAGGTCGACGCTCAACCACTGAGCCACCCCGGCTGGACTGGCCCAGAGTTTTTAACATCCCAGCCCAAGGGAATCGCCAGCACAAAGGCCTTACTGTAGGAAGTTGGTGTGTGACAGAACCAGAAAGGCCAGCGTGGCTGGCACCTAGTCAAGGAGGGGGGTGGAAAGGGACAGGGATGAGATCAAAGTAATACAGGGGCCCGTGGGGGTCTGTGAGCCTGGGTCAGAGGGCCTGGGTTTCCTTTGTTCTCTGTGCCCCTGGGCATTGCAGACTTGGAGGGTGATTGTCTGGTATCCATTTCACAAAGCCATTGTGATTTGGGGGGGAGGGGGAAGAGAGGGGGAGAGGGGAGGAGGGAGGGAGGGGGCGGGCAGATGGAGACCTTTTAGTTTAGGTGAAAGATGATGGATCGGGCAGGTAGAGTCGTGGCAGCGAAGTGAAGTGGGCAGATTTGAGATGTGTTTTGAAAGAGGATCTAGCAGACGTGCTGATAGATTACCGATGAGGGAAGAAGAAGAATTCAGGGTAACTTCTAGTTTTTTGCTCTGAGCAACTTGGTGAGGGGCACCATTTCCAGGGATAGGAAATATGGCAGCCTGGGAGGACTGCTCAGGTTTGCTTTCTGTGGAGGAGGCATATTTAGCACCTAGATGATTTTCTTCACTTTTCCCTGGACTTGCTTTATGACATAGTACTCCCTCTCTATCCACCCATCAGTCTTTCCCACTTTTTTAAGCATTTCCAAGTAAAGTGAATACACTTCCCCAAGGAAGGCGTTCCCATGCCCATTTTCCCTCCTTTTACAGATGAGAAAACTGAGGCTGGGAGAAAAGTGGCAAGCTCAAGGTCACGTGGCTAATTATTGGTGGATCTGGGATTAGCGTACAGGTGGTCATTTGTCTGGGACCCTAACTTGATTCTTTTCTTTTTAGCGTACGTAATCAAAGTGAATTTTGGAAACTGCACACGTTTTGCTGCCAACTGGTTTATGTGCTAAAAATCTTTTGGACTCACATTTTGGAGGCAAAATGCAAAGGATGCAGAACTGCTGTTGCCTTGGATTGGATTACAAAGTTAGCTCAGCACTTAGGACTTGTTGGAACTCACAGTCCAACGGTGTAGAAGTGGGGACATTTTCAGATGTTTGGTCCAGGAATGTAGCTTGGGACTTGTCCAAGCGTTAATCCTCTTGTTGGCAAGGCCCCGTGCAATTAATTAGCCAGTGTTCATTGCATGCCTACTACGCACTGAGCCTGCGCCAGGCTGCAGCGCAAAAGGGAATGATTCATTTCCTTTCTTTCAAGGAATTTAGCCTTTGACTTTTGTTCCAGTTTCCTGAAATCGCTCTCCATCTTTTGCTGTATGTTTGTTTTAAAAATGTAATAAAAGCTGAAGTTCAACAGAGAGAGAGGAGCTTATTCAACCGAGGTAAAAAAACAACAACACACACACACACACACACACACACACACACACCACAAAACAATCTCAGCATCAGGGGGAAATTAAATGCCTACAGACTTGGGCTGGAGATGTTTCCTTGGCGCTGGGTGAGAACCTTAATTTCCTAAGGAGTGAGACGATGTCATTTTCCTTTCTACCTGCTGGAGTTAACTAGCCAGGTTAACAGCGAAGTCGGTGGCAGACTTGGAAGTGAATGAGGTAAGGGGGTACAAGAAGATGAGACATGTTTGTCTTTAAAAAATGAAACTAATTGTCTTACGTTAATGTAATAGTTATGCTTTCTTGTACAATAGACTTTTCCACTATTTATTGACTTCTGATCATTAGGATTTTAAGGCAATGAACCAATAGAGTTCTAAACTTATTTCCTTCTGGGAGTTTTCTAGTATTAACGCGATTACCATTTTTATTTCTATACTTTGCAACCCCAGGGTACTTAAATAGTTCTGGACTTTGCCGCTATACATTATTAATTTTATAGCTCTTAGTCCAGTAATTCAGACTTCACCATGGTGCTAGAATTGCTCTATTACCAACGCTGAGAAAAATGCTCAAATTTACATTAATCAATAAAACGCTGTTTAGACTGGAGGGCACGTCTATCGTTTCGACTGAAGGCCTTCACCTTGGCGGAAAGGATCAAGGGGAACGCAGTTGACTCCCCAAGGTTTGACAAGGAACAAGAGAAATGGGTGGAATGTAGTTCCTTGTCAGTAAGAATTAGAAAAAAACACACAAACAAAACACAGAAGGAGAAGCAGCCCAAATTAATGACCATTTGAACTTATTTGGAATATGTTTTGCCCAGGAGTTGACTTTTTAAAACCTTCCCTTTTTACAGATACAACCCAAACACCAAGTGACTTTTTTTTACCCATTTGCATTAAGCCAGTCGTGTGTCCTTCTTTTTTTTTTCTTTTTCTTTTTAAACTTAACCTTTGGGAACAGAGTTTGGTAAGGGAGAGAGGTGACATTGTCCCCCACACACCGAATATGCATGTAGTTTCATAAAGCATAAAATTATCATGTGGGAGTTTTTTCTTTAACACCTTCGATTTATTCTTGTGAAATATTCCTGAAATTTTCACACTTAGCACCGGAAGCCTGGCTAATTTGGTCATGGTCAGTCCCAGTTTGGTAGGAGACTTAAAGGATGTCGTCGCTGGCGTTAGGGAGCGATCTGGCTGAGGCCTAGACATAGGTAAGACGAGAAAGTGCAATTAGCACTTGGTATCTCCTCCCTCTTACCCCCCCCATCCCATCCTCATTTTCACTTCTTGCTATTATTTTCCTGTGTCTGGACACTGTCCCCTGCCTGCCAAGGCCCCCCCCCCCCTTGGTTGGCACCCCCCCCTCCCCCCCACTTGGCATTTCCCATACCTAGGTGTCAGGAAAGCTATCTCATTAACCTATTGAACTGAGTTATACCAAACTGATGTGACACATTGCCGCTGCTAAACGCACTCGGGGATATTTCCCCCTTAATCTCCTATATGACGCAAAAGAACAGAATGTTAAGCAAAGTTGTAAGAACTTTCCCTGCAATCGCCCCTTTAAACTGATTCTGCCTGATTGAACTGACTCTGCACAGTACAAGGGGGGTGTCCGGGGTTCCTCACCCCCTCCTTGACCGTCACATTCTTCAGGCCCCAGGGTTACCTCCCCCCATCTGTCTTCTTACCAGATTGCTTTCTGGAACAGTGTTTTGTTGTCCAAAATAAATTCATTGAGGGAGTGCCCTGTCTTCGGAGATTCTTTGTAAGTTGGACTGAAATGTAAGTCGGCTTCATGTTTCCCCGAGTGACACGCCTTTTGTGGGCTTGGCGAACCTCTCCTTCTGTTACAAAGAGGTCTGGAGCCCGGATTTCGGTTATGAGTCCGAAGTTTGCTGCAATTCTGTATCCAAAAGTTCCACAGAATATAGAGAATCGGGACAAAAAAGATTACTCATCATTTACCACCCAGAGGCAATCACAATAATTACTTCCCTTTTTCTTTTACTGTTTTAAATTATTTTGGCTATGACATTCCTAGACAAGATTACTTAATAAAAAACTGTGAATCTTGATAACTGTTGTATTCTATCTTTCTGGTCCTGGGGCTAATAACACTTTTCCATTATACTAGATGGTCTCAACATCTTCAGTTTTCTGTTCTTTTTTTTTTTTTAGACAGCTGCCAGACCTTTCAGCCAAAAAGAAATTCTTCTAGCCAAAAAGGGGTTCTAAAAGTTGCCCATTATTTTGGATTATTTGCTAAGCTGCCATACCTGCCATGCTGGTAAATGATCATGATACATACAAGGTTGTTAAATGGCCCAGTAAGGATGCCTAGTACCTGTTGGCGATGGGTGGTGTTCTGTCTTCTACACCTAAACTTTTGCCTGGGTCACTGCTTTGGTCAACACAAAATGTCCTATGGAAACATCTCCAACTTGAGAGCCAGATGGTCCTTGTGTAAAAGCAGAAGTAATCTTGGCTACACCACCAAGCTGTTAATATTTCCATTTTTAAAAAATTGGAGTGTCTTAAATTTCAAGTCAGTAAGCAAATCAAAAACCAAAGCCAAACCTGGCTAAGCTACCAATAATTTGCCCAAGTGTTTAACAATGTGAACTTGGGTAAAGATGTGAACTTGACAAATAGAAAACCCTACTAAAGGAAGCCATGGTTCTCAGGAGGCAGAACTAGTCCTAGGAGGCGGGTACCAGGAGGATACCAGGTATCAAAGGTAATGAATCTTGAGGTGCAGAAGAAGTGAGAGTATGAAGGAGAACTGGTTTAAAGAGGAATATGATTTAGATTTTTAAATTTGTTAAAATGGTAATAGGATATGAACTGAGACCTCAGGTTAGATTCTGAGCCTGAGCATTTAGACTTGTGTCTCGAATTCAGGGTGAAATGCAGAGGTCCATTCAAATTAAAATTATAAGAAAGTATATGTTTACAGCATATGTATGGAGTACTATAAATAGTAAAGGTGATATTGGCATGTACTTTGTTTCTAATATAACATTCATAACTATTGAATCACCTTTGAACAATTTAGCAGTTAAGTCTGGTGATTTTTAAAAATGTCAGCTTTATTAAGATAATTGACATACAGTAAAATTCACCCTTTTTAGCTGTGTATTCCTGTTGGTTTTCCTGAATGTATAGTCATATAATTGTTATCACAATCAAAATTAAGAATATTTCCATCTCCCATAAAATTCTCTAGTGCCCCTTTATAGATTGGTGAATTTTTGAGAATGCAGTTTTATTTTGTAATATAAAAAATTTGAGTTTCAACCAATCAAATTATCACAGAAGTAAATTTGTGGAGTTCTTAAATTAGGGATCACATTTATTGGTCTCCGAAAGCTTAATTTGAATCCCTTATGTTTTAACTGAGTGCTTTAAGAAAGGGACTTAATGAATATGTATACTTATACTTTCCTACTTTTTGTTGTCGTTAATCCTCACCTGAGGATATTTTTCTATTGATTTTTAGAGAGAGTGGGAGGAAAGGGGTGGGGGGAGACAGAGACATAGAGAGAGAGAGATCCATGCAAGAGAGACACATTACTGGGTTGCCTCCTGCATGCACCCCAACGGGCCAGGCATAGAATTTGCAACCCTTCCTTGCTGTGCTGACACTCTAACCACTGAGCAACAGAGGCCAGGGCATTATTTTTCTACTTTTGATTTCCTTTCCCCATTTGATTTCTTTCCTAAAATCAACTGCCCGTCCTGACCTCGGTCTGAGGCTCTATACTTTCCCATGAGCTTTACTTTTCTCATCCATAGCATAGATCATGCTGTTATGACTGGTCTTTGCTTTTCTGTGTCCTCTTAGTCTCAAAGCCTCACTGACATAGTTCATGGTCACGATCATTATTTTATCCCTGTCACCCAGATCAGTGATGGTATAGTAGGTATTCAGTGAATGGTTTTTAAATGAGTTTGCATCGTCACCCAGGCTTAAATACCATAGAATAATTTTAGACTATGTCATGAAGAAGAAAAACCAATTACCAAGTCTTGCCAGTCCTTTCTTTATAACACTTTTTTATATGCACATCCATTCATTTTCATTTTCGTATCTAGTTTCTTATCCGGGCTTTTCCCACCTCAACTCGGGGGTCGTTTAATTTGTTTGTTGCTTTTCTCTTTTCTGTGTAGACTGCTGCCAGTCCTGTTTTATGGAAGTCATTCTCTCATCCAGAGACCTCAGCGGGTCCCTGTTGTTTACCAGAGAAAATATGAACTTATTTGTCTACCACTGAAGGCCTTTATTTACACTGTATTGGAGAAGTTTCAGTGTCTCGTGTGTGTCATGCGCCCTGATGGGTGATTTGTTAGGCTCTGTAACTTGTACCCAACCCACCTTTCCTGCCAGCTTTTTCCGTTTCCTGCATAAAATCCTCCACAAAGCCTAATTCGTTTGCTTACTGTTTTTCGGACACGTCTTCTGCCTTCTTGCCTTTACCTATGCTACTTCACTGGTTTGGTAGGGTCTTTTCCCCCATTTCTTTCTGAGCTCTACTCGAGCCAACTTCTGTGACCCTTCTAAGTCTATAGGGCCCTCTATTTAGGTGTGTGTTAATTTTATTTTTAAATTACAATTTATAGTCAATATTATTTTGTGTTGGTTTTAGGTATACAGCATAGTGGCTAGACAGTCATCTCATTACAAGGCGATCCCCCAATATTTCCAGTACCCACCTGGTACCACACATAGTTAGTACAGTATCATCAACTATATTTCTTATTCTGTGCTTTACATTCCCTGTGACTGTTTTGTAGCTACCAATTTGTTCTTCTCAATCCCTTCACCTTTTTCGCTCAGTTCCCTACCTCCCTTCCCATCTAGAGCAGTGGTTGGCAAACTCAATTAGTCAACAGAGCCAAATATCAACAGTGCAGCGATTGAAATTTCTTTTGAGAGCCAAATTTTTTAAACTTGAACTTCTTCTAACGCCACTTCTTCAAAATAGACTCGCCCAGGCCGTGGTATTTTGTGGAAGAGCCACACTCAAGGGGCCAAATAGCTGCATGTGGCTCGCGAGCCGTAGTTTGCTGACCACGGGTCCAGAGTACTCTCTTCGGAACTCTTTCTGGCACATAAAACTATGTGGGCTGCTCATTTGTTATATTGCCTTGTGTTACTCCTTTTTCCCTCCTTTTACTTGTAAATATGCCAGCTTCTTGTACAAGATTGAAAACAAGTTGAAGTTGGGGAGCATGTCTTATGCACACTTGAATTTCCCACTTTTTCCCATCGGGCTCAATGGTCTTCAGCAAATACATACTTGATTAGAATAAGTGGAGTCCTGTGTGCCTTAATGCATAGAAGCTCAGTGAGAAAGTGTGATAGGGAATCATTTCATATCTAACACAATTCTGAAATATGATCAGTGCACTAAATTTTAGCATCCACAAACAGTGTTGGAAAACCTTTAAGATTGTGAAGTGAATTATACTAGAAGCACAGTGTTTATTACAGTACATTTGTACTTTTTTTTCTATATCATGTTGTTGATAGAAATGAGTGTCAGATAAAGCTATTATATAACCATTTCACTACTGTGAAAAAAATTGGCTGAACTAATGCTGTACTTTTGTTTAACTGATTTTTGTAATAAATTCTACAATTTGCATGTTGATTAAAATATAGAGTTTAGGGCACATTAGTGGTATACATAATGTAGGGAACTTGTTATCTTCAACTTCCTCAGCCATCCTATGAATCAAGGAGTCATATAACTGAGTCTCAACTGAGAAGTCATCTATCTAATCTACATTCTGTTCTCTTACATCCTTATAGATGGGGGAGGAGGGAACTTGAGAATTCTAAAGGTTAAAATATTTTTACAACTCAGTTTGGGAGAAGAGAAAGGAGGCCTCTTAACCTTTTAGAAGAGCAGAACTGTTGGGAGTTCTGAACAGTTGCTCATTGCAACTTAATATTTACTGAGAATGTGCTTGGTAAGGGCAAGAGGACCAAAGGGAGTGGGCTTGAGACATCATTGCTGGAGAGAAAATCTAATGCTTTGGGCCAGGAGAGGAGGTGCAGGGCAGGAGGAGGGAAATACGTGGGATTTTAGACAAAAGGAAGATTGGAAATATTCCAAGGAAGAGATTTGAAACTGTCATTTGAAGAGTGATTGAAGCAGTCTTTCAGTTTGGGAAGAGAATGAGTGTATTAGTTCCCTATTGCTGCTGTAACAAATGACCACAACTTTGGTGGCATCAGAGAACCCACTTACCTACCTTACAGTTCTGGAAGCCCGATGTCTAAATAGGTGGGCAAGGCTGTGTTTCTCTTCAAGGCTCTGGCGAAGGACCTGTTTTCTTGCCTTTTTCAGCTTCTAGAGCAAGCATGTCAAACTCAAAGGTTAACACAGGCCAAATAAACAAGGCTTAAGTTTATGGGGGCCGCAATAAAACAAAAGCTTCAATTTTCATAGAAAGGTAGGTTTATTTTGGTAGAGACATGCTGAATACAAAGGGCTGAAACAAATGAGTCATTAACATCAAATAATAGAACATTTTAATAAAAATTAATATTTTTTCTTGAACATTAACGTACCAGACACTGAATAACTGCACAAATTAATAAGCGCAACGCAAATAAATCTATTTTTCTTGTTCTCCAAAAGCGAAATATTTCCTGTTGTGCACACCAAACAAGTCAGTCCAAGACCAATGACATGGCCATTGGCTGCTAAAATATTCGCTGCTGGTGTTAGTGGAGAGAAATGGTGCACCTGTGCATAAGATGCATAAGAGAAATGAATGCAACACGATAATAGTAATCAGTCATTAGTGAACATTGTAGTTCGTTACTAATAATTAAGTATAACAGGATATCGTAAAAATTAAGTTACAAAACTTTTATTAAAACGTTTCTTACATACCGTTATATTGCCTGGGCCGCAAGTTTGACATGCTTGTTCTACAGACTGTCTGCATTCGCAGGCCCTCCTTCATCTTCCAAGTGCATCGCTCCAGCCTCTGCTTCCATTGTCACACCTCCTGTCTCTCTGACCCCCCTCCTATGAGGACTGTTGTGATTACAATGGGCCAACCAGGATAATCCCGGCTAATCTCTCCATCTGAAGATCTTAATCACATCTGCCAAGTCCCATTTGCCATGCTAGATCATATTCTCATAGGTTCTGAAGATAAGAATGTGGATATCTGTGTGGGGATGGGGAGCATTATTTTCAACCTACCACCAGGATCACGGGAGACTTGGTGACTATCTGCTACTCTTTGACACGTGGAAGGTAGAAGAAGGCTGAGGTTTTTTCTGTGTGGTCCCAAGGGATGGAATTAGAACTTGTGGGTGGAAATGACAGAGAGACAGATTTGTACCCACTGTAAGAGAACCTTCTAGCAGAGCTGTGAGAATGGAGTGGGCAGCCTCAGAAAGCAGCAGCCTGTCCCAGACACTGGCGTGTTAAACCAAGGACGAAAGGCCTCTTCCCGGAATGGCTGCAGATGGAATCTGAGCCTTGGCTGGATGTACACCAGCCTTGGACCCTTGCTCGCGCTGACATCGAAGGACTCTCTAGGCACAGCCCAGTGCTATTAGCATTTGGCTGTGAAACATGGCCCCTGCCTTAAGGAATTCAACGTTTACTCTGTTTGTTGTTTTACCGCTTTATTGTCAATGCTGCAGCAAACACAAGGTCTAAAAGGAGAAACTGAAAACAAGCGCTGTGGATTTGGAAACTCACTGCGAATTTTATTTGGTAAAAATTCTAATAGGTTAAATATGTTTTCATTTATTTTAATAACTCCGATTCTTTCAGGGGGAAAAAAAACCAGACTTAAAAAAATAGCATAGATGGCACTCCTAAAAAGTTACATGGAAAGGAGTTAGGATATCTCATCCTGCAGTTTTCCAAATAGGGTATACATTTTTTTTTTTTTTAATTCAGTTGATGGATGTGAATATTTTTTAAAATATTTTTGTATTGGTTTCAGAGAGAATGGAAGATGGAGAGAGATAGAAACATCAATGAAAGAGAGGATCATTGATTGGTTGCCTCCTGCACACACCGCACATTGGGGATCGAACCTGCAACCCAGGGATACACCCTGACCGGAAATTGAACCGTGACCTCCTGGTTCATAGGTCAACCACTGAGCCACGCCAGCTGGACTCTACTTTGATAATTCCTCTACAACCACCTCCATTCCTGAAGGATAGTTCCTCTGGATATAGAATTTGTGGTTGACAATTCTGTTATTTCAGTGCTTGAAAAACGATGTTACTTCCTTCTGACCTCCATGGTTTAGATGAGAAATCAATGTCATTCAAACTTGTGTTCCTGTGGAGATAAGGCATAGTTTCTCTCTGGCTACTTTTTAGATTTTTTCTGTGTTTTTAGTTTGCAGAAGTTTAATTATGATGTGTCTTGCCATGGATTTCCTTGGATTTATCCCGTTTGATGTTTGCTCAGCTTCTTGAATGTGTACATTGGTGTGTTTTGCCAGTTTGGGGGCGTTTGTAGCCGTTATTTCTTTGAGTACTCCCTCCGTCCTATTTTCTTTCCTCCTTTCTTCCTGGGATCCTGATACAAATGCTGGTTCTTTCATTGGACTCTCACAGGTTCCTGAGGCTTTGTTCATATGTATTCAGTCTGTTATCTCTGTTGCTCAGATTGGTTAAATTCTATCTTTTTTTTTTTTCCCTTCAAGTTTACTGATTCTACCCTTTGTCATTTCCACGGCACTGTTGAGTCCATCCGGAGATTATTTTTTACTCTTGTCCAAGTATTTTTCAGTTCTGGAGTTTCCATTTGGTTCCTTTTTATAACTTCTAATTTTGGAGCATTATAATTTTGTAACATGAGATGTAATCGATGCATCACATTAGTTTCAGGTATACAACATAACGATTCAGTATTCAGATGTTTGTGAAATGATCACCACAATGTAAGTCTAGTTAGTATTTGTCGCCTTACATAGTTACAAAAAATTTTGTTTCTTATGATGGGAACTTATAAGATCTACTCTCTTAGCAGCTTTCAAATATTATTTGAGTAACAATACTGTTAACGATAGTCACCATACATTGCATCTTCACAATCTATTTATTTTATAATGGGAAACTTGTACCTTTTGACCTTCATCGATTTCACCCACGCCTGCCACACAACCACCAGTCTGTTCTTTGTACATATATAAGCTTGGTGTTTTTGTATTTGTCTTTGTCTGACTTATTTTACTTAGTGCAATGCCCCTTGGAGTCTGTCCATGTTGTTGCAAATGGTAAGATTTCCTTCTCTTTTGGTGGCTGAATAGTATTCCATTGTATATACGCCACATTTTCTTTATCCATTCATTCACTGATGGACACTTAGGCTGTTTCCATATCTTGGCTATTGCAAATAACACCACAGTGAAAATGGGGATGATTATATCTTTTGTTTTCTTAGGATAAATGCCCAGAAGTGGAATTCCTGGATCATATGGTAGCTTTATTTTTATAACGTGTACAGGACCAGTGGAGGGGTTGGAGTACTTGATGGTTTTGGAAATTATATACTTCTCTGTGCTCTTGTAGTACTTATTACAGGGCCTGACACATAGTAGGCACTGAAATATTTGAATAAATGGAGGCACTACGCTTAACAGAACTCTTTGATCTGATGTGGAGTCATTGTACTTGTGGGTCACAAGCTAGGCCCTCTGATACTGTGAACTGAGCCTTTTTGGTGAAAGTGGCTGAGTAATATAATACAAAGTAATATGTGGCATTTTGGCTTTGTGACATTTCTTTAAAATATGAAAAGGTATTTGGGGATATAATTACAATTGAGTTAGTACATAATTTGGTATAACTCATGATGCATGATGTATGACGAGAAAGTGAATTGCTCTGATTTGAATAGAACATTATTAAAATAAATCATCTCATGTTTTTTAAATAGCTCCCAAATCGTATTCACACAAGACCAGTTATCTGGCTAATTGTTCTGACATAAACATTGCCACATTGAAATCTTTGAATTCATCACCACTCCAGTGAACTGACTTATTAAGTTCTTATTCCAAAGGCATTTTCCTAGTGGAACAGACTTTCCTAAAGTAACTTCTGCACAGTTCTTTTAAGTTAGGAAATGTTTAAACACTCAATATGGCTGTGGTGTCAAAAGAGCACTCAGTGGGTTTCTTTTTCTGACCATGTGACTGCCCGACTACTTCAGTTATAACAGAAAGTCATTTTAACTGAATGGATGAGTCTCCAAAAGGGAAGGAGCGGGACATGGGGAAGTGAGAGGGCTTTGAAGGCACGGGAGACCCTGGGGACATATACGGACCTGGCTGACCCAGAGCACAGAGAAGCTGGGGAGAGAGATAAGGGCTTCCTGAGGTCGGGAAGCCAGGTTGGAGACTACTTGAGGAAAAGGACAAGCCAGTACACAGGGATCCGCAGAAAGTACTCAGCCTGCAGAAGGAGGCAAAAGAAACGTTCTCTCTGGCCTTAGCTCTTTTTTTTTTTTTTAAACTAAAAAAATTAAAAAGTCTCCCCTGAGAATTTATGGCCACTCCCTCACCCTCATGTGTACATTTGGGATTTAAATTAATATTGTTTGAATGATCTGAAAGATTCTAAATCCCGAGTTATAACTTAACACGGACCTGGGTCGTTATTGCTCCAGGTGATGGGCAGAGCCATCCTCAAGTTGGCCTGGAAGGAAGCATCTTAAACCAAGCAGCAAAAAATGGCCCGAGTGTCATAAAATAGGAACAGGCAGTCAGAAAGGACTGTCCTAGCAAGCCACCGCCAGTGAGAGTGGGCAGGAACAGCACACCGAAGAACCGACCCAGTAACGTTAAAGGAACCAAAGCAGAAATGGAAACGTGAGTAAGGAGCAAGTGGCTATGACTGACCGGGCAGTTTTTAAACAAACCCAACAGAAATGGTAGAAATGCAAAATAACGAAACACATTTTTTCAAAAATCAATGAAAAGATCAAAATGGCAGATTAGACAGCAGAAGAGAAAAATGGCCAGCAGGTAGATCTGGAGCCCGTACAGAGAAGGCAGCACAGGCAGGGGGGGAAACTGTGATAAAAAAGATAAAAGACATACGGAATACGTTTCAGAAGATGTTAAGGGAGGATGGTGAAGAGAAAACATTTGAAGTGCTTAATGGCTGAATTTTTTCTAGGGGAAAAAAAAAAAAAAGATTCCAATCAACACATTTTTGAAAGCCCAAGAAATACAAAGAAATGCAGACCTGGGAACATGAACTCGAGTGAAATCAGAACAAAGACAAAGATCTTAAAACCAGAAGACACTGGAAGAATCAAAGTGCTGAATGGAAATAAGGGCCAGTTTAGGGCTGAATTTCTCGTCAGAGAGTCTCTCAAACACGAGGGCGAAAGACAGTTATTTTCAGATAAACGAAGAGCTGACCTGCTTACCTAAGACCCTCCCTTCTTCCTTCAAATAACTTTAAATGATTTACTTCTGATCTCAGAAGGAGGGTTTGGGATGTAAGAAAGAGAATAATAATATAGAATGATAAATATGGGGCTAAACCTACATTAATTATATAAAAACACAAACATCTAATTTGTGGCGTTTAAAGCAGCTTGATAATATCAGGGTGGTGTGTAAAATAATGGACTACAATGTGACACAGGTGGGAAGGGAATAGTTAGATTTAAAACCTGCTTAAGAGCCTTGCATTATGTGACAAGAGGTAAAAACAAACAAACAGGATTTCAGTAAATCCGAATGTTAAAAATGAAAAGAGTGGATGGAAATCTTCTAAATGAGGAAAGAAAAAGATACGAAATGAGGAAAAAAACAAAAACAAAAACTAGGCAATTTAACCGAAGGGCCAACAAGAGAAAAAAATAAACAGGAAAATAGACAAAATGAAATGGTAAAAGTAAATCCAGATATCAGTAATCAAATTAAGTATTAATGGACTGCATTCTTCAGTTAGAAGACGCAGGTCAGACGGCAAAGGCAGACGGACGCCAGCTAAAGGAAAAGGACGGAAAAAGCTCGGAAGTGAATAAACACGGGCAAACACAAACAAACATTTCCTACGCGGAAAGCCTGTTTCAGACCCCGTGCCTTTTACGGCAAAATACTAGCATCGGAGAAGGTCACTCCGTAACGATAAAGTGTTGATTCCACTAGGAAGCTGTAACACTCCTACGTCGCTGTGACCCGGATAGCCTCACTCCCCCCTGGAACGAACACGTGGACGAGTCCATCGTTTTCGTGGGAAATTTTCCCAGATTCACCAGACAAAAATGAGCAAAGGTCCGGGCGGTGGGACCTTCCTAAGAGATTTCACTTGGTGAATGTATCGAGAACTCAGTTCCCAGCCCTTGGAAAAGAAACTTTTCACCCCCCTCCCCCCACCGCACCCCGAGCGCATATTGGACATTTGTGAGAATGGATCATGCTTTAGGCCAGGGGGTTGCAAATTTTTGACCAAGAGCCAAATAGTAAGTGTTTTCTGCTTGGTGGGTCATATGGTCTTTCCTGCCGCTACTGAGCTCTGCTGCCGTGCAAGCAGCCGTAGACCATATGCAGACACATGGTCGTGGCTACGATCCAGTACAGTTTTATTTACAAATACAGGTGCCTGGCTGGGTCTGACCTATTAGGCCTCAGCTTGCCAGCTCCTGCTTCAGGCCACCAAAGCCTCAAACAACTTGAAGAGCAGGTTGGGGGTGGAAGCCTACCCTGTCCAGTATAATTACTGTCAATAACGTGTGATTTGACAGCGCGGTAGCAGCACAGAGACATAGACTAACGAGGCAGAGGCAGAATGGAGGCAAGAAACAGAGCTTTATGGGAACCGAACACATGCCAGAGGGACACTGCGCATTAGTGGGGAAAGGTAAACTACGCACCGTACAGCATGTTGCTGGCATAGTTGGTTAGCTGTATGGGAAGAAATGGATCCTCTCCCTCACACCCCGTTCCCGATCAGGTGCCGGCAGATTAAAGACCTAAAACAGCGAGACTTACGCAGCACTTGTGATGTGCTTGCTTGACCTCTGTTCTGGCACTATGCGTAAGTCGACTCCTTTGGTCATCGCATTTATCTGTCATGGTAGCTGCTATGATCATCTCCATTTTTACATGAGGAAACTGAGGCAAGCACAGAGAAATCAAGTAATTCGTCCAGAGTCACAGTAGCAGAGCCATAGGCGAAGCCAGGTGGTGTGGCTCCAGCGTCTGGGCTCTTCACCATCGTTCTTTACTGCCCCTTCCGCTTAAAGGTGCAAGACACAATTCTGAAGTTTTCAATGTAGGGGCATGTCCTTATGACCTGTGTGTAGGGAAGGATTTTACGTTTATCATCAAGGAACAGCAATCAATAAATGTGGCTACCTTAACATTGAGAACTTGTGTTTGGCAGGAGATACCATAAAGAAAGTGACAAGTCAGAAACTGGGAGAAGAGACTTGTAATACTTACTACAAGGAAGGACTGTAACCACGACTAGAAAGAATTCCTCCCGTACCAATACAGTCCACCTCTTCTCCCAGGATTGGTATTGTTAGACTCTTCAATTTCTTCTGACCCTCATGGCCATTAAAACGGCATATTTATGGTTTTAATGTGCAATTCTTGATTTTTTAGTGAGGCTAAACCTCACTTTTCATATTCACGGCCATGTGTGTGTTTTCTCCCATGAAGAGCCGTTAGGAGATAGGGCATGGGTGACCAGTTGGCATTTTGGGGAATAGCTTGCGATTCCAGCTATTCCTGGGTCTTTAATTTTATCAGAGAGCACGCATGATCAGATCGGCTTCTCCGGCTGATATTTTATTTCGCAGGGATGGGATTTTTTAAAATTTATTTTCCTTTTGGACTGTACTCTTGAATCATTTAAATAGAACACTCTGAATTTGCTGGTACAGTTCATAACATTTGAAAGGATTAACATTTGATTTATTCTAAGTCCACAGCTATTAGGAAATAGCCTAAAACTTCAGGATTTACTCTGCAGAAGTGATTCCCTCCAAATGCACGCTCTTTTGACGGAATTTAGAATCCCATTACATAAGAGGCTCTAATCCCATGCGTTGACATTTAGTGACCAGTTACACTTCAAAAGCAAGTTTTAAATTTTTCTAATTCTCAAAGTAATACACACTCATGTAAGAAAATAGTAATATTCATATTTTAAATCTTAAGTCACTTTTCTATTTGGTCTTCACCCAGAGAGCTTAGCGATGTGTATGTTAAGGCTGACATGGGATTATTGCGTGACTCTTACTGAGTTTCATTCTTGGGCTCCACAATTTGGTTTTGCAAATCGATGTTAATGCCTGATTTTCTAGAACTTAGACCCACTGGATGGTTTCCAGTGAGTCAGAAGCCCCTGATAATTTCGTGCTATAACAATAAACACAACGCTGATGACTTAAGTTCAGCTTCCACATAGTGACAGGCAGCATAGAAGCTTTACTGTGACCGTTCTTAGAAACTGTTTGGAGGTCCATGAAGGAAAGGCAGAAGACATGTTAGAAGCAGATGTTGTATGACTAAAGCACCCAGCTGAGTACTAACAGAATGAATCTCATGCCGATTAGTTAACAATTCCTTGGCAGTCAGAGACATATGTAAAGCTGTAAGCACAGCATGGGGAGATGAAAAAAGAAAAATTAAAAGCATTTTCTAAGCTTAAAACATTGGCAGTGTCTAGTCTACCATCTGTGTTACTGAAAAGTTGAATTTGTTGTGGGTAAGTCAGACTAAGGTCACTTACCCCTCCCCCCCCCAAAAAAAAAACATGGCTTAACCCATTAGAGTCTTTATTCTTAAATATCGCTGTTACATGTCTTGGCACTTGGATTTAGTGAGAGATGTTATTTCAGTAAAATAAATTCCACTTGGTATTTATAAATCTAAATAACTTTATATTAACACTTCTGTTTAGGAAACAGATGTTTTGTTCAGTCCTTTGAATTCTTTCAGGTCAAATCTGTTCATTATTTTTAAGTTTTCCACGGAAACGCTCCTTTGCCCAACTTTAGAGGTATGACCACCCCCCTACAAAGTATAAAGTTACTGACCCATATTGCCCTGGTCTTCAATGGGAAGGGGCAGGGTTTCTCATCCTAAAGGTCTTCCCTCTTTGGTTGGTGATAAAATCTTTAGGATGGCCGACTTAGGCTCCAAGTCCCTCTCCCATACTTAAAATAATCTTCCATTTCATTTTCTCTTGTAGGACCAAACATTGAAAATTGTATACCCATGGATTATTTCTGTGTGCTACATTAGCTCTTCACAATTAGTTTCTTTTGATTCAGAAATTTACTTCCTCATTTCTTAGAGAGCTTGCAAACCACAAAATGGGATTTTCTTAGAGAAATAATGAACTATCTTAAAACCTTATAGAAATCAAGGCTAATATAATTTATCTGAAAATGAAAGAATATAATTAAGCATTTCTTAATGTGTGGATGTGATTATATTAAGCTGCACGAAAGATAAGCTTTGGTGTGCATTATGCCTGTATTAATAACCTGCATTAAATTGAAAAAACTTTTAGTTTGATTCAAGAACTAAAGATGGAAGTTCTTATAATACTTTGGGTCAGAAAAGATTCTTTCATTAGAGCAGTCAAGTTTCTTTATATATAACTTATTTTTTAACTAAAACCTAGAATTCTGAGGGCCTTGCCATCTCACATAATCTATAATAATAAAAGTGTAATATGCTAATTAGACCAGACGTCCTCCTGGACAACCTTCCGGACGAAGCCGGGGCTGCGAGGGAAGCGTGGGTCCTGGGTGCCTGCGGGCGGCCGGAGGGAAGCCCAGGCCCCAGGTGCCAGAGGGAAGCCGGTGCCGGCAGCTGGGGGAAGGAAGGCATACTCATGCATGAATTTCGTGCATCTGGCCTCTAGTCTATAATATTGTTCTGGTTATGATGTGTACAAAAATTTCGGCTCATTGGCTGGTCTTATGTTTGCCTCTGTACCTTTGCTTTTGATTAGAGTTGAAAATGTTCCATGTACAGAATGCAGTGTTGTCTGCCTTGTTGAGCGCGTAGAGAGCAGCTCTGGCTAAGCACCAATCTGGCAGCACCTTATGGAGCTTAGGTGGGAAATGGGCCCTGCGAGAGAGCTGCCTGCAGGGAATGGAGTGAGAGTGAGAGAAAGGAGGAGGAGAGAGGGAGCGGAAAAGGGAGGAGCCAGTGTTGTCAGTGAGCCTCCATTAACTCACAGTACCTCTGTGAGCCGGGGGCGTGTTAGCAGAGGAGGGGTACAGAAAGGGAGCTTCTCATTAACTGTTGTTCCTGCACTTACAGTCACTTCGCAACATGAAGAAATAAGGTTAATTGGATTTCTGTATGAACGTATTTCAGGACATATATTTAGTTGACTAAAAGCATAAATGAAAAATGATCATTAAAGATAAATTTTTCATATTTAAGGTCTAGCACACGATCAGTAAAAAAAAAAAAGGCAGCGCCTGGACCACACTTGGGGTTTCCTAAAATTCTGTAGTATAGTTTTTTAAAGAAATGGTTTCAATCATATTTACTGAAAACCTTTATTATAAATACTAGGTTATATTAAATCCTCTCAGTTTTTATGCCAGTACTTTCAAATTTGCCATTATCTTCAGGGGGCGGGGAGGGCTGGACTCGGTTTTGTGAAGCAAATGAAGAATACAGACAGCATGTAACTTACTAATGAGTCACGCTGTGTCTGTCAATGGGTGGGGTGGCTTTTGAGGTGCTTCTTCATTCTGTGGGTCTTAGTTTCCGAGTCTAGAAAGTAAAGGGCATGAAATAATACTTGAGCTCTACACTCTGTATTTTGGGCAGAATCGATTCATTCATTATTCAGTCCAAATCACATAGCATGGTATTCAAGCCCTTTCATAGCTAGAAACCTCTAGAATTCCGATTTATTCAATTTTCATGCACAAATCCTATTGTACTAGTCATCGCTCTCTAGGAGGACCCCAGGTGAAGTAGTTCACTAATCCCCACCTTTATCTCCACGTACAGCTCTCCCTGTACTTCCTATCATTGACAGCTGGCCACTGCTGACCTTGTCATCCCTTGTAACAGGCACGGTGCTAAGTGCTTTTACATGGGTCCTTTCTAATTGAGTCCTCCTGACAACCCTACCTAGGCTCTGTTACTGTCTCCATTTTACAGGGGAAACGGGAACCTATAGCGATGAAATCATTGTCCAACATACACAGCTGGAATGAGTCCGAGCTAAACCTCTAACCCCCAAGCATGTCGGGCTGTGAGTTTGACATGCTTGCTAACCCCTGGGTGTGTCTTCAAAGCCTGTGCACGCCTTAACCTCTGGGTGATATTGCTTCCTCTGCCCGCTTTCACCCAATTCCTGTCCATTCTGCCTCCTCATCTGTCCTTCCCCTGCCATGCCCTTAATTGAACTCTTCATCATCCTCATCTAGACTGTTGTGTGAGCCTCCCAACCGGTCCCCCCCAATGTCTAATTGTGTGTAACACGGTAGATGGTTCAGATCAAGTAATGGTTTCCTCATTTCTTACAGGTTAAAGTAGAAGATCCTCAACATTTATAGTCTGTCCCCAGTTTCTATTACCTGCTCACTTCCATCTTGTATTATATCATAAATTTCTTAATATCTTTGTAGTCCTCACATTGCTGTGGACATAACTGCTTAGGGAATAGTTGTTGACTTAATGAGGTAGACGTAGGCAGGTTCTTGGCTTGGCAATTCAGTATATTTTGCTAGAATTAAAATGAATTATTGTGTAGTAGGAGTAATACAATTATTTTAGTGTGTTAATAATTTACACATTGTTATTTTAATGTAGTGATAATTCATACAGTCCTCCAGTAATATTAATTTGAATTAATAAGATTTTAAGCTATTCTATGCCGTTGTTCTGAGTTCCTGGAGAATTGTCTTTTTTTTTTTCCAGAAGGGAATTAATAGAATTGAGACATAGCAAGAACATAAACACGAGGTTTTGGACATTTATTGTGGTGCAGAGTGAAAAATAGCAGTCACTGACTCCTTGTTAGAAATTTGGCTCTGTGTCAAAATTTTATCATCTCTACCTTGTGTGAACCAGTCTGTAATCAGGGTCACTTATGATGCTCAGGATGTACCAGTGATCCATGTGTCACCCTAGGGAATAGTGGAAAGGGTATAATCTTATACTTGGTTTTGTTCTAATTTGCAATTTTAAGTCTTTTTTTTTAAAATCTAAAGTTTTAATGGATACATTGAATTATAGTAAAAGTTATTACCCTTTGAAACATTATTTTTAATTAAAATGTTTATATCATTAAAACAAGTTTCTTAGACATATCAAAGCATAAGTTTTCATGATTGATGAAATATTTAAAAAAGGCTTCATTTAATATCTCATTAAGTTTCACTAACTATACTTTCCATGTGTTCATTTATTCTTTTTTAAAAAAATGTAAGCTATAATTCACATACAGTAAAATTTACCATTTCATAGTATATCATTTAGTGGCTTTTGGTATATTCAG
Organism: Corynorhinus townsendii; assembly: GCA_026230045.1. Lineage (NCBI taxonomy): Eukaryota > Metazoa > Chordata > Mammalia > Chiroptera > Vespertilionidae > Corynorhinus > Corynorhinus townsendii. The sequence goes on from JAPDVU010000013.1 coordinate 8,155,608, forward strand.
AGTTGTGTGACTATCACCAGTCTGTAACTCCTGTACATTGTTATCACCCCAAAGTAAATCCATGCTCATTAGCAGTCACCTCCCTTTCCTCTCTCTGCCCAGCCTCTGGCAACTACTAACCTAATTTCTATCTTCTATGGATTTGCCTATCCTGGACAGTTCATACGAATATGTATAATAAGTGGCCTTTTGTGTCTGGGCTTCTTTCACTTAGCTTGTTTTCAATGTTCATCCATGTTATAGCATGTATCAGTTCTTGGTTTGTTAGAGAGAGAGAGAGACATTGATGTGATCAGTGTGAGAGAGATCCATCAATCGGTTGCCTCCTGTACTTACCCCAACTGGGGATCGAACCTGCAACCTAGGTATGTGCCCTGACTGGGAATCAAACCCTCAACCTTCTGGTGCACGGGACAATGCTCCAACCAACTGAGCCACACTGGCCAGCTCTGTTTTCCACTTTTTGACTATCTATTTATATAAAAGCTTAAGGGACCGGCCGACTGGCTGGTAGCTATGACGCGCAGTGACCACCAGGGGCAGACGCTCAACGCACAGGCATGGAAACATGGAATAGACTGATGAATCTCAGAGGGAAGAGGAAAGGGAGGAGGGGGGAGGGCGGGAAGAGATTAACCAAAGATCTTACATGCATACTAGAGGCCTGGTGCATGAGCACTGGTGGGGTCCCTTGGCCTGGCCTGTGCCCTCTTGCAATCTGGGGCCCCTCAGGGGATGTCCGAGAGCCAGTTTTGGTCTGATCCTGGCAGGCCAGGCCGAGGGATCCATCCGTGCACCGGGCCTCTCGGAATACATAATGCTATCGTGAACATTTGTATACAAGTCGTTGAGTGACTGTTTTCTGTTCTCTTGGGTGTTTACATAGCAGCCAAGTTGCTGGGTAACATGGTAACTCTACGATGAACCATTCCAGAAACTTCTGGACAGTTTTCCACAGTGGCTGCACCATTGCATTCCCACCAGCAATGAATGAGGAGTCCAGTTTCTCACCAACACTTGGTATCTGTCTTTTTGATTAGAGACATTCTAGTGAATGAGAAATGACCTCTAAGATAATTGAGTTTCCTTGTAACATGGTATTAAGTTAGAGGAAGGTAGTAATTATTTTCCAGTTTATAGAAAAGTAATTGATCTTTTTTAAAAATTTTTTTGTTGTAGCCCTAACCGGTTTTGCTCAGTGGATAGAGCGTCGGCCTGCGGACTGAAGGGTCCCAGGTTCGATTCTGGTCAAGGGCATGTACCTGGGTTGCAGGCACATCCCCAGTAGGGGGCATGCAGGAGTCAGCTGATCGATGTCTCTCTTTCATCGATGTTTCTAGCTTTCTATCCCTCTCTTCTTCTCTGTAAAAAATCAATAAAATATATATTTTTTAAAAAGTTTAAAAAAATTTTTTTGTTGTAAAGCAACTACTTCTTAATTTTTCTTCTGTAACTGCTATTAAATAATTGAAACCTACTATTAATTACTTACAGTAGCTCCAGATACACAACGTTATATATTTAATTCTTTTTTAAAAATATTACACGTACATATGTTTTATAATTATTTCTGGTCCTCTACCACCTAAATAAATTTGAGAACTATTTTTATATATTTAAGGCAGAGTACTTAAGCTCATAGAACACTGCTTTTTCTTTTATTGTTTCTGTTAATTGTGAAAGAACAATTCTCCAGTCAGTAGATTCACATTGGTTTTAAATGGTTTAACACTGGAATTTAAATAGCATTTTAAGCCTTTCCTTTTAAAAATGTGCAAATGTTGCATTTCAGTAGGAACACTAAATGGACAGTGGCAGTTTAAATGACTGAAAATGAAGGAATGAAAACAAGCTATAACAGGGCTACGTGTTGCGCTAGTCTGGGTGGTCGTCGCTCTACTTTCAGTAGCCGGATACTTACAAAGGGTGAGAAATGATGCTTCTCACAGGTTCCTTCGGGTGGGCTGCCAAGAAGCATCTTTCAAGGCAGTCGTGCACTGAGAAGGCTAGAGTTCCTTGATCGTTTGATTTCCTGTGCTGAGAGTCTTCCTTGAGTTTTTGTTGATTTTCTCTGTGAGCGTATATAGCTAATTGGATGAATTTTCTCAAATATTTCTGGAGGGTATATCTAAGAATGAGGATTAGGTTTTAACAGTAGAACGAGCCTCCCCTTGTGAATTGGGTAACATTACTCTAGGAAGGACCCTTTCTCGCCCTGGCTGGTGTGCCTCCGCTGGGTATCGTCCCGTGTACCGAGAGGTTGCCAGTTGCATTGCCGGTTAGGGCACATGCCTGGGTTGCAGGCTTGACATGCAGGAGACGGCCAATCGATGTTTCTCTCTCACATCGATGTTTATCTCTCTCTCCCCCTCTCCCTAAAATCAGTAAAAACATTTTTTTTTTTTTTAAAAAAAGATCCTTTCTTTCCCCAAGTTCTGCTGGAAGTTGAAGTAACTGGGAGATCTCAGCCTGTTCTGCTACAACATCCCTTAATCACCGGCATCCCTGCAGCTCTAAGAGCAGAACTGTCAGGTATTCTTTTACGTAATGGATAGGAAAATTTATTTTACTTGATAAATAACCCACATAGGGTGGTGCTTCCATACTCTCCTGTAATCTGTTAGTCTGTCCTTCCTGAAAACTAACATCATAGCCCTTGGGTGGCTAGGACTTGCCTGCTCAGAATAATAGTGATATTTTTTTCATATAGGTGACCCTAATTTCCTTTAATGTGACGATTTATCATATTATGATCTAACTGAATGTTTTAAAAGTTACATGAGTTGTTTCAAAGCAAAAGAGCATTTTGCAGTATCAGGTAGTAATAGTGTGATGTACTGGATGATAGTAACATACTGATGATACAGTGATGACAGAGATGCTTAGCCCAAGCAAAAACTGGCTAATAAAGGGCTGATCCCAATTGATGATGAAGGTGACTTCACAGTGGCACGGCAGGTGATGTGTGTGTCATGAGGTCCCTTGTTCAGTCTTATGTTGGGGCAGGCAATAAACCCCTTGTAAGTGTGGTATTATATTTGGTGTCTGTGTATGTGGCTTCCATCCTTAAGTTATATAATGTTAAGAACTCCCCCCACACACACACACACACAATATAATTCTTAGAAGATTTTATGGCTGGATCTGTATTTTTCATTGTAACATTTGGGGTTCAGAACATCCTGGAAATTTGGGGTAAATTATATGCAAATATATAGTATACTAATTGAAATTCTGGGTAAATTACATGCAAACATGTATGTCTATTAATAACATTCAATTTGCTAATTTTTTTAAAAAAGAAAAATGAAGTGCACCTGCGTAAGTAAAATTGGCCTAGCATTTGCATTGGGGGGGCTGTTTTTATTAAATTTTGTTATTAGAAAATATGTCAACCAATAGAAACAAGCTGATCAGCTTTCTCTAAGGATCATGTGCTATTTGGGGCTTTCACCTCTGACAGTGGTCTCCCTCTAAATGGCTTTGAGGGTCTATAGATAACTATTTCCCCGATGTCTGGCTTTGGGTCTCCTCAGATAGTTTTCATGTTCTGGAATTACTTTTGGTAATTGACATTTTTCTAAGAACCAGTCAAATCACAGTAGGTTTTTCAGTCTTTAAAAGTGTACACAGTATTAAGCATCTTTTGAACAAATCTGCACATATGCAGTTATGTCGCTCTTGGTCGAGGATGCTTCAGAAGGCTCACTTTTGGATGCCAAGTGTTCTTGAAAGGCCCCCAGTAAAGATGGCCACGGGAACCACGTTCACCTGGAGATTGTTGGAGATTGTTGTCCGTCTTAAAGAAATAGGCCCCGGTTTGGGAGGTGCTCTTGTCTGGTTTGTTTTTCTGAGGTGGGCGTGGGCCGTGCAGGTCTGTTCGTCTAGGGGACGGAGCACGAACGGAAGAAAGTGACCCCAGACGTGATTAGTTTTCTTTGTCTGATGGGGCTGTGGATGGCTTTTTTCTCTAGCATTTTCTTCTCTCTTTTCGTGCATTTTATAGAGAGAAAATAAACAGAGAGCAGAAGTAATTGTGATCTTCATTGCCATGGCAGTGTGTCTACACATTAGTTTTTTTTCCTCTCTGCCCACCTACCTCCCATTGCCAGTCCCCCAACTGGTTAAGCAGAATGAGGATGGATGAGGATGGATGGATAATGGTTTTTCATGATTACTTCCTTGGCTCCCAGCAGGGATCCTGAGGAATCCCATTTCATAGGAGCAGCCAGTTACGGGCACACTGAAACGACCTCTTTTTGCTCTGGAAGGGTATTCTTTGCTCATGGAGGGGAGAGAGATCAGTGTTTTTCCTTCCTGAGCTGTACAAGCATAAGCTGGTGATTCTTCTTTTTTGCTGCAAAGACAGATGTTGCTTGCTGCTCCCCAACTTCCCCTTCATGGAGGGAGGGGAGGAGTGAGAGTCCAGAAGGTGAAGGGAACATAGTCCGCAGGGAGTGCAGTTACATTCCGTTCTGAGGCCTGGAGTGCAGTTGTTAGGAAGGCAAGGTGTGTAGCCGCAGGGCATTCTGTTTGGGAATTGAGATGCAGTGAAGTCGTTAGGCATTAATTCATTTTGGGCTTTTGAAACAAATGCCTGCCTCACTGCAGAGCTTTATTCTGCAATCTGTTCTGAAGATGGATGAAAGATCTCTCTGTAACTGTGCCATTAGGGCATCAGTGTTAGCCAAGGACTGATGCGTTCATTCTGCTGGGTGGGTTTCTGTGCGCGTGCACACACAGAAATTTCATTGTTCCCTGAAAACGTGATTTTTTAACGAGTTGACCCCTTTGTATATACTATTAAGGAAAGCTGTGGTGGAAATGCAACCCTGAGTTTGCACTGACAATAGAGGCGTTTTCTCTTTTTAATTTCAAAGACTACGCTAAAGCCCTTTACAGAGCCTGAAGAATCGGGACAGTCTCTTAGAAGCAACTGCTTTTGTAATATTTTTATAGCAACAAAAGGAGAGGCACAAACACGGTAGTTGCTGTGTATATTTTTTTCTCTTGACGGTCTGAGTAGGATTAAACAGCCTCTAGGGTGGTCTGCTTGTTGAGCGAAATGGCATGGACCAAACAGTGAGGAGGCTGAAGTAAGATGAGGGAGAAACGAGAAAAATAGGACAAAAGAAAATGCAAGATTAGAAAGATTTGGTGAAGACATTGTACTTAAGGACATGAAGAGTGATACGGCAGGAATTCTCACTTTGATTATTCATTATCAAGCAAGTGAAAGTGGAGTCAATAGATGGTAGGCAGGCAGATACACTCTGCCTTGCATGCAACAGTCCAGGCCTTGGAAGTAGGCTACTGGATGTTATTTTATAAATGATCTTATATATATATATATATATATATATATATATATATATATATGTGCAAAGTGTCCCCTTGGGAGTTTGACTGGGAGACCGGGAGTTCGATCGCTCGCTATGATGTGCGCTGACCACCCAGTGGGCGGCACAGAATGAAGGAACGCCCCAGTGGGTAGCCTGAAGGCCCCAGTCGGCAGCCAGGCCTAGGGACCCTACCCGTGCACTGCATGTTATGTTATAAGTGATAAGTATATAAGCATAAATACAGGTGTAAGTTACAGCTGCCTTGTGGGAAGGCACCCCAGCGCGGCCTTGCGTGAGTACTGCCTGGTGCTCTCTGGATGTGGGATATGATTGGAGCCAACAGCTGGCTAATTGAAAATCCTAGTTACGGAAGAGAATGACAGAGGTTGACATATACATTCTGTAAACAGCTTGTTTTTAATTAAAAGCACATATTATACGGGAGTTGGGAAAAATAGGTTAATAATAAATAATACAAGAATAAACTGTTTTGCATACTCACAACTGTAAACCTACTTTGCCCATCCCCGTATATTAATATCTTTGGATGTGAAATCCAGTTCTTTTCATTGATTTGGGTCCCCTGACTGGGGACTGCCGCCATCTATCTTGCATAAATGGCCCACAATGCTTATCTCCTGTTTTCAATCCCAATTTCCATAAAATAGGCCAAGAAGTAAGCCATTGGCAAAGCAAACTGAGCATGGAACCTTCTTGATTTTTACATTTTTGTTTGTTTTGTTTTGTTTACATTTTTTAAATGACAATTTCTCTTTCCTAATTTTCTAATTTAACTCTCCAAAGATTTTTATGTTTTCCCAAAACATTCCTTGTTTTCATATAAACACCTTTTTTGAACTCACATTTCACAATACTTCATTTTGCAATCACAAACTGCTATAAAAGCGTGAACACAAGCATGTATTTTGACTTGGGAAAACAGACTGTGACAGCAGACTGCTGGTGGAGTAGGCTGTGGATCCAAGCATTTAACTTGCTTTGGGGAACTGGGCGTTTTTATTTTTTATTTTATTTTTTTTTAAAGAGGAAACAGAGCGCTAGCCCGTAAGTACAGTGAAGGCCAGCCCACGTGGGGAGCTTTTACTGTGTTTGATTTAGCTAATGCCTATATTCTTCTTTAGGGACTTGGCTGTGATAGGCCCTTATGGTTAAGACTTTTAACTGTGATCTTTGGCGAGGCAAGTTGTTAAGGAGCTAAATATACACACGCTGGTAGGAGAGGCGCTTGTGTCCTTGAGCACTGTGCTCTCTACAGCTGCGCCGGTGGGAAGCCATTAGCCCACAGCCCTGTGTCCATGACACAGCAAGTAGGTAAGACAGAAACGGTGCATAGAAAATAATGGGATGATTGTGGCTTACTCTCTCTGTTAAACAGAGGAGACCTTCTTTGTGGCCGTTTCTGGAGAATTACCCAAACCAATCTTCTATCGGGATAGCCGTGTAGCAGTGAGTAAAGTAAGAGCAGAAATTATGCAAACCATTTACACCAAGTCCAAACAGAATTATGAATTAATAACAACACGAAAAACCAAGGTGGCTGCTGATGGTTATTTGGGAAGAGTAGTTTGCTTGCTGTGGATTCGTGTCAGTCTTCTACCTGGTGGGGAGGCTCAGCACAGTCTCCACCCTGGTTCAGTTCTGGAAGATAAGGAAGGATTACCTTTGACCCAGGGGTGACATAGGTGAGGCTCGAGGCCAGACTGACAAGTATGTCCAGCCCACACATTTTTGTTTCACTCGGCAGCCACGTGACTCTGGGCAAGCTACCTAACCCTTCTCCTCTCATTTACCTCGTTGTGAAACAGGGATTAGAGTCTCTCATGCGGAATTTCTATGAGGATTAAATAAGTTCATGTCCAGTTCTTAGAACAGCCTGATGTGGGGCAGGAGGAAACTTGACCTTCCTGGGTTCTCTCGGCTGTTGATTTAATAAAATCAACATGAGACAGATTAACAGGAGAAAATAACTGAATTTAACTACATACATACACATGGGAGCCCCACATACATGAGAGAGTCAGAGACCCCACGTATGTGAGGAGGTCAGGGGTGGAAGCGTACAATGAGGACGGGATGGCATTCTGAGTAAGGTGCCCTTGGGGCTTCGGGGGGAGGCGGGGAGAGGAAGGTCATTGCAGGACCGTAAGAAGAGCAGATGCTCAGTAATTAGTAGTTTGCCCTGCCCCATAGAGAGGTCATAAAAGGTTATTTCTAGTGATAACTCTTATTATGGGCAAGACCCCTAATTTAAATTCTTAAGGGAGAGGGGAAATTTCTCCTGGGGGCGGGGCAGAGTCCCAGTTGCCTTCAGCTCAGAATAACCCACATGCCGAAGCGGCACATGATGGGGGGGCCTGCCCTGAACTCCGACACTGGTATGTAGCAAATGCTCAGTTAATGGTAGCCGCCACCATGCTTATCAGCCAGGAAAAAGGGGACGTGGAGGGTGTGGTTGAAAATGTGCCCTGAGAGATGACCTGAGAGGCCCAGTGCTGGCGATGAGGCACAGAAATGAATTAGTAGGGGAACCAGGGGGAGGCGAAGGGAGAATTGACGTGTGGTCTGGAACAGTTGTCATAGTTCTGGGCTCTGCCTCTTGTTCATTAAAAGCTAAACACTGGGTCAAAGTAGAAAAAAAAAAAGGAAATAATAAAAACGACACAGAAGTTGATAAGAGAGAACAGATAGTGTGGGAGATATGAGAATGGACATTAACCATTTTCTTCCCTCTTTAATGAGGTATAATTGACAAGTAAAACTGAATTATATATATTCAGTATGTGAAAAATTACATATATTTCTGATATACAATGTGATGTTTTGATGCATGTATACGTTATGAAGTGATTACCATAATCAAGCTAATTAGCATATCTATCACGCACAGGTTATCATTTTCTGTGTGTGTGTGTGTGTGTTGAGAACATTTAAGATTTACTCTCTTAGCCCACTTCATGTTTACAGTACGGTATTAACTGTAGTCACCATGCTGTGCATTAGTCTCCAGAACTCATTCATCCTGCATAACCGAAACGCTAGACCCTCTTACCGACATCGCCTCGTTCCCCCATCCTCCAGGCAGAGTGGGCTTTACGAGAAACCCCAATAAAATTCAGAGACATCTAGCTATTCTAATTAAGGAAAAAGAAAGAGGGAAATGGTTTTATAAACAAAGAATATGGTAAGTTGGAAAGAGGTCTTGAAACGTATGAGACTGCTGTGCAGAGTTCTGTGGTAATATATTTGGAAATCCCGATGAAATCTAAAAGCAAATAGAGATGATGAAAGTCTGCTGGAGAGGTAGAGGAATCTGATATGCCATGCATCGGTTTGAAATTCCCTTCCATTGCTTCCCATTGTCCTCCAGACAGAGATGCCAGCATTGAACTTGCCGGCCATCCCGCGCTCTGACCTGCGCCTGCCTCTCCTGCCAGGGGCCCTTCCCCGTTGGCCCCCATACTCCAGCCACCCGATCTTTCCGTTCGTCTCACCGTCCTTTTTCACACGAGGGTCTTTGCTCATCCTATTTAGTGTGCCTGGAATGCTGTTACCCTTGTTTTGAAGGTTAATATCCGTTTACCTTTAAGGATTCCACTCAAATTTCACACCCGTGGGGAAAGTGCTCCTTGATCTCCAGAGGCGAGGTTTGGGTGCCTGTGTCACTTGTTCTCAGAATTTCCTATACTCGTTCTTCCCACTTCACACTGTTAGCAGTCATTTCTGATGATCTGTGTGTCTTTCCCCCGACGAGGCTGTCCTCTGTGAGGACGGCATGATGGTTGAACACCAGTGCCTCGCGAATAGCGGGGTGTTCCCTAAATACTTGCTGAATGCATCAACATCTGCATAGTCACACAGCCCTTCCCGTTTCTTCTTTAACTATGAGAATCGCAGGCCCATTCTCTCGAACAGAAAGAAAACCCACACCTAATGGTTTTATGACTTCCAAACTTTCTGAGAGATGATTTTCTATATAAACTCCTGATATACCTGTATAATATATGGAATGCTATGCAGTTCATTTTGTCCCAGTATCAAATTTGACAAAGTACCAAAAAGTATTATAGACACGGTTCAGTCATGGGGAAAGCCAATATGAAATTTCAAGCAAATCCGCTTCCAACCGGATATTAAAAGAACAATATGTTATATAACCAGATGGAATTTATTCACTGAACAAAAAAATGAGTGGATGTGAAGTCAAATATGAAAAACTATATAATTATCTTAACTGATGCCAGAAAAGTTTGATAAAACTCAGTATTCATTTTTACTCTTTAATAGGATGAAGACTACTTTAGTAAAAAAAAAAAAAACTGCTATCCAAACCAACAGCCAATATCATGCCCTATGATGAAGCAGTGGAGCCATCATAGCATAGAATATAGCACGGCTCACCAATGCCCCCATTAGTGAGCCGTTTTGGTTGTTATTGCCCAGTTCTGAACAAGGCAGTAGGACTCAGGAAAACATTTGACTGTCTATTCATTAGTTTATTACAAAAGACATAAAGACACAAGTGGACAGCCCGATGAAGAGGTGCGTACGGCGAGATCGGGAAGGGTTCGGTGCAGGAGCTCCTGTCCCCATGGAGCTGGGGGTGTACCACTCTCCTGGCACATGGATGTCTACACCAACCTGGAAGCTCTCCAAACCCTGCCATTTAGGGTGTTTTGGTGTGGTGTGTTTGTGTGTGTGTGAAAGTTTCATTATGTAAGCATGATTAATTACATCCTTGGCCAGTGGTCATGGACTCGATCTTCAGGCCTTAGAGGTCTGTGTGGAGTTGAAAGTGCCAACCCTCACCCTAGCTGGTTGGGCTCAGTGGATAGAGCGTCGGCCTGGGGACTGACTGGTCCCAGGTTCGATTCCAGTCAAGGGCATGTATCTTGGTTGCGGGCACATCCCCAGTAGGGGGTGTGCAGGAGGCGGCTGATCTATGATTCTCTCTCATCATTGATGTTTCTGTCTCTCTCTCCCTCTCCCTTCCTTTCTGAAATCAATAAACAATATATATATATTTTAAACAGTATATATATATTTTAAAAAGTGCCAACCTTCTGGTCACATGGTTGCCAGCCCCCCACCCTGTAGCTATTGAGGGGCTCAGGACACTCATCTCATTATCCTACACTCAGGTACCTGTGTTTGAAAGGTCCGCATGTGAATAACAAAAATAACCCTCTCATCCAGGAAGTTCCAAGGGTTTTAGGAGCTCTGTACACACACACACACACACACACACACACACACAGCAGGGCTCTTTGGGAAAGACAATGATGCTAGGAAAATAGAAGGCAGCAGGAAGAGAGGAAGACGAACTATGAGGTGGATTAACTCCGTAAAAGAAGCCATAGGCATGAGTCTGCAGGAGCTGAGCAGGGCTGATGGGACAGGACACTGTGACCGTTGCTCAGTCATAGGCTCCCACGGGAGTAGGGCCCACTCCTGGCACCTCACACACACGCCTTGTGCTTTTTTGTTTGTAAAGGAGGTAGGTAGACTGAGTGACCCCTAAAGTTCCCATTTGTTTTCAAAGGCTGTGACCCTTTTAACCTGAACCCTGTGGTATTGGGTTGCTGAGAAACTCCCCTTTTGTTTCTCTCCGTGTGCAGTGGTAGTGCTTTTATATCCTCCAGTCCTCACTCCTTTTTAAAAATCTCCATGGCTCTGGAGCCCAGAGTTTGGCGAGGAAGAGGTTAATACTAGGACAAGGGTGGCAGTTCAGGGGACCAGAGTTCACCCCAGCAGCCGGTTTGGGAGGGCTAGAAACAGTTTCAAATGACTAAGAATGACCAGAATGTAATCTGAGTAGGAATCTGGACATACTTTTCTTTTGTCCTCTAATTGAGGAATTTAATGGGGGTTGTGCCCCAGAAATTGGTTTCAAATTATCAGTGTAAGTCGGGAGAGAAAGTAGAATTTGATACGCTACATTTTATAGATAGCAGTGGCTTTGTCCTATAGATGGATGGATTTAAAAATTTAAAAGGGCATTAATAAAAAAAGATGCTCTTATCCCTTTGGGCCCTACATTAAAAAGAAAAATATGCTTATGAAAGAAAGTGCTTTTACTGAAAGCACTTGTTTTCATTATCTGAAAAACAGTTCTTTTTATAGTTTAAATTTCAAGATAGTATTTGCTGGGTGGTTTACAGATGTTACAAGTTTCACCTGTGCTTGCTTTTTAGGGTGGTGACTAGTTTTATTTGCCTACACTTGTATCAAAATTATATTAATTTGGGGAAGCATAAAATGCTGGGATCCTTCATGGGTTTTGATTAATGTACCACTTGTTGTGAATATGCCTCATAGGATTACTATTTTTGCTTTGCTTTCCATCAAGAGTTCGGAAGAAGACACGTCTTGAATATTTTCATTACGCTAATACAGTTTTGTTGAAATACCAATTTGATCCACACGGAGTGAGCCTGTTAATACTGATGGTCTATTTAAGGATGCTGAGTAAGTGTGGAAGTGGAGGTCATGTGCTGACCTCTGAACTTCGCACCTTGTCCTCAGCAACGCCTACATGGCCACGTTCATGGATTCCTCTTCGTTGTCTAAATGGCTCCTATTTATTGGCTACCTAGTTAGGGCCTGTTCTTGGTATGGGAATGCCGTGGTGATCAGGATAGTTTCTACCCTCAAGGGGATTGCCGAGGGGGGTGGTTACATAATAAACAGGTACAAAAATAAGATCACTTAAATCATCAATAAAATAATATCGATTAAGGAGGAGAAGATGGAATAGGTATTGATTGATTGTGAAGGCATGGGGTGCGGCAAGGGCTGTTCAGCGGGCGCCAGAGAAACCTCCACTGAAGAGGTGACGTTTGGACTGAGACCTGAAGGACGAGGAGGAGCAGCCATGAAAGGACCTCCTGTGAGAGCACCCCAGCAGGAAGAGCTGCAAGGTGACAGTACTCCAGGACAGAAAGGAGGCCCGAGCGGCCGAAGAACAGTGAGCCCCCAGGGAAGAGGAATAGAGAGGAGGTTGGAGAGGTAGCCAGGGGCCCGGTCACCCAGAGCTTTGCAGGCCGTAGGAAGGAGCTTGGATTTTGAACAGTGTGATGGAAAGCCTTTAGAGACTTTTCCAGAGTGGGATGTCTGTGATGGGTGTGGGGGAAGCACAAGTGCTAGAGTACGTCGAATTGGAGATGCGAGCCAGGGAGAGACCGTACCTCAAATTAACATATTACGGCTGTATGTTAATGTCCTCATATTAATACTCTCCAGAAAGTTGCATAGCAGCCCCTAGTCATTTTCTCCTTTTCTCTTTTTTTTGATGATAAAAAAGTTCTGCTAGGATTTTTAGTTGCGTTTTGTCTATTAGAGACACAAAACACTGAATACTGGCCGGCATGTCTAATTTTAATGATACAAATCAATAGGGAAAAGTCGAAATCTTTGTTAACCAAATCTCAGTTCTCTGGGATACATTTAATACTTTAAACGATATATACCTGCTAGCTAGATTTCCTTATCTTTTGGGGATTGTACAAGCTAATAATTGTTCTCTGAATGATAATATGAATTGAGATAAGCATTTAATTTAGAATAGTCTAAAATTTGAATTTAGTTATTGTTTTCTTGTATAAATGTTGCTTAGGATTATGAAGAACAAAGGTTCTGAAAGATATATTTTTTATTTTCTGTTTTGAGTTATAAATAATTAAAATTGAGGAAAATGTCTTGAAAACCTTTACTGTAAGAACTGATTTACTGAAATATCTATTGAGTGGGCCAGTTTGGAAGAGTTGTGACTTGTAGTTAAAATACTATTTTGGATACTATTTTGTTTCCTTAAAAAATAATGTTTCTCCAGAGAGTGTAAGGGTTATATTTCCATTGAACTTGACTCTAATCACTTCAGAAATTTTCTTATTTATCTGCTTTGAATTTAGAATATGATTTTTTTAAAAAAAGTTAATTGTTTGGAATATCTAATTATGTGCCAACTTCATAATTTTATGAGTTAAGAGAATCAAAAGAACTACTTTACAACTTTTCATCTTTAGTCTTCATTTTAGTTATTTTGTGTTAAAATCTTAATTTTCTGGGTTATATGTCAGCCTGCTTAGACCATAAGACTTCCTGGAAGAATTCTACATGATATTCCGGGAACTCAATGGCAGTTAAAGAATACAGATGTCTTTTGGCTCCTGAAATGTTCATGGTTGGCTTCCATTAGATGAAGTTGTTGGATGCAGAAAATATTTAGCATCATTTTCAGAAGTCCCTTCAGACTGATTTCCAAACCTAGCCTCTCAAACTTTCCAAAGAAGCAACATTTCTTAAAGTCGACTGTTTAAAAGTTCTTTGGTGCTCGTGATAACACAGTCAGTCACTTAGCCTTATTTGAGATAACGTTTGCCAAACTATTATTTTGCATCTCTCTGCCCATAAATTTGTATTTTAACATTTATTTGGCCTCTCGGACTGAAGACGGAGCTTCCTTGATTCTCCCCTCCTTCCTCTCACTTCAGCGCTGACTTCTTTCTTCCTCACCGTGGCCACCAGTTGAGGGAGAAAAGGTCTCTCTAGTGGAATCCTCCCAATAGTACACCCCGGGCTGTGAAACTCTGTAGGACTGGGTCCCTGTCCAAGGGCTGGCCAGTTTGGTGTCTTTTGTAATAATGAGCTATTCTTAGTGTTTGATAAACCCTCTGAAGGTCCTGGGCTTCTTATCCTGATTTTGTCCCTGTACCTGTCTTCTCTCTAGCCCTGCAGTGTCCAGTAGAGTGGCTACTACCCACAAATGGCTGTTGAACACTTCAACGAATTTCTCGTTCTGTCAAGCCTGCTTATGAACCCAATCCATGAAGTTCTAATTTTTAGTTATTCTCTTTTTCAGTTCTAGAATGTTTATTTGATTACTTTCCCTCCAACTTTTTATTATGGAAATTTTAAAGATGAAAACTACCAGTACACATGTACGCTCTATCTAAATTTATCAGCTGAACACATTTAGCCACATTTGCTTCATCTCTGTATGTGACTCCATTTTTTTCTCCCTGACCATTTGAGAATAAATTGCAGACGTGTATCTTCTTCCCTAAATATTTCATGATACCACCCCCCCCCCCAAACACTGGAGCGTGTATTTCCCAAGAATAAGGATTTCTCCTACATAATATAATTATCACACTTTAAAATTTAGTATGGATATAACACTTTATGTAAGAGAGAGTCCATATTTAAATTTTCCCAAGGGTCCCAATAAAATTCTTTATCGCTGACCCACCCTGGTCAGAGATCCCATATTGCACTCAGTTGTCATTCTCTTCGGTCTCCTTTAAATTAGAATAGCTTGTCGGGGGGAGGGGTGGTAAAGGTCTTCCTTGGCATTGACATCTTCAGGTTCTAGGCCAGTTTTGCAGAATGTTCCTCAATTTGGATTTGTCTGTTTTCTCATTATTAGTTTTGGATTAAAATATTTTGGGAAGAATATACTAGGAGGCCATGAACTTAGTTGGTCTCGTTGGTGATGTTTGATTATTTCATTAAGGTGAAAATGCCTGGAAAAATCTCAATCTCTAAACTAGTGATAGTTCATACATAATAAATGATGTATCAGGGTATCTTTCCTTAAAATATAAAACTTGCCAGAAACTCAAATCATGTTCCAGTATTAGACCAGTTTCAAGGGGAAGGACTCACAAGTGCCATTCACATTTTATGCCTGTCACTGACAACTCAATTAGCATGTCCACAAACAAGTCTGCTTCAGTTCATTGTGAATTTTGATGGCTCAGCCAAGGCTCTTGAGTGAGAGCTGATAGAGTACTTTAATATACTTAAAACAAATGCATGGATTTTTCTTAATAACGGTTTAAACTAGCAAGGTTTTGTTAGTATACTTGTTTTTGTTATTTTAAAGAATGATGGATTCCAGATCTGCTGTGCTAGTTTAAGTATATTCTCAAAATAAGGCCGAACATTAAAACAAAAACAATAACAAATAAACAAAAACGATAAAGACATTTATATTGGAAAGAACCTTCATAGTTTTTTGCTAGTACTTTAATTTTTCTAGATTTTCTTAGGCATTAATTCTTATAAAGTACCTCTTAGAGTATATTATCTGCAGGCAGATGCTCCACTTACTTCAATATGCAAATCAATTGGAGCCTGTGTAACTGCTAAGTGATTGGAAACAATACTAAATACATGTTCTAAGAAATCATAAAAGTCTAAATCTCTTTAAAACCCATTTGCCAGGCTCTCATAAAAATGCAATAGTTCATAGAGCAAGCTCCTCCTGCCGCTTTAGAATTCAAGAAGGTTATTTCGCTTGTACATTTCCAAAGAATGGGGTTTCGTTTTGATTTAGCTTTTGAAGATACTGTACCTTTCTTTTTTTATTTTAATTTTATTTTTTTAATTTAATTTTTTATTTCAGAGAGAAAGAGAGAGGAAGAGAGACAGAAACATCAATGATGAGAGGGAATCATTGATCAGCTGCCTCCTGCATGTTCCCCACTGGGGATTAAGCCTGCAACCGGGACATGTGCCCTGGCCGGGAACCCACTGTGACCTCCTGGTTCATAGGCGGCCACTCAGCCACTGGGCCACACGACTCTCTTTCCTTTAATGCTACCTTATGATGCATATTAGAACTTCTAACGTTGTAAGTCTGTGAAGGCAAGATATGCTGAGTAGGAACTAACCCTGATTAAGATCATCCTGTTTATGCAACATCATTAATTTTAACAAGCAGATAAACTGAATAACCATTTAGGGCTAAAGTATGTGCTTGTCATTAGGGATATGAAGTCTGTTATCTCTAGAAGAGACAGAAGTAATAAGCAAACACTTGTAATAAATTATCTATAATAATGCATCACAGAAAATATAGAAATACAACAGAGGGCTCAGCTAACTGTCATATTAAAGCAGAGCTGTATTATGATTCCATAAATCAAAACAGCTGACATCATTAGGCCTGTTATGATTCATAGAGGTCTTTGCCTTTGACAAATGGTTGTGCTATACAATGACACTCCTAGGTTTTCTTTACTATTCCAGCTGACTGGTGGTTTAGAGGCTCTCAGCAATTCAGATTATTTGTCAACTTTTAAATGTATTTGTTTACTTTTACCTAATACTTATTTTTGCCTCGTAGTCTGATGAGGGGATTATGCTTTAATTTGCTGCTATTTTGCCCGTTAATGCTTTTTTGAGATTTTAAAATATTGCAACTTTAATATTGAGCAATAAACCTTTTCAGATAGATAATATACTTTAGTGGCCCGATGCACGGATTCGTGCACGTTGAAAGGAAATTAATTACCACAGCTCGGCAGTAAATCAGATTCGAGGCCGACAGTGCCCCAGCAACAACATAACCCATGGCCCAAGGTAGACTCATGTGGCCCCATGAGGAATCGGGTCCCTCCTCTCTGGTCCCTCCTCTCTGGTTTTGGGGTGCGTCACCTGAAAACCGCCACTGCCAAGTCACTGCAGCTCGGCAGCTCTTGCGCTGAGCATCTGTCCCCTGGTGGTCAGTGCTCGTCATATGTACCAGCCGGTCGGACAGTCACTTAGCCTTTTATATATGTAGATTATTACTTCTGTTTAAAGTTTGCTGAAATTTGTCTTTCCAAGGCTAAGGTTTGTGATCTATATAATAGAAATATTCTGTGTCTTTGTTCCAGAAAATGTTGCATGGTTTTGAGTTTGAGGTTTGAATTAGGAGTGGCAATGAGTGGATGGATAAATGCTTGCCGTAGCTCACTGATGAAGAAATCTTTACATGTGTTTGTTAAGTGTGACTGTCAGCACTATAAATAAATCAGTAAGGAAATTACTCTCCAACCCAAGTAAGAGTCTGCAAAGTCTTAGAATTTCACAGAAGGAGCAAACCTCTTGAGCGAATAAGCATTGATAATTCATTTCTTGTATATTATGTTTTGTTTTTTTTTATGTTTATTAGTCTGTTACTTTCTTACTGTTATCATGATTGCATTTTACGGGGGAAATGTTTCCTTATTTTTAAAATCACTTTGACCCAATTTTCAATTTTTTTATATTTTCAAGATGTTTAAAAGTTTAGTGTTTATAGTTTTCTACATTTTTGCTCAGTCTTAGAATAGTACTGATTACCAAAGAAAAGTTGACTCTTACTTAATAAGCAAGTAAATTTGCTGGCTGGACACACTTTTTTAAAAATTCATGTTTATCTAGGCCAGATTAACACTCAAGATAAAGGATCTATTGCCTGAGGCTTTTCAGCTCTCTTATAAAATGCATTATATATTGCCTGACCCAAATATTATATTATCTAAGTAAAACAATGTGACTGGAGCTTAATTGATTGAACTAGATTAAAGAAAACAGTGCTAAATTTTAATTTTCTTAATACTGTAACTACCTTTTTCAATCTTCAGCTTAATTAACTTCTGTAATTTGCAGTGATCCCAGTTACGAATTTCTATGCACTAGAATTCCTTAAAATCTATCTTGAATAGCATTTTCACTGAATAGTAATTTTCTGTCTGTGTACAGTATATTTATATATTAAAATAAATCCACATATACATTACATACCCATTACTTTACCATGGCTTTAAGGTCAGAAGCTGTGTTTTCCTTGTCTTTGTATTTTTGTTATTTGGCATAAAGTAGATAGTCATTGGAGGGGAATGAGGAAGGAAATGAATAATCTTTTGGTACTAAGAACATTATAATTTAATAAGTCTGATGACTATTCTTTTATATGTTTACTTAGTTTGGTTATTTCAGCAAGAATATGAGAAATATATGTGACTCAGCATGAAATGAATAGCACTCTGGAAAATGGGATGGTAAGGTCTAGAGAAGTAATAAGTATCTCATCACTGGAAATGAGCAAGTGGAAGTCCGGTTATTCTTTGACAGTGACATTGAGGGTCCCTATGATGGATAAAAAGTTGAAGGTGACAGCTAGTATCTTTTTTTAATCTTCAAATTTCTGTAAAAAGTATTACTTTAAAAATTAGAATGTCAATATTTTGCAGCATAGTCAAAATATGAGAGTCAAAAGAGCCAGGTATAAAAATAAAGTGGGTTGGTTCTTAGCCAAGTACAACTTAAAGAAGATTTCTCATATTTTTTTGTGGAAGGGAGGAAGAGACTTCTATATTTAAGTAGAAATCATCCTGTAGAGCAGTGGTTCTCATGCCGCGACCCTTTAATACAGTTCCTCATGTTGGGGTGACCCCCAACCATAAAATTATTTTCGTTGCCACTTCATAACTGTAATTTTGCTACTGTTATGAATCGTAATGTAAATTGCGACCCACAGGTTGAGAACCGCTGCTGTAGAGCCTAAGACCAATAATTTTATGGTTGGGGGTCACCACAACATGAGGAACTGTATGAAAGGGTCACGGCATTAAAAAGGTTGAGGACCACTGCTCTAGAGAATGTTCTTAATTAAACAGGAATTCTAGAAGCTGGACAAGGAAAAAAAAGACTTTCGGCTATATCACAGTTAAAATGTATACGGTAAAATAGAACATAAACTAAATAATAGTTCACAGCAAATCTGGAAAATAAAATATTTGTGATAAAGGTATCAGATAAAAATACGTTTGTATCTATAATATGCAAAGACCTCTTACAATCTGATAAGAAGCCAAACAACCAAATAGGAAAATGGGCCCAGGATATGAATAGGCAATTTTAGAACAAATTCTGACGGTCAAGCACACTTCCAAAGATGGGCAGACTTACTTGTTGTCGAGCAGTGCAGTTTAAAATAGCACCGAACTACCACCTCCATGCCCCTGGCAGGAATTCCAAGGACCAGAGCACCTGAGGCCAGAGCTGGTTGGTGTATTCTGGAGACCAGAGCGCCCAAGGCAGAGAGAGTGAGCGGGAACGCGTGACCAGATGAGTCTGTCCACATTGACTCACGAAACGAAACTGGATTTTGATCTGGTTGTGACGGGAAGTGATTGGAGGGTTCGGAGCACTGGAAGCGAGCACGTTGGTGCTCAGGGCAGCTCACTCTGGCTGCTGTGTGGAAGCTTCTCGGGCCCCTGAGGAGAGCCATGAAGACGGTGGCCCAGTGTGGGCAACAGATGACATGCCTCCATTACAAGATCACAGCGGAGGCAGTGAGAAAGGACTCTGATTTCAGATGGATTCGTGAGGGTTATGAGAGGTCTGATATAGTTTTGATTGAGCCTACTTTGGGATCACATTAAAAATGCTTTAGAATTTGAATATACAAAGTACTCTCAGCCATACTAGAGTAAGAAAACCCTTTTGGCCCTGACTGGTGTAGCTAAGTGGATAGAGCGTCGGCCTGCGGACTGAAGGGTCCCAGGTTCAGTTCTGGTCAAGGGCATGTACCTTGGTTGCGGGCACATCCCCAGTGGGGGTTGTGCAGGAGGCAGCTGATCGATGTTTCTCTCTCACTGATATTTCTAACTCTCTCTCCCTCTCCCTTCCTCTCTGTAAAAAAATCAATTAAAAAAATACATATATATTTGTAAAGAAAACCCTTGAGTTAGGGTATTAAAAAGCAAAGCAGATAAATTAAATGGGGGGGGGTAGTATATAAAACTTCTCTTTTTTTGTGAATCTCAAAGCAGTCACAAGTCCTCTCCAAATTTCATAGTCTTTTTTTATATAATGGTTCTAGATCACTCCAATGTTTTGCTTTTCCTACTCTTTCAGATTTGTTTTGACCCTCAATGTTGTTGTGTTGAAATGCGAGTGAGAGTTGAGGGAACAAAAACCATTTATAATTTATCACATGCCAGGTGTCGATTTAAGTGCTGTGGGGTCCGGAACAGTCCACCCCAAGATGTGCTCAGTGGCACGCAGATTACTTCGAGCTAAAGTCAATTTTAGCTTCAGGCTCAAGAGAAACTTTTGCCCTCCCCCGACCCTTAACTGCCCAGAAGAATTTGAATCAGAGGTTTAGCCTTAAGAGATGATCAGAGATAACTTATATTGAGCTGCCCTTAGGGGTGAGCGAACTTCTGTTTTCTAAAGGTCTTATCATCTCTCCTTCTCGTCCTGTAATGACCTTTTGAAGACCCCAAGGCACCTTCCCTCATCCCTGGATGGAATGTCTTGCCTACCTCAGTCCCCCTTCTCTCCCCGAACCTCTCCCGGGTTCGAGGTCTCTGACCCTCTCGAGTATGTGGGGCCTTAAATTTTATTTTCTCTTGTCAACCTGCTTCCTGTTGAGCCTTCGGCCAGAGGAGGCAAAGGGACTGTCCTCCTTTTCCCTGCAGTGCTTTTCGTATGGGAAATGCTTGCATTCCCAAACGACCCTGAGAGGTAGCCGCTCTTACTCTTCCTGTCTTACCCGCGAGGAAGCTTCTAGCACGTGTGCACTGGAGTGGCATCCGATCAGCTCAGCACCTAAGCCTGTTCATCCTGCCATATGATAGTTTATGCGGCCCCCACTCCTCCTTGTGAAGGGGTAGCATCTATGTTTTATTATTTCACCGGCCTTTTTATTCTTCTACTTTACATGGGGTTGAAACCTGTGATGTTTGAGGAGCTAGATGATGTCTTATAATCATGGCAACTGTAAAATTTGCCTTTTTCTATTATTCTTCAACATCCTGTTGACTGCTTTGCCTCAGACTACCCAGATGTCTTCAAAGTTAGCTTCAAAACAAACCAAAAACAACCAGTGTCTCTCAGGTGAGAGTTCATATGCGGAAGTTACATAAAAACCTTTCAGCCGATAATGCCTGGATTTCTGTGTCACAAAATACAGTCCCCACACTGCTTGCTTTTATATCCCCGGCACCCAGCACAATAACGTAGCGCACAGCAGGCGTGTCGGAATCGTCAACTGAGCGGTTGAACGGAGGGACCCGTTTCTCTTTGGAATATGGGGTCACGTCTATGCCCTAAAGAAGGGCAGGTTTACTCTGTAAGACAGGACGTACTGCGGACCTCCCCAGTTTAGCCACCCCGGTGGACAGAAAGAGCCTGCCGCCCCGTGTTTCCCTGCCCCTCTTTCTTAAGAACCCCGGCCCTTTGGGCGCTATCAGTCCCCTGCACCCCACCCCACCCCCCTCCCCCCCAAAAAAATGAGACATTGGCCAGGCCAGGGTGTATTTCCTTCTCATGGCCGTGCAGGCAGGTTCTGGAAGGAAGCGTTTAGGAAGCCGGAGCAAAACCACCATGGTAACGGTCATTGTCCACCGCCAAGGTTAATTAGAATTTAAATTCCCAAGCAAGTCTCCTCTTAACCCTGCCGATTTATGAAAAAGCGCACATTTTAAAGAAAGGAAGCGTGGTCTGTAGACATGGGACATGTACAGTACTCATGCCTTGTTCAGGGGAAAAGAGAGGCGGCGTCCGCAGTGACGGGAGGAGGGAAATCTTCAGGGTGAGTCCTCGCTTCGTGGCTTCATTTTCCCTCGCTGGCCGCAGGGCTGGGGCCCAGGCTGCTGCCGTGGACCCCACAGGGCTCCGCTCCCCGCTGTTTCCCCCGCAGGCTCAGGCCGCTGCCCAAGTAAATGAACTTGAAGGGATCGCAACTCCGCCTCGTCAGCCCAAGTCGCTGAGAGCAGGTTATCACAGGGCCTCGCAGCCAGGCTCGTGTCCCATAACACGGCTGGAGGTGTGCGGGAGAGAGGAGTCAGCTGGAGAACCATTTGGGAGGTGGGAGAGGGCCAGCCCCGATACGCTCTCCTCCCCGCTTTAGCGCCGGTGAGCATCCGAGTGTCCCCGCCTTGTTCCTTCCAGGGGACCCATGTCACATTCTGTCCGGCGCAGCGAGGATTCCCTCGTGGGAGGATGGAGCCTGAGCCGGAGGAAGCCGGAGGCGTTATGGATGTGTGTTCCCGCATCCCTCCTCCCCACTGTGAAAACGGTGGGTGTGTTGTAAGAACACAAACGTCCAGGAGCCGTGGTTGGATGCTGCCACTGCTGTTTCAGAACAGGAAAACAGTGATGCACAGATGATGTGAAGGAAAGGTTTTTCCTGATTTTTTTTTTTGTCCCCTCCTGAAACGGAGTGGGAGGAAATGACACCAAATGAGTAAATTACGGTATTCTTTACCAACGTTTCCTTCTGCGCTCGGATAACCCTAACCTTCGGCGGGAGGGTCTCTGTGAGGGCTTTGCTGTTATGTTCGCGTATTTACCAGAACTCGTGGATAAAAGCGTTTGTTTGTTCTTAAATTACTATTTTGAGATCTAGAAAATTTTCCAAAACAAAACAAACCATATTCACACAGGCATTAAAAAAACAAACAAACCCAAACCCTGTTATTTACTAAGCCCACTATGTGTCAGCCTTAAAATGAGCCACTTCACGGTTATTTTTGCCTTCTTCTTATGAACGCTCTCAGCTGGCTCGGGATAAGGTTTCAGTTTGTCTTCACTTTCCTATAAATTGTGCCGTGGTTACCAGTTTCTGTGGCGTGAGAATGAGCATGCCACTCTGAAAATAACTCTCATAGGTCGCCTCCGAATAGTATTTTCTGTTATCACCGTTTCTGTATCACTGTGTAGCGTCCCGGTCCCTATTTTTGCTCAGGAGATAAGAAGTGCAAGTATTAAGCTTTATTTTTAAACCGAGTATCTGTAAACCGTACTCTCCTGCCGATTGCTGGGATTGTAGCTGCTGCTTAGGTGACAGAAACTTAATGAGTCCTTGATAAGATGTTTCTAAACATGATACGGAAGAACAATAGCCTAGGAGGATAAACAGAGATACAAAATAAACTGCACCTGTTTCCTTTGACACCTGGGACGGTATGCTTCACCCCCAGGACGTGTCACGTGTGTGACTAGGCACACGGTTCAGATCACCAAATACCTGTGTGGTCTTCTCAGTCTTACGCCTGAATCCACCCTTTCTGCCGATAACTTCCGCTTTCACTCAGACCAGAGATACACTTGGACGGGGATCTCTTCTGGAAGCGTCTCTCCGTTGCTTTGACGTTTTTCTCTTTCACACCGTCGCTAGGCTCTCTGGACTGGAGGCCGAGTCTTGGTCACATGGCAGTCCTGCTCCAGTGTCTCCAGCGTGCTGAATTGTGCGGTGGAACAGTCTGAGTCCCTCAACATCCCGGCCTCAGCCTGACCTCCCGGTGTCAGCACCTGCCCTGGGATCCTCCCCCAGCCGCCACAGGGGGAGGCCCTGTTGCACGGCTTGCTCGTGCTTTCCAGACGGGCCTTCGTGATTCCGCCCTCACACCCTGTGCCCTGAGGGTCAGTCCTTCTCTTCTTTTTGCTGCTCAGATGTCCTTGGAGTCCTCTAGCACGCTGCATCCTTAGAACACGGGCCCGGGTCTCTGTTCTATCTTTAATACGTTACATTACCATGAATTATCTGTGTCTATCCCGCTAGATTAGGGACTCCTTTAGAAATGGGGACCAGTGATTGTTTTTGTAAATTCACCCTTCTATACCTATTGAGGTGCCTGGCATGCGGTAGGTGTTGCATACACCTTTGGATGTTGAACTGGGGACAGATAAATAAAACACTTTACCCCCAAAAGAATCGGTTTCAACTGTAAAAATGTGTAAGGAATATAGTATCCTCTGTTCATCACGTTCTCCCAAAGTACGAACTGTTCGGAATGTTCTGATAATCTAGTTGTAGGTGTGGGGAAGTATCCTTAAAGCATGGTCTATAAAGCCTCATTAAAATGTACCTGGTAACTTTAAAATGAATTAGATAGATATTGCAGGAGAGGGATCATAGGCAAACACAAGCTGGGAAAGATGGGTGATAGTCACTTTTTAATCATGCAAACTTGAAAACAAGTGGGGTTTTTTTCCGGTTGGATTCAGTATTTTGTATCAGTTTCAGATGTACAGCACAGTGGTTAGACAATCATACACTTTGCAAAGTGTCCTCCCCAGTATTTCTGGTACCCACTTGGCACCACACATACTTATTACAATATTATTGGTTACATTTCCTAGGCTATACTTGACATCCCTGTGACTTTTTTTATAACTACCGATCGGTACTTCTCAATCCCTTCACCTTTCTTACCCAGTCCCCCAACCCCCCTTCATCTTTCTTATCGGCTCCCCTCTGGCAACCATCAGTTTGTTCTCTGTATCAATGAGTCTGTTTCTGTTCTGTTTGTTCGTTTATGTTGTTTTTCACGTTCCATAAAGTGAAATCGTATGTGCCAGAAGCCAATTCCAGCATGTTAGCAGGGCTGAATCATCTGGAAATGGCTGAGGGCATTTCCCCAAACCTGAAAAGGATGCATAAATGATTGCTTGCTGCCAGACAGCTGAGGGCATCTTAATCTACGTGTTATTGCCTCCTCCTGGCCAAACACCTGAACTGCCGTAGGTAGTTCCTCCAATCTGAAGATAGATTCTGTATGCTAAACCCTGGCCTTTGATGTGTATATCTACCTTGCCTTAGGACAATTTGTGTTAATAAAAAGCAAGGGGTCCTGAGACAAGGGAGAACTTGGTTCCTTTAGCGAAGTCTTCTCTGGCTCCCCAAAATGCCTTCCAAAATTATGTTTCGTCTCTGGACTCTGTCAATTTACACACAGCGCCTTCTCCAGATTCTTGAACCCTTGCAGATGCCGAGAAACACACCCTGGCACATATGGTCTTTATTTTTGTCTTTTCCTGACTTATTTCACCAAGCATAGTACCCTCTAGGTCCGTGGTCAGCAAACTGCAGCTCGCGAGCCACATGCGGCTCTTTGGCCCCTTGAGTGTGTCTCTTCCACAAAATACCACGGCCTGGGTGAGTCTATTTTGAAGAAGTGGCATTAGAAGAAGTTTAAGTTTAAAAAATGTGGCTCTCAAAAGAAATTTCAATCATTGTACTGTTGATATTTGGCTCTGTTGACTAATGAGTTTGCCGACCACTGCTCTAGGTCCATCCATGCTGTCACAAATGGTAAGATTTCTTTCTTTCTTTCTTTTTATGGCTGAATAATATTCCATTGTTTATTCGTACCACTCTTTTTTTCCCACTGGTCTATTGATGACCACTTGGGTTGCTTCTATATCCTGGCTATCATAAGTAATGCTTCAGTGAACACGGGGATGCATATATCCTTTTAAATTACTATTTGGGTTTCATATACCCAGAAGTGGGATTGCTGGGTCAAATGGCAGTTCCATTTTTAAGTTTTTGAGGAACCTCCATGTGCTATTTTTCACAGTGGCTGCACCAATCTTCATTCCCACCAACAGTGCACGAGGGTTCCCTGGTCTCCACATCCTTGCCAGCACTTACTGTTTGTTGATTTATTGATGGTAACCATTCTGACAGGTGTGAGGTGATAGTGCATGGTGGTTTTAATCTGCATCTCTCTGATGATTAGTGATGTTGAGCATCTTTCCGTGTGTCTGTGGGCTATTTGTATGTCCTCTTTGGAGAAGTATCTTTTCTGGTTCTCAGCCCATTTTGAAACTGGATTTTTGTTTTTGTGGTATTGAGTTGTATGGGTTCTTTATAAATTTTGGATATTAGCCCCTTGTCAGATATTTCACTGGCAAATACATTCTCCCATTCAGTTGAGTTGTCTTTTGATTTCGTTGGTGGTTTCCTTTGCTGTGCAAACACTTTTAGTTTGATGTCATCCCATTTGTTTATTTTTTTTTCTTTTGTTTCCCTGGCCCGAGGAGATATACCAGGAAAAAATATTACTAAGAGAAATGTTTGAGATTTTACTGCCAATGTTTTCTTCTAGAAGTTTTATGTTTTCTAATCTTACATTTAAGTCTTTAACCCATTTAGAATTTATTCTTGTTTATGGTGTGAAAAGGTAGTCTAGTTTCATTTCTTTTGCATGCATTTGTCCAATTTCCCCAACACCATTTATTGAAGAGACTTTTTCCCCATTGTTCCTGCCTCCTTTGTCAAATATTAATTGACCATATAGGCCTGAGTTTATTTCTGGGCTCTTTATTCTGTTCCATTGATCTATATGTCTGTTTTTATGCCAGTATCCTGCTCCAACTTGTAAATTACATCTCAATTTGAGCTTGTTTTTTGCATGTTCTGTTTTCTGCTTGAATAGAAGAGTGGTCAGCGCAGAGTACCATACGTTGATTACTTGGAAGCTTGTCAGTTGAAGCAGCTGGACCAAGTGTGCCCATGCTTAGAGGGGGAAAAAATCAGTTTTGCTTTATATCATCTGGCTTGTTGTCTCCCCTGTTTCAGACAGCCGCAGATCTGTTTCAAATTTAAACATAGGTCTGACGGAGCTTTAGTATTTACTATGCAAATGTGATAGCCGCGTGACACTTTTGACTTTTATGTTGCCAGGGGATTAGTTAGAAGATTTTGATTCATGAAATGGCAGGTGTCTTTTCTGCCTCCACAAGGTAAGTACAGATTGATTGTGTTTTTGTATTCTACTATCTGCATAAAAATAGAGCTATCACCGCCTAAAAATGTGGCATATCACTGCATTGAATGATTGCATTCATCAGGCAAATATTTATATTAATATTTACACACACACACAAAGACCAAAATATGTTTACTTAATATGTAAAATATTAATATTTAATATGTAAAATCAAGTCAAATTGAAGGATAAGGGTAGCCACCCTCCAGCATACAGCCTGCTGGGCGTACGTTGCTGAGCTCCGAGGGACAGCTTTATCCCGTTGCCATGGACATGAGAGCTAGTCTTCCGCCTCTAGCACGGGGCCTACCTGGCGCGGACTGGGCACTCGCTAAGTGTTTCTGTGGATGCACGGCTGGGCATTTAGATGATGTTTAATAGCCAGAGTGGTACTGCCTTTCCCACTTACTGTCTTCCTTAGTTTTTGCTAAAATATGAAGGTCTCTTATTTGAAGTCAAATTAGGGTCGTTTTGTGTGTTGTTGTTCTGCTCTCTGTGTTTTCTTTTAGTTCTAGGCCTTGAAAACTCAGTGGGAGAGTTGATCATTGTGTTAGGTAGTAACACAAAGTAGAGTGAAAATAAATCTGTGAAAAAAAATGTCATGTGTTAACTTTCTACGCATCCTTGGGCAGGTCCTTCATCGTGTGTGTGTGTGTGTGTGTGTGTGTGTGTGTGTGTGCAGTGCACGCACACACACATGCACCCCTCAGGTTTTTTTTGCACAGTGCAATTAAAGGGTTGAACCAGAAATCCAAAAGATTTCTTACTGGGTAGTGGTAAGTGCCTCATTCATAATTTTATGAAAACTAATAAGGAAGGATGTCTAATGAAGCTGATATTGAGCTATAACTTAAGTGGCTTTGACCCAATGGAAGTTGAATTAATTGAGGAAAAAGTCACCTTTTAGGAGCATTGCTCTCAGGGGGGCAGCAAATTGGAGCTGACTTTTAAAATTACAGTAACATCATTGCAAATTATTATCTTCATTACACTCTCCGCAAACCCCCTTCCTGGCCTTGTGTTGATGGGAGGTAAATTAAAAAAAAAAAAAAATCCTCTTTAATCTTCTTTATTTCCCTTTAAATTTGGAGGTCATTTAGTACATTAGGGGGAGAAAGACAGTAACTCTAATTTAAAAATACTTAATGGCAAAAAAAATCCCACATTTAAAATCAATAATTATTCTCGGGGTAAAAAAAATGATTTACATGTATTTGTGAGTCTACGGGATCAGCATAAAGAAATCTACATGCCAAGCGTTAGATTCCTAAATCAAAGTCATACTTGGCAGAGGTTTAAGCACGTTAATCTCCTATTCGGAGAACTAATAGATTAAAAATGAAACGTTAAGATCTCTCGTTATTTGGTTTTAATTGTAAATTGCAGGCCTTGAAGAGAGCATAATTAACTCCATTACTGCAGCAAAAACTTAACTCTCTAAACATGTTTGCGTGTTCGATTTGAAAATTAGGGCAAGAGCTTCTTTCTACAAAGCCATCCACCCGCAGCACTCTCTGTGTGCCTCCTAGTCTGTCCGAAGCAATGGTTTGTTACATCTGTGAGGAAGAGGAACAAAAGGCTGCTTTGGGTCATTATAGGTAAGGTTTTTCATTCTGGCCTCTCCGGCGCGGTCTCCTTAATGGGGAGGCAAAGCGTTTGTACCCCTGTGGCTTCCTGAAACCACCGATCCAAGACCCAAACAGGGAACGTGCCTCCGGGACACGAACGCTGGCGAGAACAAGGACCCGTGTAAAATCGGAAGAGTGAGTGAGTGAGAGGCGTTTTCCCGCCGTAATAAACCTAGCGTTCTGGGTCAGCGCCCACATTGCCAGCCCTGCCTGGGCTTTTTCAGCACATGATAGGCATCTTTCCCAGTAAAACCGACGTGGGGCCAGTAGGGCTTCTCAGAGGTTGGTGTTAGCCTCTGTAGCAACGTGTCTCTTCTGGAGAATGTCACCGTGACAGAATAAAAGCAGGGGGAGAAAACCATTTCTTCAATAAAAAGGGCAAAAAAAAAAATAAATAATAATAATACTGTGATCTCAGTGCCACAAACTCCCAAAGGCCACCGATGTTTATCATCTTGTTGTGATGCTTGACTGATGTGAGCAGTGTTTCAGACGGTTCCGTTTTGGGACATGACGTCGGTTGGAATGGAATCTAACCTGTCAGGTGGTAGGAGCGTGGTTTGATGTGAACAGTTTTGACGGAAAGGAATGAGAAAGTGAGGACTAGGAAATAAATTTTACTCTTTCCTTAAATGTTGGTCTAGAATTAGTTAAGCACTGTGTTACATTAAAAAGCAGTTAAAACCCTGGCCTCGTAGCTCCGTTGGTTAGTTTTGTCCTCACACACCAAGGTTGCGGGGTTGATCCCTGGTCAGGGCACATACACGAATCGACCAATGAATGCACAAATAAGTGGAACAAATTGATGCTTCTGTCTCTTTCTCTTCGTTTTTCTGTCTCTAGGATCAGTAAATTTAATAATAATTTTTAAAAAAGCAGTTAAGCTGCACAACCTAACGCGTGTTGGTTTTATTTATCTGTGACCTCCAAAAGTGAGCTGGCGCTTTTTTGATGCATTCTCCGTGGGCAGTCAGTGTGCTAACTAACCCTTTTACACGACGACCTCACTATCTCACTTAAGCCTTAAAACAACCCCATGGAGGCGGCATTTATCTGAATTCACAGGTAAGGAAAGCGAGGGACCAGAGATAAGGAACCCCCTTACCCAGCTCGTGAGTCAGTGACGGAGGCAGGACTCAAAGTCAGGTTTGTCTGAGTCCCCCCAGCGTGTGTCTGCTGAAAACGCCGGATCTGAAACAGAACTTGGGTCCTTCTAATACCCTTCCTCTTAACCCTTTGTCGTTCCTCCTCGCCTGCAAGGACTCCACTGTCGCATCCGAGGGACCCTAAAGTCGACCGCGTCCTCTTTTGTGCCTCCCAGGCTCCCTCGCTAGATTCTGTCATAACCAACGCCTTCCCACTGACATGGCTCGCAGAGGGCAGAGAGCCGGTGGTGGTTTAATTCATACTGACTCGTGGCCGAATGAGGTTTAGACTTGGGGCTGTGCTTCCTGTTCGCTGTGTTCAGCCTGACTGGCGTCCTGCGTTTGGCATCTCCTGGCGTACGGCTTCGTACACTGGCAACCAGACTCTCTTATTTATACGAGCAGCGGCTTTCCTTGGGAAAGCAGGGCCGTCAAAGTTAGAAAGAAACCTCACTGTGGTGTTTTGTTCCAAGGTGTCTGCGTGAAGTAGAGCAGAAGCATAATCATTTGTTTATGAGACTTGGCTGTTTGGTTAGATACTGAGGCCTTTCACCCATAATCAGAATAGCAAGTCGCCTCGCCCCGTCCCTGTTCCCGTTTATCAGCTGCCTCTGTTCAGACGGTGATTGAACATTTCCGCAGAGCGCCTCATCCCTCTGCAGCGAGCAGAAGTATTTCAAAGTGAAATTGCTATGAAGCTTGTTAGTCCAAGTGTGTTTTCCTGTGAGAGGCAACAGTGAGGATTGTGGATCGCCTGTAGAGAGACTGTAAGTCTAACCATTGTAACTTAAAATGTAATTGTTTAGAACGTTATTTAATACTTTGCACAAAACACGCCTTTTCTAAAATATGAATGTTAGCGTTCTTGTCAGTGCTTATTTATAAACGGGAACATACGATGTAGAGAGCAGCTAATCCATTTTTGAATATATACTGTCCCCACATTTCATCTCTTCTGCGGAATGAATAGCAGCGTGTTTCCCCCATTATTAGGAGCTACTCGTCATTTTAGAAGTAAAGGGGACATGGGTGCTTTCTGCCATCACCCTAATCCTGTCGGTGAAACAGAAGCAAAGCCTTTAACGCGTCGTCTCTGGGCTCCAGACACCTGTCCCAGAGGTGTTGTCTGCGGGGGTTGCTGTGAACTTTTTGATGGTGGAATGGAACAGAAATGAGAGTTCTTCAGAATAAGTCCATTGCTTTGGAGGCTTGAGACGTGATTCGTAGCTTACAGTATGGTTGAATTCCTCATCATTAATTATCTTTTTTTTCTTCCTTATCCTATGAGGGAAGCCTAGATAGATTAACCATCAGATAGAAGTAAGGGTTATAAAACAGACCACAGTAATTTGGCTTTTACTAAATTTCCTTTTGTTGTGACTTTGCATGGAGATGTGCTACATGTTTGATAATGTTCCTTATCCCTCATAATGAACTTGGTGCGGCACATCTGTGTCTCCAGATGGTCTCCAAGTCCACCGACAGGTGCTGACCGCCTCAGAGGACCCAGACTCCGCACGTGATCCTGCTCCGGGCTCTGGCTTATTCCTGCGACTGGAAAAGGAGCAGGGCACCGAGTCAGAGGAAGCCTGGTCCTCATTTCCTCCAGCACTGAGTTAGGAGGGCATGCATGAAGCATCCACCAGGGCAGCTGGTTAGAGACCAGGGCCCAGTGTTTACGTGGCTGGTCACGCAGGCACCCGCTGCCTGCAGGTGCCAGAGTTCCAGGCTCCCAGGGGGAATTGGATACTCAGCATGGACCGCATTGTTTTCACAGACGGTTTAGGCCCCTGAGCCATTCTGATCGGATGGTGGGAACCCTCGCGCAGTCCAGGTTCCCAGAGGTGAGCCGTGGGCCAGTCTTGCCAGCAGGCCTCTCTCAGCATAGTCTCGGGTCTGCTGCGTGAAATTCTTTTCTGCGCACGTGCGATGTAACTTAAGTGACAGATCTGCCTGTCATAATTATTACGGCTTCGCAAGATGACAAATTCATGCCTGTTTCATGATATGATAGCCGATTTCTACGGTTTGAAATATAGACACGGTCAGTTCAGACTTGAATGCTTCAGGCATATTAACTTTTGGATCTGATGTTATTTGTTAAGTAGAAATGAAAAATGACATGGCACAAAATGATCACAATATGAATGAATACCTTGAGACTCTCTATTTCTCAGTTCTTCTTTGTAAAAATTCATAAGCATGTAGAAGTTTAGCAAACATTTGTGTGCCTACTATGTACCTATCTTTGTTTTAGATGCTAGGGATGTAGAATTGAACCAACAAGTAAATGTTGACAAATTAACATAGGGATGAGATTTTATTGATTAGATTGTATTTCGTAAGAGGTTTTCAAATACATTTCTTCCTGTCCCTGTGACTCACAGGGCTGCTGTGAGGGTTGAGTTAACACACAGAAATACCCTAGAACAGGGTCCAGCCTGGAATAATCACTCAGTGAATATTAGTTCTTTGTCCCCAACTTTTTTTTTTTAAGTTCAAACCTACCAAAATGGGAAGAGAAGAGTCAATAGCATTAATATACTTTTTGTTTAGACAACTTTTAACTTATGCCAAATTTGCTTCATGTGGTGTGCGCGCACATGTGTGTGTGTGTGTGTGTGTGTGTGTGAGAGAGAGAGAGAGATTTTTTAAGTCAACTACTTAGTAAGTTGCACATATTACGTATTCATGACACTTCGTGACATATCCTGAGAATAAGGACATTTTCCCGCATAGCCACACTATCTTTATTTTCACACTCAGTGAATATAAGGGTGAGACAAAAGTATTTGCTATACAGGCTATGTTCAGATTTCCCCTGTTGTCCCAAAAATGTCCTTTGGAGTAACATTATTCATGGGTTTTTCTTTGTTTTATTTCTATCTTTTTAAAAGTCTAAGATCCAAATGGAAGTCACTTGTCCAATCCTGATAATTTAATCCAATCTTCCTACTTTTTAGTTTCTTCCCTTTTTCTTTCTTTTTCATGACATTGACACTTTGAAGAGTCTAGGACAATTGCTTTGTAAAATATCCTTTTGAAAACTGTGTGTGGAGATTAAAAGATAGCAGACTTCGTTAAAAACTATTATTTTTCTCACTATATCTTCACTTACCTCTACCGGTTCAAAGTTTGGGGAAGATGAATGAGTAATGTCGATCATTTGAGTAATGCGGAAGGTCATTAAAGTAAAATAAGTGTTTGGGGTAGAATATGCTAGAAGGTAAGATTTATAAAGAAAAAAATGGGATTGGACTCAGAAGAGTGTGCTCTTTAACAAAGGCTTTCAGTTGTTCTGTTGTGTTCTATTACTTCTTCAGTCTCTCTTGAGTTCTTGCTGTGTTGTTCCTGTTCTCTTAATGCTGGTAATCCAGGGAGTGAAACAGACAAGTAATTACGCAGTTAAAGTGCCCTGCGGTGAGGTGTGCATGTTTGATAAGGGGATTACAGGGTCCCAAGGAATTCACCAAGAGCGGCAGCTAATTTAGGACTGGGGGATCAGCAGGCTTTCGAGAGATGATATCCACATAGAGACATGAATGCAGGTGTAAAAAGTGTGTAAGAAACAGCCAGGCCAGGGGTGGGAGAAAGAGTGTCCCGGAGGAAGAAAAAAGCATCACATACAACACCCAGGGAGAACACTGACCTCTGAGGAAGGTAAGGATGGCAGTGGGCATGGAGTATGGAGAGGAAGCTAGCTGCAAAGGAGTCGAGGCTGGAGACGGCTGAGGAAGGCTGCAGGCCTTGTAACCCTAATGAACGGGCTTGAATGCCATTCTGAGTTCAGCTGGAAGCCATTGGAAGGTTATGTGGAAAGCAGAGGTGTGAGGTACTCAGATTTGCCCTTTAGGAAAATCACCCTGGCCAAATCAAGTATTTCATCAGGGTGTTACTAATTCTGTCATTCCATCCACATCTGTGAGTTGGCATCTTAGGTAAAGAATTTTCTGCCCTGGCTGGTGTGGCATCATCCCTTGCACTGAAAGGTTGCCAGTTCCATTCCTGGTCAGGGCACCTACCCGCGTTGTGGGTTCGATTAGGGTTCGATCCCTGATGAGAGGCAACCTATTTGACCCACCAGCTGTAACCAGGCATTCAAATAAACATTGCCCCTTTGGTTTCTTCTAGAAATGTATGAGCAACATGTTTCATCGTCTCTCCTGACATTCTTCAGAATTTGGTTCCTTTTTCCCTACGTAAATGTCCACTTCCTAACGTTTAATTGTTGTATAGTTAATGACCTTGACCACAGTTTCCGCACCCTGTTCTTTAAATAACTGTTTTTAAAACATTGGGTTGTACTATTACTCATTGTTCAAGGCCGATTCCGGCTGTCTGTAAATATTTGTGTGTCTGATTAGCTCATCTAAAGCTTCCTAGCAGAAGAAAAGGTAACGCAGAGAAGAGAAATGGCGTAGGGCTGTCCTTGTTTGTTTGGAATCCATTGTTTGACTGTAGTATGTCACCAGGGCTAGAGACAAACTGTGCTCACATGGAGCTCGACTCATTTCAAAACCCTGCAAACCTCTGAAATGAATGTGCAGAACTGAGCGTGTGTCCATCAGGGGCCACACGGAGTCCTCCTCGTTAAGTTCCACGTCTAATTTAAGGTTTAAGAAAAAAGTAGCACAGTGTCTAATTTGAAGCTTACATGCGTATTATTAAAACTCACCAGCAACCAGGACGGTTATTTAGCATTCGTGACAAAGGAGTTTTTTCAGGGAGTCTGTTGTTGCTGACCGTTTTTAGAATTGCTGCCACGTGATGATAGGAAGCAGGGCAACTTTTAGTTTTACTTGGTAAATTCTCTATGGAGGGTGCACCCCCTTGCTGGGAGCATTCCAGCCCCCCAGCCAGGCCGGGTGCACCCGTGCGCCACCAGCAGGGCATGGAAACGACCTCACCAGTACTGGTGCCCGTTTCGTCAGTCTGATGGCGAGAAATGGCATCTCAGCGCTGTTTGAATTAGCATTTATCTGTTTGTGAGTGAAGCTGAGTACTTCTCATGCATTTCTTCTCCTGTGAACTGTCCATAGTCATTTATTTTGCCGTTTTTTTCTTAATGGCTTTACCCCTCCCTCTTCCTTCCTTCCTTCCTTCCTTTCCTCCTTCCCCTTCCTTCCTTCCTTCCTTTTTTCTTTTTGTCTTATATATATTTTTTCTTCCTCCCTCTCTTTTCAACTAATAAAAGAAGAGTTCTGTATTTAAACGGAAGTTGTATTGGAGGAAAAAAAGCAGGGCACCATCTTTGACTTAATTGATCTGGCTATGGGGCCTTGATACATAATACGATATTAACAGAAGACCCTGTCCCCACTTAAGGTGGCTGATGCAGTGCTTCTCAAATGATCTATTTTTGTACAGTCAGAATTTCTCATAAAATCTCTTTGAAGGTAGGATTCTGTTCTTGCGAAATTTTTTAATCTACTGCTATAAAGTAAGGATCTTTATTTAAAATTTTATAATATATCATTTTTCAATGACAGATATATAATTATGAGCCAATTAGAAATCATTGATTTAACAAAGTCAGTTAAAGTGGTTTCTTCACTGAATTAACTAGGTAATTTAATTAAAGTAGTGATTGTATACACATAGCCTTACTGTTGAATGATTATTCATAGTTGGGAAGAAAAATGGTACAAATGGTAAAAAATAAAGTCATCACAGTGACTCTTTAAAAGCTCTTGATAACTAAGAAGTCTTTTCTATGGTAGGTTTTGTGATGTTAGTTTTTCTTAAATAGGATAGATCGTATTCTTCAAGAGCAGGAAAAGTGGACTTGATTTTAATTTTAGATTTAAAATTTAACAAAGTATGTGAAGTTTACTGAGCTTAAGACACAAATGGATCATTCTCTTTTGAGAGTTTAGAGACATGAATTCCAGCAGGGTGTTCTCAAAGGGCCTCATAATATCAGTTGCAGGGTGATATCTATGTGCTGTATATACAAGGCTAATATACAAAGTGTGTCCTCGGGAGTTCGACCGACTGGGAGTTGGATCGCTTGCTATGATGTGTGCTGACCACCAGGGGGCGGCGCAGAACAAAGGAAGGCCCTGGCCAGCAGCAGGAAGGCCCCAATGGGCCCTGATCGCTGGCCAGACCTAGGGACTCTTACCCGTGCATGAATTTTGTGCACCGGGCCTCTACTAATTTTATAATAATGAAGGTGTGTATTTTTTAGGAGCCACAAAGAGGATCTGATGTTAGTCTTTTTTTTTTTTTTTAACCTATTTTTATTTATTTCAGAGAGGAAGGGAGAGGGGGAAAGCGAGATAGAAACATTAATGATCTGCTGCCTTCTGCACATCCGCCACTGGGGATCCAGCCTGCAACCCAGCATGTGCCCCTGACTGGAATTGAACCCGGGACCCTTCAGTCCACAGGCCGATGATCTATCCACTGAGCCAACCCCGCCAGGGCCTTATGTTAGTCTTAAAGTTACCACAGAGTTCTTCCAACCAAATTGTGGTCAATTTCTTTCTCTCTGAAGCAGTGATTTTGGACTTTTTCCCCATGAAAAATAAGAGAGCCTGTCTGTTGTGTCCACTTCCTCTTGGTCTTGTTACCTTGCCTCTGTCTCACATTTCTTTCTCGTGTGTCACCTGTTTATTTCTTATCGCCATAATGACAGTATAATATAGTATTTGCCTACAGCAGCTCTAAACGATAAGATTTTCTTTTAGCTTCAGTCACAGAGTTCTAGATTATTCCTGTCATTGTCCTCAGAAGAAAAGGTAGATAGGTGAAAAGGAAAATTTTTTTTTAACCCACCACGACCACTGAAAATCTGAAAGACTTTTCATTGCCAAGCAAACAGGGTACAGGCATCACCTGTCTTTCACCGTGGTGTTCTCTTCATCTCTCTTAATTTTGATCTCTAAAGAATTTTTTGGAAGCTTAGAGACTCCAAAAAAGAAGAAGAATTTAAATTTTGGTCCTGGTGGTGCTGTGTCCCTTCTTCTTGACGCATGCTGAGCCTTTCAATTTCCAGTCCCATTTCTTTACAATGTTTTCAGTTTTCTTCAGCCTCGCTCCTTGTTTATTGATTGTTTGGCTCATTCTCTTTTCTCCTCCAGGGGCTCCTGTAATTTAAGTTGGAATTAGAGCACTCTGCAAATCTGTGCGCCTTCACTCCGTGTCTCGATTAATTTCTTACGCTCTGTGCATGTTCCTTGAGTCGCCTTCGCCGACCCAGTTTACTGCTGCCTTGATTCTTCTGTTACTGCTCCCGCCAGCATTAATTGGTTTGTGGCTAAATCCATTCTCCGCTGGTCTGACTGCCCCCCGCCTGCTCTCCTTGTGTCCAGGCTCCACATTGTCACGAGAATGAGCCACCGGAATAAAACACAGGTCTTGGCTGTGTTGTTTCGAATTTTTAGTGACTTCTTCCCCACAGAGTAATGTTCTAACCTGTTAATGTCATAGGTAAAGCCTGCTCTTCTCTGAGCTTCCTGCCTCTCTCTCGTCGTGCAACCCACCGTCTCTGAGTTTTTCACTCCCCGTGCCTGCTCTCCCCTGCCCGGAGTGCACTGTGCCCCCACCCCATCCTCCCCGTCCGTGCTCCCAGCCTTGACCAACTGGCTTTCCCCACGAGACACAAGAAGCTCCTGTGAACCAGGGGGTCACGGTTCGATTCCCAATCAGGGCACGTAACTGAGTTGTGGGCCTGATCCCCAGTGGGGGGTGTGCAGGAGGCAGCCAATCAATGATTCTCTCTCATCATTGATGTTTCTGTCTCTCTCTCCTTCTCCCTTCCTTTCTGAAATCAATGCAAATACATTTTTTTAAATCAAAATAAAAGTTTTTTCTCATTATAGTAATAGGTTTTTCAATGTAGAAAATCTGAAAACATAAAAACCATGAAGAGAAAGGCTTTTAAAGAAAAAAAAAAGTTTTTAAAAATCACTCAATTGTACCCTGCAATAATATTTTAGGTATTATTAAGTATTTAAGAATGAGTTTGCTTTACACACGTCCCTTACATATTTTTAGTTGCATAGACTCAGACATGCTTTAATTTAGGGTCACGCTACATATTCTGTTTTGTGACCTTTTCCCATTTAAAATATGTCATAAGCATTGGTCCACATTCTTACAGTCAAAACATTACTTGTAATGGTCTGCTGATGGAAAGAATGTTTGCATCTTTGAGGATTAAAGTGCAAGTGTTTTTTTTTAAGATGAATTCTGTTTAAGCTCCCACCATTATAGCCATCCCATTATTGAAAGTGCCAACGTGGTGTGTTTTAAGAGAAGTACTTATTCAGCCTTGTGCTGGGTAGTCTGGGCAGCACAGAGAGGCACAAAACACAGTTCCCGTTTGAACACAGGCCTGAGATGCAGGGAGGGAGGCCCGTGTGTCCCGCGGGAGGTGGTCCAGGCCCGGGCCTTCTTCTCTAACAGTGTTTGCATGCACACATCCCGGGCGGGCGGGTGTCAGGCGTTAGGCACAAAGCTGAAACCACTGGGAGAGACTTGGAGGTGGAGACTGGAGGGGCAGGAGTGGGGGAGGCGGCGTTTGCTCGGAAGTAGAACATACACACAGACAGCCGCATTTTCCTCTGGAGCACCTACTCTTTTGCTCTGTAACTCGGATCCCTGACCACACATCAGAGTTTTTTTAGAGAAATTATTATTTGCAAATATATTCTACACGGAAATACTGGTACTTGTTTTATTTGCCCAAATGAAAACCATGCAACGTTTTTGTAAAGTATACAACATGATCATGGGTTTTATTTTCTCTTAATTTGAATATAATGAAACAATTTCAATGCTGCATTACTACTGAATTCTACATGTAATAAACAGTCTGAGGCTTTTAGCAACGGATATATTTAGTTTGGTGCAGTTCAGGGATTTTTCAGACGTATAGGCTACCCAAACCAAAGAGTGCTTTCTTCGGCTATACTCCCAAGTCTTTTGATTGCAAATTCCTTGAAATAATAACAATAAGGAAGGGAGGGAAGGAAAGAAGGAGGGAGGGGTACAAAACCTTTCTAGGTTCTGCGGGGCAAGAACCCGGTGTGCGGTCGTAGACTTGACCTCACGCTGCCAGAGATGTAGGACCCAGGGCGGTAGGCGAATCCGACCGAGGTGTTGATGATGGCTGCTTCCAGGAACCAGTGGGAACGGACACTTCCATTTACCATGTACTGTTGTCATACTTGGCAGTCTGGACAAAGGGCGTGACCTGCGACAGAGAAAGACTAACACTGTATGCCTTCATTCAAATGTGGAATGGGAAAAAAAAAACCTGAACTCTTACAAATAGAGACTAGATTGGTGGTTGCCAGAGATTGGGGGTGGGGGGGTGAGGAGATGTCAGTCAAAGGGTACAGGCTTCCAGCTCTAAGACGAATAAGTGCTGGAATCTAATGGGCAGCATGGTGACGAAGTAACACTACTGCATTATTGACCTGAAAATTGTGAAGAAACGAATCTTAAATGCTATCACCGTACGCACAGAAGACGCCATTATGTCGGGGGGTGGAGGTGCAAACCTCTGTAGCAACTCATCACCCGGTACACCTTCCACTTACATATGTCAGGGGAGCTGGGGAGCACAAAAGAACGGGTGTGACCTCCTCAGCAGGAGACCGTCTGTCTCCTGTCTGGTGAGGTGGCAGCAGAAGATACACACTTGATTGCTTTGGTCTGTGGTCGTTCTTCACATTAACTCGGAAGACTACTAAGAGCTGACCAGTTTTCAAGACCGAAATGGCTCACACGATCCCTGAGTATTTAATGTGTTTCCAGTGTGGGACTGAGCAAGCATTACGTAAATTAGTGTTAAAATTCATTAAGGGCCTGCTTGCCTGGAAGGACAGTGGCGTACTTAAAGAACGTTGTAGACGTGGGTCTTCTAAGGTTACAGCATTAAATATGCTCTTCTAGATAGAATAGAGATAACGAGATGGCATTAATATGGAATATTCCAGCTATGCAATGTGTCCGTAGTTGTTCGTGTATAGCAATTATGAGGG
This sequence comes from Corynorhinus townsendii, assembly GCA_026230045.1. NCBI lineage: Eukaryota > Metazoa > Chordata > Mammalia > Chiroptera > Vespertilionidae > Corynorhinus > Corynorhinus townsendii. The sequence goes on from JAPDVU010000013.1 coordinate 8,195,056, forward strand.
GCCTTGGAGTCAGACCTGAGCTAGTTGATGTTCTTGTAAATTATTGTTACAAGGTTCTGCTCAACCCACTGGTCCCTGGGTCTTGTCCCAGCTTGTGTGAGCTCCTCCTCATTTTCTGAGAACCAGCTTCACTGGGCTTCTCTCAGGTCCTGTGAGCACTGTGTTCTTTCCCACCTCAAGTTTTAGTACCTTCGTGTGTCCCTCTACTCCCGCTTCCCCCACTTTTTCCCTTCCTGTCTCCCCTTTATCCTTCTGGTCACGGCTCCAGTGAAACTCAGTGAAGTCTTCCCAGACTCTCAGACTGAGATCTAGATGATAGATGCCCACAGTGCGCTAGACTTCTCTTTATATAATGCTCCCTGGGAATTTCTATTTCACATTCATCTTTCCTTCAGGTTTTAAGTTCCAATTAGGGGCACGCTCATTCAGTGCTTTACCCCCAAGTGCCTACTACCAAACACTTGGTAAATACTTGTTTACACAGTAGATGTGACTGCTTCCTGGAAGGGTAGGTTCTTAGGAAAGAGCTCTTAAAAGCTGTGCTCTTATAAACTTACTAGAGGCCCGGTGCATGAAATTCGTGCACTCGGGGTGATGGGGAGGTCCCTCAGCCTAGCCTGCACCCTCTCACAGTCCGGGAGCTTTTGGGGGATGTCCGGCAGTTGGACATCCTTAGTGCTGCCTCAGAGATAGGATAGGCTCCCACCACTGCCGCTGCGCTCACCAGCTGTGAGTCTGGCTTCTGGCTGAGTGGTGCTTCCCCTTTGGGAGTGCACCGACCACCAGGGGGCAGCTACGGTGTTCAGCATCTGCCCCCTGGTGGTCAGTGCACGTCATAGCAACCAGTTGTTCTGCCGTTCGGTTGATTTGCATCTTAGCCTTTTGTTATATAGGATGCTTGAGAAGAAACTCAAAAGATGGGGGTGGATGGGTGGATGGATGGGACCCCCTGCCTTAAGCCAAGGAGCCAGTTTGGAGTTCAGTTTACGCTATCACTTGCACCATTTCATGGAACTTTCTCTTGCTGCTGAGGTGCTCAGGGGGTGAAGGAAGTAATCAAACACCGCTCTTCAGAGACGAGGTCTACTGGGAAAGGGCTGGTTAGTAACCTTGGCTGTGTAGAGCTAGTTAAATGGACAGTTTATTTGGGGAAAAACACTAAGCCACCTTCAGGCAGGGTAAGGAAGAGAACCGAGGCATGGTTTCATCCATAACTTTGCCTTTGAGAAAAACGGATTTCTTTTTACAGATTCCACAGGTGTGGTTCCAAGATGAGATTTCTGAAAGAAAATGAAGTGAAGAAATCCTTAAGGGTCCACAGAATGCTCTCAGCAGCTCAGATTTTTAAAAAGATGCATGTGATTGGCAATGAAAGGAGACTTAATCACATTTCTCCAGCGTTAAGTAGACTAAGAAGTAAACATTTAAGGCTTTTCTTTTCTAAAGGAAGCTCACGAGGAGCTGTGATACTTCGGAGAGCATGAAGAGCTTCCAAGTTTGGAGTGAGAGCGACAAGAAGGAAAAGTAGGCTTACTGTCAGATGTTCATGCTAGCTGATTGTAGGCCGATTTCAGATAGCATCGATGAAATCAGCAATAAGCAATGGGACTAGCAATCAGTAACTAATGATATTAGTTAGATCAGTATCATTCTTACTGGCTTCCATAACTAGCAGAATTACTTTTCCAACAGTAAAAGGTATAACAACCCCCAAAGAGGAGAAATTACATTTTTTTGAAGATTAGGAGATAGCAAGAGTATCATTCGCTTTAAATGAATCTTAAGTTTTTAGGACTCAACTGAACGGCCTCACAAGAGTTGAAGGGAATCTCAGATATGATCCAGGGTTATTGTCAATATTCTTTGTGAAACTATGGAGAATGTGGGAAGTACCAGGAGAATGAAGAGAAACAAATGTCCCAGTTTCCAAAAGGACATAAAGTACATGGTGAAAACTCACATCCACTTCCCTAGCTTTATTTATTTTTCAATTACTGTTTACTTTCAACATTGTTTTGCATTAGTGTTAGGTGTATAGCACAGTGGGTAGTCAATCAAATACCTTACAAGGTGTTCCTTCCCCTTACTATATTTATATACAGTTATTATATACAGTTATGGCACCTTATACAGTTATTACAATATTGTCGCCTCTCTTCCCTGTGCTGTACTTCACATACCTTCGAATATTCTGTAAGTGCCAATTTGTACCTTTTAATCCCTTCACCTTTTTCATCCAGGCCCCCAACCTCCCTCCCCGCTGGCAGCCACCAGCTAGCTCTCTGAGTCTGTGAGTCTGTTTCAGTTTTGTTCATTTATTTTGTTCTTTAGATCCAACATATAAGTGAAATCATATGGGGTTTTTTTGTCTTTCTCTGCACTCAAAATTTGAAGAGATTATTTTTTAAAAATAAAGTGTTGTAAGTGCTTAGGAAAGAATGGGATGATCACCACGAATCAACGTGAATTGGTAAGAATAAGACCTGTCAAACAGGCCTCATTTTTCTAATTTTTTTTATTTGATTTTGTAATGACTGGATTAGAAAATGCTAAAGACATGTCGTATCTTGACTTGAGGAGGCTTTGCCAACCACTTGCTAGACTATCCTTCTGGAAAGACGACATGTTGGCATTTAGGCTGATTGACAGCTGCTTCTCTGGCCACACCTAAGCTGGCATGCCACAGGGTTTATATAAATAGTCATCAGTGAGCCTACACAGCGATGCCTCCGAGAGACCCAGGCGCGGATATGAATTAGCATACGTTCAGAACGTGTGGGTTCCTACTTCAGAGTTCACTGGACTAAGGATTTATGTGTCGAAACTTGCGTGCCTGGATTTATTTATATGATCGAAATTTCCGTTGTAGGCCTTTCCCCACCAGAGCTGTATTTGAAGATACATAGATCTGTTTGTAACGTCCATAAATCAACCCGACTCATAAATCACGTAAACTCAATGAACGAGCTCAGCGCCTAGAGCAGTGGCTGGCTGGGTGGGAACGCTGCTGTGAGGGACCTTCTTTCTTATTTGTTCAACAACTGCATTCACCCCGGGTCCCTGTGTTTCATGCCCTTGACATACCAAGTTTCTGTGACATGCTCCCTCACCAACAGGCAGAAGTTCGTGTACGTTTGATGATACAGATTCCTCTGCAGTGACTGCTGGCTGGCCCCCTCATCATTTTAGTCATCTGCCTGTGCCAGTTATTTGAACTTCAAGTTTTCCCCTAGAATCATATCAAAGAGGCAACAATAACACTCTGTCCCCTTCTGAAAGTTCTCTTGGTTTCCGGAGGCAAGGAAGCCTGTGTTGACTGCTGTGCTAGTGTAGCTTATCATTAATTATTAATCGTAAGGAACACCAACCCATATAATTGGTTAACCTTTATGATTGACTTGATGAACCCATTATGGGATATGTTTTTGTTCAGTAAGCAATGAGACTGTGCGGTATTGATTATGAATTAGGGGTTCCTTCTACCCAGCGACAAACAAGTACTAACATATAAATAACAAATGAAATAATATGCTTCCATCTAGATTGGACTCCATTTGATGGGGCCCCTAAGTGCCTGGAGAAGCAATCTGTGGGATTAAGGATTCTTCTGTGTTCAGGGTTTTTTGTTTTGTTTTGTTTTTTACTGTTTTTTTTATTATTTTAATTGATTTCAGAGAGGAAGAGAGATGGAGAGATAGAAACATCAATGATGAGAGAGAAACATTGATTGGCTGCCTCCTGCATGCCCCCTACCGGGGATCAAGTCCGCAACCCAGGCATGTGCCCTTGACCGGAATCGAACCCGGGACCCTTCAGTCCGCAGGCCAACGCTCTATCCACTGAGCCACACCGGCTAGGGCTTTCAGGTTTTCTTTCATCATAAAAGTTCCCGGCTTCCTTAGCTTCTATTTTTGGCAAAACAGGGGCATTTGGGTTAGTACGTGTTCAGTGAAGGATCTGAATATTACCTCTAACTTCAGAAGGACTCTGATTTCCTGCTTATGTTAGCACCCTCTCATATGGGTGAGGGCAACGAACCCATCTGTAGTGACCTTTTGATCTCTCTAACCTTGTCAGAACTATGCTGTTCAAATAAAACAGAGTAGCCCGGCCAGTGTGGCTCAGTGGTTGAATGTCGACCTATGAACCAGGAGGTCACAGTTCAATTCCCTGTCAGGGCACACGCCCAGATTGCGGGCTCCCTTCCCCGGTGGGGGGGCATGCAGGAGACAGCCCATCAGTGATTCTCTCTCATCATTGATGTTTCTCTCTCTCCCTCTCCCTTCCTCACTGAAATCAATAAAAATATATCTAAAAAATAAAACAAAGAGTACATTTTAATTAAGCAGTTATTTCTTATTCAGTAAGATCATCTATTTTGTCTTCGCATTGCTCTTCCTTAACTATCTGAGGTCTTTCCACTCAACAGTATGGATTGCTTTGGGTTTCATTTGAGGTTCAGCCCTCACTAAAAATGCATTGCTATCAGACGTCTCCAGACCTCCGTTTTTCTACTTACTACTTCCTGGAGACACCCCTAATATTCCTCTTTTTCTTTACCGTTGCCCCCACAAATACGAAAAGAATCTTCCGCTCTTGTTTTAGTCACATTGTATTGCACAGGGTCAAGTAAGTGGAAAGACAATGCCTGTTCAGTTTAGTGAGAGAAGGCACTGAGGTAGGACCCGTTTGGCCTTTTCCAAGGTTGGAAAGATGGTCAGTGTGGTGGGACCATGTTTGAATAGAGAGGTGATAAGACTTTGGAAGTTGTCAGCATATGGATGGCATTGAAAGCCATGGGACTGAGTGAGCTCACCTTGTTTTCTTCTCTGACCTATGCCATCTCCCGCCCCTGCCTTGTAAAATCATGTACGTGTTTTAATTATTGTGCCTTTAATAATGTGGTGTTGGTTATCTTGTCTTTAGTAAAATATGCTGATTTCTCTTTATTGTTCACTACAGGCCCGATGCACAAAATTTGTGCACTGCGGCGGGGGGGCAGGAGGGAGTGTCCCTCAGCCCAGCCTACACCCTCTCCAATCTGGGACCCCTCAGGGGATGTCCGACTGCTGGACACAGGGATCAGGCCTAAACCAGCAGTCGGACATCCTTATCACAGTCTGGGACTGCTGGCTCCTAACCACTCGCCTGCCTGCCAACCTGATCACCACCTAACCGCTCCCCTGCCAGCCTGATCGATGCCTAACTGCTCCCCCGCCAGCCCAGTCACCCCCAACTGCCCTCCCCTGCTGGCCCAATCGCCCCCAACTGCCCTCCCCTGCAGGCCCAGTCACCCCTAACTGCCCTCCCCTGGTGGCCTGATCGCCCCCAACTACCTTCCCCTGCCAGTCATCTTGTGGTGGCCATCTTTGACCACATGGGGGTGGCCATCTTGTGTGATGGGGTGAGGGTCAATTTGCATATTACCTCTTTCTTATATAGGATTTTCTGTTTCTTGTGTAAGGGTATTTAGTCAATATTTAACTGGAGAACTAACAGTTATGTGTTTTGTCTTCTGTTGTTTTCTTTTGCAGGCAAAGTCATTAACAAAGATTTGCGACATTACCTGAGTCTTCAGTTTCAGAAAGGATCGATTGACCACAAACTGCAGCAAGTGATCAGAGATAACCTCTACTTGAGGACCATTCCATGTAAGTAGGAAATGGAATGAAAGAAATACATCCTTATGTAACTGGCCAAACATCTAGAAATAATTCGGGGCGAGCATCTCCTACGAAATTGTGAAGACTAAGGTGGGGCCCTGGAATGCAACCAGAGTCGGAGAAGGAGAAACTTTCAGGGGTCTTGTTTGTCAAAGTAGAAAAACCCAAAGAGTCTATATTGGGACTTTTTGGAAAGTCACTAGGTTTTAAGAATGGAAGACTATCTGTATACATGTTGCTAACTAGATTTTCTTCTTTTTTTAAAAAATTATCTTTTGTCTTTGGACTTTTTTGTTGTTGTTGTTAATATATTTTATTGACTTTTTACAGAGAGGAAGGGAGAGGGACAGAGAGTTAGAAACATCGATGGGAGAGAAACATCGATCAGCTGCCTCCTGCACACCTCCTACTGGGGATGTGCCCGCAACCAAGGTACATCCCTTGACCGGAATCGAACCTGGGACCCTTCAGTCCGCAGGCCGACGCTCTAGCCACTGAGCCAAACCGGTCAAAGCTAGATTTTATTCTTATAAATCAGTGTCTACAGCCTGAGCAGTAAAAAGACTTCCGTGCTCTCAATGCCTCGTACACGGAGACATTCTTGTATTGACTGCTAGGGCATTGCTAATTTTAAAGTCCGCCCCTTCCCCAAAGGGAAAAAAGAGGAAGAAAGAGGCAGTGCCTTCCTTTTGGCAACCCATGTTGAATGCTGGCGTCGACGCTGGCATTTCTACTCCAGTCTTGGTGGTTTTCATAGGACCGCGTTGTTCTTGTAACGGTGTTTTGGGTTTTTTGATAAAACACATAACAAGAAATCATGTATGCTTACGTGTGAGCTTTAGTTAGCGCGGGTCTGGTGAAGAATAAAAAGCAGTAAACAATATGAAGGCATAAAAGGACATTCAGCTCTGGGTTCCTTTTCACTACCTTTAACTCCTTGTGGATGCCAGCTTTTGTAATGGCTCTGACATTTTTTATTCCTATTTCTTGTTATTAATCTCACACAATGCCCGGTCCATTACCAGGCTTTTCCAGTTATGCCTCTAAGCATCTATCCTTCTGCACTGCCTTAGACCTCACTCTTTCTTGCTTGGACTTAAAAACAAAAACAAATAGCCCTATGTAGCGGCGAAGAGCTAGGTAAGACGGAGTTCAAAATCCTGATTCTAGCATCTTCCTAGTTGCTTCACTTCATCCTCCTGAGCCTCAGAGAGAGAAACATCCAAGTGAGAGTGAAACATCCACGGGCTGCCTCTTGCACACCCCCTACCGGGGATCGAGCCCACAACCCGGGTATGTGCCATGACTGAATCGAACCGGCAACCTTTCGGCGCACAGGACAATGCTCAACCAGCTGAGCCACACTCGCCAGGCCTGTTGCTGTTTCTTCCGTGATCGTGGCTGTCCAAAGCTTGTTCTCCGCTAGACTTGCTAGGAAGGGCCACTGGGCTACCGTAGCCCTTAGCTTGTGGTTTTTATACTTTCAAGTTTGTTTGGACAGATGTGCAGTGTTGGCTCATACTTTCTTTCCTGGTCTATCTTAATTATATTAGTCAATCGTCTGATGGTCTTTTGCTGTAAAGCATTGCTCTGAAATAATCTGATTGTCATTCCCTTGTAAGGAACTTGGTGCTTTGCCTACACAGGGTGTCTCAGGGTAGCATTTTTAGGTTCCCAGTTCTGGAGCTCCGTCATTCTTGTTAAAACACGTTAATGAAATACGTGCTTGTACCTTCTGCTGCCCTCTGCCACTTTTCCTTGGCTCTCCTTTGAAATTGACCTCTGTCCCAGCTTTGCCCTTTCTCCTCAGTGGGAGGCTTTGCCCTGGAAGGAGCTACAATGTATGTAGTTTTAATCCGTAGGGTCCACACAGCTGCAGCCTTTCAGACCCCCACGGGACCTCTTCGCTTGCCAATGGAGGTGCCCACCACCCCATCGGGTCTCTGACTATTATTCTCTACTAAACGATACCCGACCTTCGCGGAGAAAATTCCGATTCCAGGTGTGGGGCAAGGGAAATACAAGATGAGCTTGGATCTTCTCATTGTACCAGGAAGTATGTAAATGCTTAAAAAAGGATGGGGCTATATCAGAAGAACTTAAAAAGAAAAGGCCAACTAGGGGCCCTCTCCACTGCCAAAATCTGAGGCCATGGAGCAGCAAAACTAATGACAGAGAAAGAGAATGGGCGCTGCAGTTGTCAGTCGCTGCAGTAGAGCCAGAACGTGACTGGGGGCCCAGAGACGGGGAAAGGAGACGCACACGAAGGGGTCCTCTGATCTTCAATCCTCTGCCTGGGTGCGTGCTGGGCCTCGCTCGGGGACAGAGCCGGCCAGAGCCCAGCCGTCTGCCCAAGCGCCCGGTCTGCTGCTGAGCCCCGAGCCGAGAATTGCCGCGTGAGACCCCACAGGGCCAGGCCAGGGGCTCTGGTTGCTGCATGCTTACCCAGTCCGGCGCTTGCCCCCGGGCGGGAGAGTTCTCGCCAGCCTGCCCCGAGAGACCTTGTCCGGCTCCTGCCTTGCACCGAGCTCCCGCAGGCCCCTGTTCGCCACCGCAATTAAGCCAGCCCCAAAGGATCGGCGAGCATGCTTGTGACTCGACTATTAGCAACAAGAAAGGAAGGAAGCTGCCAGTGTCTTGTCCGCCTCCTTCCCGCAAAAAGACACTCGGCAATGTCAGCCCCGCACCGGCAGGCAGCTTCCCAGAGGCGGGCGGGGGTGGGGGGGCACCTGGGGGCTTCCCGGCAGCGAATCGGCAGCACCTTCCCAGGCGGCTTCGCGAGCTGCACAGCGCACCAGTGACTTCCTCCCTTCCTGAGGCGTTCCGTGGGCACCCCAGCTGGCTCCCCACATTTCAGTCATCTCCCCTGCACGTGGCTTCCCAGGGGGATCCGGCAAGTCCAGCCAGCATCCCAGCTGGTTCTCTAGTAAGTTAGTCACACCTTCCGCACACACACCCTGCTGCCGCCACAGGGAGCTAGCTTGTCAGTTCCATCCAGGTCCCCGCAGACATTTCCCTGCCTGGCGCCGCCGCCTCCCCGGGGACCCACTCCTTCTCCGATGAGGTCTGGTCCCCAGACTGGGAGTGTCCCTCTCTTCCAAGATTTTTTTTTTCCTCCTTAAATATATATTTTTTAAATTTTATTTTGTTATTGTTTAAAGTATTACAAATAGTAGTACATATGTCTCCTTTTTTTCCCCCATTGACCTTCCCCCCGGCCTCCCCCCACTCCCGGCACATGCTTAAATGTATTTTTATTAATTTCAAAGAGAGGAAGGGAGGGAGAGAGAGGGAAACATCAATGATGAGAAAAATCCTTGACCGGCTGCCTCCTGCACGCCTCCTCCTGGGGATCAAGCCCCCAAGCCGGGCATGTGCCCTTGACCAGGAGTGGAGCCGTGACCTCCTGGGTCATGGGTCAAAGCTCAACCACTGAGCCATGCCGGATGGGCTCTTCCAAGTTCGTTCCTCACTTGGGTGTTCTCCCTCAGCTCTAGGGCGGTGTGCTTTAGAGTTCCCTTTTACCTCTTAAGAGTTCCCTTCATCTAAAGAATGGTTAATAAGTCTTCATATTAAGCCGTCCTCGTTCAGGTTACTATGTGGTTTCTCTCCCCTGCTTGGACCTTGGCTCAGTGGTTGGCAAACCGTGGCTCGCAAGCCACATGCGGCTCTTTGGCCCCTTGAGTGTGGCTCTTCCACAAAATACCACGGCCTGGGCGAGTCTATTTTGAAGAAGTGGCGTTAGAAGAAGTTTTAAGTTTAAAAAATGTGGCTCTCCAAAGAAATGTCAGTCGTTGTCCTGTTGCTATTTGGCCCTGTGGACGAATGAGTTTGCCGACCACGGCCCTGGCTGATACCGACCTGGTACTGGCCGTGGCCCCGGGAGACAGGCCCTGGCGGGAGGAATTTTAGACTTGGTTTTGGTTGTGTGCTTGGGCTCAGCACCGTGCCAGGTGCCTGCCAGTGGGAAGTAGGGTACTTGTAATTCAGGACAAGAAGTAGCGTCACGGTTTAATCACAGGGTAATTTTTGGTTGATTGCGATAAAAGTGCCAGCTGAACCAAGTACCTTGGGACCCAAAATGACTGCAGCAGGTGACTGTTACCGCAGTAATGACGGCTCCACGCACCGTGGGGCGGGCGGGGTGGCTGCTCCCGAGAGCTCCACGTGCTGAAAGAGAGAACAGGACACTGAATCATCTGGTGCATCATCATCAGGAACTCATATGACACGATTATTAGTAACACTTTTAAATCGCCTGATGGTGACATTTGCAAATAGGTCAACTTAAAAAGGGGGAACATTAACACAAAATAAAAATAATTATAAAATAGGAAAGGAACCATCACACCTATTTACTATTTGAATTTTTCACTCCTACAATGAAATTTTAAAGCACACCAAGTATCAGTTACATTATCTGCTCATCTCCTCTTTGTTGGGTCACAGATATTCTAGACATAAAAGAAATTTCTCTGACTTGTGTGGATATTCACCAGATTGGAAGCGTGTAGCCAAGAGCGTCTTTAAATTGGGCATCAGTCATTGGCCATTCATCTGAGCTTGCTTGCCTTTTTAATGATGAAAATCGTTTGTCTCCTGGCCCCGATTTTGGTGTTGCCTTTGAACTCCATGTCGCTTCTACTTCAGATTATAGACCAGTTCCTGAATCAGGTTGGCGTGTTCCACATCGACTTCCGCATCTTCTCTTTGCACCTCTCCTGTTAGAGTATTTGCAAAGTACAGAAACTTGTAGCAAATGCTCAGACAGTGGAAAATGCCAGAGAACGCTGTGAGACATTCAGAACTCCTAATACAGCTAACATCATTACCAGATTCACATGCCAAAACTGTCCACTTAAGGACTTCTTTAGCCTTCGAAAGTTGTAGTATTTTTGGAATACTGCTCACAGAATTATATAGTGTGTAAATGCATCTGATCTTAATAATATTGTATTTGCAAGGAAGACCTGGCATTAGCAGGCAGGGCCTTGACCACACACTGAATTGTGGGAACGGCTGCAGGGAAGACTGAGCAGGTGGCGACCACCGCTCCCCACACACTTCTGTCCTGGTCCCTGGAAATGTCAACTTTAACCTTTGATTCTGCTTTGCAGTGTTTCCTGCTCTTGCTTTCGGTTGCTATCAGTAGATTGCTTCAAATCTGTAGCATCTCTGTGTCAAATTGTTAACCTTTAATTCTCACTGGAGAAGTATAATACGTTTTTCTCTTTTACCCTATCAATTGTGATGGTTCCTAAAACTCACAGAATTGTACTGTTAGAATTAGTGAATTTTATTGTAGGTATTGATACCGGAATGCTGTAACCAAATGCTGGAGTTCCCACAATTTCATTCTTTTAGACCATCAACAAGATGAAAGTTTATAGAAAGATATCCTTTATAATAGCATAAAAATATTTGAAATACTTAGAAATTAATCCTTAAAGAACTATAAAGATCTCTGTATGGTAAAATTAAGGGACATTGAAGATCTAAATATATTGGCAGTGAGTTCTTGCTTGTAGATTAAAGACTCAATATGGTGAAGATAATCAGTCCTCCTCAAGTTGATTAATAGATTCAATCTAACTCCATAAAAATCCCAACAGTTTTAGCTTGTTTATTTGGTTCCAGAATTTAGATGGAAAGGCTATGCATAAGAAGAAAACAACAAGATTGGCCCTGGCCAGGCAGCTCAGTTTGTTAGAGCATCGTCCCAATATGCCATGCTTGTGGGTTCGATCTGTGGTCAGGACATAATATGAAGCAACCAATGAACGCATAGATAAGTGGAACAACAAAAACAAATGGATGTTTCTCTCTCTCCCCCTTTCTTAAAAAACAAAAACAACAAAATCAGTTCTACTACATCCCCAGATTTATCATGAAAACGTAACTACACCATCGTGCTAATGGTGCAAGAGTGGCCAGGAGATAGGTGGGATGTGCAGGAGAACCCGGTGATGGGTACCCCGTCTTGCACAGACATCCTATATAATAAAAGGCTAACATGTCAATCGACCAAATGGTGGGACGACCGGTCGCTATGACGTGCAGTGACCACCAGGGGGCAGAAGCTCAACGCTGGAGCTGCCCCCTGGTGGTCAGTGTGCTCAGCCAGAAGCTGGGCTCACAGCTGGCGAGCGCAGCAGCAGTTGCCAGGAGCCTCTCCTGCCTCCGCAGCAGTGCTCAGGATGTCTGACCATCAGTCGGACATCCCCTCAAGGCTCCCAGACTGCCAGAGGGCGCAGGCTGGGCTGAAGGACACACACACCACATCCCCCCCACTCCCAAGTGTATGAATTTCGTGCACCGGGCTCTTGTTTCTATGACAGAGGCCCTGTGGTTGATCAGAGGGGAAGTCATGCTCATTTCAGTAAATCGTGCTGAGTAGCCATTTGGTAAAAAAGGAAAGGAAAGTAGACCACTGCCTCTTGCCAGGTCCCTAATTAAGCCATCTTACTGCGTTGAAGTATTGGGCATGAAAGGCAAAGCTGTGATGCTTTTTAAAAAGAAAATATAGCCTCTCCCCAGGGTCTTGGAAAAAATTTCTTCAAGGCACCAAACGCATTAGCTATAAAGGGAAGGACTGATAAGTTTGACTACATGAACATGAACAAAACATCAGTCCTGAAAAGGTTATTTTTTTCAAAGGTGAAAAAAAAAAAAACAGCGTGGGGAAAGATACTGTCTGTTCTGCTACCACACTTGTTTCTGTGATGCAAATAAGTTCCTCCGTGATTGGTAAGCAGGTAAGAGAATGATGTCCGTGTAATGGAGGTCATACTGGTTTGTATTCCGTTTTCCTGAGCACGTTCATGTTTTGCGTCATCAAGTAGCAAATAAACACAGAACGTACAAACACAGCTGAGTGACGCGTGGGCTGTGCAGGATGCTCATTCATCTCAGTTTGGCCTCTTTTCTCAATTAGAACGTGTGCTTTATCTTAAACCTGCTTATTGCGCATTTTGCCTTATCTTCTTCGTTCCGTAGCCTAACCCTCCCTTGTACCCCTTTCTGTCAAGCTACCTTTTCTTTAAAAACAACACCACACTAAGGCCCAGCTGGTGTGGCTCAGTGGTTGAGCATCGATCTATGACTCAGGAAGTCACGATTCAATTCCCAGTCAGGTCACATGTCTGGGTTGTGGGTCTGATTCCCAGCAGGGGGCGTGCAGGAGGCAGCGGATCAATGATTTCTCCCTCACCATCGATGTTTCTATCCCCCCTCTCCCTCCCTCTCTGAAATCAATAAAAATATGTATATTTTAAAAAACAAAGCGTTTTATTGATTCTAGTATTTATAATTAGGGATGTAACATGGCTCTTAAACTGTATTAATATTTTTGATGAGGATTGTTACCGATTTGGGAGTGCTAGAAGGTTGCCGTAGGTTTTGAGAGTCCAACCCAGGCCCCGTTCTCTCCAGTCCCCATGGATACCAAAAGATGACAGTGGTTGCGTTTTGGGGGAGTCACAAATTATATGCGGATTTTCACCTGTGTGTGAGGGGATCGGTGCTCCTAACCCCCTCATTGTTCAAGATCAGCTGTACTGTAGCATGAATTCCTTAGCGGATAAAATTTAGTGCTCTGTTGCTGAATTTCACGGAACAGCTTACTTACTGCTTACTTTTTTAAAAACTACTTGAACAGAATAATGGCTAAGAAGCAATGTGTAAATACCTACCTTTATTAAGCCATAAGCCTTTTTATTCACCTAAAATATTTTCATAATTAGTATTTGTCTAAGTTTTTAAAATAGAGTTCACTAAAAGACCTTAATTTCTTTTAATTGTCCTTTATGCCTCTAGTAAGTAGAATGTTCGTTTCTTTACTCTAAGGAAGAAAAAAATACGTAAGTTAGCCACCTAGAAATGAAGTCTATCATTGGTGGATTGTTATAGGAATGATAACTGAGGTTTAAAAGAAGAATTAACTGTTGCGTCTTAGAAAGTTAAGCTTTCTCTGACACTACAATTTTGTAGTCTTTGTAGTTTTGAGTTTTATGGCTACCTGTAGGTTTATTCAAGTTTATTGACTCATCCTACGTTATTTATTGTCCTGCGTTCACTTAGGAATCTTAACTTGCCTCAGATTTTCTGATCTTTATTCTAGTAGGTATAATATATTCAATGGTCTGCTTCTCCATGTGTTCTCTATAGGCTATATATTCTATTATTTGCAATATTTTGTAAGTTTAAAAGCACTTCCAACCTATTTTTTTCTTGTTGTTTTTCCTTAGGCACCACAAGGGCCCCCAGAGATGGGGAAGTACCAGGGGTGGACTATAATTTCATTTCTGTGGAACAGTTCAAAGCACTGGAAGAGAGTGGAGCATTATTAGAAAGTGGAACGTATGATGGTATGTCCCCAAACATTGACAACAGCAACCCAGAAAACTATCTGAATGACTGGAATTATTTCAGAGGGAATTTGATCAGTAAAATACCATTTTACAATCAAGTTTTATCTGTCGGTTTGGGGGAAATTTTTCTTTTAATTAGGGTAATTGTAATTTGCTAGTTAAAATGGGATTAAACAATAAACAAAAAGCATTTCATCACATTACGAAGTCAATTATGAATAATATACGAAAATTATTCAAATTAGCTAGTTTGTATATTTCATAGTAATTCACATTTATCATATGAGCTCAGCAAGTGTTGGTAGATTGCTTTCTGTTTGTGATTGAGAATTCAAATACTGTAGACTGTAAAAAATCTATTTGTGCTTTGGATCACTTGGAGAAAAGAATATAGAAAGGGGGGAGAACAACAACAAAAACAGTATTTGGTTTTCTTTTCATATATCTCTCCTCTACCACTTGATTCCAGGAAGTACAGATTTAAGATCAAGTTCAAACTTTGTTGTTATTCCTCACCTGAGGATGTTTTCCCCTTAGTTTTCAGAGAGTGGAAGGGAGGGGAGAGACTGTGAGAGAGACACATCGATTGGTTGCCTTCAGGATATGCCCGACCAGGCCCGGGGATCTAGCCTGCAACCCAGGTGCGTGCCCTTGACCAGAATCGAACCTGGGACCCTTCAGTCTGTGGACCGACGCTCTGTCCACTGAGCCAAACCAGCTAGGGCAGTCAAGTTCAAATTTTCAATGATTCTGGGTTAGGTCCTTCTTTTCCTTATGTCACACTCTTCACTGGCAAGCTTGGCCACTCCCATAGCTCCCTGTGCTGTTCCCCCACTGCTCTGTCCGCTGCCATCACTGCCTTTTCCGCCAGCTCAGGGACGGCAGACATCACGCCTTTCGGACGCAGTGCCACCTTCAGTGCCCGGAGATGATGTTCAGTAAATATCTCACCTTGATTTCAGCATATACAAGTGTGTGTGTGTTCTGTCCAAAAGAGGAATTCTTCACAATTTCTCCCTTTAGCTGCACCAGGAAGTCAAAACACTGAAGTCATCATTTTTCTCACGGTCCCCATCTAGTCTGTTACCAAATGTAGTCATTTCTTCCCTTGTAGCAGCTTTCTCAATGCCCTTCTTCTCACGCCATCCCCTCATGGTAGGCCCACTGGACTAGCTCAAGTCTAGGCTATTGGGTTGATATCATTTGTTTCAATCCCTTCTCTCCATCCACTCCGCCCTGCCTGTTGCTACTCTGCTGACATTCCTCAAACACAGCTCTGGTCACCTCTCTGTCCTCTTCAGAATCTCCTGGGATTTCTTGGGCCTGCTGACTTTGACCCAACTACCCTCTCTGGACTTAGCACCAACAAATTCATGACACTCGTTCATTTGATCCTTTTTTTGTTCATTCAGCCCATTTTTTAACTACCTTCTGTGTGCCCAGCATTATCAGAGGGACTAAGTGACACTGTGATGAACAGCCTTAATCCGTATCTTACTGGGGAAGGCAGTCACCACAAACAAAATAACTGTACATTGAGATGTTATGAAGGAAACACGAACATGGATTTAAATAAAACCAGAGGAATGTCTTATTTAGATAAGGTGGCCAGCGAAGACTTCTCAAAGGCAATGGCAGCTACTTTTTTTTTGTTTTCTACAAATGGCCTGCTCTCCTTCGCCTCCTCTATAGGCAGCCATCCGATGCTTAATATGTATACATATATATCGTTTGTATGTGTTCTTATTTTGTGTGCATGTATTTATTATTTACATCTGGACTGTGTTCCAGATCTCAGTTCTAACTGTTTTCACTTATCGCTGTGTTTTTGATTCATCCGTGTTGCTCTCTGTATTTGCATGTAACTTACTGCTTTCTAACTGCTGCCCAGTCCTTTATCGTGAATCCACTGCCTCTCACGTAACCACGCTCCTGGTGAGGGACTTCCAGATTGTCTCCGTCGCCCCATCACCACCGATAGAGCTGCAGCAAACACTCTCGCACACGTCTTCTCATAGGCCTGTGTGAGAATGTCTGTGGAACGGATACCCAGGGACAGAATTGCTGGCTTTGATAGCCATCTGACGAAGTAGTTTTGGGTAGGATAGCCCTACAGTCTGCATTCCCCCCAGAACTGCACGAGGTTTGGTTGCTATAGCAGCGGTAGTAACGACTCCACCTCCTCAGCAGCACTTGGCGTTGTCCAGCTTTATAGTTTTGCCAATCCGATGGCTGCAGGAGTGGTATCTCATTTAAACTCAAGTTTCTCTGGAGGTCACAGAGTTTGGGCATGTTTTCATATGCTCGTTAGTTTTTTGGACTTCTGCAAACTATTCATTTGTTCGTCTGTTTTTTTAAAATATATTTTTATTGATTTCAGAGAAGAAGGGAGAGGGGAGAGAGAGATAGAAACATCAATGATGAGAGAGAAACATCATTGACTGGCTGCCTCCTGCACGCCCCCTACTGGGGATCGAGCCCGCAACCCAGGCATGTGTCCTTGATCAGAATCGAACCCGGTACCCTTCAGTCCGCAGGCTGACGCGCTATCCACTGAACCACACCAGCTGGGGCATGTCTATTTTGTTTTAAATGGGATCTCAGTCGCATCCCAGTGGCAGACATCCCTTAGATTTTACATATTATTTAGATATTAATCCCCTATTGGATACAGATATTTTCTCCTATTCTTCCACCTAATAACCGTGTCCCGTGTTGCTTCATTAAACAGAAATCCTTAATTTTCGTCTACCAGATTTATCACTTTTTTACCTTATGATTTGTATTTTGGAAGTTCTGTTTAAGAAGTCCTTCTCTGCCCTTAGATCACAAAGATATTTTCTTCTGTTAAGTGTAAAAGCATGTTAGAAATATGACAAAGTGGCAAATTGTGCTCAATTAAAGAAATGCACATTAAAATAACAATCATACACCATTTCACACCCATCATATTGACAACAGTTTTACAGTCTGATAATTGAGGGAATGGAAACTCCCATACGCAGCTGGCAAGAGTATAAAATGATGCAGTCCCTTTGGAGAGCACCTTGGCCACAGCTAGTAACTTCAGAGGTGCGCGTGACTGGCGCAGCACTTCCCCTCAGATGCCCGTAGGGAAACCCTGTCTGTGTGCCTGTGTAGACAGTTCCAGAATAGTCCCCGTAGCACTGTTTGTGAGAGGATGGAAACAACTCTCTCCTAATAGGGAAATCAACCAAATACATTTTAATTTGTTCATAAAAATGGACTATCCTGCAGCAGTTAAAGTGAACTAGAATCTACTTGTCAACAGCAATAAGTCTTAGGAAAATAATTCTATAAAACGCAAGTTGCATGCAGTATACTCTTTAGAAAAAGGATAGGAAATGTCATAGATGCTTGTGAAGCTTTTATGAACAATAATGTGTATACATTATGTGTGTTTATACATATGCCCTCATGTACACACATGCAGGGAAGTGACACGCTAACTTCAGGATGACTTGGGAGAGAGTGGGAAGGACAGAGACGGGAAGTTAGAGCTTTAATCGTGTATTTGACCATACATGTATGTCCTCCAAGGGGGACGGGGAGACCTGAAAGAGTCTGGCAAACTTAATACCCGGAGGATGTGTAAATAAATAAGGAGATTTCGAATACTACTGTAATACTATTGTCCGTGTTTTTATACATGCTTAAAATAGCTAAGAGTTCCTTTGTAAAAGTGAGAACACCTTCAGAGAAGAGAGATAGAAAAAGGAAATGCCTCAACACAGCTTCAAAGGATGGAAAAAATTTACGTTACGGGAACGAGCAGCTTAGTTGCCTTCTTAGGAGCCAAGGAAATTGATTAGGAAAAAAAGTGATTTAAAAAAATAAAATAAAAGAAGGTCATGAATATTTTACTCCACAATCAAATTTATCTTCCTGTAACATGAGCATAGTGACTGATGCAAGGTCAAAACTAGCAGGAGCCACAAACTGTTAGCGTAGGTAGATCTATTGAGCATTTTCCCATTATGTGTGGCTGCCTAATGAGAGCTACCTGACAAATTGAGGAGATATTCCATTGTTCTCATTCTGTTCTGGAACATTTATTTTTACTGCAAAAATGACTGATCCTGAAGACTTAACATATTAAAGCAGTTCTTGCTTCCCTGAGAGTGAGCCAATATTGAAATATGCTAATAATGTCTCTATTTGTTCAACAAATTGTCAGATAAAATGATACAATTAGAATCTCAGGAAAACTTTCAAAAATTACTTTTCCATCAACAGCCTACGTTTACAACACAGACTGGTTAGTCCTTAGCTTCATCCTTTGCCCACGTATTTCCTCCTCTTACCAAAATAGTTCATCATGTTGCACAGCAGAGCAGAATTATTTGAGTTAGTTTTCTTCTCCTTTTCTCCCACTTCCCATGCCAGTGAATCCTACACGAGGGCGTTAATGCATCTAAATCCACCAACTGGGCCGTACGGTAGGGCCCATGCCCAACAGCCCTGTTGGGATAAATAAGCCATATCCACAAAGTCAGCTTCCTGGCTTTCTGTGGTGAAGGGCCCTTAGGAAGTCGGTTATTTTTGCTCTTTCTGCCTCCTCCTCTTCCAGGGAGTGTCTTGGCCTCCTTTTGGCCGGTGTGCTTGGCTGTCCAGAAACTAAAGTGTGAGGGTGACAGGGCAGAGGCGTACACCGGGCCATGTTGTTCTGACGCTCCCTTCAGCGTTGGTGACATTCCAGCTGCTGTTACTGTGCTCCCTTAGGAAACTTCTATGGGACGCCCAAGCCTCCAGCAGAACCCAGCCCTTTCCAGCCCGATCCTGTGGACCAGGTCCTCTTTGATAATGAGTTTGACGCCGAATCCCAGAGGAAACGAACCACCTCCGTCAGCAAGATGGAGAGGATGGACAGCTCTCTCCCCGAAGAGGAGGACGATGAGGACAAGGAAGCCATTAATGGCACTGGACACGCAGGT
Source organism: Corynorhinus townsendii (assembly GCA_026230045.1). Classification (NCBI taxonomy): domain Eukaryota; kingdom Metazoa; phylum Chordata; class Mammalia; order Chiroptera; family Vespertilionidae; genus Corynorhinus; species Corynorhinus townsendii. The sequence goes on from JAPDVU010000013.1 coordinate 8,214,043, forward strand.
TGGTAAATGGATGAACAGTTTCTAAGTGACCCTCCCGGTTGGCTTTACCCCGTGACACTGCATTGGCAGTAGTGAGATTTCCCCCAAAGCCCTTGCAGAGTGAGTGATGGGGTTCGCATATTGTTGGTAAAGGTGTTTTTGTGGAACCAAGGGTATCTGTAAAGCTGCTCGCAGTGGCCATTTCAGTAAGTCAGTGATAAGCTGTCAGTAGTGATCATGTAAGATGGCGTTGCCCCCCTGCTTAAAAGATGTGGGGTTCACTTCGGGAGCTGGAATGTGGGAATCTTGTTGGCCTATGTCCTGCTTTGCAGGATATGAACAAACGTAGGTGTTTTAAGGTACAGCCTTCAACCAAAACAAAGCACTGAGTTTTGGAGATGTGCTAGTCAAGGTTATTCGAGAGGTTGGCAAACAGTCCTTTGACTTCACATTCAGAATCACTCCAAGAAAATTTCCCAACTTGACCTCCTGTTTTTCATTAAAGACAAAACCCACAGGAACTTACTGGTGGAGAATCTTGCTCTTTTGAATTCCTCCCAAAATGTGACGATTGCTTAGGAGACTCTTACACTTCTAATTGACAGTATGGGTAGGTAACCACAGAATCGCAGTAGACCTGGTTTCAGTGCTATTCATTATAACACTTGCACTCACAACGTGATGGGAAAAGCTGCAGGAGGGGTGGAATTGTCCCTTGTTTTGTTCATTGTTGTATCCCTTGCACCACAGACGGTGCCCAGCATGTAGTAGGAACTGAGAGCTGTATTTCACCGGCACCCAATTTGATCATTTTCCCAAGGCATCCTGAGGTTTTCTTTATCAGTGATTAACATTTGCTGTCTATACTGTATTTGTTGTTTCAGTGCATTCATTGTTTGCGTTCCCCTCCAGAATGTGAGTCGAGTTTTATAGTCCTAACATCCCACATAATTATGCCACTCCATACGTTTCACGTTCAATGCATTACCCCAGTATATCTGGGTGAAGACAGGTCTGAAAACGTTTAGGTGAATTCACACCTTATTTTTTAGGGGTTGTTAAGGGAATTCATCATATCGTAGAGCCTTCTGATGTTGATGTCAGCTTTGCTCACCCACAGAACTAAGTTTGTTAACATGTTTAAATGTTCAAGACTGGCATTAGAGACCGTGAATTTGTCCCAGTGTGGGAATGTACATGTCCTTGGGTAGGTAGGGCAAGGAGGACATGACTAGGGCATGGATGGGGGTGAGGAGCAGTGAGAGGTGGTAAGCAGTAGGGTTAAAGGATGGTAGTGCTTGGTTAGGTAAAGGATGGGTGGAATGCAAATACTATCAGGACAAGGAAGGCTGTATAGTGATGTCTAAGGCCGCGCCTCTAAGAGCCTCTGATTCTGAGGCGTTGACTGCAGTCCTGGCTTATTCCAGTTGGGTTATCCTGTAAGTTCTAGAAACAAGTTTCAAGTTCATGAAGTGTGCGCTCCCTACAGTAACCCAAATTTAGTGTTTTCACCTACCTTATGGACTCTGGGACTCGAAAAGGATTTCACTGTCAACAACAGAGAATTATATTTAACAACAGGAAGCCTACTGCGTGTCATTCTGAAAGGCCTGTGTTAAACGTGTACGAGGCAGCGTGGTGTTGCCGTTAAGAGCACAGGCCACGGGGATTGGAATGCTGGCTTTGCTTCATTAGCTGCGTAACCCTGACTGCATTAACTAACCTCTCTGTGCCTCGGTTTCCTCATCCATAAAATGGGAATAGTAAGACGTACTCACAGGCGTGAGTGAGGATTGTGAGTTAATATACGCGAAGCGCTTAAAATAGCGCCTGACGTGTAAAGGGATTGCACACGTGCTGCTGGGCTGTTGTTAGTGTCCTGTCGGTTGATCTGTGTTCAGTATGAACTGACTTGATCCCAGAGTAGTTTTTTTGCTTCTTTCCCAGACTAGCCCCCAAGGTGCTGTACAGGGTTAATGTCACTTAGCAAATGAAAAAAAAAAAAGTATGTTTCTGGTTGGTTTTTTCAGAAGTTACAGCAGAATGTGGACACAAAAGACAAGGAAATGTGTAATAAATATTTGGCATTTTGTTAGAATCGAAGAGTGCTGTTTGAAGACAGTATAAGCTCACCTGCTTTTTGTACTGTTCTGTTTTGAATAGAAAGCAGAGAGAGGCATTCTGAGGCATCCGATTGGATGAAGACCGTCCCGAGTTACCACCAAACCAATAGCTCCATGGACTTCAGAAATTACATGATGAGAGATGAGAATCTGGAACCACTGCCCCAAAACTGGGAGATGGCCTACACGGACACGGGGATGATCTACTTCATTGAGTAAGCCCATGTCTGCACCTTCTCTCACCAGCCCTGCCACGGGGAGGCTTGTCTGAGAACATGCCTACCCTCCTCTCTCAAGGCCTCCCGTCTCTTTTCTTTCTTTAAAAGTGCTTTGCATCCATGTTATAGTTGATTCTTAATCTGACATTTTCCCCTGGACGTATTTTGTTTTTATTTGACTTAGGTAAAGGAATAGTGTGTTTGATCTCTGGTTTTATAAAAACAAGAGGATTAAAGACAGATTTATCACTAATAATGAAAAATGTAAGGAATAAAAGAAGGTTTGGTTTGCTTTTTTATTATTATTATTGTCTTAAATTTTACATATGTCTCCTTTTTCCCCAATTAACCCCCCCTCCCCCCCAACCATTCCCAACCTGGGCAAGCCCCCACTGCCCCAGTGTGGTTTGCTTTTTAAAAAAAAAGATGTTTTCATTGGTGAGAGAGAGAGAGAGAGAGAGAGAAACATTGATCTGCTGCTTCCTGCACGCCCCCTGCTGGGGATGGAGCCCACCACCTGGGCATGTGTCCTGTTCCGGAATGGGAACTGGTGATCTCTGGGTGCATGGGACAACGCTCAACCAACCGATGCACACAGGCCAGGTCTGCTTCACTTGTTTTGTTGTTGTTGTTTAACTTCTGTGTACATTGTCCCACTTAACGCACATTGCAGGAATTACTGCATGAGGGGGACATATTTCTTATCTGAGCTAAATATTTTCAGTCCTGGAGATTGGGTTTGATGTTTTCAGGCAATTAGTAAAATGAGAAGGATCATAGTATAGGAGAGGGGGAAAAATCACTGGTCCTCAGAAGAACTGGTATAATATAAATCCCCACAAAAAAACTATTTTATGGAAAAGCACTATTAATATGTTTATATTTACAGAGATATAGAGTACCACATGTGTTCAGTCAACCTAAAGTTTTCTATTGCTCGCACCTGAGAATATTATATAAATAATTTATTAGAAGGTTCACTTGAAGTTTTTTTATAGTCTCATGCCTCTGTAATTCTCATCTTTAAACGAATTTACCCAGCGGTAGAATATCGAATTAGGGAAGTTACAGAATATACTAATTAAAATACTGCGTACTACACTCAAAAGAACATATACACAGACATGAATTAGGGATGAGAGATTTGAGTGTGTTTCCTCAATTGGTCCCCAATTCCACATCCTTCAGATAGAACAAGCATCTTGCTGTTCCAAGGGAGATTCTAGCGTTTAAAAGACATAGATTTTGTGTGCAAGGTGTTCTTCTTACCAGGTGTGGTAAATTATTGATTTCGTTACACATTTATATAAACATTAATGACCAGGATTATACACAACAGACAAAAGCAGGTATACTCTTCTCTGTGGCCAGCTTGAGGAGTTTTTCAAGGGTAATTTAGACGCCTGACTTTCATGCTGGCTTGGGAACTAACCCCCCTGAGTAAGATGTAGAGGCACAGAAAGGAGCTAGAATATCTTTAGAAGCAAATCTGACAGCATCTCACCCTGCAAATAGGGACCAGTGAGTAAATTACGGGACTGGGGAATTTATACAACAAAGGCCTTCGTAGGTGAACGTTTCTAAAGTGGATTACGGTCTACATGTAAGATCAGATACTATAAAACCTCTAGAAGAAAAGCTTTGTGACATTGACCTTGGCAAGGACTTTTCGGGTCTGACACCAAAAGCACAGGCAGCGGGGAGACTGTAAAACAGAGAAGGGGACCACATCAGACTCAGAGGCCTCTGTGCAGCCAAGGGAAGCAATCCACAGAGTGCAATCGCAGCCTAAGAAATAGGAGAAAATATTTGCATCGTCCCGTAAGGGGTTCATATCCACGCTGGAGCTGAGTATGACTTGCTGCGAGATTAAGCTCTCTTGCTGGCGGCAGCTCCTGTGCTCGGTGTGTGCGGCTGCTGCTGCTAAGTCACGCCTCTGTCAGTAGGCATGACAGAGTGCTGGTCTGCAGCCTGCAGCTGCTCTGTCTCAGGTGCAGCCCCCAGGAGCCTGTCTTTCCCTGAGAAGCAGTGGGTAAAGTCCCAGTGGGTTGCCTGCTCCTCTGGCAGGACACATTTTGGATCACTGAAACCAAAGTTAAGCTTTTCTAAAAGTTAGGAATTTGGTTTTGTAAGATACGCCCATTGTTTGTTTTTAGCGATATGCCTGCTGCTCGGCCTCTGTGGCGTCCTGATCCTTCTCATTTTACTAAAATTGCTTTAGCCCGTTTTCGTTGGGGGAAATTCTCTCTGACAGGATGGGTCACAGGCTTTCTAGAAAGAACCCCCGTTTCTCCTACTCAGAGCATCCATACTCGGCATACGGGAGAGTCTCTACCACAGTCGGGAGTCAGACCTGGCACTGTGCCTCTCAGCAGGGCAGGGGTCAGAAAAGGCATGGAAGATCGGATTCATTTCCGGAAACCACGGGCCCCCTGTCCTGGGAGTGGCCAGTGTCGCGCTGAGTGAGTTGATCTCAGGATGTAGACGCCGGGGAAAGAGAACGCGTCCACACTGCTGTTCGCACACCATCTGACAGTCACTGTGATTTATGTTTTGTTGCCTTCCTCCGTATTTTTCCTGGGTGACTTTTTCTCTCTCTTTCCTATCCTCATATCGCAGACACTTCAACGCTAGCAACGTCTGCCCAGCAGTGAGGTCCTTCTGTTTTAGCATGAGCGCCTGCTGCGCGGTGGCCGGGCCTGAAGTAACCCGGGGTGACCACTAGTGAAATCAGGCAGACGCTGCTCTCTGAAGGCATCCTTGGCCTACTTCTTAAAGAGGGGGGTGGGATGATCTTTTTGTTCCGCCTTTTTTTCCTATTAAATATATGGTCCACACTGATAAAAACTTAGTTTCGTAGAGTTGAGTTTAAGTATACCCTTCATTTAAAAAAAAAATTTTACTGATTTCAGAGAGGAAGGGAGAGGGAGAGACAGAGACATCACCGATGAGAGAGAATCATCAATCAGCTGCCCCCTGCACACCCCCCACTGGGGATCGAGCCCGCAACCTGGGCACATGCCCTGCCCAGGAATCAAACCATGACCTCCTGGTTCATAGGTCGATGCTCAACCACTGAGCCACACCGGCCGGGCTGTACCCAGCCTTGTTACTTGCGATGTTGCAGAAACAAGACACGGTGGAGCTTTTCCTTCCATTTCACTCTACCTTATGTTATTTTAAACAGCCCTGTGAGTCCACAGGCTCTGTCTAATCATGCATCTCCATATTCCCAGCCCCCAGCAGGGTCCACACATCACAGGGACTCAAGAAATACCCGTGGTTTTTGAAGGGCAGGAGGAAGGAACTGGGGCGGCACGCGAGCCAGGTCCTCGCGCGGCCTTCCCTGCGGGATGCTGCACCGCGGGGGCCGTGGCTTAGCCAGCGTCTGTTATTCTGTCCTTGCTTCTTATCCCCTCTTCAGACTCTCCATCCTCAAATTAGCGCCTTTAGCATTGCCTCCCCTTTATGGCAGCTCTGAAGCCACAGACTGCGAACAGTCGGATTATTGAGTCAGAGGTAGGCAAACAGACCCTGTAGGAGATGGCTGTTCTCACAACATCTCCCTTGTCGTCGCGTCTAATCTTTGCTTTTGATATATTTCTCTTCATCTGTCTGTTTTGCTGTTTCTAATTGAAATCTTTATTCTACAGCCACAATACCAAAACGACCACCTGGCTGGACCCTCGCCTTTGTAAGAAAGCCAAAGCCCCCGAGGACTGTGAAGACGGAGGTAGATTCCAAAAGACAAACTTTTAAAAATTCTAAATAAATATTTTAGTAAGTTAGGTCCATTCTCCGCCCCAGGGTAGCCTCCTCATGCCTGTTGAGTTTCCAAAAAATATATTTAATTTAGTATCACTTGGATGGATAGGACCTATGGCTAGTCCCTAGCCATTCAGAGCAGCGTCAGGAGCCCAGTGAAAGTCTGGAATGAACCCCACCCCGCAAACAGTTTTTACTGCTCAGTGGTAAAATTATTCCTCTGAGAATCAGTGGGTAATGACTATTATTGGCTAGTAATTCTGCCTTGTGTATTATAGCCTGTTTTTAGTGGCACAGTCTTACAACTAAGTATAGACCTTACCCCAACCAAAACTGTTCGCTGTGCCTTCCTGAGCATAGACTGCGGAAGAATAGCGTTTGTTTTGAAGAAATGGATAAGCTGATTCTAAAATGTCTGCATGAATACAAAGCTCTGTTCCGTTGTGTACGTCTCCTTTCATCACCTGCCGAAGGGCACTTTGGTGGTTCCCAGGTCTTGGCCCCGGTGAACTAATGCTGCCGTGAACACAGGGGCACCTCTGTCTTTTCAAATCAATATTTTCAAGGTTTTCAAGTAGATGCTCCGAAGAGGGCCTGCTGGGTCACATGGTAACTCTGTTCTTCATTGTTTGAGGCAGCTCCATCCTGTTTTCCATAGTGGTTTTACCAGCTTACGTGCCCACCGGCAGTGAGTAAGGGTTGCTGCTTCTCCACAACCTCATCGACACCTGTTACGACATTAAGAAATAATTTTTAAAATCATATCTATAACATACCCCCTTTGTGTATCAGACTCTCAACAGTAAGTGTTTTTGTGGTGAAGTCAGCACTCCCGAGGTAGACTGGCATCTATCGATTGGACTGTTTACAGATTGCGAATGTGGTATTAGTCTCCTCAGCCGTGTCTCTCTTGCTGGTCTCCCCCCGTTTCCTGCCCACTAATTGTTTCAGTTCAATTCTCTGCTGTTTCCTGTTTTCCCTGTAGAGCGTATTTATTTCCGTAGCTTTAACTGTCGATGCACTGTAGTTGGGTCCCTTATCTACGTCTCCAGTATTGTCCTCGGTTCTAAATGCTATTTCTGTATTTCCTATTGACTTTCTTTTTTATTGACCTACTAGCACTTCAAATAACTGTATTTAAAACTAAACGTTTTTCTCCCGAAGTCACCCATCCCTCCTTCTGTCATCGACACCATCCGCAGAGTCACCTGCGCCCACATGCTTGCAGCCATATTTGCTTCCTCTTCCCTCGCTCTGTCCCCTACATGCAGTTTCCGATCCCTGTGGCTCTTTCCTTGTCTGTATGTTGCCAGTCCATCCGTTTGGAAACTTTCCAGGATACAGACAAATTGATAGAGCTGTACAGCTAATACATATATGCCCACCACTGAGATGCTGCAACGGACGTTTTGCTCTATTTGCTTTCTCACAGAGCTGTCTGTCCGTCCATCCTCTTTCTGTCCGGGCTTCTTCTTTCCTCTTTCTCTCCATTCCTCTGATCACCGCACACGTGCATTATCCTTGGACTTCCTTTCTTCAGTTACTTCTCCCATGCATCCCTCATGCCGGTGGCCACCAGAATGTTGGTGTTCCACCTGCCTCTTGGTGCGCAGGAAAAAAGTGTTAGAACTTATTTTTCACCATGTGTCTTTGAGGCAAAAAGGAAATTAAGTTTCTCTCCTACTTTAGATACAGACTGGCAAGCCTTCGTGTGATTATATGTGGTTATCACATACCCCGCCCAAAGGGCCTTGCTCTCGTCAAGGGCACCGTGGACTTTTGCAGTTGACTGTGTCCGTTTCGTGGATTTAAAGACCATGTTACATGGGTTTTAATCCAGACAAAATTGAAATGTGACTTCAAAATTTTTCTGCAAAAGGTTGAAGGTGTCATACAAATACGTACGCCCACGCTAACAGTAAGAACACAGCAGAGCTGATGAGTTTTATGTCACCTTTTCACTTTTTTAAACCAGATAGTATGTACAGGGTCGGGTGCTCCCCAGGGTTTCAGGCATCTCTGGGGGTCCTGGAGCCACTCAGACTCAAGCTGTTTGCTCTTGGAAAGTGAGCCCTTAGCTTTCTGCCTCCCCGAAATGTAAATTCACTCATTGGCAAATCCTTTCCTGTCGGTTTTGAATCTGGCATTTCACCCAGTTCTTTTTTTTTTCCTTACAGAGCTTCCTTATGGCTGGGAAAAGATAGAGGACCCGCAGTATGGGACCTACTATGTTGAGTAAGTCTGTTCCCTCGGTTCATATTCTCCCAAATGTGCTTCCTCCGTTAAAATGCAGCGCTGGGGAGTCCGCAGTGCAGACTCCGTGCTTCTCCGTCAGCTTGCAGGGTTTTCCGGGAGGGGGTGCGAGGGCAGGGCCTGAGCCTCGCTCACCGATGCTGAATCCAGAGGGAAGCTGCCGATGCTGAGTAGTTAGCGGCACTACTCCAGCCTCCACCGAGAGAGGCAGACGGAGGGCTGTGGAGTGAGGGCACGGGACACGATGAACTGCTGAGTCCTTTCCAACACTGACGCTGGCGGGTCTGAGAACACGGGGGAGCTTGAAGGGCAGCATGTACCGCGTGACCCGGAACGTTGAAGTATCTGATTAAAAGTGCTCTCTTTTAAGGAATAAATCAAGGAAAATGTAGTAAGTGATTTTTGGGGGGAGATGAATGAAAGTTGCTCCTTACGCAGCTGTTTCGGTTCAGCTGAAACACCGATGTTGGCGGGAATTCCACGCTCCTGCCTTTGTTAGCCTGAGAAATGAAGGCGGCATCAGCATCTAATGTTTCTCTCCGGTCCCCCTGTATCGATTCGTTGTTACGACCATGGGGGTTGCTTCCCTTCTAAATGCTCCCCATACAATTCTGACCTCAGGCGTCCAGTGCCAGGCAAACAACTGCCTGAGAAATGTTACCGTTTCCCGGGAAACGGGGCGCCCAAACCCGCCGCCTGCGAAGTGAAGGCGAAATGACATTATTACCTGGGAAAAGCAGCAAACCCGAGACCCTCTGGCTTTATGACGGATTATTAATTTTTTATTACTTGTTGGCAAAAACAAATGCCACTTCCTGGCATTTGTCCTTAAAGTAAGCACCTCTGACTCGGGTTGTACTGGTAACTCTAGTGTTTATTCCAGTGTGTGTGTGTGTGTGTGTGTGTGTGTGTGTGTGTGTGGATTGTTCCCAAGCCACTGGTTAGAGAGGTTTTTTGGAAATCCTTAAAAATATAACCTGTACCCAAAGGAAGTGACTAGTTTGACGCTTAGCTCTCTAACTTACCAACGTCAGTATTTTGGCCCCTTTGCCAGGCTGTGCTAATTGTATGTGCGCTGTGCGCTGTAATGTCTTGCTGCTGCTGTGATGTGAAAAGCGTACAGCGGCTCTTTGGCTATTTTTTTCTAAAGCATATTTAGTTAAAAGAAGGAAACAGTTATTTTTTAAGTCCAGGGCGTATTTGAAGGCCAAGCAGAAAGGTCTCGTGAGACTTGCCCCCTAGTAGCTCAGTCTATTTGGATTGGTGGGCACGGCCGCACATTTCGGAGATAATGGTCCTCATGCTCTTATCGTCCGTCCCAACCACGTTCGAACATGTGGTCAGGAGGTGAAAGCCCTTTGCCTGTTAGAAACTCTTGGGCCCAACGTTAAGCAAGGCTGTAATGTTGAAGCAACTTCAGGGCAGGCCCTGGAGTGGCCCGATCCTGGAGTGGCCCGACCCTGGAGTGACCCGCCCGTCCCCGGTGGCCACGGAGGGCCGGGTCAGAGCCGGCACGCGCGGCAGCAGCGAAGGGACTTGGTGTGGTGGTTCCCAGAACCGGCTCGGTTCACAGGAGGGTGATTTATTAGGTGAAGGAGGAGCAGCTGTACCCGAGAGGCGCGGCCCCGGGGAGCCCGCGGAGCTGTGGAATGTGGCTGGGTTCCCAGACGAGCGAGGCCGGAATCTGGACTGCGGTCCTCGCAGTCATGCGCGGCGCGTTTGCTGATGGAGATAAAAAGCTGTTACTTGAATGGCTACTCTTTGGCTCTCTTCGTTTGTCAAACCAGATGGCACGGAGAGCGCTCTTGGCAGGGGCCTCGCCGTAGCAGCACCAACTGCGGTGGCACGGCGTTGCTTTGTCAGTGTTTAGTTCGTTGTACGCGATTCGGAAACAGGTTAATTGACTTCTGAAAATGAAATGGTTCCAAAAACGCGACGGCAGGCCTTCCAAACGAACGCCTGTATGTACTAGGAATAATGTTTCCTTACTGTTTTACTTCAAATGTCTCAGGGCACTTCGGTGACAAAGTCTCAATACACGTCTGCTCTATATCGCAGCTTCTTCCTGAAAGAATAGTGGTTTTGTTTGCCGAGATGAATTTTAAAAATCCATATTGAATACACAGACCTTTAGTACAGATGGGATTCCGAATTATATGTACTATATCTGATCATGGCCGTAACCGGTTTGGCTCAGTGGATAGAGCGTCAGCCTGCGGACTGAAAGGTCCCAGGTTCGATTCCGGTCAAGGGCATGTACCTTGGTTGCGGGCACATCCCCAGTAGGAGGTGTGCAGGAGGCAGCTGATCGATGTTTCTCTCTCATCGATGTTTCTAACTCTCTATCCCTCTCCCTTCCTCTCTGTAAAAAAATCAATAAAATATATATATATATGTGTGTATGTATATATATATATACATATGTATGTGTATATATATATATATATATATGATCATGCTTGTTTGCTACCCTTGCTTAATTTTTCTGATAATCTTCCATCTCCTCTCTTACTTCGCAGCTAGTTCTATGGGAAACCGAATCTGTTCATTTAGCAACGGTGTAGATATACATCGTGCTGAATGGAAAGGAGAGTGTTTTTGCTGTCTTGTTTTGTTTTTGGCTGGCATTAATCTAGGTCCCTACGGCGACATGCAGTTACTCCCTCCACGACAATCTGAGAGTCTTCTGTCGAAGACTTTTCAGGGTTCCTCATTGGCATACTTCTGGTCTCTTCTGCCACTCATACAGATGGCTACCTTTGTGTTCTAATGCCTGGGCCGCAATGTGAGTCACTCTAGCTTCTAGATTCTAGATGACATTGGGGTGAGCCAAGGCCCTTTCTAACCAGGTTTATTCTTTTTTCTTTTTAAGGGTCAGTCTCTGGTTGTTTCGTTTGCTTCAAGAATACGAAAATGTCAGTATTAATAAATAACTGTAAAAATAGTACCTCGCTCAACACCAGGCGTCTTCGTTTTCTCAGAGGGTTGCGGGTAGCCCCGCTGACCAGGCGCCCCTCGTAGTAAGAGGCAGAAACATGCTTGCGTTTTAGTGACATCAGAACCCAAAGCGTGCCACGCAGGACTTGCCCCTTTAGAGCTCCGAGACCAAGTAGCCGCTTCCGTCTCGGCGTTTAACACTGCACCCGACATAGACACAGAGGCCTGGCCGCGCCCCCACCTCCACCATTAATGTCCACAAGTGGCAGAGCAGTCATCCAAGTGCGTGACAGTTTTTGTGCAGACGCTCCAAAGGCCATCATACTGTGAAATTCTGTTGACTTGGTGTTTAATTGTTGGTGTTCGCTGATGTCCCTCTTGAAAAAATGGGTTTCACTGGACAGTGCGGATCATTTGGCTGAAACATCTCTGTGCTTTGGAAGTGCTGGAATATCACTCCCGTGGCTTCTCTGTTAGACCCGTTTGTGATCCTGAGCACCCGGTGCCGTAGTTGCATTCTTACCACGTCCAGGTAACCAGTGCCCGTCCCTGTGACGCGTACCGACTCCTCTTGGCTGATCGCGCACCCTCCTCGTCTCCCTCCGCTCTAGCGCTCCTCTCTGTAGACTTGTGCGCTTTTCCGGAGTCCATTGCGAATGTCCCCAAGTCAGAAATGCCAGTGACACTTAACGTTGTATTTACCCAATCCATTTAATCATTTTATCATCATGAAAGCACGTAAGCATGGAAGAGTTGTTCTGTGATATCCTTCGATAAAAGCCAACCTCTTTCTTAGTGGCGGCTAAGTCGATGCAGGCGAGTCCGTGGACAAGTCAGGAAATTTCTAGAAGGCTCTGTACTTGGATTTCTTCAGAAGTGTCCTCCCGCTGCTTCGTTTTAGAGAAACTGAAAACCCTCCTGCTATGAAAAAGTCAATCCATTACCAAACAGCTCTGCTTGCTTTGGTACGAGGGCGGTCTGAAACTGCCGCTGGCGATTTGGGGTGTGTTGATGAAGAGAGCCGAGTGGCCTCCGCAGCTTGGACTGCCGGGCACCTTCCCCGACTTTCCTCTGTTACCAAGCCCTCCCGCTGTGGTCTGTCCGCCCCGGTGTGTCCCATGCCTAAAGGGACCCATTTGGCCCTTACGCCGTGGTGACAGCGTGCTCTGATAGTCTGTTTTAGAATAATGTAACGCTTCCATCTTAAACTGAAATGCGTTTTTCTTTCCCCCCTCCATGTACAGCCACCTTAACCAGAAAACCCAGTTTGAAAATCCCGTGGAGGAAGCCAAGAGGAAAAAGCAGTCCGGGCAGGCTGATGCGGGGCCTTCCAAACCAGGTAGCGGTCTTTCCTAACTGTGACATTCATACGCCCAGCGAGCGGAAAGCGACCCGGCTTGTCATTGTGGGGGCCCTCAGATTCAACAGAGAACGCCTCATTTTTGTCCCTGTGAAAACAGGACTCGTCTTAATAAAGCAGCAGAGGTCTTGAGGCTCCGGAGAGTTTTCTCATGCTGCCTGTATAGGAAGTGCGAAATGGTTGGGAGAAGGCACTGAAGCCCTTGCTATGGGTCTGAGGCTCTGATCTGAAGATCGAATTGTTTCGTCAAGTTCAAGGCCAGGGCAGTGTCAGCTCTCTCACTCAATGTATCTCCGACCTAAGCTAATTGCTTAGGTCCAACATCAGTACCCATGCAGGATTCTTCATTAACTGATATGAACAAATACTAAAGAAATTCATCATATTATCTGCCTCTCTAATGGGATGGTGTTAATAATATTAGGATCCTTGGGGGAACGTTTTTAAACAGTAGATCCTAAGAATTTGAGGAGCCTCGCCCATGGGTATTTTGAAAACGCTGCCCAGAAATTTCTCTCATTCTATTCACCCCTCCCCATCTCTTCCCTCTCTCCCTCTGTCATTAGTAGCCCTATGAATGGTCTTTGTGGTCATACTGTGTGATTCAGTGTGATGCTCCCCACCTCTGTTGCCCACGAGAGAAACATGCTTTATTGTAGCTGCTCCTCAGAAACATAGTCCCCTCCCTTAAGTTTTGCATTTGATTTAGCCAAATATTTTCGTTTAACCAATATGGTAGAGCACCTACCATATGCCCAGTGCTTTGCTAGGCATATGGTATTCAAAAACGGTGGGGGGGCGGGGAAGGGAGGGGAGCAGTTAGGGGTAAGACAGGTCTTGCCCTCTAGGCTTCACAGAGGTGCTTTCCGAGTAGAGTGGACGCAGAGTGCGCGTCTCTGGTTTTCAGGAGCTTAATACTGAGCTGTCCCTCCCATTTTGACTCCAGAGAAGGGACTCTTTGGGGTGAGAGGAAGTAAGTACAAACAAGGAGGAGGAAAAGTAGGTGCTTTTACCTTTCAAATAACATGGAAGAACCTTGGAAAAGAGTAATGACACTCGCTAAGTGTTACTTTTCAGTGATTCAGTTTATGAATTTAAATTCTAACTGTTCTATGACATTAAAGTCCCTCTAATGTTTTCTCCTCTGTGGTTTGTTATATTTAAATTATATAGACGACCTCGAACATTGCCTTCAAGGGCCCTGTTCACTGTAGTGATTTTTGTTCTCAAGCCCGTTTCTCATTTTGGCACAGACACGGAAAAATCGCACTTCACTCGGGATCCGTCCCAGCTTAAAGGCATCCTGGTCCGGGCATCATTGAAGAAAAGCACAATGGGCTTCGGTTTCACCATCATCGGTGGGGACAGGCCCGATGAGTTCCTGCAGGTGAAAAATGTGCTGAAAGACGGCCCTGCCGCCCAGGACGGGAAAATTGCACCAGGTGAGCAACGGAGTAAACGCGTAAGTGTGTGCGCTCGGGGTATCACTCCATCGCCGTCAGCCTCGGCGGCAAACCCGCAGACTCGAGCACTTCTCCGTTTCCGTGGCAAAAAGGGCTGAGTCAGCCCTGGGTAATCACCCTTTGGCTGGCCTAAGCTAAAGATGTACGAACCATCTGAGACAACGATGTGATTGTTTGCTTTTCTTCCTTTGTGGGGGGTATTTTGGGAGCTGCCTAACATTGGCCTGTAACCGGGTTTGAAACACGGTCCGTCGTGAGGGTGACAGTGATGCCGCACCAGCGGTTACGTCCCGAGGTTCCCCCAGGTTGTCTCGTTGGCTAGCTCCCTCGGTCTCGCCGGTCGGGAACAAAGCCGAGCAGCTGCGTGAAGGCACGGATATTGCCGTTGCCACGGAGCTGCATGAATTTGTGTCTAATCGCTTCCCTGACTTCTGGAAAGTTCCTATGGCCGACCGTGTCCGTGGCAGAGGGGACGTTCGGGACCCGTTACAGACTGTGCGGGAGGCTCCAGCACGTTTTTCCAGAAGGGTTTTGTTTGTCACCCACTGAGGTGGCCTCCCATACTGCTGGCTAGACTTTTCTGCTCCTCTGTTAGCTCACACGCCGCGTAGGCCGCACTGGGACAGCTCCCGCCGCCATCATCCTCCCTTTCATGGTGGATGTGGGCTTTCTTCCCATGAGGGTATGGGGTCTCTCAAATTATTCCTTCCCATTTAGGTGATAAAAGCCTCAAAACATGAAACTTAAAATAATCAAAAGTTATATTTGTAAAGAAAATTCTTTTTAGCTCTCCTCTATTACTTTATAAAATAAACGCGAGAGATTAAAATGAATCATAAGGGATTTTTTTAGTTCTCAATTTTGACTTTTTGAACATTTTGTCCATAAAAGGGACATTGTATATGCTGTTGGGATTCCACAATATTCATACTTGTCTAAATTTATCTAACTTGCACAGCAATATAATACTTCCATGAAAATTCTGGGATCTTAACTAGAGGAGGAAAAGTCAAAACTTTGTTTCTAATTAGTCTAATTTCTGTATCTTCTTAGATTATGGACAAATTTCCACAGACTAATGTTTTTTAATAACATTCATGTTGATTTTTTTTTAAATATGTTTCCTTTGATTTCAGAGAGAGGAAGGGAGAGGGAGAGAACCATCGATTGGCTGCCTCCTGCGCTCCCCTGACCTGGGATGGAACCCACAATCCAGGCACAAGCCTGACCAGGCGTCAACCTTTCGGTGCCTGGGAAACAGCCAACCAACAGAGCCACACTGTTTAAATAATCACATTCAAATAAAAGCCGCGAATGGATGAGACAGCAGAGCACGCGCTTTCAAACTTAAGGCTGCGTTAAAAGCACACAGCTGATGAATCTCAAGTGGCAGTGGTCGTAATGACGCAAAACCAGCTTTTCAGGATTCATTTAGCTGACTTTCTGGTGTTTTAATAGGTTCTTTGCTTCCGTTGACTATTTTTGTGGCTTGTTTCTCCTTGTGAAATCAGAATGACAGCAAATTGAAACTCTAAAAGATAAAAATGCTAAAACATTCATAACAACATTAGTGTAATCTTTAGCCCTACATTATGAATTTTAATTACCTCTGAGTGGCTTCTTAAAAGTCAAGAAACAAGGCAGCATTTACAGATGACCTGTTTGTACAAGTCGTCAGTGGAGCCCTCGCTCCCCGTCTGCGTGCTAAACACCCACTACAACGCACCCAGCTTGTGTGGCCACGTGGGTGGGACTCGGAGGGTATACTAACAATGACAGCTTGAATTTGCAATTATTCTCAGTACGCTTCCCTTGAGTGTGAGGTCATAACTCTCTGCTGCACAGATAATGAAGATTCATACATTTGCCTCCCCGCCCCCGACAACAAAGATGAGCCTACTTGGTGGTGGCAGCATTTCTAACACGGTTATCTTCTACCAGGCGATGTTATTGTAGACATCAATGGCAGCTGTGTCCTGGGGCACACCCACGCAGATGTGGTCCAGATGTTTCAGCTGGTGCCTGTCAACCAGTACGTACACCTCACTTTATGCCGTGGTTATCCGCTCCCGGACGACAACGAAGACCCTGCTGTGGACATGGTTGCTGCTACTCCCGTCATCAACGGACAGTCACTGACCAAGGGAGAGAACACTCAGGATTTTAAGTCAGGGGCTGGGGCCCTGGACCAGAACGGAAGATCGGGACCTGTCCCGGTCAGCGACCGTCTCAATGGGCCATCGGACGCGAGCGAGCAGAGAGCGTCCACGGCATCCTCGGGCAGCTCCCAGCCCGAACTCGTGACTGTCCCTCTGGTCAAGGGCCCGAAGGGCTTTGGGTTTGCCATTGCCGACAGCCCCCCCGGCCAGAAGGTGAAGATGATCCTGGACAGCCAGTGGTGCCCGGGCCTCCAGAAGGGGGACGTCATTAAGGAAATCTGCCACCAGAATGTGCAGGGCTTGACGCACCTCCAGGTGGTCGAGGTGCTGAAGCAGTTCCCGGTGGGCGCGGACGTGCCCCTGCTCATCCTGAGAGGAGGTGAGTGAAGCGCAGCCGGCCACGGTCGCTGCTCACGCATGCTTATCTGTTGCTTGTCCTTCCGGCAGCGCAGAAGGTCCCCTCCCCAGCAGACTCAACTGGCCCTTCGTGGGCATGTTCCGGAAGGTTCTGTCTGACTGCTTCCGTGAGCAGTATCCTTTGCAGCAGATTCTTGAGTTGTTAATGGTTTCCCTCATATCCATGATGGATGCCCTTCCCTCTCTATTCGTTTAAAAATCTGATTTGTGGCTTTAATGATAGGAGAGAGCCACGCTGTGCAGTCGCCTTGTGCTGCTTCCCGTGAAATAGATCCTCTTCCTTTCATTTTCCCTGTGGATGACAACAGGAGAAGTTGACTCCTTCCATCCCTGGTGCTTGGCCTGGACCTCTGTGACGTGCAGGGATGCGGGAGAGGGCCGCTCGCCGTACCGAGCAGAGTGTCAGTGCGCTCATCTGTGGTGCAGGAGCAGTCACGATACCTTGCACTCATAGAGCTTCCGCCTTAAGCTTTCGCCTCTGTCCCTAAAGGTCCATTCAACCCCACAGTGCTCACGTGAGAGAAATGAGGTTTTTATTGTCCAAGGTCATCGGCTGGCACGGACTGCTCCGGGCGATTATACACCCCGTTCCAAGGACCGGTCACAAAGGGTGCATGTTAACGGGCTTCCTTAAATCCACACCTGAGCGTGTAACTGCATTGGGGCGTCCCCCCCGACCCCCCTCCCCTTATTCTCACTTCTTGAACTAATGTGTTTCTTGTCCGGATGGTGAGGCAGAAGGTGCTGAGAGTACGGGGAGAACCTCTCTGCTAGGGCTGGAGGGTCCCCGGTCTCCGAGGACGTAGCCGACCAGCGTGTGGCGCGGTTGGGCCCTCAGTTCCTGCCTTGCCCCCGTTGGCTGTGCGCTGTAGGGAAGTTGTGTCGCTCTGTCTGGACTTTGGCTACCTCACGTGTAAAACGGTGGTAGCATTTCTGCCTTAGGACTGTCGTAAAGATGAAATGAGGTCATACACGGGCACTGCCTGGCCGTAGGAGACAGGGGCACTGCCTGGCACAGAGGTAGGAGGTGCCGGACAGAACCGCCCAGCCCACACGGTCGCAGCCAGTGCATCACACGCGTTCGCTGCGTTTGCGATCTGGAAATGCTTCCTGTTTTTAAAACGCGGCCTGTGTCTTGTTTTGTTTTGTTTAAGGTCCTCCTTCACCAACGAAAACTGCCAAAATGGTGAGTACGCAGCGGCCCTCAGTCGCTCCTTCCCAGAACACTGCCCCGCCCCCTCTGCCAGGACAGCCCCTGGTGGTGCCCGGGGGGCGGAGAAGTCGGGCCACCCGCCCCGGCTGTGACAGACACTCCAGGGCTGCGGGGGAGTCCGAAGAAGGCCGGCAGGGGAGAGCGGTGCCCTCGGGCTAAGTGCGGGTATTGGAGGGACACGAGAGGCCCGGACGGCAGGGCCCCTGCCCCCCAGCAGTGCAGCGAGGGCACAGAGTGGCTGCTCAGGCCCTTCTCTGGGTGAGGGGAGCTCACGCAGGGCCATGGAAGCTCACATCCTCTCCCTGTGCCCAGAGGGACCACGGGGCTGCCTCACCCAGGCTCATGGGGGCTGCAAACGCCCACCTGTCGGTGACCTCGCGTGGGGGACGGAGCGGGACCTTTAGAGAATCGTGGCTCCCTGGGCTCAGGCCGCGTGTTGTCCAAGGGACAGGCTGTCGGCCTGAAACGGCGTTTTCCTCAGCATCCTCCTGGGTCGCCGAGGAGCCGCGCATGAAAGGGAAAAGAACTCTGCACTTTGATAGAGGCCCGTGGTCGGCAAACCGCAGCTCGCGAGCCACATGCGGCTCTTTGGCCCCTTGAGTGTGGCTCTTCCACAAAATACCACGGCCTGGGCGAGTCTGTTTGGAAGAAGTGGCGTTAGAAGAAGTTTAAGTTGAAAACATTTGGCTCTCCAAAGAAATTTCAGTCGTTGTCCTGTTGATATTTGGCTCTGTGGACTAATGCGTTTGCTGACCACTGATATAGACGGTACCGCCCAGGCCCGGTGTGGACGGCATTTATCTTTTCCTATGCCGTTAAAATTGCACTGGAGTTTCCTACATTTCTCTGTTCCTCTAGGAACCATTGGTCACTCCTGTGCTTCTGCATCTGTTTTCGTAACGGATGCTGGTGCCCCACAGTGACCCCGATGCTTCAGAGCTAAGGTCTCCCATGACCCCACTGCTCGGACAGAATCCCAGGGCGCCTGGGGCGAGGGGGGCCTGTCTGCACCTCCCCCGCCATCTGCCTGGTCCGGGTCAGCAAAGGGTCCCCTCACTGCCCCCCGACAGACACCGCCCCTGCCGCCCGCCAGGGGAATTATTTTTTCTCCCACCCACTCTTCACAGTAGTTCAGGACAAGCTGTTCTCAGACGCATACTTACTTCTCAGGCTGCTCACCGGGCTGCACTTTTAGGATGCTATGGAAGAACTCATTTCGCTTGGATATTATGTAGCGCAGGTTCCGTCTGAATGGGGGAACATGGAAATGTCCTTCTCCAGTTCCCCCATCTGCCTGCCTGGCCGTCTGCCTGCCTGGCCGGGGCGCAGGTTCCCACGGAGCCGTCTTCCCCGCCTGCGTTCCTTAGCCCTTCCTGTCCAGTCGCTTAGAAAGAATATTCTCCTCAGCACCGTCCCTGGGAACTGGGTTCAGTGAGTGGGGAGGGAGTGTCCCTGTCTCCCTCCCGTGTCCCTGAGAAGCGCTGCTAGTGCCACACCCGCCGTCCCTTCCTCTCGGAGAAGCAGCGTGTGTCGGTGCAGGACCAGGAGGGCTTGGGGCTAACCGAGGCCTCGGGGTTGACCTCCCTGCGAGCCTTTTCGAACTTCGGTGAACCGCTTTAACCCACGGCCCGGAGAGGGCACGCCCACCGCACTGGGGCCGTGGCTTCGACCCGCCCCTCTGCACCCACCATCAGTTGACACACCCGGTTTAGACAACCGTTTTATGAACTCCTCAGCCATCTGGCTGTTTAAAATACTAAGTAAAGCCCTTTTCCATTCCAGAAAACGGATAAAAAGGAACATGCGGGAAGCTTGGAGGCCGTGAATGAGCCCATTCCGCAGCCTCTGCCTTTCCCACCCAGCATTGTCAGGTCCGGGTCCCCCAAGCTGGACCCCTCCGAGGTCTACCTGAAGTCCAAGACTTTATATGAAGATAAACGTAAGTAGTCGTGGAGTGTCTCAGGAGGGCAGGCGACAAAATCCATTTGAACTTTTTTTAGAAACTGGGACCCCCCATCTTTTAAAACCACGTGGAAAAGTCATTTCTTCATTTGATCCTAATAAGACTCTGGGCTTCTTCCATTCACATTCAACATTCGTTCATTCTTTTTGTTCCTTTTTTTTTTTTTTTTTTCCAAAAGCACATATTAAGTGCCTACTATCTACCCAACATCAACGTAATGGGAATACAGAGACAGATAAACAGGTTACACAGGGCGCCGCTCGGAGGCGCTGACGTCGGTCAGAGACACGAGGGGAGCACGCCACGGTTTTGACCGGCGGGATGGTGCCGCGGGACTGAGTCTTAGGAAGACAGGGGTGTGGAGGGTGATGCCGCAGAGCGGTGCACTCTGAGGAGGGACCCAGGAGCACGCCCTGCGGAGTCCCGCTGAGAGATGAGGGGAGAGCGTGTGGGAGGCAGAGATTCGGGTCCATCCTCCTCTGCTTACGACTGCTAACCTCTTCCGAAGTGAAATTGCAGATTGAAGCAGGCTTGCTTTTTTAATGCATTTGCTTTTAGGCAATAGATCTAAATCTACCTTGGAAAAGATGTACGTCGCTGGAAATGTTACATGTGGTTCATTTCATACTTATTTCCCCAGTTGACGAGCTTCATGGCGATTGTTGGGCCTCACCTGCCCAATAGCTGAGTTGGGCTCATGAGGCCTTTCATCACAGAGTTCTAGGGTTCTGATAGCAGGTCTTTCTCAGAAGAGACCGCGTCTGAGGAGCACGCTCAGGAGCGGCTCTACACAGCAGCTCACTTTTAAAGCACTCCCTGCCATGTCTCTCTCCCTTCCCGTTCTAGCACGTGCTTCCTCCTTCTAAGTAGCATTCATGTTTTCGCAGAGATAAGATTTCAGTCGTGCAGTAGCTGTTCCTGACTTAATCTTCAGGTGATTGGCCCCTTTGGGGTTAAGAGCCAGACCATGGAAACCAAGCTGAGTTTAAACCTCTGCCATTTCCCTCCGTGTGATGCTGGGCCCTCAGTTTCCCCAGCGAGAAAATGGGGCCAATGATAGGTGTTAACCGTTACTTACTTTTAAAATAATACCATTTTGCAAAATTAGGCTAAGTCAAGCAGTCCATGCAGAATGCTTTTCTGAAACAAAGCATTAGGTTAGGAGCAGAACTAAGACATTTTACTGACTCTCTTTTTCCAGGATTTGCCCACGTGTTAATTTAGGCAATTTACACTATCAAATATCAAATTTGAATTAGGGTAATTTTGAATTTAATATTGTAATGCTGATTTGAAGGCATGAGCAGTTAATGGCAGTGTAGCACTGAGCACATGAACGTGAGGGTAAATCTTTATATATATATATATATATTTTTTTTTTTTAATTGATTTCAGAGAGGAAGGGAGAGGGAGAGAGACAGATAGAAACATCAGCGATGAGAATCATTGATTGGCTGCCTCCTGCATGCCCCACACTGGGGATCGAGCCCGCAACCGGGGCATGTGCCCTGACTAGGAATCAAACCATGACCTCCTGGTTCATAGGTCACTGCTCACCCACTGAGCCACGCCGGCCAGGTGTAAGGGTCAAACTTGATACAAAGTTTTGTTTGGAACTCAAAGCAAAGATTTACAATTGAATTGTTATTTTTTTGTGGTGTTTTACTCTTGGGTAAATTTTTGCATCTCAGAACATTCTAAGGATATAGTTTATTGAATTCTCTAATACTATCCTACTAAATACTGAACTTAACTTCATTTTAATCCTTTTAAAATAAACCAAAGTATTTATTTATGTATTTAATACCTTCTGGTTTTCCTTAGCGCCAAACACCAAAGACTTGGATGTTTTCCTCCGGAAACAGGAATCGGGGTTCGGCTTCCGGGTGCTGGGAGGAGACGGCCCTGACCAAGCTGTGAGTGTGAATCCTGGGGACGCGGCTGGGAAGGCTGTTAAGCGGCGGTTTGGTAGAATCGGGGTTTTTTTGTCGTTTTCTGTTTTGATTTTTTTTTTTTAATATTTTGTTTCTCTGTCAGTTTCGTTAACATGAGAACTGCATTTCTATTAGTTCGTCGTCCCTCCTTACCTTGGTGCAGCTGAAGCTGAAGCTGGTGGTGGAAACTGGATCTGTCGGCCATCCACTGGACAGGAATTAATCTCTCTGTGTGCCTAGTGCTTATTTAAAACCTTTTTCTTCCCTCTGCCTTCATTAAAGAGATCTTAAGGCATTTTCCTTTTCTAAGAAACCTGTAATTCAAAACCCTATTTACCACGGTCACTCTATCTCCTGAATGTTCCAGAAACAGTGGGCATGAGCCATGAATATTATGTCCCCTCATCCGGATTACTCACCTTATTATTAATGGGTTGACATTTTTATGCTCAGAAATTTGCCATTTCATTTGTTACCTATGAAACCAGAAAAATGTAAAATAATTAATGTTTCTGTCCAGAAAGCATGAGGGTCATGATTTGCAAAGCATTTAAAATCTAGAATTTTATGCATACACGATTCTCGAGTAAAATTAAAGAACAAATGTGGTGGATATCATTTTTTTTAAGTTCTGCCCCTAGTTTGAATGACAAAGAAGGAATGTGCTTCTTTAGAATTTAAGAATGTATTGAAGTGGGTTTTTTGTCTAATATCAAGAAAGACTAAATTATGATGATGCTGGAAAGTTAAGTGAATAACAATAATCTTTTCAAATGACAGTCTTCTGTTTCTGAACAGAACATCTGATTTCTGTCATATAAATGTGTCCTGGTGAGTCACGTCGGTTACAGTTAGTACAGTTTCCCCTATGTAGGCCAGGCAGAGGAACCTTGATTATTTCTGATGATACAGTTTTGTTGAGCCCGGCCGCTGTGGCTCAGTGGTTGAGCATTGACTCATGAACCAAGAGGTCCCGGTTAGATTCCTG
Organism: Corynorhinus townsendii; assembly: GCA_026230045.1. Taxonomy (NCBI): domain Eukaryota; kingdom Metazoa; phylum Chordata; class Mammalia; order Chiroptera; family Vespertilionidae; genus Corynorhinus; species Corynorhinus townsendii. The sequence continues at coordinate 8,236,815 of JAPDVU010000013.1, forward strand.
GTCAGGGCACGTGCCTGGGTTGCTGACTTGATCCCCAGTAGGGGGCATGCAAGAGGCTGCTAATCAATGTTCCTCTCTCATCATTGATGTTCCTCTCTCTCTGCCTTCCTCTCTCTCTAAAATCAACAAAAATGTGTTTTTTAAAAAAGAGAGGGTTTTGTTTGCTTCCTGTTTTGTCGGTACTTATAGTGATCATTTAGACATTTTAAAAATTTATCTCAAATAAATTTGGTGTCAGGTTTTAGCAGCCCTGCCGTTAGCCCCCGCACTGGGGACTGCCTAATTATAGGCCTCTAACTGCAGCCAGCGGAATGACCTGGACACGCTCACCTGGAAGCAACTGTACCTTAGCCACTCTGGCCCCTAAAAATAGTCACTGCCTCAAGATTTAGGAACCAGAAATGTTTCTGTCTGATGGACTGCGCTTGGGCTGACAGCTGTAGGTGATGGCAGTGGCGGAGGAATTACCCAGCTGCTGTGAGCAGCGCCTGAGAAATTCTCCTGCTGGCGACAGACCTTTGTCTACTTTGTAGCTACCCCACAGAATGGGGCTTTTTGAGTCGAATGACTTTGTTTTGTTGCGGTGATGGTGGCGATGGTGGCACTTTCTAACATTACTGCGCAACTCGGTGTTTACTGCCTTCTTTGTACCCAACCCCGAGGGTCCGGAAGGGACCGTGTGGTGCGGGAGGGTCCGGAAGACCGTGTGGTGCGGGAGGGTCCGGAAGGGACCGTGTGGTGCGGGAGGGTGCAGGAGGGACCGTGTGGTGCGGGAGGGTGCAGGAGGGACCGTGTGGTGCGGGAGGGTGCAGGAGGGACCGTGTGGTGCGGTTGCTTGAAGGGCCGCTGCGGAGAACGGCCACTGCCTGCGATGCCGCCTTTCCAAAGGAGGACTGCCCCGGAGCCCAATGCAGTAATCTGCGGGTTTGCACGGCGCTGGGTCGGGGAGCCTTCACTCAGTCGTTAAGGATCTTGGCCGATCCTGGCAGCCTGCACAGCCCAACCCACGCTTCGCTGTCTTGTCAGATCTACATCGGGGCCATCATCCCTCTGGGCGCCGCCGAGAAGGACGGCCGGCTGCGCGCGGCCGACGAGCTGATGTGCATCGACGGGATCGCCGTGAAGGGGAAGTCCCACAAGCAGGTCTTGGACCTCATGACGACGGCTGCTCGCAACGGCCACGTGCTCTTAACTGTCAGGAGGAAGATCTTCTGTGGAGGTACTCGCACCCGCTGCTCCGAGAAGTTAGAACAGAGACTCGGCCCACTGCCCGGGGTGTCACAGGCTCTTTACAGGGTTTGTGGAATAGCGTGTGAGACAGCCCATCGGGTGGGACCCAGGGCCTCCTTGTGGAAGGTCATGGAAGGTCAGAAATAACAATCACACTGTCAAAAGAAAAAAATGGGGGGAGAAGGGTCCATAATAAAATTAGGTCAATATATTGATGATTGTGCCAGGTTAAATCTGCTTTCTTCAAACAAATACCGTTATCTAGTCATACTGAGCTGTCCCTCGCTGAATGTCAAAAGATTCTGGGTCCTGATGAAACCCTGCATATTCAGAGGACAGGATGCCTTTCCTCGAGAAGTTTTGGTATAATGTAACTGAACATTTATTGAGGGCTTACTGTGTCCCAGGCATATGGATTCTGTCATTTAATCTTTACAACGCTGTGAGGTAAATACTGTCAGGATCTGGTTTTACAGTTATTCCCAGAAAGGGTTGGGAGACAGAACTGGCCGGGATCAAAACGGGTGTTTAATTACAGAGCCCCTGTCTAGACTGTGCGCTCAGATACGGATCTCTCTTACATTTTTCTCATCAACAGCTTTGTGAATATTAGATAGGAATTTTGAGCGGCGAATCCTGGCCACTTACAGTTTTAAAAGGACAGCCCTGTAGCGTGGACGGTAAGCCCCCCGAAGGTGGGGGCACATACCCCTTCAGTGAGGAGCGCCGGCCTGGCACAGCGAGGACGTCCAGTGTCTGTTGATTCAATGGTCTTGGCATCGCCCTTTTATTTTTCCTTATTGATTAAGGCATTTGCATTACTCCGAAGCAGCGAGGCAGTGTGTTTCTGATGGCCGCCTCCTAAGCAAAGCCCACCGCGCCTCTGGAAGATGGGGCATTTAGGGGTGCACACAGATGCCAGTGCACTGTCGCCTCCATGTGGTCCTGGGCTCCGAACAGAATACACGCAGCGGGGAAGGCCTGGCCACACCACTGGCTCGCTCCGAGGCAGCACCCTGAGGAAGCTGCAGGCCCACTTGATATCACTGGAGGCATTTAGCTCATTCATTCTAACCATGAATTATGCCCCAAAATCTTTTATTTTTTTCATTAATGATTGGACATTTGGTGGCACTTGATTGAGATTCAAAAGCTGTCTAAGGATCGTGTCGATTTTGAGCCAAAACAGATCATTGTACTTGTGTGTTCATCAATGATGGTGTATTGTGGTTGTTAATGATGGCTTGTATCAATTTATGGCACAGAATTTGCCTATTTAAAAAAAACCCAGTGAGGAGTAACTTCCAGGTTAACTGGCCATTCGCTGGGGACTCCGCGGGCCGACTCCCTGCCCGGGAGAGGTTGCTATGCTGTGGGCAGCTCGCCACGTGCCCGCAAACATCTCCTGGCTCCCTCGTCCGACGTCATCGCCAGGAAACTGCGGCCTACACACCGCCGCTGTGGGAGGCAGAGCGCCGACCCCCTGTGATGGGCGGCACCCTGTCCTGGGGCGGCCACTTCCCAGACGCCATGCACCTCAGCGCCGGCTCTCGGTGCCTTTGAAAGCTGATCTGAAAGGGAAGCTTCCTGTGCCACTTCTCAGCAGCAGCACTTGCTAAAATTACTGGTCAAGGCTAAGACCTTTCTGGAATATTCTAGCAATTTCAAGAACTGTCTTACTATCAAATTTGACGGGAGCTTTAAAAACCCCCGTTACAGTGAGGTCCCGTTGTGTGTTTTTCCAGCTGTTTACATTAAGGGTATTTCAGTCCGCAGGCAGCTGCTGCCCACCTCTGCTCTCAGATTATGCCCAGAGCTCGGTGGGCAGCTTTTCTATTCTGTCATTAGAAACTAAATTTTTTTGTGACAAGCTTCGCACAGAAATGCTTTCGCTCTCAACCATTATGACGTGTACTGATCATGTTTATTGTAGAGAAACCGCCCGAGGATGACAGCTCCCAAGCCTTCCTCTCGACACAGAACGGGTCCCCGCGCCTGACCCGAGCGGACGTCCCCGCCAGGCCTGCGCCCCCGGAGGCCTATGAGGTCGTCTTGCAGCGGAAGGAGAATGAAGGGTTTGGCTTCGTCATCCTCACCTCCAAAACCAAGCCGCCCCCAGGAGGTGAGGGCCGCTGGGCCTGCTGTCCTGCCCGCCCGCAGGGGGCCAGCTTCCTGCGTCTCCCACGGGGGTTCGCGAAACTGAGCAGGAACGCTGTTCGAGTGGCTTAGAGCCGTCACCCTTTAAGAAGGATGAGTCTTTTCTTTATTTCCCAGGGAGGGGATCGGGCCCAAACCTCCTAGTTTGTGTGTGGTCTCAGATTCCAGGAGCGGAGGGTTCGTGGCTCGGTTTGCATCAGCAAGGGTTCTGTGTCAGTCTGTCGGGGACGGGACCTGAGTCCTCGTCAAAGGACAGGGCCGAGGTTTTTCAGATGGGGCCCAGGTGGCTTTGTAATTAGGAGAGATCGTGTGTGCAGCAGTGAATCCAGTGCTAGAAGCAGCTGAGAGGAAGCAAAACAGACTAACAGGAAAACCTTGACCCAAATATGTCTTCAATTGTCCCTTTGTATTATTTAACAATAATTGCCATATTTTGCCTCTAAAGCAACCTTCTTGTGTACGCTTCATTGAAAGGCAAACATTTTGTCAGAACCTTTGAAAATTAACCTAGATATCCTGAACTGGCATAACGGGAGTATTCTCATCTGTGAGGGATGAATGTATTGACTCCCTTACCAGAGAGGAATTATTTCCAGTATGTTCAGGGCTGTTATGATTCACCAAACAAAAAAAATTTGTCTCCTCTTAGTGTTTCTAAGAAATAATTATCTCTAAATATAATTAGGAAACCCAAATGAATAAGAGAACCAGCAAATGATTCTTTATGGAGCATGTTTGTCTGGTAACTTCATTTTTCTAAGTCAGATGAAAAGCATCTCTGACCACGTGACAGATGCCTCTTGCCCTTACTTGTGGATTTATTTCTTGGGTCGTGAGGTCCTTTTAGACGAGATGGTCACTAAAATCTTAGTGACAAAAGCAAACACTTTCGGGAGCCCGACGAGTTTGCAGAGACCTTGCTAAAATGAATGCCCGCGTGTGAAGGAGGAAGCCGGTGACGTGATGAGTTATGGCTGCAGTGTCAGGCCACTGCTCACTGCCTACCCCTTTCCATTTTCCATAAGCAGTTGCTATGGTAACACTTGGAACGGGAACTGTGTCTGGTGCTGTGAGGATGATTATGTGGCCTGATTCAGAAACCCGAAGGAAAGCAGCTTTTAGGTGCTTTTTATGTTATGTCGTTGGAAATCGGGATTTCCAAATGCAAGGAACCATATCAGACCGTCGGAGTCTAAACCTCAGAGCGCACAATAACCCCGCCTTCCGGATCGGCCGAGACGGTGGGAGATTATTGCTCCGTGTGATAGATGCTACGCACTCTTTATATCGAAGCTATTCCTTTTCTCGAACTCTAAAAATCAGGGCGGAGTCCATCTTCACCATAAAACCAAGCAATATGGGGGAGTTCAGTAAAATAAGTTGCATTACTTAAAATGCTTAACACTTTCATATTGATGACATTAAAATGTGTATTACATTTTAATATATTACATATTAAATATATTCTTATTTGCATGTATTATATTTGTTTATCCTTAAAATGTGTAGCTATTTTATTCTGAACTTGAGTTGTTTCTTGCAGTTTTGGGGGTTTTGGGTGCCATCGGTCTCTGTAAGATAGTGGCATCCGTGTTGGCTCTGCGGCCTGGCGCGCTTGGGTTCAGGCCCTGCTGGAGTCTTGTGATCTGGGCAAGTCGCTTCCCCTCTACAAGCTCCAGGTTCCTCCGTGAGGGGAGGACAGTGGAAGTGCTTCCTGTCGCACTTGCGTGGGGATTAAAGGAGCTACAGCCCAGAGGCCCGTAGCCTGGACCCGCGCTCGCCGGTAGCCGCTGCCGCCGCCTTATTTGTGAAGTTGTTTGTCACTGTCTCTTGATCCTTTTTTAAAAGAAACTTTGAGAAGTTTATTAATACTTGAGTAATGAGATGGGAAAGCAAGCTCAATTAAAATGTAAGATTGAAGCAGCAGCTAATGTGTGGCAGGAAATGAGTGTTTGCAGCTCATTAATTATCAGCCTGAATAGTAAATTAGGCTGAGGTTGGCACTGCATCTTACATCAAGGCTTGGGATTTTCAGTCGGTGCAAAACCGGAACTGATCATTTCACTCGCATGCTCGTTCACGGGCTCACAGGACGCCGAGCTGCGAGCAGCCTCCCAGAACCCCAGCATCTCCTGGAGACGGAGGCCGGGCCGGGCAGAGATGGAGCCAGTGCCGGCCGAGGAGGTTTGGGTAGAGAAGCGTTCACATCAGAGCCCAGGAGAAGAGGTCTTTCTTCATGGGCCTGGTGTTGGTCCAGATCGGTCTTCCGCTCAGTATGGATTAGTTCTTCCTTCCGACACTTGTCCCGAGGGAAGTTCCCAGTGGCACCTCCCACACCAGTTACAAAAGTCTGCGGTTCCATACCGGTGACTTTCAGAGATCGGGGCGCAGGCCCGGCACCGCGTTGGCTGGCCCAGCGGGCATCAGTGCTAGATGAGTAGGAGAAAGGACTCCTGTTTCCGATGAAGAGGACTGGCTGGCCCTTGCTTTGCCAGGACTTCCGCGGTGTTCGTGTCTCTCCCCCGTATCACAGACTTCTCCGTTCTGGTTGCAAAGGACTCCTTTGAGAAGAGGCATTTCCAGCTACTGCCCTTTCTTTTCCTGAAAGGAAAGGTTTGGAGGGCCCGTCTGTGAGACGGGGTGAGGCCGGAGCTGAGTGAAGGCGGGTGGACTGACTTGATGGCGAACGTCTGTAGACTCTCACACCAGAAAAGCCAGGGCAGGACAGCACTGTTCCTTCGCTGTGTGTCCTCCGAGGGGTGACGTGGAAAGTCCGGGTCCTTCCTGGGCGTGTTCAAAAGCTGTCTTTCTGCTGGTCTCTCTGCTCTTTCTAACCGGCTTGGCGGTGCCGCTGTCTGCGCCGAGGGAGGACAGTCCGACTGCTCTTACTGTCCCTCGTCCGGGAGGCCCCGTCCTCAGGTCCGCCTGCTGAGAGAGGGAGCCCCGGGACTCGGAGGAATTCTGGCTGATGCTTTCCCGAGTCCGAGCCACCCTCTCGGGGGCCGAGGGCCTGGGTCGTTTTCTCCCCGGGGGATCTGGAGTGAGCACTCTGCCTGAGGAACGCTTTCTGGGAAGGAGGATAACTGAGGTATCGATTTGGAGAGTCACCAGGGGCCCCCGGGTCAGCCCCGTGTCAGCCCCGTGTCTCTGATAGGCCACCGGCGGTGCATTAGTGTTGGCTCCCGCCTGACACAGGGCGTGGCCCTTCCTCCTGCCACTTTCCTCTCGGCCTTGTTTGTAAGGAAAACAGCATTACAAGTGCTTGAGATCTCAGAGCTAAAAGGCACTCGCTTCCCACACCGACGCCCTCGGCTTTAAGATGAAATCTCTCACTGTGAAACCCTGCAAGGCCCGAGGAGCAGCAGCGTCCATGGGGACGTCAGTCACGGCCACCAGCAACTTCCAGTCCCAAGTGAAGGCCTGTTAAAAGGTCTCTCGCCCTCGCCGGTGTGGCTCAGTGGATAGAGCGTCGGCCTGCAGACTGAAGGGTCCCGGGTTCGATTTCAGTCAAGGGCACATGCCTGGGTTGCAGGCTCGATCCCCAGCAGGGGGCGTGCAGGAGGCAGCCAATCAATGATTCTCTCTCATTGATGTTTCTCTCCCTCTCCCTCTCTGAAATCAATAAAAATATATATTTTTTAAAAAGTAAAATGTCTCCAATAGGCACCAAATAAGACTCAGAAATACTTAGCAAGGAGCCCACTGACTGTGGGAATTAAACGTCATCGCAGTGCCACTTAAAAATATTAATTGTCCCTTTTCATAACATGGAACAGTCAGCAGGCCCAGGAGCCTGCGGGGTCACAGGCCTCGGGAAGGGAGTTCTCGGAGACCTAGAAAGGAATATTCATGTCTAGTACCGATGCCCCGTCTGTAATAGTGAAGTGCCCTGACAGTTCGTCAGGAAAGCCTTTAGCCTGTGAGCCAGGCGTGCATACAGAACCGCCCAGGGTCTGTGCAAAGGGCTTTGTCCGATCAGGGTAGGGTTTTAGCCACGGGCCACATATGTTAACATAAAGCGTTCACGTTCTAATTCCACTTCTTAACATGTCTAACTTTAAGAAGATCTAAAGGCCTGAATACAAGGAGTTAATTTTGCTCTAGAACTAAGAACGACTCGTTTGAATGGGCCGTCGTTTCACTGCACTTGGATTCCTAACCAGGAACTTCCGAGTCCTCCCCTGGAGTTTGAACTGCGTTTATTCACAAGGTCCCTCCCTCGGGGGCGTCAGTGCCCTGCGCGAGACCGGAGGCTGTCTCCTTGTCGCCGTTTCTAAAACAGCCCACGATGTGATGCAGCCTGAACGGCCAGCCACAGGCAAGAGCCAGCAGGTTGGCGAGAGGTGCTCATCAGTACCAGCGAGGTCGGGCGTCTCTCAACGGGACTGTGGGATGACAGTGTAAAGACGGGGGAAGGTTCGTGGTGAATGGGAAACGGCAGAGCGGTTGGGATGCTGCGGCTGCGGCTATGTGAAGCAAATGCCTGTGGCCTGGCCGGCGTGGCTCAGTGGCTGAGCATCGACCTGTGAACCAGGAGGTCAGGGTTCAATTCCCGGTCAGGACAGGTGCCCAGGTTTTGGACTCCACCCCTAGTAGGGGGCGTGCAGGAGGTAGCCGATCGACGATTCTCTCTCATCATTGACGTTTCCCCTCTCTCGCTCTCAGAAAGCAATAAAAATATGTATTTTTGTAAAAAGAGAGCGCATGTGGGCAAGAAGGGGAAGGTTATAGATACGGAAATAGCTGCATTTGGATAAGAGGCTCAACATGTGGTGCTTTTTTGCTGTATTTTTCAAGAATTTCCTTTGCTGTTGTGTTAGAATTTTTAAATGGTGATGACAAATCTAACCCCAACAGGCATTTTAAATAATGGAAAACCTGGGGATGTTTTTCTTACAGTTATTCCTCATAAAATCGGCCGAGTCATAGAAGGAAGCCCAGCTGAGCGCTGCGGGAAGCTGAAGGTGGGAGACCACATCTCAGCAGTGAATGGGCAGTCCATCGTCGACCTGTCCCACGACAGCATTGTCCAGCTGATCAAGGACGCCGGCATCACTGTCACACTGACGGTCATCGCCGAGGACGGTAAGAGAACAGTAAACCTAGATGCCCCGAGGGGCCCAGAGCCTGCAGGAGGTCTGGCTCCCTCTAATGTGCTCTGGAGTTTCACTTTTTGCCTTTTCCATTATACACACACACACACACACACACACACACACACACACACACACACGAGGCCCAGTGCATGAAATTCGTGCAAGGGTAGGGTCCCTAGCGGCTGCCGGCTGGGGCCTGCCTTTGTTCCGTGTCGCCCCCTGGTGGTCAGTGCACGTCATAGCGAGCCATCCAATTCCCAGTCAGTCAAACTCCCGAGGGGACACTTTACATATGAGGCTTTTATATATATATATATAGATATTTCAGAGGGGCAGGGAGAGGAAGCAAGAGATGGAAACATCAATGATGAGAGAGAATCGTTGATCGGCTGCCTCCTACATGCCCCCCTACACTGGGGATCGAGCTCGCAACCCAGGCATGTGCCCTGTCCGGGAATTGAACCATGACCTTCTGGTTCATAGGTCGACGCTCAACCACTGAGCCACACTGGCTGGGCAGCCTTTTCCATTTAATGGGTTAAAAAGTTTTTATAAAGTGTCAGTAGCTAAAGACAAGAGTAGCTCCGGCTAGTGAGTGGTGGCCATTTGTGTGCCAGGGAAGTAAGCAGCCAGCAGCAAGAGAGATTGGTAGACTCTTCCGACCGTATGTCCTTTTAAATAAGTCTTAAGTCTGCTGAGAGAAAACCCTCTGAGGAGCTCAGTCACAGGGCCTCAGCATCAGGCCCAGGCTGCGCCTTCGGGGAGCGGCTTCCTCTGGGCGGCCGCCCTGTGAGGGGGCAGGGAGTGGGTGGGAATGGCCAGCAAACGGGGCGGGAAACGCACTTAGTGTCTCGCTTTGCTTTAAAGCTGCCTCTGGTCGGGAATTCCTACTTGGGAACCATTTTGAGTAGCACCGTCTGTTCTTGATGAATTGCATGGTGCTCATCTCATTTCCTGGTGGCGTAAAGCCGCTGAGGAGAAGCCTGGAGCAGCAGAGCGATGAGGGGTCAGTCTTACCTAGTAAGAGGTTGGGCACTGCAGTGCGTATTCGTGTCCGTTCCCCCCACGACCCTCCAACCCAGTCCGTCTGTTCTCTTCTGCGGCCCCACCGCCACGTTTCCACCTAAGGATTACCCAAACCTCCCGTCCGTCCGGGGTCCTGGGTGGACACCGCTCGCTGGGGCCCTCCAAGGCCCTGCTGAGGTCCAGGTGACGGGCTCGGGTTTCAGCCCGATCGGGTTTGCTCAGAGTCGTGGTCCTAGTCACCACGCCGTGCCCCTCTCCTTGGGGCTTTGCACCTCCTGTGTTTGATGTTTGGACGGGATACAGCACGAGCGTTTCCGCTTTAGAACCGAGCCTGGCGGCCTCTGTAACTGCCATGGCCCACGGCTGTCTGGCTCTGGCGGCCCTGTAACCGCATGGCCCACAGCTGCCTGGCTCTGGCGGCCCTGTAACCGCATGGCCCATGGCTGTCTGGCTCTGGCGGCCTCTGTAACCGCATGGCCCACGGCTGTCTGGCTCTGGCGGTCTCTGTAACCGCATGGCCCATGGCTGGCTGGCTCTGGATGCTGTGTTCGGAACCACATCTGCCTTCAGGCACCGACCTGGAGCTGCCGCCCCAGGTGCAGGAACAGATGTGCCTTTTCCTCACCTCCTCTCGTGCTCCTCGGACGATCCGCCTGCCTCTGTTCACTAAATGTTCGTCAACTCTAGGGGTGCCTGTGTGTGTTGGAGCTCAGTGTCAGGCGAGACAGCTGCTCCCGGATGAGGGAAGCAGCTGGAGGTGTGTGGGGCGGCGGGCGGGCCGTCGCGGGCCTGCAGGGGTTTGGAGGTGGGGGTGAGCTCCGGAACCCCCAGAGGAACGGGCCACCAGGTGGCTCCTGGAGCCTGTCCTCTCCGGGCAGGACCCGAGTGGGTTCCTTGCCGACTCCCCTGTTGCGTGGACGACCCCCATCCGGGGGGCAGAGGGGAGTGTGTGGAGGAAGTGAGTCCTGTTCTCCTCAGACATAAACATGACTCAGCAGGCTCGGGGAAGGCGGCCACGTTCGCCCTCCGGCCTCTGAGGCGGGAAAGGGGCACCGTGTGTTACTGCCTCGTGCTCATGGATCCACTCGGCCTCCACATTTTGGGGTACAAATGCTTAGTTCTGTTTTCTCTCCTCTGAACAGAGCATCACGGTCCACCGTCGGGAGCAAACTCGGCCAGGCAAAGCCCAGCCCTGCAGCACCGGCCCCTGGGACAGTCACAGGCCAACCCCGTGCCTGGGGACAGGTGAGGCTTCTCTCCTCAGCACCCGCCCACCTCCCCTACCCCCCCACCCCCGCCCCACAGTGATGAGGAGCCGCTGGAGGTCAGCATGAGAACCTGCATCTTCCACCTTCAGGTCCCTCCTGGCCACCCCCGCAACCCCCACCCCCTCCACCCCCGGCACAGCCTGATTCTCCATCGCGCAGACACGTGGGGACAAGGAAGCCGCGGCCCCACTGGCTCGGCTACTCTGGGCCCTGGTTTGGGAGGAAAGCCCCAGCCCCACAAAGACTGCTGTCTCCTAGGCAACCTGAGCAGAGCAGTGCTTATACCTATTTATTTCCTCTTCGCTGGAAACATTGGCCCTAAACACTGGGTTACTAGAGACTGGGTGGGCGCTCAGCAGAGCCGTCTGGCTGTGGCGAGGTCGGCGCACGGGCCGCAGGTTGTTGCTGGAGGGCAGTTTCTTTGGTGTGAACTGCCCGGACACCTGGCCGCCCGGACACCTGGCCATGTGGACAGGACGCTGGCGGGCGGACCGGTTTCTGCTCAGCATGTCCGTCCGGGTGTAGCCTGTCCCCACGGCAGTGCGTCGGGGCGGGTGGCCGGGCCCAGCTCCGAGGGGCGACGGAGAAGCTGCCTTGGCCTGCAGCGGGTCTGGTCTGGTCTGCTCAGCTCAGCGCGCCTGGCTTCTCTCCGCAGTGAGACTGGGAAAGACGCGCCCGCCTCTTACCGACACTCGTGGGCGGACCACAAGCACCTCGCGCACGCGCAGCCGGACGCGGCCGTGGGCAGTCGGCACAACCAGGTGAGGCGCTCCCTGGTGCGCACTGGGTGTTTTTATTGCAAATCAGATACATTTTGTCCATCGCTTGAGGACCTACTGTGTGGGTGGCCTTCCGTTTGCTGCCAGGAGAGAAGGAGAGGGACGGGAAGGTTTGCCCAGCGGGTGGAGAACTCTGAACCCTGGCCGAGTACTTCGAACAGGCTTGAGTTCATCAGAGGAGCTGTGGGTTTTTCTCTTCTTTCAGGGAAATTAGTTCAAATCGACTTAAAGGAAGCACGTCCCAAAATTCTGGTCTCTGATTGACCAACCAGTGGAGGAGACACGTAGCCCCGATTTCGGCGGCTGGGGCCGCGGCCTCCGCTCCCTCCTTGCGCCATCGCAGCGCCGTGCGTGCCGAGGGTAGATCCTGTCCCCCCGCCGGGAGCTAGCTCTTCCTCGGGCCGCAGAGCGAGCGGCCCCTGGAGCCTGTTCCCCCTCCTCCTTCCCTCCCTCAGGGCCTGGGCTGCTACCCGGTGGAGCTGGAGCGAGGCCCCCGGGGCTTCGGGTTCAGCCTCCGCGGGGGGAAGGAGTACAACATGGGGCTCTTCATCCTGCGTCTGGCCGAGGACGGGCCCGCCCTCAAGGACGGCAGGATTCACGTGAGTCGGCTTCTCCCTTCCCCTCTGCTTTTGGCTCCAGCCCGGGGAGCAGCTGCCCAGAGGGTGTGCGGGCGGCTCGTGAGTCTAAGCAGCCAGACCCTGCGCCACTAAAACCTGAGGCGTGTGCCTGCCGGTTCCCTCTCTGACCCAGGGTGCCCCTCCTCTCCGTGGCTCCCGCATCCTCGGAGCCTTGAGGATTCCCAGTGGGTGCTCCAGGGTATTCGCTGGAGGAATAGGATGGACGGGTGAGAGACTAATGAGAGAATCATCGTTACTGTTTAAGATTGGTTCCTGGAACTCATTGCTGGTAGGCAGGGCAATTAGCAAACAGTGGGACTCACTAAAACCGGGACGTGGGAACTTGTAGTAGAAGGGCGAGCTGTGGAAAAGTCTGTGAGTCTCAGCTGGTCCCTAAACCTGCTTACAATGTAGAGAGGAGGGACTAAGGTTCCAGGCAAAGCTGACAAGAAATCAGCGGAAGTGGGAAGAGTTGGCGCTAAGAAATAATGTCATTTTGGTTTAACGTGGAACGAAGTCCGAAAGTATCGGGATCCGCCATCTCCCAGGCAACACGTGTGCCCGGTACTAGTGCGAGTCTCACAGCTGTGAGGCGGGCGCCCTGGGTCCCGGAACAGCTGCACAGGGACCAGGTCTGCCCTGCTGGTGCCGTGGGGAGGCACATGGGCTCTTGACATGTTCTGAGATGATCATGTGAATAACTGTCAGAAATACGGTTTTGTAATATTTTTAGTGGATGTTTTAAAAACTGAGATTGCCTTAAAAACAGTGTTTTCTGAGAGCCAAATTTTCCTTTATCCCTTCTTCCTCCCGTTCTCTTGGGTTTTTCCTCCGTCCCCCACAATTTTTTTTTTTCAGTAATACAAACCTGAACATGAATTTGTTCTATTTGCCAAACGATGTATTCTCGTCCCATTGTAAAATTTTACAGTAACCAAGCTGTACACGGATGTCTGCATCTCCCCCTCTCAGTGCCGCATATCTGCATGAGCCGCCCACCTCAAGCCCCGGCCCTCTCCCGCTCACCCGCACCCCCGCCTTAGCTTCAAGTTAAACAGCAATGACACCTGGTGGCAAGTCTGTTCAGTTACAGCTTTTATTATCATTTACTTGTTGGCTAAAACAATAAGAACTATGCAGGTTTGGACAGTGAATTTAAGCCAAAGAATGTGCTTGAACTTTCACATTTATATATATTTATATAATATATTTACATTATAACTTCAGTCACGTTTTCTACGATGTACCCAGAGCACGCTTCACATACTGCCTGCTCTAATTCTCTCTTCTTTAGCGACCAGCAGGATTACATATCTAGTGCTGGTTTGTCATCTCCTTCCTCAAGAAAATGTTTCTTCTTTGGTCACTTACGGGAAATCTGGGCTTTTTAAACGTCAATTTTATTGCTCTTAAAGATTTCTTTGCCACTTTATATGTGAAACCTATTGATCTTGTTCCTGATATCCTCGATTTCATTTTTTCATAAGTATACAACAAAACACTCCATAGTTTACTTGAAATTTTTACATTGAGCTATCTACAGTTAACTCTAATTCATACTGATGCCCTTAGGACTTTTTTGGAAAGCCCAAACATAGATAACTTCACACTAACATACATTGGTGCTTGGTTTGTAATCATGTTCTATCCCTTTAAGTCCTGCCAACGCCCCCAGGAGGTGCGCACTGATCTCGTGCCCGTCTCACAGGAGGGAGGCAAGGCCCTGTGCCAGGAGGAGGAGGAGGACGGGTGTCGCGGCCTCGCCTGCCGCTGTCTGGGTGTTTGGCAAGCCTGGGTAGATCATCTGAATTGCTGTCGCTAATTTTCCCTCCTTTTGTTTTGAAGCCAACACCCTTTCGTTACTTTTCACCTTGAAATGTAGTTTCACATCTGGAATGAAACCCCTACCATCATCATCTTTAATCAGGCCCTTTGCAAAAGTTAAACTTGTCCGTATTTTTCCCCTAAAAAACAACAGGCGTTTCTAGGAAATAGCAGCGGTGCTGAGGCACCCTATCTAAGCCTAGTCTTTTAGGGCAGCAGTCGCCAACCTGTGGTCCATGAGGTCCGAGAGGCTGGCGACGCTGTTTTAGGGAAACCACTTTACACTGCAGTGATGAAATATGAGTCCGTTGTTGGATTTAAATCAGTCTTCATAGGAACATACTCTCCAAGGTGAGTTTCCATTTTAATCTATGAATACTTCATTTGGTTCTTGATTGCAAGATGCCCCGCTCCTGCTTCCTAGTCAGGTAAAGCTAACATTCCTCTTCCTGCTGCACCATCGGCCCCTCCTCAACGCGAGAGGCAGCGCCGTGCACAGGTGAAAGGTCTTTCCAGCGGGAGGGGCGCCGGGCAAGGCTGCGCGGCTCTCGAGTCGAGGGACGCGGAACGGACAAGGGTGCGCAGCTCCTGTGTTGCTCCCTGTCTAGGTCGGGGACCAGATCGTGGAGATTAACGGGGAACCCACACAAGGCATCACGCACACCCGCGCCATTGAGCTCATCCAGGCCGGCGGGAACAAGGTCCTCCTGCTGCTGAGGCCGGGGACGGGCCTGATTCCTGACCACGGTGAGCGGGGGGGGGGGGCGCCTGCAGCTGCAAAGCTGAGAGGATGGGGGGGGGGGTCAGCAGGAGGAACATGTACCTGGGGGGGATATTTTAGCAGCTAAGTCCCAGTAAAGCCAGAATCGTCTACAGCCAGCGACATCGCATGGTCTTCATTCGGTACAAATAATATCACAGAACAGGGGGCTCCAGGCAGCACTTTGCCGGAATGGATACATGGGAAGCCAACTTCACCAGAACATGGAGAATGTGCCTGTAAAGAACAAGGCTGCTGCAGGCCAGTGGCTTAAATGTCGTGGAAAGCACTGAAGCCTCTTCAGCTGGCACGTGCTCCCTAGCGTCAGGCCCGGCCCTTGGTCCTGCTGGGTCCCCCGGGCGTTGCGTGCACGGGCCTAGAAAGGAGGTGCCCACCCGAGGGCCCCGCGCAGGACCTCCTGCAGCCCCTCTCGGCCTGCGATCCTCTGACCGCGTCACCTCCACCGTCTGCTCGTAGCCGTGTGCCCGGCGACGTCTGTGCGCGCTGCGTGCACGCGGTCCTAGGCTTTTTCTCTTCCTCCTCAGGTCTGGCTCCTTCCGGTCTGTGCTCCTACGGGAAACCTGAGCAGCACTAAGGCTTTCAGGGCTTTTCTTGGTCTTTCCTTAAAAGACTTGGTAAATCTGCATGTCTTGTCGATCACGTCCGTCTTCTTTTTCTTTTTAATTAAGAAGGGTGCTATGAAATACATCTCATTCTCCTGCTGCACTTTCCTTTTGGCGTTAAATTTGACAGCTTGGTGAAGAAAACTATTTACCAATGCCCGGGAACCACAGTGCGGTCTCCTGCATTAGTGAGTTAGCACGTCTTTAGGCTGTGTCCACTGGTGAGAGCTCAATTAGTACCCCTCTCGGACCAGGCAGTTTGGTCTCATTTTAAGTAACTGGAAAAAGTAACTACTGTTATTTGCTGTAGATTTACACACCCAGCTGTCTGTGTACGCCTGCCTTTATGGAGATACGTAAACTGTTTATCAGATGCTCATCCACTTCAGAGGGCTGTCAAAGTGCAAAACGCGCTGCTCCTCACGCCCAAGTCTAACGTTTCACCTCGTTCCCCCCACCTCCTCCCCAGGCGATCGGGATAGCACGCGCCCTCCATCTCCCCACGTGATTTACGATGAACAGTCGCCGTCGGCCCCGCCCTCACGTTCTGCTTCCATGTTTGAAGAGCCGGTAACTGGAGACTCTTCGGTGAGAGCTCAGACGCGGGGAAAGGCAGAAGTGCAGGAGCCTGTGCCTGGAAGGAAAAGCACTCCCCATCAGTCTCTTCCCCAGAAGGGCGTGAGTAAGAGGGACCCGCCTGCCAGGCACGGGCACAGTGACCAGAAGCATCTCTTGAGAGTAGAAAGCGGTGCCTCCCTCCGGGGTAGGTCCGCTAGTCCTAAGAAGCCGGCCAGTCGCTATGCAGAGGACCATTTAGAAACGAGTCCCAGCCCTCTCAGAAATGACCCGAAGAGGCGGCCCCGGGATCGGTCCTCCAGCCCCGGGAGAGGGGAGAATCAAAGTGGGCAGAGCAGCGCCAGGGCCGGTTCTGGACAAGATCCCGCCAGGAACAGCAGAGGGCGCTCTTCAAGCCCCAAGAAGCAGCCGAGGACGGAGGGCAGCAGAGACCAAGCAGGGGCCCCGGCCAGCGACAGGGCCCCGCCGGCCTCGGGTGGGGTCAGGAACGAGACGAAGCAGAGTCAGCCCGGGAAAAGCAGAACACGCTCTCCAGAGAAGAAAAGCAAGAGGATGGATGAAAAGCCTCTTCCGTCCAAAAAGACCACTCACGTTGCTAGCCGAGGCGGCTCTGAAAGTGACAGAGGAAAGCGAGCGCCCTCGGGAGAAACATCGGAAAAGAAGCTGACGCCGGACACCGAAGAGGACAGCGGGAAGGAGGCCGCTGACGGCGCCCGGGGCTCTCCGGGCCGGCGGGCGCCCATCACGCCGGGGCCCTGGAAGGTGCCGAGTGCAAGCAAAGCCTCGGGCCCGGCTGGGGCGGCCGAGAGACGGCTGTGACCTGTAAGCGTTTCCCCCAAAACGTCATTCTTTCAGAAACGCTCGCCCCCAAGCA
Organism: Corynorhinus townsendii; assembly: GCA_026230045.1. Lineage (NCBI taxonomy): Eukaryota > Metazoa > Chordata > Mammalia > Chiroptera > Vespertilionidae > Corynorhinus > Corynorhinus townsendii. The sequence continues at coordinate 8,253,645 of JAPDVU010000013.1, forward strand.
CACTTGGACTTCACGAGTCACCCAGGCGCGTGAAGGGCCCCGCTTGGCTGAGAAGCGCTGGCCCCGGCAGGCTGCCCTCCGTCGCGCCCGCATGCTGTCTGAACAGATGGCGTGCGTGACATTAACCGTGTGGTCACAACTCACTTTAGGTCTGTGCCAAGTTCTCTGCGGCCTCACGTCCGTCTCCTCCTCCTCCTTGCTCAGTATTTCCACAGCCGTGAAGATGGGGCCTGGCCTGGAAGTCACGTTCTCCATAGCATGTTGCATGTTTACAGAGAGCGCATTGGCGTCCCTGCAGGAGGGGGGACTGCTCCTGGCTACACATGGCGTCCTCCTCAGCGCTGCTGGAAAGAAAAGCAGGCGGTCAGATCCTGAGCGCGCACGTCTTCTCCCTTCATCCCGCCGGGGAAGTATTTCAGTAACGTAAAGGCATTGCTTACAGCTGCACCTGCCGAAGGAGGAAGCTCTGAAGCCAGGGGGCGCCCACCTCCTGCCCCCCAGCTCCCCCCCCCCCCCCCGCCCCCACCACCAGCCGTGGGATTGCAGCCCTTCCCGTGGGAATGCCGCGTGCTCCTGGTCGAAGGAAAACTACCAGGTTTCAATTTCTGGCTCTTTGGGTTGTAGCTGCTAAGCCACTGGTGGTCAATCCATACTTGAAGAGCCACAAGAGGATTCCGATTGTGTGAGGGACTCGGTGGTGCAAGCAGTTTCACGGAAGCTGCCAAGCCTCCGACCCCTCGCGGGGGACAGGCAGGCCGGGCCTCCCTGCATTCCCCGCTCCACTGACTCTGTTTAAAGACCAGAAAGGGAGCCCAACCCTCCGCCGCGCCTGTGCGGACCCTCGGGTCCGATGGTGGGAGGTGGAGGCAGTTTTTAACCACCAAGAGCCGTGCTTTTCCGCCCCCTGAAGCAGCATTCAGTAGCAGCTAGAAGAGAGGACCTTCTCAGAACAAGACCCTTTTGGAGTATTTGGACACCGTCTGTCGCTCGGGTTCCTCTCGTTGTTGTGCAGCGCTGTGTCCAGGCCCCTCCCTCTCGGCGTCTGACTGTGAAACTCCGTCCTGGGACGGGGGCTCGGCCCTGTCCTGTCCCGCCTCCTGGAACCGCCGGGCAGCGCAGAAGTAGAAGCTCGGTAAGCGCTCAGAGTCAGCGCCACAGAAAGGATTATTTTCCCTCTAGCCCACAATTAGTGATGAAAATCCTATTTTTATTGTTACCTGTGACATGACTTGGATGTCAGGTGTTGTCAGTCTGATGTGGCTTTTTCCTCAGTAACCTGTCGCTGTATTGATTATATCCTGACTTAGCAATGGGGCCTTGGAATGCTAAGCAAAATATGGATGTACTGGTTGTAAATGTTTATATATTGTACAGTACCTTTATATATACACCTGAGGCTCTGATTAGAGAAAGATCTGTAAATCGCTCGTTATTTTTTATATAGATATTAAAAAATCAAAAACTAATGCGCAGTCTGAGTCCTCAAATAGATTTAGTCTCTCCAAGTAACAGAGTCCTACCACCAGGAAAATGCTTCTAAGGATGACTTTACCTCTCTATGTTCAACTCAAACCAGTTACAAGCTTAATCATTATACCTGTTTTATGCCTTCTTTGTGACGAAAACAGCTTTGCGTAAGTAACTCACTGCCGCCCCAAATCCTTTCTTATAAATACTTATTGGAAATGCACCACTCGACTTTTCCCATGGGGACAGTGTAAGCCCAGTTACCACCAGGTCACAAAAGCTATTTTCATCAGACTGTGAAGTTTCACATTGGAATAACTTAAAAACATTTCCTGTGGCTTACACTTAACTTCTAGAATGAAGCGCTCTGACCTGATTTGTGTTTAATTCTTGGCGTGAAGAGGCCTCAGACATGGGTAACTTCGTGTTCCTAAAGGGAAAAGTGAGTTCCCGCCATCCCATGAACTCGGCACTGAGAGGAAAGCCCCCGGTGGAGACGGGACCTCGCGGAGGATGCAGGACGTGCCAGCAAATCGTTTTCTTGCTCTCTGGGTGGATGTTATTTCCTTACTGGTCACAAGGCAAGTTCTGGGTGCTCTGATCTCGTCTCACTGGGAGAGCAGACCCAGCTCCTGTAACATTGTCTGTTCTGACCTCGTTATGCCAGCGACTTCCGACGTCCCGGACCCAGAAAAGCTCCTGGCTTCGTATTCCCACAGGGGACTCCTGGCTACTTCCTTTTCGATGGTCAGCTAGTCTCCTGTAGAAAAGGCCACGTGCTTTTAACCACATGGCTACATGAGTTTCACGTGTAATAGGTCCCGCCTGCAAAGAGACTGGGTCTTACGGAAGCCAGCGTATTCGCTTTAGCTAAACTGTGGCAGTCTGACTTCCACAGCATGTTCCTGACCGCGGGACACGGCATAAACACAGAATCCAGCCACAAAACGTGACGTTCAGTCCGAAGAATACAGCAGAGCAGCGTGCTCCAGGGCCTCGGAGCTATCTGTGCTTTTCAACAAGCACAGGTTTACTTACCGAGGCAGCTCCTGACTGGTCCTGCGCTTAACACATTGTTATGCGGGAAACGTATTTATGCGTTTTATGTTGACTGGTGGTAGAGCACGGGACGCATATTATAGACTAGCAGTAGAATGCGGGTAACGTATAAATACGTTTATTTTTATACTTTTTTATTGCTCTAAAGGGATGCTAACATGCAGATATACGAATTCCAAAGGACAAAACGTTGCCATTTGCGCAAACATGGCCCGCGCCAAAAACTACCCGCAAACAATGTGTTAAGGGTTATCAGCAACACAGTGACTTGCAGAAAGCGTGCCACAAGTATTACAGGAAACCTGTCCTCCTTGCTTTCACTAACTCAAAGATACCCACTCGCTTAGACCTGTTTTTGATCCTATGCAAATAGAGCCAGAGGAAGGGAATTCTCTCTACTAGGGCCATGGTCGGCAAACTGCGGCTCGCGAGCCACATGCAGCTCTTCCACAAAATACCACGGCCTGGGCGAGTCTATTTTGAAGAAGTTTAAGTTTAAAAATTTTGGCTCTCAAAAGAAATTTCAATCGTTGTCCTGTTGATATTTGGCTCTGTTGACGAATGCGTTTGCCGACCACGGTGGGAACTCCGAATCTTTCTCACACATACAACAAAAGACAAAAAACAGCCACGTGCTTTCACTGAGCCTCATGCTCCCCTCGAAGTCAAGCAGAACTCTTAGCAAATACACAAATCAAGAGGCCTGTTTTGTCCGGAATAAGCCACCCCAGTTACCTGAAGCCATGCCTTGTTACAGCTGTGGGCCCCGGACACGCGCAGGGAAGGGGTGGAAGTACGTGTGACATTCAAACGTCATTCCAGGCGGGCACCCACAACTGCAAAAGGCAAAGGGCTCCTTCCAATGACTAAACTGGCCGGCGCGTGTCAGAGGAGATTACGTTTAATAAACTTGCCCGATAATCCCAAGCCACGCGTTGTATTTGAAAGTGAGACCCGTTCGGTCCATTATGAGTATGTAGATCTGAAAAATGTCAAGAACGCGTTTCATTAATTTGGAAGGAGGTTAATTTTACAGTGCATAAGTCCACTTACCTCTAAATGCAACGAACCAAAACAGAAAACATAATCCATCCGCTTACACTTTGTGAGAGAAACTGGGATCGAGAATGTTCCCACGTGTCTCTGAAAGGCAAGAAAACCAGTGCCCCATTAGGCAAGTATCTGGTTCGTCAACTTTTCAAAGTGCTTCGTTTAGATTATACATGGGCCACAACATACAGGAAGTCTGAGGCTATACCTCCGTAGCAACTAGGGGGAATAACTTTCCCAATACAACAAATTGTAAAATTAAGCGAACCTCCTGTGGCTATTACTATTCCAATTAAATGTATGAATAGTCTGTTCTAGTTCTGTCTTTACATTTTGGGTTAATTTCTCCGCGACATAAATATCAGAGTAGGTGATATCACTCCTTTTTGGGGATCACAGCAAAAGCCCCAGTTCCTAGAAATCGTCGTACAGACACAAACGGAGCACCGAGGGTAAGCGCGTCGTGAGGTGACACTCCCATCCTAGCAGAAGAAACAACTGCATGAAGGTAAATTACTCGGGGTCTGTTTTTCATTTATTCCACAGCTTTCTATCGAGTACCTCGGATGGGGTCAGGTACTTATTGTTCTGGGGGCCTGGAGGGGCACACAGCCCAATGGAAGGTAGAACAAGGAGGCAAAACCTAAACAGGGTAATCAGACTGTCAGAAGCAGCAGGAAATGAACCTTCACTGGGGCCATCAGAGAAGGCCCCTCGAAGGATCCGACAGCCGGGAGGCCATCCGGGGAAGGGCCTAGATCAGTGGTCGGCAAACTCATTAGTCAACAGAGCCAACTATCAACAGGACGACGATTGGAATTTCTTGTGAGAGCCGAAAACCGACTTCTGCGCATGGGCCACGAAGTTTCAATCGCACTGTACGTGCGCGCCCGCACGTGGTATTTTGTGGAAGAGCCACACTCAAGGAGCCAAAGAGCCGCATGTGGCTCGCGAGCTGCAGTTAGCAGACCACTGGCCTAGAAAAGCACACTCGAGCAGTCATCTGGTGCAGGGGAGGAGGAGCAGGGAGGTAAGGGATTGAGAAGGGAACCTGGAAAGGGAAGCAGGCGTGATAGGGCATGGCGTGGAGGCCGCCACAGGGGAGCCAGGAAGGGTTTCAGGAGGGAGAAAGCTTTAGAATTTCCATGTTTTTAAGTTCACTCGTGTGGCTGTGGAGAACCGACTGGGAGGCAAGAATGGAAGGGCCCGTGGGTCGGCGGCGTGCCCGGTGGAGTGCGGGGGCCTCACCTGCAGCCGTGGAGTGGGGACCTGACGGGGCATGGCGGTGGGTCCGTGCCCAGGTGGAGTGCAGACCTGACGGGGCGTGGCGGTGGGTCCGTGCCCAGGTGGAATGTGGGGGCCTCACCTGCAGCCGTGGAGTGGGGACCTGACGGGGCATGGCGGTGGGTCCGTGCCCAGGTGGAGTGCAGACCTGACGGGGCGTGGCGGTGGGTCCGTGCCCAGGTGGAATGTGGGGGCCTCACCTGCAGCCGTGGAGTGGGGACCTGACGGGGCATGGCGGTGGGTTCGTGCCCAGGTGGAGTGCAGACCTGATGGGGCGTGGCGGTGGGTTCGTGCCCAGGTGGAATGTGGGGGCCTCACCTGCAGCTGTGGAGTGGAGACCTGATGGGGCGTGGCGGTGGGTCCGTGCCCAGGTGGAATGTGGGGGCCTCACCTGCAGCCGTGGAGTGGAGACCTGATGGGGCGTGGCGGTGGGTCCGTGCCCAGGTGGAACGTGGGGGCCTCACCTGCAGCCGTGGAGTGGAGACCTGACGGGGCGTGGCGGTGGGTTAGACGTGGAGGAGAGGAGCCGAGAATAAACCCGGAGCCTTTGGCTTGAACGACTAGGAAAACTGTTCCATTTACTAAGGTGAGAAAAACACTTACTCTTCCACTTGCCACATACCCCCCATCACAGTGCTAGTGCCCCACAGCCACAGTGAGCGAGGCACAGAGGGGACACCCACCTCCCCAGGTACACACAGCACTTTCCTTAGCCAACGTGACGCCATTCCACTGCGATCCCAGAGGCACAAATAGCGCAAAAGAAAAATAAAACGTGTGCAATACCACCACCTGCTGGACAACAGAAGAAAGTACACCACCCGTCAGCCTGCTGAATTGTATGTTCATAGCAGCACAATTCACCATAGCTAAGACTTGGAAACAGTCTAAGTGCCCATCAGCAGATGAGTGGATAAAAAACCATGGCACATTTATACAATGTAATACTACACGGTAATAAAAAAGAAATAACTTACCATTGGCAACAGCATGGATGGACCTGGAGAGCATTATACCGAGTGGAATAAGCCAGTCAGAGAAAGGTAAGTACCACATGATCTCACTCATTTATGGAATCTAATGAACCAAATAAACTGATGATCAAAAATAGACCCAGAGCCTTAGCTGGTTTGGCTCAGTGGCTAGAGCGTCAGCCTGCGAACTGAAGGGTCCCGGTTTGATTCCGGTCAGGGGCCCATGCCTGGGTTATGGGCTCGATCCCCAGTAAGGGGCATGCAGGAGGCAGCGAATCAATGATTCTCTCTCATCATTGATGTTTCTCTCTCTCTGCCTTCCTCTCTGAAGTCAATAAAAATATTTAATAAAAAAAGATAGACCCCGAGTCATAGAAGCATGAACAGACTGTTGAACCTCAGAGGGAAGGCAGGGGAGGGAGGATGGATGGGAAGAGATCAATGAACTTGTATGCATATATGCATAACCCGTGGACACAGACAATGGGGTGGTGAGGGCCTGGGGAAGGGGGAACGGAAGTGGGCTGGAAGAGGCTAATGGGGGCAGGGGGAGGAGGACTTAGGTAATACTTTCAACGATAAAAATTTTTTAAAATACTAAAATTTAATTTTCCTTCTAAAAAAAAAAACACCCACATGTAAAGAAAAGAGCTCGCCACCTCCAATGCACAGGCAGAGAAACAATCCATCAGATACCATGAACAAACAAGGTATCCTGGGAGCATAGAAGGAAATAAAGTCTCCAGAACCAAATTCAATGTCACGGAAGACTGTGGCTTCAATGACAGAGTTTAAGGCTACAGTCATGTCCTGACCGGTTTGGCTCAGTGGATAGAGCATCAGCCTGCGGACTGAAGGGTCCCAGGTTCGATTCTGGTCAAGGGCATGTACCTTGGTTGCGGGCACATTCCCAGTAAGGACTGTGCAAGAGGCAGCTGGATCGATGTTTCTCTCTCATCGATGTTTCTAACTCTATACCTCTCCTTTCCTTTCTGTAAAAAAATAAATAAAATATATTTTTTTTAAAAAAAAGACTGCAGTCATGGAGCAGTTCAATGAGATACATGAAAGAGAAAAAATAATCGAACTTCCATACATGAAAATACATGGAGTAGGATTAACAGCAAATTAGTGCAGAAGAAGAGACTAGTGAAGAAGATACAGAATAGAAATGATCCAAAATTGACAACAGAGAAAGAAGACTGAAACAATGCATAGAATGTCAGTAAGCTGCCAGACAACTTCGAGCAGCCTGACATACATGTTATATGCACAGAGACCAGAGGTGGTGAGTGGAAGTGGTTATTAAAAACATCCAAAAGTTTTCCAAATCTATGTAACTCACAGATCCAATAAGTGCAACAAACTTCAAGCACAAAAAAAGGAAAAGAAAAAAAAACACTAGTATATAAAATTGTACAAATTCAATTATAAAAACCTAAAGAGCAGCCAAAACATGTTAAAGATATATATATATGAAAGACAGCAGCCTTCCTGTCGGAAACAATGCCATCCAGGAAGCAGGACAGCAAAAGCATCTTTAAAACCAGAATTTTAGAGAGAATCCAAGATGGCGACATAGGTAAACACCTAAACTGCTGCCTCACCCAACAATTTCAAAAATACAACTAAACGACAAAACGTCTATCACCCAGAACCACGGGAAAGCTGGCTGAGTGGAAGTTCTACAACTAGAAGGAAAGAGAAAAGAGCATTGAGACGTGCAAGAGCGCTGAAAAGCTGAGGTATGGAGGCGCGTGATCCGGGCTGGCGGCGGGCATTGCTTTGTTCAACCCAAAGGGAGACAAGCCCCCGATTACTCTGAAATACAGTTTCTGGGGAGACGCGGGGGACCCAAACTCCTACGGGGAGAAGCTGGACTGTCTGCCAGTGAGGGTGGCTTGCTTGCAGAGCTGCACACAAGAATAATTGTTTACGGCGCTGGGGCATGGGACGCCGTCGGGAAACAGAACCGGCTAACTAGCAGCCATTGCTGTTTGCCACACCCTAGCCTAGTGACACCCTGAGACCCCGCCCTGCACAACCTACAAACCCACCCAAGCTCCAAGCAGCGGATTTAGCATAAGAAAGCCCTGCTCTATCGCAGCTTAACCCAGCAAACTTGCAGCTCGGGTGAGACAGCTCCAAAACCTCCAAACCCCAAGCAAAGAGGAGAAAACTGTAGCTCTCACTGTAGCTCCTGCTGGGTGGCCTCAGACAGTAGCTGACCTACACCCCACTGGAGATCCAGAAGCCAGTATACCTAGTGGTCAGTGTGAGACACCAGATTTCAACTCCTCACATCCATAAGTGACACATTCAAGAGGCAGACTCAGTGAGCACCAAAGCCCCACTGAAACAAGTTCTGCCCCATAAGCACAGCAGTTCTTCCATTATAGACACAGCGAGTGCTCACAGCTAATTAGCCTGGAGGTCAATTCCTCCCAGTGTACCAACAGCAATTAAGGCTTAACTACACCAAGACTTTGCACTCAGCCCACAAAGGGGTGTACCAAGAGCATCCACCTCATGTGATTGAGGAGGCTGAGCTACTGCCCCCTATAGATCACCTACCACACAAAGCTATTCCATCAACACAGGGAAGCAGCCAAAATGTGGAGACAAACATGTCACGAATGAAAGAAATGGAGGAAAGCAAACTACTGGATGACATAGAGTTCAAAACCACATTTATAAGGTTACTTAAGAATCTTCTTAAAACTGCTGAGAAACTTGATGAGACCTTTAAGGATCTTAATGAGAATGCCAAAAAAATGGAAAAGGATCAGTCAGAAATGAAGCATACACTGTCTGAAATAAAGAATATACAGAAACTCAACTGTAGATCAACGTACCCCAAGAATCAAACCAAAGATCTGAAATATGTGGAAACAAAAAACATCCAACCTGAAAAACAAAAAGAAAAAAGAATCCAAAAATATGAAGATAATGTAAGGAGCCTCTGGGACAACTTTAAGCGAACCAACATCCAAATTTTTGGGGTGCCAGAAGAAGGGAGAGAGCAAAATATTGAAAACCTATTAGAAGAAATAATGACAGAAAACTTTCCCTACCTGGTGAAAGAAATAGACTTACAAGTTCAGGAAGCGCACAGAACCCCATACAAGAGGAATCCAAAGAGGGCCACACCAAGACACATCATAATTAAAATGCCATGGGCAAAAGACAAAGAGAGAATATTAAAAGCAGCAAGAGAAAAACAGTTAATTACCTACAAGGGAGTACCCATACGACTGTCAGCTGATTTCTCAACAGAAACTATGCAGGCCAGAAGAGAGTGGCAAGAAATATTCAAAGTGATGAACAGCAAGAACCTACAACCAAGATTACTCTACCCAGCAAAGCTATCATTCAGAGTTGAAGGTCAGATAAAGAGCTTCACAGACAAGAAAAAGCTAAAGGAGTTCATCACCACCAAACCAGGATTACATGAAATGCTGAAGGGTATTCTTTAAGGAGAGGAAGAAGAAGAAAAAGGTAAAGATAAAAATTATGAACAACAAAATGACACCAAATACATACCTACCAACAAGTGAATCTAAAAATCAAGTGAATAAAAAATCTGAAGAACAGAATGGACTGGTGAATATAATAGAATCAGGGACATAGAAAGGGAGTGGACTGACAACTCTCAGGGGAAGCAGGTGTGAGAGGTGCGGGAAGAGATTGGACAAAAATCTTACTCCTATGGATGAAGACAGTGGCGGGGGGTAAGGGCATGGGGTGGGGTGGGGAATCAGGTGGAGGGGAGCTATGGGGGGAAAGAAAGAGGAACACCTGTAATAATCTGAACAATAAAGATTTATTTTAAAAAAAAAACCAGAATTTTATACCCAGCAAAAATAGGTGTTTCAATGGAAAGATTCAAAAATCTTTCTCAACAGGGAGGGCCTGTACACCTTGTGAAAAGTAGCAGTAAGCCATTATTGGATTCTAAATTATTAGATTTGCTTTTCAGAAAAGACGCATTAGCTTTTTGAGAACAGATTGGGCTTGGCGGACCGGGACGCCATGTAAACGTAAGAGCAGAAACTTGTTTTAAAAAAACAAATGATGCCGCGTTAAACTAGGATGGTAGGTGTGGGGTTACAAAAGAATGGATGGATTATAAAAATATCTACAAGATAATTATTCAAAGACTTGGTGATTGGATGTGAGGTATGAAGAATAAGGAGTTAAGAATGATTCCCAAGTTGCTGGCATGAGCCACTATATACTTATGCACAGGGTGGAGCAAAAGTAGGTTTATAGTTGTGAATACATGAAACAATTTGTCCTTGCATTAATATTTCCTATTGTGTATTTTCAATGTGCACAACTGTAAACCAACTTTGGCCCCACCCCGTAGAATTTTAACCACCTGAAAAGTAATTTAAACCCATTTATACACCATCAAAATCGTTAACAGAAACTGCATAAGTATAAACTATTCTAGTAGTGCTTTTAAAATAAGAATTCAGTCTCCACAGAAATCATAAATTTAAAATGTAAAAAAAAGCGCTGCATCCTTTGTAGGAGGAAAAAGGCATCGGTCTTTGCTGAAGTCTGCCCCAAGCTCAACCTGGATGTGAGACAACTGCTATTGCTCCTTATGGCAACTAGGAGAAGCGGGATTTCTCCGAGCCCCCCGTGGAGACAGACGCTCCAGTGCCTTTCAGAACAGCTCCTTCTAAAGGTGAATCGCTAATGGGGTCGCCCCTTGAAAAATGTAAGTAACTCATGCAGCATTGGGAATGGCTGTCCACTCTTGGTAACCACTTTTGGTTCGGCAGCCTTGCTTCCTATGTTTCTGGTTTCACAGGAACCTGTCAGTAAAAAATGTTTAAAGGGTTTTAAGTAGCAATAACGGCTGTTTACTGTGGATTTACTGAGTGCTGACTAAGTACTTTCAGCAGTGCTGAGTGCCTTACAAGGTAACCTCACGGACAACCCTGCGAGGGAGGCAGCAGCCCCATTTAAAGGGCAAGGAAACAGATACAGAGAGGTGAAGGGACTTGCCCAGGTCAGGAAGCTAAGAAGTGGCAGAACCAAGGGCGTGAACCCAGAAAATGTCTCACCCCAACCCCTGGCCCCTTGAGAAATTCATCTTTAAACCTCGGAAATCTTCCTGCGTCTTAGGGTACGTGGAACCCTGACTGCGACGCGTGCCGGCTGAGCTCGGAGACACTGCGGGCTGGGTCCCAGGCCACCGCAGCGAAGCGGGTCATGATCTCTGTGCTGCTGCAGGGCCTTGCCTTCTGGTTGTGAAATCAAACCAACAAACAAGGCACCGCCTGCGAAGCACAATAAGGCGAAGTACAGTGAGACGAGGTGCGCCTATACAGACTTCACATACACCGACTTTCTCACCTTTGAAAGCTCACAAAGCCGCCCTGGCCGGTGTGGCTCAGCGGACAGAGCGTCGGCCTGCGGACTGAAGGGTCCCAGGTTCGACTCCGGTCAAGTGCATGGACCTTGGTTGCGGGCACATCCTCAGTGGGGGGTTTGCAAGAGGCAGCTGATCCATGTTTCTCTCTCATCGATGTTTCTAGCTCTCTATCCCTCTCCTTTCCTCTCTGTAAGAAATCAATAAAATATATATATATATTTTTTTAAAGTTCATAAAATCTTATTACAATGTTCAGGTTTTCAATTTGCCTCAATAGATGCTTCAAAACAGGTAACTCAATGACTAACTACATGTAAACTGCCGGAGTTTTCACCACGTGCACACACGGCCGCGTGTGCCCCAGGGGATACCAGAGAACCTAAGGCGTCAGAGGCGTCGTTTGGCTGAGAACAGACACGCAGGACCCTGAACCAAGGGCTGGATCCTTTAAACCGCACAACAGATAAAGCATCACTGCTCACCGCGCACTGTGGCAGGCATCGGCTCAGATCGACACGGAAACCACGTGTGCTGGACGTGGCCGAGTACGCACACACGTAAATCTCTCCATGGCGTGTCATACACATGACTCGTTCATCATCGACGACACCCCTACCGAATTAACCTCAAACTCATAAACAAAAATGCATCCAGAGTTTAACAGAAACTCAGTTTTAAAAAGTTAGTTTTTTCCTCCAATGACAACGAAAAGAAGCCTAGGAACTGACATTCTCCAATAAAATTCTTTTATTTGAGTTCACCCTAAAATAGTTTGCTCTCTCTGCTGGAAAAATGAAATCTCCACTTCTGCTCACGTCCTGGAAAGTACTGACTGTGCATATTTCCAATAAAGTATGTCTGTGTCCCGCTCGGGGTCCCCAGCATCGTTCCCAGACACCGTTTCCAGTAAACATGACTGTCCCCGCAGGAAACGTGCAGAACGCAGGTCCTGCCTCCGAGGGTGATCCTCGCGTCCCCGTACAGTCTCTGCCTCCCAACTGTCCACACTGTGGGAGCCCCGTGAGAGCAGGCTTCGAGTGCGCACCCTGCTGGCCAAGGCCTGGCTCCCCAGCGCCGTGAGGTTAGGCCGAGCAGAGGCCCCGCTGTGCAGGCGAGCGGTGCGCTGAGATCTCACGTTTCTCCGTCATCTCTTTCCTGAATGGGTACGTGTCGCCAGCAAGGGGAGCGAGTCCAGCGCATGCTCAGCTTAGGACTTGATTTTCCACAGCTAAGAAAGGAAAGTCACCGAGTAAGTTGGTTTTAAGACAAACAGGCGGGGTTAGAAGAACACTTCCATGACTAAGAACAAGAGCCCTTTAACAAGAAGAAGACCGGCAGGGGCAGCCACAGGCCACCGTAGAGGAAAAACCACAGGGGCAGCCACAGGCCACCGTAGAGGAAAAACGCGAAACACGTCCGGGACGGAGAACGGCACCTGCGGTTCGTGGTTCTGGGTTTCGTTCCTTCTGACGGTACAGGGCCCGAGGCCAGAGCAGGCCCTCGCTCCGCCCAGGCTATGGATCTGACCTGAGATTCAAGCTCGATATTGTGAGCAATAAGAGAGCACAGGATTCCGTGCTTTTGTGAAAGGAGAAAAAAACCTAAGCCGAGAAGCCTGTGGGCCACCGATCAAAATGTCTATTTCTTTACTTCAAGAGTTATTTGGCCCCGGCCAGTTTGCTCAATGGTTAGAGCATCGGCACGTGGACCAAAGGGTCATGGGTTCGATTCCCCATTAAGAGCACATACTCGATCCCCAGCTGGGGTCAGGACACATGTTCTAGGCAACCAATTGATGTGTCTCTCTCACATCCATGTTCTCTCTCTCTCCCCCCTCCCTTCCACTCCCCCTAAAAATCAATGGAAAAATACCCTCAGGCAAGGATTAAAAAGAAAAAGATGTTATTTCCATGCCAGACACACACACACACACACACACACACTCACACACACTCACACACACAGTGAAGAACCAAGATAATTATTATAGTTTTTGAGACCAAGGCAGATGCTACCGATGGCAGTCCTACTTACTCGTATGTTAAATCCTAGAAGATCACTTATAACGCCCGAGACAGCGGAAAGGATGACGACGCGTGTGATGTTGAAGATTAAGGGATTCATCGTCAGTCCATAGAGTCGAAAGGGTGTGTCCAGCTCCTACAAAAACACAAAGAACCGAGAGGAGCCACGTGGCGACTCTGGGCCGATGTGAAGTCTTAGGTGAGGGTGGCTGCTTAAGGCCGTCTTTCCTCGGCGTTCAGGAGCTGCAACAGGAGGTGCTGCAACAGGAGGTGCTGCAACAGGAGGTGCTGCAACAGGAGGTGCTGCAACAGGAGGTGCTGCAACAGGAGGTGCTGCAACAGGAGGTGCTGCAACAGGAGGTGCTGCAACAGGAGGTGCTGTAACAGGAGGTGCTGCAACAGGAGGTGCTGCAACAGGAGGTGCTGTAACAGGAGGTGCTGCAACAGGAGGTGCTGCAACAGGAGGTGCTGCAACAGGAGGTGCTGCAACAGGAGGTGCTGTAACAGGAGGAGCTGCAACAGGAGGAGCTGCAACAGGAGGTGCTGCAACAGGAGGTGCTGCAACAGGAGGTGCTGTAACAGGAGGTGCTGCAACAGGAGGAGCTGCAACAGGAGGTCCAGGAGCCAATGGGAAAACAAAGGGGAAAGGGAAAGGCACAGCTGTAAGAGGGCTCACCCTTCCCATTAGCTAAGTCTGTTAGGGTGGACTCCAGCAGCCTGTTTGTTAGTTTTTTAAACGTGACTTAAGAGATGTGGCGGACGGCCACCATCGCCAGCACCCAGTAGCGACGTGAACTCTTTCCTGTTAGCCATCAGCGTGAGCTATCGAGTTGGCGGTGGCGTCCCCTCGGCCTGGCATCGGCTGCTCCCGGGGTCGTCTCTGAGAAGTAAAGCGGTGACTTGATTTAAACGGTAGTGAGAGAGTGTCATAGGATCCTACTTACCTTCAACAACTTGGTGGACAGTTTTAATACATTGTTTACTAGAGTAAGCTGTTCCTTCTTAGTTGGCTTTTTTTCCATCTTAAGATATAAATTAATCTAAGGGAAGGAACAGAGATTATAGTAAATGTCATAGAAAAAGATACAAATGCTGCATTGCATCTGGCAAATTTTAAGGGCCATATTTTCAAGTAAAATAAGTTTTGAAATTCCAGCAGCTATTTCTACGGAGCACATATGTCACGGACCCTAGCCCCCATCCCTAATCAGACATGTTTGTCAAAGAAAAACTAGTGAAGAAAAAAGTATTAAAGCAATTTAAATATCGAAACAATGAAAACTTTCATTATTTTTTCCCTTATAGAAGAATTCTCCATTATAATTCTAAGGCAAAAAATAAATAAAAACAAAGAACAAATGATACCAAATACTTTCACTTAAAACTTATGGATAAGCATACAATTACTTTAAATGTTACATACTATTCTGTATTTATAAGAAGCATTTCTCAATCTCAGTAGCTACTCACATACTAAAGAGCAAGTATTTTCCAAACACTGAATGTATCCCATGGCTGATACAGAAGAAATTCAAGAAACTTATTAAACACGAGAGTCCCGATGCACGAAATTTGTACACTCGGCGGGGGGTTGGGGGGGTCCCCTCAGCCCGGCCTGTGCCCTCTCGCAGTTCAGGACCCCTCAGAGGATGTCTGACTGCAGCTGAAGCCTGCTCCCCCATCAGTCAGACATCCTTAGTGCTGCCACGGAGGTGGGAGAGGCTCCCGCCACCACTGCTGCACTCGCCAGCCGTGAGCCCTGCTTCTGGCTGAGCAGCGCTCCCCCTGTGGGAGTGCACTGACCACCAGGAGGCAGCTCCTGCATGGAACGTCTGCCCCCTGGTGGTCAGTGAGCATCATAACGACCTGTTGTTCCACCATTCAGTCAATTTGCATATTACCCTTTTATTATATAAGATACTTAAATGACTAATACTCCTAAAATCTAATACTTGATGTAGAATATGAGATTAACAGTCTGCTCCAGTCCCACCAATAAGAAAACCTTTGTAGTATACAAAGTATTTTCAACCCATTAGGTCTTAATTCTTATAACAATTCCTGGAGCAGGTGGGGAAGATACTGTCCTCACTGTATAAGGAGACAATCACGTAGTGACAAAGGTCATGTGGCTAGAAAGTGACAGACGCTGAATGCCACCCCGAACCTTCCGCACGGATCTTACTGTGCCCTCTCTACCCACTGGGCCAAGCGGCAGGGACGGCAGTACCTGTTCAGTGAGCAGTATTGAAACGTTGCTGTATTTCTTATTGGTTTCAGACCCCAGTGAGGCCAGGCGCAGTAAGAACAGCAGTAAAGCGGTTTCCCAGATCAAAAACTCCCAATTATAGGCATCATTCAGGAAAGTTTTATGTCCTTGGAGAACCTATACGAAGGACCAAAAAAAAGTAGTTTTTCATTTGTCTTAAAATTTGTACTTACTCCTTTATGCCAGCTACTTTAAAATGTTTACAAGAGAGAGATATTTTAACACGCAGAAGAGATTTAGCTCATTAAATATTATCTATGTAATTAGTATGTATTTCTCTCTGTTTTCTAGACTTTTTCCTTTGCATGAAAGACAGCAAGGGTCCGGAAGTAACAAAGGGGGAAAACGTAATAATAAAATAAAACCAGCGCATTCCCAGCCTCTTGAACCACCAGTGTGCCCACTCACAATGATATGGTGACCATTTTCCAAAGCCCTGAATTTGCCTGTGACCCTTGGCGCTCCCTAAAACGCCCGGCCCATCCCAGCGGGGTGACCAGAAAATCCTAAGGATCAGTTCTGTACTCCATTTCAGAATCTGAACGTCAGCAGCGGCAGCTACCAGTTATCAAATACCCGTTATGTGTCAAGTTTTCTGGTAAAAGTTTTTGGTGTGTGTGTTGTTTTTTTCAATTTTTTGTTGTTGATTCAAAAGTAAAAACATTTACTCATGCAAGCCCAAGGTCAAGTGGAATTTATTGAAAAATATACAGAGAACGAATGCTCCGAGACCAAATGCAGGCTTTTGAAAAACAAAGTCACCATGCAGAGGCCCTCTCCCCAGGATCCTCTCCCCTCCCCCCTCCCCTCTCCCCAGGATCCTCTCCCCTCCCCCCTCCCCTCTCCCCAGGGTCCTCTCCCCTCCTCCCTCCCCTCTCCCCAGGGTCCTCTCCCCTCTTCCCTTGCCTCTCTCCCCTCTCCCTTCCTCTTAGCAAATTCCACTGCCCTCCAAGACCCTTGTTGACTTTGTCATCATCATGATGCTATAACTTTATCATCACTCAAAAATTATCCACTAAACAAAAAAATTACCAACTAAAATTAGAGTGAACTTGGAGTCTTTTAAAGGACTTCAAAATTACCTTTACTCTCATGACAAAAGTTAGGAAAATTAACAAGTATTCAAAAGAGCAAAAGAAATGTGGACACATTAAAAACGTATGCACTTAGGCCCAGGCAGTCGGTCAGAGCATCGTCCCAATACACCAAGGTTGGGGGACTGATCCCGGGTCGGGGCACATACAAGAATCAACCAAAGAATACAGAAATAAGTGGGACAGCAAATCAATGTTTCTCTCTCTCTCAAGATCAACCAATTAAAAAATGTTTTTAATTGGATGATTTACACACACACACACACACACACTAGAGGCCCAGTGCACGAAATTCGTGCACAAGTAGGGTCCCTAGTGGCTGCTGGCCAAGGCCTCCCTTCCCCCGGCTGCCTGCCGCTGCTCCTGGCGGCCTCTGTTCCCCTGGCTGCAGGCCCCATCACCGAAGCCTGCCATGTTCCTCGCCACCCCCTGGTGGTCAGCACACGTGTACTCCCGGTCGGCCGGACTCCAGCTCGTAAGGACATTATGCATATTAGCCTTTTATTATATAGGATAGATGTGCTTAAATGCAGTGAAGTGTCCAAAACAGAGAGGAACCGCTCACCTGGGCACAACAAATGAAAGCAATGGACAGTGTCAGCAGGAAGACTGAAGATACCACCACGTCGACGGAACGCTGCGGGCCGCGCCTCTGTGGAGAGACGCCGGTTTCATTGCTGGGTTACCAACAGAGACAGCAACAGCGTGAATTCACTACGTTCACGTATGCCTTGTTTCCTTTTCCTTTGGTCTTGGCGCATTTATGTTAAAATACGCATTTATAAGAAGTTCCTGACAGAGGGTTGTAGCACCTTCAACTGTAATTAAGCACTGAAACGCAGGCTGTTCCTAACTAAGGGCATGAGTGATTCACGGGCATATTTCCAGCTGGGGTATTTGCCCCAAAGTCAGAAAAAGATGCACCATCAAATGTACCGCTCCGCCCTGAGGATTGACATTGTCTTCTTCCTCTCTAAGCTCTTATTAGCCTCCCCCGGCCTGGAGAGGTACCACCTCCAACCTGGTGTGCAGCGCACCTCCCCGCCTCGGGCGCCATCACACCCACCAGCCCCGAGCTGCCCGCCCGCGGCTGTCTGCAGGCGCGTCCTGAGCCGGGCGTCCGCGTCCTCCTCCGCGGACCCTGCCGCTGTCCCTCGAAGGAGACTCACCTTTAGGAAGGAGCGCAGCGACAGCCAAATCTTAATGTTCTCCACCTTCTTCAGTCTGAAGTGAGGTATTTCGTATTTCCGAGCTTTCCTGGCAGAAGTAATATGGCTGAAGAGTTTTGCAAACAGAAATCTCTAGAGGAGGTGAAAAAATCACAAAACGAGTGGCCCTGTGCCTGTGCATTTGTCCGGCCGTAAACAACAGTCCCGCGCACAGAAATGGTTAAAAGGATGAAAGCCTCGCCAGCGGTCGCTAGGCCAGGCAGTGACGGACTGGTAAGTCCTCAACCCCCAACTCCTCGCAAATTTCAATCATCCTCATTCCCACTCGGCCGTTTTTCACAGAATCCTTTCACTGTGAGAATTACTCCATGCGCCACGGCACAGCGAGACGCAGGCGCTAAGCAGTCGGCGAGGCTCGCCCCCCCCCACTCCACCCCCCCCACAGACTCAGCAAGATCACAGACGGCAGGAAGCCGCGGTGAAGAATCGGCATCACCAACATTAGACTCGCAAGGACCAGAAGCCGCCGCTCCACCCTTCCCTGCCCACGCTCACTTGCGGAGAAAGAACCCGTCAGGAGAACAGGAGGAAAGCCATGAAGCGTCAGCCATGAATGCAGAGGTAAGCGACCGTATTCCCACCCACCTGTTTATACGTCCTCTCGGCCACACACATCATGAAAAAGAACATCCACGTGAGACACAGTCGTTCAACGAAGTTAATCACGGACAGAACAACAACGGGAGGGACCGGCGGAGCCCCACAGAAGAGGGTCAAGATCTCCTCGGCGGAGACGGACTTGAGCTGGTCCAGGCTCTTGGCGCGGAACAGGCGATACAGAAACGGGAAGAAGGCCAGCCCGGCCGTGACCGCGTTGCCCAGCATCTGGTAGCCCACTCCTTGCTGGTACGCGTTGACCTGGGGATTGATTCAAAACGCCCGTCGTTGGCGCACCGCGGAATGGAGCTATGCAGCAGTGTTTGTCAAATACTACTTAGGTGGTTAAAGACTAAACCTTGACATCTGAAAGAAGTAAAAAATGAGCAGGATGTCCGGATTTATGGCTCTTAGATCTTACTGAAAATCAGGCTCACATGAGATAAGGAACATGTGCAGAGTATACCTGAACGACAGGCCATGCTCAGAGACCTTCGCAACACAACAAAAATATTGCCACCTAAAGACGCTGACTACAAAATTAAAAATATACACATCTGTGTTTCAAAACCTGTTCCATCACTGAACAGTTCTGTGGAATGGCTGCTGGTCACTAAGCGGATTTTTTTGAAAAACCAAAAAAAATCCAGAAAGTCCCGACGGTGAGCTCACCCTGCTCATGATGATGCCGCTGATCTCCAGCACGGACATGTCCGTCTTCTTGCACTCGTTGCCTTCCCAGATGATGGCACTGACCCGGTCGGAGGCGGGACTTGAGTTCTGAAGCCAGAACAAGTGGTTCTGAGGGGAAAAACAGAGCCCTTTCTATCCGGCTTTCTCTCCTCCATTAGCATGTCCCCCGCACCCAGCTCCCAGGCCGCCTCGGCCACGGTCAGCCTCCTCCTCCTGTCGTCTCCCTCACAGAGCTCAGCACTCCAAGGCCACCTCCATGATGCTGAGTTCTGGCCCTTTTATCCTTGCTAAGCCTTTTTTTTTTTTTTTTTTAACCTGGAGAGAAGCTAAAGGTCTCCTATAGCAACCGGACCACAGTCTCCAAGGATGCTTCCCCCTCTAAACGTATGGACGTGAGGATGAGCTTGGAGTACTCATCGGATATGGAGGAAGCTGTTCTAGAGTAACACAGCTCTCCTGGGGAAGCAGGCAGTTAGCCCTGAGAGGCGCGAGCCGCAGATATCACGTGAGTAACTGCAGAGGGAAGCCTTTCTCCAGTCTAATCAGGACGCCCAAAAGCATCGGAACCTGAAGAGAAGGGCGCAGTGACAGCAGCCCCCCCCGCCCCCGTCCGCCCCCCGGCCAGGTCATGCCTTGTGCTCTGGCGGCGAGCAGCTCAGGTCCCAGCTCACCAGCATGGTCCTCTGTGATCCCCCACAAGCCTCCTGTGGCCTTCCCTGAGACTAAAGGCCTTACAGTCTCTATCAGACAAGTTAGCATCTAATTATAGGCTGCATTTTCAGTGTCCTTTACTTATTTACCATATTGTACTCTTATCCCAAACTGGAATATAACTTTCCAATAGAGGACCATGTGGTGTATGCTCTTCCTACCCCAATGCTTAGCATGTGGACGAGCACTTATTGATTTGGCAAATAAATAAATAAATAAATAAAAATTATCAAGCACCTACTATGTGACATGCACTATGGATACAATGTGAATAAGACAGATGTGGTCCTTGCACATGAGCAGGGAAGGAGTGGACAGAGATGAGACTGTATCAGAACAAATAAAGGAACAGACTCGAATAATCCAGGAGGGGAAAAGCCACGGACGTTAGGGGCTGACATCAGATCGGACGCAACCCTCTGGCTGCAGCATGGAAAGTGCAGTGAAGGGGCCACTGTGGGGGGGCGCTGTGAGGACCCACTGAAAGCCGATGATGATGGGCACCAAGTGGGGGGCCCAGGAGGACACACAGATGCTCAACAGCAGGATCCAGAGCAAGTGAGGACCCTCAGAAACACGGGGAGGGCGTGCATGCCCGCGGTTTCTGCCGGGGGTGGTTAGCGGTAGCTTTCAGAAACATGGGGACCGGGACATGGTGAATCCCATTTGACATGTGAGTTTATCTTACCTAGTTATCTATCTACTAGAGGCCTGGTGCACGGAATTCGTGCATGGGTAGGGTCCCTAGGCCTGGCGGGCGATCGGGGCCGATAGGGGCCTTCTGGCTGCCAGCCGGGGCCTTCCTTCGTTCCACACCGTCCCCTGGTGGTCAGCGCACATCATAGCGAGCGATCAAACTCCCAGTCCGTCAAACTCCCAAAGGAACACTTTGTATATTAGGCTTTTACACCTATCTATGCAAAGTGTCCCCTCAGGCGTTCGACCAGGAGACCTGGAGTTCAATCGCTCACTGTGACATGTGCTGACCACCAGGGGGCGGCGCAGAATGAAAGCAGGCCCTGGCCAGCAGCCAGCAGCCGCTAGGGACCCTACCCATGCATGAATTTCATGCACTGGGACTCTAGTTCTGATATATGCCTTAAAATTATACTGTAAATCCCAAGAGTAAAAGGAAGTCAAAAATCATCATGCTATCCTCGATTTCCTCATCTCTAAATGAGGGATGATAAAAGCATCTACCTAATAGGATTATTACGAAGTTAAATGAGACCATACAGTGCTGGCGCAGGGGAGGGACACGATACATCTTAGCGTATTGCCATGGCCTGTACAGACCTGCTGAAACACATCCTCTTTGGGGTCCCGTTTGGTCCCCGAGTGCAGGGTGGGCGCTGTCCCCTCGCTGTCGCTGGTGACGGAAGACCTGCACTCTGGGCCGTGCAGCAGGTCATCCCACAGCATGTCCTCCGTCTCCGAGTCGTGGCGGGTGCTCTCGGAGTCTCTTCTCGACACGTTGAGGCTGCGAGAGCCGCCACTCACGCCAGATCGAGAGCCCTTTAAAGGAAAACAAAGGTGTGCTCTCACTCATGTTTAGAAGCTGTCACGTATCTGAAAAATGGTAACACGCGTTACGGCGACGGCAGCAAGCTTTCCGCCGTCAGTCACAAGGCTTCACTCACAGGACGGACATGCTCCCCCTCTGGATCACATTCCCACGCACAGCATGCCCTTAGCCTTCGTGATGGGACGCCCCGCTCCCACCTCCTAGGGGTCCTTTCCCAACAGCCTGTCCCCATCAGAGTTAAACTCCACTTGTCAGGCGAAGATTAAGCAAGCTTCTCCTTCCCTGAGCTTCACCTATGATAGTACAAGATTAGGTCAAAACGGGGGCGGTTAGTGAAGGGTCAAGGGGGCCAAATATACGGCGACGGAAGACTGTGGGTGGTGAGCACACCATGCATATACAGATCATGTGTCATAGAAACGCACACTTGAAACCTGTATAATCTTATTAACTGAGGTAGCCCCAATAAATCTCATCAGAAAACAAAGCAGTGAAAAAATAAACAAAAAGAGTAGTTCAGAATGAAGAGTTCATTCTCTTTCTGGGCGAGAAGCTGTTAGGTGGACAGAGGTGGAGGCAGAGGCGGGGCAGGCAGGCGTAAACACCGCTTTGGAACACCTACGAGGAGAAAGCCACCGCACGTGAACACGCTCGCTCCAGGGACCCCTTACCTGGCTGAAGGCTGCCGACTCGAATTCGGACTCGGCCAGACTGTCGGAATCCCGCATGAAATGACACCACTTGGCGGTGGTTTTCGCTACCTGCCAATTAAAGCCAGCGAACGAGAGGAAACGTGTTAAACCCGGTGTGACTACTGGATGACTTCGAAGTTCATGCCCAGGCGTTCACAAACTAAAATGAAAGCCACCTGAGAGCTGATGTGCCTCGGGAGGAGCGACTTCCTACTCCTGACTTCGCAGCCGTTGTCGCTGGAGGCCCCTTCCACGCTCCGGCGCAGCAGCATCATCTGTGTCCGGGCTTCCCCGTCCTCCTCGCTTGACAGGTCATCATCCGACACGCCGTTCCCCACGCGCCGGAGCGCCTCCTGCGGAGACAGCAGTTCCTCCCAGGGGCCGCGCCACACACGCCACCCGGCAAAACCCAGGACGCAGTGAAAGGCAACGCCGCCACAACCCAACAGGCCCTGCAGCGCCCGACCGCGACACAGGGCACACTGAACTTGACACTGAACAGTCATGAGGCTACGGGGCGGCGAGCAGCACGGGCAGGAGTCCAGCCCTGAGCCTGAACCCCGCCCGGCCACCGCAGGCAAGTTCGTGCGTTTCTGGGGCTCGGTTTCCTCCTCTGAAAAGCAACGACGGGCCAAGCGCCCGTGTCGCAGGCCTGTCGAAAAAATGGCACGAGCCTCTCCGGGCAGAGGCCTGGAAGAGGGCCCGGTTGTAGGAACGACTCAAAAACGTTAGCTACTTTTGTGATTACGGAATGTCACCGTTCAACAAGTGAGAACCAGTTTTCAAGGTAAAGCAGCGGTCCGTCTTAGACGCAGAGCAGAACGGCTCTCCCTAAATCTAGAAGGCGGGTCCCACACCTCCCACGGGCCCACTGCCTCTCTGGACGCTGACGGCGCCCCTGCACGCAGCCCGCGAGGGCTGGTCGGCAGCAGGTGCAGTCAAACCTCGAGTCCCCGAAATGCGGAGGCTAATCCAGTCTTACAGCCCCGTTCACGTCCTGGGCCTGTCTCGGCCGCTTACTTGTTAAGACGAAGTGCACACGCCCATTGGCGTGACTGCCCATCTCTCGCGCGCGGTGTCGGAACGGAAGCATGTCACACGGGAAAGAAAAGATCCTGCTGGACTTACACCCGCCGGTCTTACCCTGCGGCCCTTCTCTCCGTCGGAAAGCTTGGCTTTCTCCGCTGTTGGCCACGTTTTAACCTCTGGTCGCGCTTGTCGCTTCTTAATGATGGGACGCAGGTAGCCGGTGTCCTTGTTGGTTTCAGTCCCTTTGTTACATATTAATTTTACTCTTTTAGTCCTATTTTTTAAAAAAGAAGAAAGATGACTGACGAGCATTCTGAAATGAGCATCTTCCATGCAATCCAGTAAATTCGGGATTTTACTCTAAAAAGCTAGAAAATTCAAACGCCATCATGTTTAGACTTCTCACTCGCTGAGGTGGAGAAAGAATGATTACCCCCCTCCCCCCTCAACCTCATTCCTCTCCCCCCCTCCCCCGGCCCCATCTCCGAAGATTCGGGTCAGTTCCCTGAGAGGAAGCAGGTGCCCAGGCTTCTCCACTTTCCCTCAAACACAAACGGCCCCTCCCTCCCACCGCCTGACGCAACACTTTGTAGGTCCGTCCCTCTCCTGTGCCTCAGAGGCCGGCATCGCTCGGCTCCTGCGTGGCTCCTGCTGGCTCCCCCGCTCTAGAATGACCGCTCCCCCTGCGGGTGCCTGGCCTGCGGCCAGCATGCGGTCATGTAACACCTGTGCCGTGACCGCCGAGTGGGGGAGCCAGGGCCCAGCACGATGCTCAGGAAGGAGAACTCTCACACACCAGCTAAAGAGGGCAAATATCTCTCTGGGAAAACATGTGAACACACTTCATCTTCAAAGTGGCCACTAAAAGAACTTGGCTTTCGAGTCACACTCATCAACACGCGGCCAGGCAGTCTTGCTCTGAGTCCTACGTGTGCGGTCACAGCCTGCAGGGCTCGCGGAGGGAGGACGTCTTGGACCACTTCCCTCCGTCCACCGCCCCTCACGCCAGCTCCGCCTCCTCTCCCCCAGGCGGCCGCCCGCAGACACTGAAACGACCTCATCTCTTCCAAATCCTTCTTCCCTCGTGATGATGGTGCGCCTGGCTTAGGACAGTTACCCGTTCGGGGTGGTTATGCTGCCGTCATCTCGTGGTCGGCACATCACTAAAGGCCCAGCAGACGGGAACATGTGTGGTAGGTCACCGGGCTTGCAGGTAGCCTGACGGACAGTGGGGACTTGCTGAGAGCCTCGAAAACCACCCCGCGATGATAATGTGCCTGCACGGGTTCGCCAGAGCCGGAGCGGATTCTGCGCCACGCACACACTAATGTGGAGGCGGCATCACGCAAACATTCCAGCGTAAGGGATTCTCACCTGTTGCCAAAGAGAGTCCCCCAAAAGCCGCTGGCGAGGGGTCCAGGGTCCACCGTTTCCACCCCTCTGACTTTATCAGAGGAGTTATTTCCATGTTCTCGGCTCCCGTCACCATTCACAGTTTTTCGTAATTTTCTATAAAAAAACACACACATTCCAACACTTCAGATTACTCAAGACCTTTTCTATTTCGGCCCAAAATATCCCCTCCAGAAAATGGTCCTAACGGCTGCCACCTGAAAATTAGGATGACGAACTTTCTGTAACGAGGATCAATTAGCAGGGATGTTTCTGATGTCAGGGCAAAAAGAGGCTCCAGACAAAGAAAGACCTGTGCTGTCCTCCTGTTCCACCCTTAGGAAAACAGGACTGCTGTTCAACAACTCTGCAGGACAACGGCTTTCACCTGCGTGACACAGTCCTTCCGGATGATGCCCGTAAGTTCGGATGTCGGAAATCTACCCATTTGGCACGTGTAGCCAGGAGAGCACAACCTAACAGCGGCTGGTCACTTAGTACTGCTCTCCCATGTGGTGAAAGGACGCGCCCTATAAATAACACCGAGACACAGCACAGCATTCGGTTTCCTCAGCAAACATTACATCAACTGACCCGAATGTTCAAGGAATCTTCTTTTGGGGGAAAAAAAATGTTTTGAAAATAATACTCAAAAAGGAATAATACTAAAAGATAAGAATAAATATGTTGAAATTCATTACACCGAGTGGAAATAATCTTACTTAGTACCCGCTTAGGGAAACAAAAATCTACAGATACTCTGCGGAAAATAATAGCACATACGCCTCAGAGACCTTTAACAATGTCAAAGCCCGCACATAGCACCTAACCAATCACGACATGAAGTCAACGTGGAGACAAGGCAAATCAATCTTCATTAGAAGTTTAGAGCACTTGGAAATCCATTCTTACTATGCATATTGAGACAAGGTGAAATTTTTAGTAGCAGTAACCCAACTGCATTAAAATCCTCATTTATAGTGAATTTTCACCAAATTTTGATTAAGACTGAATTCTGTAGAAGAATGCTTTTTCAAAATCATTATTGGATATATTTAATAAATAATAATATAGAAATAGTGTAAGAATTTCCTTTTAAGCAACTGTACTGAATGACAAAGTCCTGCTGCGATTAAAAATTCATGACAATGCCCTAACCAGTGTGGCTCAGTGGATAGAGTGTCGGCCTGCGGACTGAAGGGTCCCGGGTTCGATTCCGGTCAAGGGCATGTACCTGGGTTGCGGGCACATCCCCAGTAGGGGGTGTGCAGGAGGCAGCTGATCAATGATTCTCTCTCATCGATGTTTCTAACTCTCTATCCCTCTCCCTTCCTCTCTGTAAAAAATCAATAAAATATATAATTTTAAAAATTCCTGACAAGCCTTCTTAGCAACTGGGAGAAAAGTGAAAAGCAAAGCATTCTTTTCTTTGTTAGCCAAAAAATAATAATAAACGCATGCAAACGGGAAGATTTTTTTTATCACTTTAATCGAAGGTTTCTCAGTATCTACAGGGCCTCTCCCAGAACATACCCGACTACACGTGCACGTCGCCGCTCACCTCCTTCTCCGACTCCCATTGCTTCCCGACGGCCTCGCGATCTGCGTAGACACGATCTGACAGTGGACGGTTCCCATGAGCAGCATAAGGCACAAGGGCCCAAGGACTTCACTCACATTCACAATGGGCATCATCAAATACAACACAAGTGCTAGCACTGGAGAGAAGAGGTGTCAAAATGGAAAGCGTTATGGGTCGTCTTAAAAAACAATTCTAAGAAGTCTATAAATTATTTCTACAAAAAGCTATCGTTCTACCAAGTACACCAGTAACAGCACACAAGTCCCTACCCCGCAATCTGCCTGCACATTAGCTGAGTGAGAAGGGGAGCCCTTTCTGGCCGTGCGAGCCCCAGAATCACCACACGAGTCAATGGTGCAGAACGTGCAGTGCAGACATAGACCACGGGGTTTATGAGACCTAACACATGACTTATCTCAACACAAGAGAAACTCCTCGATAACCAACACGTGGGGAAAATGGAGCTTTCTCTTTACAAGTGACCAAAGAAATGCACATTAAAGGATCACGATACTATTTTTTACAATAATTCTTTAATGTACAATACTACTTTTTGTGTATCAAATTAGGTAACAATTTTTTAATCTATAATAATAAAAGCAGAAAACGCTAATTAGACCGGACAGCCAAACTTCCGGACGAAGCCGGGGCTTCAGGGGCCGAGGCAAGCCGCTGTAGCTGCAAGGGCCAAGCCCCTTGCACAAATCTCCTGCCCCGGGCCTCTCGTGTATAATAATGCTGCTAGGACTATGGTAAAACAGGCACCCTCACTCACTATTTTCCAGAAGAACTGTGTCACCAAC
The DNA here is from genome assembly GCA_026230045.1 of Corynorhinus townsendii. NCBI lineage: Eukaryota > Metazoa > Chordata > Mammalia > Chiroptera > Vespertilionidae > Corynorhinus > Corynorhinus townsendii. The sequence goes on from JAPDVU010000013.1 coordinate 8,280,508, forward strand.
AATTTCACTATACAAGGTGGGCAAATGTAGGTTTATAGCTGTTTATATTGAAACACACAATAATTAATAAATAATAATACAAGAGTAAACGGTTTCATGTACTCACAACTGTAAACCTACTTGTGCCCACTCGGTATGTACTAAAATCCTTAAAGTGTTGACACTCTGGTCTGTCAATTCTGTTTCAGAAAATAAGTGCTAAAGAAATAATATAAAATATGGAAAATTTTGTTCATGGTGGTATTATTAAAAGAAAAAAATCAGAAATAACTTAAATGCTCACAAGTTGGAAACAGTTATGTAAATTATGGATCTATACAATTTTATATAATGGAATACTGAGCAACTATAAGAAGGTATTTACGATAAACCCACATGACAGACTACTATAAAGACATTAAAATGAGCCCTAGCCAGTTTGGCTCAGTGGATAGAGCATCAGCCTACAGACCAAAGGGACCCAGGTTTGATTCTGGTCAAGGGCACATACCTTGGTTGCAGGCTCCTCCCCAGCCCCAGCCCTGGTCAGGGCTTGTGCAGGAGGCAACCAATCGATGTATTTTTCTCACATCGGTATTTCTCTCTGTCTTTCCCTCTCTCTTCACTCTCCCTAAAAATCAATAGAAAAATATCCTCAGGTGAGGGATTAACAACAACAAAAAAAGACATTAAAATATGCCCTATATTGGAATATTATACAACCATTAAAATGACAGTTACGAAGACTTCATCGCAATTAAATGAAATTTAAAATTCAGGGCCTTATTCCCACTAACTACATTTCGAGCACCCAGTAGCCACGTGGCCAGCAGTTGCTGTGCTGAGCACTGTGGGTACAGAACATTTCCTTTGGCACAGAAATTCCACTGGGCAGCACTGTCATGACTTTAGAAAACGAAACTTAGAGATTTGTAAATTCACAAATAGTTTTGTCATTTTACCACTTAATTTAAAAAAATCAAATCTAATTTAGTACCAAATACTAAAATCCCTCAAAATCCTTTCACCCAACGCAACCTCCAGTACTCTGTGTTCTAACCCAGGTCTTTTTGCACAGGTGCAACCACAGTGTCCACTGCCCACCTGCAGAAGGCATCCCTGGCCGGCAATGGCCACAGAGTGCTAAAGAGGACATCCTGGAAAGAAACCAAGATGGCAGCATAGGTAAACACCTAAACTGCTGCCTCGCACAACCATTTCAAAACTACAACTAAAAGACAAAACGGACATCATCCAGAACCACAGGAAGGCTGGCTGAGTGGAAAGTCTACAACTAGAAGGAAAGAGGAAAGCACACTGAGACCCAGAGGAGCTGCAGGAGGCAGAGGTACTGAGACGTGCACATGAGAGGACTGGCAACTGAGTGCGCAGGTGGCTTTCTCAAGCGGGAGGGAGACAAAAGCTCCCGACTGCACTGAACTCCAGTTCTAGGTGAGACTCTGGGGACCCAGACTCATTTGGGAAGAAACTGGTCTGTCTGGCAGCAGCAGAACTCAAGGGCGGCTTTCTCTCAGAGGTGCTTGCAGCGATTACCATGGGACACTGAGATACAGGGGCCTATTAGGGCAGGGCTGAAGGAAACCAATGCTGTCTGCTCCGTCCTGAGACTCCGCCCCATCCAAGCTGAGCGCAGAGGCTTTTGCAAGTCTTGTCTCATAAGGGTGTCTCCAGCACAGAAGTTCTCTCAGCGTAGACACAGATGATCCTCACAGCCAATTGGCCTGGAGGTCAATTCCTCCCAGTGATACCAACAACAATCAAGGCTTAACTACAACAAGGCTGTGCACACAGCCCACAAAGGGGTGCACCAAGAGTGTCCACCTCAGGTAACTGGGGAGGCTGAGCCACTGGGCCCTATAGGACACCTAGCACACAAAGCGACTCTATCAATTCAGGGAAGCAGCCAAAATGTGGAGACAAAGAAACAGATCACAAATGAAAGAAATGGAAGAAAGCAAATGACTGGATATAGAGTTCAAAACCACGGTTATAAGGTTTTTCAAGAATTTCCTAGAAAAGGCCGATAAATTTAGCGAGACCCTCAAGGATATGAAAAAGGACCAACTAGAAATTAAGCATACACTGACTAAAATAAAAAATATTATACAGAGACCCAACTGTAGACTAGAGGAACGCAAGAATCAAGTCAAAGAAAGGGAGTGGACTGACAATTCTCAGGGGGAAAGGGGTGTGGGGGTGCGGGAAGAGACTGGACAAAAATCGTACACCTCTGGATGAGGACAGTGGTAGGGGGGGTGCGGGAGTAAGGGCAGAGGGTGGGGTGGGAACTGGGTGGAGGGGAGCTAGGGGGGAAAAAGAGGAACAATTGTAATAATCTGAACAATAAAGATTTATTAAATTAAAAAATAATAATAATACACACACACACAAAAGGACATTCTGGTCGCTGCACAGTGAGGAGAGGGAAATGATGTGTAACAGACAAATGAGAATAGATTCCTGCGGCCGTGACTGGGGAGGGCGGGGCTGTTTGGAAAGCAGAGGGCGGATGCCTCTCTGTGGAAGTGGCATCTTCCATCGGGGCTGAGAACTTCGCGATGAGGAAAAGGACAGCCCCGTGAAAGCCTTAGGTTTGTTTCAGAGAGAAAAGCTCCGTGTGAGGAACAGAAAAAAGGCCATTACATGTAGGTGGAGCACGGAGGAGAGCGGTAAGACATGACATCCAGAGGCTAGCAGTTACAGGTCCCCGAGGGCATTGCGGGCCACGGTGAGGAGTTGGGTCTTTGCTTTACAGGCAGTGAGAAATCACTAGAGGGTTCGAAGCGGGAAAATGACATGATATGGTTCGTGTGTTAAAGGATTCCTCCACGTGCTGTGCAAAGAAGGGCTGGAGGGAAGAGGACTCAGAGCAGACGCATCCCAGGGGCCCAAGCAGAGGGGGCCGGTGCTGGGGACCACGATCGCTCGAGACAGATAAACGGAGTCAAGACGTATTTTGGAGGTTGAGCTTACAAGCTTGGGGACAGGTTGGATGTGAGCGTTGATGGCAGGGAAGACTAGAAAGACAGTATTTCACTTGAAAACTGAAAACTGGGTGCTTGATGACATCATCTAAGGAAATGCAAGTCCTAAAAAGGAACAAGCTTGTACCAAAAAGAAAGAAGTTTGGGGATAAAAAAATCTAGAGTTCCATGATGACTACGTTCAAGACACCTACGACATCGCCTCGACATGCCGAGCCAGCACTGGCATTTACGAGTCTGCAGCTCAGCAGAGGGGTCTGAAGATACACATTGGAGAACCATCAGCGTAGCCACTATATTTAAAGCGATGGGACTTGAGAATACCTAGAGGTGAGAAGAGCATCGGGGATCCCACCTGGAGGTGACCCAGCCGTCAGTGCCCGACAGAGGAAAAGACAGAGAGGCCTGGCCGTGAGGCAGGTGGGCGAGAAGAGGGTTAGACTATGGTGTCTGCTCTGTCTGAGCAAAATTTTCAGATGAACTCAAACGCTGTATGTCCCTATGTCCCTTCATTTCTCTGCACTTTCAGCCATCAGATGCAAGGGCCAATGTAAGAACGGTAAGGTCCGTGCCACCTAACAGCAAAAAGAAATGGGCATAAGTTCCTCCAGTTCCTCCAATTACCTTGCATGAGGTAGAGCAGTAGCAGCCAAACGAAGATCTTTAGAGAGGTAACCTGGATCCACCAGCTGCTGAACAACGGGAAGAACACCACTCGCACCAGCCCCTTCCGCGTCAGGGATGTCCACGGGATCTCAGGTTTGGCTTTGGCAAATGTTGAGCCTTTAAGTGGGCAATAAAACAAAACATCAAACATTTGCATACACTGTACACAGATGCCCACTTGTAACACTCTATTATAAACAGGTGAGTGCAAAAATCAGCACATAGGAAAATCAGCATGTAGCCTAGCAAAAAGAATCCTCTTAGAGGTAATACCTTACGCCTCAGATGTAACAACTTCTTGCCTCAGTCATGAGGACACAAGCTCAAAGTGAGTCAGGCTCACCTGAATGGTATACAGCGCTGCCTATTTGTCTTAATTATCAGTCCATCCCTCCTGACTCATGTGGAAAACCATGTAAAGTGTGGAGCCACACAGTACTTAAGCAAAGTGGGGGGAATGCCAACGCCTGAATGGTGAGGTAAGAAGATCACTTTGGGAAATTCAATACATTATCACGTAGAGACGATAGCTGAAAGTAACCTTCAGTACCATACCTACACTAATAATAGAGAAAGATGCAAATTGACTGTACCTGTGCGACGCCCACCAGCCAATCAGGAGTATGCAAATTAACTCCAAGATGGTGGGTTAATTTGCATACGCAGGCGCCAAGTGGCCGGGGGGCGGGCAACGACGCAGGCGTTCCACACTGCCCCAGCCGCTCGGGGCCTCTGGGTAGCGTGGGGAGGCGGAAAAGTGGCTCCGGGCCAGAGCAAAGGCAGAGAGGCGGCTCCGGTCAGGAGCGAAGGCGGTGCCGGCAGCCAGGGGAAGGAAGGCCCATTCTCGCACGAATCTTCGTGCATAGGCCTCTAGTGAACTAATAACACACCTGAGAAATCAGCCCAATTTAGAACTCACCTCTGATCAAGTCAACGTCAATCAAGTCTGCCTTTATGTGACCCATCTTCTTTGGTTTGTTTTTGAAGCCCTGGGATGGAAGAGAAACAGGAGTAAAGAAAAGCAGCCCTTTAAATGCAAAAGGTAAGCTTATGTTCCTTCTTCTCTGTGACTGACTCCCTCTAACTGGAGATGCGTAGTCCTCGCGCTCCTTAAAGGAACTGGTCCTTTCTAGACTTTGCACCTACGTTAGAAGATGAAAATTAGCATTGACCAGCGATAAATACCAAACTATGAAAAGCTCCCTTAGCAACAGACACACATTCATTCATTCATTCATTCAATCATTCAATCAACAAATATTCAAGGTGCGTCTTCCATATGCCAGCCACTCTCCTGGAGCTGGGAAGACAGCAGTGAGGGTCATCATGGCTCCGTCTTCGAAGGCTGGACAGGATAGAAGGGGAGACATACACTAAAGCCAAATGTATGGGGTCCTCCGTAAATGCCCGACCCTCCCTCACCATTTTTTCTTTCCTAAGGGAATAGAGGTCATTAATAAATTTATCACCACTGTGCCCAGGAGCAAGTCAATATACACTCTTGTATGTGTTTGTGCTGAGGAAGAAGAAAAAGCACACGCCATGCTTTTGCTTCCGGGTCCCTGTGCTTTCTCCAGCACCTTCCGTAGTGGGTGTGATCAGAGGAAACGCGCCAGGAACCGTCTGAGCACCCTACACATACTCATGTAAACTTGCTTCCTGCTTCCGGCCCTGCCCACTGTCCTGGGAAGCAGGTCCTTTGCTTAGGCTCCCTTTATAGATGAGGAGACCAAGGCGCAGAGATTCTAAGCCCAACATTCTCACTGCAGACCACCAGGCACCCTGCCTCTCCCGACGGGACCCAGTGCCTGCCTGATCAACGTGTGGGAGGTTTGGTTCGAGATTGCTTGCCTCTGAAAGGCTCAGTGAGTGACGCCTGGGAGCTGGGAGTGAATTTCCGAATTGGCCACTAGCGCTGCCCAGCAGCCCAGGAAAAGGCCCCGGGGGAGAATCAGCACAGGCTGCTCCAGGCGGCAGAGGAGGGTCTGCAGACTCTGCAGAGCCCAGCCCGGGCTGCCCCAGCCCTCTCTCACTGCCCCTGTTTAAACAAATAACATGCAGGGAGCCGCAGCTGCCACCCAGAGGAGCTGCCCTGCCCATCTTACTCCCCAAACCTCTGGCGGGTTCGGGCTGGCAACAACCTTTGGGCTGGGCCTAAACAGCACTGTGCCCTAAAGGCACCGTGTGCAAGGATAACAGGAAGGCAGGTAACAAGACGAGGGGACGGAAAGGCAAGCGCGGTTTAGAATTAGCATCACTGATGAGCCGGGCTGCCCCTGTAGAAATGGCTGCCTTCCGCTATGTGATGGGTCCCCTTCCCTTTCTCCTAAGTAGCCCTGGCCTCTGCCTCCTGATTGGGACACTAGCTGGGTTTCTGCCTGAATCCGTGCTTCCCCACTAGCTATGCTTTTTTAAATCTGAAATAAATGCTGTTGCCTTTTCACCTTGGCCTTTTTTTTTTTTTTCCAAATATTTTTATCGATTTCAGAGAGGAAGGGAGAGGGAGGGAGAGAGAGAAACATCAATGATGAGAGAGAATCATTGATCGGCTGCCTCCTGCACGCCCCCTACTGGGGATCGAGCCCACAACCCCAGCATGTGCCCTTGACCGGAATCAAACCCGGGACCTTTCAGTCCACAGGCTCTATCCATTGAGCCAAACCGGATAGAGCTGGCCTTTCATTTTTAAGTTAATACCCTCAACACAACTGCAACATTTGGCTGATGTAGTTCCTACCTTTAAGCAGAGGGATGAAAGCATTGCGGGGGGGGGGGGGGGGTGACTGCCCTAATGTACTCTATTTAAGAAGGAATAAACGATCAGTAAACGCTGCAATACATCTCAACCTCTTCGTGTCTGAAATTTCCATTGTATCGCCATTAAAAGAATCAAACTCCAGAGCCAGGCACAGAAGAGGAAGTCACCGCTGACTGAGGGCGCATGATGAACAAGAGGACCGCGGCAAGGCAGGCCAGCACTCAGGAACATGTTCTAACTCGGGCTCAGAAGCCCAAGGAAGGTCCGCAAAGGGAGCGATCTAGCCTGAGACCCAGAGGATGGATAGGAATTTGCCAAGATGGCCATGGGTATGTGTGGCAAAAGGGGGGATCCGGAAAAGAACTATGACATAGCGTGACGCAAGCTAAAGGAATGTCAGGAAGAGAAGATTAGAATCAAGCTAAGAACGCCAGTTTACTGGAAGGGATACTAGGAAGTCAGAGAACAGTTTTAAGTACAAGAAAAACGATCGGATTTGTGTGGAAACATTAACAGGATCACAGCAAGCCAGCTTCGGTGAGGATGAGGGGCGAGGGGAAGCAGAGGCAGAGGAAACTGAAGTTGAAAAAGCTCCTCCGGTCACCCAGAGCAGAGTCGCCAAGTTTACCTGGGAAGGCCAGGCGGGATGTCAGGCCTGTGGGCTCCGCGGTCTCGGGGCAGCCCCCCCACTCAGTGGCTGCTCAGACGCAGCCGATACACAGGGAGCACCCAGGCCGCTGTGCTCGGCGGAGGCGGCCAGACCGGGTCATCAGAAGCATGAATTGGGTAAAGTTTTACCTCAAAAGATATTAGAAGTAGAATCCAGAAGTTCCGGTCATTGAAAATGTGGATCGGTGTGCAGGCGAAGCCACAGCCTGGGCCCTCTAGCTCCTCAGTGAATAGGGAAGACAAGAGAAGGGACAGGGCCATTGGGCTCACATTCTTCTCACCCAGCCTGAAGTCTGTGGGGAAGAAGTCTCCTCCCACAGGAAGGACTGCAAGTCACATGACCACACAGCCATCTTCTTGCGGGACGTTGGGATACCCACCTATCAACATGGATATTTACTTCTATAGCTATGAGTCTATCTCAAACATATTCCATATATCTTATTACTCAGGTAATTTCATTTAATATACTTTCCATTTTTAGAGTCTTATTAAAATAATACTTATATTACAAGGCTAATCAAAAATACACACACACACACACACACACACACCTCTTCCTAACCTCACCCTTCCTTACCCATGATTCCTACTTCCTGGCTATTTCTTCTTTTTTACTTCTAAACAAGAGGTGCATAGTGCTTTCTTCAATTTTAGACGCTACCCATTCCTTTCTTACTGCTGAAGATGAGGAGCTAGCTCTCTTAGCCTTCTGTGCCTTGGTTCCTTCCCTAGGAAATGGGAACGATAATATATCTATCTCATAGGATTGAGGTAAGGAGCAATTAAGGGGGGAGGTAGGGGGGTGTTTGTATGCAGTATTTAGAATACCAGACACACACTACATGCTAAGTGTTAATGATTAGTACACCACCAAACATGCACACACACATGCCCCACGTGAACTACAGTTTCCCCCATACAGTTTTAGCACAATTTTAGTTCAGTCAACGCATGTTGTTTTGAGTGTTAAGATCACATACTGTTCCCAGCTAAGCCAAGTAGTAAACAATGATTGTATGTCCTTTCTTAAAAAATTTTTGTCCTAGAATTGATTGCCTTCTTTTTTTCACTCACTTAATTTTATCTCTATATACTACTAACTAGAGGCCTGGTGCACAAAATTCGTGCATGGAGGGGTGTGTCCCTCAGTCCAGCCTGCACCCTCTCCAATCTGGGACCCCTCGAGGGATGTCCGACTGCCTGTTTAGGCCAGATCTCGGTAGTCGGACATCCCTCTCACAATCCAGGACTGCTGGCTCCCAACTGCTCGCCTGCCTGCTTTCCTGATTGCCCCTAACTGCTTCTGCCTGCCAGCCTGATCACCCCCTAACCACTCCCCTGCCAGCCTGATTGATGCCTAACTGCTCCCCTGCCAGCCTGATTGCCCCTAAATGCCCTCCTGTGCAGGCCTGGGTCACCCCCAACTTCCCTCTTCTGCAGGCTTGATCGCCCCAACTGCTCTCCCTTGCAGGCCTGTTCACTCCCAACTGCCCTCCCCTGCTGGCCATCTTGTGGTGGCCATCTTGTACCCACATGGGGGCAGCCATCTTGTGTGTTGGAGTGACAGTCAATTTGCACATTACTCTTTTATTAGATAGGATTCCTCTTAAAACACTCTACAAGGTTACAAACCTCCCAATATGGTCGAACATAGCAAGCCTTGACACGGTCTACATCACAGTCTCCCACCCTCCTGCCCCTGTGGTGGGGCTGTTTCCCGGCCTGATATGAACTGTCGCCCGTGGACATCTCTTCATGATCCCAGAAGTCCCCTTCCATCTCTGTGTTGGTTACCCTCTTTCCTGATGTTATGGATTCCTCTGTTTTGGTTTCCTCGTTCATTACAATCCATGTGCTCCCCTGCTTTCTGAGAAGGGGCATGGGTGATACTTTTTTTTGAGACTTTGAAAGTCTCAGTATATCTTCCTGTAGTACCTTCACACCTGGCTAACAGCTGGGGGTGAGGGTGGGGGAAGGAGGCATAAAGTTTTAGGTTGAAAATCATTTTGTGTCAGAATTTCGAAGGCTCCATTGTCTTCTGGCTTCCAACTGAGCTAAAAGATGCTACTGCGAGGCCCAATGGAATTCTGACTCGCAATTTCTGTATGTGATTTGGCCACGCTACCCAAGGCAATATTCAGATACAATGCAATCCCCCACCAAAATCCCACTGTCACTCTTTAAAGAAATAGACTGAGAAATCATCAGATTTGTATGTAACCAACCACAAAAGACCCTGAAAAGCCAAAGCAATCCTGAGAAAAAAGAATGAGACTGGAAGTATCACACTACCTGACTTCCAATTATACCACAGAGCTACGATAATCTAAACAGCCTGGTGTGGGCCGAAACACAGATGCACAGATCAATGAACAGCATTCAGAGCCCAGAAATAAAGCAACCGGTGTACAGGCAGACAATTTTGGACAAGAAAGACTCTTCAACAAGGGGCGCTGGGAAAGCTGGAAAGCAACATGTGAAAGAATGAAACTAGATCAGTTTGTCGCCATGTGCAAAAATTAATTCAAAACAGGTCAAAACCTAAATTTATCTGAAACGATAAATAGAAGAAAACATAGGTACTAAACTTATGGCCCTTGGTCACAGAGAACATCTAATGAATTGAAACCCAAAGACAAGGGAAGTGAAGTTCCTAAAAATATATAACTTTCCAAACTGGACCATGAAGAAATGGAAAGCCTGACTAGACCGATCAACAGTAAGTAAGTTGAAACCGTAGTCAAAAAACTTCCAAAAAAAGCAAAGTCCGAGACTAGATGGCTTCACTGATGAGTGTAATGCCCGTCTTTCCAAACATCTGAAGAAGAGGGCAATACTTCCGAACTCATTTTACACGGCCAATGTTACCCTGATACCAAAAACAAAGAAACAGTATCCAGGTCTATAAACCTAATAATTATATCCTGAAAACCAGTGTTCTACTGACTCGTCATCACCTGTTTTATCTCCTTCCTTCTTTCCTTTTTCAATAGTTGGTGATCTTCCTTTACCCACTTACACTTGAGAGCAGGCACTAACGTGCTGAATACAAGTCCGTGTGCAGTGGGCGGAGCATGCTGGGCAGCGGGGCCCCACAGTGGAGGGGCAGCCAGCCATTTCCCCTCCAGGCTCCCGCCGTCTTTTCTCTTGGGTCGGTTTCTAGAAACAGAAATCCCAGCCTTCTGTTTGGAGATTAGAAAGCTGCCCACCACTTGTTTACTTCATCTCCGTCAATAAAACAGTCTTTCGCCCCACTCTCGGTTGTGACTGGTGTTCCAGAATCCAGACGGCTCTGGTGTGGCCTCTCCAGAGAGCACGCTCAGATCCAACCTTCGGTCAGAGGAAGATCAGGTAGAAGAAGAGAGCCTGAGGATGGGCCTCCCGCCCCTTATCCAGATGCTCCAGCAACCCCGTTTTCCTGTTTTCAGTCCTCCCTCCTTCCTGCAGATAACCTGACGCATCCAATTCCTGAGTCTTTCGAAAATTAAATACAAGGGCTTTAAACAGGGAGTTCACTTGGTGTGTTTTTTTCTTTTATCTTTATTGTTAAAAGTATTACAGATGTCCCCTCCCCACTTTCTTCCATTTGTCCTTTATTGTCATTCCCTACTATAAACACTTTACATTATACTTCCTTCACTTTCCAACTTTTCCAATTGTGTCACTAGCTCTCGTGGCTGCCGTCTTCCCTCCCTCCCTTTTAGTCCATGGGGCTGACCCCTTTTTCTTATTTGTTGTTTAGAAGGCTCTCGCAACAGATCAGATGGAGATGCACGCACACATTCAAACTGTCACCGCTGGTGAGGAATCTCATCTGTCATGTACCCAGCACCCACTTAAACAAAATACGACAAATACAGCTGAAGTTCCTCTATGCTTACGATTAGGCTTTTTAAATTTTCTAGGTAAAAATCATGTCATTTTCAAACACCGATTTTTGTTATTCTAATATTAGAGAAAATTTAAAGAAAAATACTTTATTATTTCTACTTATTTTTAATTAAATTTATTGAGGTGACATTGGTTAAGAGGACCATATAGGTCTGAAGTATACATTTCTGTGATCCTTGATCTGTATACTGCATTAAAAAATGTTTTAAAAATAAGAGCTAAGTGCCCTGGCTGGGTGGCTCAGCTGGTTGGAGCATTGTCCTGTCCTGTTTACCAAAGAATGTGGGTTCGATTCCCAGTCAGAGCTCATGCCTAGGCTGCAGGTTCTATCCCTGGTCCAGGCACGTATGGGAGGCAGCCAATCGGTATCTCTCTCTCACATGGATGTGTGTGTGTCTCTCTCCCTTTTTCTCTCTGTAGAGACACAGGCAATGGTGTGATGAAGGCTGTTGTGGGGGTGGGGGTGGGGGCAGGGTGGAGGGCATCAATGGGGAATAAAAAAGGGGACATCTATAATACTTTCAACAATAAAGGTAATTTTTTAAAAAGAGAGAGAGCCAGCCCTGCTGGTGTGGCTCAGTGGCTGAGCACCGACCTATAAACCAAGAGGTCACAGTTCAATTTCCTGTCAGAGCATGTGCCTTCAATCCCCAGTAGGGGGCATGCAGGAGGCAACCAATCAATGATACTCTTATCATTGATGTTTCTATCTCTCTCCCCCTTCCTCTCTGAAATCAATAAAAATATAATTTAAAAAACGTTTTAAAAGAGAGAAAGATCGATGAAAGCACATACTTGGGTGAGGATTTAAATAAATTGATAAATTAATAGATTAATAAAGTAACTAATTAAAGACTAAAGTAATTAATTAATTAAAGACTAACTAATTAGAATATTTTGTCCATCTTAGCAAATATATCTCAAACAGCCTGTTAAATAGTAGTAATAGCGGCCATTCTTGTTTTATTCATTTTTGGGTGGGGAACTAAGTTGAGCTTCGTTACTGAAAATAATGTTAGACCTTAGACTTAATATACTCTCTCAATTAAGAAATTTTAGGAGACAATTTTCATTGGGAATATGTCTTTCTTGTATACAACATTATGATTTCTCCTATTTTTTCTATCGATGATTAAAGAAAGTAGCTACGTTGAGGTATAATGTGTACACTATAAAATATCCATTCTTTTAGTTGTATAGCTTTAGTGATTAATTAAGTAGATTTCTAGTAAGTTTCTAGAGTTGTACAACCATCAACACATTCAAGTTTAGGAACATTTTCTTCTACAGTCGTTTTTATTCATTAGTATTATTTTTATTACTGTTTCTCTCCCAGTTTATTGTCAGCTCCATGAAAAGACAAGTGCTGAGTGTTTTTTGCTCATTATTATTTACACAAAGTGCATAGCCTACTGCCTGGCATATGGTAGATACGTACTCAACAAATGTTGCTAAATGAAGAATTCACGATGACTGTTACAGTTTTATATTTGGCATTTCTTTCCCTTCTCTACGTTGACTTATTCTTTTCTTTCTCTAGATTCTTTACATGTGACCTTAAATCACTGTACTCTTTCTTCTCGGTCAGTCTAGGCTTTCTTTTGTTAATATAGACATTTTGATGAATTGACCAACAAAATAAGACCCAAAGCAAGGAGGCATAGAACAGACTAACCTACCTCAATGTGGGGGTGATGAGGAGAAACAAAAAAAACTTGTATTTATATGCATAGTTCATGGACACATTCAATAAGGGGGTGAAGACCTGGGAAGGTGGGTAGGGATTCGATGGAGGGTTGTAAGGGGGGAGGGGAGAAATGGGAGAGATCTGTAATACTGTCAACAATTAAAATCTATATACATTTTAGCAGCTGTATATACACTGAGTGGCCAGATGATGATGATCTCTGAACGCATAACAATCTGGCCACTCCGTGAGTGTGTGTGTGTGTGTGTGTGTGTGTGTGTGTAGCTGCTAAAATATTCACACACACACACACACACTCATACACACATTTTGAGTGCTATAATTTCATCAAGTATTACTTTGGAAAAATTCCGTAGATTTTATTATATCTGTATGACTTCTATCCTTCAAAAGTACAAATAGGATGTAACCTTTCTCTACTCAAAAGCCATAAAAAATTTTCCATTTTCTACAGAATAATACCTAAAGTTCTCAGTAAACAGCCGAGTCAGCCCTAAACTGGTTTATATCCTATCATCTTATCTTCATACCTTATACTCTAATCAGATTGGACTTCTTGCTCTTCCCTTAAGCAAGTACTGGACTTCCGTTTGTAAATACTTTCTCTCGCCCTAATCGGTTTGGCTCAGTGGATAGAGCGTCGGCCTGCGGACTGAAGGGTCCCAGGTTCGATTCCGGTCAAGGGCATGTACCTTGGTTGCGGGCACATCCCAGTCGGGGGTGTGCAGGAGGCAGCTGATCGATGTCTTTCTCTCATCGATATTTCTAACTCTCTATCCCTCTCCCTTCCTCTCCATAAAAAAATCAATATTAAAAAAAATACCTTCTCTCTTGTGCTGAGCACCTAGCAGAATGCCTTAAACATAGTAGCTCAATAAATGTTTGTGGAGGAGTTCATACCACTTTTCATGATTCAAATTAAGATTTTTTAAATTTATATCATTTATAATTTTGAATTATATTTTATTACATAATTTTTCATTTTATTGTCCTGTGATCTGATATTATTCTTTTGTTTATTTCCTTTATTTGTTTTCAAAATACTTAATTTATTTTCAAAATATTTATATTTGTGTAATCTATTTTTTGTTGTAATTAATCCTCACAGGAGGATTTTTTTCCCATTGATTTTTTAGAGTGGAAGGGAGGAAAACAGAGGTGAGGGGAGAGAGGGAGAGGGAGAGGGGGAGAGGAAGAGGAGGAGAGGGAGAGGGAGAGGGGGAGGGCGAGAGAGAGAGAGAGAGAGAGAGAGAGAGAGAGAGAGAGAGAGGGAGAGAGAAACATCAATGTGAGAGGCACATGGATTGGTTGCCTCCTGCACGTGCCCCAACCCCAGGTGGGATTGAACCTTGACTGGGAATCTAACCACTGAGCTACACGTGCCAGGGCTGTGTGTCATCTATTTTGAGGTTGCATTAAACACTACTTTGTATCCCATATTTCGGTCCATTTTAAACTTTTAAAGAGGCTTTTCTCCCACCACCATTAGACTGTGGAATTCCTGAAGGCAAGAACCATGTCTGTCACACTGAGTGTATCCTCAACACCTAGGACATGCTGGTACATGTTTAGAGTTGTCTTTAATTTTACAATTTCCATTGCTACGAAATTAAAAGGCGTACATTAAGGAGTTCCTAGGTAGATTACCTTCTGAGAGAACAATGAATAAAAACATATGTAATAGATGGGGTTCAATGAAATGCAACCGACACCGAGTCCTTATTGTGAACCAGGATGTGTTAAGAGGGAGTGCCAATGCAATCCCTGCCCCGGAGGCCCACGGAGACGCACAGGTGAACCGACCACTTCGGTCGGTACTGAAAGGAAGGTGCGTACCAAGTGGCTGAGGAATTGTTTAACCTGAGTGGGCAAGGAGGTAGGTAAGGAAATCCTACCAGAGCAAGTGAAGTCCTTTCACGGATAAAGAAACCAAACACCAGACAAAGCACAGCGCACGCTCAAGACGCAGCCAGAGCGCGCAGAGGAGATCAAACCCCCCGTTCTGCGCTCTTTGCGTCACGCCCTACCGACTAGCCGTACGTGTTCAGCTGCTCTCCAAGCAACAGGAGAGGACTGAGAAGTGGCAAAGTAAGATTTGGGAATTCAGTCATCCTAACCCCGTCTCCCATTAATGCAAAAAAACCGAGGACTGGACAACATTGTGGAGTTAGCCACGCACCATGGAGTTCACACTACTTTCTAGTGGACGGGTCTGGAACAAGAAGGCACCCTGAAAGTATGGATGAAATGTACATCACCAGAGATATACATGTCCCCGTCCGACCAATGCGACGCAGGAAAACAGAACAAACTATTAAATGGTGTTACGCCCTCGGACCCGGACTTTTTTAGGGATGTTAGCAGAGGGTCTGTAGCCGGTCTTTAAAAAGGGCCAAAAACCATGAATCCAGCAGCCCTTCCTAAGCACTTCCCAAGGCAGTGAGGCACAGGCTGCAGATTTAAGTATTAAGGCGAGCAGAGAGAGGCATTCTTTAGGGCAGGGCTGGCGTTCAGGCTTTTCCACAGCTCGGGGCTCTCCAGTGCCAGGTGGCAACGAGCCACCTCTCCATGACCGATCCGTACCATCCTCCCAGCCCCCAGCCCCGTGGACCCCACAATCCTGACTTTGGCACAGTAGCATATGTCATGCCCCCTCCCCTATTATAAATTAATAAGCTGCCACTCTGAATCCCACATCAGTTTTGGTTGCTTAGGTAGCATGAAATAACCCCAAGAATCTGCTCGGTTCTAACAGCACTGAAGAAAAACAGTTTACTCAAAACCAATAATTGAAAAGGTGATTCCGGCCACAGATGGATCTTATTTGGCTTGGAGGGAAAGAGGAAGAGAAAGAGGAGGGGGAGGGAAGGGAAGAAAAGGGAAGGGGAGGCGAGGGAGGCGGCATAGGCCTAGAAAGGCCAGATATTTCATATAAAAAATACACATTCCCAGCTTCTCTTGAGAACGCCGAAGATCTGTCAATAGTGGGCCCATATGGGCACAAAGCCAAGCGGGGCAGAGTGAAAACGCCATAGCCCCGTTTAATACGGGACGTTGGTTTTCTAACTCATCACAGACCAACCACTTCTTTCCATACCCCCCCCCCCGCCCCCCATACTGAGGCCAAGAGCCACTGTCCTTTCCCATTCTGCTTGCAGCGCTGCTTGCCGTACAAACCTCCAAGAATAAAGAGGGCCATACTTGATGCACCAGTGCAGATTTTTAAAAGTACGTACAATCCGCTCTTCACGTTAACACAGTAAAACAAAGCCAGAATCCAAGAGGTCACCTTACCTTAATCTGAGTCTGTTCGATTGACTTTTCCCATATCTGCTGATCATATGCTCCAATCTGAAACAGAGAGCAGCCTCTTTAAATGATAAGCAAACCTCACCAAGTCATAAACTATTAAACGTCAGTGTGACGGGCGGGAAATGCTCGTGCCGCTCCGAGTTTTAATAAGTTAAGTATGTGTGATACCTGGAAAATGGCTCCATGCCTTAAGGAAAACGAGAGGGGAATAAAAGGGTCAGACAGCTCAGTAAGATAGCTGGCAGTACATCAGGGGGGTGAGGGCACGGGTGGGGGGTGAGGGGGGCCGTGGGGGGGATAAGGACACATATGGAATACTTTAATCAATAAAGAAAAATAAATAAAAAGCTGGCAGTAACCGCTTGGGTCGGTGATTAGAGCATGGGCTCAAGGGTCTCGGGTTCATTTCCAATCAAGGGCGCCTGCCTCAGCGGCAGGAGGCACGGGCTCAGGCAACCAGTTTCTTTCTCTCTCTCTCTCTCTCTCTCTCTCTCTCTCTCTCTCTCTCATGGGTGTCTCTCTGTCTCCCCACTCCCTTCCCTTCTCTCTGAAAAACAAAAAGTCAGTGGAGCCTGGCTGGTGTGGGTCGGTGGTTGAGAGTCGCCCCTGAACCGGGAGGTCACAGCTGGGCTAGGGGTCCGGGCAGGTGCCTGGGCGGCGGGCTGGATGCCCAGCAGGGGGCGTGCAGGAGGCAGCCCCTCCATGATTCTCTCTCATCATCGATGCTTCCATCTCTCTCTCTCTCCTTCTCCCTGAAATCAAGAAACACATTCTTTTCAATCAACGGGGGGGAAATATCCTCAGGCGAGGATTAACTTAAATATATCTATTTATTTATTTATTTATATATATTGCTGCTGGCGCGCAGATAAAAGTTTCGTGTCTACAAGGGAGCAGTGTGATCAGAAGCTACGTTTCCAAGTATTTCGGGGGCGTGGTGGATGGAGCCCGAAGCAGGGAGGCGACCTGGAACCGGTATTGGGAGACCTGGCCGTCCCTCGGCTCCCCCGTGTCCGTGGGGAGCTCAGGAGGAAAGCCGGGGGGAGTAACGGGAAGGTCGGGGAGCCGTGAGCAGGAAGTGCGCGGTGCCCACGAGCATTACCTTCTTCTGGTACCACGATATGGCATCCCTCTCACTGGAGGCCATCTGCCTCTCGGGCCGCAGCACGGGAGTCACTGAAAACGGAGAAGAGCCGGGCTCAGTCCGGCGGCTGGCAGGTACTCATCCCCGTGTGGCCGGGACTCAACGCCCGCTTCCTCCGGCCTCTGCGTGAGCTGCCGTCGGTTCCTCCGACCGGTGGCCAGGAAATGTGTTTAAAAGGCAAACCAAACGCCTCCGGCACCGCGGCGACCGTCCAGCGGGAGCGTCCGGGCGACGTTTTCCGCGCGTGTCTCGGCGGCTGCGGGGAAGGGGGGCGGGAGGGGAGGTCGCCGGAGCCCCTGCCCACCTGCCCCCCCTCCCCCGGCGCCCGGCTCTCACCTGGGGGCCGCTGCTGGGCAGGCGGGCGGCCGGGACCGTCCTCTTCAGTGGCCCCGGCCGGGCCGTGCGGCTGGGGGCGCGGCGGCGGGCCCCGCAGGCCGCATCTTCCCCCGGAGGCGGCGACGCCGGCGGGCCGTTACCATGGAGACCGCGGAGGCCGCCGCAGCCCGGCCGGCCGCCTTCCGCCCGGCGCCCCGCGAGGACCGGCTGTGACTACAGTCCCCGCGTCCTCCGAGCCCGACGTACGGGGTCAGCGGAGTGGCCGTAACATAAGCAAAGAATGAATGGAGGACGGAGCGGAGGGGCGGAGAAGGGCCGGGGGTTCGCCGGTGGCCCAGGCTCTGCGCCCGCTGGAGAGCCAGGTGCCCAGGCCCCGGGCCCGGAGGCAGCCGCTGGGGAGCGCGGGGCGTCCTCGCGGGCCGGCGGTGACTCAGCGGCCCAAGCGGGCGACAGCAGCTCCGCGGACCCCGAGCGGCCGGCGCGGCTTCCGCTTTCCGGGTTTCGCTGCGGAGGTGGCCCCGCCCCCGCCCCCGCCCGGGCTCCCGCACGCGCCCCGCGGGGCTCCGGGAGGCCGCGCTGGGGAGCCGGAGGCGCTCGGGGCCGGAGCAGCTGCCCAGGTCACCGTGCGGTCGCCGCCCAGCAGTGCCCTTCCCGGGTGTCGCTCTACAGCAGACCGCTCCTTTCTTGGTGGCTCGTCCTTTCTGGTCGGTCTTCCCCGTGGGCTGTGGGCTCACGCCCCGCACGCGCTGGCACACCTGTTCGCCATCTGTGCTGAACGAACGGTGTGGGCTTGCGCTGTGCTGGGCACGGGGCCGGGCGGCTGCAGCTGTTCCTGCCCGCCTCTCCCGCTCGGAGAGTCCGGCTGTGGGGTGCTCGGGAGGGAGGGAGGCGGAGGGCGAGGTTTGCGGGGTACCGGGGCACTTTCCCAAGTTAGGATGGGGGGGGGGAGGGGTGGCGGCCTGGAGAACTGTGTCCAGGGTAAGAATTCAAGCAGGTTGACGGAGGTCAGGAGAAAGGGGCAGCGGCTGCTCCCCACAGGGAAGGCTTAAGGATATGTTAAGGCGTTAAGCCGCTTTCCTCCTCTGTAGAGCTGTGGTTTGTGTGTGGCCGGCGTCATGAGGGGAACACTGACCCCGCCCCGCCTCGGCCGCACCAGTGCCCTGGCTTGCCCAGCATGTGGCACGGGGTCAGTAAAGCTCATCACGTTGGGTAGACGAGCTGCCCCTTCAGAAAGCCTAAGAAGTACGGTTTCTGACTGTTTTACAGACACTTCCAATCATCCATTCAAGGTGGAGGTTATCCCCATCTTATCGATGAGGAGAATCGAGTGAGAAGAGAACTGACTCCCACAGAGAACGTGTAAAATGACTTCGCCAGGCTTACAGTTTTACATCGCACGTTGGCCGTGGTTTCCTTCTGCTTTTGCTTCTGACAGCTTTTCCCTTCTAGGCTATAGTAAACATTACAATCCTGTTGGGTTTCAAAGACAAATGGCCAACTTAAAAAAGAAAAACTGGATAAATGACAAATGAAAAAGTCATTTTTTGTGTATCTAAATATTTAAGACATAAATTACATTAGTAGCAAACATTTTTACTTCATTGCTTAGCACTGGATAAAGGCTTTTGGGGAGTTTGTCAAAGAACCAAATCAGGCAGATCGCATTAGGGAGGAGTCCTGGCAGGTGGATCACATTAGGGAGGAGTCCTGGCAGGTGGATCACATTAGGGAGGAGTCCCCGCAGGTGGATCACATTAGGGAGGAGTCCCTGGCAGGTGGATCACATTAGGGAGGAGTCCCTGGCAGGTGGATCACATTAGGGAGGAGTCCTGGCAGGTGGATCACATTAGGGAGGAGTCCCTGGCAGGTGGATCACATTAGGGAGGAGTCCCTGGCAGGTGGATCACATTAGGGAGGAGTCCTGGCAGGTGGATCACATTGGGAGGAGTCCCTGGCAGGTGGATCACATTAGGGAGGAGTCCCTGGCAGGTGGATCACATTAGGGAGGAGTCCTGGCAGGTGGATCACATTAGGGAGGAGTCCCTGGCAGGTGGATCACATTAGGGAGGAGTCCCGGCAGGTGGATCACATTAGGGAGGAGTCCCTGGCAGGTGGATCACATTGGGAGGGTTAGTAGGTAGCAAATCATCTTTCCGAAGTATCTACACTTCTCAGTGCTTCCTAAGGCCGACACTGAACCAACATGGCTTTGAACCCAGAACTGCCTTAAGAGCCCTGCTCCACCAATGACTCCTCCACAGTGTGTCAGCCTAACAAGCCTGCTTTCTCCCCTGTGTTAGGAGATGGTTGTGTTACTTCCCTACGAAGAGGCTGTGAGGATTAGAGTGAGATACCCTCATATTGTCTGGCCCACCACAGTTACTCAAAACACATTACTTCCCTTTCTTTTCCTTTACTAACAGAGCCAAAGGCTGTCAGTGCTTAGGATAGGTCCCTCAACTAAAAAGTTCACACAAAACAGATGAGGAAAAAACCCCACTGTGTTGTCACTTAATACATCGATGGCATGTGAAAACTACATACACCACCTTAACTGCATGCATGCACTTTCAAAAACAATGACATCAGCAGAATAAATACTTAAGGTTGTCCTCATAAGTATAAACTAGTTTAAGCAGCAGGAGACATAACTGCCTCAATGTCAAGCATGGTTTTTCTTCTTCCACAAAATTAGTTGTATCTCAATATGGATGGGATTTTCCCCAGATACCTATGACCTTTTCTAAATTAGGAATAGAGGACATAGATGAAGGGGATTAAATACTTTAAAAACAGGTTCCAGGTAGAATTCACACATGCTATTCATTTCATCATGAAACATCAGTAAAGGACAAATCAGACTTTGTTTATTAAAAAAATACTTTACAGGGGGGGAAAAAAAACCTCTATGCATTCCATTGTCCTATTTTACAAAGAAATAGCTTAACAAGTTAACACACTTAGACAGCTACAAAAAAGCACTGTGCTAAAAGATTATTCACACAAATTTAGATTTAAGACTATTCATTAAAAACCTTTTTAAAACACTTGTTAATGTCAATAAACAAACTAAGGCCACACAACGCAAATAGTCCACCAGGCAAATTATACATTTCATCTATATGCAAAGACCTTAGATAAATTAAAGCCACAGGAAAAAAAAAAGTCTTAGCTGCCAATCAAAATGGAGTTTAGTCACAAAAAAACACCATTACATGAAAATTTACAACATGTGATAGAAGTAGTACATAAGTATTTCTTTAGCGAGAATTGAAAAGTGCTATATTAAGAGACAGTGGTCTCAACTACATGCACAAGTGGATCCTAAAAAATGTATGAAGAAAATGGAAGGCCATAATATTTATGGAGAGATACTTGCTTTTAAAGCAACAAACTTTAGCATGGGGATAGGCTCCTCGTATGCTAAAGCAAAACACCTCTTGTACATTTCCTCTACTTACTGCATGACCAATAAATACAGCTACAACCTGTTGTTTTAAATAAAACTTAGCAGAAATACTAGTGAAAGGTTCTTTTTAAAAAACCTGTAGCAATGACAAAACAGATTTATTAGAAAGACACAAAGTCAATTATCCTGAAGGCATAAACACCAATTTTTAATGGCAAATACAGATGAAAATATATTATGGGCTAATATTAATGATCAAGAATATATTCACTAAGGGTTTTCTTGAATTTTGGAGTCTTGTTCCTAAATTAGCTTTCATTCTAGACAGTATGTATAGAGGAGAAGGCAATAAGCAAGTGTGAACTTTATGCCTCTTAAAGACAGATGCATGATGATGCAAGACATCTTTTCCTAACGTTTAAAGAATTGTATTAAATAAGCTCTTTTTTCCTACTACAAGAGCTTGTAATATCATCTGATATTCCAACTGTCTCTAAGGGGAAAGGGCACCTTTCAAAAGTCTTTAAAAATAATGAAGTACCAATGAAACTAATTGTTAAGTGCTGAATAAGCAAATTAATAAACGCACAAGTAAGCCTAGGAATTCCTTCTTAAAGAGTTAAAATTTTGAAGGGGGAAACTCATGTAGGTTTTTATTATTATTGCTTTATGAACTTGGAATACTTCTTTGAATCCTAATCCTACTCCTAGCATATCTTGGTGTAATTATAGAATGACTTCTGGGGCAGGGGGAAGACTTTTATCCTTATTCATGAATACCATAAAATCGTCTAGTTACGACGTTAGAAATACTCACATACTGGGTCCTTTCCACAAGCACACTTTAAAATATGTGCTCCACAACAGCGGTCGCCAATCGGTGGTCTGCAGACCTCTGGTGGTCCGTGAGGTCCGAAAGGTTGACGACCACTGCTCTACAAAATACTAAAACTTATAGCCACATTCTGCAAGTCATCTCAAAGAGTTGGCACAACGGGTAAGATACCAAAAAGGAAGATCAGCTTAAATTTCAGTTACAACTTCACTGCCATCAATACTTTACAAATCAGAAGACGCCAGTTTGCTCCATGCCTCACTCCACCAAACCAAATAATTTAATGATTTAGAAAAGTTGCAATCATTTGTATCACTTAACTAGGATACAGCTTTGAAAGCGGTAAGAAACTCAAAACTTGGGCTTTTATATTGCTCAGTCTTTAAAGCATGCTATTAAAATCTAATACTCACTCACATAGGACAGTTTCCAGATACATTACTAGCTAAATGTTTCTCTCTCCATCCTATTGCAATTCTAACATACAATGATTTATTAGTACATGGTTTTAAACATTTTTATACTCTTTTAATGTGTTTATACTGGAGGTGAGGGTAGAATGTGTTAAAGGAAAGTGGGGATTTGCTTTTGATTGTAGGTCTTTGCAGATCCGCTGGTTCCTGAGTGATTAAACACAGTGCTGGCTGTCAGGAGACAGACTCCTTGTTTATTAGCAATGACCAGCTTAGATGACAGGTGGCATCTGCTGGATGGCAAGTGGGAGATGGGGAAGTCAGATCTTGGAAGACAAGGAAGGAAAATAAAAATAAAGCTTTTGCTTTAGCAACCTTGTTCTTCATGATTCTTTTAAAAAACCAATGTTGCCTGAGAAGAATTTCACTTTGCACAGCCTTGGAAAGCTCTATGAAATTCTTCTGGACAGAAAAACAAAAACAAGAAAGAACCTAAACCCACATACTTTGTGATTAACCCCACCCCCAAGTAACAAAAAACACCCTTAAAGGCAGGTCCCTTAACAACTAGTCTTGATACACTAGAATTTACCCTAGAATTTATACCCAAGATTTAAAAACACCCCTGCAATAATCACATTACTTTTCATACCATTCTAATTACCTTATTTACAGAGATAACGAAAACCAACATCACTTCCAATTCATAAATGGTTTACATTGAAATGTTTCTCTATTTGTCTTTATCCTTTTTAACAGAGAATACATACATATACATATATATAAGGAATAATACAGATTCTAACTAATCACTGCAGTATTTGCTGATGGTTACTTTTCTATCGGTTTACACAGTGACCTCTATACTTTGCTAATATGCATTTAACTACACAACAATATTGCACAAAGTAATATTTATATAAGATTTAACCTATTTCAGAATATTTTAGAGAAAATTCATATTTGATATTTCAAAAGATGCAGCTACATTTTCATGGTGACAGACATAATAAAGCAGCATCTTTTTTGCCTATGTTAATGTAAATATTCCAAATCTCACCCTCCAGGAAAAAAATCTCCAAATTGCACTATAACCAGGTAGATATAAGAATCTGGTCTTAGGTGTGGGGAGTACTCTTCCTTTAATAAACAAAAGGCCTATAATATTATTAATTAAGAGAAAATAAAATGTGTATCACATTAACATTCTAAAATAATAGAAAGACTACACTAGCTGTATGAACTGTGCCTGTGTAAGAAAAGAAAAAAAATTTAAATACTCAGGCACTAAGCACTGGGCTACCTGGAACTCTAGGATGAAGTCTGGTGCCATATTCTTTATTGGAAAGTGGCCACACAGAGTCACAGCAAATAAGCTCTGGTATTCACTGTTAAAACTGAATTGAAGTGTCTCAACAGTAGGTCTTTATCTTGAAGAGGTTGGTGCCAGGAGACAAAAAGAGTTTTTCCTCATTTTCATGCACAGAATATGGCAGCCTCATCAGAAAGATTGCTATCATTCCCTCAGTTTGATACTCATGATCAGTTTAGGAAGCAAAAGTATCCACACAAAACGTGAGGATGCCAGGAAGCAGGACAGGAGAGTATCAAGTCAACGTTATCTCTTTTACCCACAATGTTTTCCTCAGTTACCTTGTCTATGAACCATGGATAATGAATGACCAAGGACTATACATCTTTAGGCATTTTTAATTGAAATATCCACTGGGCTTTAAATAACAGACACAAAGAAGACAGTTTGGATCAGAAAGTGCCGTGCTTTCTCTTCTGTTAAACCAGAGAGCCACTGAATTTTCCTTAGAACTACCTGTTCTTTATGGTTGGAACTAAGTAACTTACTTGCTTTTGAACAAGATGCAAGAACCCTTTCTTGCAACCTATGCCGTTTTTACTGTAGAAATGGAATCTGTGCCATAAAGACAGAGTACTAAACCATAAATCTGATCTTCTACCATAAAAACAGCAACTATGGCAAGAGACAAGACAAAATTAAGGGAAGTGAATAATTTACCAAAAAAGAATCTGTTATTCTAGAGTTATTTTGATTTGAAGAAGAGATTGAATTATTACCTCACACCTTGAAACGGAAAGTAGCAGCAGACCCACTATTACGTACTGTACTAACGGGATAAGATACAACTCTTAACTTTGCATAATCTGTGTAAAAAAGATATGCTTGACATTTGTGGAATGTCATTTCTCTTTTTATAGAATTATAGGCAAGATTTCTCCAATAAAACTTAACTTAAGCCAGTTATAAAACTATAACTTCACATCAAAATTTAAAAAAGTTAAAAAATGTGTTTGAATATGTACATATCACACAGGAGTGCTTGAATGTTCCTGTAGCTTGTGTTGCTGCTCGGAGTCCAGTCTACTTTCCACCTTTAAAACCGGGACAGGCTGTGCCATGTGGTCTTGCTGCAGGTGAAGTTCTGATGAAGGTGGGACAGACGATGAAGCAGTTGTGAAAAGCTGCATCTCTGCACATGTTTCTTCAGGTTCAGTTTTTATCCTCACACACCGGGAGTCAACTTCCAATTCTCGCTTTCCAGTTAAATCGCGGTCCATGTTAGAACTGCTTTCTGTGTTCTGAGAGGCTTCCACAACAGGGTGGTACTGTTTAAGCCTTATATGCCAGGCGAGGCTGCACACTGCAGACACCGTTTTAAACTGATGAATGACATTTCTGGGGATGAAGTAGATATCATTGTCGCACAGCTGAATTCTAGCATAACGAATGCCTTCCCGCCTCATCTGGTTTAGTTTGGCTTCATCCACCCACTGCACACACTGAAGAGAGGGGGAAAGTTGCATGAGACTTTAAAGTAAAATGCATAATAATTTAGTCAAATAAAATATTATTATTAGCACAGGAAAAAGAGGGGCCAAATGAAAGCTAAGCGATACTAAATGATACACAGCTTTTTTACCTTTCTTAATAATGCCTGACAAACATTCTTCCTATTTTACTACCTCTCTAGCAACAAAGGACAGGTTAAAGTCAGCCTGGGCCTAGGGCAGTCAACAGAGCCAAATAACAACAGCACAACGACTGAAATTGCTTTTGAGAGCCAAATTTTTTAAACTTAAACTTCTAACGCCACTTCTTCAAAATAGACTCACCCAGGCCGTGGTATCTTGTGGAAGAGCCACACTCAAGGGGCCAAAGAGCCGCATGTGGCTCACGAGCCACAGTTTGCCGACCACAGGCCTAGGGAATCATTTAAATTAGTATTTCAAAGTGCAGCTAGAAATCAATACTCTTTGCCACACAGGAGGGCAACATTTATCCACGCCTTCAGTTCTTCATCCTTTTGCAGGTGAGGCACCTGGTGCAATGGGGTTAGCAGCTGAGCCTGCGAAGGGCCAGAACTGGCATCCCAAGTTAAAGGGATTCTCAAACGTTCTGTTTGGGAAGCTCTGTTTCAATGTAGTAACAGCCTTAAATAGTAATGAAATTCACTACCCCATGTATCTAACTCTAAGATAAAATGCAAAATAAAATGGGTAAAGATACTTCTCTCCAATATCTCACGCAAAGGGTCATAAAAACGCAGGAGTTATTACCTGGGAAACTGGAGGTTCGTGAAGGTCTAACTGAAGTCTCTGTACAACATCAGTGAAATCCTCAGCGTGAAAACAAATCACATCTTTGGTTATGCGAGGTTGGTCACTCCTAAGATCAACACAATGAAGTTTTAGGAACAATCATCTCATAATGGAAATAAGGACAAATTTCAGTGTTGCTGTTCCTGGAAATGCTGCTACTGGCACAGAAATAGATATACAGCTCCCAAGGACAAAGCATACATTTGCTCCTTTAATCAACTTCAACAATAAACAAAACACTAAAAAAGCTATTTTAAAAATAAGAAAATTAGATTAGTTGTTACAAAACTGAAACAACAGTGAATAGAAGCAGAGTTTTAGTCTAACCTGGTTGCATTTGTAATCTTTTCACCACGTTACCCACCATCTCAATGCCACCCTGTAATATCATCATCGACTACACAAATATCACACCTTCCCGTTTTCCAAGTATTGAAGGGGGGAAAAATCTGAATCATCTTTAATTTTAAATACTCAGATAAAACTCTATAATAATATTCAAGTCCCTGACATACATATGAAAAACAAAGTAAAAAAAAGTTTTTAAATGAGTTGAATTCTATTTTCTGAGCTTTGTTAAAACTGTGCCCCAAGTAAATGTAAAAGGGGCAACCATTATGAAACACAGTATGGTGGTTTCTACAAAAATTAAAAACAGAATTACCACATGATGCAGCAATTCCACCTCTAGGTATACGCAAAAGACTGAAAGCAGAGACAAAAGATATTTGTTCAGAGCAGCCAAACAGAGGAGACAACCCAAGTATCTACTGTTGGATGAATGAATGAACAAAATGTGGCATATGCATATAATGGAATGTTATTCAGCCTTTAAAAGGAAGGAAATTGATACCTGGTTCAATATGGATGACCTCTGAGGACAGTATGCTAAAGAAACTAGTCACAAAAGACAACTACTGTATGATCCCACTGATATGAGGCATTTACAGTAGTCAAATTCACAGAAACAGAAAGCAGAATGATGGTTAGCAGGAGCTGGGGGAGGAGAAAAGGGAGCTATTGCTGGTGGGTACAGAGTTTCAGTTCTGCAAGATGGAAAAGTTCCGGAGCTCTTTCACAACCATGTCCATATACCTACCACTACTGGACTGTACACTTAAAAATGGTTCAGATTTTACTTTTAGTTTTGTTACGTGTTTTACCACAATTAAAAAAAAATGGTCCCCAACCTTTTAAATTGAGTCTACATTTTCTTAGACAACATTAACCAACTTTGCAATTGAGTTCCATTAACTTACCATTCACCAAACTGTACAGCTTTCAAAACCCCAACAGCGGCAGTACTCTGCCAGTCAAACCCCTGACCTACATGATCAGCATGAGCTCTTGTCCTATCTTCAAAGAGGACTTCACGGGGTTCACTGGTCCGAGGTAGGTACTGGAGATTTTTTATTTCATTCATTGATCTGGAGTTGATTTGGTTGTGAAGTAAAGGGAAGGACAAAAGTATTAATAGTAATTAGGCAAAAAGTCGACTGAGATACCAAATTTCAAGTAAGAGGAGGGCTGAGAGGGTTCAATGACTTTTATCATTAGCGTTTAACAAACACACTCTATTGTAATGTTTAATGTGATTACCTTTCTCTCTTGGTATGTCATAATAACATAGAAACTATGTCTTGGGCTCAAATGCAGTGTTTGAATATATAAACTTAGTTGTCTAGTAACAGGAAATAAAATTCAAAGTTCAAGGCTACATGTTGCTTTACTCTTGAGTCATTTTTTACTCTCAAAATACCTGTAACTCTCACAACATTCTAGGTGAATATTTTATAACACTGAATGAGAGTAGGCCTTGCAAGCTTGCCACTATGAGAGAAACCTCAGAGGAAAAGATATAGCCTTGACAATATATAAACAAAAATTTCCTAAGGGGGGGGCAGGGGCGGGGGCTGAAACATAAAGAAATCTGAAACTGAAAGAGAAACTTATAACATAAAAAAACGTTAATAGTCATAATGTATAGGGAAAATTTACAAGTGAATACACCCCAATAGAATATGGGTAAAGGAAATTAAAAGGAAATCACAAAAGAAGTACAAACCACTCAAAGAAAAGCAAATTAAAATGACACATGTTTGTCCAATCAGATCAACAGTTAAGAATGTTAGTAGAGGTTATGGGGAAAAAATTTATATCCCCATCCATATAGTAAGGTGAGGGTTAACAAAAGAACAAAAAACAAACAGAGGACGCCTCAGTCTGACGACTGTGTAATGAGTGGACCAGATGAAGGGAGTGACCATTAGAAGATTTACTTAAGGTAGCTCTTCAAATAATCTAGACAGATGATGTTCAAACTGTGTTCAAGTCTCAATCATTTTTATAAGCTACCAACTAAAAACAGTGCTTTTGCTTATTTGAGAAAAGTAACTGTTTACCGTCGTCTTTTGAAGGGTGACTTTGGCATATCTGCTGTAGGGATCATCTGCTCTCCTGGCCTTACCCACATGATGGGCCCATCATCACTCTGGGACCGACACTGTAGTCGGAGGCTGGAAAGTGTACCCCAGGGCAAAGTCATCTAGAAGTCAGATGAATTAGTCACATAAAAAGTTTTTAGACTATTTACAAAATAAATAGTCTTTAGGTAACCACCCCACCTAAAAGAAAACTCTAAGAAGCTTATTTAGTGTATTTATATGAAGAAATAAATGTATTAGATAGTAATCCTATCTAATAAAAGAGTAATATGCAAATTGACCATACTTCTGCTACACCAGTGAGCCACACCCATCAGCCAATCAGGAGCGAGTATGCAAATTAACCCAACCAAGATGGCTGCGGCCATGGAGCGAGCAGGAGGATTGGGTTTCCCCAGTGATGGAGGAAGCCAAGCTTCCTGCACACCTTGGCCGGCCCAGGCCTCCGGTCAAGGCTACAAAGTTTTAATTATAGAAGATAAATAAATCCCAACAAAAATGGCTGCAGCCACGGAGCAAACAGGAGGCTTGGGTTTCCCAGGCAATGGAGGAAGCCAAGCTTTCCGCCTGCCCTGGCCTGCCTTGGCCTCCACTCAAGGTTACAAAGTTTCAATTATAGAATATAAATAAATCCTCCAGATACCAGGGCCTCTGCTTGGATCACTGGGGGGCATGGCCGGCCTGCAAACCACCACAGGCCCCTCGCCCAGGCCACCCCATGCCCCAAGGGAGCCCCTACCTTGATCCAGGACACCCTTCAGGGCAAACCAGCCAACCCCCACCCGTGCACCAGGCCTCTAACCTATCTAATAAGAGTAATATGCAAATTGACCGTCACTCCAACACACAAGATGGCTGCCCCGTGTGGAGACAAGATGGCCAGCAGGGGAGGGCAGTTGGGAGGGACCAGGTCTGCAAGGCAGGGCAGTTGGGGGTGATCAAGTCTGCAGGGGAGGGCAGTTAGGGGTGACCAGGCTGGCAGAGGAAGGAAGTTGGGGGCGACTGGGCCTGCAGGGGAGAGCAGTTGGGGGGGACCAGGCCTATAGGGGAGGGCAGGTAGGGGCAATCAGGCTGGCAGGGGAGCAGTTAGGCATCAATCAGGCTGGCAGGGGAGTGGTTAGGGGGTGATCAGGCTGGCAGGCAGAAGCGGTTAGGGGCAATCAGGCAGGCAGGCAGGCGAGAAGTTGGAAGCCAGCAGTCCTGGATTGTGAGAGGGATGTCCGACTGCCCATTTTGGCCCGATCCTATTGGCATCGGGCCTAAACGGGCAGTCGGACATCCCTTGAGGGGTCCCAGATTGGAGAGGGTGCAGGCTGGGCTGAGGGACACACACCCCCATGCACAAATTTCGTGCACCGGGCCTCTAGTTTCTATATACAAAAGAATACTGAAGTTAAATATTTTATAGCAATCATTTTGTAAACATTTCTATTCAAAACATTGGGTAAAATTTAATGTTAACAGACAAGATTAGCTTAATACATTTAAATGAAAAGTATCCACTTACGTAATGGTTCAAACTTTAATGATATGAATTAACACTCACTTTCAGAAATGGTGATTCTTCTAACATATCAAGGAACTCTGGGAAATAATCACCAACTTCTTCATCTACTGCTCCAACAAGACTTATCTGCCGCATAGGACCTGCTCGGTAGGTGCCACAGCAGTATGTCCTGTTGACCTGAGATAAAACCAAAGAGGGGAAGAAAGGACTGAAGGTACTCTAAAATATATTTAAAGAACCAAAATAGGGCATTGTTTCCAATGTTGCTATTTCTTCTACATACTAAGAACTCAAAGGTCAGTACCTTGGACAAAGTCAACAGTTACAGAAAAGCACCCACACACCCTGACAAATACATTGATATAAGTTCCACACCCAACATTGCAAGGTGCAAGTTAGTCTATGGTCCCAACATCTCAAGGAAATATTGAAGTCATTACAATACACTTAAACTTCTCGGACAATGATCATTTTGAACTCTGTAAACACTGCAAAGTGATCTTACTTAGGAAAATCAGTAAATAAACAATAAAATTGGCAGGGCAGACCATGGTCAGATTCATCCTCCGTTTTCATTCTGTACTCTCTACCTTGAGAGCATTCACATCAGGCCAAATAGCAGGCTGACTGTCAACCAACCCAATCTTCCATTACTTCCATATAAGATCCTCCACCCTAGGCAGGCTCATCTTTATCCAGCTTACGCCAAACAAAGGTCTTTCTACCTGCAATGATTTTTCTCTTGAATCTGCCCTCCTTGGAATATCCTCTTTAAATGTCACCTATTTTGCCCTAATAGAAAGCATAAATGACCATCTAGTATTTCTTATACAATTCTTTACTAGTAGTTCTTCAGCAGCATTTTCAGAAACAACCCTTATTTTTTTTTCATAGACAATTTAACATCACTGTCATGCATATACATACACACAGAAAAAAGTCTTAGATCTTGTTCTCAAGTAGCAAAGGTTTATTTTTTTAATTCCTTATAAATCTTTCCCCCAAGATCACCGTAGGTGATCATTACGCAGCAATAGCCCAGGCCAGAATTACCTTGCGTATGTTTGCACGAGTTACCTTCCATTCGTTTGTATGATCATCATGCGATAAAAAGCCAGGGGAGGCGGACTGGGAAAGAGAATGGTGATGGGATGTAGGAATAAGGAAGAAAGGGGAAGTAAAACGGCTTTTCTAAGCATTGGTCTAACCTCTCTCAGCCAAGCACCCTAAAACGATTAAAGCGGAGTTAATTGTCAATACCAGTTCTAGAAATATCAGTCTCCCCCATTCCCAATTACCAGAAGTTTCTCTACCTAAAAAGGCTTTCAAACTATACATGATGGCATCTTATGAGAGAAAATTCTAAAGACTCATCACAATTTGAAGTTCATGTAACCTAATACCAACCCTGAAGTACACTGCCTATAATTTTCAATTTATTTGGTTTGCTAGCTTTGAGATTATGCAACTCAACACATTTTTAATCTACATTAATATTTTTAGGTCATAGTACTCCAAGTTTTCCTAATTTAAATATCATTCAATTCAACAGCACTGAACTTGAAGACAACTTAAAATGCAAATACCTAAGATAATATGTGACATAAAGTATCCTTTCCTATTTAAAAAGAGAAAGTAAACCTGAAATGGGGGAATTGTTAAATTTATATTTGCTGAGGCTAGAAATGAAGTAATCAGCTATTAAACTCTGAGTTTTTTTTAAAAAAGTAGTGGTAGTAGTAAAGCTGATTAGAGCGTTTATCACACATGAGTAAAAATGTTTAAATGCTAATGTTTGTGCAATTAACAGCAAAGTTTAGAAAATGGACGGCACTTATTACCAGAAAGTCAACAGGTACCACCTATGTGGCACTGATGCCAAACAAGAAAATTATGAATTATCCCCTAGTATCTGATCTACCGTTCTTACCTACCATTCTGGATTTTAGTAACAGAACTTCCTGGGCACACAGCTGAGCAAGGCTCCTTGGCAGCTAAGCATGGCCTATGACAAGGTTCTGGCCAATGAAATGTTAGCATAAATTACATATGCAATTTCCAGAACATGTCTTAAGAAGTAAGCAGCCTGCTCTCCACTTCCTCTCTTTGGAGGGCCAGGTTCAACCATGCATATGACAACACCAAAGGGAATGGCAGAAGGAAAGCAGAATCCTGGATGACCTCATGGAATACCTTTGGACTTATTATTCAAGAAACTTTTATTTTGTTCTGGCCACTATCTGTGATTTATGGTGGTTTAGCCTGCAACTTGTATCTGGTATACTCTGTACTGAGGGAGGCAACAGTCTATGGCACAGATAACACCTGGATTATTATCGCCTGCTCTGGACTAAGAAAAAAGTCTATAACTAGAGCACTCCCAAAACAGAACAATTAAGATAATCAGAATTTCCAAGAGAAGAACCTGAGATTCTAATATGTATTTGAAACTAACAACCCCAGATTATTCTTTGGATCTGGCAAGTTTGAGAAGCTTTGGCCTGAAAATAGCACTCAAAAGCAAAGAACAAGTTGAGTTCTACCACCTCCCAAAGTGTATGTACTGGGGCACCATGAAGGAAGAAACAGTGTAGATGATTGGAAGAAGGCAAGTAGAGACCAAAGAACGGGAAAAAACTAAAGCAGCCACGGGAACATGGAACAATGCCAAGCAGGGAAAAGTTAGCCTTGAGTCAAATCTGAAGGCCAAGTGGGGAGGGGAGGATTGAGATATCAAAGAAGAAAACACCTCTAAGAAAATAGTACCTAGCTTTGCATGCATTCAAAAAATTTAATATATTTATAATAGCTATATAAAAGTTTGAACAATTATGTGTGAATACTATGCACATTGCTGTCAATATATATGTAGTCCTTTAGATTAGACACTCAACTTTTTTTTTTTAAAGTTACCCTGTATCAATTGCTGGGAATGTTAAATATGCTCAATTGTGCTCTCAATCCATACATCCAATACATACATCCATGTTTGTTTGCTTTTTAACCCTCACCTGAAGATATGTTTCTCTTTATGGATTTTACAGAGAGAGAAAGGGAGAGAAAAATCGATCAGTTGCCTCCTGCATGGTCCCTACTGGGGATGGGACCCGCAACCCAGGCATCCAACCAGCAACCTCTCAGTGCGTGGGACGATGCTCAACCAACTGAGCCACACCAGCCAGGGCTACATACACCTTTTAATAAGTCATTTAAAAACTTAGAGGATATAAGCTTCATTCATAACTGCCAAAAACCTGGCAGCAACTAAGATGTCTTTCATAAGTAAATGGATAAACTATGATACATCCATATATTGGAATATGACTTAGTGCTAAAAAGAAATGAGCTATCAAGCCATGGAAAGACATGGAGGAACCTGAAAATGTGTTTATTAAGTGAAAGAAGCCAATTTGAAAAGGCTACATACTACAGGGTGGGGCAAAATAAGTTTAATTATTCATATGGAAAATAATATAATAATAAATGATAACACAATAAACTGTTTCAAATACTCACAACTATAAACCTACTTTTGCCCCACCCTGTATATGACATTCTGGAAAAGGCAAAACTATGGAGGCAGTGAAAAGATCAGTGGTGGGCAGGGGTGGGGATGGGAGTGAGGGAAAGGATGAATAGGCAGAGCACAGATGATTTTTTAGGGCAGTGAATCTACTCTGTATAGTGCCATGATAGGTACATGTAAGTCAAAACCCACGGAATGTACACCAAGAGGGAATTCTAGTGTAAACTATGGACTTCGGGTGATTATGACGTGTCAGCACAGGCTTATCAATTAAGAAATGGACCACTCTGGTGGGGGATGTGGATAATGGGGAAGGCTATGCATAGGTGGGAGCTGGGAGTATTTGGGAAAGGTCTGTACTTTCCCCTCAATTTTGCTATGAACCTAAAATTGCTCTAAAAAAATAAGTTATTAAGAACAAAACTTAACACTAACCTAGAAATACACTATGTGGAAAATCCTGTGTGTGGAGGTTGGGGAGAATAATTATTCAACAGAATTCATGTTTCATGAAGAAACCTATTTAAGCTGATTGTTTAAAAGACAGAGAGAAAAAAGCTAGCCAGCAATCTTCCTAACCTTGTGACCTGTGAATAAAAAGGCATTCCCGGTTTAAAACATCGAGTAAAAAGGTAGTATGAGTCAAAAGAATATATGCTATACTTAGATTGACAGAAAGAGCCAAACATACCCTTTTTTATGCTGTTTTACTTTATAAAACTTAAAATATTTTTTTCTTTTATATAACACACTGATATGTAGTTCCTTAAGAGTTTCTCAGTTACCATCAAGCTACAAAGCACCTTTCTATTCTTAATTAGTACCACCAATTCACTATAAAATGTTAATTAATCAAACATGGCGCCTATAAGCCCATTTTGGGTCCTGCCACAACACAAAATAAATGAATAACATTTGTTGACTTACTTTGGAACAGTAAACATTACCACGTTATAGTAATAAAAGCAACATTTTATAAGAATTTCTAAATAAAGTTAAAGAGCTATGGCCTTCAATAAGACTTCAATACTATATAAATTTTACAGAAATCTTTTTTAAGCAGAACTTAAAAATACACATTTGCCAGGTAAAGAGAAAAAAATCCTATTACAGTAGATACACTTTTTAAATTAATTCCCTCTCCCCACAGCATACAGACATACAAACTTTCTTCACCATACAGACGCTTCAATTACTTAGTTGCTCTAAGGTGAAAAGTCTCCGATGGTGACAGAACAACTCCCCATTGAACGTCACTGTATTTTTAGTGTTTTGTTACTGGTCTGTAATTTATGACAGAATTAAGACCTACAGCCTTGTTGGTGTGCGGACCAGCAATTATCAGCAGCCTCTGGGAGCTTGTTAGAAATGCAGACGACAAAGCAATTCCTCTTTGAAGAACGGCCACGCTTAACCTTGGGAAAGGTCACAAAGTGTGACCTCCATCACCTACACAACAAAGGCTCAGAAATGACCCCACCTACTCTAAAATCCTGTTAGCCCGTAAGATGACTGGAAGAATATCTGAACTGCCAATCAGCTTATCAGAGGCCACAGGATTTTTATAAGGAGGGGAGCCAAATAGTGCATACTTATTGCAGAGCACTTCAAGGTTTAAAACCATTAAAAATGTTTTTCTAGTGCCGATAATTGCGTGATATAATATCTAAGCTAAAATAATAATAATCCTATCTAATAAAGAGGGAATGTGCTAACTGACCCTCACACCATTGCAAAGATGGCAGGGCCCACAGCCAATAAAGAGGGAATATGCTAATTGACTACCCTGCCTCAAAGATGGTGGCGCCCACAGCCAATAAGGAGGGAATATGCTAATTGACTGTCACGCCCTCAAAGATGGCGGCACCCACAGCCACAAGATGTCGGCATCCAGTCCCCTCAGCCCTAAACAAATTATATTTTACTTCCTGGCTAGTGGAGGTGAGTTTTACAGTAGCGTTTCTCAAACTCTAGTGTGCGTGTGAATTACCTGGGTATCTTGTTAAAATGTAGATTATGATTCAGAAGACCTGGTTAAGGGTCTGAAAGTCTGCATTTCTAGCAAGCTCTCTGTTGATGCCAAATTCATATATTAAGCACACTTTAAATAGCAAGCTTTTTTAAAAAAAAAGCATAACTTACAATATTAAGATGGCTATGGTTTGCAAAGTGCTAGTCTTGATAATGTTTCCAATTTAATTCCCAATTGAGCAACCTAACATTTTCCCAACCTTATCTTACGCCATTCCTTGTATGGATATGACACTTAATCACTACATCATTCATAAAAGCTAGAAAACTTGTCATCTAAACTTCCTTCTACCTCTTTGTCTTTATCTCTTCCCGTTCCACACATGGGTGCATCACAAGATTCCATTCTACACTTTATCTCTTCCATTCTAATGCTGTCCCTGATCACCTATAGGCTAATGGATTCAACTTCTGCATCTCCAACCTAGACATGTCTCCCAATCATAGATCCATATATTTAACTACCTAGTAGACATGTCTAACCATAATCTTTACAGGTACCTCCAACACAAAACACCTCAAACAGAACTCATCAATACCTACCACTCCCAAAACCGCTTTTTCAACCCTGTATTGACTTTGTGACCAGCACCACCATCCGCCCATTGTCAAAATCACATCTTATGACTCTATACTTCTCCCTCACCAAGTGCAAATAATCGCATCTTCTAATTAGTGCTCAAATTTCATTTCTTCCTCTCTGGTGTCAATATCAGTTTGGACATGAATCATTTGTCTGGTTACCACAGTAACCTAACCTATCTTCTTGCTTACAATCTCATTCTCCACACTACTGTGTAATCTTTGCAAACATAACTTGATAGCACGCCCCTCTTAGAATTCACCAATGATTCCCCATTACCTCTAAGAAAAAAACACTAATTTTTTTAGCACATATAAAGCTCTTCACAATCTTGATTTTTATCTATCTCTCTGTTCTCAACTCTCACCACCCCTTAAGTCAGCATGTATTCTTGCGATATTAAGCTATTCGCAGCTTCCTAAAAGTGCTACATTCTTTAATATCTATGTGTTTGCACAGGAAGTACTCTTTTAATGCCCTTCTTAAGCTAAGTACTAATCTTTCAAGGCTCCACTCAAGCACCATTATGTGCTTTAAAATGCCTTTTCTAATCGCCCTGAGCCTGAGTTAGGTAACACTGCACACTGTGCTCCCTCTCTCACAACTGTTTTCCCTATGCATACCTCTATGCTCTTACTTGTCAAACTGCATTATAACCACTGGTTTATTCATCCTCTCCACTAAACCGAGCTCATCAATTAGTCCTTTTAAGAACAGAATGAGCAGTACATGATAGGTTCTCAATAAATACTTGCTGAGCAAAGTGTCTTGAAATATACTCATGAATAATTATTATGGCTACATATTTAAATTATAACCTCTAGTAATTGTGTCTCTAAGGTAATAAACAATTTATTTCACTTTATTTTTGGCTCAACAGAACTTGATCAGACTTCACAAAACATAGAAGTCCAAATAACCAAAGGTATTCACTTAATTCCCAACAAACTAAAGGTATTTGTTAAAAAATATTAGAATAGCCTCTGAATATTGTGTGAAACTGAGATATTTTCATGTCACTGACTACAGTGTTAGACAAATAAAAGCACTACAGTCTCTTCTCCAATGGCTGAAAGAAGAAAGAGGAGTATGGTAAAATGATACACATATTGTTCAAGTGGCCTAAGTCTGCAGTTTGCTCCCTGACTTCTACTTACTAGCTACACAACCTTGGGTAACAATAAACATTCCCAGCTCTCAGTTTCTTTGATGGAAAACAGAGATAAAATTGTTTACCTACCACACGGGTTGTGTTTAAAATATTCAGATATGAATGTGAAAGCATTTCTATAAATCACAAAGTGCTAAATAAATCTGAACTACTGTGTTAGCTTCCATCCCAACATCTGCCAATGATTCCACCACTGCAAATCTAGTTTCTTAGGCTACACTAACTTCCACACCCACCTCATCCTCCTCCCCAATGATTCAATATTCATAAATAAAATGAAGTTCCCTCAGCAAGGATCACCAGAGCATGACACTTACTCAAAACTCCTCAATATTCTCATGTGGTTAAAGTATTTAGTGACATCAAATTTTTAAATAATCTGATATGTTCTTAGAAACTGGTTATTTTATAAATATTAAAGTAAATCTCAAGGTAAGTTGTTGGTACAGTCATTGAAATTTCAGCTCCATTGAAAAAAATCAATTGGAAGACAAAAATCAGCAGGGAATATTTAGAGATATCAGCTCTAAGAATCTTGATCCACTAAGACTAACTAATATTAAAGTTAAAAAGTCATCATCACAAAACCAAGACTCCCCACCCCTCCAGATTTCTGGCTTACTTCTCAGATATGCTTGCCGATCTATCAATCAGAAGAGAAAATTTGCCGCAGCTTCTAAACTGAAAAAGTGAAGGAGCATATTAATTCTGCTCTCAGCAAGATCTTTGTTAAATAGGGACTTATGGGGACTAGGGACTACATTCGGAGAACTATTTTCAGTCCCTGCTGCAATATTGATACAAATGGGATTCCTTAACTTTCAAGGGGCTATCCTCCTTTTAAAAAAAAAAAAGGAAAAAGAAAAAACAAAATCTACTACAAAAGTCAGCACTTCGGTACCTGATTGTGGTAACAAGGCCAAAATCCAAGACGAAGCCCTTTATTGCACATCGTGTTCCAACATCTTGGGCAGCCCCATCTTGCGACCTCTCCAGATTGGCTGCTCCTGCTCTCTCTACTGCAGAGAGAACTTCAATTAGAGAAATTCTGAAGCTCATAAATCTAAACTGGATACTCCCCTCATTGGAGGCAAGGATGGTAAGAATCACTAAAAAGATTCAATTAGAGGAGATTTCACATCCAAGTGGCTTGAAACCACTCTAATGCAGACAGCCGAGAGTCTTATGATACAAGAGTCTACCTACAAAAAAAAAACTCCTCAGGAAAGAATGGCAGCAAATTATCAGATAACCTGAAAAAAACAGGTTATATCATTATAACTCTCTGAGAGTGTAACACTCTCCGTGAAACTGGTGTAGAATTTGTATCTGTACACAAACTTATAGCTGACCATCCACGTTCACAATCCTTATGAGAAAAGAAAAAAATCTAGAACATATTATCAACTTCAGTTTATGCCCTAAAATAACTTCGTTGAAAAAAGCGTTTCATTTAAAACCAGTGGTTAGGAAGGAGTTTCCCTGCTGACTTAAGCCTGGCTGCCCAAGCAAGGCTTCAGCAAATGTCTTCACCTACAGCAGCGCGTAGGCAGAAGGAGCGGCAGCTACGGTGGTCTTCCTAATGACACTTCCAAGTCACATAAAGAAGGTATGTTTCTGGGATAGACTGCCAACAAGTTACTGAAAGAAAAGCAAAAACCTGGCAAATAAATAGGTCAATGCCCTCAGATGTTTTATTATGACACAAAAGATTAAGTTTACTAGAGTTACCTGGAGACTACCAGTTCTAAATCACACCACCCAAGCTAATATTACCTAATCTGTGAAAGAGGATTAGTTTTCAAGCTGGGTTTCCATAAAGACGTGTAATCATGTATAACAGTTCATGTATAAAGCATTTCTTAGACCAAGCAAGTCATATGCCACATCCCAAAGAACTTCAGCAATCAAGATTTTTCAATTACAGAAATAAACAATTTGAACCACATTTACCACCATGTGTTTTTATTAAAAGCGCTGGAATGTGCTAAGCAACAAAATGAGGGTTAGCATATACTGTATCTGTACTTACTGAATAATTTAACAATGAGTTCACCTTACCTGAGTGTGGAAATTTGAAATGGTGGTTGTTTCGATATCTTTCTTGCCCAGAATTTCCATTTTCACTGGAGTGTTGGGGAAATTAAAAGCAAAATAGTCCAAGAAGTCCGGGAGATAAGCAGCCGCCCCATGCACTATTGCTAAAGCATAGTAAGCAGCATTTTTCTCATTTTCACTGAATGTCAAAGCAAGAAACTCCTCAGAAAATCTCTCCATCTCCATTGGAGACAAAAATGAGAGTTCATCCATGTAAGCATGAAGGATAAGAGCACCACCATTGGACTGGTGTTCCTCATGAATAAAGTTGCTAAATTTAGTACCTGTTTTTAAGAAATTTCTACGAATAGAATGCTCCTGGTGGGTCATGAAAGGTGTCTGTACTCCCTGGGGTACCCGATATTCTTGCATGCCCAAATTTAACCGGCACAGCTGTTCATCTTTCAGATACCTGAAGGACTCCTTATTAACTCCCGAAGTGCTATTCGCTTGTCCTTGGGTGAGGACTTCCTTACTGATGCGCGTCAGGCCAGCACAGACAGTTTGTACTTCCTTATTGTACATTTTAAGGCGTCTTCCTCGCATGTCTTCTCGGTGTTTCTTTTTCTTTTTCTTCTTTATTTTCTTCAACATAAAATCATCAGCTCTCTGGGTTTTACCATTTTCATCTGGTGTTTCTGGCCACAATAATTAAAAAGAAGTAAGTTGCTAGGTCTAGTGTCAACACACAAACTTCTTAAGGTACTTTATATCAAATTAAGAAACCTATTCTCAGTTTCTATGAATTTGTCATTATTACAGCTTACATGTTAGTAAAATGAGACAAAAATCTTAAAATACAATAATATTCTGGTTTGAAGATTATGCTAACGAGTAGATAATGCAAAGGTCAGCATATAATATGACCTGCAATCAAAAAACAAAAGGAAATAGAGAAGTTACTGATTTCACATATGCTCTGCAGTATGGTAACCACTGTAAAATCTACATTAGAGCTCATCATATTTTGCTATAAGTCTACACATTACTATGATACATATAGGTGAATCAAAAAAAGGCAAATTAAGCTGTGAGATACCATTTGGCCTAAAAGGTGGCAAAAACTTTTTTTTTTCTTTGCATTCTCATGTATGGTTGCTGGAAGTATCAACTAGTACAGCTTTGATGGAGGGCAATTTGGCACTCTCCAAAATTATTATGTACCAAAAGCCTTGAAAATATTTCTAATTCTCAGACCCCAAATTCCACTCCCAAGTAAAAATTACCTAAGAGAATGACTGAAGATACATAAAGACATCTATGAGAGTACTAGAGGCCCAACGCACAAAATTCGTGCAAGTGTAAGCCTTCCTTCCCCAGCTGCCGGCACCGGCTTCCCTCCGGCACCCGGGACCGGGCTCCGGCACCTGGGACCGGGCTTCCCTTGCAGCCCCGGCTTCGTCCGGAAGGATGCCCAGTCTAATTAGCATATTACACTTCTATTATTATAGATTATTTAGGAAATCTCCTAATTGTCTAATAATAAGATACTGATTAAACTCTGGTACTTACGTATGATAAAATACTACCCAGCCACTGTAAATTATATTACAGATGAAAAGAACTGACAAATTACAAGGTTACAAAATACTTACACTGTCACTTTTCCAAAAAGCCTTTTCTTAGTAACTCTTCCCCATGCGATTTAGATAGCTACTCCTACTGTATGTTTTCTATTACTGTACTTCTCATCACTGTACTTACCACATTCAGTGCTATTATTTAATTTTCCACCTTTCCTCTAAATTGTAAGCAATCTACTCTTCCCAGAGCAGCTAACAGATGTATAAATCTTATCCCATTTTTATAATATTCATCATTCAAGCATTTACTTATTTAGTACCTATTATGTACTTAGGACACTTCTGAGCACTAGGAATGTGGTATTAACTAAGAAAGACATGATCCCTACTCTCTTGGATTGTACAATCTAGTTGTACAAGAAAAAGAAAGTTATCAGTAGGTTACTCTAGAATCTAGAGTGGTTCTCAACCTTTCTAATTTGTATCTATAACACAAACTTATAGCTGACCATCCACGTTCACAATCCTTATGAGAAAAGCAAGAAAAAAAAATCTAGAACATATTATCAACTTCAGTTTATGCCCTAAAATAACTTCAGTTCCTCATGTTGTGGTGACCGCCAACCATAAAATTATTTTCGTTGCTACTTCATAACTGGAATTTTGCTACTGTTATGAATTGTAAAAATATCTGTGTTTTCTGATAATCTTAGGTGACCCCGCTAGCAGTTCTCAGCCTGTGGGTCGCGACCCACAGGTTGGGAACCGCTGCTGTAGAGCCTAAGACCATCAGAAAACACAGATATTTACATTACGATTCATTAACAGTAGCAAAATTCCAGTTATGAAGTAGCAACGAAAGTAATTTTATGGTTGGGGGTCACCACGACATGAGGAGCTGTATTAAAGAAAGGGTCGCAGCATTAGGAAGGTTGAGAACAGAACCACTGCTCTAGATGCTGGGGAAGCTCTCTTTGGGAGGTGACATTTAGACTAAGTCCTAAGTAATAAGAGATGACAAGCATGTTTTTGAGAGAAAAATATTCCAGGGAGAAGCAAAGTACCTAAAGAGAAGAAAAAGTCTGACTCATCTATAGGTATTTTGTATATATACAACACAGAAGAATATCTGGAGAAGTGTTAATGGTAGTTATCTAGGCTGGTAGGATTATAAATGTCTAGCTTTCTTCTTTTTTACTTACATGTATTTTCCAACTTTCTACAAAAACATTATTATTTTCATAATTAAAAAATGTATTTTTAATTTTAAGGGATTGTCATGGATTGGCAAATCCAAAATAAAATGGCACCTTTTATTTACTAGTTGGAAAATATATCTAGCAAGAACTCTTTAGGATTAAATATCAGGTATTGTCCTGACCAACCGTCAAGCACAGAGTGGTATGGACTGCACAGAATTTATCCAGCCAGCTATAGTATTTCTGACAGTGTTGAGATAGTAACTCCCACTAATCCTATCACTGTACGTGGGAAGAACAAGCTCAATAAATTTTACAGTAAAAAAATTCCTTGGTATAAAATATGTAAATATATGATAGTTGCAGCAGTCTATACAAAAGCATTCTAATAACCAGATACACAGGTTATAAAATCTTCAAAAAAAATTTTTTAAGTGCAAATCCTTTAATGTGATAAATATCAAATGATTTTCATTCTATTTAATACTTGCATTTAAACAACAAAAAGAAAACCATTTGCAAACATCACTTGTAATTAAACTGAGATCATTTACCAAAATATACATGTATTACTTACTGGCAAGAGAAAAGCACTCTTTTCTTTTTTTTTTGGGGGGGGGGGGCATTAATCCTCACCTAAGGATATTTTCCCACTGATTTTGAGAGAGAGAGTGGAAGGAAGGGAAGGAGGAAGAGAGAAAAATATCCATGTGAAAGAGGCACACTGATTGGTTTCCTTCCCGCATGTGCCCTGTCTGCAGCCCCGGAGGAACCTACAATCCAGGTACATGCCCTTGACCGGGGAATTGAACCTTCCGTGCCCAGGCAGACACTCTAACCACTGAGTTACAATGTCCAGGGCAGAAAAAGTAATCTTTTATTCTACATACAACTAAATCTTTGAGAGTTAATTAAAACACCTAGTAACAACAGTCATTTATATTTCTTACCAAATAAATTAATCTAAATACTTTTCCTATATATCAAATCAGTAATTTAGGCAATTCTCCCAAGCAATTAAATGTGAATGCCATTAAATATAAAGGTTAAACCAATTTTTTAAAAACTATCTAATTACCCATTGCTAAATGTTTAGCAATTTCACAGAAAAAAAAAAATCTCTGAATAGACCCTGTTATTTTAAGCTTCAGAGGATGTATTTGGTATGCAGAAGATGAACTGTGACCTAGATCCAACAATGAAATTAACACCAAAGAGTTGCCTTGATTGTAACACATTTTCTATATTACTATCAGATTACCAATGGTATTTCTAACATGGCCAAGTCTCTGTGGGTTTTATTCCAAAACTCATTATATGAGAACCATTCAATTAATTCAGCATGGTCCATCTCAAAACAACCACCATATAAGGAACCGAAAAAGCCCTAAGTTGGTTTTAATCTCATATTTCAACATGATAAAAGTTTAAAATGTGACATTTCAATCAATCTATTCACTAATCCTGTTTTTCAAATTTTGATTTTTATCTAAAGCTAAGGCTGAGATAGAGAAAGCTCACCTTTGATTATAGAGAAATTTGAGACTTGTGTCACACTAGCTAATGAATTTCCATGAATAAACAAGTATTAATTTTAAGTTATTATGGTGGTCACTAATTGAGAATGGCACACATATACAAAGTTGTTAAAGGTTATTATACTAAGTTAGCCATCACTGCTTAATGAGAATATCGAGGTTGCCCTGCCTTGAATTAAAAATGTTATTTGAAAGTCACTGTCTGTGCAATATAAATTATATCAAATCAATATGTTGTACATCTTAAACTTACATAATGTTATCTGTCAATTACATCTCAATTTTTAAAAAAATCAATGTCTAAAGAATGAACAATCTTTCCCTTTCTGGCAGAGTGTTAGTGGTCCGACAGAGAATGTATTCAGACCAACTACACGTAAATAAAAAGAAAACAGCCTGAAACATCCTATGTTGTTTATATTCGGTTACCAAGTCAATAGATGACAACCAAGACTCAAACTCTTGCTTGTCTGACTCCAAAACTCAAACTCTTCCAATACACTCCGTCCTGTTCTCTGCCTTCTCTATCACCTCCTCTCTGCAACACTCCCATTGGATGATCAACTAAAATGATCTCATCACAATTAATGGACTTGAGGTGGCTTGGCGGAACCTCCAATAAAGAGAACATTACTTCAACAGATATTTTACTGAATGCCCACTACATAATTCTGCATGATCATAATGATACGTTATGTTATACAAAAATACAGAGATTTTCATGGCCTTGAAGGCCTTTTTTGCCTCTCTCTGAGCAAGGAAAAGCACAGTCCCGGAAGTCGTTGCTCTGATAAATGAGATTATCTGTTCACTTCAGTTCCCTGTATAATCCCAAAGTAATTCCCCACTCTCATCACCAAGACAATCAACTGTTTCTGGACTTAAAATTCCTTCCAATAGCTCTTTGACATCACAGAAAATTTCAATTAGGAGTCTGCCCTCGAGACACTCCCTGTGATAGCAGTTAGGACAGCTGGTCAAAGATGAAAAAATGTGCAAAGGGAAGGCTGACTCACTGGAAATCCATAAAAGCAACCCTGTCATTTAATGACACTGGAGAGGAGAGCTACAGGAACCAACTCACCCCTTTCCTTTTTAAAAAATATTTCTACAATAATAAATTCAACCGAGAATAATTAAAAAG
This sequence comes from Corynorhinus townsendii, assembly GCA_026230045.1. Lineage (NCBI taxonomy): Eukaryota > Metazoa > Chordata > Mammalia > Chiroptera > Vespertilionidae > Corynorhinus > Corynorhinus townsendii. Next base: position 8,325,032 of record JAPDVU010000013.1, read on the forward strand.
AAGCATTACTTCCTTTGATGGGTTTTGTGGAGGAAGTCTGTTCTATGCTTTGAATGCAGTTAAAAGGGAGAGGGAAAAAATTAAGATTTCAAAAGACTCAGGTAATTCAGTTTAAGACTCAAGCCTGTTCCTTACAAGAAATTAAAAAAAAAAACATGATTTTATATCTCTTAACATATAGTATCTTCTAGATTCAGTTCTATCACTTTCTAACTAGAAAATTTTAAGCATGTCACTTTACCTCTTCAAAAATCATTTTCTATACCATTTTACAGATAAAGCAAGTTTACCTTAGTACTTTCAGATTAAACTTTCGTTTCAACGACTTATGAGCAACTCCAAATGCCTAGCATCCGACATTTATGGCAAACTATACTTGAGCTTGGATTGAGTGCTGCTGGGCTGGTGTGCAGGGGGCTGGTGTGCAGGGACATGTCTCGTTGCTGAATGAGCTGCCTCAGGGTCTGCAAACTTTTTCTATAAAAAGCTTTGCAGGCCATATGATCTGTCTCAACAACTCTCCTCTGCTGCCGTAGTGCAAACACTGCCGTAGACCACACATCTGAATGGGTGGAGTGGTGTTCCAATAAAACTCTATTTCTGGACACTGAATCTGAATCTCATATGACTTTCACATGTCACGGTTTTTCCCCCAAACATTTAAAATATAAAAAAACATTTAAGAATATATTAACTGTAATATATAAAGAATTCTCAATTCAATTAGAAAACGGGCAAAAAAACAGACATTTTAATAATGAGGATATATGGATGGCAAACAATGACACACAAATATGTTAAATATCACTAGCCATACATCTATTAGAGCAGATAATATAAAAATACTAACAATAACAGATACTGGCAAGGATGTAGAGGAAGTGGATCTCTCTTACAATGCTGGTGGGACTGTAAAATGGAACAGATTGTCTAGAAAACAAATTGGCAATGTCTTTAAAAAAACAACTAAACACACACTTACCATAATACCTAGCAAGTGCATCCCAGAGAAATGAAAATTACATCCATACATAAACCTAAACATGAATGTTCATAGAAGTTCTATTCATATTAGCTAAACTGAAAACCAAAATGTCTTTTAAGAAGTAAATAAACAGTGGTATATCCATACCATAGAATACTACTCAGTAATGAAAAGGAGTTACTGATAAATGCAGTAACTTGAATGTATCTCAAAAACATCATGCAGAATGAAGAGAAAAAAAAAATCTCAGAAAATGACATACTTTATTATTCCAATTATATAACATTCTCAAAATCATGAAATTATAGCCCTAACCGGTTTGGCTCAGTGGACAGAGCATCAGCCTGAGGACTGAAGGGTCTGGGTTCGATTCCAGTCAAGGGCACATGCCTCAATTGTGGGCTTAATCCCAGCGTGGGGTGTGCAGGAGGCAGCCGATCAATGATTCTCTCTCGTCGTTGATGTTTCTCTCTCTCCCTCTCCCTTCTTCTCTGAGATCAATAAAAATATATATGTTTTTTTAAAATCATGGAATTATAAAGTTAAATAAATGGTTGCCAAAGAATAGATTAGTAGTTTCTAGGGTTCAGGGAAGGAGACATAGGAGGCTCCATGGATAGCATTAGGGGGATGTTCACGGCGTTGGAATAGCCGTGAATCTTGATTGCAGTGGTAGTGAAATTAATCTACAGGTGATAAAATGTCACAAAAGTACACACACACACACACACACACCCCAATGTCAATTTCCTGGTGTTGATAGTATGCAATAGTTATGTAAGATGTAACCTTTGAAGGAAAGAACCCATCTGTACTATTTTTGCAATTTCCTGTGAGTATTTAATTACCTCAAAATAAAAAATTAAAGTAGTTCCTAAATATCTGAGGATAAGGGAAGGGAAGTCATAGCTTTCTAAATAACAAGGGTCTAGCCACTCTCCTTATTAATCTTAAGAGTTGCTTCAAGGATGAAGCATGATAAAAAACAACACCAAAAGACAGTTTTAACAGTGTCTCTAATATCAACCAGACACTGTTTTAAGTGCTTCCCCATTTAAACCACGTAACAACCTTATAAAACAATACCACAACCTTATTCTACAAACAGGAAAAGAAAAGCTGATGGAGGTTCAAGTAATCTGCCCCTGGTCACACAGTAAGTGGTAGAGCCGAGATTTAAACTCAGATGGACTCCAGAGGCATGCCTCCTGCATGCCTCGGTAACAAGTATAAAGATGCTCAGCAAAAATATAAAAGGTACTCAAAGTGTGTGCAAAAGCCTGGTTATTGATTGACTTATTAGAGAGAGGAAGAGGAGGAGAGCAGAAGAGAGGGACGGGGCGGGGAGAGGGTTCGTTGTTCCGCTTATTTATGCATTCATTGGTTGCTCCTTGTGTGTGTCCTGACCAGGGACTGAACCTGCAACCTTAGCACATCCAGAGGAAGCTCTAACCCACTGAGCTACCCAGCTAGGGCAGAGCTTGGATCGAACAAGGTTAAACCAGGTTATTTTATGTGGGGTTCTAAGAATGCCAATGTCAGTTGATTGTCATCCTGTGCACCGAAAGGCTGCCAGTTCTATTCCTGGTCAGGCCATGCCCAAGTTGCGGGTTCCATCCTAGGTCGGAGCACAGGTGGGAGGCAGCCGATCCATGTTTCTCTCTCTCTTCCAAATCAATATGAAAATATGCACATAAAATGCCAGTGTATGTCATGTATCCAGAAAGCTATGGTATTTGGTTTTTCCCCAATGTATTTGGCCAGGAAGCTTTTCCCTCCCATAATAACGTTCTCATTCAAACGTTAAAATATTTAAACTAGATTTATTCTGACCATTTCACAATATATACAAATATCAAATAATTATGTGTTCACCTGAAACTACTACAATGTTATATCTCTATTTATTTTTTTTAATCTTCACCCAGGGATTTTTTAAAATTGATTTTAGAGAGAGAGGGAAGAGAGGAGGGGAGGGGGAGGAAGAGAGAGAGAGACATCCATTTAAGAAACATCGATAGATTGCCTCCCATACTCACTCCCAACTGCAACCTACATATGTGCTCTGACAGGGAATGGAACCTGCAACCTTTTTGTATACAGGATGATACTCCAACCAACTGAGCCATCCGACCAGGGCAATTATATCTCAATTTTTAAAAAAGTTTAAATGACCTGATCTTAAGCCACTTGTCTTCTTTACCTATCGGCAAACTACAACTGCTTCAAGCTACACTGTCCAATTTGGTAGCCACTAGTCAAAAGGAACTATTTAATTATAAATTAATTAGAATTAGATAAAATTTAAAATTCAGGTCCTCAGTCACACTAGCCACATTACAAGTCTTTTAGACTTGCTTCAGCCTGGCCAGTGTGGCTTAGTGGTTGAGAGTTGACCTATGAACCAGGTCACGGTTCGATTCCCACAGGTTGGGCTCCATCCCCAGGAGGGGGCTGCAGGAGGCAGCTGATCAATGACTCTCATCACTGATGTTTTTATTTCTCTCTCTCCCTCTCTGAAATCAATAAAAAGGCATTAAAAAAAAAAAAAGACTTGCTTCAAAGGCCACATATGACTAATAGCTACCATATTAGCACAGATATAGATTATTCCCATCATCGGAGCAAGTTGTTGGTTGGACAGCACTGGGTTAAAGGTTTGCTTTTGTTTTTTAAAAAACATGAGGTCTGTGCAATTTCCAGAGAAGCACATTGTGAATTATTTCCATGTAATTACCACTGTCCCCCCCCCCATAAAAGGGGTGCTGTCAGAAATTCTTGATGGGACTGGCTACTGCCATCTCATAAGCAAAGAAGTGGGAAAAGTGAATAGCAGAAAGACAGAGCAACCTTGCCCAGTAGGGAGATGAAGCTGATATTGGGATTCAGGAGATCTGGGTTCTACCCCCCAGTAGGTCAATGATTTGTTTAAAAATTTTAAAATATTTGTACTTGGTACTACTTTGGGCCTGTTTTTTCCTCTTTTACTATATAAATTTGAATTGGGTGATCTCTAAAATCACTTCTAGCTCTGTAGGGTTAAAACATAAACACACACATGAAATGAGGTGAGAAATAAAGGTAAAAATAAAAGAGAACAAGATCATTGCATATTGATGGTGGAACTGGCACTCCGGTCAGCCTGGTGCAAGTGCTATTCCTGAGATTAAGATTTGGATACCACCAAAGGAAGAAAGATTGAACTGAATTCAATAAATACCACTGGGCAATTATTTGCAATAAACTGTGCTATTTGGAAGTAGCATTCAAAATAAATAATGATTGGTCGTAGTCTTAGTTTTAGCCTAAGACCAAGTTTGTGAAGGAATCCAAGACTCACAACACTTAAGCTTGGAAGACGGCTTCATTAACATGTTAATAACCTAACTGGCCCAGTACTGAGAAACACAAAAGTATCTTAAAATCTTCTTGAGAAGATGCAACCAACAAATGACATAAAATCATACACAAAGTACAAATTCAAGTCATAATCAAAATTCATACAGCCCCCCTTCTTCTACGAGAATATAAACAACACATGCTACAGGTACTCGGAAATAGGAAGACACCAATTTTGCCTACCCTATTTCTCTAGAACCCACACTTACCTAGGTAGCCCTACATTTTCTGTGTTAAATATTCTTGACTGTAATCGGGGTTATTGGACTTAAGTAAATTATCAATTGGTTGTGTCAGACAAAATAAAAATGCAATTGGAATTCTCGCCTCTAATATACTCCTACTTTTTAGCACACCCCACTTTTTAGGGGCCTGGTTGGTCCTATTTCCTAGGATCGAAGGAGAGAGAAAACCTTCCCCATCCCTTTTCTGAGAATTAAGATCTAATATGAAAATTAAAAAATGATTTTTACCTCCAGATTTAAAAAAACAACAACAACACGAAGATAAACCGCGTTTGATAGTTTCCCCTGCAGAATCTAGGGCGATCCGTGAGTCGCGTGACCTCCCTACGAATTCAAACTCATTACAGCCCCACAACAGACCCGGAAAGCTTTTGGAGCAGAGGAGAGTGAGCATTAAAGCAACCACCGAGGAAAACAGGAAGAAAGGATTTTAGCGACAAGCCTTTGCTTTGGAAAGGCAAGTGTTTAATACGCCACCTACAAATCCCACGCCAAGGACCGCACCGCGCGGAAACCCTGCCGAATTTGAAAACAAACGTTGGTCCGGGCTCTGGGAGGAGCGGGCGGGGGGACTGGGCCGGGGGTTCGTAACTGACAGCTCGGCCTGGAAACGAAAAGCCTCAAGTAGGTCAGGCTGTGTTCCACGGTTTGAAATCCAGAGTCCACCCCGGTGGGCTTAGGGGAGCAGAGCAGCAAGAGGCAGGCAGGGGTTTGGCGTCTTTCGGGGCTAAAGGGGCGGGATATCTGCGCCGAGACAGACCTAGAGCCCAAGCTCGGGGCAGCTCGCCTGCTCTCACCTCTCTTGGGGGCCTTGAGCAGAGGCACCCCACCAGCCCTCTCGCCGTTCTCCTGCTTGTCCTTGTGTTTGAGATCGCCCGGGACGCAGGAGCTGGGGTCACCGTCAGAGCCGCGGTGATGATGGTGCCTGTGCCGCTCCTTGTGGCCCTTATGCTTGGGCCCGGCCGCGCTCACCGTCAGGGGCGAGAAGGTGAAGAGGGCCGAGGTGCCAGGGGCTGGGAGCGGGGCGGCGACAGCGGGCCCGGCGGGGGCCAGCGAAGGTGGCGGCGGAGGCGGCAGGAGCAGAGGTTCAACAGGGCCCGGGATGGTCGGGGCTGCATTCGTCGGCGGCAGCGGCCCGGGATGTTGGCGGCTGCGACGCCGCCGGTGAGAGGGAGCCAGAGGGGGGTCCTGGCTCGGCCGCCCCCGCTTCTCCTGAGATCCCCCGCTGCTCGCTCGGCGCTGCCGCTTCACTCCCCGCGGCGAGACCCCAGCGTGGGGCTTCTCCTTCCCCTCTTTGTCCGGCTCCTCCTGCGCCGCCACCGCCCGTACTACGCGCACCGCTCCGACCTGCGCAGCCATTTCACCCACAAACACACATTTAAATGGCCCGACCGCCCCCCCGTCCGCGTATCGCGCAAGCGCATCCCGCGCACGGCCCGCTGGGCATTGGAGTCCCTCCGCTGCCCTCCACTTCTCGGCGGAGCCCCGTCCAGAGCTGAACATGCCGGAAACGGCCGTTCGCCGCGCCTCTCCGCAGGCCTCTCCACCCAACGCTATTGTACAGCCCCCTGGGCCGCGCGGAGCCTCCTGGGAGCGGTAGTCCCCCCGCCCCCCGCCGCCTCCCTGGCTGCGGGGGCGGAGGAGCGGAAAGAGAGCGTGCGCCGAGTCACGCTCCGGGCTGCGACGCAACCGCCGCTGGGCGGAGAGTTGCCGCCAACCGCCTTAACGGCCCAAACAATGTTCAAGGCTCTGGGAGTCTGGCGGCGCGTTCCCATTATCTTCTTCTCGTCCTCCCCCGTCATTTTACGCGGACTAGGTGATCTCCATAGTTACTTTTAAATTGCATATTCCTCTCTCGACCTTTGTGAGGTAAAGGAATCTCCGGCCTTTTCTCCTTGAACAAGCGATGAGGTGGAGAGGAAAGGGGAACTCAGTATATAAAGGGAGGGCGATTTTGCTTTTAAAGTCTAATGGGGCTGCAATTCCGAAACGTTTTGACCCTGCTCGTGGGCATTGCCATGGTTACCGCTCCTGGCGTAGCGAGGCAGGTGCCCGAGCCTCCGGGGAGCCTGGGAGCGCCGCCCCGCCTCGCCGTCCACCCACCTTCCCCCAGCGCCTGGAAAGGCGGAATCCATCACTATTTTGAACACATTCCTACAGTTAAGGGGAAATTCTAGATGGAAAAAAATGTTTTAAAATGTTTTTTTAAGATTTTTTCACATCGTAAGTATAAGGTTGCATAAATCTGAAAAGTGTGCCTATCAGAGAACACTCCGCAAATCGCCACTGCTCACCAAGGCTTCGCTCAGAAATTCATTGACAATTTCATCGTCACTTCAGCTTTTACCTAGGGTTCTTTTACTGTGTCTGGTCCTTGATGAAGGTATTTGGGGGAAGTTGGTTACGATGAAGTACTCAGATAAAAGTACTGTGGTTTGATGCCAGTAGTGCCTGGAACACTCCAGTGAGTTTATTTTAAAGCAAGTTTACTGGCGCCTATTGTCTACATTGTATACAACGGACAGGTAACAGTATCTCAGCCAGCTCGCGCCTTGACTGGGCTTCCCAATGAAAATACGGACCGACAGATTCCCTTTACGTATTTCCTGCTTCTAGAAGCCATAGACTTTTTTTTTTTTTTTTTTAATTAAAAGCAGTTAAATCATTTCGGAGAACTCTGGAGAATCCTTTGTAATAATTACTAACTTACTTGTTACATGAAATCAGATTGAAAGGTCAGAAGATATCCTTAAAATATGTCAGATCCATATTCATTTAGAAAAAAAAAAACAAACTTTAAACCAGTCGCGCTTCTGATTGGCTGTAAGTTGCACATGTTTACACAGAACCTGTGAAATGAAGAAAATGCTACCAAAAGATAGCTATTGTGTAAATCTTTCTAGATTTGGTGATTGAGTAACTTTGGTTAAAACTTATCAGGGATGTAATGGAACATCTGGTTAGTTGATATATACAAATAGGATTACAGTCATTTTTTAAACATATTTTATTCTCTTAAATATAATTTCTTTTCTTACTATTCTAGTTTCCCACAACATTTGGGAAGATGTTCAAGGTATACTCCATTTAGGCAAAAATAACTCCCAGAGGACAGTCATTATCATAAGCAGTAATTTTGTATTTCAACCACAAGATAAGGTTTTTAAAGACATTTTTATAGTAAATTCTGGCAATGTAGACATTTAATTGAGATCCAATTCTTACCAATCCTTACAAGTTTATATTTATGTAAAAAGTAAAATGAAATATAAATAACTTCCAAAAATGAAAAAATCCATTCCCAAACTCTTTCTCTCATGGCATTCTCTACAGAAGCTGAAGTGGCAGACTTTCTCTGTTGTTTCCAACCCAAGGTAAATGAGATTAAATGTAAAACTATGGCACTTATTTGTGCATTGCTTTTCTTAAAGAGCTGTTACCACATTACCACATCTGCACTGTTGACATTACAGTCAACAGTATATTACGAATATAGAGCACTTTGTTTTAGCTAGCTATGTTCTGGTAATTTTTCTTTGCAGGTACACTTGCAGCCTGTAGTCCACAGTTCTGTTAAATATTCCAACTTGATGGTGTGTTCCTTGGTCCTTTGGGTTTTGAAAAACGATTTGCAAAACCTGGGAACAAAAATAAAGCTGAGGGTGAAAAGGGGGAAAGGATTAATATGTACAAATTGCCAGTAAAAAATAGTCATGGGGATATAGAATAGAGTCAATAATAATTTAATAACTATGTATGGTGTCAGATGGGACTTACCCAGATGATCATGTTGTAAGGATAAGGGAATAGAGTCAATAATAATTTAATTACTATGTATGGTGTCAGATGGGACTTACCCAGGTGATCACGTTGTAAGGATAAGGGAATATAGTCAATAATAATTTAATTACTATGTAGGGTGTCAGATGGGACTTACCCAGGTGATTACTTTTCTAATCACTATGTTGTACACCTGAAATTAATATAATATTGTATACAAGCTGTTATTGAAAAAGTACAAATTTTTAAAATAAAATTGAAAAAAGATTTTTTATATAGAAATGAATACATGGATTTTAGAGTACATTATAATGTATTCAAACACGTGGATTTTTTTAAAGGTTAGGCAGCATCTTTGATCAATTTAGTAATAGATTGTAAAGGTATTATAGTAATTAAGTTAATGCTGAAATGATAACAATAGAATGCTAATAACATTTTATATTTGTAGAACACTTACAAATTTAATAATGGTAGTAATTAGATAAAGAAACCTGGTATAATGGTCTTTGGTAGTTCAGCATATTTTTTTTCAGCTTTGTTGAGATATTAATATATAACATACAGGGTGGGGCAAAAGTAGGTTTACAGCTGTTTGTATGGAAAACAATACAATAATAATACAAAAATAAGCTCTGTGTTTTGCTTACAACTGTAAATCTACTTTTCCCCACTCTGTATATAAGTTTAAAGTGTACAACATGGTGATTTGATACACATATAGTGAAATGATTACCACATTAAAATTAGTTAACACCTCTGTCCCCTCACATGATTATCATTTTTTGAGGGGTCCTGGACTGCGAGAGGGCACAGGCCAGGCTGAGGGACCTACCCCCGCCACCCCCCGTCCCCGTCCCCAGTGCAAGAATTTCTTGCACCAGGCCTCTAGTTGCTTTATAAGATTACTAGAGGCCCGGTGCACAAATTTGTGCACGGGTGGGGTCCCTCAGCCTGGCCGGCGATTGGGGCCAATCAGGGCCGCAGAAGGTTGACCTGCAGGGGGAGGGACTGTGGGAGGTTGGCTGTGGGAGTGCACTGACCAGCAGGGGACAGCTCCTGCATTGAGCGTTTGCCCCCTGGTGGTCAGTGCTCATCATAGCAACCTGGTCAAGCGGTCATTCGATCATTCAGTCGCTTAGGCTTTTATATATATAGGTTGTATTAAATTCACTTATATTTCTGCTTCAGCCCAGAAAGCCCTCCATTTACTGAGAGCTTATGTTTGAAAAGCTTAGAAAAAAAGTAATAATCCTGGAGAACTAAGTATGTAGCTAATCATTTATATCTCTCCCTCAAACACTCCCCCCTCACCTATCCCAAAGAAAGAAGATGTGAAAATTTTGCACAACCAATTATGGTTTTTCCTGTGTCCTTTCAAAATATATGAAGAGTAATGACAGTTGATTCTTTATCACTTCAGCAACATATGACTTCTCTTTTCTTTGATGGAGGATATTTTCAAGGTATTCGTACACTTAGCAGCTTTAGGAGTTCATAGTGAGCAATGAAAGATTTGAAATACAAAAGGAGAACAGAGGATGGTAAGCTTGAAGATGTTCCTGAACCTTTCATTTGCATCATCATCTTACAAATTTGTGGGTAGGCCTTGCAGAACTGCTGAAAGCATCAGTGAGATATTTTTTAAAGCATCCAGCACAATGCCTGACACATACTAACTCATGTGTTGCTTATATCTGAACCATTTGGTTACCTAGCTTTACTTTCTGCATATGCTAGGCAATTCCATGTAATAGAATACATAATGGTATGTAAGATGTTAAGCATAGCTGGGGTAAAAAATAAAAAGATAAATTGCATGGAAAAGAATATAAATATAAGGACCTATACATGCAACCTCAAATCCTATTTAGAATTGTATCTCTTATACTATAAAAAAATAGGTAAACATAAACTGTGCTGGAAAATAACTCACATACCAAAATTTAGTAAGGAGCTAGAGTTACTTGACTGAACCGAGTCTGCAGGCTTGTTTGGTGAGGAAGAATTACAGAGACCTAGAATGAAAAGAAAAAATGTGAGGGAAAGAATAAAGACAAACTGAGATAACTTTTTACCATTCTATTGAATCTATTGCGATGACATTGGCTAATAAGGTTGTATAGGATTCAGGGGTAAATTCTATAATACACCATCTGTATATTCTATTGTGTGTTCACCACCCATCACCATGCACACCCTTACTCATAGTACACTTTCATTTTTTTAAATATATTTTTATTGATTTCAGAGAGGAAGGGAGAGAGAGAGAGAAACATCAATGATGAAAGAGAATCATTGATTGGCTGCCTCCCGCATGCCCCCTACTGGGGATCAAGCCCACAACCCAGGCATGTGCCCTTGATCGGAATCGAACGTGGGACCCTTCAGTCCTCGGGCCGATGCTCTATCCACTGAGCCAAATGAGTTAGGGCTCATAGTACACTTTTAAATCATTTGTTCTCCACAGTAGACCATCCATGGCAAAGTCTGCGATTTTTCTTACACTATCTTCTACTCCTGGAATATCTTTCTTCACTTTCCAGTCTGCCTTGTTCCCATTATAGGTAATTCTGGTTAGGCCCAGAATCTCCCCAAAGCATTATGTTTCTTTATTTTGCCATTTAGCTACTTCTTGGTAGGCTTAAAATATATAGTGTTTCTCTTCTCAGAACCTTACTATTGAGGTATCAGTTTCTGCCCAGTTTTGAAAACAATCCGGTGAAAACATGTCCTATATTTTGCGGGATCACTGTCTAGCAGTGAAAAAAGATAAGAAATTATTAAATAGTCATCTTTTGTTTTCAACATTTTCAGAATGCAGTGTTAGGACTGTGTATGTTCATATACACATACCTAATACTAGGATTCTAGAAACATCTCCCCATTCCTGGAGGTACTTGAGTATGAATCACTAAGGTACATACTGAGTTTCAGTCAGATTCAATTAAAAACATACTTATTGAATACTTACTATATGCAAAGCATTGGGCTAGGCACTGATAGAGACAGAAATATCAATGATGAGAGAGAATCATCTATCAGCCGCCTCCTTCAAGTCCCCCACTGGGATCAAGCCTGCAACCCAGGCATGTGCCTTGACTGGGAACTGGACCAAGACCTCTGGTCATAGGTTGACGCTCAACTACTGAGCCACACCGGCCGGCTGATATGCTCTTTTAGAAAAAGAAACCTGTGTATTTCATAAGCTAAGCTGATCAAATCAATCTTTGGCTATTCAAGTCACTCATTGCTTTTAGCTGTTTAATTCTCCTGTTTTATACTATAATTTCCTCCTCTTGAAATGCTTAAATTCTCTTTTGACTGACTTTAGCCAACATACTTTTCCATTATACTTAGTCATCATAGGTAAGAAATCAGTTCATTTCGGAGATCAAGTGTGGTGGCAATGAGAGCAGAAGGCACAAGTTTATGGAAAGATAGAGTGAAAGCTCAGGAGAGAAGAGTAAGATTTGGCTATAAACCTTCTCACTTGGATAATACCTTACATCGAGTTTTCTCAGTGTTCTCTGTCCCTCCCTATAATACCAACAGCCGTTTGGTCCTTGATGATTAACCAAATGGATCAAATTTGTAAAACTATATCTCCATTGCCCGGCCAGCGTGGCTCAGTGGTTGAATATCAATCTATGAATCAGGAGGTCACAGTTCAGTTGCCGGTCAGGGCACATGCCTGTGTTGCAGGCTTGATCCATAGTGTGCGGCACGCAGGAGGCAGCCAATCAATGATTCTCTCTCATTATTGATGTTTCTATCTCTCTCTTCCTCTCCCTTCCTCTCTGAAATCAATAAATATATACATATATATAAACAACAACTGTATCACCATGTTTTATATACTTTATAGTTATAAATAAGGATTTCTAAGATAATCAAATTCCCACAATTTCAGGAGTCTTTGAGTTTGTTTTCATTATAATATATCAAAAATAGTAAGCAACAGACTTTTTATTTTTACCAAGTATTGCTAATAATACTTGGTAAATATAGAAATGAGTCAATACTTTGCTTACTTTATTAAATCAACACATTTGTTTCACAATATGCTTTGCTGTGACTGTCTTCAAAGAAAATACATCTGAGGTTAGATTCCTGGGAATTTTAAATAACATGCTTGGGTGACAGCATCTTAGGATGAGTAGAAATGATAAACATCATTCTATTATTCCACACACACACACCGCCGCCAACCCTTCACTCCGTACTCAATATTAGATTATCACTGTGGAGCCCAGCTCAGTACAAGGTTTGGGGGTGATCTGAACCAGAAGGCCCAAGCAAGCTTCTGTTCAGGGATAACATTAACTTTTCACAGAGTGGTTATATAAGGAAGAATTAGTATACGTTAGTATACATATTCTAAAAAATAAGTATGAAGAAGCTTACTCTTTTTCATGTTCCGCAAAATTTTCAAACTCTGCAAAAACGAAGAAAAGGAAAGTGTTAATTTTTGGTGTGAAATCCAAACTACTTTAATCAAGTAGAAATACAGATGTCAGTCAAAAGGATTAATTTCCTTTAAGAAGAACCATCAAAGTACACAAAACCATTTTTCCATTTTGCCATTTTTAACTCAGTGCAAAGTCTCCACTTGATTTTATTTCACTCTTTTCCCCACCCATATGAGAATTACACTATGTATTTAGAAATACTATGTATCAGAATATCAGGGAAAAACAGAGTTTCTACTTTCCTTTTTTTAGGACCATTCCAGAATCCGCGATGCCTTCTGAAGATAGCTGTGATACATAGCCATTCCCATTCTAGCCAAGAATGTTTATCAACCATATTCTGTCCTCGGTCTCCTAGGGTCCATTCCATACTGTTCGCCCTGCTACTTCCTTCACCTTCCTTTCAGCAAACCCATGTTTCTGCCTCCTTCATGAAGAGCCTACCCAGATTTTTTTCTCCACATATCCTCAGCACGTACGTGTTTAATCTGTTCCATAACATATTCGATGCTTCTTGATAATTTTCAGATTGTTTCTTATGTAGGCATTCTGTTCCAATAGGTTAACTGTCCTCTTTTCAAGGGCAGGTAGATATCCTCTATGACATTTCTATTTTCCTAACACCTAACAGAAATGTACTCCTCTACATAATAGATATTTAATAAAGTCTCCCTTTTTTTGAAAAATTTTATTTGATTTTAAGAAATAGATCATTTATTTACAATTCAAGTTATCCTAGTAGAAATGCTACCATTCTTGTTTTCCATCTATCTAGTTTCCTAACCCTCCCCCACATAAAGCCATTGTTGTTAGCTTCTTATGTATCCTCCCAGTTACATATGAATATAGAATACAGATATAAATTATATTTTGTTCCTTTTAAGCAACAGTTAATGATTATAATAAATGTAGTGAGAGAGACCTCATTTTTAAAGCTTCATAGTATTCCATTGTCTGCACATACCATGATTTATTTCATCAGTTTCCTTAATGATTAATATTTATGTTGCTCTTATAAATAATTTTTCAGTAAATAACCTGGTACACCCTTCATTTCATACATGTACACACATATTTGAAGAATAAATTCCTAGAAGTGGGTCAAACGGTACATGCATTTGATTTTTGTTAGATTATCCTCCATAGAAGTTACTGCATAGAAAGTGCTGCACTTACAGTCCTCAGTACAGTACACCACTTGACTTTCCCACCAATGCAGGCGTGTGCTTTTTCCCCAGTCTGCCTAACAAAGAATGGAGTCAGACTTTGGAATTTGCCATTCTGATGGATGAAAAAGAGTATGTCATAGTGGTCTTAATTTATATTTCTCTTATTATGAGTGAGGTTGAACATATCAAATGTTTAAAGGGCAGACCGTGCATATTTATTTTGCTTAAACTATTGGATGATGGGGGGCTTTTTTGCCCACTTTTCTATTAGGGTTATCTTTATCAATGAATTTCTAGGAGCCTTTATATATATATAAAAAAAAAATAGCCCTGGCTGGTTTGGCTCAGTGGGTAGAGAGTCAGCCTGTGGACTGAAGGGTCCCAGATTCGATTCTGGTCAAGGGCACATGCCAGGGTTGCAGGCTCGATCCCCAGTGTGGGGTGTGCAGGAGGTAGCCAATCAATGGTTCTCTCTCATCATTGATGTTTCCATCTCTCTCTCCCTCTCCCTTCCTCTCTGAAATCAATAAATATACATTAAAAAAATAACTCCTTGGCTATGATGCCAGTTGCAGACATTTTTCTCCAGTTTGTTCCTTGTTTTTTGATTTTGATTTTGTTTTGTTTTTTTTTTGCCATGCAGAAATTTTCTATTTTATTTAAGTGAATTAATAAATCTCTCTTCTTATGGCTCCTAGATTTTGAGTCATTCCCACTCCCAGGTTGTAAAGTAAACTTTCCAACTTTCTTTAGCACTTTTTGGGGTTGGTATTTGTTTCTCTCTTTTTTTTTTTAACACTTAAATCTTTTATCCATCTAGAATATATCCTGGTATAGCTGTGAGGTATGGATCCTAGTTTTTTTTTCAGGTGCTTATCCAATTCATCAAACAACAATTATTAAAACATCCATCTTTAATCATATACTAAATTCATATACGTATTCAAATCTATTTCTGGACTTCCCATCTGCTGTGTTGGTGTGTGTTTTTTCATACACCAATATCATACCATTTTAATAACTGAGGCTTTACAATGGTTTAATGTCTGGTAAGGCGACCCTCTTTCCACTGCTGTTACTTCTATTTTGACTTTTTGCAGTTTACCAGCCCTTCTTGCTCTTTTTACCCCCGCTCCTTCCCCGCCCCCCGCCATATGAACTTTGGAATCAGTTTGTCTCATTCCGGTAGAAAAAAAAGTTGATGGTTTTATTAGGCAGGCTTTAAACTAAGTTGTATTTTTTTTTTAATTTTTTGTTTCTGTCTATTAATTTTAATTGTCAGGAGACCAACAATTTTAGTGAAGATATTTAATGTAATTTTCCATCTTAATGCTGGCAGCTGGCGGGAAAGAAGGGAGTGGGGGCTTAGGGGACACGTCCAGTAATGAAAAGCTTCTGGTGTATTCCATAAACGCCCATCTTTTTTACCTTACTCCTTGTGAAACATTTGCCAGGAGTCTTCAATGTTTGTTTTGCAGATGTTGACTTTTCCATGGTGCTAGGACAGCTAGTAGAAGTCTCTATCGGTTGAGCCTGCATACCTGGGGGAAAAAAAGTAATTTGTTGCATAGCTTCCTAAGCTTTCAGGTTTTATACAGGTTTATATACCCAGTAATTCCTGGCTTGGCTTTTTTACGCACTATTTTTACAATACAGTATGGGCTTTTGAAATGTATTATTTTTATCTTACTTAATCGTTCCTTGTGCCTTTTTCATTTAGGTCCCACTTTATTGTTAGCCTTTTAACAGTCTTATTTCTATAACTTTTGGGGGAGAAAGTGCTGCGCTTACAGTCCTCGTCAGCGAGGTAGAAGGACTCTCGGGTTCTTTCTGGGAGTGGAGGGGGAGGAGAAGAACGATCCTCATGCAGATCTGTGATAAGAACGGGGCACAATAAGCAAAAACATCCACCACTTCAAGTCTCAAGTCAAGACCCCTGTTTGATTTTGTATAACTTTTCCAATTATTCAATATTGACTACAGCAACCAAATAAAAAATTATCTGGACCGTGACTGGAGCCTCAGGAACTTTGTTCTCCCAGCTCTTTAGCCAATGCGCCTCTCATTCGTCACAAACTTGTAGCTCACTTACAGAAGTGTTTTTCCAAAGAAACGGAACCTGAATTGAATCGAGTTTCTCGTTCTTACAGAGCATCCTGAAACCACAAGTAGGCAAACAGCCAAATCCAAACATTGTCATGGCCCTGAAAGGCAAGTCCACACTCATTCAGCAGCCGCTTCCCATTCCCTGCAGGTTAGATTGGCAGCCACACACCTGTTTTCTCCATAGATTGGCCTGTTCGAGATATTTCCTCTGCCTCACTTCTAAGTTCTTCAGAACCTTCCCCCATTTTATCTATCCCAATTTCTTTTCCATACTTCCCAGAGTAGAACCTCTATTGCAATTAAATTAACCTACTCACTATTTCTCTGCACACATGCTTATTTGTACCTTGGAGTCACTGTGACCCCAATCCCTGCTCCTGGAATTCCCTCCTTTCTCACTGTCTATCCATAGTCTTAAATATCTTTCTTCCCCTCAGTGAAGTCTTCCCTAACCACTCCAGTGATACCTCCCTTTTTTCCAGATTCCTGGTGACTATTATCTGGGCCACACAGATGACCATGTAATAGTTCCAAACGAGTATTAATTTTGTCTACCTAATTTGAATGTAAGCATTAAGCAGTACTCTTTCTTTTAGGAAAAATTTTTTAATATATCTCAAAGTAGAAAAATTAGGACAATCTCCATAAACTCAGTTCAACAATTTTCAAGATTTTGTCAGATTTGCTCAAATTGTACCCTTTTTGCAAACTTGCAAATCTTTTGTTATTCACAATATATCATTTTTATTACATTTATAATATAATATTATATTAGTTTTACAGCATAGTGGTTAGACAATCATATACTTTACAAAGTATTCTCCCCGATATTTCCAGTACCCACCTGGGATCATACATACTTATTACAATATAATTGGCTATATCGCCAATGCTTTACATCCCTGTGACTATTTTGTAACTATCTGCACTTCTTAATCCCTTCATTTTTTCACCCAGTTCCTCAGTCCCCCCTCCCCTCTGGCAGCCACCAGTCTACCCTCTGCATCTATGAGTCTGTTTCAATTTTGCTCATTTATTTTGTTCTTTAGAATCCACATATAAGTGAAATTATATGGTATCTGTCTTTCTAGCAGTACCCTTTCTCATATAGCCTCCTAACATGATCTAAATGGCCACAAATAATTTTTAGAATCACATTATGAACAATGACAAAACGTATAAAATGGAACTACTGCAGTTTTAAGAGATTCCATCTGAAATAGTTTTTTTAAGGGGCTATTTATCAGGGAGCAGGATCCTAAAATCCTGTCTTCACCTGGCCCTTGACAAAGCAAAACTCCTAGCCTGGGAAACCCAGAAATAAATCGACAAACAGTGGAACCTATTATGGAAAGCATGCCATCTCCTGAGGTGAATTACTCCAAACTTAATGAGCCATTCTCACAGGACAGACGCTTAGGGCTAACGTCTCATCTAAAGCCACAAGAATTTGTTTACCTGATACGGGACTCCGGAGTTTCACACACTAAAAAGAAAAAAGAGAGAGAGAAAGGAAAAGTGAAAGAAGAATATGTACACAAACTTACAAACTCAAAGCAATGCATGGCATTTTTGAAGTTATATTGCATAGACGGATAAAGATAGTAATGAAATGTTGACCTATTTTTGGTAATTTGTAAGTGTGCTGAATTATGAAAAGACATCAACTCAGCAATTTTTATATGTCATGACAGTTGGTCCTAAATTGATTCTGTTTTGACCTATTTCCTTTCTACTCAGAACATTCCCTGAAAATTTAATTGAGGCTAAATTGTTGAAATTGAAGTTACTTCATGACATTGGAAAAGGAGTGAATTTTCTTTTCTCTGGGAATTGTTAATTGAAAGACCATTACATGTAGCATATTATTAACAATAATAATAATAACAATAATGATAATGACAATTACTAGTAAATTAAAAGTATAATTAAAAAGGTACAGAGTATTTGCCTACCAGCATTGTGATTGTAGGCATGTTTCAATATTTTAGTTAATTACTTTTCTGATCTCTTAAATTGTAAGAGAGTTGGTTCATAGAATATATACAAATGCATAACAGATTGTTGAAAGTGTAGAGTTTTCTTCTAGAGGCAGGGAACATTATTCCAAAAGGTTTAACTCAATATGGACACGTGTCACTCAAAAATTTACTCTCTATAATACGTTATCACAGCTAACACAATACAGTCAACCAAATGGCTATTGCAAACCAGCTACCTACTTATGAAACATTTACTTTTGCTTTAACTATCCTTCAAGAATCAGCTCAAATGTTTCCACTTTCACTCTGTTTTCATTTACCACTTCTGACCTGAAGGGATCTCCCACACTTTCAAATCTCTTCTCTTTCCCATGGCCCTGGACTTATTTGCCTTGTTATAATAAACTGGAGGCCCAGTGCACAAAATTCGTGCAAGGGTCTTGGCCCTCTTAGCCCCAGCTTCATTTGGAAGGTTGTCAGAATGTCATCCAGAAGGTTGTTCGACCGTCTGGTCTAATTAGCATATTATGCTTTTATTATTATAGATAGACAACATTACTTGTATACATACCCTATATCTCCACTGCTAGACTATGAGTTTCTTAAGGGCAATAATTGGATCTTATACATCTTTTTATCCCCAATGTCCTCTAGCACATTGTTTTATAAGTAGTATCTACTTAATATTTATTGGCTGGTAGGTGTTAAAAATACTAGGAGTAGGACTAGAGTCTGTTGAATCCAAATGAGTCAGAAGAAAGAAGTTATGGACCTTGATTGGTCTGAGTCTCACCAAGTCATCAGGTTTGCTGGATTTAGATGTTCCACTCCATTCTAGTGATGGCCCAATTTTTGACATCACAGCTGAAGATAAAGATTGGGACACCTGCAGTGGGACTTCTCCTGGAAGGAAGGAAGGATGGTCCAATTCTTAGGAGAGTTATAATTCTTTTAGACAGCAAGTGTTACTCAGCAGTAGCACGCACAACATTGAAAGGACTTGAGCTTTATGTTACTTATTGAACTATACTCACCAGCTTCCTCTACCACAATGAAAGATTCAGGTGTCCGCTCAGGAAGTGGAGGGGGGGTTTCATCATCTATTCTTGGAGAAGTTGCTATCCAAAATGTCAGAAGTATAATTATAATTTCTAATTAGGAAAATCCAAAGAAAATTCTTACATTTTAACTTGATGGAAATCCCATCAAGCGCCATTACAATGTTTAAGCTGGTATCTGTTCACTCAAGGAAAAAGCAAAAAAAAATTCTCTCAAGTTGCAAACCCAGGAGCTTTATGCTTCTTCAAAATGTATGATTTCTGTTAAAAGCCCAAAAGTATTTTGATTGAGTCACTGAGTATCAGCTACCATAACAAAATATTATATTAGTTTAAATTACATAATTTCCTTTTGTTTTACATAGAATAAATATACAATACAGCATCATAAAAGCACTTTGATATGCCAGAGATTCAGTTACGGACTTGGTGAAATCATAAAGATATTAGTATCTCTTAATTCATTCTACAAGGATGAAGAATATGTATGTCTTTTTGTCTTTTAAAAAACAATGTTGTAACAGGGTTTTCTATATTTCTATAGAAATATTCAGAATTTTTATAGAAAAATGTAATGCTATTATAAGAAACTGCCACCAGATGGCACACATGTAAGTGTTCTTACAATCCCTGAAGGTAAGGATTTGTCTTTTAACATTCAAGTTCAGAGAACGTAACGTATTATAGGTACCTAAAAAAATAAAATTCCTTTAAATCATAAAACAAGATCAAAATATATAAAATAACCTAATAAAAGAAGGAAATAGATCTAGAAAAAGTATTTTTGTAACAAAGCTACATGTCAACACATCTATTAAGACACTATACAATAATGTTACAGAGTAAAAGCTCTTTCTATTTCCTATTCAGGTAAAACATTTTTAATAAATTTCTGATGATACACCTAAGAGAGTTACATTTACTCTTTGCTTTCTTTCTCCCACAGCAAACTTATAATCATCTCTAACAGGGTATTTACTTCTAATATCAAACACCCAGTAAAACAATGTACATAATAAGCAAAAATATAGAATTATAAAACAAAGTATGAAAGTAAAGGTGTATATATGATTAAAATCCCACACAGAGCCTGGCTGGCATGGCTCAGCGGTTGATCATTGACTGACCTATGAACAAAAAGGTTCCTGGTCAGGGCACATGCCTGGGTCCCTGGCTCGATCCCCAGGGCATGCAGGAAGCAGCTGATCTATTATTCTCCCTCATCACTGATGTTTCTGTCTCTCCCTCTCCCTTCCTCTCTGAAATCAATAAAAATATGTATTTTTTAAAATCCCACACAGAATATGGAACACATGTTCTCATCTACTAAGTTATTATAAAAGGGCAGGAGGAAATCAGGTCCTCTTTTGCAACTGCCTCAGCAAGAGAATACAATACTTAGCTCTCTGTTCAACTCAGTACAGCCACATGGTTGGGCAGTAAAACTCTGAGTGACTATGTGGTGCCATCGATCAAATCTTTTCTTAAATTCGTTTGGTGGTTGCTTCTGTGTGTGAAGGGAAAATTGTGGACCTTTCAGATACATTTCCAGGAATGAGAATTGCCTTCTTTAAAAGCACTCCTGTTGGCTTCATATCAGGGGTGGGGAACGTCTGGCCCATGTAAGGCTGGCGAAATCATTGGGTCTGGCCCTGCCAAGGCAGTAGGGGTGAGTTAATTAAATGTTTGACCAAATAGAGCAGGCTAATTTTTAAGGTGATAATTTTGTATGACGGGCGAATGATATTATAAATATCCAAATGGCCCTTGACAGAAAAAAGGTTCCCCACCCCTGGCATAGATGATGGATCATAGATCATATGGATCATGGAATGTTACATGTTTGTTTTTGCTATTTTCAATTTATCAGAGCATTAAAAACACTCCTGCAATTTATTTCTGAGAAGGAGAAGGAAGCAGAGAAGGACAAGGGGGAGGATGAGAAGAAACCCAATCTTCTGTAGAAACAAAGTGAAATCTAAAGTGCCATATAAACAGACTGTTGAATCTCAGAGGGAAGGTGGGGTTGGGTGGGTGGTTGGGAAGAGATCACCCGAACAACGTGTATGCATACATGCATAATCCATGGACACAGACAGTTGAGTGGTGAAGGCCTAGGGCAGGGGCAGGGGCAGGCTAGAAGGGGTCAATGGGGGGTACAGGGGGACATATATAATACTTCCAACAATAAAGATTTTAAAAATAAAGTGCCAGGTAAGCTTTTAAAAATAACTTACCAATGTCCGCTATCTCTTGGGTCAGTGTGGAGGGGAAATTGGTTGGAGGATTCAGTGCTAAAGAATCACCTGGATCATAATAAGAAAATGGGGTTGCAGAGGATGTCGGCAACAAAGAACCAGGTAACACCGTTCTAGCTGGTTCCTCAGGTAAATCAAGAGACATCGTAGAGCCAGCACTTCTTGGAGACGATGGAAAATAAGGACTATCTACTAAAGGTATGTGAGCATGTGCATTAAAAGCTCTGGCGTCATGCTGCTTTGCACTGGAGGCATTGCACACTTGGTGCTTGGAGTCACGTGACAGCGAATAATTCAGTTCTGCTGAAGAAACGTACATCACTTTCTGAGCCTGCTCAAGACAAGAACTGCTGGGTTGAGATGCCAAACAAGAAAAGTTGTCCTTGATGCCCAGCTGGCTGGTGTCTCTCTGTTGTATCAGGTCAAAGGGAGTTGACTTGGTCCGCGTGATTGGCCCCTTCGAGTTGAAATATCTTCCTGCTGCATTTACAGGTTTAGAATCAGGACCTGCTCCAAACAGAACGGAGCTCAAGTCCAAACTCTGATACTTCTGAAGAGGCTCCCCAGCTATTGCAAATGCCTTTGTCTCCCATCTCACGGTTGTGCCAGCATTCTTGTTATAACCATAATTTAGTTCCAAAGACTCAAAAGAACTGTTCTGTTTAGCAGGGTGCAGATCTAACCCTCCCTTTGCACTTATTTCAGAAGTCCGCGCCTCAAAGGAAGAAGCTTCTGTATTTTTCACCGGAATCCTTTGTTTGCCCGGTCGGTTTATCACTTTTGCTTCTTTCATGCTGCCGATACAAAGAGGAAGTAATAATGATACACAACCCCAGAAGGCTTCTTCCACAACTTTTCCCCAGCATCACAATGACTGATGAGCATGAGCTATGCCCCCGAGACACAATAGACAGCATGTAGATGTGTAAAATTATACTCACCTTTTTGGTAAATTAGGAGAATAAGCGTTTGCTTCCAGCCTGGGATTTTGCTCAGGAACTGGATACTTTGCTTGAATCTTCAAGAAAAATAAGAGGTTGCTTTTAGTGAAGCAATGAAAGTGTGATATTTTATATTCCTAAGGCTGAAAAGTTATATTTCAGAAATTATAAAGACTTAATCCATAAAAGAGTTAGATGAGTTCCCAAAATATTGAACCCAACACGAGCCATGTTCACAAACTGAGACCAAAAAGGATCAGGATAAAGGATTGAGAGTGTTATAGAAAGTAGAAAGGATTTACTGACGGTAATCACCTTTTAAAATGGCGAGTTTTACAATATTCTGGGGAGCAGCTTTATTCCTAAGCACACTCTGCCTTCAGAAATCTCATCATCTTAACTCGGAATGTTAATAGTGCTTATTAGGTCCCCACACCTACCTTAGATCGATCTTCCTTACAATGCTCCAGCTACCTTTGTTTTTCGCCATTCCTTAAGCACCCTAAACTTGTTTCCAGTTCAAGGCCTTTACGCTTTCTGTGCCCTCTGGTTGAAATACTCTTGCTTCCGATTTTGCATGGCTGGCTGTTTCTAAGTAATCATTTTCCACTTACATGTCAACTGTGTAAGGAAACCTTCCCTGACCACACCACCTACAGTCACACTCCCACACACTTGCCCAGCCACTCTCAACCTATATTTTCTTCATGGCAATTACCATATTATGAATTTTGTTACTGAGGCTCATGGGACCCAAGATACCATTGATTGAAAACTAAATCTTGATTTCAGAGATGTTGAAATGTAAAAAAAAAAAAAAAGTCATCAGCAATTGTAAGATTCCACCTGTTATGGGCTTAATTGTGACTTTCAAAAAGGTATGTTAAAATTTAACATAACCCTGCTATCACTAACTGAACTTATTTGGAAGTAGAGGCTTTGCAGATATAATCAATTAAGATGAGGTCATGATGGGTTAGGGTGGGCCCTAACACAGTGACGTGTGTCCTTGTAAGAAGAGAAAACAGACACTCAGAGACACATAGGGAGAACGCCATGTAATGATGGAGACAGAAATTGGAGTAATGAACACCAAGAATTGCTGGCAAATTCCAGGAGCGAGGAAGATGCAAGGAAGATTTATTCCCCTGGAGCTCTGAGAGAGTGAGCATGGCTCTTGCTGACACCTTCATTTTGGACTTCCCGCTTCCAGAACGGAGAAAGTCAACGTGCTGTCTGAGCCTGCCTCAGTCCGTGGTACTTGTTACAGCAGGCCCAGTAAACTGAGTCAGAGACTTTACTGCCCCACGTCCAGTAATGGACAGAACAATGAAACAGAAGATCAATGAGGACATACAGGGCGGACATGAGCAACACCATAAACCAATTAGGCCTAACAGACACACATACAACATCCACCCAACAACATGCACATTCTTCTCAAACACAGAGGGAACTTTCTCCAGGATAGACCATATGTTAGGCCACAAAACAAGTCTTACTCAATTTTAAAAGTGTCTTTTTAAATCATAGTGAATTGAAACTAGAAATCAACAACAGAAAAAAAACATTTGCAAATATATTGTAAATTAAACACTCAAACAACCAATAATCACACAAAAAGGTGTTTAACATCACTAATCATTAGGGAAATGCTAATCAAAACTGTGAATATCACTTCACACTTACGAGGATGGCTATTATCTAAAAAACAAAACAAAACAAAAAACCCAGAAAATACAAAGTCTTGGCAAAATTGGAACCCTTGTGCATTTCTACTGGGGGTGTAAAATTTTGCAGTCACAGTGAAAAACAATATGACAGTACCTTCAAAAATTAAACAAAATTACTAGGTAATCCAATAATTCCACTTAATGGTATACCCTAGTGGTCGGCAAACTCATTAGTCAACAGAGCCACAGTTTGCCGACCACTGGTATACACCCCAAAAATTTAAAGTAGGGTCTTGAACAAATATTTTTTACATCAATTTTATAGCAGCATTATTTACAATAGCTAAAAGTTGGAGGCAACCAAATGCCCATTGAAACAAAATGTGGTATGCACACACAATGGAATATTATAAAGCCATAAAAGATAAAATTCTCATACATGCTGCAAAATGAATGAACCTTGAACACGTGCTGCATGAAATAAGCCAGATACAAAAGAATAAGTATGTGACTCCACTTATATAATGTATCTAGAATAGGCAAATCCGTAGAGACAAAAAGAAGTTACTAGGTGTTGGGGTAGGGGGTATGGAGAAAATCTGAATTGGATGATGAAACATTTTTAGAAATAAACAGTGACTGTCATACACATTGTAAGAGTACTTAATGACACTATTTTATAGACTTTAAAACGGTAAAATATTTTTATTTCAGTTAATAAAAATTCAGTTTCTTCTATTAGTATGGGCTATTCAAATATCTATTTCATATTGAGTGAGTTGTAGTAGTTTGTGTTTTTCAAGGAAGTAACCCATTTGGTCTAAGTAAGTGGTGAAATGTACGTGTTGAACTGCTTATACTACATTCCTTTATTAACTACCTTTCTGATATCTGCAGAGCCTGTAGCGACATCCCCTGTTTCATTCCTAATAGTGGTAATTTTTATCTCTGCCTTTTTTTTTTCTTTCTCTTTTTCTAGGGGAGAGTGAGAACACAGTTCCCCACTAACACAAATTATGCTGTTGGGTTTCCCACATTTGGGGAAATGGCAAGGGTCAGCACATCCGGGGTGCAATGGATAAGCCTCGCCCTGGGAGGCCACCTCTGTGATCATGGTATCACTCCTGCCACGTCAGTATGCCCCTTTTAGCTTTATTAGTATTCCTCGAGGTCTGTACATTTTATGGATCTTTTCAAGGGACCGGCTCTTTGCTTTGCTGATTTTTCTCTATTGTCATTGATTTTTTTTGTTTTCTAGATTCTCAGACTGGAAGCTCAGATTATTGATTTGAGACTTTTACCGTTTTCTGATGTCTGCATCTAGAGCGCTGTAAACTTCCCTGTCAGCACTGTTACAGCTCTGGTCCACACATTTTGACATGTGTTTTTGAAGTATGGTAGTAGAAACTGCTGTTTGGGTTCTGTACTTATTTGTTTGATAAAACAATAGAAAGCTATTTTGATTTTCTGAACTTACGTATGCTATCCCAATACTCTATTGATGATGGTTTGAATATCCCATTGATTGTGATCTCACTGGTCATCGAAGTACATTCCTCTGGGACCCAGGACAGATAGTGATCCTAAATTGTCTCAGCAGCTACAGACAACTGAGTTTCGGTTGACTCGGTGATCTCAGAATCTGGACAGCATCATTATTCTAAACTTGCCCAGGTGGTCCCAGATAATGTGTTTCCGTTGATTTCAGTGATTCGTAGATACTTTAGATAACTAAGTTGCTCAATTTCACTTCTGTAAAAATGCTTTTTCGCGAAACAGGTTCCTCATTCCAGATCCAAAGATGTAACCAATACTTTCATGATAGCCTGCCAATATAAGCCGGATGTGGCGAGGTATTCAGGGCTGCAAGGTCTGGAGCGCTTTTGCTCCCTCGTCTGCCGCCGGCTTTTAATAAATGACTCCATAATTTGACCTTTTTTTGAGGCGTCCTTTGTAAGATGGGGGTTACACGACAACATTTTCATTTTTATTCAGTTCAATTCATTTAAAAAAAAATGTTCCTTGATACTTCCTCTTTGACTCAATGGATTATTTAGAAGAATGTGGCTAATTTCCAATTTTTTGGATCTTTTCCTGTATCTTCCTATTAATGGCTTCTGGTTTGACTTCATTGTGGTCAGAGAATACATTTTTTATAATTTCAATTCTTTTAACATTTTCAGATTGTTGAATGGCCTGTGGTATGGTTTACCTTGCTATACGTTCCATCAGCCCTTGAAGTGTATTCATGCGTTATTGAGTGGAGTGTCCTAAAAATACCTATGTGATCTGGTTGGTTGGCGGTGTTGTTGAGTTCTTGCTGATTTTCTGTCCAGTTTTCCTATTAGTTGTTGAGAAAGGGAAACTGGAGGTCTCCGACGATAACTTCGGATTTGTCTATTTCTCCTTTCACGTCCATCAGTTTTTGCTTCCCATATTTTACAGCTCTGTTTGGTCCAGGTGCACTTAGGATTGCTATGTCTTATTGCTGAATTAACCCTTTTAGTGTTGTAAAATGTCCCTCCCTGTCTGTGATCATTTTCTTTGCTCTATTTTATCTGATATTAATACAGGGTGGGGCAAAAGGAGGCTTACAGCTGTGAGTATGTGAAACACAGAGTTTATTTTTGTACCATTATTTATTAATTATTGTATTATTTTCCATGCAAACAACTATAAGCCTACTTTTGCCCCACCCTATAGAGCTACTCCTGCTTATCTTTTATTTGTGTTTACATGATATATCTTTTTTCCAATCCTTTAAACCAACCTTATATTGGAAGTGTGTATTTTACAGACAGCATATAGTTGAGTCATGTTTTCAATACACTTTGTCAGTCTATCTGTTAATTGGTGTATTTATACTATTTACATTTAGTGTAGCTATTACTTTTTTTGTTTAAAATATTTTTTAATTTCAGAGAGGAAGGGAGAGAGAGAGAAATAGATAGGAATATCAATGATGAGAGAGAATCATTGATAAGCTGATTCCTGCATGCCCCACACTGGGATCGAGCCCACAACCTGGGCAATTGCCCTGACTAGGAATCGAACTGTGACCTCCTGGTTCATAAATCAACATTCAACCACTGAGCAATACCAGCTGGGCTACATTTAGTATAATTTTTCATGTTAGGGCTTAAGTCTGCCATTTTACTTTACTTTTTCTGTTTGTTCTCCATTTCACATTTCTCATTTCTCTTTCCTGCCTTTTTCAGAATTTCATCTTGACTTATGTATAGTTTTTTAAAGCAATGTTTTGGTATAGCTTTTGTGGTTGTAGCTCTTGGTATTGCATTATATATACATAACATCACAGCCTACTTACCATTTTGCTAGTTCAAGTACAGAAACCTTACCTCCCTTGCCATTCTTAACTCTTCCCTGCTTATAACGTCATTGTCTTACATATGCTCTCTGATACATTTAAAACCACATCAGATAGTGTTATAATTTTCAGTCACCAAACAATTTAGAAAACTTAAGAGAAGGAAAACCTATTACGTTTACCCATGTTTTTGCTTACCATGTTCTTCCTTCTTTCATAATTTCCTTTCTGTTTAAGAAACTTCCTTTGCTATTTTTTTAGGGTAAGTCTACTGGTGACAAATTGTCTTAGTTTTTCTTCATCGGAGGATGTCTTGATTTCCCCTTCATTCCTGAAGGAGATTTTCACTGGGTGTAGGATTCTGAGTTGAGAATTCCTTTCTTTCAGGACCTGAAAAATACTGTGCTACTTCCTTCTGGCCTCCAGGGTTTCTGATGACAAATCCATTGTCCTTCTAATTATTTTCCTCCTACAGTTAATACCATTTTTCTCTGGCTGCTTTCTATAATCTTTGTCTTTAGGTTCAGAGGTTTAATTATTATGAATCTTTCAGTACATTTATAGCTTTGCCCTTTTTCTCCTCGGCTTCTTAGATTTCAATGACACAAATGCTAAGCTTTTTGTTATAGTTCCTTAGTTCCCTAAGGTTCTGGTTTTTGTTTGTTTTTTAGTCTATTTTATTTCTGTTGTCCAGGTTGGGCAATTTCTATTGTTCTATCTTCCAATTCATTAATTCTTTTTCTGTACCTTGC
The DNA here is from genome assembly GCA_026230045.1 of Corynorhinus townsendii. Classification (NCBI taxonomy): domain Eukaryota; kingdom Metazoa; phylum Chordata; class Mammalia; order Chiroptera; family Vespertilionidae; genus Corynorhinus; species Corynorhinus townsendii. The sequence continues at coordinate 8,353,180 of JAPDVU010000013.1, forward strand.
ATTCTTTTATTGAGCCTATCTACTAAGCTATTTATTTTGTTACAGTTACTATATTTTTCAGTTCTAGAATTTCATTTCTTCTTTATATTTTCTGGGTTTTTTTTTCTGAATATAATTTCTTTGCTGAGCCTTTCTATTTATTCATTTGCTTTTTAGTTTTTGTTTTTTGTCATTTGTTTTAAGCATGTTTGTAATTGCTCATTGAAGCATTTTTATCAAGGCTCCTTTAAAATCTTTGTCAAAATAAAAAGCAATAAAAAATAAAATCTTTGTCAGATAATTCTAACATCCCTGTCAGCTCAGTGTTGCCATCTATTGATCTTTTATTCACTTGGTTTGAGATATGATCTGGATCCCTTCTCTTTCAGCTGTTCCTTTGTTTTTACTCCATTCTGACAGGAGAAGGGGGTGCCGCTAACTTGTTACCACCAGGTGGATTCCACCTCCACCAGTCTCCTCACTTAATCTGTTGATACTCAAGGGTAGACATCATGGGAGAGGCTCCCATGTCATCTCCGACATTATGGTGGAACTGGCCTCGCTATTGTTGGATGATGGGGACAGTCCTGACTGTCCATCAGGTCTCTTTTGACCTTACTTCAGTAGGGAGGCATTGGGGTGCCGCATTTCTGCCAGGTGGAAGCTCAGGCTCCCCATGTGGTCTCCACTGGCACTGCAAGGAAAACACATTGCAGGCCACTGGGGATGAAAGTCCTAGCTCTCTACTTGACCTTTCTTTTTTTTATTCTTTTTTAAAATTTTTACAGAGAGGAAGGGAGAGGGAGAGAGAGTTAGAAACATCGATGAGAGAGAAAGATCAATCAGCTGCCTCCTGCACACCCCCCACTGGGGATGTGCCCGCAACCCAGGTACATGTCCTTGACCGGAATCAAACCTGGGACCCTTGAGTCCGCAGGCCAACGCTCTATCCACTGAGCCAAACCGGTCAGGGCTCTACTTGACCTTTCTGATGCCACCCAGCATTTATTACAGTCTTGTGGGGATGGGGATCTAGGCTCTGCACTCAGCCTTTGCTGGCACGGATGGGGTTGAGGACCATTTTTTAAATTTGGTGTTGACTGGAGTAGAGTAGTTATTATCTAAATGTTTTATGTCTTGCTGGGCCACCCCTTTCCTGGTCCTTTGGCTAAAGAGAGCAGGCTCTGGTTGGGTCTTCTTTTGTCTGTACTGTTGGCATTTCCAGGTTGTTGGCTTCTCCAATTCCAAGCCTGGAATATATGAGGCCAAGGAAAAGCCAAGGAACTCACCATCATGTCTTTTCTTGGGTCACAAGTCCCTAGCTGGTCTGTCTTCTTATATTTGTTTTACATATACTGTCCACGGTTTTTTGGTTGCACTTATTGGGAGGAATAAGGAAAACTATGTCTGCTCACTCTTCCCAGAAACGGAAGTTCTCTTGGATATCTTTAACCAGTTTCTTCAGTGGGAGCTTGAACCAGGTATCCATGTCCCATTTACTGACTAAAGACCTGCTCCCAACAACCCAGCTGGCTGGAGTCACAGCACTGCCACTGGGCTAAATCTGAATATTGACAATTCCTGAAACCTAAATAAAATATTAGCCCACATGCTCTAGCAACACATCAAAAAAAATATTTTTTGTTCAAGAAGGGTTTTTCTAAGAGTAGAAGGATGGCTTGATTTAGGTTAAAGGAGAAAATCCGTGTGATCATTCCACAAATGCAAACATATGAAATGGACTGAATTTAACATTCTTTCTGAGAAAGATTCTTAATAAAATATAAATCGATGAATACTTTCTTTAAACAATTAAAATATAAATATTTCCAATCAAGTCAGCATCACACTTAGTAGTGAAACATGATAATCTTGCCCATTAAATTCGGTCATCCATATCACTTCTATTATTTAACCTTGTTCAGGCAGTACCAGCCAATGATATAGTCACAAATAGGATAGAAGTAACAATTTCTGGCAATTATACTTTTATTTCCATCATCTCCCACCATGTTGTGTTTCCTTGAAGTTGACATTAAGTATAGGATTGTTTAGTTCATTCCATATCCTCAATTGTTTTTTGGCTATTTTTCCCTTCCCATGTTTCATAATCAACTGATAAATTTATGGTCAGGGTCATCTCTTATATATTTTGTATTCTTAATTCTGTAAAAACAGAAGGTCCTTGGTGAATATTTTCACATTAACAATTCAAAATGTGATATAAAAATTAAATTAGTATATATCTATATATATATGTCACATATACCCTGGAAGGTAAGCCAGCAAGTTTGTGTTCTTAAGGTTTGTTCAGAACCTAATACTTTGTGATTACACAGTAAAGATTTGACTTACCAACTTTTGAGATAAGATCAAAATAGCACATCCTAGAATACTCAATATTTTTTAATTGGAATTTGGTCAAATCATAATTGCTTTTATACCCTAAGGCCTTCAGCTAAAAGTCCTTTGGATATCCTAAGACATTATCAGAACTTGATGAGACATATCCAGTAAAAAGGAGGCTAGCATAACCTGAAAAATTACATCAGTACTCAATTATGGTTTCACTTTGTAACTGTCACTCTCATTTCTAACTCACACACAACTGTCTAAAACATGGGAAGCAAGAATATATGATTGCTCTTTCACACCTATTGTTTCTAAATTTAGCTAAAAGTTATATGCAAGAGGTTAACCAAAAGACAAATTTTCTAAGTTAAAATACTTCAATTATTTGTCTTCTCCACAGGAGATTTGCAGTGCAGCCCATGCACATCGGACACTCCAAGTTAGTTATGATGATTAGTAATAAGCTAAGTCCTGCAACTAATCTAAGATCCCTTCACCAAATCTAATGGTGTTTTTTTAAAAACTTACAAAACATCAAGTTTAAAGTTTACCTCTGTTCCAGAGTGTCTATCTCTGATGACATTCATATGTCTCTTAAAGAGTTCTATGACGGCTTTGTAGACCAGTTCATACTGTTCCTGGGGAGCATCACAAACCGGAACAAAGGAAAACAAACAAAAAACTTGGTGAACTACAGAACCTGATTTCAGCAATAGGAACACCAAGCAAATCCTAGGCTAGCAACCCTGAAAAGACTATTCACATTAGTTCAATGACAGTGCCTTATGCTTGTAGAGCCCATTTCAGATGTCAGAGCACTTTCAGGCTGCTAGGAACAGCTAAATATTTTATCTATTTCTAACTAATATATGAGGAAGGAACATTCCTTGTGTTAATTTTCTATGTTCTAACCCCCTTTTCTTACTTATCTTTCCTTCCATCTTCATCCCTCTATTTCTGTTTTCCTTGCTCATGTGTTAAAATTTTTATTTAATATTGGATGCATTTTTGTGTGTGTACAAGCCACCTTTACCTTTTCTGGAAAAAGGTAGATTGTGGTTGATAGATAAATAGATGGTTCTAATATGTATCATTTAACTTGACCCTTAGAATTGACCTACAAACAAGCTACGCTGTCATTCCTGTTTATAGACTATTTGTCCAAGGTCATTCAGAAGTCATTTCCAGAACTTGGGTTAGAACCCGGATCTTCTGACTCTTGGTTTAGAGCACTGAGATCAAACTGCTGAAATCATGTCTTAGCAAAGACATCAAAGAAGACTGTTGAATAAAGTTTGAAAATTTATGGTTATAAAATGATTTCACTATACAGAAATGAGTCCTCTACTATTACAATGTTTATGGGTTTTTACTACTCCGTTTTTGCCTCTGTACCTGCTCAAACACTTGATTTTGTATCTACTTTTCATCTGAATGGGCCTTTTCAGGGTTTTACCTTGACTCTTTACACAATCTTATACAAATAAAGCACAACTTTTTCCAAAGATAATTTTAGCAGGAGAACAATGAACAGCCTATGTCAACCAACATTGGTACAAATTTCTCAAGAACAGAGAAAAATCACACAGGAAACACTCGTTTGGTTACTGTGCTATTTCCTGGTTAGAGTAGTGTAAGAAAAGCAGGTACAACTGGTAAGATATTTGTTCCACTAGTCACTGGTAAAACCAAAATATGAAGACCAACTTAAAATTATTTCAGCTGTCTTCCAACGCTTAAAAATAGGCCTGATTTGGACTTTTTCTGAAATGGGTATTATTTTATTTATTGATTCAGTATTACAATTTAATATTATATAACTTGGTTGTATACATTGACATGGATCAGCCTTCTCTTAACTCTGACAGCCCTAAACTAGTCGATGCTTTCATTTCACATAAACTTTCCCCTCTCACAGATTGAATATAGAACACATCTACAGTCAACACATGAAAAAAATTTATTTTTTCCACTAGCTATTAGTGGAAAACCTGTGTGGGCCAAACAGAACGTTTATATTAGAATAGCTCTTCATTTTTTCCCTTCAATTCACAGCTTCTAGATGAAAATATCTGAACTGCCACTGCAAATCGTTTTACCTCTAAACCTATGTGTCAGTTAATTTGGCTTAAACATGTTAGGGTTTTGCTATTTAAGCAGTAAAAAGTAATTCTAACAAATTATGCAAGAGTGTCTGATACCTAATATCAATACACGTGTGATGGATGAATGAATGGGTGAATGATAAACTGTATCTTCAAATGGAGACCATTTAGATACGTCGGTTAAATTATTGGTGAGTAAATAGGGGTGAAATTAAATATTGTAGGAAGCGAGAGATTCGGGCTGGGACTCTCTCACACTGTTTCACTTAGGAGGGAGAACTTGAACTTGGAAAGGAGATGAGCAAAGGGGAAGAGCATTACTAATGGAGTGAATGAGTGTGAGCAATGTGGGCTAGGTTCAAATTTTGTGATACATATATAATCATGTATATAGTGTGATTGCAATTATGTTTTTTTAAAGTATGCATAGAATAAGGACCAGGAGAGACTATAGAAAAATAGGACCAGTGGCTACGTAGGTGATAGGATGATGGTTGATTTTACTTTCGTTTTTCATTATTTCCTAAAATGAGCACAGACTGCATGCTTTAGATTCTGTTACCACCTACTGAAGTAGACCTACCTCTGATTTTCTATGGTTTCAGAAATAAATTACTACTACAAATTTTCAAATTTATATGACCCAACTATTTCTTTCTAAGAAGTCAAACAATTTGTTGAAGATTTATTTTTTAGCATTTTTTGTAAGAAATATTATATTGGTTTCTCAATATTTCCTGGAAAGTAAAATACAAGGGATAAAAGGAATTTGACCCAGGCCAAGGGATACCAGAAAAAATATTGGGATATTTAGAGTTGGAGAACATGGGAACGGACTAATGTACTTAATAGTAAATTGGTGTTACGGCTAAGGAGTCAGCTGGCTTTGGATGCCTTACTGTTAAACAGAGAGGTGGAGCAAGACTCAGACACATGTTATGATCCATTCACCACAGTCCATACCTGAGTTTGAACTAATGAAGGCCTCTGTGTTCGCATTTCCCGAATCAAAGTGAAAACACTGAAGTTCTCGGGAATTATCTATCAAATAAAAGGAAAAAATATCTTACTCCTTTATTTCTATCTTTGTTAGTAAATTATTGCCACTGTCTCATGTCTTGATACTTCCATGATATCTGCTCTCCAAATATGGGACAATATAAGAAAGTAGAGGTATTTTTAAAACTAATGAAGATTCTCATCATTTGCATCATGATTTACAGTCTGCTGTTTGCCCTAGAAAAGACTGAAGAAGCCCAGTTGGCTGTGGTTCAGCAGTAGAGCATACGATCCAGGAACCAAGAGGTCACCAGTTGATTCCCAGTCAGGGCATATGTCCGGGTTGCAGGCTCAGTCCCCAGTAGGGGGCATGCAGGAGGTAGCCAATCAATGATTCCCTCTCATCATTGGTGTTTCTATCTCTCTCTCCCTTTCCCTTCCTCTCTGAAATCAATTATATATATATATATATATATATATATATATATATATATATATATATATATATAAAAGATGGAAGAAAGTCTTCAAAATGATTTCACATGGAGTGATCAAATGTCTAAAGTTAGAGGTAAAATGAAGAAGGCTCAGTAAATGTGCAAGTATGAGTTTTATGAAATAAAAGAAGTTGGCAGATAGTTCTAAGGCCCATATCTTAAACTTCCCATTTCTTATGAAACTTGTGTTGGAACACAAAGTTTGATTGTAAATTGAGTGATTCTACTAAAGGGGGGTGGCTACAGGAAGGGTGACTGTAACACAGGGCAATGGTCCTCCAACTACACCATTGCATAGGAAGCAGCTGGAGAGGCACAGGGCCCAACCCCAGAGTTTTTGCTTCAGTCCACCCCAGATGGGGCCTAATATTTTGCATCTCTAACAAGTTCTTGGGTGATGCTGATATTAACGCTGCTGGTCTGGGACCACACTTGGAGAACCACCAACTTAGGAACTAGTTTAATCATCTGACAAAGCAGGTCTCCACGTCAACGTTCTAGAGAAGATGAATTGTGGAGGTAGGTGTTTTGAAGACCCAAACAATTCCTAAGTCTGAAAGTAGAAGGGTAAACAAATGGGAAGTGCCTGCTGAGAGAAACTCACCCCATCTTTTAGCAGCATCCACGTATAATCGATAGCACAGATAACACCAGTTCTTCCACACCCGGCACTGAAATAAAAGATCACAGTGGGAGCATCTGTAGTTGCAGACAGTGGATCATTGACAGTAGCTGGACAATTTCCCCAGCAGATTTGAGGAAGTCGGTAGGCAGTAAAACTTTCTAAACGCTACCATTTCCCAAACCTGTTTGCAAATTGCCACCTGCCACCCTGAACTTCAGGACAGGTCCCGGGCAACTGCTCACAGCAAGAGTCTCTAGAGCTGTCCACAGACAACTTATCAGAAAAGTATGCATTTAATTCTCATGTTGAATTTTTTACAGTTTTTTTCTGCTGTGACCTTTCTCTTCTTTTGCTTCATTCCTTTTTGATCAACTGGACAAAGCGAGGCGAGGATCAGGAGCCTAGGTCCTGTGTGCTCATACAGCCTTCACTTCCAACAAAGTCAGTCTTCCTTCCGTGAAAGCAAGAGTCCTGGGCGGACCGGGACACTTGGGTTGTTCTGGAGAGAAGGTGCACACAACAGCATCATACCTGCAGTGAATGCATATGGGAACCCTGTCATCCTCTTGGTAACAACGCACATCCCAGATGAGCTCAAGGATAGGGTCTATAGATGCAGGCACATCATGGTCAGGCCAGTTCTTGTAATGAAACTGGTAGACAGTTCGAGTTTCCTAAGAAATAGCCAGAATAAAAGAAGAGTTCAAGGTTAGGACTCTACCTCATTCCGCCACGAGATTTACTCTGAGTTACTAAGTAGCCTCTATATCCCTTTTGCAATTTATGCTGCTTTCTTCTCTATAGACCTCTGGTGACTATACACCTTCGAAGAACAATGAAGCAATTTCAGGTCACTTACTATTGCCCGGTACCTATCTGCCCCAATCAAAAGAAGAGGTAGACACAAAGATAGTCCAACCAAAGCTTCCCAACTGGGAAAATTCAAATGGGTCACAGATATGCTGATATATTAAATTCCTTTGTCTTCAAAAGACTGGGCAGCCTGAGTTCTGAAATTGGTTCGCAGCCTCTATTCACTGTACAGCCTCCACTCACCCTACAAAAATTCTATGTGGCCACGGTGTGGAATAGATTGGGGAGCCCAGATTACACCAAAGGTCTTTTTTTAATATGAAGATTTTTCCAAAACATCAAAGGCTCCATCGCTACCCATTGTCTTATGCCCGGCCCAAGTCACATATATATTCACCTGCCTGATCTCTGTAGGCTTTTGAATTTCTATACTTACACTGTTGAATTTGACTTTTAGAGTCCTGATCGTGTAATCAGATTTTCTATTTTCAGCTTCCTAAAAAAGTAAATTAAAATATTAGTTCTTTCAAAGACTAAGATTCAAAAACTACACTCTGTAAAGTGGAGCCTGGAGCACTGGCTCGGCCATATGGAAACAGGCGTCGTACTTACACAGGAGATGGAGAAAGGGCCAAGTTGCAGCCGCATCTCTCCCGGCTCAGCCCAATAGCGCTCACACTTTTTCTGTAGCACAAAGCAGAATATAGTGATCTCCCTCTGTATGTTCCAGTCTCTTCTGAGGAACAAAACCCACTCCCTCATTCAGAAGCACATTCAGCTCTGTGTCTTTCACCTTAGGAACTTCTAATCCCCTTGGCCTTCAAACCCAACTATATGGTCTGGAATCGTCAAGGGTGGGGAATCAAACGTAAAGGCTGTATAAATTACCGTCTGAAAAAGTAACTGAAACACCAAGTTCCCTTGGTTTTAGCTGGAATTGTGTCAACTCAGAATGGCAACAATAGGTTAGAAGAATGTTGCTCAATAGAAACATAATGTGAGTTACATAAGTAATTTTGAACTTTCTAAAATTTTGAATTGCCACATTCAAAAATGAAAAAAGTGAAATTAATTTTAATATATCTTACTTAGCCAATATATCAAAAAATTTTCAACATGGGATCAATATACAATAGTCATTAAATATTGGACATTTTAAACTGTCTTCCAAACCCAGTGCATTTTAAATATTCAGAGCACATCTCAGTTAATATGCTAAATTGTCATTGGAAATATCTTATTCCCATTTAGATTTCACAACATGTATAGTAAAGATTCACATACCAAAGTTGTTCCAAACATACTTAACATTTTCGAATCACTGAATTCAGAATCAGTTTTTAAAATGAAATTCATTAAAGTAAAAATAATTGCATTCCTCCGTCACACTAGCCGTATTTCAAGAGCTCCATAGCAATGTGTGGCCAGTGGATGCCATGTTGGACAACATGGGGTTAGAAGCTCTGACTGGCAGTTAAAGATGTCTGATTAATAAAATAGGAAGGTGAACGGTTACTTTTGAAAGCATACCTCAGTTTTATTAAAATACAGTCTACTGGGGAAATGGACAAAAGGGGTCCTTAGGAGTAAAAAAAAAAAAAAAAAGCCTTGAGAGTCATTTCATTTGGCAGCTTAAGGAAAGTATTGCTACCAATTCCCCCCTTCCTTTCCTTCTTTCCTTTACCTTTAGGTATACTGAAAAGAACTCACCTTCCCCATTTCAATCTCCATGCATGCCATAACAATGATCTGGGGGCATGAAATAGAGAGAAACTTAACTGTTGATATAGTTAGAAAGAGCAGTTAATACTTGGGTCCCAGGGCCAGGAAGTGTTAATTATTCTTTTCTGTTATTTTTCAAATGCTTTTATTGCTTTTTTAGAGAGAGAGAGGATGGAGAAGGATTGAGAGGTAGGAACATTGATAAGAGAGAATCATCTATTGGCTGTCTTCTGCAAGCTCCCTACTGGGGATCAAGTTCACAACCTGGGCATGTGCTCTGACCAGGAATCGAACTGGTGACCTCTTGGTTCATGGATTGGCACTCAACCACTGAGCAGCACTGGCTGGGCTTTTCTGTTTTGTTTTGTTTTTTTGTTTTTAACCAAAAAAGAAATCTTGATCAATTATAAGCTGTTGGTCCTACCCATCCTTCTTTCTGTCCTCACTTCCCTTTTCTCTATTCAAATCAGTAAATTCTCATTAACAAATAAGCCTGTCAAGATGAGAACTTTCATTTCCTTGAAGAGTGACATTGTGATTTTGACTAAAAGGTACCGGAACACCGAAATTCTAATGCCTGACCCCAAAAGCACTATTTTAATGCATAGGAAACCTCAATAACATATTCTGATGCCCTCACCCCCTCTTGTCCCTAAAAATGAGAAAAGATAATAACAAAAATAACTCTGCTTTTACCAAGACACTGTATTCCCAAATCATCCTCCAGAAATCCAGGACAGTTGTAGACAAAGGTCCCTGCGTGGCAATATAAGCCTGGGGTCCATAAACTCCCTAAAGGGGAAGAGAGATTACATGCAGTGACTACAACTAATACCCTTTCCCTCTTGTCTAGTATATTTCCTTGCCCCCCCCCCGCCCCTCCTTTTTTAGGAATCTAGAGAATACGGAGTATACCTTAATGAAATTGGCATTGATGTAACTGGAATCTTCATCAGAGGTTATTAAGGACAGGTCTACTCGGCTATGATCATCTATAATACAAAAGAAAACCACAGAATCATTAAGGGGACTTAATCAGAGGGCTTTGTGTAAGTCAGGGACTAACACTGTGAATGATGGTTTGAAGAGTGAGTGAGTGAGTGAATGAATGAATGAATGTTCTTTCGTAGTCACAAATAGTACAAGCTAACTTGTCAAAGCCATGTTCCAGGACTAAGGACAGCAAGCAGTGGGTGAAAAGAGATAGGGATAATTGAATTAGGGAGAAGGTACAAGTCTATAGGGCGAAATGAAACTTACAGGGCAAGATATCCTTGTATCTGTTCTTCTTTATATTCTTGGGCCTCTCGGCCACAGTTGAGGGATAGGTTTTGTCTGCCTTATACTTGATGGCGAGTCTTTTCAGCTTCTGTAATAAAATTCCAACAATGAAGTCTTCCCAGAGGAAACAGATGAGGAGCTGTCTCTAGAGAGCTTTTGGAGGAACCAAAGTGTCACCCCCTGATGCTGCCTTTTTGGGATATTAACTCGAAGCTGTTTCTTAAGAAACAAGACTCAGAAAGAAACTTTGACCCTCCTCCCTTTCCCGCCCAAGAGATTCAGACAGGGAAACTTGCTTCAGGAAGGAGATCTTAGGATGTTCCCCTTCGCCTAATTTGAATTAATATGATAAATAGAGGGCTTCAGGGAGGTAGGTCCCTGTGTCCCGTGGTTTCCGAGTCGCCCATTCTCACTTCTGAAATCTAATACCCAGTTCCCCCCCACTTTCTCGTTTGCCCCAAAATGCCTTATACCCAATGCTGCCTCACCATTTTGGGAATTTTCATGGAATTACCATGCCTTTGTGAATTCCTCATGCACATGTATTAAACTTTGATCTTCTCCTGTTAGTCTTTCTTTGTTAATTTGGTTATTAGCCCAGCCTATAAGAACTTAGAAGGCAGAAATATTAATATTTTTTCTAGTCCCCACACTTTCCTTCTCCATACATTCCATATCAGCCCTTTTAGCATCGCTAGGGCTGAATCCATTCATGACAGAGCCCCAGGGCATACAGATGGAGCGTTCAGTAACATTTGGAGAAGTGAAATGATCACACTTACTTCAGTTGAGCCACAAATAGCTAAAACTTAGAGGTGAAACTGGTGAATATTTAACTAATGAAAACCTTCTGAAAACAAACTTTAGGCACCACCCAAAAGGTCAGTTATTATAAGTTTAATTTACTTTCTTTACAGCTACTACAGGGCTATTTTAAGTAGAAATGGAGCTTAGGCTGAATAAAATCTCTCTAGAATTAGCTAAATTTCAAAGATTCACTCCCAAAAGCAGTCTTTTTTCTTTTTTTTTTTTAGAGGATCCAAACTTCAAGCCCACCCCATCAACCAAACGATGACCTTCAAATAGTACCATAATCTGTTAGTAGAATATGATCTGGGTCAGTCAGGGATTAGCATAATATGATTGAACAAGAGTCTGTAAGATAGTGAAGTAACTCCTTAAAATTATTCCTATTTGCCAATATTATGCTACAGACCCAAATTTCAGGTAAGCGAAAATGATGGCTCTTCTTTCGCTCTTTTTATAAATCAACCTTGCACCCTGTCATTCAAAGAAGCAGGCAGGACAGAAAGAAGTTAGGGAAAACTCCAGACAAGTGGAATGAGGAAGTCCTCTCACCAGCGCCCCCACCCCAACGCATGATCAAAGGGAAAGAGTTTATTGCAGGAAATTCCTGGCCGCAGAAGTCACCAGTAACAAGAACTGGCTAAAACCTGATCAATCCAAGATGGAAGAAAAATAGACCAGAGAACAACCCCAAAGGTCACTCTACCATCTGATCATGAAAACGGACACCAGTGGAAAGGAGTCTGAAGAGGACCAGTGCCATGACACTTCTGGAATAAACCATATTCGGAATAAGACACCCACACACCCTCACCCCCACAACCAGAAAACGGAGTCAGATTTTGGCACCACCAAGGTTAGAAACAACCCACCCTTGGAAATACATAAAATCCTAAGAACTGACTAATCCAGCGCGCAACTTACAAGTTCGCCCAAGTCCACTGGGATGTGTGCTTTAGCTTCTTTCACGGCGGCATCCTGGGAGACTTGCAACCAGAAGGGCAGCAGGCAGCTCAACCTCTGATCCTGTCTCCAGGAGCCTAAGACCCAGTCTCTTTTTCTTGCCCTGACTAAAACTTGCTTTTACTCTCGTTTGGACTCGCTCTGAATTATTTCCTATGTGAGTCAAGAGCCTGAAGGTCCCAGACTCTGCAGGGGCAGGGTCAGCCCCCAACACAGAACTGGTCCAGTAACAAAACCACATTTAATAGATTTGACTTTTGGGAGCCCTTGCCCAATCTGAGAAAGAGGAGGGGAAAAACACCTGTGATAGCTAATAAATATTTGTTGAATGTAATTACAGAAAATAGTTATTATTTGCCCACTAATAGTTGGTCACATGAAAATCATGAATTACTTCCTATGGTCAGATCCCTCAGCATTTACTCAGTTTTCATTCTCTTAACTTCCCTCTTGAAATTTCCTCTTCCTGCAGACCTTATTAGTCTAAATTATTTTGGTTCTCCTCTTTCTTAAGTGACTTCCCCTTCCCATTTCTAACTCTAACTGGCTCTCTGTCCATTTTCATCTTTTAATTGTGAATTACCCAAAGTTCCCAAGTTAAGTCCGCAACTCTCTGCTCTTCTCTCACCATATACATATGCTCAGAAATATCATATCCTCTTATAGAAGGCATACCAATGTTTTTAAAATTTGTATGTAACTGGTCAAAATGGAATTATACTTCCAACCCCTAGTGAATGTCTCACATTTACATACTGGGATTAGATTACTAAATCTCAATCCCACCCATATCCTAGACATTTCCACTTGGGGAACTTACCATCATTGTTCCCAGTGTCAATGCCAATGGCACTGTCTTTATCCCAAGCGGCCATACTCTAGAAGCTGAGAGTCACTTTGGTTCCCCCCTTCCCACAATTCCCGCTGCTCATTCAGTCAGCAAGTTCACCTGGTTCTTCCCATGCAATATCTTGCATCAACCTTCCTTCCTATGCCCACTGTACATACCTTAATTCAGGCCCATCCCCTTCAAGGTTGAACTGTTAGCAGTTGTTTCACTCATCCTCCCACTTTTCTGTCTTTCCCCATTGAAATCCATTAGGCATGATTATGCCAAAGTAATATTACTAAAATATTGCTTTCTTTATCTCTCTCGTGCTCAAAACCACTTCAGTAAAGCTCCCTGGCTACTAGGGAAAAGCCTACACTCTTCAGCCAGGTACTTAAGATTCTCCCCACTTGGATCCTGAAGGGAAACCAAAGTTTTGTCACCCTGAAGCTGCCTTTTTGGGATAAGGATTTTTCAGCTGTTTCTTAATAAACAAGACTCAGAAAGAATCTTTGATCCTCTCCCCTCTCCTGCCCAAGAGGTTCAGAGTAACCTGCTTCAGGAAGGGTGATCTGAGGATGTTCCCCTTAGCTTAATTGGAATTGAGGCTGGTAGATGGAGGGCTTCAGACAGGGGCCTGTTGGCTCGATACCCTCTGTGTCTTATTGTTTATAAGTTGCCTAGCGAGGACTTTCCTGCCATGTGTGTTATTCTCCAACTGCCTGTAAGTCGCACATTCTCACTTCTGACATCTCATAGCCTGCCCCCGAACCCTGCCCTTTCTCCTGTGTCCAAAAATGTCTTATATGCCCAGTGTGGCCTCACTGTCTTTGGAATTTTCATACCTATGTGAATTCCCCATGGGCATGTATTAAACTTTGATTTTCTCCTATTAATGTGTCTCTGTTAATTTGGAAGTTAGACCAGCCAGAAGAACTTAGAAGGTGGGAGGACAAGTATTATTATTATTTTTTTAATGCTCTGATAGGAAATCAAACTATGACCTTCTGGTTCATAGGTGGACGCTCAACCACTGAGCCATGCCAGCCTGGCCAATTATTAATTTTTTTAGCGCTCACAGAATTCTTGCGAGTTTTCATAATTGGGTTAGGAGAAAAGATGCCTAATAACTACACTGCATATTTTTACACCAGGATGCATGCAGGTTTAGGAATTTAACTAAGGACATGGCCACAGACACGAGTGACTCTAAAGCATCTGCCCTTGCGTTACACTGAACTTCCAGCTCTCTTCGCTCGTGTGCACCTTCAGAAGGATCATTTTCTGGTTGCCATTGCCTCCAGTGCTGCTGAAAAGATATCAAGTCTCAGAACTGCTCCTTCTAGAAACCTCCAGAACGGAGCCTGGTGAGTGCTCCTGGTTACATTGTTTTATCTGTTTGTTTTGCTTTGCTTGCGTGTGGAGTGCTTTTCAGGGAGAATGCCATAAGCCAAGCCCTTTTTAGAAGATATGCCTAGGTTAATTTAGTAAAATGATACAGATAAAGGGTGTGTGTGTGTGTGTGTGTGTGTGTGAGAGAGAGAGAGAGAGAGAGAGAGAGAGAGAGAGAGAGAGAGAGAGAGAGAGAGAAGAGAAAGGGAAAGAGACCTATGCTTGTTTCGCTGCCTTGACTGCCACCTTCAACAGTGGGACATGATGGCTTTTTGCTCTCTACTCCACGCATCCTCCTGGAGTCCTCAGGCTGGATGACAAAGTGAGACACTCGGGGAACATCACAGAGGGATTTCCTATAGAATTGTTCATTTGGAAAGTGGCAAAGATTTTTACCCCTAGATATCTTACCTTGAGCTCAGACCACTGTGAAACCCTCCTTTTTTATTTTCCCTCTCTCTTTTTCTCCCCACCAGACCCCCAGGCTCTAACACCGTCTTGGTGCACACAACTGAGAAGAACTGGGACAGAAGGACTGGCACACCTCACCGGAAAAGGAGAAACTCTTGGAGTGGGAAACAAAAGGTTAAGAGAAAGCAGGGCGGTGGAGGCAGGTTGGGGTCAGGGGAGAAGACAGGTCAAAGGGGGAAGGTAAATTTCTCTGCCAATTACAAAGTAGGGGATGTGAGCTCTTTAGAGGCAGCGCCAATGAGAGAAATGAAGGGAAGAGATGCTGAGAAAATAACTAAAAGAGGCCCGTACAGAACAGGGAATATAGTCAATAATACTGTAATCATTTAGTATGGTGCCAGGCGGGTACTAGACTTATTGGGGTGATGACTTCCTAAGTTATATAAATGTCTAAGCACTGTCAGAGAAAGATAACTACCACATGATCGCACTCATTTGTGGAATATAATGAACAACATAAACTGATGAACAAAAACAGTTCCAGAGACAGAGAAGCATGGATCAGACCATCAAACCTCGGAGGGAAGGTAAGGGAGGGTGGCGGTAAGGGGGAGAGATCAACCAAAGGACTTGTATGCATGCACATGGGCCTAACCAATGGACACAGACAACAGGGGGTGAGGGCATGAGTGGGGGGGGATGGAGGGGTAATGGGGGAAGAAGGACACATATGTAACACCTTAATCAATAAAGAAATTTTTTAAAAAATGTCTAAGCACGATGCTGTACACCAGACACTAATATAATATTGAATGTTTACTGTAATTGAAAAAAACAAACAAACACTAAAATTGAGAAGAAAAAATAAAAGAGGCCCGCATCCCTCCTGAGCCTGATAAGCTAAGAGTACGCTCATTTGGTTTGTGGACTCTAGTGCCCCTTTCCTTTCAAGACAGAAAAACAGAACTGAGGTCCTCGCCATCAAATTCTAGAAATCAGGACTGAATCCTTGGCATGTTCTTCTCCTTGACTAGTCAATTAATGACTGATAAATGAGTTAAGTTCACTCTCAAAAGAGAACAAGGAAGAAAAAACAAAGCACCAGGCCACAATCTCTTCGCTTCGAAGACGGCCCTGTTGTAGAGAGGACATCACATAAGCTATATTCTGGAGCAGGAGAAATGCAACGTGGTCCTCCTGGGCCAGCTGGGCGAAGGGAACCAGAGCTGGGCTGTCTCCAGAGCTCCTCGAGGTAGGTCCTCAGTGCCTTTCAATTGCAGGTCAGCATCATCTCTCCCCACCTAGGTGCCCACAGGACTGAGAAAGCATAAGTGCGAGCAAAGGGAATTAGGAGCCTGGGCCTCTAAATCCAGCAAACAGGACTGCTGCAGGAAGGGAGGGCGGGACTGGCCTGGCCCTGAGTGGCCCAGCTATATGCAAGGATGGATTTCATAAATATAATGTAGGAGAGAGGAGAAAGGCATAAAAAGAAACAACATGACTTCATTTACATAAAGGTCAAAAACCGGTAAGATGAACGTCTAATTTAGTGGTTCTCAACCTTTCTAATGCCGCGACCCTTTAATACAGTTCCTCATGTTGTGGTGACCCCAACCATAAAATTATTTTCGTTGCTACTTCATAACTGTAATTTTGCTACTGTTATGAGTCGTAATGTACATATCTGTGTTTTCTGATGGTCTTAAAGGGTCGCAGCATTAGGAAAGTTGAGAACCACTGGTCTAATTGTTTGGTGATATAAAAATAGGTCTTGTTCCATGCGACAACATAGAACAAAAATAATCTCAGCATGGTGTTTACCTCCAGTCTGGAGGGAGTTGGGGGCAGTGGGGATCTGGAACGACACCCCTGGGATTTCTGGGGTGTGGACAATGTTCTACTCCTTGATCTTAGTGGTGCTTATGTGGGTGCCTGTTTTATTATTAGCTGTTAAGTTGTATATATGTGTGTTTGAAGCACGTTTCTGTATATATGTTAGATGCTGCAATTTTTAAGTTAAGACCAGTGGATAAACTTGAATCAATGGAATTGAATGAGGGTAGGGAACTAAGAGCACAGGCTCATAGTTAGAAAGCTTTCAAGTTTCAGAGTTTCAGACCAAAGTTTCAAATCCCGGCTTTGCCGTTTTATGGGTAAAGTGAAGCTGATACTTTCCTTTTGGACGGGTAGTGATTGAGATTATATATGGTAAACCATTTAGATTGCCTCACTTATGGTAAGCAGTAAAAAATGTATATTATTTTTTATAGTTATTAAATTAAGACTAGCAAGGTGTTAGAGAAGACGATAAATTCAGATACTGCAAATTTAAAAAAATCTCCTTTGGAAATACATTTGGCAATACTTAACCAATTAGATGCTAATATTCTTTGACCTAGTAACAACATTTTGGGGGCTCTCGCCTCAAATCCAAAAGAAAGGAAAACCCACATGGACAAACATAGCTACTGCGGTATTATCAGTAATCATGAAAAATTAGAAACAGCCTAGCTGTCCAACAGTCGAGATGTAATTTAATTATTTGGGTGCCTGCTAGGTGTCAGGCATTTTGTATATTTGTTCTAGTACCTTCTCAGCAGCTCTGCCAAGTGAATATTATTTGTTCTCACTTTTTATTACTTTGTTCAAGGTCACACAGAAGACACTAGGCAGAACCTAAATTCAAACCAAATGTATCCGACTCCAACGTTGTTACAAGTACAGAGGGGGAAGCAAGATGGCCTGAACTCAAACTCAGTTCCACCGCATGCCAGCTGCATGACCCTGCGTGAGTCAGTTAGCCCCACTGTGTCTCCGTTTCCTCATCTATAAAGTGGAAATAATAACAGTGCCTTCCTCAATGGATTAAATGAGTTGCTATGTAAGTATTTAGAAAGTTTCCATAACAGGTACAAAAGTATTAGCTATTATTAGGATTATTTTTTCATTATACCCTGCTGTGAGAGAGGTCATTAAGGCAGATTTTCATCAACATGGTACTATTGGTGTAATGTTAAGCGAAAATAAGAATAAAAAATTGCATTTATACTTATAATTACAATAATATAAAAGGATAAGAACTAGAATTTCTACAAAAACCCCAAAACTGTATTTGTTGGGATGTTGATACTATAGTGAACTTATTTTCTTTTAACTTACAATAATATTATTTTATAAGAATAGTGACAATGGGGCTTTTTTTTAAAAGAAATTTTCAATAGTGTGCCGTTTCTGCTATATAGAAACTATATTATACTTGTCTAGAAACTATACTAACTTACCCTAAAGTCAGGTAGGCCCTTTCAGGGACTCAGTGTTATGGGTTGAAGCAAGATACTAATTTCACAGGCTCTGGAATGACAGCTCCAGGTTAAATTTCATGTCTATGGCTGAACGCTGAGTGAGCTTAGACTGCTTACTTAACCTCTCCCAGCCTTAGTCTCCATGTCCGTCACTCAGAGATCATGATCAGCTCATAGGGGTTTTTTTTTGTTGTGTTGTGTGTTTTTTAAGTATAGTAAATAAGATAATGAATGTGATGCTTCCTTGACACCCCACCAGGACTAACAAATTATAAGTAAGTATTTTATGGAGGAATCCATTGTTTAATGTCTGTCCGCTAAGACCTCTTCCTATGTCTTAGGAAACATTGCCACCGAGGCGGGAACAGCACCCTGCCGTGCCAGCTTCCAGCGCGTGCTTTGCACAGAGTGAGCACCCGGGAGCTGTTTGAACGGCTGCGTGAAAACCTTACGGGAGTGGTCAGTGGCAGTTTCAGCTACAGGAAAGCTACTGGATTTAGTCTTGGCCCTGGGTACCAGACCTGAGCAGCACGGCATTGGCTTTTCTGGCCACAGCAGGGCTCCGTGCCCTGCACAGAGACAGCCAGCCAAGGGGTCGCGGGGACGAAGTCTAAGCCATGGACCCAGTGGGGCCTTGTCACAGACTCAGTCCTTAAACCTCAGACACGCCAAATCCTGGAAGAATGCATTAAGGGCTTAAGGTGGGATGTGGGACATGACCAGGTGGGATGTGTGTGTCTCCCCCGCCCCCCCATTTAATGGCAGTATTGACCTTGTCCAAGCAAGCAATCTGGCCTCATTCACCACTCCCTAAACCCCAACCCCTCAAAGCTCTTCCTCTGGTATCTCAGCTGAACCTTTAGGTGGGGCTGAAAGCAAGACTTTGTTTTTCCACTGGGGGACGTGAGTCAGTGAATAGCGAGGTTCCACTTAATCACCCAAAAACAAGGTCCTTAAATCAGGAACTAGAAAAGCAAGGAAGTGATTAATGTAAAAGTCAGGGTAGTGATTATTCCTAGGGCCGGGCAGGTCAGGGTGGGGGTGGGGTGAGGACGAGGAGCCCTATGGGAAAGGGATACATAGAGCAGAAGTCTCCTGAGGCTGACAATGTTCTAGTCCTTGACCTAGTGGTGGTTGCTTT
The DNA here is from genome assembly GCA_026230045.1 of Corynorhinus townsendii. NCBI lineage: Eukaryota > Metazoa > Chordata > Mammalia > Chiroptera > Vespertilionidae > Corynorhinus > Corynorhinus townsendii. The sequence continues at coordinate 8,372,398 of JAPDVU010000013.1, forward strand.
ATAATCATACTTACACACATTTTATGTACTTTTCTAAATGGGCATTATAGTTCACAGTTTTAAACAGCTGGGAAACACACACACACACCCATCTATAAAAGGTTTCTAAGCAGGGAAAAAGTGACCAAAGTTGTATTATTACAAGATCACTTGGGTGTGGAACGGAAAATGGATGGAAGGTGGAGCAAGGCTGGAGGCAGAGAAAATAGGAGGTGAAGTGACGGCCTGGTTTGGTGAGAGGTTACAAGGACTGAGCTAAGAAAAGGTGAAATATCAGGGATATAGTCTACATTATGTTTTTAAAACACAATCAAAGTGAAACAGGCTGGCACTGCCCCCTCGGCTCCCTTTTTACCTCTGTGCATTGGGTGAATTTGGCTCAGGAATCACAGTCCAGGGCAGGTCCCTGCCTGAGCAGACACATAGGCCCCAACGCCCCCTGGCCTCCCTCCCTACTCAGTGGGTCTCAGACGGCCTGGCAGGTGGCAATTAGAGCACTTGTTTCCCGCCAGCACAATATTATCCAAGTAGAGCGGACAGCAGGATTTCTGTTATAATAGGTTATAATTCAATCATAATATCTGATCACTAGAGACTTGACAGAGTACTTTCCCATCTACTATCTGTACCAGAATGTTCGCTCCACGAAGCAGAGATTTTTACTTTGTTCACTATTGCATCCTCCGTGCCTAGAACTGAACTTGGGACATAGTAGGTGCTTAATAAATACTACTGAATGAATGGCCACATCTGATTATTATTGATATTTAATCATCACAAGAACCCTGTGAGGATAGGTAGGACATGAATTTCTCTCCCCACTTGAGAAGTTGGGAAACAGAGGCTTGAGGGGACATGTCAACCAGTTGCTCATTTGGTTGGAGACAGAATCACAATTTCATTTCAGGTTTTGTACTTCGATTCCCTTGTTCTCCCCGCTTCTCCACAGCTGAAGAGCTAAGGTTTGAAGTTCTGATAGCTCCAAAATACCAGCTGGGAGTATTCCAAAATACATGCTGGGCACCATCAGGCATCCCATGTCATCTGCGGTGCTGGGTTACGGATGAGTGAGGCCTGCCAGCTCCGTGGCATCAATAACCACAGCTCCTCGGAGATGCAGGGCTCCTCGGGGGAATCCAATCCCGCTGGGCCTGGGCTACCTTGTGCTTATTCTTCTTCCACAGCCCTCACTTGTCTCTCCTCTCCATCCTGGCCATCCCACCCTCCAAGCAAAAGCTTAAGGAAACACTGTTATTGCAAACACACATGTTCTAATCTTTTTTTGTCTTAGAAGAAAAATTAGAAAACGTGGCAGCCATCGTTTGGGTGTTCTAGAAGAGTCTCTGTCATCCAGTGAAATCCCACGGGGAGGCTAAAAAAGTGTCCCATGGAAAGTTCATCTTGGTCTCTCTCCTCTTAATGAAAATTACCCATTGGAAACACACATTACAACAGAGACACCTGGGAATGCCAGACGTTCCATTAATATTCGTATTTATACACCTGGAATTATGTATGCCTGCTGTAGATTCCTAGCCAGACTCTAAGAACTGGCAAAGAAAATATTAAAAGCCGTATTTTGGAGAGAATAATTAAAATACACACAAAACACAGAGAAGTCAAACTCTTAGGTTGCCTTCCTCCGCTCCTCTCCTGCGAGGTCCGATATTCACTTATCCCAATTGGGTCTGGGAGAGTTGGACCACCCCAGTCAATTAAGTAGTCTATGTAACTCCCCTGAGGGTGTCACACATCGGACTCACCAGAAATTCATTGGCAAACTCCTCTTGGTTAACTTTCTTGCTCTGGGCCTCATCCAGGAACCTCTGCAGAATCTCCCTTTCATCCATGCTGCAGGGCGAGAGAGATCATGTACAAGTGGGTTAAGGGAGGGCATGTCCAACGCGAGTCATGGCCGAGACACCGGCGGGAAGCCACTGGTGCGGCCCCAGCAGAGCATGCTGAAGGCTGTGGTTTACTGACTTCATCACAAGCCTGAGAGGAAATTAGTACGTAACCTGCCTCTGTGGTCACACAACAAAGCCATCACCTCACCCCAGGGCCCTAGCGCCTTCCTCCTCAAGGAAGGAGCCTGGTTACAACTCAAGTTTTTAACAAACAAGACACTAACCAGAACCTAACGTGTGTTCTGCTCAGCCCTGGGACCATTCCACCCCATCGCCCCTACGTGAAATCCACCTTCTTTTTGTTCCTACTGAAAAGGCAGCATTGACGCTTTTCACACAGAGATGCTGCCTCTCCCCTTCTCCCCAGTGAGCACAAAAGGCCCTGTTGACACCTGTTTCTTCATGTCCTGGATGAACTCTGCAAAGTTCCTGTTGGGCCCAGAAAGGGAGGCAGGCACCGTTTGGAGTTGAGAAGTTTTTTAAAAGTTTCTTGTCAGTGCGATCAATGGCAAACTCCTGTTTAACCAAGAAGGCATCCCTGTTCAGAACGCTGAAGTCTGCCATAGAGGCCTCAAACTCACGCAAAGTCAGCTGCTCCTGACGAATTTTGGCCGGTGCCTCACCCGGGGCTGGGGCAGTGCGGGCCTCCCTGAAGGGAAGTGCTGTGGACTTCCATTTCAGGGCTTCCAGGGGCCTCCAGTACTTTTGGAGCCTCAGTTGTGCTCTGGATATAAAGACGCAGAGTACTGGTCTCTAAAGAATGCAGGAGCACAGGAAGTTGGTCACCATATCCCCCTATGTAATAAAGGGAACTAAGAAGGAATAGGAAAAGAGCGAGGCAACTACCTTGCTGGCAACAGCTTGACTTCCAGGACAAACAGCCTGAGAACTATTTCTAGTAAAGACGTTTATATTCTGCCCTTAGAAAAAAAGGTCATTGCCTTAGGAAGCCACACTCTATGTGGGGCACTGGACCCCATCTGACAGACGGGCTGCTCTAAAACAACCTTCCCACATCTCAGCTTGTCTCCTCAATGGAGACAAACCTACCCAAGAGCGTCTCACTGAGTGTGAGAACCACCCAAAAGCAGGATATCTTCTGTTTACGGACAGAAGTTCCATAAATGTGTTAGCAAAATTAGTCTGGCCCTCGCCATTTTGGCTCAGTGGGTAGAGCGTTGGCCTGCTGACTAAAGGGTCCGGGTTCGATTCCAGTCAAGGGCACAAGCCTGGGTTGCTGGCTGATCCCCAGTAGGTGTGTAGGAGGCAGTCGATCAATGATTCTCTCTCATCATTGATGTTTCTATCTCTCTCTCCCTCTCCCTTCCTCTCTGAAATCAATAAAAATATATTTTTAAAAAATTAGTCTGAAATAACCCTGAAGGAAATTCACAAATGTGCTGTGAGGACTTCCTCCAGTTATTAGCAATGCTTTCTGTTTTCCAGCATTATTCACAGACCCCATAGGAAATTGTGACTCTGAACACTATTAGGCTTCATCCACTTTGCTGAGCCTTGCAACAGGAAAGGAATGGTCGCTGAGGAATACTGCTTAGAGATCATGTGACGCCAATAAAGAATTTCAATCCCAATCCACACAATAAATTAAAATGAACCATAATTCTTCAACAGTATTTGTTGAGACTAGGGTAGTATTTCTCAAATTATCCCGTTTAGCATAAAAAGAGAATTTCTTGCTGCTCTAAGTAATGCATTGTTTAATTTGGCTATTTTAAAAGATATAAAATACTAGCGGCTCAGTGCACAAAATTCATGCACATTAAAAGGGAATTAATTAGAGGAAATATTTTAATATTGCTATTTGCCCTTTATAATAGAAGTGTCAGAGATGAAAGAAAATTAGTAAAATGTATATGAAAATCTTCCTCCTGTCAGAGTCTGAGGTGAGCCGCGGGACCCAGAGTCAAGTCCCCGCCAACCACCTGTGCCTTGAAATGGCGTGAGACCTGGCTGGACCCACCCACACTGGGCAAGATCCGGACCCGTCAAGCCCCGCTGTGCGGGAGTGCGCAGCCTCAGGTCCCCGGGCCTGGGGCGGGGGGAGCGGCCTGAGGTCCCCCGGCCCAGCACCGGGATGGGAGGCACGCCTTGAGGTCCCCAGTCAAGCCCTGCCAGGTAGGGGGCACATCCTCAGGTCCTCCGCCCTGGCCTAGGGCCACGCAGCCTCAGGTCCCTGCTGACTGCTCGTTAAGGCTCGTTATGGGAATTCGGCCTCCACTGTGGGTGCAGCCATCTTGTGTTACAGAAATCCCACCTCCGTTGTGGGCGCATCCATCTTATGTTACGGAAACCCCTCCTCCACTGTGGGTGCCGCCATCTTCGTGATGGCGTGACAGAGTGAGGATCAATTTGCATAGTCCCTCTTTATTAGATAGGATGGAGCAATTTTTAAAAATATATTTTTTAATTGACTTCAGAGAGGAAGGGAGAGGAAGAGATATTGATGATGAGAGTGATTAATTGATCAGCTGCCTCCTGCACACCCACTACTGGGGATCAAGCCCAAAATCTGAGCATGTGCCCTGACTGTGACCTCCTGGTTCATGGGTTGATGCTCAACCACTGAGCAACACCAGCCTGGAAATAGGGGACAATTTTTAAAAGGCCAAAATTTAAAGTTCACAGTAAATGAAACTATGTAAAACTATGTACATGTTTAAATGAAGACTAAAAGATGTTTAAAAAAAAATCAATTGTATAGATGTTGCGATTAAAAATGCTTTTAAAAATTCTTTTTAAATACTACATAATATTTTAAATTAGAAAAACACACACAAAAATCCACTTATTTGTTCAATAAATTTATTGAGTACCACTAAATGGTGAGCACTACATGAGGGGCTGGGTATACAAGAGTGAACAAGCCAGAATACAGTGAAAAACATGCTTAGAAAGTTAAGAAAGCATCTCAGAAAGTAAAGATGTGGACTTAATTACTGATAAAAATAAATATATTCCAAACTAACTTGCTTATTTGCAGAGTAGCAAAGCATAATCCAAAAAGGAAAATGTTTTCTGTATTTGGTCAAAAAAGAGATATATAGTTTCATAATCTGTTCACTAAGCATGCCTTCACTTCCATCAAAACCAGAACTTTGCTATTAATAAACAAGAAGATACCTAATAAAACCTATTTTCCTCAAGCCCATATTTCAGAACAACCTCTAACTTTCTCCTCTTCTTAGGAAGGGATAAAGTGGAAATAGGAATAAGCAAGAAAATCATGCTTAGATGCCCTCCATAGACTTTTACCCAAAATATAAGGATCTGAAAATAGTGTCTTAGCAGAACTTCTTCAGATCTTTTTCAAGCAAGCAGCAATTCTTAGGAGTCCATTCGACTCTACAGCCAAAAGGTATAGAAAACCGTGAAATAACCAAACCTCGCATTGAACAGACTGTCAAACTACAGGGGGAAGGCAGAGGAGGTTGGGGCGGGGAGGGGGCTGTAAGAGATCAACCGAAGGACTTGTACGCATGCATATAAGCACAACCAATGGATACAAGACACTGGGGTGGGGGGGGCAGGTAAAGGCATGTACTGGGGGGTAGGGGAGGCTGGGGGGAGGTCAATGGGGAAAAAAAGGAGACATATGTACTACTATTTGCAATACTTCAAACAATTAAAAAAAAAAAAACCACTTAGCTAAAAGGCCATTTCCTGAGCAGACCACTCAAGCGAGCAAACACCAAAGTGAAGGAGAAAAGAAAGGTGTTTTATCTTGAACGAATCTAAGCTACTGCTTACTTTTTCACACTTCCTTTTGCAGGTCCTGGAGGGCAACAGATGCATAATGCTTTTGGATGAACATTCTATTGACTCATTTGTATCTTGTGGGAAGATCAAGAACAGGGAGGGGAAACAATTCATGCAGCAAAGATTGGCAGGTACTTAAAACTTTTTTCAGAATTTACAGTGAAACATTTAAACCAGTGTGGCCCAAGCCCTGAGTGAACACAACAATTCCATGCAGTCAAAGCTGCATGAACACCTTATCAGAACCATCCAGGGTGAGTGCTGGTGGAAAGTGAAGTTCTGAATGAGCAGCTGAAGGGTGAGAAAGGAACACGAGACGGCTCCCTCCTGTGGCTCTGGCACTTGCTCAGCAGGAAGACGACAGAGAGGAGTGCCCATGACACCGTCACCTGTTCCCATAAGAGGAGCGTGTGGCACGCTAAGGGGAAATAGCCGTGTCACGGAGGTCGGGAATTAGATGACAACAAAACTTTACCCGAAGAGAATGTCAGGGGAGATTACAAGGACAAGATAAACTAGTCAATGGGTTTCTGAGAACCTCCTTCTCTCTCTGTGAGGAGGCATGGCTTACCCTGGGGAAGCCATTCCCCTCCATCCCAGGGTCATGGATTTGGTATGGGCTATGGGCATTCTCTGGGAAACACTCCGTCCTTTGTAAACATCCTCTTGGTCACCGAGGCCTATTGGTCCTTTCTCCTCAGTGTCTTTTAGATTCAACCTGCCTCTTCCATCCCCAGGTTACCCACCATTCCCCTTTCACACCTAGACTCCCGCAGAAATACGCTCCCAGCTGTCTTCCTATCTATACATTTTCCACTCTAGTCCCTACTAGTATCGAAGGCTGGGTGAAGGTTCTGAAAACTCCCCTCTAATGCTAAAGAACCGAAGTACTGACTGATAGTCTATGGGAATAAGTCAGGATTCCTCAGCTCATCACAAGCCCCTCCCCATCAAGGGTCCCCACCTCACCTATCCACCACATCACCAGAGACCTTGCTCATTCTACAGCCACTTCTGCTGCTGCCTCTTGCCTTTCCCCCTAATTTTCACCAAGATGAAAAGAAAGCCATAATACCTACTCTTGTCTTTAAAAATCCTGTCCCTAACTCCATCTCACTGTGACTTTCGCTTAGCCTGCATTCTTTCGGTATAAATCTTTATATTTATATTCAGAAATTTTCAGTTTCTTCACACGCTCTTTGTCTCCAACCAGTTTACTTAAGAGTTCGACCAAAAGAAAACACACAAAATGTCCCCTGTAGTTTTTAAGCTTATCCAAGGCAACAATAGTATCTTCCATGCATTTGTATAACCCATAGGGCTTAACGTGGTCCTGAGCCTACCTGAAAGCAGTCTATTGTGATGACGTGTGCTGTGTACAGAGATGTGGTTAGGCTTTGGTGAGACGCCCCGCTGACTTGGTCCCTCGCTGCATCAGTTACTCCAAGCCTCTTGCCTGGCACCGTCTGTGCTGGTCTCTGGCTAGGCACTTCCGCTGTGCTAGGAGCAGAGGGAGGTCCAGGAACCTGGCAAAGAGGCCCTACCTGAATGCGGCTGCTCAAGAAGCAGGGCTATTAAGACGAAAGGAATGGAGCTGCTAAAGAGACACACAGTCCAGGCCCGAAGCGCCGCAATGGACAGAAAGAAAAATGACCTCCTTTATTTCCAGACTAGACCTTCCTTTCCTCTTTCGTAAAGAGGAACAGAAGAGGTTTCTAAAGCACCTCTGCTGAGGCCTTTTGCTCACGTTCTTACATCATCCACCGCAGGGACGGGCCCTGCCCATCTTCCAATCGGCTTCTCGTCACTACAGCATTCTGAGACGCTTCGAGCGTGTCAGTGCAGCTGCTGTCAACTTCATAGTTTCCCACACATACCACTCAGGGACTCAGGGACTCAGACTCTGCCTTTGGTTTCACAAATACAATCCTCAGGAGGCAAAGGCCAGCCCATAAATTGCAATAGAAACCATTTACTTTTTTTTAAAAAATAAAATAGAGGTTCGAGATACTTGGTGAGGCTTGGCTGGCATCTTATTAAAACTATAATCAAACTTGAAGTCTCATCTTTCGTTTGATGCTCATTCGTTCATTATGAGTTCCACACACATGCAAGAGAATGGGAAGAGGGGTGCTGCCAGGAGTGTTCAACAAATTATTTTCATTCGAGGACCCTTTATTCTAGTAGGGAGGATAAGTACACAAAGAACTCTAATTTAAGGTCATCTGTGGTAAGGCCATGGACGTGGTACAAACAAAATTTTGAGAAGGCAAAGAGCACTTCTTGCTCAGGTTATCTGGACAACCTTCGCAGAGGAAGTGGCATTTGAGTTGGGTCTTAAAAGTTGTCTACAGAGCCTGAGAGAAAGCAATACAGAACACAGAGGACAGTGGGAGGCAGATAGCTCAGTGAGTGGCTGTGTCACGGGAGTATTGGTTATGTGGAGGAGTCTGGAGTGATGAGCCTAAAAGGGCAGTTGAGGCCAGACCCCGGAGGAAATCTGACCCGGCTGAAAAGCTGTGCTTTATTTGATGGGTAGTGGAAAACCAGTGGAGGATATTTTTAACAACTTTATTGAGGTATTACTGACATACAATAACCCGTACATTTCAAAGTATACAATTTGTTAAGTGTTGGTGTGTGTATACACCCATGAAACCATCACCACAATCAAGATAATGAACATATCTAATCTAATCAAAAGTTCTGATGAAAGGTTTTAAGAGAATGGCAATCAAAGCAATGCTTTGGGGAAAAGTTTCTTGATTTTTAAAAAATCTTTATTGTTGAGAATAGTACATATGTCCTGCTTTTCCCCCTCATTGGCCCCATCTAACCCACCCCTACCCCCCACCCCAGGCCTTCACCACACTATTGTCTATGTCCAGGGTTATGCATATATATACACATACAAGTTCTTTGGTTAATCTCTTCTCACCCACCCCCACCTTCCCTCTGAGATTCCTCAATCTGTTCCATGTTTCTGTCTCTGGATCTATTTTGTTCATCAGTTTCCACATATGAGTGAGATCATGTGATACTTGTCTTTCTTGGACTGGCTTATTTCACTTAGCATAATATTCTCCAGGTCCCTCCAGGCTGTCTCAAAGGGCCAGAGATCCTTCTTTTTGACTGCTGCATAAAATTCCATGGTGTAGATGTAGCACAGCTTTTTTATCCACTTGTCTACTGATGGGCACTTGGGCTGTTTCCAGATCTTAGCTATTGTAAATTGTGGTGCTAGGAACATAGGTGTGCATATGTTCTTTCTGATTGGTGTTTCAGGCTTCTTAGGATATATTTCTAGAAGTGGTATCACTGGGTCGAACGGCAATTCCATTTTTAATTTTTTGCGGAGACTCCACACTGACTTCCACAATATCAGGCTGCATTCCCACCAGCAGTGTATTAGGGTTCCTTTTTCTCCACATCCTCACCAGCACTTGTTTGTTAAAGTTTCTTGATTTTTAAAAAAATAAATACTCCCTTCTGGTAAAGTTTTGAAAGTCTCATAATCTCCTTCAGTGGCATATATAACTTCAAAATGAATTATAGCATATCTAAAAATGGAGAAAACCATGGACAAAGGAACCACAGCTTTGGCTGATCTGGTGGCAGACTGTGTACAGGACAGACTGGAATGGCACAGGAGGACTGATGAAAGCTTAACTAGCAGGCTTTACCAATAGCCCAGGCAGGTGGTAATAAACTCTTATAGGAAGCATCAGAACAAAATGGAAGGAATATGTGAGAAAGGCCTGTTGGATGAGTAGAGCGGGGGAGAGGGAGAAGGGAAAACTGACGGAGGTTTTGAGCCAGCTGGGTGGCAATCAGGAAGAGAGTATGGGAATACGAAGCGTATACAGAAATAAAGAATGAGAGTTTGTGGATACGGATGTTGGAAAAATTGAAGTAAGTCAGACTTAAAAATCACCCACAGCAAGGTGAAAAGTAAAAGCATAGACTGTTGGCTTGTCTTTGTGAAAAATGGAGGTAATGAAGAGAAAAAAGTTAAATTAGAACATCAGAACTCCAAGTCACAGGGGCTCTGGACTATTTAGGCAGGGCTCTTAATAGCCCAGGCACTGGACTAAGCCCTTTAGAGTGCCCTGCTTCATTTACCCCTCACAAGAATCCTATGAATCAGTTACCAAATCATCTCTATTTTAAATGTGAGAACTAAGGCACAAAGGGATTGGATTACTTACCCAATATCACATGATCAATCTATGGTGAAATTAAATTGTGAAAATCAGACGACCTGAATGCATTCCTTTCTTTTCTTTGTTAATATATTTTTATTGATTTCAGAGAGGAGGGGAGTGGGAGAGAGATATAGAAATAACATTGATGAGAGAGAATCATTGATCTGCTACCTCACACATGCTCTACACTGTGGGGATTAAGCCCGCAACCTGGCTATGTGCCCTGACCAGAAATCGAATCATGACCTACTGGTTCATAGGTTGATGCTCAGCCACTGAGCCACACCGGCTGGGCTAATTTTTTAAAAATATTTTTATTGATTTCAGAGAAAAGAAAATTGTGTGAATGTAAGGTATACAATGTAATGATTTGATATGTATGTATAGATAGTGAGATGATCACCACAATAAGGTTAGTTAACACATCCATCACCTCACATAGTTACAATATTTTTTTGTTTGTTTGTAAGAACTTTAAAAATCTACTCTCTTAGCAACTTGCAAATATGTAACAGAGTCACCATGCTGTCCATTAGATCCCCAGAACTATTTCATCTCATAACTGGAAGTTTGTACCTTTTGACCCCCTTCACCATAGCCCCAAACCCCCATCTGCTGCCCCTGGCAACCATCAATCTGTTCTGGTTCTATATCATTTAATTGAAGTTGTACTTGCTGAGAATTAGTTCAAATGCATAGACAGAAGAATCATATTTCATGATCAGAAGAACATTAATCAAAGTGAAACAGTGACTTCGTTTAAGAGGTCAAATACCACAAAAGTTACCATGTTGAGTTTATAGTAATATAAGGGACAAAAGATTATATCAAGTATCTTCAATTGGAAGCCAAAAAAAAAAAGCTAATTTCTACTAAAGAGAAACATGAAATCTTATTTCTGGCTTACTAACCTATTGTGATTAATCCAAGAATAGAGGAAATAGCCTACCTTAGAAAAGTCAGAATATATTCGCGGGACTGTGTCTTTATTTCTATACAGATAGCTGGCTGGCTGAAGACAGGGGATGTGGTTAGCTCTGTAAACTTTAGCCAAAGACATTAACACCTCTTCAAAAATAGATATAGCAATGTTTTCCTTCCTGAACTAATCTGGTTTCACAGCTTTGGATGAAGAAGTCTATGTACTTGATGATTGCCTGCTAATCTATGAAATTATTAAGGACTATTCTGATCTATAGACCATAGAAACCATATGCTTTGCTTCCAATTACCTCCACTCACTTGTGCTGGGGCCATGGGACTGTTTACCCTCTCTGGACAAGTCAGGAGTCACAAAATGCTCTAATTTGCTAAAATTCCTGGAGAAAGTGTAGACTATGTAAGAACTAACTCACTCAAACTGAATTCTGAAAAAAGAGTTATTCTAGCTACACTTGTGTTTGCCAGGAATTATCAGGATGCAACAGGGTTTAAATTACTCAATGATAAATGTTCATTTAGTTTTATGGCAGAGATCTGCAAACTTAAATGGCCAAGAGTAAATATTTTAAGCTTTAAGGGGCCATAGGGTGTCTGCCATAACTACTCAACTCTGCCATAGCAATCTAAAACAGTCATAGATAGTAAACAAGTGAGTGTAGCCACATTCCAAGAAAACTTTATTTATTTATTTTTTTAAAAAAGCAGCAGACTGTATGGGCCTGTGGGCTACAATATGCCAACCCTAGCTCTAAAGTGACAGTTCTCAAATTCGATCTGTACATCAAATCACCTGGAGAGCTGGCTAAAAGGTAGGAATGTAGGCTCTGGACAACCGCCGCCCCTCCCCCACCCCTTACAGGAGCAGAATCTCTAGGGTGGGACCTGGAAACCAGCAATTTGTAAGGTCCACAAGTGGCATGTGCCTCACTTTGAAAGTCAATGTGGCATGCAGCTAGCTTCATCTAAGGTAAGATGGCCCTCCTGTCCTGGATGTGGGCCAGCACTTCCTGTATATTCTGTGGCAGAAAAAAATGCAGCAACTTTTTTATCTTTCTTTGACCTTTCTAATAGAAGGGCAAACTTCTCGTTTCATTTCCAACCTTGAAAATGCATAAAATAATTCTGCGCAGATGAAATTAACATGAAACTGAGACGATGATTTAAAAGAAAATCCTTAACTTAAAGTAACAATTTCCCAACCAAAAATCTCTCTTGGCTGCAAAATTAGTAGCTGAGATTCTCACCAAAGATAAAGCTAAATCTGAAGGAATAGTTTACTGTGTGCTCCCTCCTCCCCAAAATAACCCCAGCCAATGCCTGCCCTGGAATTCTACTGCTAACAAGGCACTGCTTTGTGTCTGGAGGTCTTTGCTTCAACAGAACCTCGTTAAAACTCACATCAAAACAGAAAGTACAAAATCTCTGTGGACCTCTCGAAGCTGCTCCCAACTTCATCGATAGAAAAACAATTATCCAACTAAGCTCAGTTCTGTCCAAAAGAAAGTGGGTTTTGATTTGGTTGTTTCTGTTTTCATTGCCGGAAACCAGTCACCTGATTAGTCAAAGAGGAAGGGATGTTCAGGCTGGGAAAGAGCTCTGCCTCTTCTTCAGCTCTCCAGATTTTCCTAGAAGGGACAAGGAATAGCCAGCAGTCAAAGGGATGCTCATGGAACTGCCTAAGGAACGCAGGAGTGATCTGCAGGTTCCACCAGGGAGTGCAGCTCTTGCTGGGACTTCTGTTGACCCTGGCCGTGAAGGAGAGCACTCTCTGAGATCAGACGGTCTAACAATGACTAAGACTGGGCTTAGAACACCTTGTATAGTTATCACCACAGCAGACACCACTAGCTACCAGCTAACAGAGGAAAGCCAGGCTGAGACTAGAACTCAATCAGTATACTTTATAGATGTGTAGGAAGTGGAAATCTGCTTTATATAGTTAGCAGTCAATATTTTAGGCAGCATGACTCTGAAGTCCAGCATCCACAGGCTGAGCTTCTGAATGCTCCCCTTTTCCATGGAAAAAGCAATCCCGACATTTTCAGCAAAGCAGAGAGCCATTCTCCTGCTTGGTTTCCAACTTACAGAAAGAATCATAAATTGGAGTCCCAGGTATTAGTAGCAAATAGCTAGCAAAGCCAGGGGCCCCAACATACTTACCCAACCTCCCTGGCCCTGGATAAACTCCCGGATGGCGCCATTCCTATTGATCATATCTGTCATGGAGGTCACCACCTGTCTTGCCATTTCTGGAGCTAGGTGGGTCACACATTCAAGCAGTTTCACTGATATTGCCAAAAAGGCTTTCTCATAAGCTAAGCTGGAATTCTGAGCACACCAGGCCTTGCTGAGAGATTTCACCGTGTTCTGAAGGACAGCTCCTGCCTGGGTAGAAATATAGGCTATATCAGTGGAGTTTCACTAAAAAGCGCAGGAGTCTGCAGGTATGGAATCTACTGAGCCAGTGTTTCCCAGAGAGTGGCCAATGTCCACTGGTTATGTTAAGGAATAAATGGATAGGCTTTTCTCATTTTAGTATTTTATTTATTGTAATGACTATTAGAAAAACCAGAAGTAGCCCATCAAATCCATGATTTCAGATATTATTGCCTAGGATGACCCAAATGATTGAAAGAGAAACAAAATGTTTTGAAAGAAAATTATTAAGTACATGATAGTATAGCTGGTCATATTGTTTGAACGACTGAAGTCTGGGAAGTTATAAAGTAAAAAAAAAAGATTAGCCTTCCCAAAAAAAGTCGGTCCAAAAGCCATTAGGTAGGCCTAGATGGTTTGGCTCAGTGGGTAGAGTGTCGACCTGTGTGATAGAGTGTGGACTGAAGGGTCCCGGGTTTGATTCTGGTCAAGGACATGTACCTTGGTTGCAGGCTCCAGTGCATGCAGGAGGCAACCAATCGATTTCTTTCTCACATGGATATTTCTCTCTGTCTCTCCCTCCCTTCCACTCTCTAAAAATAAATGGAAAAATATCCTTGGGTGAGGATTAACAAAAAAACAAAACACAAAACCATTAGGTAGGGTCAAGCAAGATCTATTGCAATGTGGTGTAGGGGGAGGGGCATGGCCATCAGAGCAGGGTGTCAGAGCCCAAACAAGCTGAGAAGGGCCTCCACCTAAGAGTAGCTAGATCTTGGTATCCAAATATTGTTTTCCATTAAAAGGAACCAGAGCTCCCTGGAGAGTGGCTGACTTCTGGATAAAGATGGGAAAATACAGATCTTCTGTTAGAAATTAAGGAAGTACTCAGAAAATGACAGGGACATGTCATTTTCAAAAAGAAATAGTCCAGATTGAAAGGACTCCACTGACCAGAGCTGGGTAAGGTGAGCATTCAAATAAACAATGACAGTAACAGATTATAATGCACTGAATAAAGTAGGGATTCATACATCTATATTGATGTAAAATACAAATTAATAGATTGAAATTTTGATGAGACATGGAATTTTTACATGGTTTCAAAGTTCCTCCCTATAAAACAACTACTTACAAAGGTGAAAAGAGTAACTTTACAGTGGAGAAGCCTTGCAGACACCATCGGGAGCGATTCAATTTACCACCAGTAACGAGACCAATTGAAATCAGTGCCACTTAATAGAATAACAACACAGCAACACTTCTATGATTTTCCAAAGGTACAGACCCTAAATCTATTCAAGAGAAAACATCAATCACACCCAAGTTAAGGGACATTCTACAAAATAAATGAGCCATAATCTTCAATGTCAAGGTCATGAAAACCAGTGAAAGACTAAGAAGCTATTACAGATTGAAGAAGACTAAAAGGATATTAACAACTTAATACAATATCTGTGAACCTGGCCTACATCTTTCTGCTATTAATGACATGATTAGGACAATCGGCAAAATTTGAATGGGATCTTAGGATGAGATGAAAATGTATCCATGATAATTTCCTAGTTTTGATGGTTAGATTGTGATTATATAAGAGAATGCCTTTGCTTCAAGGAAATATAAAAGGATTAGGGGGTGATGGACTACCATGTTGGCTATTTACTCTTTGCATAACCCAAGCAACTTTTCTGTGAGTTTGAGGCTGTTTCAAAATAATCTTAAAATTAAAAGTAGATTCAGCTCTCAGATACCGAGGAAAACATCAGTGTGAGCAACTAGGAATAATAAGGCTAGTCCTGCCTGAATGTAGAGTAGGTATACTCCCCACACTATATTTAGTAGGAAGAATAAAGCATAATGGTTTTGGAATCAGTCTGGGTTCAAATCTTAACTTCAATAATTATTGCTTAGGGATGTAAAGTACAGCATAGGGAATATAGTCAATAATATTGTAATGACCATATATGGTGCCAGGTGGGTGGTGGAAATACCAAGGGGAACATTTTGTAAAGTATATAATTGTCTAACCACCATGCTATGTAAACTGTAATGGAAAAATAAATTTTAAAAAAGAAAAGAAAAAAGAAGTTACTTACTGTATAACCCAATTAATTTTTTCCCTAGTTCTCAGTTTCCTTTCTGCTTAAATGAGTATCAAGCCAGAAAATACTTTCTGAGGACCTGGTATGTATCAGGCATAAACTGCAGTGAACAAAATGGGTTGGGTGTTCGCTCTCACAATGTTACATGCAGATGGGGAGAGGCTGTGCTTTGAACAACAGTTTCTATAATGCCCCATAAAGTGGTGTACGGCTTAAATGAGATAAGTGTAAAGCATTTACAAAATCCCGACACATGGTAAGTGAAGAATTCATGTTAACCATCACTATTGATATTCATCGGCAACGTTATAGAACATTGCCTATGGTCTGTCTTTATATCCAATACAGAGCCCAAGTGCTTCTGTCAGTAATGAGCATCCTGTTGAAGATTCATATACACCTAGTGGGCTCCTGTACCATTAGCCTTCGTTGCATCAAACTGGTCCACTGCCTATCCTTCCTAACGTAATGTCACTGCTGGGGGAAAAGGTGCCCACATCCAAAAAAAAGAGGCATTAAAGCAGGTGCATAAGAGAATAAAGTGCTTTAGATATGCTCTATGCCACCAAGCACAGCTCTGACAAAAAACAAATGTTAACAATGTGAAGGCGGACCAGCCTATGCCCAAAGCTTTTCATCTCAATGCCACTTAGCCTTTGCTTAACTCCTAAAGAATCGGCCGTCGGAGAATTCCTGCTGTATCTTCTTGGATCAATATAAGTCCCCAAATCTTTCACAGAACATTTCCGGTCACACTCGTAGAGGAGTAGTAAGAAAAGGGTGTCTGAAATAGGAAAAAAGCAGTAAACAGAAAGCAGTAGAAAGTTGACCTGTCCCCGACCGGTTTCTGCAATGACACTTCTGGCAGAAGCTTCCAGTTCTCCGTTGAACTCGTCCCCCAACATCCGAAGGCGACCAGCAATGATGGCCACATCGAAAGAGCAACACTCTCCTAAAACAGAGGGACACAATCACATTTGTCACAGTGTTTGAGGGGAGGGCAAGTCCCAGGAATCTGAGCATTGAAGAAAGGTCTCCAGAATTGTAAACAATTTGGGCATTATTTTCTCCCAAGAACATCTTCCGTGTTCTGTCCACACCAATAGTGAGAAAGTTTCCCTTTACTGAGAACCCATTTTCCTTCCATAAAGAGGCAGGTATTGCCCAGCCTGCTGGCTCAGTGGTTGAGCGCTGACCTATGAACCAGGAGGTCACAGTTCGATTTCCAGTCAGGGCACATGCCTGGGTTGCGGGCTTGATCCCCAGTAGGGGGCGTGCAAGAGGCAGCTGATCCATGATTCTCTCTCATCATTGATGTTTCTCTCTCTCTCTCCCTCTCCCTTCCTCTCTGAAATGAATAAAAATATATTAACAAAAATAAAGATGCAGGTATTGCTGAAAGCTTAGAGTTTGCCTATTGAAACTTAAATGGAAAAAAGAAAACATACTTCCATTCTCCTATGGCCCTGCAATCACCACGGCACACCAGGACCCTTACCTGAATCTGCTTCAACTTCATCTTCACCACATAGGTGCCGGTGAACCATCTGCGAAGGTACGCCTAATAAATCTGTGAGTAGAAAGTCCATGATGCATTCTGTTTGCTCCTCAAAGGTTTTGGGGGTCTTCATTTTAGACATTTGCTACCGAGTTTTGCTTTTCCACCAAACAAGCAATTTTCAGTTCAGCGGGAAGTCAGAAACACTGGTAAACGAGCAGTTGTGTTTACCTCTTGTAAAGTTCCCTAATGGGACACAGAGTTCTTAGAGCCTTTCCCACCACTTTCTTCAAAAACAGGTGCTCAGATATGTGGGACCGCTCTGAAGAGCTTACCATCCAGAACTGGGCGATTTGCTGAAGACTTTCAGTTCCTTTTCTCAGAACCACACCCTACATCTAAGATTAATGAATAACTGTATAGTTAGGTTGCCAATTTTGAACTGAGATAGAGTTGAGGAAGAGCCTCTTGTGTCATTTCATTAAGAAATACTTCCTTTATGGGTTTTAAAGAAGAAGGGTTTTGAAGCTTAACAGACAGGCATTCAGCTCCTGATGATCACAATTATTTGCCACAATCATACAGCGATTATTTACTGAGTAGCTATGTGTAACACAGAAAAACGACAAAGTCCGTGTCTTCATGGAGCTAAAGTGTACTTTAGCATGAGTAACAGATGTTAAATAAGTAATCACATAATTGCTGTGCTTCTTGAGATACAGTGTGTTATCCTATATAATAAAAGGCTAATCTGCAAATTGTCCCCTCCACCAGGAGTTCGACCGGGGTTCAACCAGGGGGCAGAGCTGGCCGGCCAAAGGCCCATAGCCCTTTCCCCCAGCCAGCCCAGCCCAATTGGCCCTGATTGGGCCAGGCTGGCTGGACCCCACCCATGCACGAATTCGTGCACCGGGCCTCTAGTTAGTGTATAAATGGGAAACAAACCTAAGGGGTTAGGAAAGCTTCCTTGAAGTAGTAACATCTGAGATGAGCTCTGAAGGACAAGTAGTATGCATTAAAACACACACACACATACATGCACAACCTTGGGCACTTGAGGCATTGTAAATGGAGATAATACAAAGTATTTCACAGGGATTAAATAAGATAATGTTATGTGGAATGACCCAGCAGTGTCTGACATGCAGTAAACATTAAATGTCTTCCTTTCAGCCCAAGGCCCAATGACCAGTATGAAAGGCATCTGGGACTTACTCTTTAACAGGATTAAGTAGTATGTTCCTAAAAGGGTCAGACTCCCCTACTGTTTTACAAGGTCTCAGGATTGGACACTTGCCCACAGTGGCTTCCTTCTTAATGCAGCTACACCTAGATATTGGGTTTGGGTCCCAGAAGCAGCACACAAACCCATCAGCATTTCTGGGGTATTCTGACCCGGTGAACTAATAAGAGATTCAATCATAAACTGTAATGCCATTGCTCAGAATGGAATTTCTGTCTTGCAAAATAATCAGAGCCAGTCTTCTGTTTTCTATTTCATTCTATAAAAACAAATGATTTGCACTAGGAACGGGAATTAGGTAGCTAAAGAGCCATTTTCATGTGTTATTATCTATCTCCAGGGTTGAAATGTCAGTCACTACTAAGTAGGCTTCAGACCTCTAGGGTCAGAAGGTCCCTCACAGATAATTTGAGATCTTGCTCCTGGCATATGTCATCAGTTTGGCTCAAATAAACTCTTACTGGAAAAAAAAAGAAAAAAGAATGTCCCTCAGAGATAATTCTAGGCCAATCTCCTTTCATAAACAATCTAGGGATTCCAACACATACATTTACAACATACTTTTAAAATAATATACAAAACAAAAAAACATGATGTGTAAATAGCTTGCCCAAGGTAAGTGGCAGAAATTTAAAACCAAGTCTCAAATAGTAAACTTTTTCCCACCTTCCTCATTTCACTACTTATATGCTTATGGGCAAATGCCATTTGTGGTCTCTAATCCTATATAATAAAAGGCTAATATGCAAATTGTCCTCTCCACCAGGAGTTTGACCAGGGGGCAGGGCTGGCTGGCTGGCCAACTGCCTGTGGCCCCTCCCGCCAGCTGGCCCCACCCCTGATTGGTCCCCTCACCCCATTCAGGCTGGCCGGACCCCACCCATGCACGAATTTGTGTACTGGGCCTCTAGTATTCTATAATCAATGTTATGAGGCTATAAAAGCAAAGTATACACTCTCCTGGGCAATGTGGAGTCATCTTCTTCTTTTTTTAATTTCTCTTTGGGCCACTCCCTAACCCCAGCCCACATACCCTTTACTCTTGCATTTCTAATACTGGACTCCTAATTAATACTGAAAAATGAAGCTAGATTTTCTTCACTATCACTTGCTTTTTTTGCCACTCTGACCACAATTTACATTCTTCTCCCGAAAGTCTCTTCTCATTATATCATTTGATTGGCTCAAAGTCCAGGATCCTGTTATGTGCACATAACAGGTCCACACATGGATGAGAGTCCTCAGATACAATTCCTCTCAAGGTGGAAACCTATAATGAAGAAAATAAGTTATTTGTCTTCCCCAAACACCCAATATATGAGCAAGGGATAGAAAAAGTGTAACAGAACTCCCATTCAAAAGGGAGGATGGAGTGGAGGCATATAACAATCACTGACCCATAGCAATAAAATTATGGTCAGAAACTATGCAGATTGCCTTGCCATGTTCCAAAGCAGCACTGTCATTACATGTGTTACATTCTATTTATCAACCAAGACAGACTTTTAAAGACCATTTTTCTAAAAAGTACAGTATCGGGAGAAACCAAGATGGCAGCATAGGTAAGCACCTAAACTGCTGCCTCACACAACAATTTCAAAAATACAACTAAAAGACAGAACGGACACCATCCAGAGCCACAGGAAAGCTGGCTGAGTGGAAATTCTACAACTAAAAGGAAAGAGAACAACGGAGAATTGGAGGAACGGCAAAGGGTTGAGGTACGGCAAAGGGTCTTTGTGCGCGCAGAGAGGAAGGGCGGCTGAGAGCCTGGCTGACTTTCTGTGGCGGGAGGGGGAAGGAAGCCCCCGACTGCACTGAACCCCAGTTCCGGGCGAAACCCGGTGGACCCAGGCTCATACAGGGGGAGTCTGGACTGTCAGGTAGAGAGAAAGGCACTCGGAGAACCGGGGGAGACCTGGGGGAGCCCCGGCGGGCAGGGGTCTGGAGGTGCGTGTGCCAGTGTGCACAAAGACTGCTGAGGTTGCCACAGGCTTTCCCTAGCAGAAGGGAGTCAGAAGCTCCTGACTGCACTGGATCCCAGTTCCAGGCAAGCCCCTGGGGACCCATGCTCTTGCGGGAAGAATCTGGACTCTCGGGTGGAGGCTCCGGAGGCGGGGAAGGCAGAGGTTTGGAGGCACGCCCATGCGTACAAGGGCAGGGCTGACGGGAAGCCAAGACTGTCTGCTCCGCCCTGAGACTCCACCCCATCCAAGCTTAGCACAGAGGCTTTTGCAATTTGGCAAGTCTAATCCTATAATGCTGTCTCCAGCACCGAACTTCTCCCAGCATAGACACAGCTAGTGAAAATGCGGGGACAAAGAAACAGATCACAAACGAAAGAAATGGAGGAAAACAAACTACTGGATATAGAATTCAAAACCACGGTTATAAGGCTTTTCCAGAATATCCTAGAAAAGGCCGATAAATATAACAAGACCCTTGAAGATATGAAAAAGGACCAACTAGAAATTAAACATACACTGACTGAAATAAAAAATATTATACAGAGACCCAACAACAGACTAGAGAAACATAAGAATCAAGTCAAAGAATTGAAATACAAAGAAGCAAAAAACACTCAACTGGAAAAGCAAAAAGAAAAAAAAATCCAAAAAGTTGAAGATAGTGTAAGAAGCCTCTGGGACAACTTCAAGTGTACCAACATCAGAATTATGGGGGTGCCAGAAGAAGAGAGAGAGCAAGATACTGAAAACCTATTTGAAGAAATAATGACTGAAAACTTCCCCCACCTGGTGAAAGAAATAGACTTTACAGGTCCAGGAAGTGCACAGAACCCCAAACAAAAGGAATCCAAAGAGGACCACACCAAGACACATCATAATTAAAATGCCAAGAGCAAAAGACAAAGAGAGAATATTAAAAGCAGCAAGACAAAAACAGTTAATTACCTACAAGGGAGCACCCATATGATTGTCAGCTGATTTCTCAACAGAAACTATGCAGGCCAGATGTGAGTGGCAAGAAATATTCAAAGTGATGAATAGCAAGAACCTACAACCAAGAACCTACTCTACCCAGCAAAGCTATCATTCAGAATTCAAGGGCAGACAAAGAACTTCACAGATAAGAAAAAGCTAAAGGAGTTCATCACCACCAAACCAGGATTATATGAAATGCTGAAAGGTATTCTTTAAGAAGAAGAAGAAGAAAAAAGTAAAGATAAAAATTATGAACAACAAATACATATCTATCAACAAGTGAACCTAAAAATCAAGTGAATTAAAACCTGAGGAACAGAATAAACTGGTGAATATAATAGAATCAGGGGCATAGAAAGGGAGTGGACTGAAAATTCTCAGGGGGAAAGGGGTATAGGGGGGTGCAGGAAGAGACTGGACAAAAATCGTACACCTACGGATGAGGACAGTGTGGGGGAGGTAAGGGCAGAAGGTGGGGTGGGAACCGGGAGGAGGGGAGCTATGGGGGGGAAAAGGAGAAACAATTGTAATAATCTGAATAAAGATTTATTTTAAAAAATAATTTAAAAAAATAAAAACTTCTGACAGAAAAAAAAATGTATATTTTAAAAAAATAAATTACAAGTACAGTATCAACTACCCCCTCTACTTTTTAAAAATAAACATCTAACATATCATCAAACCGTATGTCTGCAGAGGCTCCTAGGGGGAAGAAATATTAAATAACTACATGACATGCATGGTTTAGTGATTTTGCTTATAAATTAGTGATTAATAACTACATGGCATGCATGGTTTAGTGATTTTGCTTATAAATTAGTAACACCATGCTACAGTTCAATCAGCTCTTCATTGAAATCATCTTAAAATTACACTTTTCAAAAGCAACAGTTTCATATTCTGCTATGCCCCTTACACAACAGAAAAGCAACCAATAGTTGGGATTCCTTCAGTAATATTTATTCAATTGCTGAGCCATACCTAATTTTCTTTTTTTTTCATCTTTATTGTTGAGAGTATTATAGATGTCCTCCCCACCCCCATTGCCCTCTCCACCCGGTTCCCACTCCACCCCAGGGCTTCACCACCCTACTGTCTGTGTCCATAGATAAGATCTTTAATCTCTCCCCATCCCCTCCCCCCCTTCCCTCTGAGATTTGTCAGTCTGTTCCATGCTTCCATGCCTCTGATTCTGTTTTATTCACCAGTTTATTTTGTTCATTAGATTCCTTGTTTGCTTATTTTGATTTTTAGATTTCATTGTTGATAGATAGGTATTTGTTGCCATTTTATTGTTCTTATTTTTAATCTCTTCTCCTCCTCCTCCTTCCTCTTCCTCCTTCTCCTTCTTCTTCAATAATATCCTTCAGCATTTCATATAATACTAGTTTGGTGGTGTTGAACTCCTTTAGCTTTTTCTTGTTTGTGCAGCTCTTTATCTGACCCTCAATTCCAAATGAGAGCTTTGCTGGGTAGAGTCATCTTGGTTTAGGTCCTTACTATTCATCACTTTGAATATTTCTTGCCACTTCCTTTTGGCCTGCAAAGTTTCTGTTGAGAAATCAGCTGACAGTTGTATGGGCACTCCCTTGTAGGTAACTTAACTGCTTTTTTCTTGCTGCTTTTAAGGTTCTCTTTGTAACCTTTGGCATTTTAATTATAATGTCTTGGCGTGGGCCTCTTTGGGTTCCTTTTGTTTGCGACTGTGCTTCCTGGACTTGTAAGTCTATTTCTTTCACCAGGTAGGGCAAGTTTTGTGTTATTATTTCTTCAAATAGGTTTTCAATATCTTGCTCTCTTCTTCTGGCACCCCCATAATGCGAATGTTGGTATGCCTGAAGTTGTCCCAGAGGTTCCTTACACTTTCTTCATATTTTTGGATTCTTTTTGCTCTTCTAATTGGGTGTTTTTGCTACCTCATATTAAAAAATATTGATTTCTCAGAATCCTCTACTCTACTGCTGAATCCCTGTAAATTGCTATTTAAGTTTGTGTAAGCTTAATTTCTGACTGGACCTTTTTTTATGTCTTTGACATTCTCACTAAGATCCTTGAAAATCTCGTCAAGAGCCTTGAGTAACATTATAACCATGGTTTTGAACTCTGTATTCAGTAGTTTGCTTGCTTCCTTTTCTTTCATTTGTGACATGTTTCTTTGTCTCTGCATTTTGGCTGCTTCCTTGTGTTTGTTTCTATGTATTAGTTTCTATGTACTATGTCTCCTGGAATTGGTAGAGTGGCCTTGTATAGTAGGTGTCCTGTAGGGGCCAGTGGCTCAGCCTCCCCAGTCATCTGAGCTGGGCAGTTTAGGCACGCCCCTGTGTGGGCTGTGTGCACAGTCTTATACTTGAGCCTTGATTGCTGTTGGTGTCACCGGGAGGAATTGACCTCCAGGCCAATTGGCTGTGAGGACCAGCTGCAGCTACAGTGGGGGAATGCTGCTGTGCAGGAGGCAAGGCCCAGCTGTGAAGCAAGGCAAACTGGTATTAGTCCTGGGCCTTGGGCCTCTTATTGATAGGTTTGGAGCATGCTGTCACCAGCTGTAGCTTGTTTGAGAGATTTTAGCAAAGTCTGACACCCGAGACAGAACAGGCCATTCACATGGAAAAGCTGCTGCAAATGGCTTGGGTGGGGGCTGTAGATTGGATGGGGTGGGGTCTCAGGGAATCCCCAGAGTGGAACAAACAGTGTGGGCAGGCTGAATGAGACTCAGCTATGGCTGTCTGTCAGCCCTGTGACAGGGGAGGTCTCAGCAAAGGAACAATGACCCTTTTGAGCACCCGTCTGGTAGAAAGTCACTCCTGAGTTCCTGCCCCTATTCCAGACAGTCCAGTTCCTCCCCATATGTGTCTGGGTACCCCACAGCCACTCAAGTGCTGGAGCTCAGAGGCATCAAGTCCGAGTACTTTTGTGCACTGGCCCTTTAAAAGGAACAGCTGCATCTCCAGTAGTCTCTGTGTCTCTCAGTCACAATCCCTGCTGGTGTTTACAGCCTGTAGTTATGGGGACTTCACTTTCCAGCTCTGGAACCCTGGGTTGGGGGTCCGGTGTGAGACTGGGACCCCTTGTTCCTCAGGGGCAGTCTCTGCAGAGACAGTCACCCTCACGATTAAAAAAGCAGCACATGCCCAGCTGGCGTGGCTCAATGGTTGAGCATCGACCTCTGAACCAGGAGGTCATAGTTCAATTCCCCGTCAGGGCACATATCCGGGTTGTGAGCTTGATCCCCAATAGGGGGTGTGCAGGAGGCAGCCAATCAATGTTTCTCTCTCATCATTGATATCTCTCTCTCTCTCCCCTCTCATTTCCTCTCTGAGGTCAATAAAAATATATTTTTAAAAAATCAATTTGTATCCTTTCTTCCCCAGAAGTTAATGGCATCGAGAGGAGTTGCTTCACTGGCCAGGGACAGTTCTAGGTGCTTGTACATGCTTTGAGCTCCTTGGCTGTGAGTTGAATGCATGTGCTGAATCCCTGAGCCCGAAGGACACCACCATCCCCCAAAGCAGAGCACGGCCACAGCATCTATAGGACCTGGGGCCTGAGTTCCTTCACCTGGCATCCCTCTGTGCATGGCTGAAAAGGCAGGGCAAATTCAATGCCTGGACTGCTGAGAGGAACTGTGCCTTCGAGTGCTGCCGATGGACTTGGGCTCCTAGAAGCGAGTGACAGACATCATCATGCG
The DNA here is from genome assembly GCA_026230045.1 of Corynorhinus townsendii. NCBI lineage: Eukaryota > Metazoa > Chordata > Mammalia > Chiroptera > Vespertilionidae > Corynorhinus > Corynorhinus townsendii. The sequence goes on from JAPDVU010000013.1 coordinate 8,397,075, forward strand.
GGGGGCCCGAAACTTTGGCCACATCCAGAGTGTGGCAGCCTACAAGGTGGCCCACAGTGATGACGGCGTGAACAAGACTGAGTACAGGAACCAGGGGCTGCAGACGCCACGGTCTTCCCAGGCAATCAGGACAGTAATTCCCACGAGAACATTTGAGATGCCTTTCTTAGCTTGCTTTCTGAGGATCCTGCCCATAGCCTGGCACAACCGAATCACTGCATGTGGAGCTGCTGGGTTATTAGCAGGCCCTGCTAAAGTAACCGGGGCAGCGGTGGGACACCTGCCCCTTCCCTGGCCCTCCTGACCTTCTGTGGGCGTGCTGCCCCCTCCACCAACCCCCTTCCTGATTATAGTGACAGGGGTGAGGGGCATGGGTTGGGTTCAGTTACCTCTAACCTCTCTCCGTATTTCTCACCCCTCACCTCCCACATGCCCCACCTCCCACCTCTCCCTGGTGCCCAGCACTCATTCCATCCCATTTTCTTAGGCGTGTGGGAGTTGAATAGGTCTGGGATGGACAGAAAAGAGTGAAGTTGGAGGTGTAGGTTACTGGCACTTTTCCCAATTCCAGCCTGTGTGTCCTCCAGAGGCCACCCTCCACACCCCATGTTCCCATGGCACTGGAGGAAGACCCTGAGACGCCAGGGTGGAATTAACAGTCTCTTGACCCTCAGCCCTGAGGCAAGATGCTGCCACTTCCACAGCTGCCACCTAGACCTCTAATACTCCACCCCCATTTCCCTGGAGACCCCTCCTGACACTTGTGAGAAAGCCTAGAAAGAGAGAGAAGGGAGTGGGATGGGTCTGTGGAGATTGGAGGATGTGGGTGGGCATGGGAGGCCCTGAGTGCTGGCTCTTCACTGGAGAAGCACAGCTAGCTTCCAAAATACATTTATATCACTTAAAAAAAGAAAAAAGGTGAGGCAGAATGACAAGAAGGCAATAACAATAGTACTGCTATAGCAATAACATTAACAAATGTACTCACTGCTTTTACAGTGTGACCTTTCCTGAAGGCAGTGAGGGTCATGGGAAAGTTTTCTGTGATGCTCACAGAACTTTCACTTAGTCTATCTTTCAGGATCTGAGCACTGACAGATAGACTTAGGTGTCACTTAAGTAAAGATCTGAAGTGAGAAATGTACTAGGCAAAAAATAAAAGCATGTGTCAAAGCACAGAGGTGAGAGTCTGGTGTATTCAGGGAACTGCAAGTGGCTCGCTTTGCCAACATGCGGGGTGCTTAGGGAGTGGTGAGACATGACACAGAGGCCTTTGAACTCTGGCCTAAGGAGCACGATTAGAAATATGAGAATAGTCAGAAATGTACTGCAATAATCCAGAAGAGAAAATGATGCCCACCAATGATGACTCCAGTTTCCACACACATCAGGCGCCTTTAATTAGTAAAACACCCTTAAACTGGTTAGAAAAGAATCCACACCCTATGCTGATTCCCATTCCCATCCCGTCACCACCACTAACCTATACAACAGCACCTGGAAAAATGAGGTCATTCAACAGTAGGTCTGAGAGGAATAATTAGATGGTCTTTGGACAGAAACATAAAAATCCTGATGCCTAGATTTCCTAATCTGCTTTGCATTTGATATTCTCCGGACTTACAAGCAGCTGCAATAAGAAAAACTAAGAGATTCTGACAGCTCTTCCTCTCACTCAGGGCAGGTAGCAGGACTCTTACGGTTTTATGTCTCCAATTGTTCCAATCACAGTTTCTAACACAGAAATGAAACTACTCAGTGTCTCCATCCTCGCCTCACTTTGTTTCACGGAGATCTGCATCTCTAAGTTCCCAGGCTCCACCAGCAGCTCTGTTAAGAACAGACAACCGGTATCGTCCTGGGCACTGAGGTAGGCTTTCCATGGCTGAGCCCCAGCCCTGCTCACTGCGATGGTCTGGATGTTCACCACTTGCAGGGCCATCTGGAGGGTGTCTGGGTGGACTGCTCCCTGCCAAGGGAACACCTGCTGATGAGCAACTTGGAGACTAAGCCAAGTTTTCTCAAAATACTCAGCAGTAAGCTGGAGATTGGGGACTAGCATGAGGGCTCCAGAATCAGAGATTTCTTGCACCCTCTCCTTGTCCTCTTCAGGAATCAGGGGTCCTAAAAGAATCATAGAACTTGTGTTAAGAGATGTTCTTAAATCTATAGAAACTACATTGTTTTACCCAGATTTCCAAAAGTATACAATGTGACTTCTATCTTTGGATAAATGGCTGAGAGCGCCAATGATGAACTTCTTTCTTGCTCACAAGTTCAGGCAGCAGTCTGAGATTTAGGGTATTCTACTTTCTACTAGTCATTGCAAAAGATAACGTTTTTTTTGTGACAAGATATAAAGCAAGGACTATTTTACCTGATGCGGCAAAGGATGCAGTGTTGGGAAGCTCTAGGCCACGGCGCTCTGCCCCTTGGCATTTAGAGATGGTTGCCCAGCGGGCTTTGCCATATACTGGCACCAGCGTGTTGAAGTCCGAGGCCCAGCTATTCACAGGTCTTTCTGCCTGATCCTCCAAAAGTCCAAGAGAAGGGTCAGATTTAGGGCTACATAGGATCCGCTTAACTTCATCAACACCAGCTAAGAGGAGGCGATAATAGAAGAGACCACGGTCCCGTACTGCCATATCCTTTTCTTCCTCTGAGGCAAGACAACAGATGAGTTCATTAAAAACAAGAACACTCTCATGCCATGTCTAGGAGAGGGTGGCCGTTTTTCAGGGCTGGTGTCGTCATGTCCATAGCCTCTGTCCACACTGCCTGGATTAGGTTGGTAGAAAGCTCCAGGTATGGGCTCTCTCTCAGTTACCTTCTGCCCCTCTCTACCTCTTTCACTCTCGTGGGAACCTCTATTGCTTATGAAGATTAAATGTATTATTTCTTAAGGAAGTAGAAAGTTTAATTAGAAATCAACAGCCTGGAAAGAAATGTTTCCTATAAACATAAGCAAAACACAGCACACGTTAAATTCTTAAGTGGTTCCTTCTCTAGAGCGGCTTTCCCATGACTTTCCAAACAGCAGGCTATTGAGGGGCTTCAGGTGAACATTCTGGAAGTTGAGCAAAGCTTTGTGGACAGGAGGAGAGCCCAGGGAGTAGGAGCAGAAATGAATGGTTCTGGTTCTTTAGGTTTCCAGAGGAGGGGCAGAGAACAGGTGGTCTCCAGGTCTGAGGTGGGTGCTGCCTGCGTGTGCATGTAGGTGAGAGTGTGGAGAAGATGGGTGAGTGCAGCACACGGCTCACGGAAGAGCAGATTTCAAAGTCTTGGCAAAGAAACAAGCTCACATTAGAGATCTGCTCTTATATTTTTAAGGAAAGGGGTGTGGGGGGACAGCTGAGGTCCATCCCTTTTTTCCCCTCCTCCTCACTCCCATAGATTGTCAGCTGTAAGTGAAACTTTCAGTGGAAAAGAGGGGAGCCCTGGGCTAGGAGTCGCCATAAACCTGTACTATAATTCTTTGTATATGGAAAAAAATTACTGTAAAGTTTAACTTTCCTCTTAAGACAAAACAAAACAAAACACACACTCTCCTCCTACCTCTGTGCCAACCAAAACGGGGGGGAAATAAAGGCCAGAAACCCTAGGAAACATTAACATTTTCTCCCTGGGCCCCAGACATGATTCACAAACCAGGAATTTACTATGGATCATGGCAAGTCTTAACTCCATCTGGAGAGCCTACCTATGCAGTAACGCAGCAAACGGCCCAGCGTGTCCTGGCACTCAGCGGGCCGCGAGAGGAAAAGACGCAGCAGCGCCGTGAGGAGCTCCATCTCAACAGCTGGAAATGTCTCTGACTTCACGTTCTCTACGAAGTCTTCCAACACGTAAGGAGCATTGGGAATTCTTTCCCCATGGACACCAAGTAGCCAAATGAGCGCCTGCTTCCCCTGGGGAACGAAGGGATAAGAACAGGTGTTCAACCTCTTGTTGTCTAAAACACTGGAGACAGTACAGTTATAGGTTTTGTTTTTCCGCTAGTGTCAGCAGAAAAGGTGTCATCTTTTATTTTTATTTATTTATTGATAGAGTTTGGGGGGGGGGGAGAGAAAATAAGGGAGGGAGAGAGAGAGAAAAACACCAATTTATGCATTCACTGGTTGCTTCTTGTATGAGCCCTGAATCGGGATCAAACCCACAACCTTGGCATAGCAGGACAATAATCTAACCAACTGAGCTACCCAGCCAGGGTGGTGTAAAATCTTTTATTCATTTCAACTTGCACTGTATCAATCCACCTCCTCCACTTCCTACAACCAATAGGAATGACATTCTACCGCACAAAAGGAGACTCAAGACTCTTATGGCCTATGGTGATGAAGCAACAAGGCTTCCTCAGCTCTGGGGCCTCTGCCCCAATTAGGGGTTTCATGTTTCAGTGAAAGTTACTGAAAATTTTCTCTAAATTACTTCAGGGTTCTGAGGTAATCATGGGGATTAACCTATAGCACACATCAGACTCATATATGAGGCTTCTTAAAAAGATATGCGCTGGGTCCCTCACTCCTGGCACACTGAAGTCAGTAGACCTGGGTGAAACCCGAATATTTGTAAAAATTCCACAAATGATTCTGACATTCACTCCAACTAAAAACTCCATGGTCTAAATTTGACTCAAAACTGTTAAAGAGAACAGTGATATAAAGTATCTAATAAAAACCACAGGTAAATCCTAATGCTTTTATCATTTACATCCCATCTGCACCTAAAACAGAATCTCAGGCGGCCATCAATTCTAAGAATATCAGACACTGGGTAGAAAGAATAGATTCCATTTCAGAGGTCAGGTTCCCACCCTCTGCCTAGAAGTAAAGGAGAATTACAGTCTACCTCGCTGTCCTGAATGTTCTCCTCACAGCCGGGCAGCGCCTGGCACACAGCTTCCGTACACTGAGGACACAGCCACACCAGGTCTCGGAAACTCTGCACCACCACTACAACACAGCTCCGGGCACAAAAGCACAGGATTAGAGCCTCCATGCAGGAAGGAACCTTAAGAAAAGTCCTATGTTCAGACTAGATACTAGGTGAATTTCTTTAATGGATGTTGGAGGGTTGGTCAATGATTATCTGAGAAATATCTGATGTGGGCAGTAATTTTTTAAGATATTTACTTATTTATTTGAGAGAGAGGAAGGGAGAGGGAGAGACAGAAAGAAACATCTATGAGAGAGAACCACCAATCGTCTGTCTCCTACATGCTCCTTACTGGGGATTGAGGCCAAAACCCAGGTATGTGCACCAAGGACCTCTTGGTGCATGGAATGATGCTCAACCAACTGAGCCACACTGGCCAGGGCTTAGGCAGTTTCTTCAGTGACTGTTGCTCTTATGAGAGTGCGGTGGGGATAAATGAGCTAATGGATGTAAAATGCAAATGTGGGGTAGTGTTGAGTTATACTCTGCAGACAGTATAAATGGAGCCCCCAGGGCTGGGACTATGGTGAGCCAAGCAAGGGGCCGAAGGTATATAATTTAGGAAGACACACAGAGTTAGCACACGCATGAACCTGAGACTGAGTGACTCTTAAAATCTTTGCATCCTAGGCACTCTGCTTGCCTCACTCGAGTTTCAGCCCTAGAAGCCACCGCTTACATTATGCTGCCATTGCAAAAAGAGAAGCAAAGGTGGGGACATAACAAGTGAAGTCCTCCTAAACACCCTTCATTGTCTACAGTACAGCTTGCAGACTCATGGCCACCCGAAGACTAGCGTGTTACATCCATAGACAGTACATTTGTCTGATGGCAGAAGTGATGATGCAAAAAAAAAAAAAGGTTAAACATCTATGTCATTCAACAGTATTTTTTGAGCAACTATTCTAGGCCAGACAAGTGACAAAAAGCCTACAAGGTGGCCATTACCTGTGGTAATGTGCTCTTGTCGAAGCTCCAGCAACTCCGTTAGAATCTGCACACACTGATCTGTGTAGGTCCTGGCAATACCACCTACAAAGGAGGAAAAAGCAGAGGAAATTGTTAAGTCAAATACTAGCATCTCGTTCTAACATAATTTCCCACCAGCCAAAGACAACCAGAGATACCTAAAAACGATGAAATACGAATCTAAGTTTGTTATAAAGGGAAAGGTGGCACAAATGAATCCCTTGTTTTTCACAGACCAGTAGAAAACTGAAAGTTCACAGAAAACGAATTTTCCACTGACCAAGGCTGAAAACTTTGGAAACAAAGGTATTTATCTGGCAACCAGATAGGAGGCAGCAGCGCTTGCTGAAATACACGTGCCCAGGAATGTTCCTGCTGGGAGCACTTGGCAGCAGTGTCCTGACTGCAGGATTTCCCCTCTCCTAGTTCCGTCTCTGTCCCTAAAAACAGCCACACTTCATTCTATGTAGGAGGGTTTCTTCCGCTGCTCCACTCGAAGCCCTCTAACACTTAGTTCCCCAGCCGCTTTCATTCTGGGACTTCCTCTTGCAAAATTCCAGACAGACAAGCAGTATGAGAAAATCTGTAAATTTTGGGATTTCCTTTGTGTGGGTCCATACTTAGCACTATTCATAGCCCATAGTAGAAGCTCAATAAACGAGTGGTGAACTGACACAGGACTTGGAGTCAGGAAAGCTGGGTCCCAGTTCCGGTTCAGGAACCCTATGACCTCTTGGGAAGGTAACTTTTGGGGCCTGAGTTTCTTCCTCTTTAAAGTGAAGCTAATAACACTGCCCACTTTTCCCGTCTGCCTCACAAGACAGCGGTAAGATGATGACTAGGAAAGCATTTTGGATAGTAGACAACAAAAAGCAACATCAATTTTAAGTATTATACTTGGAGTTACCTGTATACTCTATGCCGGAAGATAGGGCCAATAAAACCCTTCCTCCCCTCATTTGTCATCACTGACCCGATTCTTTGGTGCGTGGTACTCTGTCTTTGAAGTAAGATTCCTTCCCTTTTGCTCTCTATGGTTCCACCGCTTTCTAGCTGGGTAATGTAGGCAGACACCTACCTATGGCAAAGATGGCAGCCTGTGCAAAGTCAGCAGACACGTCAGTGCAGTACCCTCGCAGCTCCTCTAGCACCTGCTGCACGTTCTCGTCGTTCACCAGCTCACACAGCACCTCCACCTTCTGCAGCTTGATATAGTGGGGCTCCGAGTAGGAGCAAAAGAACTTTTTGTAGTGGCTGCTAAAATGACCTGGCAAACTATGCAAGATCTGGCGCACATGACAGAGGGCAGCAAAACAGAGCTCGCGGCTCTCCGAAGAACAGGCAGCCAGTAAAGGTCCCTTCACTTGCATGAGCACATCCGTTTGCACGTGGGGGAATTTTTTTGCCAAGATCAGGAAGAGTTTGGCGGCTCCCATCACCACGCTTGGGCTACTACTCTTGAGAAAGCTGTCCAACAGGTTGAGAATGTCAAACAGCTCCTCCTCACTGCGGGGTTGGTAGCGTAGCAGGAAGTTCAATACCTCGGCCTGGCCCCATTGGTCCAATTTGGACATTCTATCCAAAAGAGAAAACAAAAGTGCTATTTTAGCAACAAAATTAGGACCATCTGCATACTGCTGCATCTGTTCATCATAACAAAGGGAGAATTCTTAAAAATAGGCTGTGCCGTAATCAAATTATTCTTTTTATATACTACTTAAAGTTTACACAAAATAGTCTTTAAAATCTAATACGAGTTTACGGTACAAATGCACATTCATCTGAGGCCAAAAACACGATCATGATCACTTTACCCTCGATCCAGATCCTGTACCCTTTAAGACAGCACACATGGCTTAGTCTCAGGGACATAATGACTAAAAGGAGGACAGAACCCACAGGATGTTTCTGCCATTTCTCTATATCACTGAAAGGAACTAAGGCAAATGAAAGAAATTCTCCCAATGAAATGTGGGGAAGTTAATAGCTATGATTAACTTTCTTTTTTTAAAAATTAACTTTCTTTACTACTCCTTTACTCAACACATCGATAAGATCCCACTAGGAGCAGATCTCATAACTAAAAGAGCACCAAGGTGAGGCATCCAAACCGATTTAAGAGATGGTGGGCGATGGGCTTATTGATGACGACACCTCCTTCCTGTTTCAGAATTTCCTCTAGGGCCCTCAAGCAGTTCACCACCACAATGGGATCCTGGTCACGTAGCAAACTGTATAATTCATTTACCAGGGCACCATCTAGAAAAGACAACAGAGACCTCAGATAAAGAAGAAAAGCCTCAGAGTCACTGCGATAAGGGAATAGAGCCCAAGTAATAGTGTAAACAGACAAAGCTGAACTTCTCTGCTATAAAAATCACAAAGGCAATACAGGTCAAGGCCAAAAAACTGCCATCTGCTGCGTAGCTAAGGCAAAGGATCGCACCTGAGCCTCAAAGAAAGGATTCCTCTAATCTCAGAAAATATCAAGTCCTGAATCCTGCTTAAAGGGACATGCACAGAGTCAGGGCCACATTATTACTTTCTGCCAAAGCTAAATAATCTTCCACAAAGTCATATATATAACGCAGGCACAAATAAATATTGATTAGGATGTCTCACACTGAAACTTACCCACTTCAGAGTCTTCATGAAGATTATGCATCTTGGCACAGCCAAGGACTGCCACCCTCCTGACGTATGAAGCCTTATCCCGCAGACCATTGAGAATAGGCTGTTGGATATACTCCTGTACACCAGGCATCCTAAGCAACACATCCTGGAATCAGCCAGATTCTGAAATCCTAGTTTTGACACAATTCAGCCCCTAACAACTTAACAGACGGTTCAGTGGGTGTCTGAATGTACATCTATCAGATCGTGAATTGGAGAAAGCTGTTGTCAAACTAAAAAAGCCTATTTGACTTTATATTTGGAATAATTGTTTAGAAATCTTTAACCAAAACCAAGAACTATTTCACCTAGAGTGAGAATGAAAAACTCCCTCTAATGAACCCATCCTATCCAATATAATCCTACATAATAAAAGGCTAATGTACAAATCGACTGAATGGCAGAATGACCTGTCCCTATGATGCGCACTGACCACAGGGGGAGCACCACTCAGCCAGAAGTAGGGTTCACGGCTGGTGAGCGCAGAGGTGGTGGTAGGAGCCTCTCCTGCCTCCGCAGCAGCACTAAGGATGTCTGACTGATGGCTTAGGCCCGCTCTCCAAGGGCACAGGCCGGGCTGAGGGATCCCCGCACCCCCGAGTGCATGATTTTCGTGCACCAGGCCTCTAGTGTGATATAGTTTTCTAAGCTAAAGTGATGGCTGAACACTGTGACAACAGTGTTTTTCTCAGGATAAAGGAGCTCAAATAAATTGTCATCGTTGAAAACCTACCCCTTGCCCTAGCTGGTTTGGCTCAGTGGGTAGACAGACTGTCAGCCTGCAGACTGAAGGGTCCTAGGTTCGATTCCAGTCAAGGACACATGCCCAGGTTGCAGGCTCGAGCCCCAGTAGGGGGCATGTAGGAGGCAGCCTATCAATGATTCTCTCATCATTTATGTTTCTCTCTCTCTCCCCCTCCCCCTTCCTCTCTGAAATCAATAATAAACAAACAAAACCCTACCCCTTCATGGACGTGAACAACAGTGTGGTGATTGCAGGGGCGGGGGCAGATAAGGGAGATAGAAGGAGGCATAGAGGGAATAAATGGTGATGGAAAAAGTTAAATTTAAAAATGAAATAAAAACCTACCCCTTGACCTCCTAAATTCATCAGCCACTGAGAAACAAGCAAGAAAGAGGGTGCTCACCGGAGGCTGCACATGCTCCGTAGTGCCAGCCCTCGCACCATCGGGTTGGGGTCTGAACAGTCTTTGCACAGTGTGTTGATGGCCAGGAGAGCCAGATCTGGCTTCAGGGGAGCATACGTGCACATGTAGAGATAAACCAACTTCTTCTGAACAATATCTACGGTGGCACTGGCCTTCACCATTTCCATGAAAACACCAGACATGTCCACGCCCTGAGTCATGTGCCTGAAACCAACACAACATAGCAGGAAGAAGCAAAAACATGTAATTCCCAACCTACAACGAAGGGTTTTTATTTTCTTTTATATTTTATTTTCATTTGTCCTGGTTATCTAAGTAGATTATGATCTCTGCGAGGGAAGCAGCCACGTCCACCTTGTCTATTATGTCACCCAGGGGCTTGCAATAAACATTCTTCTATTTACTCAACACTTACTGAAATTCCGAATACATTCCAGTGAAATTCAGCTTTTACATCCCAGGGGACATAATCTTGAAAAAGGAATGGTCTCAGATCTCTAGGAACTCAAAGTCTACTAAGGAACCAGACAAGAGCACCACAATTACAGTAACAATAGGTAAGTACGATAACAGAAGATAAGGGACGGTGGCAATCCAGAGGTCTACCGATGCCAGGAAGTCATAAAATGTTTCCACAGAGGAAGCATCACTAGCTGAATGCGCAGGACTCACCAGGCAGGTGTGGTAGATAGGTAATGATATGTGCCATGTGGCAGGTAGACCTGAAGAATGTACCAACAATGGTACATTCTTTTGAGAGTCTGCAGGTCGAGTTAACCTGGTATTCCTTGGGTGCTATAAAAAATTTGGATGTGCCCTGACCGGTTTGGCTCAGTGGCTAGAGCGTCAGTCAGCCTTCAGACTGAAGGATCCCAGGTTCGATTCTGGTCAAGGGCATAAACCCGGGTTATGGGATTGATCCACAGTAGGGGGCATGCAGGAGGCAGCCAATCAATGATTCCCATTGTTGATGTTTCTATTTCTCTCCCTCTCCCTTCCTTTCTGAAATCAATATATATACTTATTTCAGAAAGGATCCCTGTTTCTCAAACTATAGTCTCTCCTACAGGAATCAGATGGGATAGTTGTTAAAAACGCATATTTCTGGGTTCCATCCCATCCTACTGAAATCAGAATTACTGGATTGGATGAAAATTTTGTATTAAAATTTAAAAAGCACCTCAAGAGACTTTTGTATATACTAAAGTTTGTGATCCACAGTTTAGGCAAGGCTTTTATACGTTCAAATTCGTATGTTGTAAAAATCACTCTGCCTGAAATGAGGAGGCAAGGTGACCTAGTAGTACCTAGTGCATTTGCTTTTGCAATGAAACCAGGACAACAGCAGTGCCCTTAAAAAAAAAAAAAGATGGATATTTACAACTATGAATCCATCTGACTTGAGAAGTGAAGTGTCATCAAGACTGATTCCCACGCTTGGTCACCTGGGTAGCAATGTTCACCAACACACATCTAAGTGGAAGAGCAGGTTTGGGGCGGGGAAGGATTAGGTACTCTTTTGCGTGACTTTGAAGAAACATCCAGGCGAAAATGCCGAGCAAGCAGTGAGGATCTGCGGGTCTGATGATAAAAAAGGTCTGCACTGGGTATGTTACAGGTCTGGGAGTCAGCAGTTTAAGTTAAAGATATGGATGACACCCCCCAGCTGAATAAGCGAGGTAGAAACTAAGCCTCGCGGGGAGACGGCAATGGCACTCCGGGACGGCAGGAAGCCCCAGGCCCAGCCGCCACGCGGGAAAGTGCATTCGCTCTTTCGGAGGCGGCCGCCCCCGACGGGCCTGCGCGGGGGCGTGAGGGCGTGGGCTGATACCTAATCACTCGCTGGATGACATTCCGGTAGCGCAGCCTGTCCGCCTGAACGTGAGGGTTACACAGAGCCTTCTTCAGCTCCTTCACCACGTCCTCGGAGCCGAGGTACGGCATCTTCCCGCACACTCCAGGGCAGTGCCCACAGCCCGGCCCGGGAACCTGCGCAAAGGAGTGCCAGTGAGGAAACCAGAGGCGGGACCCGCCGCAGCCAGGCCTCCCCAGGGCCTGGCGCGCTCGGGCTTCCACCCCGCCGCCCCCGGCGAGCCGCCCACCTCCGCAGGCCCGGGGGTTCCTTCCCCCGGACTTTCCCGCCGGCTCGCACCGCTCGGATTTCCAACCCCGCAGGCCGCAGACTAAGCCTCTCAGTCCCACCCTTTCTGGCGCCTCCTCGCGGCCGCCGTCGCCGAGAGGTCCTAGCTCACGCTCTGCGGAAGTCCCGCCTCCTCCTCCAGAGGCCACGCCCAGCAGCTGCCACTCACTCTCTCCCAGGCAGCGCCGAGCGCAGCCTGGCCCAGACCTTGGAGTGCCCTTCCCCCACCTTCTCCCGGAGAGTGCGGTCGAGCTCGGTCCGGCGGGGCGGCGGCGGGCGATCGGAAGTCGGCTACCTCGGCCTGTCCGGCCGGCAGCGCGCGCTTTGAGTGGGCTCCGCGCCGGCCCGGCCGGCTCCCGCGCGCGGGTGGGCATGGCGCTCCGCAGAGCACGGTCACTTCCTCCTCTTTCCTGCCCACTCTAGTGACTTATTCCTCTCCCAGGCTGGCTTTTCCCCCAGGGTCCCTGGCCCCGCGCCCGCCCCCGCCCCGGGGGGACTTTTCTCGGGGCTGCTGTAGGAGGCTCACGCCGCAGGGCTGTTCCCATGCGGGTCCCACGGTGACTGCAACCCCGCCACCATGAACGGGGTCCTGATCCCGCACACGCCCATCGCGGTGGACTTCTGGAGCCTGCGCCGGGCCGGTTCCGCGCGGCTCTTCTTCCTGTCGCACATGCACTCGGACCACACCGTGGGGCTGTCCAGCACGTGGGCGCGGCCCCTCTACTGCTCCCCAATCACGGCCTTCCTCCTGCACCGTCACCTACAGGTACGGCGAGCTGGATTCGGCCTCCGAGCGCTGGTCCAGGCGTCCAGGACTCCCATCTATCTCAGCCTTGGAGTCCTAGAGGGGCCCAGAAGGACTGGTTGTTACAAATGTGGCCGTTGTTCGATCCCAGAAATACATTTGTAGCCAGAGCAAGCGTGTGGATTCCAACTGGCGGATTTAGGATGTTTCAGCTACAAGTTGGGGAGATCTTTTAGCCCAACCAGGGAAACTGTTCCTACTTTTTCACATCAACTAGGCTAGTGTTTCCCTAACTTGCCTCATCATAAGAATCCACCTAATGTGCTGGGTAGATAGATTTTCCACCTCCTCCCCTTCCCCTCATCTGGTTCAGTAACTACAGCTGGTGCAGGTCCTGGACATCGGGTGGGATTTTTTTTTAAGTGCCCCCAGTGGATTATTATAATCTGGAAAGTTTGAGTATCGCTGACTAGACTGTTTTCTGGAATCTTAATTTAAAATTGTACAGAGGGTGGGGTGGCGAGTGGGAGAAGGAAGGGGGCATTCGGGAATCTGCAGTACAGCTTCTGCTCAGTATTTGGTCAGCTTTCCCTCCATCGGGAAAGGAATGGCTCCCGGCCCAGGGAGGGGTCAGGGAGGGGAGTCTGTGTTCACTGCAATGACCTGCTGCTGTTTCCTCAGGTTTCTAAGCGGTGGATCCGAGCCCTGGAGGTTGGGGAGAGCCATGTCCTGCCTCTAGATGAAATTGGGAGAGAGACCATGACTGTAACCCTGATGGATGCCAATCACTGCCCGGGCTCGGTCATGTTTCTCTTTGAAGGATACTTTGGAACCATCCTCTACACAGGTGGGCCTCCCTGGAATCGCTCCCACTTCCTCAGCCTGGACGCTGCTTTCTTGACCAGCCTTAACTTGTAATAGAATGTTCGTTTCAGCAACACATATACTACAATTAGGACAATACAAAGGTTAGCACGGCCCCTGCAGAAGGATAACGCGCAAAGTCGTGACGTTCCGTATTTTTCTTTTCTTTTTTATTATTTTTTTAAATAAATCTTTATTGTTCAGATTATTACAGGTGTTCCTCTTTTTTTTTTCCCCCATAGCTCCCCTCCACCTGATTCCCCACCCCACCCCATGCCCTTACCCCCCGCCACTGTCTTCATCCATAGGAGTAAGATTTTTGTCCAATCTCTTCCCGCACCCCTCACACCTGCTTCCCCTGAGAATCATCAGTCCACTCCCTTTCTATGTCCCTGATTCTATTATATTCACCAGTCCATTCTGTTCTTCAGATTTTTTATTCACTTGATTTTTAGATTCACTTGTTGGTAGGTATGTATTTGATGTCATTTTATTGTTCATAATTTTTATCTTTACCTTTTTCTTCTTCTTCCTCTTCTTAAAGAATACCCTTCATCATTTCATGTAATCCTGGTTTGGTGGTGATGAACTCCTTTAGCTTTTTCTTGTCTGTGAAGCTCTTTATCTGACCTTCAACTCTGAATGATAGCTTTGCTGGGTAGAGTAATCTTGGTTGTAGCTTCTTGCTGTTCATCACTTTGAATATTTCTTGCCACTCCCTTCTGGCCTGCATAGTTTCTGTTGAGAAATCAGCTGACAGTCGTATGGGTACTCCCTTGTAGGTAATTAACTGTTTTTCTCTTGCTGCTTTTAATATTCTCTCTTTGTCTTTTGCCCTTGGCATTTTAATTATGATGTGTCTTGGTGTGGTCCTCTTTGGATTCCTCTTGTATGGGGTTCTGTGCGCTTCCTGAACTTGTAAGTCTATTTCTTTCACCAGGTAGGGAAAGTTTTCTGTCATTATTTCTTCTAATAGGTTTTCAGTATTTTGCTCTCTCCCTTCTTCTGGCACCCCAAAAATTCGGATGTTGGTTCGCTTAAAGTTGTCCCAGAGGCTCCTTACACTATCTTCATATTTTTGGATTCTTTTTTCTTTTTGTTTTTCTGGTTGGATGTTTTTTGTTTCCACATATTTCAGATCTTTGGTTTGATTCTTGGGGTACGAGGATCTACAGTTGAGTTTCTGTATATTCTTTATTTCAGACAGTGTATGCTTCATTTCTGACTGATCCTTTTCCATTTTTTTGGCATTCTCATTAATATCCTTAAAGGTCTCATCAAGTTTCTCAGCAGTTTTAAGAAGATTCTTGAGTAATCTTATAAATGTGGTTCTGAACGCTATGTCATCCAGTAGTTTGCTTTCCTCCGTTTCTTTCATTCGTGACATGTTTCTTTGTCTCCACATTTTGGCTGCTTCCCTGTGTTGATGGAGTAGCTTTGTGTGGTAGGTGATCTATAGGGGGCAGTAGCTCAGCCTCCTCAATCACATGAGGTGGATGCTCTTGGTACACCCCTTTGTGGGCTGAGTGCAAAGTCTTGGTGTAGTTAAGCCTTAATTGCTGTTGGTACACTGGGAGGAATTGACCTCCAGGCCAATTAGCTGTGAGCACTTGCTGTGTCTATAATGGAAGAACTGCTGCGCTGAAGACACGCTTATGGGTTAGGACTTGTTTCAGTGGGGCTTTGGTGCTCACTGAGTCTGCCTCTTGAATGTGTCACTTATGGATGTGAGGAGTTGAAATCTGGTGTCTCACACTGACCACTAGGTACACGGGCTTCTGGATCTCCAGTGGGGTGCAGGTCAGCTACTGTCTGAGGCCACCCAGCAGGAGCTACAGTGAGAGCTACAGTTTTCTCCTCTTTGCTTGGGGTTTGGAGGTTTTGGAGCTGTCTGACCCAGGCTGCAAGTTTGCTAGGTTAAGCTGTGATAGGGCGGGGCTTTCTTCTGCTAAAGCTGCTGCTTGGAGCTTGGGTGGGTTTGTAGATTGTGCAGGGCGGGGTCTCAGGGTGTCACTAGGCTAGGGCGTGGCAAACAGCAATGGCTGCTAGTTAGCCGGCTCTGTGTCCCAGAAGGCGTCCCAGAGTCCCGAGCCCCAGTGCCGTAAACAATTATTCCTGCGCGTAGCTCTGCAAGCAAGCCACCCTCACTGGCAGACAGTCCAGCTTCTCCCCGTAGGAGTTTGGGTCCCCCGCGTCTCCCCAGAAACTGTATTTCAGAGTAATCGGGGGCTTGTCTCCCTTTGGGTTGAAAAAAGCAACGCCCGCCGCCAGCCCGGATCACGCGCCTCCATACCTCAGCTTTTCAGCGCTCGTGCACGTCTCAATGCTCTTTTCTCTTTCCTTCTAGTTGTAGAACTTCCACTCAGCCAGCTTTCCCGTGGTTCTGGGTGATAGACGTTTTGTTTTTTAGTTGAATTTTTGAAATTGTTGCGTGAGGCAGCAGTTTAGGTGTTTACCTACGCCACCATCTTGGATCTCCTCCCTAAATTTACTTTTTATAAAAAGAAGTCTGAAGGCCTCCTCACTTAATCTCCTATGAGCACTGACCCTTTCTGAATGGACTTCTCACTCTTTAAGAGTCCAAACTTTGAAAAGGAACGTGATAGAAACATTTCCACAAGGAAGCTGTACTGGGCGTAGTAGTTCCGCGCCAGACTCCAGGTCTTCCGTGAGCCGGAAAGCTAATGCCCATTTGTTGTTGGAGGTGGGAGGCTTGTCTTCTCTACTTTTGTCTCTGACGCTGCCCCCAGGTGATTTTCGGTATACGCCGTCCATGCTGCGGGAGCCAGCCCTGAGAGTGGGGAAGCAGATTCATACCTTATACCTAGACAACACCAATTGCAACCCAGCGCTGGATCTTCCTTCCCAACAAGAGGCTGCCCAGCAGATTGTGGAGCTCATTCGAAAGCACCCACAGCATGACGTCAAGATTGGTGAGTGGTTTCCCTTCCTTTCTCTCTTGCCCATAGGGGTGCACCTAGGTTCTTTGTGGGTGTCTCACATCTTTCAAGTCTTTGTGCAGACCCCCTTCTCCAGGAAACCTACACCTGTCCATCTTTTTTTTTTTAAGTTTTAAAAAACGTATTTTTATTGATTTCAGAGAGGAAGGAAACCTCAGTGATGAGAATCATTGATCGGCTGCCTCCTGCATGTCCCCTAGTGGAGATTAAGCCCCCAACCCGGGCATGTGCCCTGACTCGGACCGAACCGTGACCTCCTGGTTCATAGGTCGATGCTCAGCCACTGAGCCACACCAGATGGGCTGAGCTGTCCATCTTAATTTAAAATTGCTGTCTGCTCGCTGTCCCTGCTTCCACATTCCCAAATCCTGATTGCATCTGAGTTATCTGCTTCTATGAGTTTGTTGCTTTGTTTTATATCCCATATAGGAGTGAAATCATAGGCTTCTTGTCCTTTAACATCAGACTTATTTCGCTTAGCATGTTACTCTCAAGATCATCCATCCATGTTGTCGCAAATGGTAGTATTTCCTATTTTCTTTTTTAAATATATTTTATTGATTTTTTTACAGAGAGGAAGGGAGAGAGATAGAGTCAGAAACATCGATGAGAGAGAAACTTCTGCCTCCTGCACGCCCCCTACTGGGAATGTGCCCGCCAACCCAGGTACATGCCCTTGGCCGGAATCAAACCTGGAACCCTTCAGTCTGCAGGCCGACGCCCTATCCACTGAGCCAAACCGGTTTCGGCTATTTCCTATTTTCTTATGGCTGAGTAGTATTCTGTTGTGTATATGTACCACCTCTTTAGTTACTCATTGAGGGTCTAATGTTATTTCTTACCAGTTCCTTCTTTGTACTTTAGTGACAGCATGCTGTTACTAAAATGTTCTTAAAACGTTGTCACTTCCTTCGCTTGCCAGCGTAACTTGGACCCATCCTTTGGGACAGCGCAGTTGTCATTTTCCAGGAAACCTTCCTGACTTCATCAACGGAAGACACTTTTCTGTGCCCTCATATTACTGTGTGCATGCCTCTAACCGTGCCCTTAACCATGTGGTTTCTGGCGAGAGGACTGAGACTTTCTGTTCCCATAGTGCCTAACATTGGTAGATGCTTTTCCGTGTTGAATTGAATGAATGAGTGAATTCTGTGCTAACTTTTCCCTACCCCATTTTCCATATATCTCAGCTCAAATGCCATCCCGTCCCGGATGCACTCCGATTGTCCCGTTATATTTGTGTATCTTTGTTGAACATTTGGTTAATTTATTAGGATTTCCCAATAGCTTCATTCTCTTTCTTTTCTTACTTTCCCCCATACTGTTACCATTATTCAGGACTCTATAGCCTGGGGAAGGAGTCCCTGCTGGAGCAGCTGGCCCTGGAGTTTCAGACCTGGGTGGTGTTGAGTCCTCGGCGCCTGGAGTTGGTGCAGCTGTTGGGCCTGGCAGATGTGTTCACAGTAGAGGAGAAGGCTGGCCGCATCCAGGCCGTGAGCCACATGGAGGTCTGCCATTCTGCCATGCTGCGCTGGAACCAGACCCGCCCTACCATCGCTGTCCTTCCCACAAGCCGGAAAATCCGCAGCTCCCACCCCAACATCCACATCATCCCTTACTCCGACCACTCCTCCTACGCGGAGCTTCGTGCCTTTGTGACAGCGCTGAAGCCTTGCCAGGTGCTGCCCATCGTCAGTGGCCAGCCCTGTAGGGACTACTTTCAGGACAGTCTGGGCCCCAGGCTCCCCGTGCCCTCCATTCCAGACTCTGTACAGCAATACATGAGTTCCTCCTCCAGCAAACCAAGCGTTCTCTGCCTGTTAGAAAGGAAGCTTCGGAGGCCAAGAACTCAGGGTGTCGTGTTTGAATCTCCTGAGGAAAAGGCCGATCCATTTCAAGCGGACAGGGACTCCAAGAAGGCCGAGGACCAGAACCTTTCTGGGAACCTTGAGAGGCAGCCTTCCCTCCATCCTGTGCGGACCAAGAAGCGGTTGTTCCCAGAGCTCCGCAGCAGAGAGTGGGAGGAGGCCGTCCCTTTCCCTGAGTCCCAGAAGGTGGTGACCGTGCGGACTGCCCCCGTGGGTTTTTCAGTTCATTTAAGGTCTCCAGAGGAGGAATTTCTCCCTCCGGAAACTGGGGAGGAAATTGGTGCAGGGCCCCGCTTGGTCCCCAGGGGAGACAGTGATGGCTCAGCAGTCTCGGGGAACCTGCCTGCGTGGAGGGGCCGGGATTCAGCCCAGTCTCACAGCAGCAGGGCTGTCCCGCTTCTGGCTCCTGAGTTCAGCGGCCTGGCCCTGAAGTACCTCCTGACTCCACTGAACTTTTTCCGAGCACGGTTCTCTTCCAGGGGCTTCGACCAGCAAATGGAAAAATACCATAAATCCTTGCTGAAGTGCAGACGGGGCAGCACGGCCTCGTTTGATCCAGCGCTACAGTTTTGAGGATGGCGGCCGGTGGCTTGGTGGGGAGTTTGTTTAGGGCCTTTTCTGTCTTCCCAGGATTCTTTTGGGCTCACCTTGGAGCAACACTCCTCAAAGTGTAGTCATTGGAAGCCTAATGCTTATGGAACCCTAAGTGCAGGGGTCCTTAAACTACGGCCCGCGGGCCACATGCGGCCCGCCCAGGACATTTATCCGGCCCGCCGCTGCCTGTCCTGCTTAGCAGCCCACTGGTCCCGGCCTGCAGTGCGCATGTGTGGAATGTTTTTTTTAAACTATAGTCCGGCCCTCAATGGTCTGAGGGACAGTGAACTGGCCCCCCGTATAAAAAGTTTGAGGACCCCTGCCTCAGTGTATAGTTGACTGTTTGAAAAATCATTTTCATCAAACCCCTTTACATTGTGAGCCCCTGTAAGGTGGTAAGAAGGCCTGCAGTAACAATCTGTTTACATTTTTTAAAAAAATATCTTTTTATTGATTACAGAGAGGAAGGAAGAGGGAGAGATAGAAACGTCAATGATGAGAGGGAATCATGGATCGGCTGCCTCCTGCACGCCCCCTGCTGGGGATGGAGCCCACAACCCAGGCATTGTGCCATTGACCAGAATCGAACCCAGGACCTTTCAGTCCACAGGCCAGCATGCTATCCACTGAGCCAAACCGGCTAGGGCCTGTTTAAATTTGTTAACACAGTGTTTCTCCAACGTTTTTGAATGTGCAAGCCTCTTAAGTGGCTGCAAAAATAGTTAAAAGAGTCTGAAGCCAAAAGGCCCAGGGTATTCCCGTTACTTTGTGTCATGTGCCATTCTCCATGTCCCCTCCTCCCTTTTCCTAGACAGAAGTCCCGAGGTAGGTCTGTTTTTTCACTTAGGAACTGTGGCGCTGGAGGATCAAGTGGTGAACCAGGCAGCACGTTCCAATCCTGGAGGTCACTGACTTGCCGTGACCCCATCCCAGCTATTTCCTGTCTCTGCCTTGGGGAGGGAACAGGAAGTGAAGAGCCTTGGAACATGGGGGAAAAAATTCCATCTTTGCCTCCACAAGAGTTGGTAGTGGTCACTGGAGACCTACCTGGAATGGTGCCAGCTGGATCATTGGGCACCCTCCCCAGGGCGGTACCTGGAACCGGGCTGAGGGTGGCCTCCCAGCTGCCTGGAGGCCCTGGCTGTGACTGAAATAAAATTACAAAAGATCAAATGTGCTGTCAGATATTCCTGATTGTTCACATAGCTGGGATGTTTACTGCCCCCTCACCCCCCTGCAGGCCCCCACCCTTGGGTTGAGTAGGGAGCCAGAGCACACAGCCTGTTTGTTTTAGTATCCAGGGCAGAGACCAAGGAGCCAGCTGGTGGAAGGGGTGGGGGTGTGCAGTTCTGCCCTGTTCTGCTCGCAGCCTGACGAAATGCCAAGCCAATAAGCAGGACAGAGATACAGGGCACAGGCATGTAGATCCATTGCTTCAGAATGGACCTGCAAGCCCTCGCAGTGATGAAGACTGTTCCTGGTCCAGGAAAAACAGTTTCATACTTTGGGAGGAAGATATGAAGAGTTTAGATATCGAAACAGGGCCTTGCTCTTGGGCAAGCTGTCTACAGCTGTGTTGTTTTTGTTTGTTTGTTTTTTAAATATATTTTATTGATTTTTTACAGAGAGGAAAGGAGAGGGATAGAGAGCTAGAAACATCGATGAGAGAGAAACATCGATCAGCTGCCTCCTGCACATACTGGGGATGTGCCCACAACCAAGGTACATGCCCTTGACCGGAACCCTGGGACCCTTCAGTCCGTAGGCCGATGCTCTATCCACTGAGCCACACCGGTTAGGGCCACAGCTGTGTTTTGTCAGTGGCCTTCACTGTAAGCCGCCCGTGGGCCCACTGGGAGCCGCAGCAGGTGAGCATGTGGGGCGGCAGGAAACGGGCATGGTCCTGAACTTGAATCCATGCTTGAACAGCAGAGCCTCTGTGAGCCGGGGGCTGAGCTACCTACCTCTCCTGGTTGTCCTGGAGGTCCGACGATTGGGGAAATTCCTATCTCAGTGCCTTCTACATGATGGGTATTGGAAATAATGGTTCTCTTAGCTCCTGGTTCTTCACGAAGTTTATAGCCCCAGCCAGTGTGGCTCAGTGGATAGAGTGTCAGCCTGTGGACTGAAGGATCCTGGGTTTGAGTGGGGTCAAGGGCACGTACCTCGGTTGCAAACTCCTCCTCAGTCCGAGCCCTGGTCAGGGCACATGCAGGAGGCAAGTAATCAATGTGTTTCTCTCACATCGATATTTCTCTCTGTCTTTCCTTCTCCCACTCTCTCAAAATCAATGGGAAAATATCCTCAGGTGAGGAGTAAAAAGAAAAAAAATATAAATATAAAGAAAAACTAAGTATAATTGCTCTATGTGAAGCAATTGTTTTAACTTTTTTCTGTTCATGTAAATGTATTAAATATATAACTTTTTCAAAGTTTGGATAATGCTGTATATAGTTTCATATCCTGTGGGTTACTTATTAGCTTAAGCATTTTTTGTATCATTAAATATTAAAATGTCATTTTTAATAGTATAATGCTCTATCATGTGGGTATATCTTCAAATCATTTCCCATATTATTCATTTTGTGGCCCCCTTTTCACAATTATGCATATCACAATGAGCATTCTTGTGCATATATCATGGTACTTTTGTTTATTACATTACTGGAAGTGGGATTACAGTTTTAAGTTCTTAATGCAAATTGTGCCCAGTTGCCCTCTAGAAAGAGTTTCTTGCCCTCCTTTTTGCAGAAAAGGGTAGCATTAAAATACCCTGA
The DNA here is from genome assembly GCA_026230045.1 of Corynorhinus townsendii. Lineage (NCBI taxonomy): Eukaryota > Metazoa > Chordata > Mammalia > Chiroptera > Vespertilionidae > Corynorhinus > Corynorhinus townsendii. The sequence goes on from JAPDVU010000013.1 coordinate 8,418,769, forward strand.
AGGGTCTTAAATTCAGTGATGTTAGTAGAACGGTACATGTAAACACTTAGGAAGTCATCTTACGTGTTAAGATTTACTAAGCTGTGTGGGCAAGGCTTAGCCTGGCTTCCTCGAGGAGCCTCAAGCTGGCTCACTTCCATGCTGCCCAAAGGTGTTTGGGAGAGATAAGGTACCCAAGCTGGCTTTATCTCCTGGGAACAGAGGGAACCTGTCCACTCTTGGCGTATGCTGTGTCACCCCTATTCCTGGAAGAGGGATCTATATGAATTCAAGTGGGGGAGTAGAAGCAAAGGGTGTGGAGTTTAGGTGGTGGTACAAGTTTGTGTTTTAGTAATGGGAAAATTCCATACTATTCTAAAGTAAATTTGCCTGGTTTCTAGTAGAGATTGGCAATGGCCTTATTTGTTTTTGTTTCTCAATACGCATATAAAAATGCTGCATGGCATAGTTCTGAGTAGGCAATTTATTTTTAGAATCTGAGGATGACCCCCATAGAGCTATGAAGATCTTCCATTAGGCTTGAAGGTACTGGGAGAAAGGAAGTTCCCTGGAGGTCACTTAGTTTTTTGTTTCAGGATCTGTGGGAAAACTTGTACTTTTCCACCAGGAAACCGACAGTGAGTTACGTCCCTTTAGAGGAGAAAATCGGCCGCGCTGGCTTTCGGGGACCATCTCTCACTCCTGACTCAGACTTCCCTTTGTGGCAGGGAATAGGAGGTAAGTGGGCCTGCTTGTTCAAGAAAGGGGATTTGGACCTGGGTTCTCTGTCTCAAGTCCACTCCCAAGGAGAGAGTTCACTCTACACTCTTGAAGTGGTCCTTCAGCAGGAGAAATGCTGGGGGTACGTATTTTGATGCTACCACTAGTGAGTAGCTGTCCGCCTGTTACCTGCCTCGCGCTCACAACCCTCCCGAACCACCACAAGCTCTTTTGTCTTAGGTTTGTGGCACTTCCTGGGACATCCCACCGACATTGTGCCTAGGACACGAATCATAAAATAGTGAGCGAGACAGAAACTGTCCTACTCACATGGAACTTACATTCTAAAGGAGAGAGGCAGTAAATAAATACCAGGTAGTGATAAGTGCTAAGAAGAAGAAAAACAGCAGCAACTGGCTAACAGAGTTGGGGAGAAGTCAGATACAGGTCGAGGAAGTTGTCTATGGATTGACCTGAGTGAGGGAAAGGAGCCAGTCAGGGGAAAGGTCATGTGATGGGCGTTAACTTTGTGTCCTAGGCACATCAAGAAGAGCATATGGCCAAAGGGAAGAGGAGGAGATGAGCTCCGGGAGGGAGACAGACCTTGGGTCAGAAGTGACTTATAAGTTAAAGTCGGAAGTTTGGGTTTTTATCTCAGTGTAATTAATGGGAGGCTACTGGAGTGCTTCCCTGTAGGGGAGTGATACAATCTGATACATACTTTTTTTTTATGGTTTAAAGTGTTACATATGTCCCCCGATGATACATACTTTCAAAAGCAACAGATGGAGCCCTAGCCGGTTTGGCTCAATGGATAGAGGCGTCAGCGTAGGGATCAAAGGGTCTCGGGTTCGATTCCGGTCAAGGACATGTACTTTGGTTGCAGGCCCCTGACCGTAGTTAGGGCACATGTAAGAGACAACCAATCCATGTGTTTCTCTCACATCGATATTTCTCTCTGTCTTTCCCACTCTCTTCCACTCTCCCTATATCCTCAGGTGAGGATTAACAAAAAACAAACAAATAAAATCAAAGATGGAGAATGGGGCGGGGATGCAAGCAGGAATACCAGTTAGGAAGCATTTGACAGCAGTGAGAGGTATTGCTGAGCGGGACTGTGGTTTGGGGAAGAAAGGGGCTTTGCATGGTATTCAGATCTATTAGACTCTATTAGCGTTACCTCTTTAGCACAAGCCCTTATCAGATAAACCTTTCTCCCACCAAAGCTTTCCTGAAGGAGAAATGTATATGTAACCATATATACACCCACAGATAGCATGTAGACGCACATGTTTGGAGGGAAGGAAGAAAGGAAGAAGAAAGTAATGTGTGAGTTTATTTACAACATAAGTGAATATCTGGAATACTTTATGAATTAATACTATTTCCTATAATGGACATGTTTTGCAACTATGTACTTAGGAAAAAAGATACGGTTTACTTGGAGTCAACACAAGCCTTGGGGTTAGAGGTTACATTTCCTGAGAGAATAAGAGTCTTCAGGAAAAAACTGCACTCATCAGAGAACACTTGCTTTCTAAATTATGATGATGTTTTAACCATAAATGTTTATGAGAAAAACATTAGTCCTGGTCTTTGAATATCTGTGTCGGTGAGAAGAGATCTATGAGATGTAAAGGAGAACGGGGCATAGTTGGATTCAGTGTGAACTGAGCCTTTTTAACTCACCAAGTTGTAATATTCTGTATCCTCACAGAGAGCATAGAATGAGCAAGGTAATTTTTAGCTGATGAGAGTGCATCCCCCCTCTGCAAGGCGCCGAGTCAGTACAGACATAATTGACACCTGCCGTCCCTTTCAACCAAGGTAGTGAAAGTCTACACCTGTTATTATTGCATCTTTCACTGCTCATAAACTTTCTGGTTTCACAGACAGGATCAACAGATATGAATAGGAATGGATTCCGAGTTATGTTGGAAGTAACATTAGGGAAATGCTCTGATGGATGGAATGAGGGAGGTAAGAAAAAGCATGATCGCCTCCATTTCAAGGATGAGGAAATCGAGCAAGTCCACTCACACCCTAGTAACTAGAAGAGTCGGGCTGCCTACTGACAGGCACCAAAGCCCACGTTCTTCTGCACTGGACATCCTGGGAGCACTGAGGTTGGTCAGGCAGAGCCTACTTCACATTAGAGAATTTCGCCTCTAGTTTTTTTTATATATATACTAGAGGCCCGGTGCACGAAATTCATGCATGGGGGTGGTGTCCCTCAGCCCAGCCTGCACCCTCTCCAATCTAGGACCCCTCAAGGGATGTCCGACTGCCCACAGTGGGATCGGGCCTAAATGGGCAGTCGGACATCCCTCTCACAATCCAGGACTGCTGGCTCCCAACTGCTCGCCTGCCTGCCTTCCTGATTGCCCCTAATCGTTTCTGCCTGCCAGCCTGATCACCTCCTAACCACTCCCCTGCCAGCCTGATTGATGTCTAACTGCTCCCCTGCCAGCCTGTTTGCCCCCAACTTCCCTCCTCTGCCGGCCTGGTCACCCCTAACTGTCCTCCCCTGCAGGCCTGGTCCCTCCCAACTGCCCTCCCCTGCTGGCCATCTTGTGGTGGCCATCCTGTGTCCACATGGGGGCAGCCATCTTGTGTGTTGGAGTGTTGGTCAATCTGCGTATTACTCTTTTATTGGATAGGATAGAGGCCTGGTGCATAGGTGGGGGCCAACTTGTTTGCCCTGAAGGGTGTCCTGGATCAGGGTGGGGGTTCCCTTGGGGCATGGGACAGCCTGGGCGAGGGGCCTGTGGTTGTTTGCAGGCCAGCCACGCCCTCCCACGACTCAAGCGGAGGCCCTGGTATCTGGGATTTATGTATCTTCTACAATTGAAACTTTGTAGCCTGGAGTGGAGGCCTGGGCTGGCCAGGGTGTGCAGAAAGCTTGGCTTCCTCCATCACCAGGGGAACCCAAGCCTCCCTCCTGCTCTCTATGTGGCCGTAGCCATCTCGGTTGGGTTAATTTGCATACTCACTCCTGATCGGCTGCTGGGCGTGGCTGGTGGGTGTAGCGGAGTGGTGGTTAATTTGCATATTGCTCTTTTATTAGATAGGATATATATATTGATTGATTGATTTCTGAGAGGAAGGGAGAGGGAAAGAGAGAAACATCAGTGATGACAGAGAACCATTGATGGGCTGCCTCTTGCACGCCCCACACTGGGGATCAAGCCCGCAACCCGGGCATGTAGCCTGACTGGGAATTGAACCTCAACCTCCTGATTCATAGGTCGATGCTCAACCACTGAGCCACGCTGGCCTGTCCACCTCTAGTTTTGATAAGGCACCGCCTACCCCACCTCAGTGGAGAGAACCACTTGCTAACCACTTGATGACAGCTTACTGATTTTATAAAAATGCTTCCAAAAGTAATAAAAAAAGAAGTTAAATTTGCAGCCAAAGATGAAGATTGTTATTCTGAGATTTCTTAAACTCTATTCTATAGTTAACCAAATTTCGCTGCTTTGAACGCTGTGAATAAACACTCAGTAATTTACTCACTAAAATAGTTATTAGTACCAACCACATATCAGGAATTTTGTTAGGCAAGGGATACTGTGTTGGGGCCTTTTTCATTTCTGAGTTTGTAGGAAGTGCAAAATGACTTAGCACAAATAATACCTAATTAGGAAATTTCGAGTTCCTGCCCTCTACCTTGTGGGTCTCTGTGTGCCTTCCCAGAGCATTTACTTTGGCTTTGGCTTTGGCTTTGGCTTAGAACTCATGAGAGAGAGACGTATGGAATGCAGGTGTCAAAGGCTTAACAGTTGGTCAAAGATGGTCAAAGAAAAGGTGAGAAGATACAGAATGGCAGAGGCATGATGAGAAATAATGATGATCCAGGGAAAGGAAGAGAAAAGCACTATGCCTTCATTTTGTTGAATAAAGAGTTGTTCTATGAAGAACGTGAGGGAGAGTAAGATGGTGATGTGTAGATGAGGGAGGAAATAGACATGATGGGGGGGTGGTGAGGAGGAAGAAACATGGGTTGTATGAGTATTCAAGGTATTTGCTCTTCCCCCAGAACAGTCTCTGGGTTGACCCTTGAAAATTAGTTAAATTGTGGAGAAAGTCTCTTGCCCATCATCTCTAATTCCCACGAACCTCCCATCTTTTTTTAATTGGGGTAAAATGCACATAATATACAATTACCCATTTTTAAAGTGTGCAATGCAGTGACATTGGGCGCCTTCACAATGCTGGCAGCTACCACCTCTCCCTAGTTTCACCTTCCCTTTCTTTTAATTACTGGTATTTAACTCTTGTTCTTTCATCCAAACTCTTATTCCACCAAAGCCATCATTTCTGCTGGGACCCAGTCCCCAGAATGCCCTATTCTGATGCAAAAAGCAGACAGACCAGCCGAAACCGGTTTGGCTCAGTGGACAGAGCGTCGGCCTGCTGACTGAAGGGTCCCGGGTTCGATTCCGGTCAAGGGCATGTACCTTGGTTGTGGGCACATCCCCAGTGGAGGGGTGTGCAGGAGGCAGCTGATCGATGTTTCTCTCTCATCGATGTTTCTAGCTCTCTATCCCTCATCCTTCCTCTCTGTAAAAAATCAATAGAACATATTAAAAAAAAAAAAAAAAGAAGAAGAAGACAGACCAGCAAGACTTAGACTTGAGAGCAGGCAGGTCACACTACTTAGCCCAGCAACCAACCCAGCTTCAGTGGGTGTAAGCTGGGGAAGGAGGGAAGCGTGGAGGTGATGAGGAGACAAAGCCTTCTCCCAACATGGAGGAGGGACCTTTGTGACAAAACCCACGCACTCACCAGATTACTCTGGGCGGGTTCCTAATGCACGCCAGTACGCTTCTCAGCTTTGTATGGACCACACTCGAGAGCAGCAGACTGATAACCTTTTCTTCCCAAGAGAGTATTTGTCACACCTAAGACCTCATAGCCCCTGTATCTGATGATATAATGGCATATTTATTCTTCTGTTCCCAATTTGCATTAAAATGTACTTAAGATAGTTACTAAAGCCCTAGCCAGTGTGGCTCAGTGGATAGAGCATTGGCCTGCGGACTGAAGAGTCCTGGGTTCGACTCAGGTCAAGGGCACATACCTCGTACCTCAGTTGCAGGCTCCTCCCCGCCCCGAGCCTCTCCTGCAGGAGGCAACCAATCAATGTGTTTCTCACATTGATATTTCTCTCTGTCTTTCCCACTCTCTTCCACTCTCTCTAAAAATCAATGGAAAAATATCCTCAGGTGAGGATTAAAAAAAAAAAGCTACTAAAAGCAAATAACATCTCACTGATGGCCCAGCAGAAGTAGTGCCATCTTCTTTAAGTCCCTGTTCAGTCAACAATAGTTCTAGAAGCTTCTACAGTGACCTCCAGACACGGTTAACTCTTATATTCCTCAGTATTTTTAATACCACTTTGAAGACCAATATCACAGACTTGTGATAATTATTCCTAATTGGCCACCTTGTAAGATCCTTGGCGGGGGGAAGGGGTGAAGGGGCAAGGAATATGCTTTACTCATCCTTTTATTCTAGCTCAGTGCCTGGTACTTGTACAGACAATGAACTCCCAGGGGGAGGGAGGAGGTTATCTTTTAACCCCCATCACACATGCTGGGTTTGCCCTCCCTGGAACCAGGTAAAAGGTCAGAGCAGCTTGGTTTTTTGGTTAATCCTCACCCGAGGACATTTTTTCATTGATTTTTAGAGAGAGTGGAAGGGAGGGGGAGAGAGAAATCCCAATGAGAGACTAGTGCTTCTGGCTGGGAACAGCTCCATCTCCCCCTCCAGCTGCTCCGACTTTGTCTGGGAGGAAGCAGTTGCCATACCTGCCCTTTGTCTCCAGGTTCCCTGCTTGGCCAACCCCTCATCAGAGAAGACTAACCAGGGTCTCTTTCTTTGGTCTTCACCCACTCCAGCCAGCCATCCTCCTCACCACTCCTCTCTCTAACACACGGGCTCCTTCAAATTACCTGTCTGATTAAACCTCTACTACCTCTTCAGTGCCTTTTAAAATCTGGCTCAACCTACCGTACTCGTTCCGTAGTCTGCCACTTCTCTGCTGAACTGTGAGCTCCTTCTGGATACGGACCATCCCTTTTCTTCTTTGTATCTTCAATTTCCAACATGCTGCCTGGAACATGGAAGATATTTAATCGATATCTGCTGAGTGGACAGATGAACTCCAGCTACATTAGACTTTGAAACTTCTTTGACCACAGACCACGCTCAAATAGTGCCCCACGCATTCCGTGTCCTGACTCTGTCACTCAACTTATGTATGTCTCCTTGCACTTTTTCCCTCACTAGACTGTAAGTTCTTTAAGGCAAAGGGCATGTCTTGTTCATCTTGCACCCGATCCAGTGTCACGAAGAGTGCTTGGCGTAGAGCAGGCATACAGAGAGGAGAAAATACTAGCTATTAAGAAGTTCTGCAGGTAGTGAGACAGACTGAGGGAATGACCTGAGAACAGTAAAAAGAGAGGATTAAAAACACACACAGGATCAGTAAATAAGTCGTCAGAACTGAACAATTCGAATCAAGTGTGTGTGAGATGTCAATCAGAAAAGGCTCCCTGGGGGTGAATTCTGAGATGTGTTGGAAAAGAGGAAAGGGAGTAGCAGCTCAGAAACATGTCATGGAGCTGGGATGAACCAAGGCCTGGTAAGCCATGAGCGCGCTTGCAGCGTGCTTTCTGAGCAGGATCTGTTCCACCTCCAAACGCAAGCTCTGCCTTGTTCCTGGCTCCCCACCCAGACATGCGCACCCACTCTTCCCCGTCTTGATGTTTCCCAGGTCAGCCCAATGTAGGACTTTATGTTCTCCAAGTTTCTGTGAAAATAAGCAAACAGCTATCCTGTTTTGCTAACCCTGGTTCTCTAGGGAAATGACTTCCTTGTTCCCAGTAAAACAGAACTGCTCCCAGTGGTGTTAAAACAGCGGGGGGGGGGGGGGGGGGTGCACAAAAACTCGAAGGTAGTGTTAACCACTTTGGCACACCGTCACAAAAATTATCTTCTTTTTTTTGGTGTGGGCGGATGGGGATCCCAAGAAGTCAAGGATGTATGAGTGAGATCTGAGGAAGAGAGCCTGCCGGCAGAATCCTGTCTTAGCCACTTCTGCCCGCTTCTCCGAGAGTATGCGCAGGTACCCAGGATGCTGGGCAGTCACTTTCTAGGGCTCAGATCACGCAGCCTCTAGCGCTTGAGGGATGGGGAAAAAAATACCACTGCCTCCCTGAAAATGTCCCCCACTCTAGAAATCAGAGCATTTTCCACAGCGGGAGGTATATGTGAAGCCCCGCAGAAGCTCTTGGCCCTGGGAGATGGCGTCGGTCCTTCCACCAGGGTAACCCAGTTCTCACGCCGTCCATGTCTTCAGCGCGGTGGGTGCCCCACGCGTTCCGTTTCCTGAATACCCAGCCTTGCGCTCTCCCGCTGGAGGCAAGAAAATGAGGGTACAGCTTCCGCTCGCTGCATGTCTTGAGGAGGTGGTTCAGAGCACAGCTATTCTTTCTCACCTCCTAATGCACACACAGGCTCCCCAGGCGGCCATGGGGGAGCCCCCTGCGGGCGCTCAGGGTACCTAGCACGGTGTCCCTCTGTAGGTGGCAACGAAACCTGGAAGCCCTAGCGGAGGTACTTCCTCCCCAGCAGGGGGGCTGCCCGGGTGGGCCCCGCCTCCCCGCGCGCGGCCCAATTTCTGGGGGTGTCACACCAGCCCGCGGTGATGTCACACTTGCTGGGCTGAGATTCTCCAGCTGGACCCCATCCCGCCACCAGGCACCTTTAGATCATCGCGGGGTCGGTGCGGAGGGGCGGGGAGCCCGGCCCCCGCCCGCGATCCACGCTGGCTCCCCACGGAGGCCCCCGCTGGGGGCCCCCCGCGCCGGTGCCCTAAGGCAGTCGGGGTCCGCCGGCTCCCGGCACTTCCGCCTCAGTAGGTGTCATGGCGCCGGCGGGTGCGGAGTTCCCGCGGGGCGGGGCCGGCCGGATGGGGCGGCCGCTCGGCGCTCGGCTCGTCGGGTCTGGCGACAGCAGCGGCTGCGGAGCGAGGGGCCCGGCGGTGGCCCCGGACGGCTGCGGGAGGCCCAGGCGGAATCGCGCGGGGCTGAGGCGGCAGCGACGGCGGCCAGGGCCCGGGTGGCGGGGCGAGCGGGGGGCTGTGGGAGCTCCCCCCGCGGGACGGGTGCGGGGACGGCTCCGGGGGGCGGGGGCCGGGGCCCGGGCCGGCGCGCGCGGGGGGTATGATGACCCGGCGGCGGGGCCCCGGATCCTGTGTCCTCCGCCGCCTCCTCACAGCAGCCCCGGCTCGCGGCTGAGAACCAGACACACCGGCGGTGAGTCGGCGCGGGCGGGAGGGGTCCTGGGCCGGGAGCGCCCTCCGATCGGCTCCCCGAGGGGCACCGGGCGGGCCGCGGGCTGTCCGGGGCGCCCGGCCTGCGGGGGACGCCTCTCTCCGGGGGCCCCCCACCCGGGATCGGGATCGGGATCGAGGTCCTGCGGCCCGATCGCTCTCGGCCGCGGAGGGGATTGCGTCCCCAGGAAAGCGGGGAGGCTCCGGGCTCGTTTTCGGGCAACTCCCCCTGCCTCCTGCCACTTCTTTCCTGGGCGTGTTGTTGTCCTCAAATGACAGGGGGCCGCCTGGCGTCTCCTCCCGGCCGCTTTCTCCCCGGCTGTCGTGGCGGGTGCCCAGCTGAGTGGCGGGTGCGTGTGTATGTCACGGCCCCGCCGATCGCCCCGGCGGTGGGTCGTTTGTGCTCTTTTGGGACCTGGGACCGGTGCCTGGACGGATCGGTGGCGGCGGGGTGGGTGTGGGCGCCTTCCTCTCCTCTCCGCCGGTGCTGTTTAATCCTGACGGTGTTTAATCGTTAAGTTTGTCGTTTTGTAATGACGGGGAGGCGGCGTGGGACCAGCCCACCGAATGTACGTATCTGTGCGAGGCAGATCCGGAGGTCTGGCTCGGAGGGAAACTTTTGCTGTCTGCTGTCACTTTCCCAAAGCTTTCGTTTAAGGAAAAAAAAAAAATTTAAAAGGGTGAGGAAACAACCCAAACTCCTGGGTAAGGCCCAGGCTCTTCACCCGGCTCTGTGGGAAAGAGGCCCTTTTTGTTCCTAGCAACCAAGACCTGGAGTTCGGTCGCGGGGAGCGCTGGTCTGCCCTCCGGTTTGTTGTGACAATCCCGAGCCCTGGCCTGCCCTCCGGTTTGTTGTGACAATCCCGAGCCCTGGCCTGCGTTTATGCTGGGCGCGCTTTCTTTCCCGTTCAGGTCGGGGAGGGGAGCAGGGGCTGGAGAAGGGGGGAAAACCCCCCCAGGCTCCGCTAGGTCTTTCCCGGGCTTAAACCACCCACTCAAGTGGTAGATGCACTCGTTTTGAGGCAGCCCTGGATGCTTGCTTTTGGGAATTTTCAGTAATTGCATCCAAATATTCATTTCCACGGTAGCCTTTTCTGCCCAATAGGTCCTTTATCTTGTTTGTGTCCTAGTAACTCTGATGAAAACAGCCGTGCGGCTTCCTGCTCCCGATGAAGTGGGGTTAAATTAAGTGGCTGATGCCCTCAGCAAAACCTGCAATTTTGCTCTTGTTTGTGTAAAGCTATTTTTGATTCTCGGTCTGCAGTTTTGTGTGTGTGTGTGGTTTTGTTTTTTTTTTAAAGATTACAGAGGATGCAAATCATTACCAGTTTTGGTTTTTTTTTCACATAGAAGTCTAAAGCTTCCTGTAAACGATTTTAAAAAATCTAGCAAGTCACTTTACCCAATAGTAGTTATTCAGCGAGTGAGTTTGGATATTTACATGTAATTAGCTCAGGGTTCTGTGCTACAATACTGGTATGATGAAGGCTATCATTGACGGAACCATACTGTTCCTGGTTGGAAGGAACAAAAAGGGTCACCCTTCAACTTGTGGTTGGAACTGGAGGCCGCCAAGCCAGTAAAGCATCTGATGATTAAAATGGTGAATAAGATCCTGTAAATGTACTGGCTCTGGTTGGTGAAAGGACTTTTGCTGGTGACATGTTCATGAATAGTTTATCCTAACTTTGGACATTGTCATTTTATGGATTGCAGAAAAAGTTGATTGGTAACTTGAGACTTAAAACCAAACCAGAGCTCCCTTCTAAAAGAAAAAAAGGATAATCTCAAAATCCCCAGTTCTCAGGAAAGCAGAATTCTTTCATCCTGTGGTTTTGTTTTCATAAGCACGGGGCTCGGTTGGTTGTGTTGGTAGAAACCAGCGAGCCAAACCTGCCTTGTAAACTTATGACACTTGGAACTTGTTGTTAGTTACATATTGTAACTGGTCCTTTTGTAATTTGAAGTAAATTGTAGACATGCACTTCCTGATCTGCCCTTTTATTTTCACAATTGTATAAAGTATCCATTTTCTTTTTTAGTTTTTAAAATGTTACAGTTATTAATTCCTCCCCGGCTTTTTATTGTTACTATTTTTATTGATTTCAGAGAAGAAGGGAGTGGGCGAGAGAGATAGGAACATCAGTGATGAGATGAAATCATTGATTGGCTGCCTCTTGCATGCCCCATCCTGGGATTGAGCCTGACACCCGGGCATCTGTCCTGATTGGGAATTGAACCATGACCTCCTGGTTCATACATAGGTCAGCGCTCAACCAGTGAGCCACGCAGGCTGGGCCCTCCCCAGTGTCTTCCCTTACATTTCATGTTATTCTGAACACAAGTCATCAAAAGCATTTTCCTTCAAGTATCACTTCAACAGTCACTGATTTGCTTCTGATTCCTTTTCTGTTCTGAATCTTTCAGCTCTCTAAAGGCCTAATGTATTTTTGTAGAGCATAATTTGGCACCTAAAGAAATTTACATCCTGTTTTTATATTTTTCTCTTTCTTTTTGGTGTGTCATATCACCAAAGCAACATTCTAAGCTCTTGGGAGGAAGGGAAAGTTCTGTGTGTTTCTTTCGGATTCTTTAAGGACACCTGGTACATTGCTTTCCCAGAGAGCTTAAGGAAAAAGAATCACAAGGCCTGAGTTCTTTGCCAGCCTCGCTACTCATTAACTCTGTAAAACTAGAGCTTGCTTGGGTCTCCTTTTTCTCATCTTGGAATTAGGGAGTTTTAGAAAGCATATAAGGTCTGTTTTAGCTAAAAGAATCCCTGTACTTTTTTTTTTTTTGCCAGTGTCTTCTCCAATCCAATACATTTTTTTAATTCAGATTTTTCTCCTTACTCGAGACAGTTTTTCATTTTTCCATGTCCCCTGGCATACTGGCAATAGTTATCTCATTCATCTGAAAGAGCTCTTTCCACCTTCCATCGGCCAAACGGTTGTTACCTTGCGTAGGTCCTGTTTTCCGTAGGCCTTTGCCTGCTGATCTAAACAGGGTCCCCTTTCAGTGTCTGTTTCAGTTGAGCTATGCTTTAGTTTGACATTCTCCTGATGCTGGAAACTCCTCGAGACCCAGTTTTCTTCACTTTAAACTGGACAGGCCTGTAGCCTGTCCTGTGCACGTACTGAGATAGCACCTTTTTACCAAACACCAAAAGCACCTGCTTTCTTCCTTTTTTTTTACCGTTACTATAGATTCGTCTTCGCAAATCTAAGAGAGCTGTTGGGATTTAGGAAACAATAGCCTACCTGCAGGGAAAGCCCCCTCAGCCAGTTTACCAAAAGATTACAAAATTGGTTTAAGTGGCTGGAAATTATATGGAGTTGTAGGGTTACTTTGTCAGCTGACAGCACCTATTTCACACCCTATTTTTGTGTACTGGTTGGGCAACTGGCTTGTCTCACATGGTTCCATATGAAGGAAGTGCTACAGGAAAGGGGCTGGGGAGCTTTGATTCAAATGATGTCCTTAGGGTTTCAAGTTTATTTTTTCCTTCAATAGCACTATATTTAGAAAACTAATTACATATATATAATTTCTTTTCTTACAGACATGAGACTACAATTTCTATTTTTCATCATGTATTTCTCTAATTTAGTCAAAATGACTTCTGAAATCTTACATATATATATATATATATATATATATATATATATATATATATATGGAGAAGTAACGTGATCTCTCTGAAGTCATTCATTCTAGCAAACATTTGACACATACAAGGTGCCAACCATTGTGGTAGATGCTGATGATTAAAAAAGGGGGGGGCACTTACTCTTCTGTTGAGATTTGCCCATGACACTTGCAGTTTAGAAGTCAACTTTTAAATAAATAATTACAAACAGTCATATTTAGAATAAAATCCAGAGCAACCCACAAGTCACTAGCCCTTGTCTCCTCTTTGGGGCCTATTTCTACTGTTTTCTCTCTTGTTCAAAGAGGCCAAGAATATGTCTTGGCACTAACTATTCTTTTTCACTTTCAATGGCACCTTCTTGTCTGTCAGGTCTCAGTTTAAGTGCTACCACCTTATATGGGCTTCCTTGACCACCAAATCCAGGGTATCTCTCCTTTTTGCACCCTCACTATCATGCCATTGTGTTTTGTTTTCATTATAACATTTATTACTAGCTGCTATTTTTGTGTGTGTGTGTGTGTGTGTGTGTCAATAGAAAGTAGACTCCAGGAGATAAGGGATCTTATCCATCTGAAACACCTCATCCCCAGTGGCTAGAACAGTGCCAGGCACATAGACATGTGTGTGAGTAAATGAAATAAGCAAGTACAAGTGTAGTATGTAGTAGTGGAGGATGCTATGGGAGCCTTTACCAGCAAACCTAACCTCGTATGAAGTGGGCTGGGGAAGGCTTTCCTGAGTATGTTTGTCAGCATAAGGTGGCCTAAACAACATTCTAGCTGGAGGAAAATAGTTTTTCTCTCATGTAGCAGCCTGAATGTTCCAGGTTGCAGTGATCATTCCTGGTGGGGAGGTGGCTCCGCTCTACATGACCGTTCAGGGACCCAGGTTTTCTCCATCTTGTTGCTCTGCCATCCTTGGGTGTGGGTTCATGGTAGAAGCTGGGTCTTCATGAGTTCCTGCTGGTGGAGAGGGTAAGGAACACGAAAGCCTCCCCCCACACATCACTTCCTGTTAGAGAGAGGGACTGGGAACCGTAGTCTAGCCTGGGATGGAGGAGAAAGGAGGCTTCCATCCCAACCAACAGCCTGTGCCACACTGAAAAAGTGAGCTGTGAGTGGAAAAGGATAAGTAGAAGTTAGAAAAAAGGAGGCTAAGGGGAAAATGAAGTTCAGAGAGGGGACACGATGTGTGAAGGAACTAGGGCAGGAGAAGGCAAGGCCTACTCTAGGAACACAGAGAAATGTGGTACTTCTGGAAGAGAGAACCTGGGCAAAGGGCAGAGAAACGAGGCTACAAAACTAATGATGTGAATACTCTTTATATATCGTGTGCTGGAGAATATGCACATCTGTGTACATGTCAGCTGAGGACAAGTGCTAGAGGAAGAAACAATATACAGTACTGATTTTAGGTTATTTAGGTCACCAAGTGTTAAATTATACCAAAGAGGCAAAGATGACAAGCAGTAGAAATTTGTTATTGGTGTGTCATATGGATTATATAGGATTATCCCTATGAAGTGACCTTAGTGTGGGGCACCCAGCAAATGTTGGGTAGATGTGACCATTGCAGGGAGTGGGGTAATTTTCCTGTTTCTGAAAGCCTTGGATTCTAGCAAGACTCATTTCTCTTTTTAGTAGTAAGTGCAAGTACCAGTAGCTTTTTGCCTTTTCGTTCTAGTTGGGGATTGAGGCCGTGGGCACGTTTGTCATTACGTTTAGATGGTTAAATCCTTGGAAAGTCAGGTTCGAAATGAAAAGGCTAGTTGTTGCTGGAGTCCAAGTGCCACATTTTCAGGAAGTCAGAGAAATAACTTCCAGTTATTGGGAGCTGTTCGCAAGTGGATTGAACATATTTGTACCGTAGTTAAGTTTTGGAGGGTTTTCAACTGTGCAGGGGGTCAGTGCCCTTAGCCCCTGCATTGTTCAAGGGTCAGCTGTAATTTCCTTAACAGAGTCGGCTGATACACGATAGGTTTCCCACAATGTGCAGTCCGTGCCATGTTTTTGTTGGGGAGGTCTCAGCCTACGTAGAAAATTGCCTGCCCATTTGCAAAGGCAGATTTTATGGGACATGGTACCTTTATCCTGTGTCTACAGATGGCTGTTTTTAGCTGAATGTCAGAGTGTCCCATAAATAAGAGTGTTGATTTCTGTAGGCATCTTTGGTCCTGTCTTCTCTTCTCTCCTGGTGCTTGATGAGGTCAGCATGAGTCTCAGCCACACTCTGAGTCCTGGTGCCATGATACTGACGTAAGCGTACCGTCCACCCTGGCTGTGGGGAAGGCCAGTGAAATTCTGGTTGTTCTTTTCCTGTGGGGGAACTTAAATTTGTCTCGCTGAGGAAGAATTATATTCATTTATGTACTTGAACTTTCCGAAACACTTTCTGGAACTGGTGCCTTTTTCAGTGCTGAATATGAAGATGGAAGCCATCCGTGTCTGCTATTTTGTTTATTGGGTGCAGAGTGGTCAGTAACATTACTCTGGCGAATGCAATATCTTTTAAAAATGTCTAGTTATGAACACACTCTTAAGAATTTGCTATTACAGTTTATGAATTCTTTTCAGTATTATTTTAAGGCCTCATATTCCTACACATAGCTACAAATTGCAAACTGTGTATTCTAATTCTTTTACTAAATTCTTTTAGTAGCTCAACAGATACACAGTGAAAAGCAAATTTTTCAAATTTTCTCCATTTCTTTTTTTTAATAATATATTTCTTTATTGATTTCAAAGAGGAAGGGAGAGGGAGAGAGAGAAACATCAATGATGAGAGAGAATCATTGATGGGCTGCCTCCTGCACGCCCCCTGCTGGGGATCAAGCCCGCAACCCGGGCACATGCCCTTGGCCGGAATTGAACCGGGACCCTTCAATCCACAGGCCGACGCTCTATCCACTGAGCCAAACCGGCGAGGGCAATTTTCTCCATTTCTTGCTCAATTTTATGATGACAAATGTTTTTGCATATATTTTAATAGGTACCTTTTGTAAAGGCACTAGTACAGATTTTCCTGTTGTTATAATTTGGTATTATGTCAGCGATATAGGTAGAACAAATTGATTTGTAAATTTATAGCCTTGGAGTTAAATTGCACTGACTCTAGCCTTTAATTTACACTTTTTTTCTCTTCAAGATTCATATAAATTATGGAAACTCTTGTCTGAAGTAGATCCAGGCCACATTTTTAAAACTGAAGGCCGGGGGTTTGTTCGTTCCAGCTGTCTTGTCCAGTGCAGACGGTTTTCAACTGCATTCAGGCATGAAGAAATGTACACACTGCTTTTTTATGTTCTGTCACATCCTTCGTCACACTTCCTTCCTTGCCAGTGTGCGTGTTTATTCTCTTATGACTAGTAAAATTATACTGTGTGTACTGGAGTGGAGACTTCGCCCATTTTTCTAGGGCTGCACAACTGAAACGGAGGGACATTAACAAACAAAACAAGCATCGACCATCCTGCAGTTTAATACGAATGGTAGGGAGTAGCTATGCCTTTGGGAGGCAGGGGTCGCATCACCCAACAAATACTGAGTGTCTGTCAGTTGCCGGAGTCTGTGGTAGGTTCTGGCACAAGAGAGTTATGGTACCTGCCCTCATGGAACTTACACTGTAGCTGGGAATGTAGTAAATAATTTCAAGTTATAAGGGAGGAACAGGGTGCTATGGGAGTTTATGGTACGGGGCGGGGGAGTGGTGATGGTGATTGTCGCGGGAGTGTGTGTGTGTGTGTGTGTGTGTGTGTGTGTGTGTGTGTGAGAACAGGTTTCCCAGCAGGGAATCTATGTTGAATTAGAGAGCCTTCTGAAAACTGAAAGAAGGGTGGTATGGCTGGAGTGGAGGAATCAAGGTGGGAAGACTGTGGAAGTCACAGCAGCCGGAGTTTTGGAGAGCTTCAGGGCAGGTTGAGGATTTTGGACTTGATCCCCAAAGCAGTGGAAACCTGGGAGGCAGGAGGAGAGAGAAGACTTTGCATCATCCTGATGACTTTCTTTCTCTAAAAAGAAAGCGCAGTCTTTCAATTTGCATTGGACTCCCTCCCAATCCAGCCCTCCCCCACCCCTCCCCATTCAAGTTTCAAGATTAGTTTGGAGGCTACTGGAAGTTCCAGTGAACTAGAATAGTTCCAACAGGGGTAGAGAAAAACGGCTGATTTGAGATACACTTGGAGGTAGAATGGAAGATCTGGTTATAGATGAGATGTGGGGGATAAGGGTGAGAATGTGTCAGGGTAATAATGGTGAGTGAGTCCCAGGCACTAATACATGTATTAAACCTTTAGATTCCCACAATAATCCCACCAGGTGGATATTGCTGCCAGTATTTCAGAGATGGAGAAACTGACTCATTGTCTCCCTGATTTTTGCCTTGAGGTGCTGGGTGTGCGGTGGTGTCTCATAACCGAGAGGGAAAACTGGGGCGGGGTGGAGGCTCCTAAGTTTAACCTTGGACACGTTGACTTTGCGGTGTCTGTAAGATATCCAAGTTGCCGTGCAGAGTGGTTATTTAGAAATAAGAGTTTGGGGGCCTTGGATGGGTAGCTCAGTTGGTTAGTAAGTGAACAAAAAAGGTTTATCCCTTCTATAACAGGAAACGTATCTTGGAAAACGGATCAAATAAAACCCAGCCAGATACGTTTCCTGGCGGTTTTTCTAAACTAGAGGTCGTGAATGGAGGGTCTGACTCTTCCTGTCTCCGTGTAGGTATGGCATCACAGCTGCAGTTTTCCCCCCCATCAGTGTCGTCGAGTGCCTTCTGCAGTGCAAAGAAACTGAAAATCGAGCCCTCTGGCTGGGATGTTTCTGGACAGAGCAGCAGCGACAAATA
This sequence comes from Corynorhinus townsendii, assembly GCA_026230045.1. Taxonomy (NCBI): domain Eukaryota; kingdom Metazoa; phylum Chordata; class Mammalia; order Chiroptera; family Vespertilionidae; genus Corynorhinus; species Corynorhinus townsendii. Next base: position 8,436,300 of record JAPDVU010000013.1, read on the forward strand.
CTACACCCACAGCAAAGCCCTCCCAGCCACACAAGGGCAAGCCAACTCCTCTCACCAGGTAGCAAATTTCAGCATCCCTGCCTATGACCAGGGCCTACTCCTCCCAGCCCCTGCCGTGGAGCACATTGTTGTCACCGCCGCTGACAGCTCAGCCAGTGCGGCTACGTCAACCTTCCAAAGCGGCCAGACCCTGACGCACAGGAGCAACGTTTCTCTGCGGGAGCCGTATCAAAAATGCGGACTGAAAAGAAAAAGTGAGGAAGTGGACAGCAACGGTAGCGTGCAGATCATAGAAGAACATCCCCCTCTCATGCTGCAAAACAGGACTGTGGTGGGTGCTGCTGCCACGACCACCACTGTGACCACGAAGAGTAGCAGTTCCAGCGGAGAAGGGGATTACCAGCTGGTCCAGCATGAGATCCTTTGCTCGATGACCAACAGCTATGAAGTCCTGGAGTTCCTCGGCCGGGGGACATTCGGACAGGTGGCGAAGTGCTGGAAGCGGAGCACCAAGGAAATTGTGGCCATTAAAATCCTGAAGAACCACCCCTCCTATGCCAGACAAGGACAGATCGAAGTGAGCATCCTTTCCCGCCTAAGCAGTGAAAATGCCGATGAGTATAATTTTGTCCGTTCTTACGAGTGCTTTCAGCATAAGAATCACACCTGCCTTGTGTTTGAGATGCTGGAGCAGAACTTATACGATTTTCTAAAGCAGAACAAGTTTAGTCCACTGCCACTCAAGTACATCAGACCCATCTTGCAGCAGGTGGCCACAGCCCTGATGAAGCTCAAGAGCCTTGGTCTGATCCACGCCGACCTTAAGCCAGAAAACATAATGCTGGTCGATCCAGTGCGCCAACCCTACCGAGTGAAGGTCATTGACTTTGGTTCTGCTAGTCACGTTTCCAAGGCTGTGTGCTCAACCTACTTACAGTCACGCTACTACAGGCAAGTGGCCAATGCTGAAAACCTTGTCTTAGACCTGAGATCTGTCTTTATAGTTAGTATATATTATCTAAGGCTACATAGAACGATGAATGTATTTACAGATTCTAAGATTGAAACAGGATAATGTTTTCGTTTATTTTAAGTGTGTGGTATTCCTATAAGCAACATTATTTTATATCTGAAGTCTTTTTCAACACTAGAAAAATTAATTGTCTGATTCTGAAGCTTGTTCCTAGTTGAATTATATAGTTGACCCTTGAACAACATGGCAGTCAGGGGGAACCTGCATATAACTTTTGAGTCTCCCAGAAACTTAAGTTGTTCTGTAGGGGATTACTTCCAGGACCTTGCAGGTATCAAAATTCACAGATGCCCCTGAGTAATATCCCACTGTATGTACATACCATACTCATTCGGTGGTGGACACTTGTTTATTTTTACATTTTTGGGTATCTGTAATAATAGAAGGGTAATATGCGAATTAGACCAGACGTCATTCCAGACATCCTTCCAGATGAAGCCAGGGCTGGAGCGAAGCCTGGGTCCCGGATGCCTGGGTCCTGAGAGCCCGAGGGAAGCCAGTGCCGGAAGCCGGGGAAAGAAAGGCCTACCCTTGCACGAATTTTCGTGCATGAATAATGCTGTGATGAGCATTGGTATTCACTTGCTTAAGTGTCTGCTTTCAGTCCTTTTGGGTTCAGAGCTAGACTAGAATGGCTGGGTCATAAGGTAGTGCTATGTCGCACTCTTGGAGAAACCACCAAACTGTGTTCCACAGCTGCTGCACGATTTTGCATCCCCACCAGAAGAGCGTGCAGATTCTAATTTCTCCACATCCTCACCAACAGTCGTTATTTCCTGTGGTTTTTGTTTGTTTGTTTTTGATAACAGTCATCCTTGTATACATGAAATGATACCTCATTGTGGTTTTGATTTGCATTTCCCAAATGATTAGTGATGTTGAACATCTTTTCATGTACTTATTTAAGGCCATTTGTATGTCTTCTTTGGAGAAATGTCTGTTCAAGTCCTTTGTTCATTTTTTAATTTGGGTTTTTTGTTGACTTGTAAGAGTTCTTTATATATTCTGGGTATTAATCCCTTATCAGATATATGATTTGCAGGTTTTTTTTCTCCCATCCATGGGGTTGAATTCTCACTTTTTTTTGCACAAAATTTTTAAACTGTGATGAAGTCTAATTTGTCTGTTTTTTTCTTTTGTTGCTTGTACTTTTGGTATCACATCCAAAAAATCATTGCCAAACCAATGTTATGAAGCTTTTCTCCTGTTTTTTATTATAAGAGTCTTATAGTTGTAGTTTTATATTTAGGTCTTTGATCCATTTTGAATTAATTTTTGTGTGTGGTGTAAAGTAAGGGTCCAGTTTCATTCTTTTGCATGTGGATATTCAATTTTCCCAGCACCATTTGCTAAAGAGACTAGCCTTTCTCCATTGAATGGTCAAAATCCTTCAAGTGTATATATGAGGGTTTATTTCTGGACTCTGTTCTTCTCCATTGGTCTATATGTCTGTCTTTATGCCAGTACCACACTGTTTTGATTACTTGCAGCTTTGTAATAGGTTTTGAAATCAGGAAGTAGGAGACCTCCAGCTTTATTCTCTTTCAAGATTATTCGGTTATCTCAAGGAATCTCTCAAGATCCTTACGAATTTTAGGATGGTTTTTCTCTTTCTGCAAAAAAAAACACCTCATTGACTCTTGATAGGTATTGCACTGAATCTGTAAATCACTTTGGTTAGTATTGACATTTCAACAATATTGTCTTCTAGTCCACTCCCATCTATTTTTTTCTTTTATAGTTCTATAAAACTATGGTATTTCTTGAGTGAGATAAATAAATTCCTACAGACTTTGATTTCTAGTTTCATGTTGCTCTAGGCAACTTGACTAATTTTGAGACTCTCACCTCCATTTATTTTTTCATGACTTGGGAGAGTTAGGTTCCAATTATTTTTGCTTCTAATATTCTCCTTTGAGCAATCCCCCAGCCCCACACATACACATGTGTACAGCACATTCACAGGTGCACTGAAGAATTCAGTTCTGTGTCTCATTTTGAGCACTGGGGAAGTAAGGAGAGCACAGCTGAGGGGTGAGGGCTTTCTTGATCTTTTATCTTGTTAGTGCCTGCAGGTGTTTTACTGTTTATCTGCCCTGTCAAAGACAAGGACAAGGTCTGAAGCCCTTTTAAGATTGAAAAAGAGCAGTTAAGAATTATTCATGAAAAAAAATTTTTTTGGCTTTTAAATATATTATTATTGATTTCAAAAAGGAAGGGAGAAAGAGAGAGAGAGAGAAACATCAATGATGTGAGAGTCATTGATCGGCTGCCTCCTGCACGCCCCCTACTGGGGATTGAGCCCTAACTGGACATGTGCCCTTGACTGGAACTGAACCTGACACTCTTCAGTCCTCAAGCCGACGCTCTATCCACTGAGCCAAACCAGCTAGGGCAATGAAATAATTTTTGATGGAATTTTCTCATAAAAGGTAAAGGAGATTTGAGGGATTAAACAGTCCTGGCTATTTAGCTTTCTCTAGTGTGAAATTTAAATAATTTTTAGTGTTATGTTGCTGGTCTTTGCCCCTTTTCTTCTTTTAATTTAAGCTGTCATTTGAGTAATTTGGTTGTTTTGTTTTTATGGAAAATATGATTTGCATAATTTTAAATCCACTGGTAATTACTCTTCAACAAAGTCCTGTAAATCCGTGGCATTTAGTTATTGACTATATGAGTAATTTTAAATGGAGCTAAGTTTATCTCTTAAAAACAGGAGTTCATTCTGTATATTACTGGATAATGCTTGTGCATGCTGAGGTTCAGCAGCCAGGTCTCACTGTGTTTAGGATTTAACGTGAACGATCTGTTGTGTCACAGGAATACTTGCTACTGAGCCTAAGCACATGGAGCAGCCATTCCTTCTCCGTCACTGTTTCATCCCACAGTGACTTCGTGGTGCTTTGTTGCTTCATTAGAGTCCGTTAGGTCCTCACCCTCCTTTCAGAAAACCTCGGTGAACTGCTTTTGGCCCGTGAAGCATTCTGCCTCCCAGGCTGCCTTCCTCAAACCCTCCTTTTGGGTTTACGTTACTAAGAGCATGCCAAACTATTATCAGTTGACGTACATTTTTGCCACCATGTTGTCTGTTGGCCACGGCCTGGCTAAGTAACTCAGGCAGTGGAAATAACATACTTTATTTTCTGCTCACTCTAAATGTAAGCTAATCCCAAGAAAATTTGCTGTCTTTGGTGGCTGAGCTTTATGCCCAAAGGCTTCCATGCTCAGTGCTTTCACATTCTGAACAAACCAGCCGGCTTTGGCCGAGGTCACTTAATTTGTTCTGTCTGGAAGGACAAGGTCTACAGAAGGAAAGCGTATTTTCACTTTATCCTAGACAAACAAACAACCCGGTTTTATCTGACAGTGAAACTGCCGCTTAATCTAAGCCCCAGATGCAGGAAGTTTGCCTTTATGTAACCTCTCTGATCTAGTAAGCCTGATGCCTCTGCAAGGGACAGGAAGAAACAAGTGTGTTCATGAAGATGAGCGGAGAATGATGGCTGTGGAGTGATTCTGACCTCAGCTTGCTCTCGGTTCAGGCGAAATAAAGCTTTATGACCTTGGAGGAATTCTTCAGTTGAAAGAAGTTTGAGGCTGGGCAATCAAAAGGCAGGCATTGCTATTTCTGCCACCTGGTTTTAGTAATTAGACCCCCCTTAGTATTTGTTCTTTAGGGATGGGATGTATCTTCAAAGAGGAGACCACCATGTCTGAAGTGCAATTAACGCCATTTTTGTACTAAAGTGAATACTGCCAGTTTTGTTTTCCCCCCTCTTTCCTGTGCTTTAATAGGTAATCTTTTTTACTGCCCAGCTGTTAGAACATCAGAGCTGGAGAGCGGTCTAGCAGAGTAATTCTCTAACTCAGCCTCCTTATTTCACAGATGAAGTAGAACCAGAATTTCAGAGTCTAGCGTTTGTATTAAGGGATTGAGAAATACTGGAGACCAAGGGGCAAGATGATACAGTAATGAAAATATTAGCAAGAATTATCATCTGAATTCAGAGTTGAAAACATTCAGTCTTTAGAGATGAACACGCTCTAAATGATTCCTTTCTGTTCAGTGTCTAGGTGAGCCTAACATTTCTAGGAGTAACGATAGTGAAAGGTGCTTCAGTAGACTGAACAGCCTTCTTTTTATTTTATTTTGACTGCCTTCATTTTTTTTTTTCCGTTTGATACCTTTTTGTATGGTAGATGGTAGAGCTTACTGTTTTGAGTGAGCTTTGCTGGAAATCCTTAGCTGCTTTTATTACTCCAGAGGCAGGGTGAGACCAAACGGAAAACCGATTCCAGCCAATTCCAAAGGCTTTTGGGTTTTTTAGTTTGGTTAATAGGGTTTGAGGGCTGGAATTAGTGTTTTTCTTAGTTTCTCCGAAAGCTTACGTTTTATCACGTATCACTGCTACCTTTTTAGAGAAGTAAGTCATTGGGTGCTGGCCTCTCCCCGGGACCTACCCTTCGGATTTTAAAATGTCCTCCTGTTGTAGTGGGAACGCAGAATCAGTCCGTGCTCTTCAGCTGATGCTTAGGAATGCTCTAAGCCCAGTTTTTACTTTGGCACAAAGCCATTTGCCTTCTCCCTGCCAGCTATTTTTGGCACTGTCATGAACTTGGAAATTAATAATTCTACTCACTGAAAGTAAAATCTTGTTCCTTTTCAGTTTTAGAAAAGCTTTTACGTCTCTGGGTCCTCGTACCCTCCAACTTGTGCTCAACATGCCGGAGTGGTTGGGATTTCATGGAACTCTGAAATTCCATCAGTAACGTGGCTCTAGCCACCTGCACCAGGAATGGCACTGTTGATGGCTGTTTCTTTGGCTAACAACACCACACTTCATTCACATCAAATAGCACAAAGACGGTCGATTAAAGGCCTGTCGATTAAAGGCCCCACCCATAGCTGTCACATAGTATAAGTCTCAACAGGCCTGGATCTTTTGCTGTTTCTCTGCAAGATCAGGAAAGCTTCTAGACCCTCTCGAGCCCTCTAATTTACCCTGTTTCCTTAGAAAATAACTTGGGGAGGATATTCTTATTTAGGGAAATATCTGGATACCCTCCCCCACTCAATCTCTGCCCCTCGCCCCCCTCCACACACACCGAGGAAGCTCACATTACTTGAAAGTACAGTTTGGGAATGTGGGCGCTCCACAAGGAGACGCGGTCTATTCGATGCTTTCTAATGGAAAGATCTGCTTTTCCATTTCTCTCCCCTTAAATGACGGATCTGGATCTGGTATCCTTACAGATTCAAATGCCATGACTTGTCAGAAGGAAAGGAAGTTATTGGGAGAAGGTGCTAAAGTGTTTAAGAGCTCAGACCTTGGCGCAAGCCTGCCTGGACTCCATCACCTAGTCATTGTGTGGCCTTGGGCAACTCACTTAACCCCTCGGTGCCCAGTTTCTCCCATCTGTAAAATGCACACGATACTTTATGACACAGAATCTAAGACACCTTGGTTATAAGGTGAAACATTATGCACCAACGAGAAAGCAAAAGCACGGCCATTAAACTAAAACACACCATGGTGTGCAAGAATTTTCTTAGTTTCAGAGATATTAAAATGTAAAAGAAATAGCATCTTAGAATTGATGGCTTAAAAGCGATAATATTTTCATAGGATTGTTGCAAGGATTATAATGAGCACATTTATAAAGAACTTGGAATAGTGCATGGCACATAATAAGCACTATGTAAGTGTCACCTATTAGTATGAATGATAATAGTATTATTATCATTCCCGTTCTCAACCCATTTATCTTTTAAGTTTAGACACACTTTGAAAAATGCCATGGTATACCACCATGCCAGATAGATTTTTATAGGTAGGTATGTACTTCACTTGTACTTAGTTAGACACAGTATAATATACTCAACTCCATAGCTAGATTGTCACTTCACATTCTAGCTCTGTCACTTATGTGATTTGGGGCAAATTACTTAATTATTTGCCTTGGTTTCCTGCTTTATAAATGAGGATGCACAGTTTTCCTTGAATGTGTTCATATGTGTCAGCTCTAAGTACATGGGATTGCCTTAGTCTGCTCTTTAAAGCTCCTGGTTTCGCACTTGGAGCATTCATGGAAAGAAAAAGAATTCAAAGTTTAAAAATAATGATCCTATAATATTAATAGTTATTATTATATCTAACACTTATACAGCACTTTACATGTGCCGAGTACAAGAGCTTACTGTCCAAGATCTTTAATACTTATTATTCTTAATTGCTTATTTATTTAAGCCTTATAACACCCTATGCAGTGGGTGCCTCTTGTTTTCCTTTTATGAATGAAGAACCTGAGGCAGAGAGAGATTAAGTAATTGTCTGCAGCTACTAAATAATGGAATTGAGGCTCTGAACCCAGGTAGGCTGGCTCTCGTCTGTGCTGTCAGCCATTGTATCTCCGTAGAACACATTTCTGTCCCAAAGAGGGATTTATTGACCAAGCCATTTAATTGGTTTTTCCATAATTAAAAAGGTGCCGAGTAAAAAGAATAATTCTCCGATTCCTTAGTTATGATTTCAAAATTCAGAAAGCTCTAAAAACTAAACATCTTTTCCTAAATTCGGTATAAACTCCTTGATTGGAAAGATCTGACTTGAACCAGTGTAAGGTAATCGGAAGTCTTTGTTTAGCTGACTTAGTATGACTGCTCATATGTTTTGTTGCAGAAATATTAATGTGTTTGATTCTGAGCACTTCCCTAAACTCCTTTGGGATTATTACGCAATATATAGTACGTTCATCATAATACCTTTCTGAAATTAAAGAAATTCTGAATTCCAAAACACATGTGGCCCCAAGAATTTCAAATGACGGATTTTATCCCAAAGACTGTTTTCAGTTTCATTAAATCAGTGTATCTTCAGCTGATACTAAAGCAGAACTTAGTCAATACTATTCATTTTCCCAAATAACGTGTATCTTTCTATCAACAATTTTTGTTTTTGCTAGAGCTCCTGAAATCATCCTTGGGTTGCCGTTTTGCGAAGCTATTGATATGTGGTCCCTGGGCTGTGTGATAGCTGAGCTGTTCCTGGGATGGCCTCTTTATCCTGGTGCTTCGGAATACGATCAGGTGAGAGTGTGTATTCAGTTTTGTGACGAATAGCAGCACTTTCTCCACCTGCTTCTTGGTCTGAAGTTACGTTTGCAATTCTTCAATTAAGAGGGAATTTTATTTTCTGTTATGTTAGATTGGTACTTTCCCAGATCTGTAATGATTTATTGGAGTGTTCACTTTGGTTAACAAAGGCATCTTGTGAGTTAAGGCATGAAAGCAAACTAAGGATGAGGAATTGAGATTTTAAGAGTGACTTTTGGCTCATTGACAGCTGTTACTTCCTTTCATACATGGCACACACTGAAGTGAGCGCTCTCGGCATGCTGAAACACTTTGGCCCCAGAGGCTGGGATGTAGAGGGGGTCTCTGTAAGATGGGATTTAGGAGGGCAATCAGAGGACTTGCAAAGTGTTGCAATAAATGACCGTGTCTCAAACAGACAAGCGTTAGAATATACGCTGCATTTCCTAAAGAGCTGGTCCTGAGGGGAACAGTTTTGCCATGGAAATAGGTTGCAAATTCTAATTTTTTGTTCTTTAAAAAAAGTGGTCTAACCATTTATACTTTAACCTCCTTAAGGGCAGTGACTGTTTCACTCCACCAGTGTATCATCAGCTGCTGACATGTGTCTTGCACATAGTAGGTACACAAGGTGTAGAAGAGGGGGGTTGTTTTTGTTTTATATATATATATATATATATATATTGAGAAATAAATGGTTATATGGAATTGAAAGGCAAAATGAGCAAAACAGTCCTTTTCCTATTCAGCTAGAATTTTGACTCCTCGATATATTGAGTATACTAGTATGTAACATTCACCAACTTCTAAAAATTTGACTCTCTGGACATGCCTTTGAGTGAAACATAAAAAACAAGTTACTCGTGTCATAAGTAACCTGTTACATTGTGCTTTGGAATTTTTTTCACTTTCTACCTTGAGAGGAACAAGTCCGCTTCCTTATTTTATTTTATTTTAATTAATTTAAATTCTATATTGTTAAAGCAGCTTCCTTATTTTACAACAACAAAGAAGTATGTGGGAGAGTAAATGACGCAAAACCACAGTTGGTTGAACTAAGCTTTTGATTCTCCTTTTTGGGTTTTAGACCTTTTTGAGAATCTGAAGCTATGGCTCTTCTCAGAAAACTATGCTCACCAGGTTTTGTGTACAAATTTAGGAGATTCATGGCCCTCTGCTTAAGCAACCTTGCTCTGAGCAATTACAGCCGCAAAGTGCCATTCCTAGCCCAACTGTTTACTGGCATCCCTTCAGCCTTAGTAAACAGATTGCCACTGTAAAATTTCCTAGGAAGTGGAACCAAATAAAATTAAATTTAGAAGCTAAGGTACAGCTGGGGCTTTCCTTGGGAGAAAAAAAAAAAAGATCTGGTAGTTTGGAGAATTTTTGTTTGGTGCAGAAATGTGAAACTGTGGGTGGTAGGAGGAAAACCACAGTTGGTTGAACTAAGCTGAATAAGTAGGATGCTGCTGTGATAGAGCAGCAAAGTGGGGGGGGGGGCACAGTTTATCTTGCATCTCTGGTTGTAGGAAAGATTCCTCTGGCAGCATCCTTATTCTTATAGCTGACTTTTTTTTTTTTTAAAGCAACTTTATTGAGGTATACCCCACATTTCACATAATTCAGCCATTAAAGGGCACAAGTCAATGGTTTCAGTCTGTTCACAGGGTGGTGAACCATCACAGCAGCTTTAGAACATTTTAATCACTATGAGCTGCCAATCCTCCTTCTCCCCCAGTCCCTGCCCGAGGCCCTTGTTGGTCAAGAGCTCCAAAAACTGAGGCTCATCAATTTTCGATTTGGCTGTTGATCTGAAGAAATTGCATGTAGCCTTGTCCAGATTCCTAAGAACTTTATTAGCAGGAAAAACTTATGGACACAGGCAAAGCAGCCGCTCGCAGTGGTGACGGGCCAGGAAGAAACCATACCACCTCCAAGACAGGGCCCTTTTCAAAGGAGGTTGACTAACAGCAAAGCGATATGGTGGGTAGTCACATAGACCACCGAGAAAATAACACATCCCTGTGTTAAAAGATCACATCAGGCGGTTATTCCACTCTATACATTCCTTAACCTCTCCTGGGGCATGGCATTTACCTCTGGGTGGCTTTCTGGCTTTCTGGATAGTCAGCCAAGCCTGAGGTTGTAGAGAGTTCAAGAGTCACAGAGAGTTCAACATTTCCCAGATGCCTTTGCTGCGAGAGCCATATTACATCTCTGAAGTGAGTTCCCCTATATTAACCAGTAATCTACTGCTGTCTCTAGATATGCTTACTCTAGTGTATCATATTCATCACAAAATGTGGTCTTTTGTGACAGGCTGCTTTTACTTAGCATAATGGTTTTTATCCGTGCTGTAGCATGTATCAGACCTTCATTTCTTTTTATGGCTGAATAATATTCCATTGTGTGTGTGCGTGCGTGTATATTTTGGCTTTTGTGAATAACGGTACTGTGAACATTAGTGTGCAAGTGTTTTAGTCAAATGTGTATTCTCTAGATATTAGTGGCTTCAAATTTGTTGGCAACATTAGAATTGTTTAAAATTAACAAATGATAATACTTCCTGTTTACATAGATGTGGAGCTTTTGTTGTTGCTTTATTTTAAGCTATGTGAAAAGTAGTCTCTGGATAATATTAAAAATTTTAAATGTTTGAATTCCATAAGTGCATCACTGTAGAAAAGTAAAAAAGATGCAGTAAGCCAAGAGACAAAAATTTGAACCTCCAATTGTTCTACCCCTCAGAGGTAACCTTTTTAAGTTTTGGTTATATTTTGCCTTTTTTTGGTATATGTATATAATTTGTTAATTTTCATCATGTTTATTGAGTACCAGCTTTGTGTCAGGTACTCCGGGCACTGGGGATGCCAGTCTGAATAAAACACAGCCCTTGCCTGGAGGCTATAGTTTGGTATGGGAAACAGACATGAAGTAAAAATAAGCATACAAATAATGATATACTACAATTAAGATACATTCTGTAAAGAGAAAAAATGAAGTTTGCTATGTGTGTGTGCATGCACGAGTGTATCTTCTGACCATTTATGCCCTCATGCCTCTTGAATATACGTCTTTTTCTCCACTGCTACTCCCTAGTCCAGGCTGTCTTACTCATGTACCTGGGCTACCATGTACTCATCTCCCGCTGTCTATCCCGGCCTCCCTTCAGTCTGTTTTCCAGAGATTTCTTTCAAAACACAGATTTGATCATTCCACTCCCCGGCTCTTCAGTGGCCTCCCATCACTTTCAGCATAAAGGGCTAAGTCCTTCATATGACCTCTGAGCCCCTGCCTGGGTTGTCCTGGCCCTTCCGGTCTTTCTCTCTTGATGGATCTTATTCTGTTGCTTCTTGGTTTTCATACTGCAGCCCTCTTGGCATCATTTCAGCACCGCTTCCTTCCACACAAGCCCTTGCACATACTGTTCTCAGTCCGGAGCTTCCCCACCAGCCATCCATTTCATCCGGTCAGTGTCTCATCATTTATCAGCTCGAGTGTCACTTCCCCAAGGAGCTTTTCCTCACCAGTCCCCCGTCTAGCTCAGGTTCCTTTTTTAAGTATTTTGATGGAAGCCTACTTATTCCGATTTGAATTATGCATCCACCGTCTGTCTTCCTCACTAGACTGCAAGGTCTATGAGAGCAGGAACCATATCTATTTTTAAGATCACCACTGCCAGGCCCAATGAATACTTATTGAAAGAATGAATGAATATATGCTATATATAGTTATGTTCCAAGTATAAATTTATGGACATAGAGGAACATATATACAGAATTTCATCAAATCTACACCACCACTGATTAAGATGCTCAAATCTACAACACCACTGATTAAAAGATGCACCATTTTTCTGTACCTCTAAGGAAAAATGCTGCCAGTTTAAACTATGACATTATCAGCTGTAAGACATATCCTGATTTCAAAGATGTGAATGTGAAAAAATAGGTCTCTTAGAACCAGTGAAATATAGTGATTTAAAAGAAAAAGGGATTATATTTAATTTGTAATCTGCTTTTTTTATTTAGTGTATTGCAAACTATACATGTTAACAAATCTGCCCTATCATTTTAAATGTCTACATAGTATTTCATTGTACAGATTTTATTCTGTATTTAAAAAAATACTTTACCTCTTACATGCAGAAGAAGTTTTCCATTTAAACTTTTTTATTCACATTTAAAAAGTCTTCTATTTTACTAATGCTGTGTTTTGGTTTTCACAGTTTCTGGGTAATTTCCTGCTGTTGTCTAACATTGTCTCAGGATAGATAAGCATACCAGATTTTGCCTGTAGGTCATAGTTGGCTTACCTGTGCTTTATACTCTTAAAAATTGGTGGGGACCCTAAAGAGCTTTATTTATATAACATATACTGAATTAGTATTTAAAACTGAAGATGGCGGGTGGGGTAGGGGAGGAATAGATAGGAAGTAAGATTTATTTCCTTGCTTACAAGTTTTTCTCTAATTTTATCTTAAGTATAGCCATTCATATATGGATATGGGGTGGCGAAAAGAACTGCCTCTCTCCCTAGCCAGTTTGGCTCAGGGGATAGAGCATCGGCCTGGGGAATGAAGGGTCCCAGGTTCGATTTTGACCAAGGGCACATGCCCAGGTTGCAGGCTCGATCCCCAGTAGGGGGCGTGCAGGAGGCAGCCGATCAATGATTCTCTCTCATCATTGATGTTTCTGTCTCTCCCTCTACCTTCCTTTCTGAAATCAATTTAAAAAAATACATTTTTTTAAAAAAGAGCGAGTTCCTGAATACAAAATTACTAAAAAAAAAAAAAAAAAAAGAATTGCCTCTTGTATTGCTCTTAGTAGTAGGAAGAGAATCAAATTGCCTCTTCGATCGCTTTCCTAGATTGGAAGAAACAACCAGAAATGTGAAAAGTTAAGTTGGGAAATTCATAAAACAAACATACAAGTACACATTTCATTAGCCATCAGAGCAATGACGTCATCACCCATCACCTCTGGAAATTTCTACTGTATACCCATGAAAAGAGAATGAAAAGGCAAATAACTTCTTAGTATTATTATGAAAAGAATTTTTTACTTCACACACACACACACACACACACACACGCACACACCTGCACCCCCGGAAAGGGTCTTGGGGTCAGACCCCATGGGAGTCCCCAGATCACATTTGAGAATTGCTGGCCTAATCGTAGTAGGTGTTCAATAAATGTTGAATGTGTGAACACAGTACTTATAGAGAAGCTAAATTAAGCTTGAATTTATGGTACAAGAAATAAGCTCTGTGACAATTTAGTGTCGGGCAGTTGACCAGGAGCTAGAGTAGCCAAGGAAGAAAGAGGTTTATAGAAAATTTTCCTAATCATTTTAATTTAATAGTGTATCAAAAACTAAAACCAAGAAATCCTTGGTAATCCATGAAGTATAATTTCTTGAAAACCATTCTGTTCTGTCCTAGAAAATATTTCCTAAAGTTTTCTGAAGTTTGTATCAGAACTTGACAAAAAAGCAAGAGATTACACACAAATTTTTGAAACTGAGGTTTCCTTGTAAATCACAGATATAGTAACAAGGAAGTTTCTGATTACATGTTTGGGAATTACTTCTGAGTGTGTTAGCTTATATATTTGTCTTTATAGATAAGTTTCATTTGTATTTGTCAGCGAGTTAATTTCTTTGCGATAGCTTCCGTTTTTGCCTAGAGCTAATAATGTTTCAGTGTAAAAGTTCTTTAAAATCTTCCTTTTCATCCCAAATCAATGTTTTGATGTTTCAGATTCGTTATATTTCACAAACACAAGGTCTGCCAGCTGAATATCTTCTCAGTGCCGGGACCAAAACCACCAGGTTTTTCAACAGAGATCCTAATTTGGGGTACCCACTGTGGAGGCTTAAGGTCAGTCTCCCCTGCTGCACTACCTATACCAGTACTTCTCACTCTCAACTTCAAAGTTTATCTTTACTTTTATCTTTAAGGTTTCATCACTTTTTCTGGTTGGTTATTAAAGTTTATTCTTGAGGTGGAGGAGGAAAAAGAGGTAGGAGTGAATATATGTTTGCAGGAGGGAATACTTTGAAAAATTATTTTATTGTACCCTTACCCTTAATTAAAAAACAAAGCTTTAAATGCTAGTTCAGTTGGCGAGGTTATTTTGAGTATTTGAACCTGCAGTTGAGAAAGGGAGAGTATGTACTCACCACTAAGTCTTATAAAACTAGAGTAGTTAATAATGAATATTTTTTAAAGGAGTCTCAATAAATATGACAAAACAACATAATTTCCTAACTGCCCACAGTAAGTCCTTCTGTATTTTTTTTAAACAAATATCTGCCTTTTACATCAGAGCCTGTTCCTTTAACTTGAGAGATCCCTGAATAATTTGATTTAACCCTGCGACTCTCTACCTGGGTCTTTGAATAGTTAGCATTTGAAATATCATCTCATTTGAAGGTAGCTGTAAGAGAAAAATGGTAATGCCCCATCTTATCTGACATTCTTCAGGAACGGGGCTTCATCGTTGCTTGCACATTTACTTTGTGGAAAAGGTGGCTTCATAGCAAGGCCACATCTCTGCACTGGAAGGTTTTCTAGTTGCAAATTACTTTCATGGTTGTCATCTCTGGTTGGCAAGGAGACGACACTTGTTCCTTTGTATTCTGGCTTTTAATAGAATTAAATGTGGAAATAATATAAAGATGGATTTTTTAAAAAAATCTATATTTTATAGACACCTGAAGAACATGAATTGGAAACTGGAATCAAATCAAAAGAAGCTCGAAAGTACATTTTTAACTGTTTAGATGACATGGCTCAGGTGAGTATAGTATCTTTCAGAAAGCCAGGCATTTACTTATCTCTGTTTAGAGATATACTTCTGTTGGTTATGTTGAAGGCTGAAATAATCTGTTATCTTTTAGTATATGTCTGCATTTTTCACAGAAAAAAATGCATTGATAGTTTGCCATGTAATAAAATAATATTTGAAGCCGAACAAAGGATACTTTTATATATTTCTTCCTTGTTTTTGTTAAACTGTTTTACTACATGTCAGCATTTTTAAAAAGATACTTTATTGATTTTTAGAGAGAGAGAAAGAGAAACATTGATGTGAGAGTGAAACACTGATCAGCTGCCTCCTGCATCTCCCTCCGCACCCCCTACCAGGGATCGAGCCCAAAACCCGGGCATGTGCCCTGACTGGGAATCAAACCGGCAACCTTTCGGTGCACGGTCAATGCCCAAATGACTGAGTGACACCAGCCAGGGCATTGTCAGTATTTTGATATATTGTTTGTGAAAGTTTCTTTCTTGTCCATTTTCTCTACTAAATAAATACTGTCCCCAAGAAATGTATACACGCTTTGAATAATTGATAATTCCAATAGGGTTAACTGTGAAAAGAAAAAAAACATCAACTGAGCTATCAGCTGTTAAAGTCTGTATACATTTTTGGGGGGACACCCTATACTTAAGAGCTAACATTTATTGAGTATTATTATGTCCCAAACTCTAGTTAAACACTTTATACGGATGTCATTTAATCTTTTTAACGATAGAAACGTATATTTAAGTAATAATAGTCATTTTTGCTTAACTTGTTTGATCCAGATTTTGAATGAACAGAAAATTAGTTAGCTTTATTCTACCAACATACTCTACCAAACTGAAGATTTTATTTAGAATAAGAAGAACTTCCACCTGTGAAAGTGATTAGTCTAATAAAAATAATTTCCTCAAAAAATTTTGAGTACTGTATATAGTTTGGAGAGAAAGCAGATAATTAGTGGCAGCATTAAAGATTAAGTAACGAAGCATAATGTTCCTTAATTTTCCTGGGAAGGTGAACATGTCCACAGACTTAGAAGGAACAGACATGTTGGCAGAGAAGGCGGATCGCAGAGAATACATTGATCTGTTAAAGAAAATGCTAACAATTGATGCAGATAAGAGAATTACTCCTCTGAAGACGCTTAACCATCAGTTTGTAACAATGACTCACCTTCTGGATTTTCCACATAGCAATCAGTGAGTATGGTATGGTTTGGGGCATTTTACCGTGATGTGCTCATCTGTAGTGTTACCATCTAATAGGTAAATGGAAATATCACGTGAGCAGCAGCTTTGGGGCTTACGTATTGGGCTCACTGATGCTTTTCTTTCTCATTGAAAAGTTATGCAATTAAAAATCAGATGTGTATGTTTCCCTATGGTTATAAAAACTCTTACTCATTTGATCTGAAAATACTTGGGGAGAGCGGGAGGGGGGTGGTGGGGGGGACGTTGATCCATATTCATCTTGAGTGATTTTCCTCTGTTTAAATCTCAGCGTTCATTTCAGTGGACCTTTCATCTCTCTTTGTAGTGTTAAGTCTTGTTTTCAGAACATGGAGATCTGCAAGCGGAGGGTTCACATGTATGATACAGTGAGTCAGATCAAGAGTCCCTTCACCACGCACGTCGCCCCAAACACAAGCACAAACCTAACCATGAGCTTCAGCAACCAGCTCAATACAGTGCACAATCAGGTAAATGCTTTTGGAAACTCCAACTTAAGTGGGACAGAAACTGGTGAGAATTCAGGTTGAAGTAAAGAAATCAGTCTTGGCTTTGGTGGTCTGATGGCTGCTTGAGAATTTTCTACTCGGCAAAGGTGATGCTAGACATATAGCACGTGACTGATAATACTTATCAGTCACGTGCTGACAGAAGTTAAATAGAAAGACCTCATCTGTGCCCTCAGACTTAGCATCGTCAAGTAAATGCAGCCTGGCTATTGTAACTCAGACTCGGTTAGAAGGATTTTATATGTCTCGTTACATGCATTGAAGGTGTTTCCAATAATTTTTTAGATGCTGAACTAGAGTCCCAGAACTTACTCACCTATTCAGTGGAAGATTGTACCCTTTGACCATCTTCACGCACTCTCCCCTTCCTGTCCCTGCTCTACCCTAGCAACCACCAATCTACTTTCTGCTTCTATGAGTTCAGTTGGGTCCCTCCAATAATGAACTTTAAGAGTGGTTTTGCATGTAAGCTTTCTGCTTTCTTATCTAGGTCTATTTTTAAATGAGATTGGGTGGGACCCAGCAACATTTTGCATAGAAAGGAGAGAGAGGGCTTTATATTACCTCAACCAGTACAGGACCATTTTTTATGCTTTTTTTTTTTATCCTCACGGGAGTATATGTTGATTGATTTGAGAGAGAGAAGAAGGGGGGGGGGGAGAGAGAGAAAGAGACATCGATCAGTTGCCTCCCTACCAGGGATCAAATCCAGAGCCTAGGTATGCGCCCTGATGGCGAGTCAAACCTGAAGCCTTTTGGCGCATGGGACGATGCTCCAATCAGCTGCACCCCAGGCCAGAGTCCATTTTTCCTTCTCTGTGTTCTTATTCAACCTTATAACATGTCTGCAATATAGAGGCTGGGGAAATTTCGCAAGCAGAGATATCTTTGAAGACAGCATTACATTTTAACACTTGAAGTTTTTCTGGATAGATTCCCTGTGTATAAAAATACTGCTCTCTCTGTACCCAGTGTACAACTATAATCCTTTTGTTTTTAGGCCAGTGTTTTAGCTTCCAGCTCGACTGCAGCAGCTGCTACTCTGTCTCTGGCTAACTCGGACGTCTCACTGCTGAACTACCAATCGGCTCTGTACCCGTCGTCTGCAGCCCCAGTGCCTGGAGTGGCCCAGCAGGGGGTTTCCCTGCAGCCTGGAACCACCCAGATTTGCACTCAAACAGATCCATTCCAACAAACCTTTATCGTGTGTCCGCCTGCTTTTCAAAGTAAGTGGGGAAACGCCTGTCCAGATGCTCTTCTGTCCCCTGCTTTAGGCAGATCCTTACTAGTTCTGATCTTTGACAAGCTTTAACTGTCTCTGATTATGAAGAGAACTAAAATTAACCACGTGGATTTACCCTTTTTTATTTGTATCTAATTGGGTACTCTCTGACACATGTCAGGAGTCCAGTCAGTGTTTCCTTATTCGGATTGCCTGATTTCAGTTTTCCTGTCCATTGAGACTTAATAGCAATGTCATACATACATCTTGTTACAAGCCTGTATCTCAATATGCACAACCTATAGTCTGAAAAAAATGTGCTGTAAACACAGTTGCTACATATTGAATCATATTTCCTGTGTCATTCCATATAAAATAAAATTATAGTGTTCCAAGTAAGAGGCAATTTCATTATAAAGTGTAAAAGTCATGTTTAAGAATATGGAAACCTCTTAAGTTACATTTGGAAATAAAGACGGCTATTCATTGCACTGGAAAATTCTACAAGCTGAGGTGCTTATATGGGGAAGGCATTAAGATTGTCTGCTTCAGCTCATGAATCCTATTGTTCCTACAAACCCCTTCAGGAGAGGAACAAAATAGCTGAAGACAGTGCTCGAATCCCCCAGGTGTTGCCATAAGATTGTAATTTTCACATTCCCGTCTTTTCTCGTGTTCTCCTTGTTGTTCCGTCTGCTCAGTTCCTTTTTCCTGAAATGTGGGAAATGTGTGCTTACTGATCTAGCGAGCTATTTAAAAGGTTAAATTAAAAAAATTGTTTTTTAGCCTCACCTGAGGATATTTTTCCATTGATTTTTTTTTTTTTTTTAGAGAGAGTGGAGGGGAGGAAAGCGGCAGGGGGAGGGAGGGGGAGAGAAACGTCGATGTGAGAGAGACACATAGATTGGCTGCCTCCCACACCCGCCCTGACTGGGGCTGGGGATGAGCCTGCAACCAAGGCACGTGCCCTTGATCAGGAATCGAACCTGAGACCCTTCATTCCACGGGCTGACGCTCTAACCACTCAATCAAACCGGCCAGGACTGAAAGGTTAGGCTTTTTTTAAGGGTGTTTCCTGACGACGCATGCTGTGGCTTTCCCATTAGAAAGTCAATGGGAGTACCCTGTGGGAGTAAGCCAGGATTCAGGCTCCTCATAGCCCTTTCCGTAGAAGCAGGTAGCACTGTTATCTTTTGACTTCAGTGACTGACTGTGACTTCTTTGTTTGTTTGGTTTCTGACAGAGTCGGAGCGAGCAGAAGGAAAGGAGGGGCTAGGGCAGACTGAGAGATTCCCGGGAGGAGAGGAGAGCGGTAGTGATGTAACCTGGGGAGAAACCCCAGGGAAAGCGGAGGAGCAGATTCAACACCCGTAAATGCAAATCTAGCCTCACTTACCCAATTATTTTCTGCGTCTGCTTCAGCATAGTACATTCTGTCCTTTGGGTGGTTGTATGTTGAGTGGTTCCGCTACTGAATTTAGCCAATAGCCACTCCCCGCCCCCTCACCACTGCCAGGCTGAGTTTCACTGGAACCACTTTGCAGTGTGGGGCTCCCAGCTTTTTTTGCTTCTTCTCCGATAATAGTTAAGAGATGAGGCACACCACCTTTTTAGTTCCTTTAACAAAACAAGATGTCAACTGAAGAGGTACAGGGCTAAAGCAGTATAACCACTTTGGATATAATTAAGTTAAGTGTAAACTCTGGAGAAGTTTTGTCGATTTAGAAAGTCTAAATCACCCGAGGAGTAGGTAGAGCACATTTTAAAATTTCCAAATGAAAGGGAGTTTTTAAATTAAGGTAATGGTGATGTTGAATGCTGAAAGGTATTGCTACATGCCAGTTAGTATTCTGAATGCTTTTCTATGTACACATTCATTCTCACCAACAACCCTAGGAAGTGGGCACATCGTGGCCAATTTATAGATGAGAAAGTTGATCATGATTTCCTCAGCTGCCCAAGTTTTTCTAACTAGTCAGTGGGAGAACCACAATTTGAACCCAGGCGGTGGGGTTCATAGCTTATGTGTTTGGCGGTATTATTCTACCCAACCTCTCAGTATGTAAACTCAAGTAGCCGTAGAGAGACGTCAGTTGATTTGCCAGCTACAGCCATGTGCTGGTTTCTGCCCGGCAGTTCCGTTTATTCCAGGCTGTCTACTTTTCCTTCACCATCTGCTCTTTTGCAAAATGCCTGTACTCAGAGGAGAGATGGACCCTCAGGCGCTAGACAGTTCTCTTCTTTCCAGGCTTCCAGGGTTTTTTATCGAAAGGGCTGCGTCCCACAAAAATAAAACACAAAATTTTAATCCTTCTTAGTTCAGGGAAGAACCTTCCAAAAGTGTTGCCTTTTCTTAACGTCTTTGTTTCCACTTGGGGTTTCCTGAAACTAGCTTGACCGCTGTGGCTCAGCCTCAGTTACTGTTGCAATAGTAGAGTCACAGTTGCAGGTCAGTACTAAAAGCACTACTTTCTGTGCTACTCTAGTTGACCAAAATAGATGCCCCTTTTGCTCAGTGGAAACTTTTATTCTGCAGTTTTTTGTCCCCTTTTACTTCATCATCCTGGAACACGTAGTGGAGCTTCTGTGGTGATCATTTCTTCCTGAGTTCTGCCTCCTTACTGTCTACTAATTTGTAGGAGGCTATTACAATAACAGTGTTTTGTCATCAGCCGTGTGTCCTTTTAAAAAAAGGTATCAGAGTGTTTTAATTACTATTTTTCTAGTCCCTCTTACTTTGTATGTTGTGTTTATGTTTTTCTCTAGGACAGTTTGTGACTAAATTGTTAGAAATTACTGAAATGAAACCCAACGACAACTTGCTGTAAGCAGCAGTATTAGAGTTTATGAGTTATGCTCATTGGCTACCTCCATAGTACTACTGAGAGAAATTAATTGGTGATAGCTTAAAAAATATCACTGATGGAGTATATAATTAAGATGTTTGCATTCTTTTTTTTTTTTAATAAATCTTTATTCAGATTATTACAATTGTTTCTCCTTTCCCCCACCATAGCTCCCCTCCACCCGGTTCCCACCCCACCTTCTGCCCTTACCTCCCCCCCACTGTCCTCATCCATAGGTGTACGATTTTTGTCCAGTCTCTTCCTGCACCCCCCTATACCCCTTTCCCCCTGAGAATTATCAGTCCACTCCCTTTCTATGCCCCTGATTCTATTATGTTCACCAGTTTATTATGTTCCTCAGGTTTTTAATTCACTTGATTTTTAGGTTCACTTGTTGATAGATATGTATTTGTTGTTCATAATTTTTATCTTTACTTTTTTCTTCTTCCTCTTCTTAAAGAATACCTTTCAGCATTTCATATAATCCTGGTTTGGTGGTGATGAACTCCTTTAGCTTTTTCTTATCTGTGAAGCTCTTTATCTGCCCTTCAATTCTGAATGATAGCTTTGCTGGGTAGAGTAATCTTGGTTGTAGGTTCTTGCTATTCATCACTTTGAAAATTTCTTGCCACTCCCGTCTGGCCTGCATAGTTTCTGTTGAGAAATCAGCTGACAATCGTATGGGTGCTCCCTTGTAGGTAATTAACTGTTTTTCTCTTGCTGCTTTTAATACTCTCTTTTTGTCTTTTGCTCTTGGCATTTTAATTATATTGTGTCTTGGTGTGGTCCTCTTTGGATTCCTTTTGTTTGGGGTTCTGTGCACTTCCTGGACCTGTAAGTCTATTTCTTTCACCAGGTGGGGGAAGTTTTCAGTCATTATTTCTTCAAATAGGTTTTCAGTATCTTGCTCTCTCTCTTCTTCTGGCACCCCCATAATTCTGATGTTGGTATGCTTGAAGTTGTCCCAGAGGCTTCTTACACTATCTTCAACTTTTTGGATTTTTTTTGCTTTTTGCTTTTCCGGTTGAGTGTTTTTTGCTTCTTTGTATTTCAATTCTTTGACTTGATTCTTGCGTTTCTCTAGTCTGTTGTTGGGTCTCTGTATAATATTTTTTATTTCAGTCAGTGTATGTTTAATTTCTAGTTGGTCCTTTTTCATATCTTCGAGGGTCTCATTATATTTATCGGCCTTTTCTAGGATATTCTTGAAAAGTCTTATAACTGTGGTTTTGAATTCTATATCCAGTCATTTGTTTTCCTCCATTTCTTTTGTTTGTGATCTGTTTCTTTGTTGCTGCATTTTCACTGCTTCCCTGAGTTGGTAGGGTAGCTTTGTGTGCTAGGTTTCCTATATGGCCCAGTGGTTTGGCCTCCCATCAACCTGAGGTGGACACTCTTGGTGCACCCCTTTGTGGGCTGTGTGTACAGCCTTGTTGTAGTTAAATCTTGATTGTTGTTGGTATCACTGGGAGGAGTTGACCTCCTGGCCAGTTGGCTGTGAGGATCAGCTGTGTCTACGCTGGGAGAAGTTCGGTGCTGGAGACAGCCTTATAGGATTAGACTTGCCAAACTGCAAAAGCCTCTGTGCTCAGCTTGGATGGGGTGGAGTCTCAGGGCGGAGTAGACAGTCTCGGCTTCCCGTCAGCCCTGCCCTTGCGCGTGCACGCGTGCCTCCAGACTTCTGGCTTCACCCGAGAGTCCAGATCCCCCCGCAAGAGGGTGGGTCCCCAGGGGCTCGCCTGGAACTGGGGTTCAGTGCAGTCAGAACTGGGGTTCAGTGCATTCAGGAGCTTCCGACTCCCTTCTGCTAGGGAAAGCCTATGGCAGTCTTTGTGCGCACTGGCGCGCGCATGCCTCCAGACCCCTGCCCGCCGGGGCTCCCTCCCCCCGCCCCCCCCATCTCCGAGTCTCTGAGTGCCTTTCTCTCTACCTGACAGTCCAGACTCCCCCTGTATGAGCCTGGATCCACGGGGTTTCGCCCGGAACTGGGGTTCAGTGCAGTCGGGGGCTTCCTTCCCCCTCCCGCCAGAGAAAGTCAGCCAGGCTCTCAGCCACCCTTCCTCTCTGCGCGCACAAAGACCCTTTGCCGTACCTCAACCCTTTGCCGTTCCTCCAATTTTCCAGGAGCTTTTCTCTTTCCTTCTAGTTGTAGAATTTCCACTCAGCCAGCTTTCCTGTGGTTCTGGATGGTGTCCATTCTGTCTTTTAGTTGTAGTTTTGAAATTGTTGTGCGAGGCAGCAGTTTAGGTGCTTACCTATGCCGCCATCTTGGTTTTCTCAAGATGTTTGCATTCTTACTGAACAAAACTGAAGGCATTAAGAGTTAGAGGCCTAACAGAAACTAAGTTCCCTACACTGACAGTTTTGAGAGTGTAGGTTTAAAAGAAAGCTGTGACGGCTCTCTCTCAACTTGGCAAAGGGCGACCATCTTGAGCCCCTCTCCTTCCCAGAATGAGATACTCCTGTTTGTAGGAAACATTTATTCAGCATTTGTGACCAGAGCATAATGAATAAAAAGATAAGTGAGACTTGGTTTTAAAGGCACCTCAAAGTTCTTGATTTTCCTAGCTGTCCAAGCTACAAAAGGGCCTTGTTAGAAGTCTGTCAGTGACAAGAGCAGATTTCTAAAATAGCAGAAAAAAGCGTTTCTGTAAACCAACATGTCTACCTTTTAAGTATTTTTATCTTGGGCATAATTTAATTCACACATTGGTTAAAGAAAAGGTATTTGACTAATTTGCGAACCAGGTGGTTGTTTTGAGGAGTGGAGTAAAACATCCCCCTAAAATACTCTGAACAAAAGGGTAATTTACTTGATAAATTATTGAGCTTCTCATAATATTTTATTTAATTTAATCCAAAGTTATAATTATATTTAAGTCTATGCTTTTTAATTGATTACAATTAAAAAAAATGTCGTCCCCCCCCCCCCCCCCCCGGATTAAAAGTTGGATATGATTTACTAAGTGAAGGGTATTTTTTTTTTTTTTTTTTTTTTGCCTATACTGTTTGTTCATGAGAATGGGAAGGGTGTTGTTCTTTAAGTTTTGTAGAATAAAATATATTTCAGAATTCCCTTAAATCAGCCCTCCGTGTATCAGACATCTTTTCATTAATCCCACCTGAAGGGACCATGTCTCTCTTAATTCCCCAGACTTCAATGAAACTACTTTATCTTAAGCGTCTAGAACTAAAACTTAAGTGGCAGATTATTCTAACAGAAAAGCTAAAAACAACCCCCCTCTCCCCCCCCTTCCCCCCCCCCCCCCCCCCGCACTAAGCAAACAGTAGCCCCAGACTTCGCAAAGCAGTTTAACTGTGATGCTGTTTTCTGCAGCTGGACTACAGGCAACGGCAAAGCATTCTGGGTTCCCTGTGAGGATGGATAACGCTGTGCCGATTGTCCCCCAGGCGCCAGCGGCTCAGCCACTGCAGATCCCGTCGGGCGTGCTCACGCAGGTAAGAGCCAGAGCCGCGTGCACCTGTGTCGCTGAAGCACTCTTGAGAATCAGGTATTTTGCCCTAGAAAACGGTGTTTGTTTTGATTGTAAGATCTTTCTTGGCCATGATTCAGTGGACTTAAAGCGAAACATCTACAATGGAACAGTGTCCTCATCCCACCTCTGCCACCGTCTGCCTTAGACTTGCAGGGGCAAATGGCCAGACTTGGAGAAATTGTCTTTTGAGTAAATATACTCTCATTCTGTGAGATGAAGTTAATTTCTTATGTGGGCGCTTTTAGAGGTCAGTACACGTGTAACAGCAGTGTGAGTCTAAAAATGAAAGGCTCCCCTTTTGCTCCCTAGTGGCCTGTTCGGGTCCCTCTTTCAGAATTCCCCACCGTTGAGAGGCTGGATATAGGAGACGCCTCTTCAGGCATCACATGCCTTTGTTCCCTGTGCCTCACTGGCCTGTAGAGAGCTTGGAGTCTTTAGACCTACCCCGGAACTCACAACTAGGAGGTCAAGAAAATCTTAGCGTATTCTTACAAGCGACAGTAGTGTCTACCTTTTCCATTCTGTGTGTAAATGTTTATGGCCCATGACACATGGGCAGTTCTGAAATCCCAGCCCCCTAATTTGTGAGCAGGACTTCTTAACACCCACCTTTGGAACTGAGTTTTGTAGACCTGACCCTCTGAATCTGGCCCAAGAAGGATGCCTATACATTTTTTTGCTTTAGGCCATTGACCTTTGACCCAGTGGGCCCCTGCTGTGCAGAGTTGAAGGGGAAAGTTGTGTTTGGTATATGCGTTCCAGGTGATAGGAAATGAATTACTGCTTATTCTTGGTAATAACTTGGGGGGAATGAGAGCCCTTCTGAATCCAGATAACCTGCCTCCGTGTTTGTTTCACTCACCTGCCTAATCTACGTTTCAGGGAAGCTGTACACCACTAATGGTAGCAACTCTCCACCCTCAAGTAGCCACCATCACACCGCAGTATGCGGTGCCCTTTACCCTGAGCTGCGCAGCCGGCCGGCCGGCGCTGGTTGAACAGACCGCTGCTGTACTGGTAATTCCCTCACTTGTTACTAACGGAGTTTTTGTTTTTTTTCCTTTGGTTTCTTTCTTTTTTATTTTTTCGTTTCCATTCTGTTTTCTCATTTTTCAAAAACATTTTCAACTTGGTCTTTGCAGAGGGCATGGAAGCATGTGCCATCTTGTGGCTGTGTTCTTGCTGCATCTTTAATGTCTCATTGTTTTCCTCCCCAACACTTGCTGAGATGCTGTTTGACTTTGGGGTGCCGCGTGGCTCTGTCAGGAGCCAGGCCCTGACTCTTTGCCAGCCTAGTGCGGGCAAAGCTCTTGGTATAGCTCAGAAGCGCCCCAGCACCCTCTATCTTCTGCCCAGTCCTTGACTTCTGCTCCTTGAGAAGAAATGGCCATTAGTATGGCTCTGCTTGCAGGCACCCAGGTGGCCAAAATCTGAACTGCTTGCAAGTTAGCATCCTTCTTTATTTGCTGTTTTAAGCTTCTAAAACTTTGTGCTGTAGACATGTTTAAGATGCTCTCAGTTTATTGCTTCATCTGTTGCTATTAACTTTCCTCTGTGGGCCATGAAGATAGCTCTTTTTGTCACTCATGATCAGTGGCAGCTTATATCTTCCATTGAAAGACATTGCCTTAGAATCACTGCAGGTCCTATTTGTCGATTGAAATTAAAGGTGAATTCATTTTTAGGGGTTTATGGATAAATTAGTTTACAAATAAGTCTTTATACAAAGGTGAAAATTTGGATCGAAAATTTTATGCAGATACAAGATTGGTTCCTAAGAATTCTGAGGAAAACTTATTAAATACAGCTGTGAATGTAGTAGTATGGAGCTTAGAGAAAGAACATACAAACAGGACTTTGAGGCGTATTTCAGGATTTGTAACTTTAAGAGGGATTTTTTGATGTGTTGTTTGGGAGAGTTAGAATTACTTATTGGATGTCCATCATTTTATTACTTTGAAATTTAAAAGCGGACAAGCACTTAAAACCTAGCTGACACCAGGAGTCCTGATACTTCCGCAGCCCTTCAGAGAGGCTGTCCAGTTCTCTTGTTTCTCAAGGACTCGTCTGAGTGAAAG
The DNA here is from genome assembly GCA_026230045.1 of Corynorhinus townsendii. Taxonomy (NCBI): domain Eukaryota; kingdom Metazoa; phylum Chordata; class Mammalia; order Chiroptera; family Vespertilionidae; genus Corynorhinus; species Corynorhinus townsendii. Next base: position 8,462,621 of record JAPDVU010000013.1, read on the forward strand.
CACTTCCAAAAACATACTTTGGTTGTTGGAATTCGTTTGGTTTTCAGTTTAAAAAGCCCTTTCTCGCCTCCAGATTAATTATATCGTAAGCATAACACCCGAGTGTAAGGAAGCCAGATATATTTCCAGCTGGACTGATCCGAGCCACTGGTCTTGATTGCTCACCTCTAGTGTCGAGGTTGGGATGTGGTTGACACTTCTCCTCTACCGCTTCGCTTAAGTTTGCACTGGCCGTTTGCTAAGCTGCGCATATTTTTGTTCTTCTTCTGTCAACACAGTTTCGTCGCTTGGAACGCCAGATTTCTGCCTCGCGTTGGAATGTTATTTCTTGCTTTGTATTAAACTATATGCTTTGTCTTGTGCAGGTGTTGGCTTATGGAAAGACGCATGGTGTGACTTAACATACTTCTCTTATTTTTTTTGTTTTGTTTTAAATTCTGCTTATGGTAGCAGACATGTTTGCAGTTTGTCTGCTTTGAAGGCTTCTTGTTTGGAACCAGTATTTGTAACAAGTGGATCTGTTACTTGCAGAAATATTTTTAAAACAGTGTCTGATGGCTTTGCAGTTTGAAATGCAAGAAACAGAACCATATGTACCTAAGCACTATAGGTGATTGTACTGTAGACTTCAGGTTTAAAAAGGAAACTTTCAAATCTGTTTGTATTTTTTTTTAGAAAATGCCAGAATTCCTGTAAGAAGTACAGTCGACATATCCGTTGCTGTCTATTTCAAGTGACATGGCTTGTGAAAAACTAGAAATGATATATTTTCTTGTAGTGATTAGTTTTATGTTGAAATTTCATGTTTCTACAAATGATACATAAAACAATATGTTTTAGGTAACTATAAAACAAAACATGGTGCTCTCTGCATCTGTTTCATAAATATTTTACTTACTGCCTTATTTTAAAATTCTACTAAATGGCCATAAATGATGGAGTAAGCTTTCTCTTGCTGGCACCAGCTTGATGGCCACAGGATTTTGGCCTTCGGTCATCCACATCTGGCTCCATTTTCCAAGTACTACCTTTTTAAAAAGCAACACTTCTCCTCCTTGTTTTATGGGTTTGATGGACCTGAATTCTTATCTGATTGGCGCGCAAAATTTAAATTCCTATTTTGAATCTCAAGGGAGCTGTCTTAACACTTTCTAGGGATATTCTTTAAATCTCTGCACAAATGGTACTCCAGCACGGAACCAGAGTTGACCTCTGAACTTCCAGACTCCTTTGCTCTAGAGTGTACGAGTCTCTTAGCCAGGGGCCTGGTCAGGTTGCGGAGGTGGCCGAGAGAAAGCAGCGTGTTTGTTCTCTTTCCCTAAACGTAAGACGTGTAACCTTGAGCCCCTCTGATCTTTCTTTTTGAATCTCTGCAAGTTAATAATCTACAAGCGACTTCTTTTAAGATGTGAATTTTTCTTTCATCTAAAAAAAAAAAAAAAACCACAAAGAAAAAGCCAAGAATGAGTCCAGTCTGGATCTTTCTATGTGTTTCCTTGCAGCAGGCTTGGCCCGGAGGAACCCAACAGATTCTCCTGCCTTCAACTTGGCAACAGTTGCCTGGGGTAGCTCTGCACAACTCTGTCCAGCCCACGGCAGTGATCCCAGAAGCCATGGGTGGAGGCCAGCAGCTCGCAGACTGGAGGCAAGTGCCCTGCGTTCCTCCCTGGGAGATGCGCAAGGGCAGGTCCCCCGGGGCAGGGGCACCTGGTGATGGGGGAGACTGGGAAGAAAAGAAAGGAGAGATTTATCTCCGTTTGAAATCCTTCAAGAAGAGGACCCCTATCAGGCGAGGAGGTGGTGTTTTAAGCAGACTTTGAATACAGGAAAATAATGGGTGCTAAGCTCAGGAATCATGTTCTTCAGATTTAAAGGAAGTCTGAAGCAATTAGGAACCCTACAGTGAAAACCTACAGCCTTGTGGTCCACGTGTTGCGTGGCCAATCAGATGCAGCTCCTTTGGGTCGTCTGAGTGGCTGCTCATAGCTCTTTGGCCCTGGTCTGCCAGGGTTTGGGGCATTCACTCTTCTCCATCTCTGCCTGTGGCTGCAGGAGTGCCCACTCGCATGGCAGCCAGTACAGCACTGTCATGCAGCCGCCGTCCTTGCTCACCAGCCACGTGACCCTGGCCACTGCGCAGCCCCTGAATGTTGGTGTTGCCCATGTCGTCCGACAACAGCAGTCCAGCTCCCTGCCTTCAAAGAAGAACAAGCAGTCGGCTCCAGGCCCCTCTAAGTAAGTCTCCTGGGAGCGGGGAGTTCAGCAGGGCCCGTTGGGGAGCTGTGTTGCCCCTCACGGAGCACGTGGTGTGTGCCCACCTTGGAACGAGGCAGCGAGTGCTGCCAGGCCGAGGAGGAGCTACCCTCTCCTTTGGGCATGCGTACCAGGTGGTCCTGGCTGTGCTGATCCCTTCTCTCTGCTGCCACCTGGGACCCTGGCCTTCTTTGGGCTGCAGTTTGATTTTCTTCTGCTCACTGTACAGACTGAACGTTAAGCTGGGGGAAAGCGCATATGAAAATAAGATTTATGTTGTATTTTGGTGTGCTGGGCCCTGGAAACCCTGGCTAGAGTGGCTGGTTTATTTTTTATTGGAACTTTCATAGTTAGGTGTATTGGCTTCATGATTAGGTAGAAAGAGCAAATTGGAGAGAGTTTTGGGGAAAAGATGTACACAGCTGGGAGGCCAGGAACTGAATGGTCTTTCTTCCGACCTTGCCTGCAGGTCTTCTCTGGATGTTCTGCCTTCTCAAGTCTATTCCTTGGTTGGGAGCAGTCCCCTCCGAACCACATCTTCCTATAACTCCCTCGTCCCCGTCCAAGATCAGCATCAGCCAATCATCATTCCAGACACTCCCAGCCCTCCTGTGAGTGTCATCACTATCCGCAGTGACACCGACGAGGAAGAGGACAACAAATACAAGCCCAATAGGTAAGACGGGTGAATGGGGGCTGCTACCCTTGGCCGTAAACTGTTGGCTTCAAGCAAGTGGGAATGGGGATGGCTGAGGCAACATGAATCGTTGTTAGAGGCGTGTACTCTGGATTCATTCTGTCCTGGGTCTGAATCCTGTCTGATCACTGCGTGCCCTTGGTCAAGTTTCTTCATTTTCCTATGCCTCAGTTTCCTCATCTTCAAAATCAGAATGACACTAGCTACTTGGTAGAAGTGTTCTGAGTACTCAGTGAGATGTATGTAGAGTGTAAGAACAGTCCCTCAGAAGTTTGCTGCTGCTATTACTATCACTATTGTCACGGCATCAGCACCATTGTCACCCGGGGAGGACCAGAGACCATCAAAGAAACATTGCTAGAAGGAGGTTGATTCTCACGTATTTTCTTCTCCTCAGCTCTGGCCTGAAGGCAAGGTCCAATGTCATCAGCTACGTCACTGTCAACGACTCTCCCGACTCTGACTCTTCCCTGAGCAGCCCGTATTCCACCGAGAACCTGAGCGCTCTCCGGGGCAATAGCGGGCCCCTTCTGGAGGGGCCGGGCAGAGGCGTGGGCGACGGCCCTGGCACCCGCACCATCATTGTGCCTCCGCTGAAGACTCAGCTTGGTGACTGCACTGTAGCAACCCAGGCCTCCGGTGAGTGTCTCCAGCTGGAGCTGAATTCTCCTTTGATGTATGTAGTCTTAACATTTTATATATATATATATATATATATATATATATATATATATATATATATATGTTGATTTCAGAGAGAGAGAGGGAGAGATAGAAACACCAATGATGAAAGAGAATCACTGATTGGCTAACTCCTGCATGCTCCCCACTGGGGATCAAGCCTGCAACCCGGGCATGTGCCCCTGATAGGAATCGAACCTGGAACCTTTCAGTTCTCAGGCTGACGCTCTATCCACTGAGCCAAACTGGCCAGGGTATCCTTAACATTTTGCTATGCTGATGGTGGAGACTGTGGCATAGATCTTCTGAAAGATTACTTAATTCAGAAACTAGCTCCTTGTGTTGTGAAATTAATTTTGGCCGTCAGTTTATCTTCCTGTGTTTATTTTGCTTGGATTAATATAAAAACGAGTTTGTAGTCTCACAAATACACTCACTGTTGATGAGAGAAAGTTGACAAGACATACGTTATGTGGCAGGGAGAATTAGCAATGTTTTTTTTTTTGTTGTTTTGCTATAGGCGATTTTCTTGTGACGATCCAGGAGTGGACAGGAACTGGTAATATTAAAAATGACTGCAAAAGTGTTTTTGGAAAACAATATGGACGTTAGTCCTTTTCTCTGCCGATGTCATAGCCGCGGTCCGTTTGTGGGCTTTATTATCGGCCTGATCCCTCCATCCTTTTAGACGCTGGGCGTAGGCTTCTTAGTTCAGTCATTGGGTAATGCTCACTGCAGTACCAAGCCCCAGGGTTCCCTGGCTCAACACACTGAGGTTTCCCTCTCCCTCACATGACTTCCCATGCAAGTGTTTCTGGTTGGCAGGCCTGCGGTGAGTTAAGGACCAGAGCTTGGCCTCCTCAGCATCCAGCCAGAAAGAGGAAGAGAGTTTGGGGAAGGCACACACATTTGTTAACCTCTTTAGCCGCCCCACCCAGAGCAAGGGTGCCAGGGTACGTAGTCCTTGACTAGGCAGCTGTTTTCCAGCGGAAACTTACACCTGAAGGAGGGGAGCGTGCGTTTCTGGTGTCAGTCTAGCTCTCTGTGCCGCACTCGTGTGCACTCGTGTTTTACAGTGAACTATGTTGCTGCCTCTAATCTGAGGGCGTCGTGTTAGGTGTAGACCGCTGTCCACTGCGGACAAGGCAGACCTGCCCGATGCCAGGCCCCTGAGCGATGCCAGGCCCCTGAGCGAGAAGATTAGAAGCTCTGGTCACGGTTGGGTGCCAAGAATGTAGGCTGCTCCACAGCCACTGAATCACTGCTCCAGCCTCCTAGTGGTGGGCAGGAGGACGCAAAGTGCTGGAAGTTGAACTTGCTTATTCAGCTGCCCTGCAGTTTCTTAGACTTTGAAGACAGTGAGTGCCCATAAGCTATAACCTTGCCTTCCTTTCAACCCTGTTAATATGCAGCTGTCCTGACTATTACCAGTGTCTTACTCAGCTTCACGTCGTTTTACACTTGTTTACTCCCTTCCTCCATAAAGCCAGGCTCCTTGGGACAGGAACACCGCCTTGCTTGTATTTCAGTTAATACGTGACACCTCAGGAGACTGGAGAATATCGAGGGAAGTGAACATGGTGAGGATCCTTCATGAGCTTTGGAGCAAGGCAGAAAGGAAAGGGAAATACAGTGTGTGTTCCGGAGCCATGGAATCAGGAACTAGGATACACCTGACACCTTCACTCCTGCAAGCCTCAGGCTAACGTGGACTGCTTATGCTGTGTGATGCCCTCTGAGGCTCCGCCTGTGATTCTGAGCCATGTCTCCTCGTCCCTAACGAAGGCCTGCCCTCTCTTAGGTCTCCTGAGCACTAAGACCAAGCCCGTGGCCTCGGTGAGCGGGCAGTCCTCTGGATGCTGTATCACCCCCACCGGGTACCGAGCGCAGCGCGGGGGGACCAGCGCGGCACAGCCACTCAACCTCAGCCAGGTAAGCGCCAGGGGCTGCTGGCTTCTGTTGGGGCCCTCCCCCCCGTTGTTAACTCTCTGGAGAACCCCACTTCTGGCTGGACTGCTGAATAAAGCCCAATGAAGCTCCTTTTGTGTCAAACAGTGTGGTGTTCTGTGGCCCGTGTCAGATCCGCACATGCTACATATCTGTGCATCTGCGTGTAAGTGTGTGCAGGATGCACATCCCAGGGTTTCCATCAGACTGTCCTGTCTATCCTGGGAGATTAGAGAAATGTCTGGAATGCAGAAGGAGCCTAAGGCGCTTTAGTCCGTGTCTGGTTCTGCACCACCACATGCTTTGAGACCAGATTCTCTTGCTTCATCCCAGATCATAAATAACATGAGCCTCACACTGCTTGAGGCAAGAGACAGGGAAAAGCTTTCTGGCCACCTTATCACCGGTTCTAGTCCTACATATTGTGTGAGTCCGGGATTTGGGGCCTTATCCTCCCATCCGATCCTCTGCTAGGGTACAGGGGGTCTCTATTCTACCCACAGTCACTCTTCCTCAGCTCAAATTCTGGTGCCTGTGTGATGTCTCCTAGTAGTGAGAAAGTGTACATATGAGGATGTAACTGCGTGTGCGTGTGTGTGTGTGTGTATGCATGTGTGAGAGAGCGCGCACACATGCAAGTGCAACTGTAAATTCGAGTTAGTGCATGTGTTTTAGGCGCCACAATTCACGAGGGAGATGAAGAACTTAGAGGAGAACGAAAGAAAGCATTGCCAAGACAGAAAGGTTAGGAAAAATGCACTCACTGACGCCAGACTAGGGTGATTGAGCCACCAGTTACTGACTTGCAGGAGTGGGTAGCCCTCCGAACTCCTGACCCCCTTCCTGTCATGCTTCAGAGCAAGGCGCTGCCATCTGGGCTGGGCTAGGAGGTGCTGCCAGGAGGCAGAGGGCTGGACGGCTGCCTCCTGACAGCACGGCCGTCTGGGAGGTCAGCGCCCTGGCAGCCCAGCGGCAGCGGAAGTTAGAACCTCAGCTCTCAGCTGGGCCTTCGGTGCCCTGAACCAGAGTGACTGCGAGATGCCTTACTCCCTTCTTCCTCCTTCCAGAACCAGCAGTCATCGTCAGCTCCAACCTCGCAGGAGAGAAGCAGCAACCCTGCCCCCCGCAGACAGCAGGCGTTTGTGGCCCCGCTCTCCCAAGCCCCCTACGCCTTCCAGCATGGCAGCCCGATACACTCGACGGGGCACCCACACCTGGCCCCAGCCCCTGCTCACTTGCCAAGCCAGCCTCACCTGTATACGTACGCTGCCCCCACCTCTGCTGCTGCACTGGGCTCTACCAGCTCCATTGCTCATCTCTTCTCCCCCCAGGGCTCCTCCAGGCACGCTGCAGCCTATACCACCCACCCCAGCACTCTGGTGCACCAGGTCCCTGTCAGTGTGGGGCCCAGCCTCCTCACCTCTGCCAGTGTGGCCCCTGCTCAGTACCAACACCAGTTTGCCACCCAGTCCTACATTGGCTCGTCCCGAGGCTCAACAATTTACACTGGATACCCACTGAGTCCTACCAAGATCAGCCAGTATTCCTACTTGTAGTTGGTGAGCGTGAGGGAGGAGGGGCCGTGGCTGCCCTCTCTGTCCCCGAGTTCTGCAGGATGGGCTGTGCTCAGCTCCTCCCCTACTCTCTCCTCAAACTCCTTAGCCAGCCCCTCGCTCTGCAGGGCCCACTGACAGAAGGTTTTTCTCTGGGGAACCTGTCTCAGTGTTGACTGCATTGTTGTAGTCTCCCGAGTCCGCCTGTTTTTAATTCCTTATTTTCGCGACAGCATTCTGGTATTTGGAAGATTCAGATGCCCATCTTCTGCAGTGACCAAGCGAGAGAGGTCATTCTGAAGTCACCCTTTGAAAAAATATTTTCTCTCGGACTATGTTCCTATAAATGCTTTTAAAAACAAGTGAAGCCCCTCTTTATTTAACTTTGTTTTATTGTAGTCACTGGTCAGAGGAAAAATGCCGATAGAAGGACTTGGAGTCTGTTAGTGAGAGAAAAAAAATCATTGCTTTTTGCTTGTTTAAAAACCAAGACTTAATTGCCTATTTTAAGAGTAGCTTTCACAAGTCCTTATTTTTCTGTCAGGCACTTCTCAGAATTTTACATTTGTCTGTGAGATATTTAAACTCACAGTGCTTTAGTCTTGTTTTCATGTCACATTATACGTAATGGGCAGCTGTTATTTCTGCATAACTGGTTGTGTACTGCTCTGAGTTACTAATGGGATTCTCTCATTGCTCTGCGTTTATCACAACGCAGTGTTCAAAAGGCCGCTCACGGGCTGGGAACAGCGCGAGAATCCACGCCTGCCATGAATTAGTTTTTAAAATACCCTCTGATTCAGCTCACATTTTATTATGGAAAAGCCATTGAGGTGGTTTGCTATTGTATGGTGGTGGTGGTTTTATTATATGCAAAATCTCTTTGTAGTATGCGCTACTGGCATTGATGAGCTTCGCCTAAAGATTAGTAAGTACTTTCAATAACCCACCTCTCCCCTCCCCTCACCTCTCCCTTCTGTTCTCTGTGATTGATTTGGGGAGAAAGCGAAAGAATCTGAGACCAGATGAGAACATTGTGTATAGCTTTTATACTTTAGACTAGCTTCCTTTGTATGCCAGCAGCAGACTGAATGCTCTCTTATTAAGACTCATACAATAAGTGCATGTAGGAATTGCAAAAAATATTTTAAAAATTTATTACTGAATTTAAAAATATTTTAGAAGTTTTGTAATGGTGGTGTTTTAATATTTTGCATAATTAAATATGTACATATTGATTAGAAAAATATAATAAGCAATTTTTCCTGCTCTCCCAAGATGTTATTTGTAATCAGATGTGTAGTGATTACACTTGAATTGTGTATTTCGTGTGTACCTGATCCTCCAGTGTTACCCGGGAGATGGAATTGGTGTCTCCATTGTATTTAAACCAAAATGAACTGATCCTTGTTGGAATGTATGTGAACTAATTTGGATTCTATTAGAGCATATTACTGTAGTGCTGAAAGCGCAGGGCATAGCCTGCCAGGAGAGGAGACTGTTGGAATTGTTTTTGCACAGGTGTGTCTGGTGAGGACTTGTTCAGTGTGTGTCCCTCCCTCCCCTTTCTCCCCCTCCCCTATTGTAGTGCCTTATATGATAATGTAGTGGTTCTAGAGTTTACAGTGAGCTTGCCTTAGGATGGACCAGCAAGCCCCCGTGGACCCTAAGCTGTTCACTGGGTTTATCAGAACAGGACTAGTAGCTGTGCTGTGTACATGCATTGTTCTCAGTTTCCCTGCCGACACGGAAACATTCAGATAGCAGCTTCCCTCCTCTCCCGCCGCCTCTGCCCCCTTTCCATTCCGGCGCCTCAGCCTCGCTCTCACAGAAGCCTGCCCCCACGTGGCTCTCCCACTGCGTGGCCACCTGCTCCTGTGAGCATTCAGGAAGCAGGTGAGAGGAGTCCAGCCAGTATTTCATATGCATTGTTTCTTCTTTCCAAAAAGGATGTGCAATCACTTCGAGAATGAGAACTGTGGTAGTCCTTCCTGCAGATAGCTGACATTCCTAGTAAAATATTTGCTTGTTGAAAAAAATATCTAACAGATGTGTTTATACCAAAGAGCCTGTTGTGTTGCTCACCGTGTCCCCGTGCTACGAAGAGTCTTGTGATGCCGCTGGTGGCAGCGAAGAATATTCGGAAAGTACCAAAGCCATTGGGCTTTTGAGGTTCCTTTTCACCAACTTGTATATTCTCGGGGCCCTTCCAACTGTGAAACTGCCCTTGTCCTCTCAGCTCCTGCACGGATCTGGGTCAAGTGGAGGGAACTGCGGATGGGGATGTTCCTGCCCATAGAGGTTGTGGGGAAGAAGGGTAACCCTAAGGCACAGAAGTGTTCCATCTGAATTGAAAATGACAGTTGAGGGGTACGTCTAGGACGGGTTCTTTGTGGAGATGGCGTAGGGAGGTGCAGGATGGAGACGGGGGATTTCATGGAGCCCGGGCAGCCAGCCCTGCTCGGGGTCCAACACCGAGGAGCTGTCAAGGTGTTTGGAGCGTCTTCTTTGTGAGGAGTCTGGGCTTCCGGGAGGGGCAGTCAGGACAGCCTGCCGGGAAGGTGTCGGCGCTTTCTGTGTGTTTTAATGATCTCGAGGTGTGTGTTCAGCTCTCTACTGGTCAAGATACCCAAGCAGTTAGTATCGTTTCTGTCACTAGTGCGTTCAGTGTTCTGGTCGGAGTGTGTGGTCTCTGTGTCTCCTTTGTGCCAAGCCCATTCGGAGTTTCTTGCTTCAAAGGCAGAGCTAGTTTCTAATGGGAACTTCTTTGTGTTCCTTTTCTTTACAAGGGATAGGAATTGTTTTTGTAAGAAACAAGATGCAGGAAAAACCACCACAAAGCACTCCACTCCTGCCCCCAGTCCCGTAGGTAGATACCCTTTAAAGATGCGGGAAAAGACGATGCCAAGATTTGTGTTGTTACCTTAATCACCTTACTCGCATTGTGCGGCTTTAGGGATTTTGGAGCTTTTCAGCCAGTCTATCAATTGGCATTTCAGATTCACCCAGGTAAAACCCCCCCGTGTCTGCTGAAGCTCTGTGTGCTCCGTGTGGCTTTCGATCCTGTCCCTGGGGCCTGAGCAGCTGGCGTGCGACCCAGTGGCCTGGCCTCCGACCAGGTTAAGGCTTTAGGCCCTCTCAGGAGTGCACTTCCAGCTTCTCCCCTTCCGGTTGAGAGAGCATTGGGGAAGGGTTATTTAAATGCAGCCACTCTAGGCTCCTCAGGACACCTGATCACTCCAGAGTTCTTAATAGCTCCCAGGTGGTGATCCTGTGGTCAGTGCTCAGCCCCCAGCCTCCGGAGTAAGCACTCCACATCAGATGGTCTGCATCCACCATCCTCCAGGAGCGGGGGTAAGCCTGAGGGCCCACAGCCAGGCAAGTACAGTCAGGGGCGTTTTATTCAGCATTATTATGCAAAAACCCACTGGTTAGCGTGGTTTGTTTTAAGTTAGGAAATGAACTAGCCTCCCAGTGACAGGAATGGCCCGAGCCTGCTTCCTATTTTGATTTTGTTTTTAACTGATGGATGGTGCAGCATGTCTTCATGGTTGTTTGTTGCGAAACTTTATATAATGTGTGGTTTTGATTCAGCTTGACAAATAATCTCACTACATGTAGCAGTACATTCTATGTGCATTCAATGTAATGTTAGTATTTCTGCTTTGGATCCTCGATATTGCAATGGAATCCCAACTTCGTTCCGTGTATTTGATACGCTAGTTACTGTGTGTGACTTAAACTTCTGTTGCTTCCTCCCTTTTCTGGTCGTGCTCTCCCTTTGACAACGAGCCTCTAGAAGCAGTTTCTGAGAATTACTGAGCTATGTTTGTAATGCAGATGTATTTAGGGAGTATGTAAAATAATCATTTTAACAAAATAAATAGATATTTAAAATTTAATACTAACTATGGGAAAAGGGTCCATTGTGTAAAACATAGTTTATCTTTGGATTCAATGTTTGTCTTTGGTTTTACAAAGTAGCGTGTATTTTCAGTATTTTCTACATAATATGGTAAAATGTAGAGCAATTGCCATGCATCAATAAAATGGGTAAATTTTCTGATTCATGTGGCTTTTTCACTTTTGTTATAGGGATACAAAGGAAGTCACCAAATGGCATCTTTGGATACCTAAATACACCTGAAAATCAGTAGACACATTATGTATTAGAGACAAATTCATCTTTCATACAGACCTCCACAGCGGAAATGAGTGGGCCTTGGGAGGGGACATTTCCCAAGAATGGAGGGCCCTAACTGGAGATCTGGCCCTTTCAGAGAGGCAGAAACCTCTGACACAGGCTAATTAAACGTCGTTTCCCAGCGAGTTCCGCCTGACACTTAACACAGCAGAGTGAAAATACCAGTAAGAATCACAACCAGAGCGCTCTTTCCCCTCCATGCAGCTGGTGGGAAGCCAGGTCCTTGTCGTCAGAGTTCTCTTCATCCTAAAGGGAGTGAAATTCCTCCGGATCAAGAATTAGAGGTTTGCCTGGATTGATCACTGCAGGTCTCTGAGTAAATTCTACATTCACGGGTTTCAGGCCCAGTCAATCCTCCAGTGGCCATTAATTCATTTGGGGCTCCTGAAGTCATAGTGGGGATCTAGAAATGAGGCACATTCAGAAACACCCTTTTGGACCGTAACCAGGAGAAATAAATGATAAGTAGCCCTCTCCCATAAGTAGGGAAGTCATGATACATTTATATTGGTTTAGACTGCATATACATATTTTTCAGATTTTTCCTTGAATAAATGAATGTAAAGTTAGTGTGAACTTGCTGCACACTCCCCAGTTAAGAGAATATACCTTGAAGCATTCAGGCCAAGGAAAGCCATCTGCAAAGGCTCTGCTGTCAATCATGCTTCCAGTTAAGAATTTACCGACTTCTCAATGACCTGTTTGTTTTGTTTTCAAATTGTTTTTTTTATCTGTATGTTCTCGTCTTTAGGCTAAATAAGAGAGGCTGGCATAGCCCCATAAGTAATTGGGTAGTCTGTGGGGAAATCGGCAGTTTAATGATGAAAACACCTATAAATTCAGTCTGCTTGGCTTGCTGTGGAAAATTCCACAAGAAGTTGAAGTAGAAGCCTTGGTTTCCCTGTTAATCCTGAGACGATACCTGGTGTTCAGCACTAGGTGGCGCCAACGAGCTATGGAAGACCATGATACAGAAGACCACTGTAGCCCATTTCCCCATCTCTTCCCCCTCAAACCTCCTCTCCCGCTTCCAGCTTCCACTGACCGAGGCAGAAAACAGCCCATGCTGGGTTTTTTTGTTTTGTTGTGTTCTGTTTGCTGGGAAGAGATTAATGAAGGGTATTTCTTATGTCAGCGCTGGAGGCCTCTTGAAACATGGGAATAGAGTTTGCCGAGTTTTCTCCGGGGCCTCCCCAGCGCCCCCTTCTCCTGGGTGACTGCCCAAAGGCTGTGCCCCAGGTTTTCGTCTCCTCCTCTCCCGGGGAGCCTACAGCCTAGGCGGGAGGTGGTTAAGGCTTCTGGCTGCTCTGCAGTGGGGCCATCTGTGTTTGATCAGCCCCGGCAGAAAGGAGGGGGCGAGGGGGCGGGGCCCGTAAAGGCCTGAAAGCATTCCAGAGTAGTGAGAGAGACCCAGAGATCCAGAAGGAGAAGGCCCGCCCCCATCCCGCCTGCCGGGCTCACCCGCGGCTCCCGGGGCAGAGGCGCCTGCACACGGCTGCCTGTGCACTCCTGCCCTGGCCCCCTCTCCCGCTGCCATGGGACCCTGCGCTCCTCTCCTCCTCCTGCTCCTTCTGTTGTGGTCGGGGCCCCTCAGGGGACAGCAGCAGCACCTGGTGGAGTACATGGAACGCCGGCTAGTCGCCCTAGAGGTGAGTGACTCCTCTCCCAGCCCAGCCTGGCAGGGTGGCACATTTTTCGTTGGTGCACCCAGTGCCTGAGGCATCGAGGGATGACAAGACGGGGCTCTGTAAGAACCTACAGGAAACTCCATCTTTTCATAAGATTCTCAAATTTAAGTCCTCTTCCCCACATACACAGAGCGATTCAGACCTTTGCATCTTACCCCTGGGGTCCGATAGACTAGAGGGAAGAATGCAAACTAGAGCTGGGACTGTGGGGACGCATCTCAGGACCAGCGGATGCTTCTGTTCAAGTTGGAAGCTCCCAGAGAACTCTCCCTCTTTCACACGTTGAAGTCTGGAGCCTCTTAATCCCAGGAGAACTGTGTCTCGGAGCAGAGTGCCCTCCCCGCCATGCACTTAGACGGCCTGGAGGCTGGTGGCTCAGGGGCCCGGCTGGCAGAGAAGGGAGGCGGGAGGGCGTGCTGCGGTGGCAGGGGCCTAGGTGAGCCTGAGAATTACTGAGTTATTGAGCGTCTCTGAACATCTGGTTTCCTTTCTGTGGAGGTTGAAGGGGATGTTGCTGCCCTGCTGAGTCTGTGCTCTTCCCCATTCCTGACTCCCTGGTTGGGCCTCTCCCTGCCTGGGAGTCTAACCCTGCAGCCTTTCCTTCTTCCCCCCTCCCTCCCCCCCTCCCCCCCCCCCATCCCTTCAGGAACGGCTGGCCCAGTGCCAGGACCAGAGCAGCCGGCACGCTGCTGAGCTGCGGGACTTCAAGAACAAGATGCTGCCGCTGCTGGAGGTGGCTGAGAAGGAGCGGGAGGCCCTGCGGACGGAGGCGGACACCATTGCGGGGAGAGTGGACCGTCTGGAGCGGGAGGTGGACTATCTGGAGACCCAGAACCCAGCTCTGCCCTGTGAAGAGGTTAATGAGAAGGCACCCGGAGGCCCTGGGGCCAAAGGCAAGGGCAGAAGAAATGAGAAGTACGACATGGTGACAGGTGAGCAATCTGGAGGCAGACCCCTGGCTTGGAGAACCTGTGTCCTGGTCCTCGGCCCACACGGAGGAACCCAAGCCTGCGCGGGGAATACTGAGCTGTCCACCACGGTCCCCTTCCCCCTCCTTGCCCCCATCCGCTTGGGCTGTATCTTCTGGAATCTGTTTTAGGGCAACTCTGTAATGATGGGCCCATCAAGGAGGGTTTCTGGGGACCCTTTCTCCCAGTCCTCCATAACAGTGGAGGCATCCACTGGGCATTGCCCACTGTTCTCCAATGGCCCACCCTGGGAGCAGGCGCTTCCTGCGTTGGGCATGTAACTCTCGCCTGTATTTCCTGTGCTTTCCTCCTTCCCCACAGACTGCGGCTACACCATCTCGCAGGTGAGATCCATGAAGATCCTGAAGCGTTTCGGGGGCGCAGCTGGTCTCTGGACCAAGGACCCACTGGGACCCACAGAGAAGATCTATGTGTTGGATGGGACACAGAATGACACGGCCTTTGTGTTCCCAAGGCTGCGTGACTTCACCCTGGCCATGGCTGCCCGGAAAGCTTCCCGAGTCCGGGTCCCCTTCCCCTGGGTGGGCACAGGGCAGCTGGTATACGGTGGCTTTCTTTATTATGCCCGGAGGCCTCCTGGAGGACCTGGAGGCGGTGGGGAGTTGGAGGACACTTTGCAGCTCATCAAATTCCACCTGGCAAACCGCACGGTGGTGGACAGTTCCGTGTTCCCGGCAGAGGGTCTGATCCCCCCCTATGGGCTGACGTCGGACACGTACATCGACCTGGCGGCGGACGAGGAGGGCCTGTGGGCTGTCTATGCCACTCGCGAGGACGACAGGCACTTGTGTTTGGCCAAGTTAGACCCACAGACACTGGACACGGAGCAGCAGTGGGACACACCGTGTCCCAGAGAGAATGCCGAGGCTGCCTTTGTCATCTGTGGGACCCTGTACGTCGTCTATAACACCCGCCCTGCCAGTCGGGCCCGCATCCAATGCTCCTTCGATGCCAGCGGCACGCTGACCCCTGAAAGGGCAGCGCTCCCTTACTTCCCCCGCCGATACGGCGCCCACGCCAGCCTCCGCTATAATCCCCGAGAGCGCCAGCTCTACGCCTGGGATGATGGCTACCAGCTGGTCTACAAGCTGGAGATGAGGAAGAAGGAGGAGGAAGTTTGAGGAGCTGGCCTCGTGTTAGGAATCTCTCCCATCTCCGTGCATTTATAGCCCCACTACGTTTCCTGCTCCTCATTCTCCAACCGTGGGCAAGTTGGAGTTCAAGTCTCATCTTTTAGCCGACGGAGGCCGAGTTCCGATGGCCCCCCTTCATTTCCTATGGGACTCTGGATCTTGTGTGCCCCTTTTAGAGCTAAAAGAGAGAGAACCCGAAGGGTTCCCTCCTTTCTCCTGGCCCATGTCCACAAATTTCAGGCCTAAGGTGCCCCAGAGCTCTGGCCCTCGGATGGGGGCCACCCCAATGAGAGGCAACAGAGCATGTGTTGCCTCCGTGTGAGTTGGAGGAGAGAGGACTTTCGAGGCTGCCCTCTCTCCCACCAATGCCCTCAAGAAAGGGACTTTCTCCACCTCATTTTGTACTGACGCGTTTTGCATTAAAGGGAAAATCCACCGCTCCTCGCCTGTGTCTGTTTGGGGCAGCCCTCAGATCCTATTTCACCCCATGACCCTCTCTTTTCCCCTCCACCCCATCCCCGCTCCATAAGCCACATTAGGGACTTGGCTGGGTTCCCTGGCGCAGGGAGAGGCCCTTCTCTGGTTACAGATTTTACTGTGAGGCGCCAGGGAAGCAGCAGATCCCGCTACTTCAGGAGGCTGGCAAAAGCCCTCCACACCCACCTCCTCCTCCTCAGCCCTCCCACAAGCACCCGTGGCTCCCGCCCTGGCCAGGAGACTGCCCAGGGGTGGAGCTCCCAGTGCCAGTTCTCAGAGGTGTTGAACCAGAAAGTGGATTGTAGCTGCATGGAAGGCGTGTGTGTGTGTGTGTGTGTGTGTGTGTGTGTGTAAGCCAGCGCCCTGAGCGCATGTGTTTTCGGTAAGAACTTGAAGCCCTACCTCTGGAGCGGACTCGGCCGCACTCCCGGCCCCAGCGGTGGGCTGGCCCCCAGGGTTGCACAATCGGACTTGGTCTGAGTCTCGCTGATTTTCCTGCTGCCACAGCGTCTGCGGTTTGGGAGAAGGGGCAGTGACCATGTCTCAGATGTTAGGCCTCCAGTTTCCCAACACACTCCCTCTCTCCACCCTCATCCCCCCACCTACCCACCCTGGGCCGGGAACCTGGCAGAAGTTGGTCCAGGAGTCCTGGAAACTTAACCCTCCCTGGATGGCCCCCTTGGCCTCTGGTTTGCAATGGCCGGAGACCATCTGGGGAAAGGGAGGGGAGAGGAGGGGGAAAACCCCGGGTTTGAGACTCCAGTCCCTGGGAATCTGCTGAGCTCTGAACCAGGCCCGCCCCGGCTTCCTCCCTGTGTCCTGGACAGCACTGGGGAGCAAGGCTGCTGGACCGGCCAGACCTCCTGCTGTTATGGGGGCGTGGGAGTCCTTGTGGTGATTTACCCCAAAGGGAGAGGGAAAAGGAAGATGGTCTCCCCACAGTGACCAATCTTCCCCTGCCCCCCTCATGGGTGGATCAGCCAGGGCCCCACGAGCCTCCTTTGCCTTCTCTCCTTAGGCTGAGCCGCCCCCCCCCCCCACACACACACACGTAGGTTGATGGGGAAGCGGGAAGAAAGGCAGCAGAAGTCGGAGGCGGTGGGGCTCACCCATCCACTTCTCTCCTAATGGAGGGCTGGCAATGGTCGTCACCCCCTATCAGCCCACGGAGGGGTCTGCCCACAGAGCATCGGGCTCCAGCGCAGGCGCAGGCGGGAGGGGTGTGAGGCAGGAGAGAGGGAGGCGGGGTTCTCAGTGCAGCCTGGAGAGGGGTCCGGGCCATAGCGGGGGTGGCCACGCCCCCTGTGACTGTGCGCATGCTCGCCTCTGCGCGTGCATGTGTGCGCATGCGTGTGCACATCTGGCGGGAGTCCTCTCCCGCCTGCCGCGTGGGGTTGGAAGCTTCTGGAAGGTGGAGTTGTCTTGATGCAGCACCAAACATCGGGGATGGGTTTTTGATGACGGGACCCGAGGAGAGAAGGGTCCGACTCGGTGTCAGTGACGTCATGTGAGTATAAAACCGGGTTGTCGTTCCCGCCACCCACAGTGCCTGGCTCATGGCGGCGTTCTTTGCCTGATTCCTCCATGAGAAGAGTTGTTCTTTTCTGGCCTTAAAATTTCTTTGGGGAAGTTCCCTCGACTTTTCTGAAAGGGCAGACATCTCTGGGGCCTTGTCATTTACTTCTTTCCGCTTTTTTTCTTCTTCTTTTTGGCTCCTGTACAAAAGCTGGTGCTGTTTCGGAAGCTTTGGGAAGGTGCGTGGAACTGTGTGGGCAGATCCAGGGAACTGTCCAGATCCACGCAATTAGACGATCCGCGGCTCCGGGGCAGCCTGGTCGCTGAACCCGTGACCCACAGTCAGCCTCCGGCCCTTCTCGGACCCTCCACAGCCCTCACGTGGCAGAAACAAGTCCCGAACCAGGAAGTGGCGTGGAGTTGCAGGGAGGCCTGGCCTCTGGCGAGACCCTGAAGGGGGGAGCAGGGGCTAAAGCCCAAAGAGAAGTCCGTCCCTCATCTGTCCCTGACGCCTGGCCCCAAGACGGTCAGGCCAGGAACGGGGATGTGGGAATGGCCGCCGGAGGCAGGAGGGACAGCCTTCCCGGATCGCGGGTCCAGATGTTGCCTCTCCATCACGAGGCAGGGGTCAGAGGGCTCCCTACCCCGACTCCGGCCCCAGCGTTTCCTGCCCCAATGTCCATGCTCTCCTCTTCCTTCTCAGGACCCCCTCCTCCCTGGCGCCGGCCTTGGTGTCTCCCTGCCAGAGAAACCAAAGTGCCCCATCTTGTCGTTGTCATCACGGACCCGGAGCCAGTGTGTGACCCCTGCTTGATGCGGAGGGAGGGGCAGAGATGTAGGGAATGGAGTTGTTGACTCAGCTGTCAGGGCTTCCTCCGGGACGGGCGCTGAGCTAAACGGGAGCCAGAGCCCCTGCTCTCTTCCTCCTCCTCCTCCTCCTCCTCCTCCTCCTCCTCCTCCTCCTCCTCCTCCTCTTGGGTGCTCTGGAGGCCTGCTCAACCCCTCTCCTTACACAGCTGCGCCTTCCCGGGGCTCCTGGGAGCACTGCCCCTCTGCTTCCCATTCCTCTACCCGGTTTAGGACAGAACATGCTCAGTGTGCGAGCTGCTAGACTCTCCTGGGTGTCTCCCAGCCTTCAGGACAGTTCCCTTTAAAAAAAAAATTATTTTTATTTTTATTGATTTTAGTGAGAGGAAGGGAGAGGGATAGAGAGATAGAAACATCTATGAGAAATATTGATTGGCTGCCTCCTGCACACTTCACACTGGGGACTGAGCCCAAACCCGGGCATGTGCCCTGACTAGGAATCGAACCGTGACCTCCTGGTTCACCGGGCGGTGCTCAACCACTGAGCCACACTGGCCAGGCAGGATCATTCTCTTTAGGGCCAGTGCGCGGGCCCTCTGTGGCTGTCTCCGCAGTGTGGTCTCCGGTCCCAGAGGGCCTTTCTGGCCCCTCCGCCCTCAGCCCCCAGCAGCAGCCGCAGCCGCAGCCTCTCCTGCCCCTCTGCCACCCGGCACCAGGGCTGGAAGCTCTGCTCTGCCTGCTCCTTTTCAACTCCCGCTCTCATCATGCAGAGCTTAAAAGATTAAATCTTTATTTATGGATTTAATAACTCCACAGAAGAATTATACGCGTGAAAGCCAATGTATGAAAGGGCAGAGTGAGGGAGGAGAAATGACGACCTCTCAGCACGGCCCCTCCGGAGCCTGGGTTCTGACAGCACTCGCTGGCCGTGCGATCCTGGCAGAGCGATCCCGGCAGATCAATTCCCTGAGCTTCGGAGAGTATTACCTTCCCCGGAGACCTGTGAGTGTTTATAAACTAACTGGAGCTCGATACGTGCCCGTCCCCAGGCCGTGGCTCCCAGTGCCCTCTATCGGACACTGCCGGCGGCCATGCCTGATGTTACAGACCATCTGCCCGGATCCAGTGGCTCTTCGGCCACCTTTTCTCTGCGCTGGGAAAACACGGTGTCTGTTTCCCCGCCCTGCCTCCCCACACCCCCCCAGGTCTCTCCATTAGCAGTCACAGCCGTCAGATGTGGACTCGTCTGTCCTGTCTCAGAGCCTGAACCAACTCCAGCAGCAGTGTGTGTGTGTGTGTGTGTGTGTGTGTGTGTGTGTGTTGGAGTTTTAGCTTTTTCCCCTTCCTTCCTTTTTTAACGTAGTGCTCCCAAGCTGCCTTTGTCCTCAAGCACATTTTCTCTGAAGGTATTTTAGTTGTTCAGCATGTGCCCTTGTGGCCCTTGCTGTTGACTTTTTGGACTTACTTGCTGTTGATTCTGACAGATCCTTCAAGGCTGCCTTGGTTGCACTTGGTCTTCGAGATATTTATTACTGTCCGATTGCACAAGGTTTTCGTTTTGTGGCTGGTGGACGTCGTGTTCCAGACCCGTAAATCCGCACGGTTGTCAGGCGCCCGAGCTGTTCTCCATCCATTCTGATTGCGCTGTTGGCGGGAGGAAGACAGTGCGGGAAGGGCCCAGGGGTAGGAGTCAGAAGACCTCTCTGTTTTGGTGGCCGAGAGGCCTGGCCCTGCTTCTCATGAGCTGTGTGACCTTGAGCCAGACGCCAACCCTTCCGAGCCTCAGTTTGCTCCTTTGCAAAACAGAGTTATGTTACCTGGGTTACCACTCACAGGCCTGTCGAGGTTCAAGCCCTAATGCCTAAAGCTCTTGGTGCCCTCCGGGAAGGAATCTCAGGAGTCATTTCTTTCATGAAGAAACGGAAGTCCAGAGAGCCTTTGAGGGCAAGGACCGCGCCTTCTGTCTTCCCGTCCCCAGACCCAGACAGAGTCTCGTGCACACTGGGCGTCCGATAGATGCCTTGCCAATGAGTCGAGTGACCAGCTCGTAGTGACACACCTGTGATTTAACCTCTCTTGATGCCTCAGGATTATCAACATCACTTATTACGCTTGCTGCTCTGCGATGATGCCTGCAGGGCCCGTAGAGCGTGGCCATTATGCTTGTCTACTCGCGGTTTCTTCTCTCTCCTCTCTCACTGTCCCGGGTCCGTTCTCCCTGGAGCCAGGGTCTCCACTCTGAGACATCTTCCTCGCTGTTTCTAATCAACTGTCCACTCTGGGCTGGGACAGCACAAGAGTGACAGGGCTTGGAAAGAGTTAAAGTTGACACACAGGCCCGGTGCCTTTATTGTGGGTGGCAGAGTATTCCACAGGCCGGAAGCATGGCCTGTTTTTAGCAGGAAGAGGCCTTAACGTCATCTGGCCTGGCCCCTCACATCATGCAGGTGGTTTCTATCTCACTGTGCCCTGTCCAGTCCTTTGTGAAGCAGGTGTTTTTGATGCTGGTAGTGGCCGAGGACACCACAGGCTCCACCCCCTGGACTCTCTCTACCCAAGGACCTGGATTCTTTAGCGTTTCCCCTCCCAGCCCAGGGGAAGTCAACACACATAGATGAGACTTTCTCCTCTCATTCCTGATAATGACCTAGCACAGTCCCTCCTCTTCCTCTCTCGGTCCTTTCCAGTTCTCCTTAGTCCTGATGGAGGTGAAATACAGGGTGGGGCCAACGTAGGCTTACAGTTGTAAGACGAATAAATAACACAACAATTAATAAGCAATACTGCAAGAATAAACTCTGTGTTTCACGTACACACAGCAGTAAACCTATGTTGGCTCCACCCTGTAAGAGTGTGGAGCTGCCTCACTGGCCCTCATTAAAAACCCACAGAACATACATCACAATTTATGGCTGGTCATTTGTCTGCAATCTGTAGGCTTTCAAGTGAATGCTGAAGTTTGGTTTAAACGAGATTACTCCTCTCTCAATTTAAAATCCAGTGATGCAACTAGCATTTCCCTCGTCTCCCCTTACCTACTTAATTAATGAGCTAGCGCTTCTAGTTACAGCTTTAAAGCGTCCCTTAGCTACCTACACAATATATGACAGTCAAAATACTGGGTGGGCAAAAGTAGGTCTTCAGTTGTTCATATGGAAAGTAATAAAATAATTACTAAGTAAGAATACAGGAATAAACTCTGTTTTTGCATACTCACCACTGTAGGCCTGCTTTTTGCCCACCCCTGTATAAAGCCAAAAAGCAGTGTTTGGGCTGCCAAATCAAAACACCGTGACAGGCCCACTGCCTACCTAGTTCACGGGGCAGGAGGAAAATGAGGGAGGAGACAGGGGTCTGAGCCAGGAAGGCCACTGGAAGACGGTGAAGTCTGAATGAAGCCCAGGGAAGAGGCAGCGTTTGTGGGAACACTTTATGTCCAAGCCAACTGGGACAGTGCAGTCGGTTACTTAAAAATCTAATGCATATTGATGAAAGATTGACTGTGGCCGCTCAGCTATGGCTGAAAGTGGGGAAGCTCACTTTGGGGGCAGGGATGGAGTTTGGGAGAGTGTCGTGTGGCTGTACGTTTTACTTCAAAGTGAAAATCCAGCTGGAGCTGAGAGGGGTGTTGGGCCGAGGGGCAGAACTAGGCCCCTGCCCTACCCCGCTCCTTCCCTGGCCTCAGGGGGAGTCTCCTGCAGACGTTTAGAGGATGGAGTTGAGTGTGTGCCTTTCTCCCTACGCAGCTCTGCCTCCATTTTTCAGAAGCTCGGGCTCAGGCAGGTGTCTGGCTGTGGCTTGACTCTGATTTGTTTGCATTTCTGTGGCAGGCAGCTGTGTGACTGGTGGCAGAGGAAGAGATTTGCACATAATTTAATACCACAGTTAGTTAATGAGCTTGCTTCCCCTCCGTCAAGGGGAGCAACAGGCTGCCTCACCTCGCCTTCGCTTGGTCATTAGCAACTAGCAGCGATGTTGCTCTGCGTGCCTTGTTAGAGTCACGTGATCACAACTCTGGTGATTTACTGCGGCTCCTCATATTAAAAACATCCCAGTGAGACATGCGGCATGAATAACGCTCTGTGGTCAATCTGTTAGTGAACGTCCTCTCTGCTCCCCAAAAGATGTGACTGGCAAAAAAAGGCAGGGGTGGGGGTGGGATCTTGGACCAGAGAAACAACATGGTACTCTGGTCGGGTTCTTGATGATTCTGAAGAGAAAAATAATCAGAAATTGCTTTAAAAATAACTCATGTTCTGTTCCCCATAGGGCTGTCATTAATTTCAGGGTAGAAGATGGCTTGGCATTTTTCTGATAGGCTGAAAATAGAATAAATAAGCATTCATCTTTAAAAAAAAAAAAAAAAAGGTGATGACTGGGTTTAAATAATCTTGGCTGGCTTCTGATTTGCATATATATGATAAAGGATGCTGCTGCTCCAGAGGGTGACTGCTGGGAAGCTGGACTCGCAAAGAATGAGAATTTGTTTAGCAACAGGTAAGGAGGCAGTGGGACCTCCCGTCAAATCCCCTGGGCATGGTGCCTAGCTGCAAACCCTCACCTGGTGGGCCAGTGTCCTGCTCCAGGCCAGTGACCAGGCCACCTTCCTGGGCATTCACTCGGGGGCCCCGCACTGAGCAGGGCCCCTCACCTGGTGTACTGCTCTGCTCTTGCTGTCTTAATTCTTAATTTTTGCAAAGGCCCCTCCCCCCATTTTTATTTGGCTCTAGGTCAGTGGTTCTCAACCTTCCTAATGCTGCGACCCTTTAATACAGTTCCTTATGTTGTGGTGACCGCCAACCCTAAAATTATTTTCGTTGCTACTTCATAACTGTAATTTTGCTACTGTTATGAATCGTAATGTAAATATCTGTGTTTTCCGATGGTCTTAGGCGACCCTGCTAGCAGTTCTCAACCTGTGGGTCACGAAAATAATTTTATGGTTGGGCGTCACCACAACATGAGGAGCTGTATTCAAGGGTCGCGGCATTAGAAAGGTTGAGAACCACTGCTCTAGGTCCTGCCAGTTATGTAGCTTGCCTGCCAATGGCTCTTTCATTGGTCAGTGAACTGTTCATTTGCCCCTTTTAACTCTGGCTTTTCTTAGGGAGCAAAGTGTAAGAAGTTTGCTCTGTGGGTATGTGTATTGGGTAGAATGATGTGTCTGTCTTTTAGAAAGATGGACCATGTGTTGCTTTGTATGGCCTGTTTAAAAAATAATACATGTTAACTGTGGAAAATTTGAAAAGTACAAAGAAGGGAAAAAAATCATCCACATACTCACCACACAACAACCTATTTTCCAGTCCTTTATTGTGTGCATATTTTGTTTTGCTCTGTCTTTACATCATTGGAAATATGCTGAAATCATTTTTTGAAAAATGCTTTTTAAAATTCCCAATACAGCATGAGTCTCCCCCCTCCCCCGCCACACACACTAGTATTTTTTTAAAGAGTTTATACTATTCTACTGGACAAGAACACCATCATTTACTCAATCTCTTGTTGCTGGGTCATTTATGTTTATTATAAATAACACTCCAAAGAGAACACTTACAGATATAAAACAAAGCAAACATTATTTTCTGGGGTTAGCTTTCTGAAAGTCAGACACGGTGAGACCTTTGTCATACATGGCCACATCCCTCGTGGAAAACTGGTCCAGTTCACGGCGGAAAGGGAGGAAGGAGGCGGTTGAAGGAGAGGTAGAAGAAAGTGACAGAGGAGAGGGGAGCCCTGCCCGGGTCCTTGGGCTCTATGGGTCATCAGGCGAATGTCCTTTAAGTTCCGATTGAGGCGCAGTGGTTTAGAGCCTTTCCTGGGGGTGGCTGGTCCCAGGTTTCTGCCTCCACCAGCGCTGTCACAGATGATCTGACAGCTGGGGAAGGGGCGCCCCAAGGAGCTGTTTCACCCCCAGTTGCTGTGGGTCAAGGGCACCTTAGGTCCCTGCAAAGTTGCCACTGGGACCATTTTAGGGTGCTAGGCTTGGCTTAATGCCTGGACTCTTTCCAGGGTTCCTGGGGGTGACGGGGGTGGGAGCAGGAAAAGAACCTGCCAGGCTTGGTGGTCTCTAGTAAGGGTCTCGTGAGAAAACACTTTCCGAGAGGCGGCTGCCCTGGCAGATTCATTCCCATGTCGGTGATCTCTGCATCGCAGAATGAGTTTGCCACCTGCCGTCGGGATCACTTAGACTCGTATTTAGGTTTCTGGGAGGGAGAATGGTAAGTGGCTGGTCTGTTTACTACCGAGGCCTCAGTATGTGGAAGGAGCTGCCTATGCTGATGGGGAGGGAGCTCTGGAGATCTCTTTGAAATGCAGGTTGGGAAATCCCCTCTGGGTGGGCCCAGAAACTGGCTACTGCAAGAGGAGAGGAGGGGAGGGTGAGGAGTGTGTTCTGGACATGGTGGTGTTGAGAAGGGGCGTTTAGGGACCAGCTGTGCAGTAGACCCCAAAGGACCCTCACTCAGCCCCTGTAAGGGCCTGGGGCCTGGAAGAGGGGGGACAGGGAAGGAGGGGAAAAGGGAAGGAGGGGGAGCCAGGGAAGGAGGGGGACTGGGGACCCTCTTTACTTTAGTTGCTGAGGTTCTGCTTTGCTTGCCTTGGTGCTTTTCCCAGCTGCTGGAGATACAAAATTCCCCAGTTATTTGTTTCCTCTGCACTTCCTTCTGCCTCTGCCCACAGTCCCACTCCCCTCTGTCCTGTCCAGGGCTCTGGTGGGAGGTTGCTCACACCCACAGGCTGGACAGGCTCCAGGCTAGCATCGCCAGGGACAAACCGCTGGCCTCTAGGCTTCTCCTCCCTAATCCCACCCCCATGGAAGAACAGAAGGCCGGTTTCTGCAGACCGCCAGCAAGAATGTCCTCTGGAAGGAAACCATGGCCGTGGAGTGGCCTTCTGCCGCCCTCCTCTGCCTTAGGTTCTACCCCAAGGCAACTGAGCAAACAAAGGTCCCCGGATGGGGGTCTGTGGACACAGCCTCTGCAGTTCTCCAAGAATTGCTTGAATTTTGACCTTTCCATTTGATGAGAAGCTTTACAAAAATGTTTGCACCATTTACAAAGCAAAACATAACTTAAGTTCATGTCTTTGCATGTGTGTCCTCGGCGATCCTCTGAACATTTTTCTCTTTTCAAAGGGACAGAACATTGCAGAGAAATTCTCCACAGTGATAACAGTGCCCCCCGCATCCCCCCCCCCCTTGTTGAGCCCTTCATCAGTGGCAAACCCTGACCATAGCCCATTCAACTCCTTCCTTAGGGCTAGGAAATAGGCATCACCATTGCCACCCCCATTTAGAGAGAGAGAGAGAAAAGCTTAAAGGTAAATGGCTGGCCAAGACCACACAGGTCAGGAAGTCAAGATGAAACTGCCAGTCCCATCCCAAAGCCTGTCCTCTTAATTTTACTAGACTCTCCCTGTGAGAGGCTACGGGTGGTGTGGACATGAGGGTGGAGTGTGGTTATCAAAATTCATTCCACTATTCCTGGCCAGTTAGTTTATAACCCAGGAAGGGATATAACCCAGGTATGCACATAGCCAATAGAGGAGGCACTGTGATAACCGCTAAAAATCAATCGCAAGGCAATGGGTAAGAGTGGAGGGAAGGTTAATTCTAGCTTAATGGGCTGGGTTGGAAGAGGGTAAGAAAGAGGGGAGGTGGGCAGAGGTGGAAAGGGGTATGGGGAGGATAAGTGATGATAAAAAAATGTTTTAAAAGAAACAAAAAGAATGGGAGTGTTGCATCCTAGAAAGCTGATGGCAGCACTGACTGATGGGGCAGGCAGGGTGCAGACTGGAGTCAGGGAGGCCGGATGAGAGGCTCTTGCAGTAATGCGGGGGAGTAAGGCTTCCCAGTGCATTCAGCGTAAAGACCAAAACCATTCCAACCACCTGCCAGGCCCCAACAGGCTGCCCAGTTGTCTGTGACTTCCTCTGCCACCCGTGTTCCCTGGCACGGCCACATTGACCTGCTAGCCGATCCTTGAACATGTGTGTCATACTGACCTCAGGACCTTTGCAGTTTCTCTTTCCTCTCTCTGAATGGTCTTCCTCCAGCTGTTCGCACGGCCCACTCCCTCATCTCCCCCGAGACTTTGCTTAAAGTCTCCTTTCAATGAAGGCTTCTTCCTCATTTTATTTAAAATAGTTTCCCCTCATCGCCGACTTCATCCCACTTCCATGTTTTTTTGTTGTTTCCATCCCCACACTACAACTTTTACTTACCCATTTTTTGTCTTCTTCCGTGGAATGGAAGTTCCTTGAGGGCAAGGCTATGTCTGTGTTGCTTAGTGTGTTCATAGTGCCAGGTGCATAGTAGGTTTCAATAAATACTGGCTACATGAGTGAATTATTGGGTGAAAGAAAAAAAAATCATGAAGTCAAGGGTAGTAGCAGTGAGGCTGAGAGGAGGAGAGAGATGGGGAGAAATTTAGGGGGGATTGCCAGCAGGATGGGGTGGTGTAAGGGAGGGAGAGGGATCAAGAGTATCTCTCAGGGTTACTGAGAGTATCTCTCAGGTAACCATATTAGGTTAGTGGAGGCGGGGTTAGTGGTTTTAAACCAGGCCTGGAGGACCCCTGCGGGTGGACCCCTGGGGTGGGCCCCTGTGGGTTTCCTGGAGCCACTACAGAGGTCATCAGAGGGAGGTAGGGGAAGCTGAGAGATCACGCCATAACCAGAGAAAAAAATCTGCATTTCTCTATTTTGTTTTCAGTTTCCTTGTTTTTTTCTTTCATTCGTGAACTCAGTAAGTCAATAATGACACCTACTATGTTTGGTTTAATTTATAAATCCCTGAGATCAGAAATTAGGCTAAATTACAGTTATTGAGTTCCTACTATGTTCAGGATATTAGACCAGGTAA
Organism: Corynorhinus townsendii; assembly: GCA_026230045.1. Taxonomy (NCBI): domain Eukaryota; kingdom Metazoa; phylum Chordata; class Mammalia; order Chiroptera; family Vespertilionidae; genus Corynorhinus; species Corynorhinus townsendii. Next base: position 8,489,428 of record JAPDVU010000013.1, read on the forward strand.
GCTGCTAGCTCAGGGTGGGGATTAGAGGGAGGAGGGCAGGCCCCTATCTGGCTTCCACCCACACGTTCGCCAATCAGGAGTGGGGAGTGGAGTCAGGCCAGCTCATCTGCTCAGGTGGGTCTCTCCCCAGGAAAGGAACTGTCAGCATTGGGAAGAAAAGCTATCCACTCAAGGAGAGTTTGCATGAGGATGTGCTCCGTGTGAGAGAGTGGAGAGTTACTTAGAGTGGTGAGCAATGGCCAGAAAACAGTAAAAGCCACCTGCTGGGAGAGACACATTGCCAGTTTTTGAAGATGTAAAACAAAGGACATCAGCTGGGGTCAGGAAGGCAAAACCATCAAAAAGAGATTGTCTGGTGGGGACTGTGGGCAGCCCGTTTCCCATCTGAAGGGCAGTTGCTGGCCCCATCTAGCCAATTCTTGCCACCAGGGAGTGTGGGCGTGGAGTTGCCTCAATTTTCTTTCTTTTTTTTTTAAGCTAGAAATCTATACTTTTGTGTAAAAATCCTCTGACTTTTAAATGTTGCCAAAACCCTTCAAAACACTGTGTGGTCCAAACCAATAAGCTCAGAGGCCACATCTGGCCCCGGCCCTGCTTCGTGTTCTCTGACAAGGATTCTCAGCCTCTTTGGGTCTTGAGAACCCGATGAAAAGCAGGGACTTTTCCTGAGGAAAAGAAAATGCTTGAACAAACACAAAATTTGTGGATATCTTTTGTGGGCATCTCTGTACCCCTGGAGTCATTCTGTTTGTAGAGACATAAGTGACTTCAAGGGCTTCTAGTGAACAGGCCTGAGGTCTGGGAAGGTACAGCTGACCTGTTGGTACCCTGATGGGGCGTGTCCTGTATCTGAAAGAGATGGTGAAGTTTGTTGGGGTCAATCCATCCATTTCTTTTCACCCTGTTAACCACGCTTTGCACCCACCCTTCCTCCGCAGTCATGGTCAGTTCCATGTGGATCAGGAAGGTTGGCCAGGGGAGCAGGGCAGGGTCTGGGAGGCCTGGACACTGGACTGGAGGAGGTGGAAAAGCAGGTGTGGGGGAAAGAGGGAAGCTTGATGGACAGGAAGCTTTTGAGCTGAACTTTGAGGTTCCATAAAACTTTAAAAGAGGGAATGAATTATTTGTCTTGCTCCTGGGCAAGGAGGAGGAGTGTGGATTTAAAGTGGGAATGCCCTGAATGCCAAGGCTATCTGCATCTAGGGCAGGTATTACACACAACAGGCTCTCCTTCCCGCCAAGCATGTGTCCTGGCGAGGCCTCAGAACTTTCACAGGTGACGGCCCATCCTGAGCTCAGCCTAATAAAGAATGTGGATCTGCCCTTAATTGGTAGCAGGGAGGAGCTGAACTGCATGTACTTGTCAGGCAGCATAACTTGAGTGCCCTACATCTCATCGTTTACCAGATGCTCAGTTGCAAAAGAAAATAGCATTAATGGAGGCAAAAGACAAACATTGCCACCATTCCTCTAGAATAGATTGCCTAAGTCTTATCCATAAATAAGTCAGACCTTCGGAGATCTTCAGAGAAGATCTCCTGAAGGCAGAATTGTGGTCTCTTGTTGGCTAGCGTTATTGAACAGGCCTTTCCTGTTATGCCGCTGGCCTAACGATGTGCTTATAGGAATGTTAAGGATGAGGGTCACGTTATGAGGCAAATTTCTACTTTGTGAATATTTGTATGGCAGCCTCCAAGATGGCCTCACTGATCCTTGTCTCCTGGTAACACATGTCCTTGTGTAGTCACTTCCCACACTGATAGGGCTGACCTGAGTAACCAATTGGATATACCAGAAATGATGGAGTGTGACTGCCCACTCTGGGGAAAGTTAGCCGCCATGTTGTGAGGACACTCAAGCAGCTACCTTGGTTTCCTACAAGAAACCTGGAACATCGTTCCTGACCATCTCTCACCCCTTCTGTAGCTCACCGATCAATACTTACAGCTGATATTTGTGATTACCTGAAGCACACTGTGTATAAGGTATCTATTACTTCGCATAATACTCACATCTCCAACACATGTTGTCACCACTGTCTTCTTTTTAGAGATGAGAACATTGAGGCTCAGAGAGCAGCGTAAATAACCTTCCCAAGACAACACAGCAAACAAGCAGCACAGCTGGGAATCAGATCCAGATCTTCTGATCACAGGTGCTGTACCTTACCCACTACACCAGATCAAGGACAGAAGTCCGGTTTTCTCTAGAATTCCCTAGGTGATCCTATAAAAGGAAACGGCTCGTGTCTGTCCAGTGAGTTTCCTAACTGGAGCAACAGTGTCATCCACCATTTAGCAACTGTGCCCAGAGCCCCTGCTGGGTGTGCAGGCAGCTCCGTGTAAGTGAGGAACTTCAGAGTAACACAGCCATCTCCCTGTGAGTCACACATGACTAATTAAATGCATGCTCTCCTGGGCTCCCTGGTTCGTTCTTTCCCAAACCAGGCAGGGATGCGGGCGAGAGTGGAGTTGCTGCAGGATGGAAGGAAGACAGGAAAAACAAAAGAGAGGGATTTAAGGAATGGAAGGGGAGAAAGGGAGGGAGGGAGGGAAGGAAGGAAAGCTTATCTATTTTTTTCAAGGACAACTAGTAAACTTTCTAAGTCTTCAACAAATTTACATTGGCTAGCATTTTCCAACGTGCTCTCTGGTGTCCTCATCAATACTTTGTGTTTTAAGTAAAATATTATTATCCAACTTTACAAATGAGAAAGCTGAGATTCTTGGAGATTAGGGATTGTTTAACCTTGGAGACAGGAGAACTGGAAAGACCTTGAGTTTTGATGCCCTGAGACCTGGATTCAAATCAGACCACCTCTGAACTAGCAACATGGTCGTTGTCAACTTCCTCGGCATCTCTGAACTTCGGTTTCCTCTTCCGGAAAACTGAGGATGACAACAGCACCAATCCCGTAGGGTTATTCTGAGGATTAAATATAATATTGCATGGCACAGAGGAAGATCTCAGTAGATGCTGGCTTTCTTGTGTCTGTATTATGGTCATTACTATCACTGCTGTTACTAAAGTATCAGGTAGTATTATTACTTATAATAGTATACATTCAGCGCTGGCCTGTGTGGCTCAGTTGATTGAGCGTCGTCCCATGCACCGAAAGGTCGCCAGTTCGATTGCCAGTCAGGGCACATGCCCAGGTTGTGGGTTTGGTCCCTGGTTGGGGTGCATACAGGAGGCAACCAAGCAATGTTTCTCTTGTCTCTCTGTCTCTCTGTCTCTCTGTCCCTCTGTCCCTCTCCCCCTCTCCTCCCTTCTTCCCTCTCTCAAACTCAATTACAAAGTATTAAAAATTTATAGTATACATTCAGCAAGTGTTAGTTTCCCCTCCTTGACCCCATGTCCCCACTTCACTCAGGTATCATAACTAGTAATTGTTGGAGGCAAGTTGGCCGTGGCTTGCTTTTTTAAATCCTCACCCAAGGATATTTTTTCCATTTTTAGAGAGAGTGGAAGAGAGAAGCAAAGACAGAGAGAAATACCCACGTAAGAGAAACACATTGATTGGTTGCCTCCTGCACGCGCCCCAACCAAGGCCCAGGCCAGGGAGGAGCCTGCAACCGAGGTACGTGCCCTTGACCAGAACCAAACCCGGGACCCTTCAGTTTGCAGGCCGACGCTCTGTTCACTGAGCCAAACCGGCTAGGGCTTGACTGTGGCTTTTGACATTAGTACCAGTGCTCATCCATAGTACTTGCTGCCCACCTCTCTAGTACCTTAAAAATGCAACTAGACCATACAGTCCACCTCCACAACCTTAATATTCTTTCCATGTCACAAAGGATATCTAAATACCTTAAGTTCAATCCTTCAGAACATCCAATTATCCTCTGCTGTTTGGCGAAGGACCTGTGTGCTATCTGTATGCAGCCTAGTATCCTAAGATATGGTGTTTCCTGTAATCATCGTTAAGTTTGAGTAGACGATGCATTCTGTACAAGCAATAAACTAAGAAGCTGAAAATAATGGGCAGAGTTTAATGCTGAAATTAATCTTAAAGCAAAGTTAATCAACACAATCATCTTTGTGCTACATGGTGATTAGGTATAAATGAAAGCGATTTGTGTAAATGAGAATTGTCAGTAATATTTTGTGCAATCAAACCAAGCACTCGCAGGGGCATCGAGGGGAGAGCAGCAGTCCTGGGTGTAGGTGGGTAATACAGTTACAGCTCCCAGTGTCTCTAACTTGCTCAAGGAGAGGACCGGCCACTGAGTCCCTGAGATGCTTACTACAATGCGTGGCAGTCCTAAGTGTTCAATATACCCCCGCTCCTCCTCTTCCCTGTCTATTTCTTCTTCGTTGCCATCCCTCTTCTTCATCTGATTGTTATTATTATTTCTTAGCCTTAATTAAAATGGTCCCAGGACCACTCCCTTAGTTCCCAGTGTTTGGGGGTGAATCATTACGAGCTAGGGGTTTGGAGACCCCTATTAAGACATTCAGAAAGAAGTAAAAAGAAAAACAAAAAAAAACCCCACAAAACTACTCCAGGAAAAATAATTCTAGGAGTTTTAATAACAAATTATGCTTTCTCAGATAAGAAAAGGAATAAAGAGCCAGATGACAGTCATTGTTTAACCCCCTACAATTGCTGGACTTAAGGGAACAGAACAGCCGTCGTGGCGAGTGGCTCTCTGTCCGTGCAGGGGAATGGTATGGTAGAGGTATTTCAGGGGATTGCTGTGCAGCCCTCAGTTACTCTTGGAGAACCCTCCTGCCTCATGCTGTTCAGTCATTGGGATGGTCCCAATATGTTAGTAAGTGTTCACTTGGCTGGAATTGGAATGAATCGGTCCTGGGAATCTGGAACCCGTGACTCAGGGCCAGTGAGGTCCTGTGTATGGCTTGAACTGAGGGTTCAATGAAGGCTGCCAGGTAGAGAGAAGCAGGAAAAGCCAGTCGGGGGGTGAGGGGAGGGGGGATAGAAGTACCGAGAGAAGCAGAGACAAGAGTCCAGGTGACCCTGTGGGTTTTCCAGCTCCTGGTCTAGGTCTCTCCTGAGACCCATATCTTCTCCCTGCTCGTGGGTTCTATGAGATACTCTTATATCCGTAGAAGCCATTCTCCTATTCTGTGTAAGCTAGCTCACATGGGTTTTTGTTATTCACAACCATAACAACCTTAACCCAAACATGTTGCTTAGATTGCTTTCCCAACACCTTTTACTAAAGGAAGAAGAATTTGGATCGTTTTATTGAGAGATAATATTGCTCAGAATATACATTGATGCTTTCTTCTTAGAGGCTAATGCGAAGCTTGAATCTCTTTAGGTCACTTTCCTCCTCTCAGGTAAATGTGGAGACAGCAGGGCAGGGACAGGACACACACAGCTATACCAGAGAGACTGTGTCTTTGTCTCAAAGAACTTGATTGTATGTGGTTGGCATTTAACAGAAAGAGGGTTGGGATGATCTGCTTATACTTAGAATCATGGAATTTTTAGTTTGAAGTGCCAACTTAATCTAACTCCTTCCTTTTGTGATTGGGAACACCAAAGCCCAGCAATGTGCTGTGATCCGGCAGAGGGCACACATTTGGACAGCAGCCAAGCCAAGCCTAGGGAGCTGGTCTTCTCACTTCTTAGATAATGTTTCCCCACGGTATGTATTTCGTCCTGCAATGCCCTACCTCATCTGTACCGTCCCGCAGAAACTGCAATGAAGACTTTTGTCCACATTCCCCCCTGCCCCCCCTCTCCTGACTGACCCTGGTGCTTCCTCATGAGGCCCCCCGGCTGTGCTCCCTCCTCCTGGGAACTGTGAGTGACAAACTGTCTTTTCAATGGCAATCATCTCCTGATCTCTTGGCCGCCCCATACCTGAAAAATAATAAAACCTATACTTAAAAAAGTGTAATATCCTCCCATGAGGAATCCAGAACCATGAATGGTCTGGGGAAGGAACACCTTCCTTGAGCACAAGGGAGGAGAAAATCAGAATTGAATCTGCATTCTGATGACAAAGGTAATGGAGGGACCTTGGCTATTGGGTAGGCAATCCACCTTGTTGGTCACAAGCCCTAAGATGATACAAGAAAGAGGAAGGGTTAAGATGATGTCAGTTTTGTCTTTTTGTTGTAGTTTTGAAATTGTTGTGCGAGGTAGCAGTTTAGGTGTTTACCTATGCCGCCATTTTGGTTTCTCCTCAGCTCATCTGTTTTCTATCTTCCTTTGCCTTAGCTGCCTTCTCACCCCCACATACCACACACATCCAGTCCAGCTAGGACTCTAGATCTCATGGATGTCAGCTGATTTCTCAACAGAAACTATGCAGGCCAGACAGGAATGGCAAGAAATATTCAAAGTGATGAAAAGCAAGAACCTACAACCAAGATTACTCTACCCAGCAAAGCTATCATTCAGAATTCAAGGGCAGATAAAGAGCTTCACAGATAAGAAAAAGCTAAAGGATTTCATCATCACCAAACCAGGATTATATGAAATGCTGAAAGGTATTCTTTAAGAAGAGGAGGAAGAAGAAAAAGGTAAAGATAAAAATTATGAACATCAAACATATCTATCAACAAGTGAATCTAAAAATCAAGTGAATAAAAAAATCTGATGAATGGAATAAACTGGTGAATATAATAGAATCAGGGGCATAGAAAGGGAGTGTACTGACAATTCTCGGGGGGAAAGGGAGTGGGGAGTGTGGGAAGAGACTGGACAAAAATCGTACACCTATGGATGAGGACAGTGGGGGGGATAAGGGCAGAGGGTGGGGTGGGAACCGTGTGGAGGGGAGCTATGGGGGAAAAAAGAGGAACAATTGTAATCTAGAACAATAAAGGTTTATTAAATTAAAAAAATAATAAAAAAATTAAAAAAGAAAAGAGATGAGCTGTGCCTTGCCGAGAATGGGAACGGTTGGTGTGCATAGAGAGGTAGCCTTGGGCAGGGACATGTGTTTGAAGATCTTGGTCCTTCTTGACTTTAAGTCTCTTATCTTTGGAATGGAAGAGTATAGACATCTCACCAAATTGACCAACCTGCTACAAGGAGCACCTGAATACCTCCCCACTCAGGAGTCCTGGTGAAAGCTGCTACAAGACATCTGTGACAAGGAACAGGGTCATCAGATCTATTTCTGCCTCCTGCCTGTGACTCATGGGATGACTCAAGGTGAATCTCTACCCATCTCCGAGTCCCCAGCCCCCATCCTTGAAGAACAGAAGACACATGGATGCTTACTTCCCGGCAAGGTTGGCTATCCCAGCAAGGGCCCCGGCAAAGACTCCCTGACTGCCCTCTCCGCCGCCCACTGACTGTCTCTTCAGCCGTTCCAGCTGTTTCTCCCTCTTCCCCACTTTCCTCTTGTTTTTCTCCTTTTCCAAATAGCACAGCTCCAAATGCAACCCAGGCACACTTCCTGGGGATGGCTCTGCGGGCTGCCCTGAGCTGTGGGAGCAGGCCCGAGGTTGCTTTCTATTAGCCACTCGGTTTGCAGGATAAATAATGTGAGCCTGTGTGCTCGCTCCTGTGGGCTGGAGCACATTTCTGTTTGCAGCGGGCAGCTTCCATCCCTCTAGGGGCGTGTTGAATGTTAATAGACATTTCTCCCCAGGTGCCCTGCTCTGTTCCTTCCAGAGCACCAGTCCTGTGGGAACTTCCTGGACGCCTACAGAGACACTATTACTCTTCTCATTGTTTTCCTTACAAATTAGTTTCTGGATGTAATGGCTCTGGTTGCTGAGCAGACATAAAATGGGGGCAAACGGGGAGTGAACTGGAGTACCCATTATGGACCCTTGTTTTGGGGGGCCTCTGGGAGTGTGGGGCTTGGAGTTTAGGTGGAATTAACTCTCATTGGTTTCTTGGAGACTTGGGGGGTAAGGGTGGGCCTTCTCTTCCCCGGGAAGGAATGATGTTTGTTGTCATTGCATGTTTAAGAAGTGCATGAGATTGTAGCACTGGGCTGCAATAGAGAGTAGGCCCTCCATGGGATGTGGGGGAGTATTGCTAAGCTGTAGGAAGATGTGGAGTCAGAGTCAGAACTGGGGCCGGAGCAATACTGTACCACTGCCTTGTTCCTGCCACAGAGCACACACAGAAAAAGCCCAGGGATGCCCTGGTGTAGGAGTGTGGGTACAAGAGCACACTGGGTGGGGGGTCAGGGACAACGTTGAGAACCACAGTTCAAGAAGGACAGGGATGGGAAGGGGTGGGCGAGGAGGTCACTGGGTCTGGGAGGAAATTGGCTGGAGCTGGTAACCCGAGTGACTCATCCTTGTGTAGGATGTTAGTCATCTCTGCAGTGAGCTGGGACCAAGAGGTGCCCTTGGCTAGAAACCATGGCTGAGTGGGAGTCCCCACAGGCGCTGGAGCTTCGAAATGGGAAGAGGGAAGTGGACAGTAGGATAAGCAGCAAGAAAAGCAACTATTTTGCTAAAAGAAATTTGGGGATCAGAGAAATTAATACCGAACGGTGCCATTAAGTCTTCTGATTCAGGCGGAAGCCTTTTCAGTTAACGGGAGATGCTTTGTAATGAAAAACCAGGTCAGGAAATGGGCGAATGGGCCTGGAGCATAATAAGGCCAGGATAATTACTTCCCAAAGAGCAGGGTCAAAGCTGTGTTAATGGAAAGAATACGTGCTCCTTACACATCCTCGACTGCGCTCTTTGGAAGAAAATGAATTGTTGCCGAAGCAAGGGGTGCTCGCTTGTAGGTTGCTCAGGGAAACGCAGACTCGTGCATTTGCTGGTGGAGAGACGTTGACATGGAATTGCAACCCCCATTATCTGCTCACCATCCTTCCCCCACTCATCTGGGCTGAGCCTGTCTTCACCCTATTGCTGGGGAAGAATATCCCAGCAGAGGGACAGCTTCAAGGGAAAACGGTGTGGGGAAGACATGGGACAAGGAAGGAAGGGAGAAAATGAGGAGACTTCCACAGGGCCCTGCCTTCCCTTATGTAGTAGCTGTCATTTATTGAGGGCCTGGTCTGTGCTAAGCTCTTTTACATCCACGGTCTCACTTACCCCTCACAGCAGTCCTAAGAGAAGGCACTGTTCTTATCTAGCTCTGTTGTATAGACGAGAAATCAAAGGATTAGAAAGCTTGTGTGACTTGCCCCAGGTCATTCCTAGAGTGGTGGAACCCACGAGTCTAGAATTCAGCTCTCAAACCCTGCACTGCACTGGTGAAAGGAGATGGAAGCAAAATGGCCACAATCCCAGGGTTTGGGGTCTTTTCAGCTTTGGATGCATTTGGTAAAGAACTGCTTCGACTGCCAGCAGAGAGGTGCTGTAGGGGCTGACATGGGGCACCCAGGCTGTGCTAGGAAAGGGGGCGTCCACAGTCTGTGATCACCTGACTCCCGGGTTGACAGCTTTGACCACCAGGCAGAGAGGATGACCAGGTGGCAGATGGCTCCCGTGCCACTTGGAGACTTGTAGGGACCTGTCGCATGAATTCAGTTGGCAACAGCAGTGCCAGTCTACCACATCACAAGGCAACTAAGGAGACTCAGCTCCGATAGTGACTCAGGTCAGCAAAGTCACAGAAGAGCTGGTCCCACCTTAGCACCCATCTATCCACGAAGTCAGCACTCTTCACAGCTGCATGTGATGGAGGCCAAGGCGGGCCTTCCAGAGAACAGAGCCACAGACACCTGGCGGAGGGCAGTGAAGGGCCTCTGTTCATTCCTTCATTCAATCAGCAAATGCTTATTGGAGTAAGTACGGCGAGGCGAACCAGGTCCTGTGTTGGGTGGTAAAGGTACAAACCTGGCTGATGCCTCCCGCCTTCCCGGTGGACAGTTCTGGAAGGGACTCGGTGTGCGTCCCAGGGTCTTTGCAGAACTGAGCCCTGTTTCCTGTTGTACCCACACCTTGGCTTGTTCTCTTTGTATTTCTCTTTCTGCTTCCTCATGCCTGCTTTCTGGACAACTTCAGAAACCATCTGTACCCAAGGCTTCATTATAGGTTCTGCTCCCAGGAAACCCAACCCGGATTTATTCTGAAGGCAAAAGGGAGCCCTTGAGGCATTGTTTTCCTTTCTAATAATAACCTGATAATGAACTCGAGGTGTTTGTTCTGCTAGGCAGAGAGGATACAAGTATAATACAGTGCAGTCCTTGAATTTAAGGAGCTTGTAACTCCTCCTCCTCCTGTAAACTTTTCAGTGTTTCTACTTTTATGATCTCATTTGACCCTCAGTAACCTTTCCAGGACAGTGGGAACATCACTATTTGTAATTTATAGGACAATCAGAAGGAGACATAGAAAGGGCAAAGCAGTTTACAAGGTCACACAGCTAGCGAGTGGCCTTTTAAGCAATTAAAATCTTGGGCTGGGTATATAAATTATCATCATTTCTCCGAGAAAAGCAACACATTTACTATAATTTAATTATTCACTTGCCTTCATTATATTTTCTTTGCACTCTCTGCTTTTCAACTTTCTAAATATTGTACTTGCTTTTAATCAGCTGCTATGTAATTTATTCTGTGAAACTAGGTCAATGTACAACGTGTTAACATAACTTTCCTTTTACAGTTTAAACAACATTTTAGTAAAATTGAAACTTAAAAGAAGAAAGAAGCCCCTTTGATTGCCATTGCATAATTTTAATCTGAATGGCAAGATTGGATTTGCATTTTTGAATGTTGAGTCCAAGTCCAAGGGCAGCATGGAGGAGAGACACTGGAAGGGCAAGATTCTACATCCCTCCCTAGGTGCCTTTACCTCATTCCATGGCTTTAAATAACGCCTGTATGCCGATGATTCACACATTTCTACCTCCAGCCCGACGTCTCTTCAGAGCTCCAGATCGGCACATCCAGTCCCCTAACTGACATCTCTTCGTGGATGTCTCACAGGAACTCAAGCTTAACTTGTCCAGAATAAATACCCGATTCCACTCTTCCCCCGAACGACCCCTCTGCCAGTGCTTCCCATCTTGGTTAGTGGCATCACTGTTGCCCCCATTCAACCCAGAAAACCTGGAAGTCATTCCAGGTCCCTTCTCCCTCAGCCTCTGTATCCAGTCAGTTAGCAACTCTGGCAACTTACATGTTTTCCCAACAGGTCTCACATCCGTTTACTTCTCCCCATCCTGGACACCATCATCTCTTGTCTGGACTATGGTCTTGGTCTCCTACCGGTTCTCTCTCCTTCCCCGTTTCTTCCTGATGACACAGGGGTGGGCTCATTGGCTTCATGTTTCCATGTGGAGGCACGAGCATTAGATGAACAGTCCTGGCCTCTCAGTGCTCTGAGTGGCGAGCTCAGGCAGTGGAACAGCACGCAAGGGTTAGCTTTCTTTCAGAATGATCTGCCTGCCTCGGGGAGGCTGTATTCGTTTTCTAATACCTGTAACACATTACCCCAAACTTAGCAACTAAAATGACATACACATATGATCTCAGAGTTTCTGTGCGTCAAGATTCGGGGCATGGTGTAGCTGGGTCCTCTGTGTAGGTTCTCGCAAAGCTGCACTCAAGATGTCAGCCAGGGCATTTTCGTCTGGAGGCTTAATTAGGGAAGAATGTGCTTCCTAGTTCATTTGGGTGGTTGGCAGAATTCATTTACTTGACGTTGTATGATGGAGAGCCTGGCTTTTTGCTGGTATCAGCTGGAAGCCACCCTCTGATCATAGAGGCTACCTGTAGTTTCTTGCCATGTGGGCCTCCTCAGCATGGCTGCTCGCCTCATCAAGCCAACAAGGAAGACTGTGGTAAGCCAGCTGCTATTAGAGTCTTATATAAGGTAATGGAACCATAGAGAGGCAGGCTGTCACCTTTGTCATGTAATCTAACCCAATCAAGAATGACATCCCATCATCTTTGCCATAAGGTTAGAAGTAAGTCACAGGTTCCACCTGCACTCAAAGGGAAAGAATTACATAAAAGCAGGGACACCAGAAGGCAGGAAATCGCTGAGGTTACTTACCGTTTGACTGTTAGAGAGGCAGGTGCCATGCTCTGCTTCTCCACCCAGAGGTTTATGGGAATGGCCTTCCAAGGGGGACTCACTGTCATAGATAGAGCTGCCTGTTCCTGGGAAGTAAAAGGTTGGAAACGAAATAATTCTGGAATAAAGTATTAGAAAGCTCATTATTGCCACACCTGAGCCACATTCTCCAATCCAGCTTTTGTCAGTAACACAGATGCTATGTTGATTTCCTGCTGTATGGTTGACTCCGGAGTCTCTCATGTATTCAGAACCCATTTGGAAAATAGATGAATGTTATGTTTCTACCTCCTCAAACCCCAACATCCCCCACCATTCTATTATCCACAGAGAAGACAGCAATCTCTTAAAAACATACATTAGCAATAGTAGGAAGGCAAGGGAATATTATGAACAACTTTATGTCAATAAATTCAACAACTTAGATGAAATGAAAAATTCCTTGGCAGACACAAACTATTAAAGCTCCTTCGAGAAGAAATAGATAGTCTTAAATCTGTTAAAGAAATGGAATTTGTAGTTAAAAACCTTTTTACAAAGAACTTGAGGCCCAAACATCCAAGAAAGAAATAATCCCAATTTTATAAAATTCTTTCATAAAATTGAAGAGGAGGGAATACTTCCCAATTCATTCTTTGAAACCAGTATTATCCTCATACCAAAACCAGACAAAGACATTATAAGAAAAACACAGCTACAGCCCAATATTCCTCATGAACATATATGCAGAATTTCTTAAAATTTTGGCAATTCAAATCCAATGATATATAAAATGATAGTTAATCATGACCAAAGGTGTTTTTGCTTAGGAATGAAGGGTGGTTTTACCATAAAAAAAAAAAAAATCAGTCAATGTAATTCACTATATTAACAAACTGAAAAGAAAAACCATATGCTCACCTAAATAGATGCAGGAAAACTATTAAAAACCAGGAATAGAATAAAACTTTCTCAACTTAATTGGCATCTATGAAAAACCTGGAGCTAACATCATATCTAATAAAAGCTAAATGCTTGCTCATCAAGATCAGGATGTAGTAGACTAAACAATGCTACTAACTGATCTAATTACATTTATAGAAAGAGGCCGGATGCACGAAATTTGTGCAAGGGGCTCGGCCCCCACTGCCTTGGCCCCCTGCTGCTGCCACAGTGGCCGCCTCTGCCTCAGCCCTTGCAACCCCGGCTTGGTCTGGGAGGATGTCAGGTCTAATTAGTATATTACGCTTTTATTATATAGGATTACACCCCATCCTCTCTCACCACTTCCCTTCAACATTGTACTAGAAGTTTTGGCCTGTGCAATATGATAAGAAAAGAAATTACAGTTGTAAAGGTGGGAAAGGAAGAAGTACAAATGTCTTCATTCTCAGATGACACGATTGCCTATGTAGAAAATATGGTGGAATTATGAAAGAACTACTAGAATTACTGAGTTTAGCAAAGTTGTAAGATGCAAATATACAAAAACCAATTATAGTATTTATATATACCAGCTATGAGCAATTGGAAAATGAAATTTATAAAAACAGCACCATTCACAATAGTTTCACTGGTCACAGTGATGGACTCAGGGTTGGGCATGTGACCTTAGTTTGTCAAACAATGAATTTCATTATTTCTGAGTGGAATACAAGGACAAAGACGCTCGCATTCTCTGCTGTATCTGATGGATTTAGGGGTAGCATGACTGACACCCCTCTTGTGATGAGGATGCATCCAACACACAGAGAAGAAGGAAGGAGAGAGAACTGACTCCTAGTAAAATCATTGGAGCTCATGGATCAAGTTGTGCGTGAACCTGAAACCACCTATGGCTGTTCCAACTAATTTTTGCAGTAAAACAATTTGGATTTTTTTTTCACTTGTAACCAAGAGGATTCACCGATGTCAAGATTTTTGGGATCATCTTGGTGGAAGTGTTAGGTGGCAAGTTTATATGGGTCAGAAACTCAGACAGTCTGAGCTGGAGACAAACAGTGTGTGGGTAGGAGCTGAACCCAGTGAAGTGGTTATACACCAAGGAAGAAATACAGATTTAACAGGAACAAAAAGTGACAGAGTGAGTCTGAGGAGCACCAGCATTTGTGAGCTGAGTAAGTAAGAAGAAACTGGAGGAGAATAGGAAGGGCCAGTCATATCAGGTAGGAGGCAAACGGGGGTGGGAGGATTAGGAAACTCAAGTGAGGAGAAAGTGTCAGGAAGGAGGACATGAGCAACAGTCTCAGATGCTGTAGAAATTTCCCGGGGGAATGAAAATGTAAGAGTTCATGTACCTTAGCACCTAGGAGGTTGCAAGTGACTTTGGCAAAGACAGCTTCAGTGGAATGTGGGGGCAGAGAGTGACGGGAAGGAAGGCAGCAGAAGCAGTAAGTGCGGACTTATTTTGCAGAACATTTGGTGAGGAAGTGAGAGAGAGGGCTAGTCAGAGCAAGGCAGGGTTGTTTCTAGCCACACACCTTTGAGTCTGTCCTGCTACTCCTAGAGATACTGTGAGTTACCTAATTACACCCAATAACTTTTTTTGAATTAATTATTAGAGTGGGTTCTGTTGCCTAATATTGAGAATTCCCTGATGAAATGGTGAGCTTGAGGAAAGTGATGGTCTGAAATAATAATTGTGGAGCAAGGGAGAGGGTTTTGAAAAAATATTTTAACAGTGGAAAATATGGACTATGGCTTGTCATTGAAAGGAAAGAGCCAACAGAGAAGGCAGAAGATAAAGAGTTGAGGACTGATTGATGGATCGATATCCTTGAGGAGGAAGAGGGAGGAGAAGTGGACGTGGCGTGGCTGGCCATGGACAGGTGGAGGGATGACACTTTTATTGACATAGGACAGAGTAGGGATGGAAGAGAAGGGACGTACCTGCCTGGGTGTCATGCAGGAGGTGGAGGAAGGCCATCCTGATGGCCTCTATCATTCTCTGTTGAGGACGAGGTAAGGTTGCTTTGCTGAATCTGAGAGGAAAAGCGATGACAATCGAAGATGGAACACACACTTATGATGTTATGGTTTCCCAGTTCCTTTTTTAAAATTTTCTTTTTTATTTTGAAACAATCTCACACTTACAGGAAAGTTGCAAGTATAGTTCAAAGACCTTTTTTTCTGAATCCTCAGAGTAAGTTGCCAACTTGGTGCCCCATCACCCTCAAGTCCTTGATTGTGTATTTTCTACAAAAAAGAAAATTCTACTGAACTACCGAAATAGAGAAGCTCAGGTAGAGACATTGCTACCAGCTACTTCTCAGACTCAATTTGAGTCTCACTGCTTGTTCCAATAGTGTTCCTGGCAATTGTCATCAGTCTGGCACAAACTTGTAAAAATTCTCTACAGGTTTGGATGTTTTTCACATCAATATCCCCATTTTAAGAAAACTCTGTGTACACTAATGAAGCTTGGTCAGGTTCAAACCTGAGTACCATTGGTCACTTTTGTGTGGTCTTTGCACACAGTAAAACTTCCAGGAAATCCTCATAACACATATTTCTCACCTCTCATTATGGCCATTGTTCTTCACAAAGCTGTCCTCACTCTCCTTCCAGAATCTTCCAACCCATCTGGCTTCTTCACTCCTTCCTATTCCATCCCCTTCCTCTTGCCTTCTGAGAAGGCAAAGGGAGAAAGATTGTAAATACAATAATATTTTTGCCCCAATCCAAAATATAGTGACAATATTAGTTAAGGTTCTTCTGATACAAGTAATCGAAACCAACCCAAACTAAGTCAAAATGAGCGTTAGTCGTGTACACCCAAGGACTGAAAAAAGGAACTGGCGGACGCGGTGCCTGGACTGTGAGAGTAAGGGCTGCTCTGGGGACTTAAATCAGACATTTGTGAACTCTTCCCCAGAATAGGGGTCCCTGATTTTTCACTGTGATTCACCAAAGAGAAGCAAAAACTCTGAAACCTTTCAACTAGCCCTAATTTCCATGGGATAAAAGCCAGAATTACATGAATTATCACTGTACTAATGAAATTACAACAGAAGTAGTATCAATCATATGCCTAGGGGTATGATGATACTCAACGAATTATTATGCATAGTTTTAAAGCCTCATTATTGAAAAAGGATAGGTCCAAAAGACCACTACACACAACAACCACAATAAACTAACCTGATAATTATAAAGCTAAATCATCCAAAAGGCAAATTTACAGTAATTTACAATGAATGCAATTTATAATTAGTGATCAGTGTAATTAAGCTATCCAAAACACATAGTCAATTCAAAACAACACCGATGAAGCACTGACAAAGTGTCATCCCAAATTGCAGGGATTCTAGCTCTCGGTGCGCCTGCGCCGTGAAGCGTCATGTCACGTCATTGCCAGTTGGGCCCTGCAGACAGCTTCCCAGCAGAACTCAGGGTTAGAGTGCTCAGAACACCGGAACAATCACTTTAGTTTGTGAGTCCTAAATTTTAGTAACCCATAATAGCCCATTCAGTAGGTTACTCGATAACAGTTCCTCACTATGTATAAAAATTTATGGAATTATATAGAATGGAAGCACGGACCTGTGTTTTGGGTCCCTTTGAGGCTCACCAGGGAGCCCCCGTAGTACTTGGAGTCACGCTCTGGAAATTGGCCGTGATTTCCAGCAACTAACAACTCATCTTCGCCAGATCCAAATCTCAAATCCCAAGGCAGACATTTTAATTGGCCCAGCTTGAGTCACATGTCCATCCTGGACCAATCATCCCTGGAACTGGAATTGGAGAGGAGAAGGAGCAGGACCTTTTCATGAGATGTGTGGGGGCTTTTTAATTTAATAAATCTTTATTATTCAGATTATTACAATTGTTCCTCTTTTTCCCCCATAGCTTCCCTCCACCCAGTTTCCACCTCACCCTCTGCCCTTACCCTCCCCCCCCCCACTGTCCTCATCCATAGGTGTACTATTTTTGTCCAGTCTCTTCCAGCACCCCCCACACCCCTTTCCCCCCAAGAATTGTCAGTCCACTCCCTTTCTATGCCCCTGATTCTATTATATTCACCAGTTTATTCCATTCATCAGATTTTTTTATTCACTTGATTTTTAGATTCACTTGTTGATAGATATGTATTTGTTGTTTATAGTTCTTATCTTTACCTTTTCCTTCTTCCTCCTCTTCTTAAAGAATACCTTTCAGCATTTCATATAATCCTGGTTTGGTGGTGATGAACTCCTTTAGCTTTTTCTTATCTGTGAAGCTCTTCATCTGCCCTTGAATTCTGAATGATAGCTTTGCTGGGTAGAGTAATCTTGGTTGTAGGTTCTTGCTTTTCATCACTTTGAATATTTCTTGCCATTCCCATCTGGCCTGCATAGTTTCTGTTGAGAAATCAGCTGACAGTTGTATGGGTGCTCCCTTGTAGGTAACTAACTGTTTTTGTCTTGCTGCTTTTAATATTCTCTCTTTGTCTTTTGCTCTTGGCATTTTAATTATGATGTGTCTTGGTGTGGTCCTCTTTGGATTCCTTTTGTTTGGGTTTCTGTGCACTTCCTGGACCTGTAAGTCTATTTCTTTCACCAGGTGGGGGAAGTTTTCAGTCATTATTTCTTCAAATAGGTTTTCAGTATCTTGCTCTCTCTCTTCTTCTGGCACCCCCATAATCCTGATGTTGGTATGCTTGAAGTTGTCCCACAGGCTCCTTTTACACTATCTTAATATTTTTGGATTCTTCTTTCTTTTTGCTTTTCCAGTTGAGTGTTTTTTGCTTCTTTGTATTTCAAATCTTTGACTTGATTCTTGCGATCCTCTAGTCTGCTCTTAGATCTCTATATAATATTTTTTATTTCAGTCAGTGTATGCTTAATTTCTAGTTGGTCCTTTTTCATATCCTCAAGGGTCTTGCTAAATTTATTGGCCTTTTCTAGAAAATTCTTGAAAAACCTTATAACTGTGGTTTTGAACTCTATATCCAGTCATTTGCTTTCCTCCATTTCTTTCATTTGTGATCTGTTTCTTTGTCTCCGCATTTTGGCTGCTTCCCTGAGTTGATAGAGTGGCTTTGTGTGCTAGGTGTCCTATAGGGCCCAGTGGCTCAGCCTCCCCAGTTACCTGAGGTAGACACTCTTGGTGCACCCCTTTGTGGGCTGTGTGCACAGTCTTGTTGTAGTTAAGCCTTGATTGTTGTTGGTATCACTGGGAGGAATTGACCTCCAGGCCAATTGGCTGTGAGGATCAGCTATGTCTACGCTGGGAGAACTTCTGTGCTGGAGACACCCTTATGAGTCAAGACTTGCAAAAGCCTCTGCGCTCAGCTTGGATGGGGCAGAGTCTCAGGGCAGAGCAGACAGCATTGATTTTCTGTCAGCCCTGCCCTAATAGGCCCCTGTGTCTCAGTGTCCTGTGGTAATCACTGCAAGCACCTCTGAGAGAAAGCTACCCTTGAGTTCCACCCGCTGCCAGACAGTCCAGTTTCTCCTCGAATGAGTCTGGGTCCCCAGAGTCTTGCCCACAACTGGAGTTCAGTGCAGTCAGGAGCTTTTGTCTCCCTCCCGCTTGAGAAAGCCAGCTGCACACTCAGTTGCCAGTCCTCTCCACGTGCACCTGTCTCAGTACCTCTGCCTCCTGCAGCTCCTCTGAGTCTCAGTGTGCTTTTCTCTTTCCTTCTAGTTGTAGAATTTCCACTCAGCCAGCCTTCCTGTGGTTCTGGATGGTGTCTGTTTTGTCTTTTTGTTGTAGTTTTGAAATTTTTGTGCGAGGCAGCAGTTTAGGTGTTTACCTATGTTGCCATCTTGGTTTCTCCATGGGGAGATGTTTTGTTTGTTGGGCCTGCCATGTGGGTGTGGAGGGCAACTCCCCAATAAGATGGGCTCCACAGTTGAGAACATCCACTAAAATAAGTACCAACTCAAGGTCATAAGACTTATACCCTATCTTGGACGTCCAGAAATAATTGGAATCTTTATTTTGTCTCTAGCCTCTAAGTGGCTGGAAGAAAAATCTAGGTTCAGTTCAATCCAAGGCAACAATGTAAACAATACCTCTAGGAAATATTCAGCCTCTCTGTGTAAAAATACTCTGTCTCCCAGCTTTTGGAGTCTTTTGTCCACTCCCCTCTCCCCCACACCCCCTTTGCATCATGCACTAGAATCCATGGTTCCTGGAGTCACCAGGGCTCTGTCGCTTGTCCCTAGTCCTGGTCACTGCATTGCAGAAGCCAGCAGCTAGCGGGATTTGTGATTTGGTCTCTCTCCGCCTGGTCAGTGCCCTACATTACCCATGGATAACACAGCCTCCCTTTCAAGCTCCTGGTTGGATTGAGATCCCTTAAGAGTTTCTGTTGTGTCCCCCACTGGGCTCCCCACCCTGGTCACAGTCTTCTCTAGCCCCTCATTCTGCCTGGCATGGCTCCTTGGTGCTCAGTATCCAAGCTCTGCCACGTGAGTTCTCTGTGTCCTCAGTCCCAACAATGATGTGTGTGAGTGTGTGTGTGTGTTTAAGAGGGTGGGAGGGGGCAGGCTTTCTCCTTTCTCTCTCTTTCTCACCTCCTCTCCCCACAATCCTTCAGGACTCAAAGGAGAGGCTTTCATCATTTTATGTCATAGCTTCGTTGGCTCTCTAAGAGCTGGTTCTTAATACACTAAAGAGGAAGGTAAAGGAATTTTGAAAATGACAGCTTACATTTATTGCATATTTTATTATGTTCCAGACACTCTTCTAAGAGTTACAGCACTTGGGATCTAGAAGGAATCCAATTTGTTCAAGGCAAACTTTATGTTTACCAGTTGAATTCTCATAACCGTCCTCTGAGGGAGGTACTGGTATGACTCCCATGTTACAGATAAGGACACTAAGTCACAGAGAAATTCAGTAACTTCCTCAAGGTCACACAGCGGGTAATGACATAATCTGTATGTGAGCCCAGGTACTGTGCCTCTGAGTCTGTCATTGTCGCTCACTGGCAACCCTGACGCTCTGAAGGCAACAGCCTGGACCTAAAGATTAGTGTCTTGCTGAGAAATCTCATGTTGCGTGTCAATAGAAGAATATTCATTCTTTATTTCTTTTTGCATTCTTCTGTAACAATTTAATCTTTCCCCAGGCAGACGGAGGCCTGAGGCTACCCAAGGGGAAGGTCATACCCTCTGAAAAGCAAAAGAGAACAGCACATGAGTAATTGTTCAGAATATTGCCTTCTTTATAATAATAATGATATAGAAGCATAAAAATAGGCATGTAACCGGGGCATGTGTGGATGGTGCCCGTCTAAGCGCTGCTTTGGGAAAGGAGTTCTTGCCTAAGCTACTTGGTCAAGGCTAAGGAGCTTGGGAAAGGCTACTTGTCAAGAAGATGCCTCGAGAGATCCTCAAGCGCTCAGCTGAGAGCAATAGCCCAAGATGATGAGACCCGGAACTGCTGGGGGATTTACTGTTACTTGTTCACGTGGCCTCCCAAGTTTCTCACTTACGAGGAGGAGATACACTGGTTAGGTGCGCTCAGGTCTCTGGTTCGTCAGTTATATTTTGGATGATAGCTACCTAGACAGTGGGGTATATTATCCTGAGGAGCTTGGGCAACATAAGCTGCCCCTGGGAGAGACCCTCTGTTTGATTCTGAAAAATGCAAATTCCTGAACCAACAAGGCTGCGGATCAGACATGGAGAACAATGACTTAACCAAGACCAATGCCTTCTCACAGGACCCACTGGGCAGCCCGGTGTTCTGAGGGGTCAGCTTCTCTGTCTCTGTCTGAGCCTGTAGAACCTGAGACAAAGCCTTAAATGTGAGATTTTATTGGAGAGGGGGAACCAGAAGGCATGTGTAAGAGCCAGAGGGAGTGAGCCAGGGAAGGAGAGAGCGGACTCCAGGATGCATTGTCAGTTGGGCTTCTTCCCGGTTACCCGATTGCGTGGGACTGTCTGAGAAGCCATTTGACAGACACCTCAGAACCACCTACCTGGAGGAAAGAAAAGAGAAAGCTTTTATCCATCAGTTCCCTTCCCTCTCTGGTCAGAGGTTTGTCCCTCCACCCACTGGCCGAAGGTTAACTCCTCAGCACTTCTAGGTTCCCCTGCATATGGCAGAGAAGTCCTGGCTCACAGTGGTCCATGGGAATACTCAAGATCTCTCATCGCAACCGGCTCTGAAGTTCAGGCTGAATCTGGTACTGCCCCCTCTGTCCTGTTTTACAGGTGAGAGTCAGGCACAAGTTCAATATCTAAACCCCCCGCCCCCCCTCTCCCCAGCTTCCCTCTAGTCAACCTGTGAGGACACAGTAAGCTCTCTAAAAGGTCCTGTAAACCCTCTCCTCCCCATCTTATCCCTTCCTCTCCTGTGGACGGAGTTGACTTTCTCGGATAGCAACAGCGCCTTCAGAGAAATCCTCTATAAATCCCTCTTTCTTTGTTTTCTTACCTTTTGTACATACTGGATCTGGCTGAGGGGGTCAACAATCGTGGAAAGGTTCTTGACCATTTCCTTTGTGGGTTTCATATAGGGATGACCAGCTTTGAAATTTCACATCTATTGTTTCTTGGTGTTTGGGTGGCAACTTCTATTTAACGTTCTGTCTTTCTGTC
Source organism: Corynorhinus townsendii (assembly GCA_026230045.1). Classification (NCBI taxonomy): domain Eukaryota; kingdom Metazoa; phylum Chordata; class Mammalia; order Chiroptera; family Vespertilionidae; genus Corynorhinus; species Corynorhinus townsendii. The sequence goes on from JAPDVU010000013.1 coordinate 8,510,874, forward strand.
GCACTGAAGAAACCAATGAAGGCGCAGGTGCTTTCATATAGTAAAAAGCTGCATGAAGACGTGGAAATGGGGTGATGTGATAAAGAGTGGCCTGGGGGAAGAAGGCCTCATTTAGAACGTCTAATCCAGTAAGGCATCTCTCTCTTGAGGAGGTGGCATTTTGAGCTGTGACCTGAAGGTCAGGAGCCAGTTTTGCCAAGAGCTGGGTGTGTGTGTGGTGAGGGAGGATGGCGCATTTCAGGCAGTGGGAACAGCAAGTGCAGAATCCCAGGTGGGAGCAAGTTTGGTGGATTGAGTTGAGTAGGTGATGAGAGGTCAATGGAGAGGGGGTAGGGCCGGCATCACACAGGGCCTGGTAAGGGTTTAGCATTTTATTCTAACTGCAAGAGGAAGCTATTGGAGGGTTTTGAGCAGGAAATGACCTGATCTGATTTATAGTAAGAACCTGGAAGGACATAACAAAACACAAGGTCTAGAACTAGTGTGGATCCTGATTCAAACAAACTGTGAAAAGAGATATTTGAGGCAACCTAGGAAATTTAAATGCAGACTAGGTATCAGTGATAATAACAATTGTGTGATAATAGCATGATTCTTAGGTTAAAAGAAAGTCTGTATTAGTTTGAGATGCATAATGCACAGGTATTTGTGGATAATATGGCATAACATTTAAGATTTGTGTTGACACACACACACACGCACCAGGGCTTCTTTATACTGTGCCCTCTACTGTAAAAATGCATATTAAAAGTTACAAAGAAAAGCATTTGGCGGTTGTGTGGAGAATGGATTGCTGGGGGTAAGGATGGATGGAGTAGGAGCAGAGACCAGTTAGGAGGCTTTTGCTGAAATCCAAAGAGATGAGAAGGTGGCTTAGTATTGGGTGGCAGGGGTGGGTGGAGCTGGAAATAAGACAGATTTCAGAGATAGAGCCCATGGAGCTTGCAGATCAGATGAGAGGGTATGGTAGTCGCCTGGGCCAGACTAATATTAAAGTGACTCTGAGGACACAAGAATCTATATTATCAAATTAATCCCGTCTAGACTGGGAATGGGCAAATGGGAAAGCAAGCCTCTTCAAATTATTTATGTCCCAGGTCAAATTCATGTTATTGGACTTGGGACTGAGTCCAAGTTAACAACGCAGCTGTGGGGAGCTAGCAAAGCGGGGTGGGGAGGGGGGGAGGGCGCGGGCGGGGGCTGGAGGACTGGCTGAAATGTTTGACTAGCTGGAAATTCTGTAATTCTACAAAATTCTACAAGGTGGACAACCAGAACAGATCTCTTCCCATTGAGAGTTGGAGTTCTCCACCTTCAGGTGGAAGCTCCTGGAATACATTACCTCTTCCACCCGAGGCCATGCTATACAGTGCATTTCATCAGTGGGGCCCAGGAATACAGACCGAAGATTTGCTCTTGGTTAGATCAATTATGCAAATACCCATTGAACTGCCGGAACCTTGACTTCACATTTAGGGAGCTTTAATTCAGCCACAAGTACCCATCCCAGTGGGGGACTCCTGCCCGCCTGCGATCCGCCCGAGGCAAAGCTGTTTGTTGGTAGCTATTTGTTTTTGGTGTCGCTCTTTTCTTTTGCTTCCTGTACATCTGGTAAGACAAATGGACGTGTGCACCTGTCATTGCGGATCTATCGATGGCTTGGGTTTTCCGGACATAATCTTGTTTAATGGAGCCGGGTCTTTTTTTTTCTTTTTTTTCTGTTTGAATTGTTTCCCTATGAGTGAAGCATTGTTTTTGATGTTGCTAAAGTGCTCTGATGTCCTATAGCTAAAATACAAAAGAAAGGGGGGGGGGGGGTCTTGTCAGGACTTAAGAGTGGAGGCTCTGAGGCTCTGAATGATGCCTGAAACACAATTGGGACAGAGATGGGCCGGCCTCTCCCTCCCAGGCAGCAGCGGCTTTGTTGTCTGCTGTCCTCCCTGATCCCTGATCTGCTCCCTCGGCTTGGCCACCTTGTCACGTTCCCTAAGAAATCGGGTCACCCTGTACCTCCAGTTTCCCTGGCCAGTGGTTTCAGCTGCTTATTGAGCTGGTTGTGTTGCGTCTCATCCTTGCTCAGCCCTGCCATGAGCGCAGACATGCGAGAACACCATTCATCATCATTTACGGACCGTAACATCTAATTCTAATGGTGAGAACAGAAAGCCGCCCTCTCCCTTGTGTCCAAGTGGCAGGTGCAAACCGCTGGGATGGGTCTCCTATTGTCTTCTTAACAGCTTAGTGTCTCCTGAGCTGGGGCCTCAAATCTCACGACTCATAGTATGTTGGTGTTTTTAGAACATGCTCATTCATGTGCCTTCTCTGCTGCCAGAGATTGGCATCTGCTCCCCAGGTGTCTGGTGGGTTTCTCCAGTAGGAACCAACCCTGACCACTTGCTGTCAGGCAAGTCACTGGATATATTTGAATCCTATTTCCTTCTTAGGGAAGGAGCATTTCTTCCTTCTCCCTTGTCATGGAGCCAAGGCTGGAGGGTTTGCTGGGCTGATCCCATGAGACACGACTTGTAATGAACCTTTACAAAATATAAGATCCTGCACAGAAGCAAGCGATCATTAGAGTAAAACAAAGAACTGAATATAGGAGGTGGGTGGTACATACAGAGCAACAGGGTAAGCGTGTCTGTTTTAGTCAACAAACCTTATGGAGTACGTGCCCAGCACAGTGGTCACTAAGCCACTCTTTAAAGAACTTAGAGTCTTGTGGTGTTTACAGATGAAAAAAACATGTACTCACAATAGTTATAAGAACTCTGCAGTGCTAAGTGCCTTATGAGAGTGCACAGAAAACACATCTAATGTAGATTGAGAGAGGCCAGGAAGACTGCTGAGGAGAGGTGGTGGGCATGTGCAAAGCTGAGCCCACGAGTGACTGGGAAATAGTGGCCTCTGGGAACCGTGGGTGGATCAGCGTGGCTCTGAGAGTGAAGTCAAGTGGTAAGATGGAGAAGAGGCAGAAGTCAGGTCATGGAGGGTTTGGAACACTGGGCACTAGTGAAGAGTGACAGGGTCCAATTTATCTGAAAGCCAATGGGGACTATTTTGGAAGGAGGGAAGGCTGAATGAGGAAGGTCAGTTAAAAGGCTCCTGGGATAAGCTAGTTAAGAGATTATAATAGCATGGTCTAAGATAATGCTGGAGAGTTGAAGAGAAGTGGCTGGATTCAAGAGATAGTTGAGAGGTAAAAATCAATAAAATTTGATGTTTGATTAGATAATGGGGATTAGGATAGAAGAGACAGAGAGGGTAACACCCTCATTTCTAGCTGGGACAACTGTATGGATGGTGGTGATATTCATTCAGTTCAGGGTAACAGAAGGAGGAGAAAGACTGATGTCTATAGAAATGATCATTTCAGTTTGGGCTGTGACTCATTCTCAGAGCCTGGAGATTCCAGGTGGAGACATACTAATGTTTGTTTCTCGATGCTGGGCTGCTCATAACACCAGGAAAGGACAGAATTACAGACTTCTGGTTCTCCCAGGACTGTGACGCTGACTAGACATGGAATAGACGCCAGGCACAAAGACAGCATCCACACGGCTGACAGGTAGCTTTGCCGTGTGCTCTGGGTCAAGCCATTGAGCTATACCAATCAGATGTTGTCTCGTGAGAGTTCCAACCATACCACTGAGTACTGCCAGTCATTCATGGACATTGGGGCTAGCAGGTCGTATAGCGACAGGGGGTGTGGCAGCAGCCATTGGACCAGACGTAAGCTGCTGAGAGGGCAGCGAATCGGTCCCCCATTTTCTTCCTGAAAGGCCTGAAAAGTGAGGAGGCTGGAGCAGACACACATTGATGGGGAACTGGGTGACCACCCCCGAGAGAGAAAGAGAAAGAGAAGATGACTATTTTTGTTTTGTTTTGTTTTGTTTTTTCCCAATTTTCAGCCCCAGTTTCCCTGAGCCTGGCCACCTTGTTCCTTCTCTTTCACTAGTTATAGACAGACAGACAGGTATTTAAATATTAAACTTACATTTAAATATTTTTTTACTTGAGTTGTTTTAAGTGTGTAACCAGAAAAGTTGCCATTAGAATAGGGCTGGTACCAGGAGTGAGGTTTCAAGCCATAGAACCTTCAAACCTGAGACTAGCTATAGTATCACTGAGATGAGCTAGAATTGAAAAATTTTCATTACAGGAGAGGAAGTTTGCAGCCTCTGATTTTTGGTTAAAAACACACACAAGTAATTAAGTTGTCACCTGCTCTCCCTTGAGACCCAGACCATATGCCCACTGAAGGTGGAGCTCTGGGAGGCCTGCTGCCTGAGTGGAGAGTGAAGCAGATTGTGTGTTGCTTATAACCTTAGATAAAGGCCAGTAGCAGACACAGGTTTCTGTCCAGAATGCCTTAAGAGCAAACAAGCCAAGCAGGATGGTCATGTGACTCGGGTGCAAGAAGCCCATGCTGCCTGTAGCGGGCGCTCTCTGATGACTTAGAGCCACGTCCAGGAACCAGTGGGCTTTGCCAAACTGTGGTCTGGTCCTAATTTTCTGTCTCATTAAGTGGCTAGTGACCAAGTTAAAGCCCTGATTGACAGAGATGGATGTTCAGGCCGTTGGAAAAGAAGTATTTGGGAAGAAAAGGAGCTGCTGGGGAAAAGGCATCTCTCACTCTGCCTTCCCCACCAAATGGGAAGAACCTCCCCCCTGAGAGGCAAGTCTTCGGGGCTGCGGTGGGAATGTGGATGAGGACTGGCCGCCCCAGGCCTCTTCAGCTACATCTCCTTTGGGCCATGCACCAGCCATTAGGAAGACAGGCGGGTTGTGGGCCTGGTCTTCGTGATTCATTTGGGCTGTTACGGTCGGCAGCCTTCCAAGGACCTTGGCCTTCTGTGCCAGCCAGGGACCCTCCTGCTTTGGGATTTTTTTGAGATGTGCATGGACCAGGAGTCACCATGTTTCTGCCGCCCTAGAGATTGTGTTCTTCCCTTTTGTTTTCTCGTTCTTTCCTCTATTTTCTATGTAAATGGTCCCTCCCCACTCCTCACCCCCCGCCCTCCTCCTGATTTTGCTGCATTATTCGATATTGGGAATTGATTGGCAGAGGTTGAATTTATCATCTAGTTCATAGGTGGTAAGAGAGTGAGCAGTCACATTTGGACAGGATTTCACAGACTAGAGGAGGCTGTGTCTGTGCCCCAAGTTTTACTAGTTGGGGTTGGGTAGTGGGGACAGATGGTAAATGGTATTGTGTAAAAACAGGGTGGCATGGCCAGATTTGGGGAATGCTGAGTTAAATAAACACAAAGCGATTTCTTCCCACAGTTCTCAGCCTGTTCAGTGTGCTAATATGCGTCTTCCTGAGGGGCCTATTATGGGAAGAATTTCCCAAACTTACTTGACACAGAATGACTTCTGAATACGGTTGGGTTTAAAGCAGAAATGGGGAAGGGGAGAAAGATATTACAGAGGGGAAGCCAGGGGCTTACAACACCATCTCAGATGCACCTCAGGGGTTCGCAACCACCTCCTCTATATCGGAGCAGCTGGCCTTGGCTTGAAATCTTGAGCGCACGCGCGCAGTGTGTGTGTGTGTGTGTGTGTGTGTGTGTGTGTGTGTGTGTGTGTGTGTGTCCATGCACCCTCGCATGTAGGCACAATTCCTGGTGTGGGTTCAAAGGCAGGAACCAGGTTGATTCTTAGCCCTTAGCCCTGAGGCCTCTTATCCCCTGACATTTGCCCGGGTTTCTGTGGGGACTCCCTGTTAAATGAGGCATAGCCTGCCTCCCAGGCTCTGCTGGGCTGGGGCTGGCTGGGGCGGGGTGGGGGAGCTCATTATCATTCTGGAAAGTGTAGGAAGGAGACAAGGCTTGTGCCCCTCCTACAGGCCCTGAGCCCTGGGGCACTCTCTCTCTGGCCCCCCCAGCTCCTGAGAGCATGTTGGAGGAGCCTTTCCAGCGACCTCTCAAGCTGACACCCTCTGTTAATTTTTGCACCCCTAATTACCCTTTCAACTTGCCTGGTTTATTTTTAGAGGTTTCCCATCTACCTCATTAACATCTTGTAAGAGCTCCTGTCTCATATTTTTACCATTTATACCCTTAATTAAACACGGTGGCCTTTGTTATCTCCAAGTACAGGGCCTTGTTAGAATTTACATGGGGTGACAGCACAGCTACTGCCTAACTGATTTGTAAGTATTCCTTCCCCTTCCTCCAGCCCTTCTGGGCCACAGGCCTGTCCTGTCTCCCCAGGACTCTGTTCCCCTTTGGTTATTCTTTCCATAATCAAGGGCTGAGGGTGCAGAAGGAGAAGGCTTGGGCTGCTGGCTGCTCTGTTATGTTGATTTTTTTCTTTGGCGCCCCTTGAACTCCTTGCTCTACCCCCACCCGGAGTCCTGAGGGGAGATGGTGGGGATTGCGTCAAGCTTTGCCATCCGATGTGTGAAGAGAACAGCGATACTTAATTAAATGCACCCCATGACTCAGCTCCCTGATCCTGCACCCGCTGACCTGCCCACCCCATCAGGAGAGCTCAGCCTAATTACCTTGTCCTGCTGGCCCAGTTTATTTTCAAACCTTCTTAGTGGGACTGGCCACTATATTGAGAGCATCCATCATCACAGGCACCTATCCTAGGTACCACCTTGTGGAGGGAGGGAGGCTGGCATGGGTCAGAAGCAGCACCTTCAGTCTGGAAACAGTGGCATGGGCTCAGGTTTCTAGGGCACAAAGGAAGGTGTTTTCTGGGCGGTTTTCGGGGGCCTGGGGAGGAACCTGAGCTTTGGGCAGGAGAGATCAGTGGTCTGTCTTGCGTGGCCTGGGTCCAATCTGCTGTGTGGAGCTCACAGTGTCCCTGTAAGAGGTAAACCTACTGTCTGATGGCCCAGGAAGAGCCAGTGGGGTGCAGGCTGAGGTGCACCAAGCCCTCCAGAGGCAGGATGGAGCAGTTAGGGTCAGACCCACCCATGTTTGAATCGGGGTTCATCCCCTTGGCCTTGGACAAATGACTTTTACTTCTCTTACTTGTTTTCTCGTCTGTACCCTGAGGCAATACTAACGGTGCCTGCCTCATAGGCTTGATGTCAGAACGAATCAGGTAACACGTGTAAAGAAGCTGGCATGGTGACTGGCACATCATAATCGTTTAACAGGTGGGAGCTTCTATTATCAATATTAGCATTATTGGAAGATAGTGGCCATTGTGGTCATAAGTGGCCAGTCGAGATCATAGCAGCAGTGGGAGCCCATAAAGAACCTCTGAAATATGTATTCCCTTCAGCCTGTCTCTCCAGAAATGACCCTGTGGTCTGTGGTTGGTGTAGGATAATTCTGGGTCATTGTGATGATGTGGATTTTGGCCTATAGGAGAAGTCATCTACTCATTCATTCATATCCCAATGTATTCAACACACATTTATTAAGCACCTATTATGTGCCAGGCGCTGTGTAAAGTACTAGTATAGTGGAAACATCAGCTCTCAAGCAACCTCAGTTCTGCTGAGAAAGACCCTAACTGTAATGTACACCAGAATGAAATGGGTTCTAGAAAGGAGATACACGCATTGAGTTGGAGAGTGGTAGGTGGAGGGGCTCTGGGAGAGGTGCCCAGGCCCGGACAGCACTTTGTGCTGCCTCCTGTCCCTGCTGGTGCCCGAACTGTGGCCAGTCTGGTTAGAGCAGGTGCTCTCAATTGTGGGGAAGGAAGAATTTTTCCTCTAGCATTTTAGGTTATTCCAGTTGGTCTAATCATTAAATCAACACGAGACAGATTAGCAAGAGAAAATAGCCAAATTCAATTACTTATGTGAGTCAGTTAGAGACCCCACATACATGAGAGGGTCTGAAACAGAAAGTGAAAATGAAGTATATATGACATTCTGAGCCAAGGAGCGAGGGGAGGCACCCTGGGGCTTCAGAGAGGAGGAGGGCAATTCATGGGAAGATAAGCAAAGCTGATGTTCAGTAATTAGTTGTTGCCCAGCCACACAGCTTAGTGGTTGAGTGTTGACCTGCGAACCATGAGGTCATGGTTTGATTTCCAGTCAGGGCACATGCCTGGGTTGTGGGCTCGATCCCCAGTGTGAGGTGTGCAGGAGGCAGCCAATCAATGATACTTACATCATTGATGTTTCTATCTCTTTCTCACTCTCCATTGCTCCCTGAAATCAATAAAAATATATTTTTTAGATGTTTTAAAAAATAATTAGATGTTTGTCCTTCCCCATAGAAGACTATCTGGTAATAAATCTTTTTAAAAATATATATTTTATTGATTTTTTTACAGAGAGGAAGGGAGAGGGATAGAGAGTCAGAAACATCGATGAGAGAGAAGCATCAATTAGCTGACTCCTGCACACCCCCTACTGGGGATGTGCCTGCAACCAAGGTACATGCCCTTGACCGGAATCGAACCTGGGATCCTTCAGCCCCCAGGCTGACGCTCTATCCAGTGAGCCAAACCGGCTAGGGCTCTGGTAATAACTCTTGTTGTGGGCAAAGCTCCCAAATTTAGATTCTTCTAGGGAGAGGTAAAATTTCTCATGAGCCTGAAGGTCTCCATTGCCTTCAACTTGAAATAATTCATATGCCCAAGTGGCATGTCTTGGGGAGCCTGTTCTGAACCCCTGCGCAGCCATGATCAACCTCCTGTCTCTGCTTTAGCTCTGTGGTCACAGAAGAAAGGATGTAGGAATGGGAAGCAGATGGCACGTCCTGCTCTAGTAGGGACTGAACTGCGGTATCAGTGGTTGGTGACCTTCAGGGCCCTGGGCAGGGCTTCTGGAGCAGGAGCCTAACAACCTGTTTGCTACTTCCACCCCCTTCCTGTTCAGGTCGACAGTGTGCTGCCCATGGGGCTGTAAAACAGAAATACCCAGGGGGGGGATAATCCCCCTGGCCCCCAAGACTGTCCATGTGCACAGTCCTCTGTGACCACCTGCCTGTGGAGTTCAGAACACAGTCACCCTGTGAGCTGGCTCTGGGTCAGGGTCTTCTTGGTGAGAAACAACTGTCTCACTCCAGGTAAAGCCAAATCTCTGATTCAGGGACCAGATGTTCCTCGGTGCGTGGGCCTGAACTTGACTGGGGCTTCACAAGCATCTGCCAGCTTGGCGAAACACAGGCTCCTAGGCTCCACCCCAGCACTAGAGCATCGGAATCTCCGTGGTAGCAGTTTACCTTTCTCACAAGCTTTCCGGGTGGCTCAGATGCACAGGCCCGCCTTAGAGCCGTGGCTGGAGGCCGTCCTCAGTTCCCATTATGCTGGGTTTTCTAGACGCTGTTTCCTGAGCCAGAGGCTTGGTGTTCTGAATCTGGGCACTTGACTGGTTGTGGCTCGTGTGCCCTCCCCCTTCTGGCAGTCGGCGCTTCTCTCTGGCAGGCTCATTATGATGGGCACCTGGATAAGCAGGGCCGTGGGAGGGAGCCAGACAAGGAAAAGGCTCCGATATGCTGGTTGCTGGTGGACACAGGAGTGTGTGCATGGAAAAGAATAATAAGACAAGGAAACACACTTTGACATCCAACAAGGGAGTGCGGGCCAGCAGCTGCTTTGGGAGTGTGGGGAAGGAGTCCCTCTCCCTGCAGGGGTCTGGGAAGGCCTTTCCAGGAGAGGCTGGGGTTAGGCCTTAAAGAATGGATGGGCCCCGGCCAGTGTGGATCACTTGGTTGGAGAGTCATCCTGGGCAATGAAGGTCACAGGTTCCATTCCCAGTCAGGGCACATACCTAAGTTGTGGGTTCGATCCCCGGTCAGGATGTGTGCAGGAGGCAACCATTCGATGTCTCTCTTTCACATTGGTGCGTCTCTCTCTCTCAAATCAAGTTTTTTAAAAGGAGAGAACGGATGGGTTTCCCAGGGGAGGGCGGGCGTAAGTGCAGCGTGGTGGGAGGAGCGGTTTCATTTGCCTGTGGGAAGGGTGGAGACCCATGAAGGGTCCGAATGCCAATTAATCCACTGCCAGCTTCCTGTAAGACAAAATCCTGGGTGATTTTTAAATTTTATGCAGACATTAATCATTCCTTTTCCCCTGTGGGCAAAAGGGGAGTCAGGAAGGGTTTTGAGTACCGTAATATGGAAGGCATACTAATCATAGTGGAGTGATAACACTACCAGGGAAGTGGAGACCGGCTTTTTAGGGGTGCAAAGTCCCTGTCCAGGGAACAAGTCTGATTAGTTTGCCTAGAGGGTTTTAAATTTTTAAAAATTTGAATGTCTTTAGATAGAGCTTACACTGTCCGGTGCCCACAACCTGCCACTCATCCTTTGCCTTACAGCCTCACACATTCATGCCACCCTTTTAGCACAGAGGTCTAGAATTTTCAGTCCCTGGAGGGTAGTCCAGGAGGGAAATAAAAGGGTCTAGAGAAAGAGTGGGCAGTGAGACCACACAGAAGAAGAAATAAATATGACTTAAGGGCTGATGGAGGGAGAGAGGGAGTCAAACATTAAACCAATGAGACAGTGCTTCTGAAGTTCAAGGACAGCTGAAGGAGCAGCTCTGAGAGGCATTCGCTTTGGGAAAGGCAGGCTTTAGTCTGCATCAGGACATCCGAGGGCCTGGTCCGTGGCAGGTGGCTGTCTGGGCCATGTACTCCGAGAGTCGTGGCAGCTGGGATGTAGATCAGCTTCAGCACAGAGGCAGTAGCTGATGTGGAGGCGATGGGGGTGAAATTGTCCAGGAAGAATGAGAGTTGGGGAGAGGCCAGGGCCTGGGCCTGCGGGCCTTCTCATTTCTAGGGATACGTGTGGAAGAGTTGGGGTGGATCCCACGAAGAAGACCAGAGTCAGGCAGGGAGAGAACCTTAAGGAAGTACGGCTGATCATGGGGGAGGCACTGTGGGAGTCACGAAGAGATGGCCTGGGAACGAGTAATAAGCCACTGGCTCTGCGTAGGGGTGAGAAGGCAGCGGGCTGAGTGTTCACGTGGTTGGCTCTCCTCTAGATGACGGTGCATTTAGGTGGGGGAGCCCCTGTGTATGTGGCTTTGCCTGAGGGGCTGGCATGGATTTTCTGGCTAAGAGCTGGACTGCTGTGGGTGGCCTGTCCTCTGACATGTCACTGTGTACTCGCTGCGCACCTGGGCTTGGCCAAGGCCGAGCTGTTCCCATTGGTCCTGAGCACCATGCTCCCGGCAGCCTGGAGCACCGTGGCCCTCCCCGGCTCCTCGGTGAGCTGCACTGGCCAAAACTCTGTCATTAGCCTCGGTCACGTCAGCTTCCAGGCTGCTTGCTCACCAGCCAGTTTTCCAATCGGGTCTTAGTTGCTCCTCCTCCTCCCAACCTAGTGCCTGGGAAGGTCACAGAATGGCTGCTCAGCTGTGGCTGACTTGGGGGCAGGGATGGAGTTTGGGACAAAAACCGTGCAGTGTCACGTAGCTGCACATTTTTATCCAAAGTGAAAATCCAGCTGGTCACTCTCTGAAGCGTTATCTGGTATTTATAGGGGTCGGAACCAAGGGCCAGTGGCTCGGAATGGAAATTCCTGAGCCTGGAGCAACGGGATCTTGGCTTTCTCTCCCCTGGAGTTCAGCTAAGGTTTTTCTCCTGAGAACTTTCAAGCGCTGAGAAGTTTGAAGAGGCACCATCGGGGGGCACCTTCCTCTCGGTGTGGACACCTCGTGTGTTCTCTAGAGTTGATGGCATGAAGGAGGGTGAAGGGCAAGGAGAATGTACCAATGGGGGTGACCCGAGGAGCAGCTGCCGTGCCCGGCTCTCTGGGGTGACGGTCATTGTTCCCTGTCCCCACAGCCTCTAGGACTTCCTGCTTCTGAAACCGCGTGCCCATGCTAACCTAGGGGGGCAGATACCAGAGTCAGTGCTTGTCGTTGGCACAAACCTTCCAGCTGCAAGGAAAAGGAGCTGTGAGGTATTTGACATTTAAAAAGACAGCTGGAATGAGCGAGATATCGACTGACACATTCATTAAATGTCACCACTTTTGTTTCTCTTCAACGGCTCAGTGCTTACATTATTCCAAATTAATTACACAGCCACTCGATTTCTTCCCTATACCCCCTCCCTGCTCCTTCCCACCCTCGCCAGGGTTAAGAGCAGCACAGTGGCCGAGCCCCTTTGTTCTCAGTTACCCGGTTATGCGCGGTGACAGGGCCTGCACGGGAAGAGGACGGTGTGCAGGCAGATACGCTGTGACATGCTCTCAGGGTGCAGATCGGAAGCCGAGCCTCAGCGGGGTTATCTGACCTGCCCAGGGTAGACTGGGGAAGTGGGGAGCCAGGACTGAACCCCGGTCTCTGGCTCTAGGCTCTCGAGTTTTCCAGATGCATTGATGTCAAAGTGATGACTCTATCCTCATGTGGCCAGCCTGGCAGGTGGCCCCTGGGACTGAAATACGGGAGAATGCGGTTCGACCCCCAGCTTCAGTGCCAGGGAGAGAGCAAGCTGGGGCGTCCGGGCAGCTGCAGGTTCTGAACCAGAAGGCAGGGGAAGAACCCGCGCGTGGTGGTCGCGCATGTTGGAACCATTTGAGAAAGAAAGCTGCTGGTCATTTAAGGAAGACCGTGTCTGAAGCTCGTCTGGTTCTTTGATTTCACAAGCCACGGGTGTCATTGCCCGTCATTTCTCCAGGGAGATGAAAGGCCATGGTTCAAAGGGCATAGCCCTTTCAACCGTGATGAGCTAGTCTGTGTCTCAGGGACTCGCGTTCCCCCAAACACTTAGGATTTCTAGCCACGGGGGTTCATTCTTGACTGCCCAGCCCTAAGGGTCCCCACAGGCCTGGCTCCGGCACAGGCTGCAGGTGAAGCTGCAGAGAAGACAAGAAGCGCTCCCTGTCTCAGCAAGCCGGAGGCACCTGCCACGTGGGTGCTCCGGTCTCTCTGGATAATCTCTGATGTCTCAACAAACTCCCCCAATCTGTGTGGGAAAAAGAATCACCTCAGGGAAAGGAGTCACACATCTGCCTACTCCAGCCCCAGGGCTAAGTTCCCGCCAGTCAGTCATCCCAGCTGAGACCTCCTTGAGAGGGGAGACGCAGGAGGCAGGAGCGCTGAGCCAGCCTGGGTGAGTGTCTGGTTTGCATTCACTCTGAAGTCTTCTGCCTGCCCTCTCCCACGGCAGCTCATCCACGGGTTTGCCTTTTCAGTCTAACGGCACCGGCTTTGTTTGGAGCTGCGTATTGGAGATTAATGAGCCCTTCTACCCCGACTGAGCTTAGCACCGCTTTCCGGTTACAGCCAGCCTTCACTCAATAAAGATATTTTTATTGATTTCAAAGAGGAAGGGAGGGGGGAGAGGGGGAGAAAGAAGCATTGATTGGCTGCCTCCTGCACGACCCCTACTGGGGATCGAGCCCAAAACCCAGGCATGTGCCCTGACCAAGAATGGAACCGTGACCTCCTGGCTCAGCCACTGAGCCACACGGGCCAGGGTGCATTTTCCCACATATAGCACGTTTATGGGTGACTGGCCAGGGTTGGTGTGGTGGGCGGACTCCACACTCTTTAGCTGTTCCTGGAGGAACACCTGGTGGAGGGGATCGAATTAGTGTGCGTGACCGATGGCTCACTGAGAGGCCACTGCAGGTCCTTGACCTCTAAATGTTGATGGTGCTCAAAGAATCTCTCCTGGTCAACTTGTGACCTCGTGGCATAGTGCCCCTCTGGCTTCCTGTGAATTCACAGCTCACGCTGACCTCTCTGCCAAGCTGCACCTTGAACTGCAGCTGTCAGCTAGACATCCCTCCAGCATCTCAAACAGTTTGGCCCAAACTGGGCTCATCATTTTCCCCCTTGTTCTGCTGAGTTTCTGGTTTCTGGAAGGCACTGTCATTTTTCTCCTGCTTCAGATGTAAAAACAGAATGCTTTTGAATCCCCCTTCCCTCTCCCTGTCTTCCAGATCTGTTCAGCTGTCCACCTGTCTGTGATCCTGTACAGGCGCCCTTGCTTCCCGGGGTACTGCCCATGCCCCGCTCAGCCCTTCGGGAGCAGAAGCCAAGCCAGCACGGGAGGGGGAGGGGCAGCAGGTCCATGTCCAGTGGAGGCAGCAGCAAGAACTGGGCAGGGGCCGTGCCTATGGCCTGCAGGTGGGGTTCGGGCGGGGGAAGGAGGGCTCTGGGGCAGAAGGCCAGCATCTGCTTGGGCTGAGCAGGGCAAGCAGGGTGGCATTTGTGCTCAGCGGGTTCATTGTCCCTCCAGGATCAGGGTGCTTGGCAGCCCTGGGAATTCCTTAGCTCTGGGCCTGCACTGCACCTGGGTGGGCCCTCTGGAGGGTGTGCCCTCCTCACAAAGGTCTCGATCAGATGCCCCTTCTCTCTCGAAGCTGTCACCTGCCCCCCATGGGGTGTTCTCCCCAGGACTTCTAGAGCCTTTGTTTCACTGCCCGCCCAGCACTCACACTTCCTATCTTGGGCTGCGTTACTTGTGTTGGCAACTTACTAGACTAAAAGCTTTTTGTGGGCAAGATTCAAGCCTGATGCTGGCACAGTTGTGTTGCCCAATGGGCAGTCCGATTCATCACACAAGAAATAAGCTAGTTTCCCTTTACTACTTTCTCTGACCCAGCCCTTCCAGGAGTCTAAGCTCACTGTGATCCTCCCAGCGCCGAGAACCAAGTAGTTCCAGCTCTTCCTCCCCTGGCACTCGGGCCCCTTACGTCTTGAGAGGTCACTTGAGTAGTTCCGGGCGATGAGCTGTCAAAGGGAGGTGACATGTGTTCCTTTCGGGCCACTATGAGACCTGTGTGAACTCTTTTCTGGCAGCAACTAGCAGCATTTGAGATGTTGGCTGCTGTGCCATTCTGAGTCCCTCGGCATAAATCCGTGAGCAGATCCTCCCCCCCACCCCCAGCCCCTAGCTGACCTTCGGTAGACATCTGGCATGAATAAATAAGCCTTTATTTGCTGTTTTCAGCCGCTGAGATCTGAAGGCTGGCATTGCTGCATGACCCAGCCCGCCAGCCTGGCACATTCACCCCAGGGTGGATCAGCTCTAGATACCACCAGCGCATCACCGCGTGGGAGCGTGCTGCCTCGTGGGTGACTTGATGAGGAGGCGGAAGCGAGGGGGAGCAGCAGAGTGCTTCTCTCAGCAGCTTAGTTCCCTGGGTGGCATCTCACTTACATGCAGAGATGCACAAATGGGTGGCGCCTTCCCTCTCCTCTCTATGGGCTGCCTTCTAAATTAAGAGCGGTGGTGAGCAGAGACAATATTCTATGAAGCTAGAATGCTCTTTTTTAATATATACTTTTTATTTTAGAGAGAGGAAGGGAGAGGGAGAGACAGAAACATTAATGATGAGAGTCATCAATCAGCTGTCTGCTGCACACTCCCTTCCCCCTCCCCCCCCCCCCCCCCCACACACACACTGGGAATTGAGCCGCAACCCAGGCATGTGCCCTAACCAGGAATCAAACCATGATGCTCAACCATGGAGCCACACCGGCCGGGCAGAATGCTCTTTTTAAATCTTCCAGTCTGCCATCGGATCTTCTTATCACTCAACCACGCAGTGTGTTTTATGAGAATTAGCAGGATCCCTCCCCTGGTGGGTGAAGCATCACGCTTTTCAGATTGAGGGTGTGACCCACTTCCCTAGAGAAGTTGCGGCATCTGGAGGGGCTGCGGATGGTGCTAACCAGCTGAGGAAACAGCCCTGACCGGGCCCCAGGTGCTGAGAGCCCCCAGCCTGGCAAACACAGGTGGCTCCAGCTGTATGGGCTGTGCAGGTGCTCCTGGGGCAGAATCAAAGCCACCAGCCCTCTTGCTGTACCGTGAAGGGAGGTGGTCACCTCCGTGGAACAGAGATGAAAAATAAAAGCTTTTGCAGCGTCCTGTGCGCACGCTGACGGATAGACCCCAGGAACGCACAGTGACGAGAGAAATGGGCAAGAGACAGCGATTTAATTGAATAAAGACTCCAGGCTGTGATGGGGTAGGGAGATGCGAGGCAGTAATTAACAACGTAATTTTTTAAATGACGATGCAATTAACATCCCGAGTATGGGCGGGGGCGGGGGTGGGGGGGGGGGGCGAGGAGGCACGTTTCAGTCCAGGAACACTGCTGCATAAAGGAGCAGGCAGCTCTGCAGTTTCAAAGAAAACATCGTTGTGCCGAGGCCTCAATTACCCCAACGTCAGCAAAGCTCACAAGAGCAGCCCAAGAGGTTTCTCGTGGCGGAGGAAGCGAACAAACAAATCAACCCTGTGTTTTATTTTATTCAGAAACTTGGAATTCATTTTATTCTCGTCTATGGGAGAGAGATATTGGGCCAGATAATGAAGTTGGCAGACGTTTGGGTTTCATTCAGGCTTCCGGTCAGAAACAGTTTCCCCTGAGAACGGGGAAAGGGGGTGTGTGCTCCCAGCCTGTGAAAATCTACCAGCTCCCCAAGACTGCAGTTGGTTAGGCTGGTGTGGGGGGGCTGACCATAGTCTGCTCAGGAAATGATTTTCCAAAAGCATGTGTGAGAGAGCTGCTTGGACAGAAGGGGGATGGCTGAGGGCAGTAATTAGTCCAAGTTTCACGCCAATCACACTGCCTTCTCCAAAAGCTTAGAGTGGTTATCTGCAAGTGCCTGCAGGTTTTAATTTTTTCTTTTTTAATGTGTTTTTATTGATTTCCGTGAGGAAGAGAGAGAGAACATCAATGATGAGAGAATCATTGATCAGCTGCCTCCTGCCTGCCCCTACTGGAGATCGAGCCCACAACCCAGGCCTGTGCCCTGACCGGGAATTGAACAGTGACCTCCTGGTTCTGGGGTCGACGGTCAGTCACTGAGCCACACAGCAGGCATGCCTACGGGTTGTGGATGACAGCTGGACGTGCATGCACTTGAGCTCACTTCTGGGCTCCGTCGGGCCCAGGAAACTCAAGTGTCCCCCCATGGTTGCAGGACCCACAGCGTCTGCTCAGTGAGTGGCATGGCCCTCTTGATGGGGTCGGTCAAGAAAAAATGAAGTTTATGGCTGGATGTGAATCCTGCCACGACAGTGGGTTTTTTTCTCGTACTCTCCAGAGAACATCCGCTGTAGAACTGCCTGACTAGGAAAGCCTATCTGTCCATCACAAGACATTTGGGAAGAAAATGTATCTTTATACCAATGACTCAATTGCCCCTAAGTTGAAGGCTCAGTACAATGGGGAGTTGGGATTTATCTACATTTACTTTTCTAAGCTTAACATGTCTTCTGCCACCATACCCTATTACCTAGTGCCCAATCTGGTCATTTTTAGGACTAGAACACACTACCCAAAGGTGTTATCAGCAGAGAAACCTGGTAACTTGGCTTTAAAATGAGGGTTACTTTATTGAGTTGCAGCTCCTACAGCATGTGGCATATATAAAGAATAAGACACAGGGTGTGTGAAGAGCTTGTACGTTCTTGACCTCCCGTGGCTCAAAGGGGTTCTTCAGCAGACCTGCCTTTGGGACGCCACGCACGGTTCTGTCTGAGCACAGGCTGAAGGGGAAACTCTCCTCCACCACTGACGAAGGCTCCACAGACTGAGCTGAGCACGTCAACCTAGTTCCGGGGGGCGTGGGGGAGGGTGGGGAGGCCAACTCAACAGAAATGTACTCTGACAATACAGAATAGTTTAAATATATTTTTCCTAAGCTGGATTTGGCCTAAGGTAGATATCTAAAGGAAACAAACAAAAACACCTTCATCACCACTGAAACAAACAGCAAACACAGAAGTACTCAGTAGTTTATAGAACTGAAGTTCGAGATGAAGATTGCCCCAGAGTCAAAGGGGCTGAACTAGGCTTAAGAGAAATCAAGAAGACACTCTTCATAGAAAGATGGGCTCCCACTCTTACTTGGATCTCACACCTCCCCATTCAGAAAAGGACATTTTACCTAGGGTTTTCTTTGGCCTGTAGAGGCTTTTTAAACAGCTCCTTGGTACCTCGTGGGATTATAAAGCCATGTATAATACAGAAATCATTCCAGAACACACGTACCTCCTTGACAAGGAAGGTTATGTTCGAGACCAAAGATCCCGTTTCCAAACAAATACGGTCATTAACGGTGGGGTGCGCGAAAACACAGGGCATGTTTCGTTTCTGCAGAATCATTCCTAAAGAAAGTGACTAAGTTCCCAGGAGGGGTCAAGACCTTTTCAAATCATGAATGAAGTCCATGGGGAAGGGGAGCGAGGAGCCCTGTACAACCCCCTGAAGGTTCCCAGACACCGCAGGGCGCTCGTGGTTTCCACATGGGACCAGGAGTCCGCATCTCGGCTTGTGTCACAGGGCAAAGAGCTGTGACACAAATAGTCTCAGAAAGACTCTTGCATGGATTGGCACCGGCAGGCCACCGAGAAGGAGGCCATAGCTCCATCCCACGTCCTCCTTCTCCAGAGTAGTGGCACTTGATGGAGACACAACATTCCAGAAATTCACATCACCTTTCCCCCAAAAGATGACTATTTTACACTGTATTTTACTGAACCGACTTCCAGGCTCTCCACTCCGTTTTTGCCTACTTTCCTTTGTCCTCTTTTCTTGACAGCAGATCCATAAGAAGTGAAAACCACACACACACAAAAGAAAATCACCTTGGGAGACAGAAAAGACTAAGACAGATCTGACCGCAGCACAAGTGTCTCGGCCTTGACCTACACAGGAGCAGGTAGGACCCCGCGCGCCGCGCTGCCCCTGGTGCGCCGACGGCACAGCACTGTGTGGAGACGGTTGAACAGGTGCAGAAAGAACGGTGCTGAGTCCCGTTTGTGTGGCTCGGCCGGCCGTGCGGCTCATGGTGTCGGAGGTGGCTTCGGAGAGGGGCACGAGCTCTCGCTGTCGAAGCTGGCGGCGCGGCCCTGCCACTGCTGGGAGGAGAGAAGCCGGTTATTGATTGCGGAGGAAACTGACAGCTCAGCTTCCAGAACTGGTCTGGCTCATGCACTGAATTCACTCTTGTAAGCTGTCTTGAGTGTTGCTGTCAGCCATGCAAAAAAAAAAACACGTAAGGGAACAGCTCTAGTTGGGAATACCTGATTTTAGAAATAGACCTACTGCAGAGATCATGAAAGCGTGCTTCCATGTGAGTGTGTATGTGTTGAGGAGGTGCGGTGACTGGGCCGTTTCTGAGCTTCCGCCATTTCTCACACGGAAAACCGGATTATGTTAGCGAGAGAGGCAGTCTGCAGAGTATGACCTCCCTGCCAAGAGCCCGATCATGAATTATTAGCGATTTGTCTGCTGGCTGTTAGTACAGTAAAAGCCTGCCGTTGCTCTAGCTCTGGGCGTTCTTCAATCTTAATGCTTCCTCGGGGCATCCATGCTGACTGGTGGAGAGGTAGGAGGTGGAGGGCCGGCAGCCCCTTCTCCTTCCAGGTGCCCGCCTTTGCTCCCCTCAACTCTCTCATCTTGGGGTTGCCTCCTCTCAGCCTGGCCCTAGCCCCTCTGTGAAAGTGGGTGATGTCATGAGGCATGATGGGGTGAAGGAGAGGTTGAGGCTGATGGACCTGTACTTGAGCATCTGGCCCTTGTTTGCATGGAAAAGCCGGCCAGTCGTAGCTACAGCAGTGTTTGCTGGGCCAGGAGCTGATCTGCGGATGAATGTTCCCAGCCTGCCTGGGGGCTGTGAGCTTCAAGGGGAGACAGTCCAGCCTTTCTGTGAGCTGAGACCCAACCCTCTGCTAGGTGCCGCAGGACCAGGCTCCGGGAGAGTCGGCGAGGGCAGGATGGCGTTTCCGAAACGGAAGTGCTGCTGTGAGCCTCAGGGTCTCCTCGTGGAGTGACGGGGCTGAGTGGGGGCTGGATATGCATTTGTGTATGTGTGGGGGGGCACAGTTCCCCCCTCAACACGGCCATTTCCAGACAAAGCCGAGCCCCCTAAGAAATAGACCTATCTTCCATTAGCATCTCCTCTGGACAAAGGGGGAGGCCCTGGTGCTGAGGAGAGACCCAAGCCTACCGAACGCCTTCATGTTCCCTGTTCTCCGAAAGCCAGCTCTGCCGTCCTCCCCCAGCTCAGTGCCTCGCGGCGCCTCGCGGCCCCTTCGCGCTTCCCGTCTAGGCTGAGCGGCAGCGTTACAGCCAACCACGGCTGGACAAGCAGTACTGACCACTGTGTGACCCAGCACGCCAGCCCCCAGGCAGGCCTGGGAGACCGTGCCATCTAACTCTCTCCTTCTTGAAGATAAGAAAACAAAGACACAGAGACATGAAGACACAGCTAGCTCGGGGCAGAGCCAGGATCCGAAACCAGGTCTTCTGACTCCCAACTGGGCGCTCCTTCCACACCACCCGGCTGCCATCCTGGCCCCTGGCCGCGCCAGGGGAAGGAGACAGGGAATGCAGTAAGACCTCTTTGGTACTTACTCCTAACTCCGGGCGGCAGTCTCTGCTCGCAGCATCCACGTGAATGCACTCACAACCGAGGGTTTCCCTGCTGAAATATTTTAGATCAATAAATGCCTGCTTGTCGAGTCCACTGTGACTTCTGACTCAAGGGTTTCTTAACCAAAAGGTGACATGGCATAAGACGGTGACTAAGGCTTTCACTGAACAGACCTTCATTTTAGAAGTTCTCCTTTTTCTGTGATGACCATCTATGTTGGTACAAGGTACCTTGTAATTATTGGCTTCTCCCCTGAGCTCCCATGCCACCTAAACCACCTGACTGATGGGCCACATCAGAGAGGAAAATGAAATCTCTACATAGAGCACCCATTTTTCCTTCTGTAACAGCCCACAGAGAAGGCACACGGAGCATACTTGTTTATCCAGGGCAAAGGAAGAAGGCACACGGGCTCCCTGCCAACCCGATTTTCCTATGACGATAAACACAGAGGAGACGGGTTCGTGGACAGTGGGCAGGCGAATGCATGACCCAGGAGGCTTGCCCGGGGGTTGTGAACCAGCGGAGACCTGGTCCCCACAGGCGGGAAGATGGTTGTTCCCGGGGGGCTGCACTCCAGGAAGACCTTGTACGGTTCTGAAAGGGGTCATGTTCCAACAGAGATCTCAACTCTCTGGCAGGTGATCTGAACTTGGCCCTTCAGAATAGAACGCCTTGGAGAAGGTTGCTGGCCATCCCGGGCACGGTAGGTGGTGACAGCGATGTCAGGCAGAGAGGGAAGGATGCTGGCTGTGGATTAATCACTTTGTATTCATGGGGGGAAAATCCCAGCAGGAAAAAAAATGCCTCTCAGTTAATTTGCTCCCCTTGACCTTATGTAAAGACCCCAAACAAGCAAGCAAGTACGAAGCCCTCTGTTCTTGTTAATAAAAAGAGAAATGATCACAGCACTCGAAACTCCTCTGAGAAAAGTACAATATAAATACAGATGCTTCCCAGGTGCGGTGCCATCTATCTTCCCGGGAGCTGGGGAGCGAGATTTCTTCACCGATTATACAAACGGGAGAGAGCGGTCCCGGGGCAAGACTCCCTCAGTGTCCGGAACAGGACGGAAGAGAATGCAGGATGAGCGCTCTGAGGATGACTGAGATAAGCATTCAATACAGTGCGTCACATGAACCCAAAGAACACGGACTTCATACTAGCCCGGTGGGCTTTGGACGCATGTTTATAAAGATCCTTAAATCGTGGGTGCTCACGGTGTAGATGGAAATTTTATACACGTTTGTACCGATGGAATCCTAGGTTGCCAAGCCAAATGTCATTTTCAGCTCCTTCATTCAGAGAACCCATCAGCTGAGCAGAAGACGGAAGGACAGGGCGTGGGGGAGGGGCGGCCTGGGTAGCTCCGTTGGCGAGGCCAAGAAAAAAGTAGAACCCAAAGGGTATAAATCAATTTATTCTCTTCGTTTCCCATATACCGTTACTTTCCCTTTACTGTCTCATCGAATATTCATTTTCAAGGGCTTGATTCTACTTTATCTTTCTTTCTTTTGTAGTCTGAATGAGTGAGTTGGACTCACAAAAAACAGGATTTGGAATCAATTATTTAGCTTAATTAGGTTGCATTCATCTCAAAGAAGAGTGATTCTGGGTCAGACCACCTCCATGCTGTCCTGCACCCACCCGAACCCCAGCTTGGCTGGTTACATCGCCGAAGTATTTTTAAAGGGGCAGGGCACGGCACAGTGAGGGGCTAGGTGCTGTCCCCGAGTCATCTGCTGTCACTAGCTGCCTTCTGTGTAGGTGGAGGCTGGCTGTGGAACCTCACCTCCACTCTCCAGAGAGAACCTTCTGGAAAAGACGGGGCAGAGGTTTCCCTGAGGGCTGGGAGCTGCATAGCTGAGGAACCAGCCTCTCTCACTCAAGGTCCACAGCTGTGGTCAAACCAAGGCCACCACAAGGGGGAAAGGCGAGGCCGAAGATGGGCAGGAACTTTGCGTCCATGTCTTAACCCTCTTGGGGGCCACAGGGGCTGCAGGGTGGGAGCTTCACAAGGCCCTCACCTACCCAGGAGGTAAAGCAACAGCCTGGCTCCAGGTCCGATTCCACTCCTCCAACCCTCAGCTGCCCGTCTCTCTGGAGACGCCTCACTGCTGGAAGCAGCTGGAAAAGGGCTTGTCCTCAGAGAAGGAGGGGGGCAGGCAGGTCCTCTGGCGTGGCTGCCACACCTTCTCTGTGTCCCAGAGTGTGGCGACGAGATTACTCTGTTTTTAGGTGACTCAGCTTTTAAGGGCCTATGTAGTGGGACGGATGACGCTTTATTTTTTTATTAGCAGGTTTTCCAATTTTACGCAGCTCCCTAGACTTGTGAGGCATGAAGTCTGTTAAATGAGGGAATGATCTCCGCTTTCCGGTTATGGAATGGGTGTGAGACATTCAGAATGAGGCTCAAAGCCTGCCTGACCACCTCCATGTCCCAGCCCACGTGAGAAAAGCAGGCTGGGACCACCAAGGCGATAAATCACAGGATCTTACTCTGGGGGAGGCCCGGGGAGGTGGGGCAGAGGAACTGGCACTGGAGGGGACACTTTCCTTGCAGTTGAGAAAGAACTGGCTCAAGGTTCCACAGCAAGGCAGGAGGGGCCAAGCTCGAAGCCCAGATCCTGGGAGCCCCAGGCAGTGCCCTGTCCACTGTGTCTCTGTTAGACCCACCAGAGAGTGAGACCCTACAGCCGAGCTAGTGAGCACCCACGTATATCAGCGCAGCAGCGATCTCCGGTGTCTCCCTCCGTGTGAAAACTGCCCTGACTGCCCGGCTGCAGCCTCGGGAACTTGTTGCTCCCAACAGAGGTCCAATTTCTTGCCAAGTTCTGATCTCACCTCCGTGGGGTTCGCTCCTCAAGGGCTGTCTTGGCCCAGGGCCTTGGTGAAAGCATTCGGGGCTTCTGGGAAGGCTTCCTCTGAGTTTTTATTTTCCAACTAAAACTCAGTGTTGCTTTCTGTCTGCCCCACATCAGAGGCTCTTTGTCAGGCAGCTTCCCACGGTCTTCCTCCCTGCCCGTCACACTGGGGGAGAAGCACGTGGCCCCACGCCCCCTCCCCCCAGGACCCACAAAGGCGAGGCCTTGCAGCAGCCCACGGCCATTCTCCAGCGCGCGCTGCCATGCAGCAAGCATGCCAAGGGCCGAGGGTGACCTCACCCACCTCTTTGAAGGATTTCTTTACCTCCACCAAGGAGTGCCAGTGCGCGATGGGCTTCCGCGGGTACGCCAGCATCTCGTTCCAGTGGTCCCTGCCCAGGCCTTCCGCGTTGATCCCCACACGGCAGACTCCTATGATCTCATTGTGGCCCACTCTGAGGGAGAGACAAAAGGCCCGGCATGGGGGCCAGGCGCACTCTCAGAGGGTGGGCGGGGGCTGGGACTCTGTTGGCAGGTCTCACTCCGAGCACTGAGCTTAGAAAACAGGTGCTCAGCAGGGCCGCAGGGTGCCAGTAACAGTGATGCTTTTCCCCGCCTCCTTCGGTGGACACTGGACACAGACAGATGAGCAAAAGGTTCTACACTCGTTTGGAGTCTCAGGAAACGATGGGCAGATGGCCTGACTTTGGGGAGTTGGAGGGTTCGGGTCTCTTCCCTTCCTGGACTCGGTTTGCACATCACCCCCACGCTTGAAATGCTATGAGCATTTGGAAATAAATTGACCTGCTCTGAGCACCGTTGCTCCATTCCCCCAGTGGCTGGGAGGTGAGTTAATCACTCAGCGTGAACATCAATCATCGCTCAACTATGTTCACCGAGCACCTCCTGTGCCCGAGGACTGGTGCTAAAAGTCCCGGATTGAGGCTTTACCGCCTGGTTTTCTTCTCCCCTGCCAGAAATGACAAGTGGAGAGAAGAGTGCTGGTAGGTAGAGGAGTCGGAAAATTCTTTTGAGCCAGTCTGGATGGAGGAGTGGGGTTGGATAAGTGAAAGAGAAGAAATATCTCCAATAAAGGAGAAATCAAGGATGGATGTGCTGGGTCCAGATTATGGAAATCCTTGGGAGTCCAGGCGAAGAGCCTGGACACCAGGAGCCATGGATGGTTCTTGAGAAGGGTGGGTCCAGAAAGAAAGCGGGCCCTTATGAGGAAGGCGTGCCTTTCGTAGGTTGGCTGGGTGGAGGAGGAAGTGATGGAGGCTGCACAATCATCCCTGAGCGGGAGTGGTAGTGGCAGCGGAAATGGAGAGGATAGAGAGGCCTTTTCAAGGACAGGTGACAGGACTTGGTGCCAGAGGGAGGAATGGGAATAGTCAGGACTGAATGCAGGGGAACTGGTGGGGGGAGCTGCCCCGATGGAAATGGAGCAGCTGGGAAGAGAAGCTTGAGCTTCTGCTGCGGGGAACCCAGGCTCTTCCGCAAGCTCCTGTACTCCCCGTGGCTACAGCCAGGCTTGAAGCCAGTGGACACCTGGGCTGTGAACCACAAGGTCCACGGTCAAGAAGCCCTGCACTGCCAGGAGGCATAGGGAGTTGTGTCCCCCTGGGGCCCGTACCTACCGATCATAGTCCATAACCGAGATGAGCAGGCTGACTTGGTCCATGTTCTCTGGCGGGATGTCAAAGATGATGGCCTCATTGTAGACGGGATTGAGCGTGTTCTTCTTTATGGTGGTTTTCTTCTTCTTCAGCCTCCGCCCGTCACAAAGCAGGGACACTTTGACGTAAGGATCTGTGCCGACGGGGGCGGTGGGAAGGAAGGGAAGGCAGCGTGTTAAACAGATGTCCTCTAACACTATGTGCACCAGAGGGACAGAAGCCCTATTGCATCTACTGTTGGTCATCAGATGCCACCAGTGGGTTGTTAAAGCAATTAAAGCACCAGTAATTTATGGAGCACACCTGTCTCTGAGGACACGCCATGCTTCAGAGACCTCAGGGCTCTTCGGAGAGTGCTTAACAGACCTGTACTAATGGGAAGGCTGGCCCCAAATCAGGACACCTGCCCGTGGGTATGCCGTCAGTGCCCTAGATCTCGGCTCCGTGATGGCCGGCTGGCTCCCAAGGGTAGTTAGTGAAGAGGCACTCGATTCCTTTCACCTCACTGGAGTCCTTTTCTCTGGGGGCTTGTGAGCATTACTAACCGAAGAGTGAGGGGGTAAAAATAGAACTCGATGGCACCAAAGAGAAATGCTGTCTGGGTAAACGAGCAGCAACAAGCACAGTGCTGTCCGAGTGCTCCACACCTGGCAGAAGGCTCAGGGCTCCCATGGTCCGAGCAGCGCATTTCCATCCAGCATCCAGAAGGGGAGTGGTAGCCCCTCTCTCTGCTTCCTCTGAGGCTGGGTCCTGCCCACTTCTGGGTGGTGGTGGAGGAGGGAGCTGTGGCCGGGGCAGTGAGGGCAGCTGCTGGCGTTTCATTTCTGTGGGATCTTGGATTCTCTCCATCCCGCGAGAAGACGTCCTTTTACTGAACATCCACGGGCCTCCCATCTTTGCCTCTTCAGTTTTCTGAATGGGTGTTTCATGGTCATCTTTCCACCCTGAAATTTTCTACTCATCTCAGTGAAGTGATGCCTATTGTACCCGTAGCACAGGTGTCCCGGGCGGCATCATAACTGTTATTTATGCGGCACAGCCCAAGAAGCGGGAGGGCGGCTCTCGGGTAATAGCAGCTTTGGAGACACTGATGTGCGGAGACACCCTCTTGCCCGGGTGCCAGGGCTCATGCGAATCTGTCAGGAGGTGGGGGCCGAGCAGCTGCTCCCCGACTCCTGGATTCACAGGTGTATTTCATCTCCCAGGCGCCCAGGCGCTCAGCAGTCCTCACACTTCCTGGGCATTGCTCGGTGGCAGTTGAGGCACACAGCTACAGGGGAGCTAGAGAGAGCTGTGACCCAGGTCAGAAACTCCAAGCCTTGAAGGCATTTCCGTAGACAGATGAGCCACCGACTAGCCAATGTGCAGTGGCAGCTGTGCCTTAGCCACAGGGACATGGAGACATGGATTTACGAGGAACTGGGAGACGATGAGGTGTTTAATCAACCCTGTCCCCCCAACCCCTCCCCCCATCGCCCATTTGAAAGGCCCCCTCGCAGGAGGAGTTTCAGTAAAAAAGAAAGAGGTGGCCTGAGCACCGCCGTGGGACAGTTTTTGGTTTTGCCGGCTCCCTCCCTATGCACATGCCCAGGATAGAGTTCAGGTCCAAGCAGAGAAGAGGCAAAGCTAGCTCCCAGACCTGTCATTACCCTGGCAACCCCGAAACTCCTGAGGGGTGTACATTGCTTTGGAAAGTGTCTTCAGGCAGAGGCTGCCACAACACCTGCCATGCCTGTGTCCACGCCTTCCCATGGCAGGCCACATGTCCACGTCTCCAGGCTGGGAAAGAGCCACCTGTCCGGGGGCTGTGCCCGGAGCAAATGCCAAATGCAGCTTCCGCCTCCCTCTGTCCACCCCTACGAGGCAAACCCAAAAACCCAGGGGTGCACGTCCCTTGCCGAACCAACCATCTCAACCACACCTGAGACACTGAGCAGCGTGGTGACTGTTCCCTAGGGTGCTCCGAGGCCAAACTTCACGGCTTCCGGTGGGGCGCTGGCTCCACACGACCTCTGAGGTCCTCTCCTCTCCAACAGCCTGTGCTGTTGAAGCAGCCGAGGGCGGGGCACCAAGACCAGCAGGGTATTTCAGCCTCGTTGTCACAAGAGCCATCATGACTCGGCATTTAGTACGTGCCAGGCACTGAGCTAAGAGATCCCTATGCATCATGTCATTTACATGTCACCTTAACCTTATAAAATATTCGTCGTCCTTATCATCCTCATTTTACAGGTAGGGAAATTGAGGTTTAGAGAGATGAAGAAACTTGCCTACGATTTGCACCCTAGCCTGTCTGACTCCAAAGCTCACTTTTTAACCACTGGGCCCAAAGTAGTGCAGACCGGATGTGGCAGAGATGCGGGAGTTCACTGACTTGCCACCCCCTCCTTCCTGGCAAACCGGTCCTTACTATTCTGAATTATGTTCACTGTCATGGCTCCAGTAGATGGGCTTAGAGGATTGATTCACCACCAGTTTAGATGCAGGAGAACAGGAAGATCCTTGGTTTTAGACGTCAACGCCATATAAATCAAGAACAGCCCACGAATAAGCTCCATTCCCTCTCTCGTTTAGTCCAACATCAAAGCAGCCTGGGCTGAAGGTAACCTCAAAGTCATCCTCAAAAACAGGGGGTCTAGTTTGAGAGGCTCTTGGCATGTATGTATGCCCCGCTGCATCACCTGGATAAGGCTCCTCAAGCTATAAATTCATTCACTCATTCATTCATTCATTCACTCACTCATTCATTACATACTGATTCAATGCTTACTGTGTTCCCCACACTTGATTCTATCAGTGAACAAAGTAGGCAGAAATCCCTGACAACAAGCGACATCTGCGTTTTCAGAATCAAGCTGAGACAGCACCAGATTCTAAGCCCAGGTGGGAAAGGGGGGCAACTGTGAGAGGGGGGTTAGGACTCAGCCAGTGGCCTCTGCCCCCAACCCTCTGATGGGGAGCAGCCTCGGCAGTGACCTCAGTGGCTCCGCCACCAGCTCTCTCCCTAGCACATCAATTTAATTACAACCCAGAAGACAGTGTGGGGACTTTGGTAGCAAAATCCCATTTGCCTCAGCAGCCTTGAGAGTCCTCCGTGAATTTCTGTCCCTGGCATGCACTTCTTTTGATATTAAAATGAAATCTACGGTGGCTTTATTTTTGGAGAAAGCTGACTATGTCTGAAAAGGTTTTTAAGCTCTTGCCCACCTCCCGATGAGTGGCGGTAGCTTCGGTGGAAGGAGAGGCATTGTGGGGGGCGCGCTAACTGGGGAAGTCTTTGGCCTGGAGGCCAGAGCGCTGCAGGGAGCGGGGTGGGGGCGGCAAGAAGCAGAGGTTCCTAGCAATTCAAAGCTGCAACCAAGACACAGTTTCAAGACCTCTACCGCCTCTTCTTCAAAGGGCACTACCAGCTTGCACCTGGGCCAGATGTTTTCAGCTGGACCGGCCCCTCTTCATGGCAACTGTGATTAGACGAAGGAGATCAGACTAAGGGATAGAAGGGAAAACCTTCCGAACACTCCCATCCAAGTTCGGAGGCCCCGAGGGAGAGGCTTGACTCTGTAATCCGAGTCATCAGAGCTCTGAGGTGGGCTCCCAGGAAGCCAGCCAGGCCTCTTCCTGCATGTGCCCTCCATGTGCGGCCCAGTCTGCTCCGTGCGCCTGCTCTTAGGGATGCTTCGCCCCGTTTCACTTCTAGGGCTAACTTGAGCCAAGAGTGGGTGGATGGAGGCTCCTGGGACCCAAGCTACTCCTCTGGGATATCACAACTCAAACACCTTCTCCTCTGACAGCCTTGTAGAATCATGGCAAAGGGGCAGACTTCGACCCCACGTCCAGCTGCAGTCTCTACAGCTGCCCCCAAGCAGGCATTTCCCGGGTGGTGAGACTGGGACTTATTTTCTCCTGCGGTTCCCAGCAGCTTTCCCGCTGCTGAGGCTGAGGCCGGAGCCCTGCAGGGAAAACTCAAACACAGATGCACCTGGCTTTTCGGTGGCGTTGCTCCTTTGACTGGGACTGCAAAGCTGCTGCAGGCGGCGTGGACCTCCAGCATGTACTCACTCCTATGTATTCGCTTCCTATGCTCGCCTCCTCTGGAGAAAGCATGGTGGTAATAGCTAGTATCTGCTGAGTGCTCATTATGTGCCTGGCACAATTCTAAGCATTTATGTGAATTAACTCGTTTATCCTGAAAGCAACCTGGGAAGTTATTTTTGCAGATTAGGAAACCAAAACGTGACAGTGCAAGGAAGTGGCAGAACGGGGACGCAAACCCATGGCGTGTCTCTCCTGAGCGGCCGCTTTTCTGTGAATGCTGACAGTTCTTTCCCTTCTCTCTCCAAATCCTAACGGGGCTGCGGGGTGGCCGCGGGCAGGCCCCTGGGCCGGGAGAGGTACCTGAGTAGCCGGTGATGTCCATGGCCTTAAGGTTCCGACACTTGATCACTGTGAGGGTGAGCCTGCCTGCTGTGGGCAGGTAGCAGAGGGAGAACATGATCTCCCCCAAATCCACGCTTTCCTGCAAAGAAGCAGATGAGGGGTTAGCCATGGGGATCCCAAACCCTCTGCTGTTTGTGACTGGCCTCACTGGGCCTGATGGTGGCTCAGGGGATCAAGGGGACGTTACCCCTGCACACGCAGGAGGCAGAGGACCGGGTTAGCTGATAAGGACAATAATAGGCAGACGTTGAGTAAATAGAGAGGTGGGGGATAAGGAAACAGAGTCGGCATCTCGGGTAGCCACGTTCCGCTCTGGAAAGCCCGGTCCCACGGGTGGCCTCGCCAGGCCCTCTCCCTGCCCTGCTCTCTTTCCCAGGAGGCTCCAGCCCCAGATCTGTGTGCCTTCCTAGCCTTGATCCGCATTAGGGATGCTTGCCCCTTTGGCTTTAATAAAACCAGGAGGGACCAGGAGCTGCAGAACAGCCAGCGTGTTATTGCTTTCCTCTCTACCCACTGTCAGGGGAGCCGCCTTAGGGCCCGCGCCTGGTAATGAGCTCCCCGCTGCCGGAGAGGTCACTGCTGTCCAGAAACTCACTTGGCCCTCCTGACTCCTAATCTAGGGATGACAGGGTAGATCTGAGCCCGGCAGCGACTGGCTAAACGTCTTGGCTAGTGCTTGGAGGGGGCGGGCCTGCTGCCACCGAGGAAAAGCCAGGATGTTGGCTCCTAGAGAGTCTGTGCTTAAAGTGCAGCCTGTTTGCCTGACATCGCTGCCCACAGTTGCAGTGCTTTCCCTGGCTGCAGTGCCCAGGCATCTGGGCAGTCGGATTCTTAAAGGCACAGCATCGCTCCCACTGGCTCCCCAGCAGCCCGTCTGCAAGCGCTCACAAAAGTGCTCTTCTCTCCTAATGCACTCACATAACCCCAGGCAGAGAGAACAAATCCCTGTGGATGGCTGCCCAGGAAAGAGCCGTGACCCACAGGGACGAAAGAGCCGTGACCCACAGGGGCTTTCGTCCCTCGGCCGCTAGCGAGCTTCGAGCTTCGAGACCCTGGGCCGGTCATTTCACAGCTCTGGGCTCCCGTCTGTGATATGAGGGACTTGTACTCGATGTTCTATCCTTAAGGTCCCTGTGACGTCATAAAACCAAAGATGCAAAGTGGAATGTCTATCACCATTGAGAGGGCCAAGGACGCCTGGCCGGTGTCTGGGGCCCACCTCAAAGAATCAAGCAACTTGGTTTTGAAACCAGATTGCTCTCATTCCTCCGGTCCCCACTGCCTCAATGTGGTTTGTTCCCCCCCAGGACCAGCTTTCTTTCTCCTAAAGAGGCAATGAGTGGCCGCTGTGCCTCCCGGTCCGTCTTGGGAATCGAGGCTGAGCGAAGCCAGCACGATGCTTCCCCATCTCAGAGAACACTTCCAGTCTCTTAATCATTAAGTGGCTGGTCTGAACCTCTCAGCATCAACGAGAAGCATCCACTGTGCTTTCAGGAAAGCCACAGGAGAGAGAGGAGCTCTGCGGCCCTGGGCAGGGCGTGCCAAGTCACCCCGGGGCAGGGCCCGGAAGAGAGACGGGTGGAAGCCAACTTGACTCCATTGGGTAAAGCAACCTCCACAGCAACGCTCCGTGTTGGCCTGGGGCTGGGAGTTGGGGGCAGAGATGGGTCAGATGTGGAGGCGGGACCCTGAGGCGGGACCACCGTGCCCTGGTATCTGCCGCACAGCCTCGTGACCCCTCTTCATAGCCTGTGCCATGACCACTTCTAAGTTGACTGTGGGGATTACATGTGAACACTGTGTTCTCACTAGATTGTGGGCTCTTAGCACAGGGATGGGAGAGGGTTTGACCCTTCTTTATAGCTTTCATGTCTAGCCCACTGCCTGCTGCATAGTAAGTGTTCAGTAAACTCTGGTGATGAAGGAATGGGTGTGAATATGGGTTGCGGGTCAGGCAGCTCTGGGGCAAGCTCCGCCTCTGACATTTATGAGTAGTACGACTTATTTAACAGAATGGAGTGGCATGCCGGTTTCTTTGGGATTTAGCCCTTGCCTTTCCTGCTGGCCGTTCTGTTTTAGGTGCCCTACACACCAGCGGTGATACCCACTAACATTTATTGAGTGTTTACATGCACCATTCAGTCCTAAGTGCTTATACATAGGAAGCCACGCAATCTTCACAAGAGCCTAATGAGATGGGTACTATCATTATCCCCATTTTCTACATGGGGACACTGAAGCACAGAGAGGTTAGGCAGCTGGCCCAAGACACACAGCTGCAACATGGCAGAGCTGGGACGTGAGGCCCTGCAGCCAGTGGCGTGGCCGGAGAGCCCACAGTTTGGGCCACACCCTCCTGCCTCTCTGAGGCTCTGCGCCCCCAGTCCTCCCGGTTACTTTGCACGGTCATGCCTCCGCCCTGTTCTCTCCACCCTGAAATAGCCTCTCCCTGCCTGACTGTCCTGGTCAGCACTGACTCTCCCGGCCAGCTGTCCTGCTCCCTCCTCCTGGGTCATCTCCCCTCCCTCCCCTGGTCTGGCTTGGGGTGTGTGCCCATGGT
This sequence comes from Corynorhinus townsendii, assembly GCA_026230045.1. Taxonomy (NCBI): domain Eukaryota; kingdom Metazoa; phylum Chordata; class Mammalia; order Chiroptera; family Vespertilionidae; genus Corynorhinus; species Corynorhinus townsendii. The sequence goes on from JAPDVU010000013.1 coordinate 8,542,685, forward strand.
CCCTGGGTCCAAAGGACCACATCCTTAGGATGGGGAGACCCACTGATGAGGGGGCTGCAGTGGAGGAGAGAGATTCACTCCACCCGCCCCGAGCCTCCAAGCTGGCTCAGGACTCAAAGTTGGCAGTGGTGGGTGTTTCTTCCAGTGCTGAGAGGGTGCCTACTGTGAGCACTGGTCTGATGACGTGGGTGGGTGGAGGGGTGGGTGGATTCCTTCCTGGGTGGGTGGGTTCCTCCCTGGGTGGATAGGTTCCTCCCTGGATGGGTGGATTCCTCCTGGATGGGTGGGTTCCTCCCTGGGTGGGTGGTTTCCTCCCTGGGTGGGTGGTTTCCTCCCTGGGTGGGTAGGTTCCTCCCTGGGTGGGTAGGTTCCTCCCTGGGTGGGTGGTTTCCTCCCTGGGTGGGTAGGTTCCTCCCTGGGTGGGTAGGTGGGTTCCTCGCTGGGTGGAGGGGTGGGTGGGTTCCTCCCTGGATGGGTGGTTTCCTCCCTGGATGGGTGGGTTCCTCCCTGGATGGGTGGGTTCCTCCCTGGATGGGTGGTTTCCTCCCTGGATGGGTGGGTTGAAGGGTGGGAAGTGCGAGATGCTCGGGCTCCCTGCTGGGTTCTGTTTGTTCTGAGCTCCATGCCTGCTTTCTCTCTCAAGTGCTTTCCGCCCCAAGGGCTTTGCAACTTTATGAATAAATAATGGGGCAGAATTGAGGCGCCTTAAACGAGCTCCATATACTCGAGCTGCAGCCTGTGGTGTGGACACCGGGAGCTCAGACCATGGAGAAGAGGGGACCCTCCAGCTCATGTGGAGCCCGGGGGTGCGGGAGGAAGTGGGGGAGATCCTGGAGGCTGGGTTTGGTCCCCAGGGATCCAGAGAGGCTCAAGCACAGCAGGAGGCCAATGTTACTGTATCTGAGCATCTTCAGGGAAACAGCCGGTTTTATTTAGGAAACTTTCTCCCATTCGTGAACTTGCCCTTGGAAAGAGGTTCAGTGTTTCACACGCACCATTACTCTTGGGCAGGTATCCGTGACTCAGAATCGCACGGGGAGGTGCAGCTCTCTTCCTAATGGCATTTGGGAAGGTGGGCGCAGAGGGAGAGGGGCTGTGCGGGGGTGGAAGGAGCCAGAGGGGAGAGGAGTTAGGAAAGTTCCAGAAGAGATGGAGGCAATGCCTGGGCAAGCTGGAGAGTCTGCACCCCAGGCTCTTGGCCATGAGAGGCCAGAGCCCAGAACCTCACCTCCACCCTGGTCCACCCACTGGCGTCTTCATTAATGACGGAGTAGCAGGAGGCACATTAACAAAGTTGGCAATGAGAATCTGTCTTCATTTCCCGACTCAAGCTGTCTGTCTGCCCGTGGCTGTCAAATAGCCATCAGCTTCCCCAGGAAGAGGGTGGGCATCTCGGGGCGGTAAGCACCCCCTCTCTGTGCCAGCAGGGCTGTGGCAGGAGCAGGGAGTCCTGGTCCCAGTGGGTGTTCTCCTGGGACAACTGAATGGTGCTGCCAACAGGTGCCCGGGGACATCAAACAGGGCTTTGGGCTCAGCCAAGGACACACACTTTGAACTGCCGGTGACGGCGGCTTGGGCTTCCTTCTCTTTGCTGACCCGAAGCTTTGGGCCTGCCCCCCCACCCCCACCCCATCCCGCCCCAGGAGGCTGCTCTGTGAAGCCTTTCATGGAGATGACAGTCTGCTCTTGAAGCATCCACTTCCGTGCTCCCCCCCTCTGGCTGCCCCTTCCCAGTCTCTGCTGGGTCCTCCTCCCATCTTTGCCTCAAATAGCACAGTTCATCAGAACTCGGTTCTGCGCCTCTCCCTCCTTCTCATCCATGTCATTGCCCATCTCCATGGTCATGACTCCGAACTTAGGGCCCCTTCAGAGGCCTGTCTTCTAGACTCCAGCTTCCTGGAGCCAACACTTCTCCTTGTGGACATCTCACAGACATCGAACACGTCTCAAACGCTCAAAGGTGAACTCTCATGTTCCATTTACATGCTCCTCTTCTTCCCCAACTCAGGGAATGGCCCCTCCACCCACCTAGTTGCTGAAGTCAAAAACGAGACATCACCACTGACTCCTGCCTTCCTCTCCCCTTTGCATTTAGTTCCTCACCAAGCCCTGGGTCAGTTCTATCTCCAAATTCCATCTCCAGTCTACCCACTTCTCTCATCTTCAATGCCACCCAGAGGGCCAAGCCACCTCTCACCTGGCCACAGGCAACTCCCTGGTTCCTCTGGTTCAGCCTCATTCCCCCACGGCAGCCAGAGTGCTCTTTCAGATTGTAAGATGGACTGCACCACGCCTCTCTTTCAAACCCTCCCATGGCTTCCCCTGGCGCTAGGCATGAAAACCCAAACCCTTACCCCGACCTGCCAGGCCTACACCACAGGGCCCAACTCTTGGCCCTCGCCCCTGCCATGGCCCTCCTTCCCACTGCCAGCCTCTCGGGCTCGCTTTCAGCTCCACAGAGTCCCCGGTTCTTCCCGCCCCAGGACTTTGCACATCTCGCTCCCTCTGATCACTTTCCCTAACTCTTCATAAGGCAGGTGTCCGCTCATCCCCGGGACCACTTCCTCCAAAGCCACAGTCCCTGCTCTAGACTGTGAGTTCCCGAAGGACAGGGCGGGTCTGTTTTACCAGGACTAGTGTGAAGCAGGGCCCAGTGTGACGGAGGCCCTCTCTGGGGCTCATGCATGCCTCCAAGAGTGGGTGTCTCCGCCCATTGTGCCCCCTAGGCCTTGCTTTCCTTATCCTAGTTCCGACCCTACATTATCCTCAGCACTGTCTTTCTGGACTTGAGCACAGTGCCTGGTATACCACATGTGCTCAATAAATACTTGCTGACTTAATGAGTAACTCAGCTTTGTGGGGTATAACTGATTGAGGAGGTGGCAAAAAGGATGGGTGACAAGAGTGTCCCTGTGGGTAACAGGATGGCTTCAGGGTAGAGCCTCATCAGGTGTGTTCCTCAGGGTGTGGTTTGGAAGGCAGGGATGTGAGCTGCACCCCAGATCTGCTGAGTCAGAGGCTCTGAAGATTGGGCCTGGTTGTGGATGATTAACAAGCTCCCAGGTGATTCTTATGTATCCTCAGTTTGCAACTTAAGGCAAATGAGGAGACTGTAGGCTGCCCTGGATCAGACCCTACTAGCCTCTCTGTGACATGGAGCATGTCCTCAGGGAGCACAACCAAAGCCATTCAGTTCCCGTGCTGCTGAGCGAAAGTTAGGATCCTAAAAGGGCCTCTTCTCTTTTGTTAGGTGACAGGGTCCCGGTGGATCAAAGCCATGTGAGATCCTCAGGGCAGGCCTGGTCGGTATTGCGCTTCACCCTCTCCCTACATACCCGGGGTACCCTGGATAGCTAAACTGTAGCCAGAAGCCATCTCAGTCCCAAAGGGCTTAAGAAAACTAGGTAGTGTTGTAAAGATGTCTGGCCCCATTCTGTAACTATTCCTTAAGGCATTGCTCAAAATGCTGTGCCCAGACCTACAGCACCAGCATTACAGGGGACTTGCCAGAAATGGAAATTACTGGGCCCACCTTCACGAGGTGTGGGGTCCAGCAGCCTGTTTTAACAAGCCCTCTCGGGAAGTCTTAGCAAGTGAGAACGGTTGCCTGAGCGAGTTACAAGAACCAATTGAGCATGTCCACCTGGCCGGGATTTAGAAGTTTCTTCCGCTCCGTTTAGCCTACGTCTTCTGGTGATCAAAGCCAGAGTCAACAGAGAAGGGAACTATCCGATAGAGTGTCTACTGGGTGCTTCACTTGTATTTAACTCATTTCGTTTGTGCAGCTTTGCTCGGAGGAGGTCATAATGACTGCCGCACTGAGGTTCGCAGAGGCTAACCCTTGCCTAAGGTCTCAGAGCGATCAACCAAGTCTGGATGTGGACTCATGTGCTGACTCTGAAGGCTTTGCTCTCCCCCATCCCTCTCTCCTCCGCCTGCTGCAGCCTGCTTCCTCTGGAAGGGAGACACATGGGTAGTTTTACAGCCTGCATCACAGATTTTGCGGGGAGCCATCTCCTGCTAGCTTACAGCAGCCAGTGTGGTGTCCTGGCCGACGCAGCCTATCGTTTGTCTTGAAAAACACCTGTACGGCATCATCTCTCGAGGTGCTAAGTTGCTGTGGACACTGCTTTGCGGGAGAGGAGGAAGCCGGGGAGAGGAGGAAGCTGGGCAGCGGTGGGCAGGACCCCTGGGCAGAAGCTCTTGTCCCCATGCAGAAGCTCAGTGGAAGGACCCTGGGCTCTCTGCCTGGACCTTCCCACCTGAGCTCCCCCAGGGGCAGCCACCGGCACTGGGAGGAGGAAGTGGGGCTGGGGGGAAAGAGGGAGGAGATGTTGGGAGTGTCTCCCTCTGTCTCTTGCAGAGTTGGAGTTATTTTCTTGCTTCCTGAAGTCCTGAGGTGGGGGAGGGGATGGTTTGCAGCCCCTGTGGGCTTCCTCAGAGAGCTGAAGGTGTCGTATCTCAGGGCGCATTCCCTTGGTGGGATCTTTGTGGATTGGAGGAAGGCAACTCCCATCTGACATCACTAGGCACCAAGAGACCAGGTGACTGGTTAACTCATCCAGTCCCAGCTTCCAAGCAGGGCCACCCTACACCGAGGCCTCTTTTTAAAACACCTCACTCACACGTTTTCATGTTCCATCACCTGGACCTCAGGAAACTCTCCTTCATGTCCAGTCTGGGGCTCCCTCCTCCTCCCCTCCTTCCATTTGCTACTTCATCATCAAACGCAGACACTGCGCCTTCGCACACTGGGAGAATGTATCAGATTTTACTCCATCTTCCCTTTGCCAAAGCTGAGAAACTGTTTTCTTGGCTGTCTAATGTTTCAAGGCATATTGGCCTCAACTAGACCCCCGTTAGTCATCAGCAAAGAACTTTTGGTTGGGGGCTCTGGTGGGAAGCTGGGGTTTTGGTTCTTCATCCAACCAGAGGGGAGGGATCACAAGTCTGAGAATCAGTACAAACAGCCCCATCCAGTCCTCCCATGGGTTTGGGGTTCGAATCCTGGCCCCATTGCTTTCCAGCTGCATGGTTGTGAAAGGCATTGATTGAACCCGTGGGCAATGAGCATCAGCTGCCCTCTAGGTAGTCCCTAACCGGTAGTTCCTCTAAGCCCTGGATTGGCAGGCATGAGAAGAAGCCACTAGGAAGAATTTACTGGCTGCTAGGAGAAAAGTCAAGATTGGCACGCAGCAGGCATATGGTCTGTTGGTAAACCTTCCACTGTCCTGCCTGCTGGGCTAGGCACTGGTCCTGCACCACGGGCTGTGCTATCAAAGCCCACCTGGTGGGCTGAGGGGCCAGGTGGGCCCGTGGACGGCGGAGTCAGTGAGAGGAGGAGGGCAGCTGTATTGGGTATGTCGCTGGGGGAGGATGGGAGTGAGGACATCTGCCAGCCTGGGTTTCAGAGGCCACAGCTCCTGGCTTTCGGCCCACGGGAGGATGCCCTAGCCTGTGGGTTGCCTCTTTCTTCCTTCTCAGCTCTGGGCTTCCCCACCCACCTGCACCTTCAGCAAGTGGACTTATGGAAGGCATCTTGTGGGTCTTCTGAGGCTCCAGCAACAGGATAAACTTAGGACTCACATTGACCTTGGAGCCAGAAGGTCTGGGTTCAAATCCCAGCTCTGCTGCTAACCAGTGGAATGATCTAGGCCCTAGATTCTAGGGCAAGTCACTGTGCCTCCGAGCTGTGGCTTCCTCAGCTGTAAAGTGAAAGCATTGCACGGATGACCCTCCCTTCTCTGCAGTAAAACGGGTTGGCCATGAATGCGTGACCGTGTACGCTCACCCCCTCGCCAGGTGTGGGTGCACAGCAGACTCTTGACACGTCCTGCCCTGGCCTGTGGAGCTGCGTCTGGGGCCCCAGGGGTTGGCTTCAGCCACCGCCATGCTGCTGTGTTGTGACAGTGCACCACTGGAGGGAGGGGGGACGAGGGAGCGGGAGACAGCCCCCACCACCCCTGGGAGAGCTGGGCAAGTACAGAGCTCTGTGCTGCGGGTGGTTCTGAGCCAGGTCCCAGCCTCTCTTCCCCCCTTCGCTCACCCAGGAGCGCAGTGATGAGACACCAAATTAGCCCCATCTTGTAACTACTCCAAAAATTACAGGGCGCATGTTCTGCCAGAGTCAGTAACGCCTCCCACTGGCGAGCAGGTGACACTCATGGCTACTTCCTCTCTTCCAGGCATCAAATGCAGGGGGCAGACACGGAGATGGGGCTCGGGCTGGGGCAGCCTTGGTGGGGGGGCGGGGACATGGAGCCCAGGCCCCGGCTTGTCCCAGTGCCAGAGCCAGGGCCAGCGGATGTCTGAGCTCCACAGCAGAAGTCCTTGAATTAATGAGCAGCTCTTTTGGAGGGACTGCCTCTGGGCACCGAATGAGCCTGGAAGAGGCCCCAGAAGGGTCCAGGCTGGCATCAAGGCCAGGCCATGCCCGGCGGCCCCTCCCACACCTCATATCCCAGGAAACTCGGGGACCCCCTGATAACAGAGACGCAGTGGTCTGGTCTTCGCTACCCCACCTCCTTGGCCCTGCGCGCCTGACACTGCCTCTTCCTGTCCTCCACACACATGCCGAGAGCCAATTCCAGCATGTAATAATTACAAGTTTTACCAAAAGGTTGGTGAAGCTTGGGGAGCTCAACAAGGTTGAGTCAAATGTAATTTACCTGTTGGAAATGGCTACACGGCACTCCTCTCCCCCACCCCCCAACCTGAATAGGATAATCCTTTGCTGCCAGACAGCTCAGGGCATTTTATTGCTTCCTGTTGGCCAAACACTTGAACAGCTGTAAGCTATTCCCCAAACTGACAATACCCTTTGATACCGTACCCTTTGAAGTGTATATCTCCACCTTGCCTTGGGACAAATTGTGTTTAACAAAAGCACGGGGTCCTGAGACAAGGGGAGTCTTCAGTTCCCTTCAGCTGAAGCTCCTCTGACCCCCAATGCCTTTCAAAAATATCTTTCATCCACGGACTTCTCAATCATCTACGCGCAGCCCCTTTCTCCAGAATGCTGAACCCTTTGTAAGGCTGGGACAAGAGCCCTGGCATTATGGTGCCCTAACGAGGGACACCAACACACACACCCTTCCTTTCTTCCCAGCATCCGTCCGGAATGGGAAAGCTTAATCCTGGAAATTTCCAGGCCCGACCTCGCCGGTGCACCAGCTCTTCCTGTCTCAGTGCATTTCCATATTCACATGGTTTTTCTAAGCAATGGGAGGATTCTGAATTTCATAAAAATGTTAGCAGTGGTTACCTCAGGTTAATTAGCTTACCGTGAGCGGTGTTTCATTTCTGTGTGGCTTTCTGTTTTTTCCAAACGACCTCAAATGGAATGTAATACTTCCTTGGGGCAAGGAAGGGTAAAATATATTACAGTCACATAGCTTTAGAGAAAAATGATCGCAGTGTTGCTTCTCTGTTCCATCGCTTTAAAAGTGTGTGACTCTGGGGAATTGCCTCAGGTTGCCTCATCTATAAAATAAGAATTCCGATTTCTTACGGTGTTGAGAGGGTTGCGTGGGATAATGTATTTGGCAAGTGCTTTGGAAACATGCTATGTATTATTGTTCTTAGGCTCGGGATCGATAAGACTGTGGCAAGAGCCTCCAAAGGCCCTTCCTCATTGATATTTTATTATATCCTCACCACAACCTTGTGCCGTACAGGTGATTCCCCACAGTTTACTAATGGCTCCCTTATGCAAACAGAGGAAACAGAGAGGTGAGGTGATTTGTCTGAGGCCACACAGCACAGGCAGGATTCTAGCCTTGGCTTCCGGACTCCCAGTCCTGCTCACCTGCAGGTTTTGGGAGCTGGCACCCTGTCTGCCAGACACATTTCCAAGGCCTCCTGACGGGCAGACCAGAGCTGACCGTGGCCTGGAACACTCTGATTCCCTCGTCAGCACCTCAGCTTCCCCATGAGGGACAAGAGCAGCTGTCTTTCTCCCCCTTTCTCAGCACATGGGAGACGAAGTGGAAGCAGTTGTGGGCTTATCCTAACCACTCACATGGACAGCGAAGAAGTTGCATAATCTTCAGGATGCAAGGTCTCCCCGAAATTCTCCTTTTCCTAAGGCGGTTTCTTAGGGAAATCAAAAAGCGTCCCACATTGGGGGGCTGGAGTCCTCGGGGGGAGGGGGAGTGACAAACAGCCATTCGGACAAGCTTGTGTCCGGGCCCCGCGCGCGTGGGTGCACGAGTGTGCACAGGGCTGCCTGGGTCTGGCACGGGGGGCCCAGGCTGATGCCAGCTGGACACCCCGGCAGGCAGGGGCCCTGCTGAGGTCCCCCCTGCTGTCTCCTGGAAGAGGCAGCCATCGCTCAGCCAGAACTGCTCCGGCAGAAAACATCGCCCAAATAGAGTTGGGAAATAATTTCCCCTGAAGAGAGCTGGGTGTCTGCCCAGTGTCGGAGAGGATTTACTAATACCGAAAGAGTAAACGAAAAGAGCGCTGTCAGCAAGAATGGGAATGGAGTTACAGAGGCACTCGCTGCCTGCCTTTCCCTGGCCTCTTTCCCCCGACCTGCCAAAAGGGCCGAAGCAAGAAGAAACCTTGGCCCCCATGTTCCTCGCATCCCCTTAAAAGCCACCTGAGAGCCTTCAAAATGCCCATCCATCCCGGGCTGCTTCCCGGGACCGCCCACCAGCTCCAGGGTTCTCCCCAGTGGCAGGTCCCTCTCCCCTCAGCCCTCCAGGCCCTCAAACCCGAGCTGCTCTCAGCCCCTCCCTCATGCTTTCTTACTTCCGCTCTCAGTTAATGCCATATACTCATCTGGGGGGGGGATGGCAAGGAGGGCCCCTCCAAGTGTTACTGCAGAGGGCCCTGGGGAGTGACAATGTGGGGAGGCCTTTTCAAGCAGGTGCCTCGAGTCACAAAGCCAGCCTGTCCCTGACCTCCCGAGAGGGGAGATGCTACTGGCAGCTACGTGACTCACCAGCGCTGTTTCTCTCTCTGGAGCTGGACTGCTCCTAGCACAGGGCTCAGGATGTCACTCCAGAGATGCCAGTCAGCCCCCCCAGGGAAGGAACCTGATGACAGCTTGCTTTGGGTGGGGGACGCCTCCCCCATCACTCTCCACGGGGACAGGGCTCCTTCCTGCAAGTGGCCGCCTCCCTGGGGGCAGCAGGTAAGGGCCTAGAGAGGGCCTGCAGGGTGGGGGCGGAGCAGTGTCTCCCTTCTCTCCCTGCTGAGTTCCCCTCTTTTCTTCGGGGTTTTCTCTTTGGGCCCAGCTGCCCCATCACCTCTGCCCCCCCCCCCCCCCCCACTCTCTCAGCTCTGACCACCTGTAGACCCAAATCTGGTCCCTCGGGGTTCCCACGGCTTCCCTGAAGCAGCCTGGCGAGGGAAAGGGACTTTCTAAACACTAAGGTGACAGAGGAACAAGCAGAGACCACGCAAATGAAACACAGGCAGAGGGCCTTGGGCATCTCAATCACTGCCCCACCCCCAAGGGGCTGGGACAACTCACAGCCCCTCCCTGGCATTTCCCCACGCAGCTCCCTGCTCCTTTCTGGTGAGTGGCACCCTCTCTCTCCTCCATGTCCACCTGTGGTGTCCTAGCAGCCTGTGTCCTTCCTTCCTGAGACCCCATCCAGTCCTCCCACGGGTCTGGGGGCTCCCTCTGAGGCCTTTTCCTCCTCGGCCCACTGGCAGGACTGGGAGGTGGAGATGGAACCCCCTTCCTATCTCAGGTGGCAACTCCACCTGCCCCCTAAGGCTGGGCTTCCTCAGGGTACATGCATGGCCCCACGGGCCCCTAAAGCAAGCCCCAGGTAAAACCACAACGGCCTTCCCTGGAGGGCAGAGCCCCGTCACCTGCTATGCGACAGCCTCAGGGTCCGAGGCTCTGGAGAAGTAGGGTTCTACTGTTCAAAGATGGGCTGGAACTGAGCGGGGCATAGGGGCCAAAGAATGAAGCGCCCTGGGCAACCTGGGGGACTGTGGAGAGAAGCCAGTAGGAGATGAGACCTGGCATTCTATGGGGGACATGGTGGGAGGACCCCTTGGGCAGCCCTAGGCCAGGTGGGGCTTTTCACTGGGCAGTGGGGAGGTCAATGCCCAGTTCCCATGACAACCAACCTCCCACTGGAGCATGCGACTCACTTCATGTTGCTTGGGGTGCGGTGGGCTGGGCTCGTGTCCCATGACAGGGCAATGGAGGAACAGCTCCCGGACTCCGAGGAGAGGATTTCAGAAAAGGCAGGAACAAAGAGCCAGGGAGACGTGCTGTCCCCATCCCAGGCAGGCAGGCAGGCCGTGGGGAGAGCCCCTTCGCCAGCCCTGGGCGGCAGCAGCGGGCAGAGGGAGGAGCAGATGGAGGGCAGCCAGCTCCCCTGGGTCTGACTCCGGCTCTGCCTCACTGGCTTCGTGACCTTGAGTGAGTTTGCCCGAGTTTCCGCACCTGGACCCTGGGGATAGTAATGGCCTCCCCCTGCAGGGTGGTGGTGAGGATTCAATGTAAGCTATGGCACCTGCAGCCCGGCACGTAGGCGGCAGGGGAGCCCCAGTGATACCCCAATTATACCTACAATCGGAATTCCGCAAGTAGACAATGATCTGAGTCTTATTCTCCCACCCGTTCCTCACCCCACCTTGACTTCCTCACCCCCTACGCGCTCAGACCCGTGATTTCAGATCACAGTATGAAACAGCCCCCCGAGAAACCAGTTTCATGGTCGAGGATGCTGGTGCCCGCCCTGAATTCCAAGCTGTGCCCAGGCCAGCCATCAGCAGGGTGGAGCTCTAACATGGCCGTCTTCTGACACAATTATTGGTATTTCTCAGGCCACCGAGACTGAGGGCAATACCAGTCTCCACTGGCCAGAGAGGTGGGCATATGCAAACATTTCACCTCAGATCTGTCTCCTGACCCCAATCCCCTCACCCCGAGGCCAAGTGGGAAGTGGGCTCCATGGAGAACCCTCCATCCCAAGTTTGGCTGCAGCCTTGGGGAGACCCTCAAGGTCATTCTTTGTCCAGAAAGGAAGGCATTGCATATTCATGGAGCATGAGTAGGTGTCAGTTCAGACACAGAAGGGAAATGTGGCTATAGGGGACGAGTGATGAGGATGAATGAGGGCCAGATGGGCACAGGGCTGGCAGGGGAGTAGTGCGGAGGAGGCTCCCTGCTGGAGCGGCTACATTGTTGTTGACATCAAAACCCCATAAAAAATATGCCGGCAACTGGACAGGGCAACCTAGATTCTAAGGCCAGCCTGGTCTCCTTCCTCCTCCGAGGCATAAATATTTATGTGATGGGAGGGGTTGGCTGGCTTAGGGTCGGGGCACTTTGACCAAGCCTCTCTTTCCTCCTTGGTTTTCTGGCTGATGCTTCCTGCCAGTTTGCCTGTTTGCAGTCTCAGTAGAGACGGGAAGTCCCTTTCACGGAAGAGACTGACTGTTGGCCGAGAAAATGCCATCTCTTGCTCTGTGCCTTTAAGGACACTTCATGCCTTAGATCCCCGGTCTCCCCTTGGCCCTTCCCTATGAGACAGAGAGGCTCACAGGCCCAGAATGAAGACAGCGAGTGGGCAGTGGCCTTGGTGTGGAAGCGGGGAGGAGTGAGTAAAAAAAAAAAACCTAGAGACCAGAGGCAATGGGCAGAGCTTAGGCCTGGGTTTCAGGAGACCTGGGCTCAGGGTCCAGATCTGCACGGACTCACTGAGCCACCCCAGACAGGTGTGACTTCTCTGGTCTTAACTTGCTCATCTGAGGCAAGAGGACGTTGGGCCAAATCATCCCCAAGGTCATTTCTAGCTCTGAGCTTCCCCAAGTCCAGGAGAACATGGACGCATAACACCGTGGTCTGCTGGAAATCAGAAACCCCTCGGGGACTGTCCCAGTTCTCCCAAGGCCGTTGGTATTTTCTGGTCATAGTTACACCCAGTCTCCCCAAACTGCTGCTGATCCAGGGGACACAATGCACCCCTTCCCCCTTCCTCCGAGTGAACCCTGGACTTTGAACATCTTTGAGGGATGCTAGGGGGTCGCTTCCCTGGGGACCAAATCCTCTCCCTCCAGGAGAAATGTCACTGTGGGTTACCAGGCGACAGAAGCAACAAGGCGGGGAAGCACGTAGAGTGCCCAGTGTTAGAATGCCCAATGCCCATTTCTCTTGATGCATGAGCCTGTCCACTAATGATTTCCCATTCATTCTAATGTAAGGGGGAGAGGAGGTATTTATACCACTGAGACGCACCACACACTAACGAGGGGCACGCAGGGCTGGGCCGGGCAGGGTGGGCTGGCCCATCAGCCCCGAGCTGTAGCACGCCACGGAGCTGGGTTCTGCAGGAGGCCAGTGGAGTGGGCGGTCGGGCTGTCTGGATGCTGGGGATTAAGTAAGGGACAGAAGGGAACTGTCTGCACTGTTCTGAGCCTCCGGCAGCCTCTTAAGGCCATGTCCTCTGAAGCTGTAGGGAAGGGCCTGTTGTGTTTAGAAAGGACTTCAAAGAGAACACCTAAGGCCAGCCGATGGGTTACTGAGCGACTCAGCTTACAGCCAGGTCAGGGCCCTGTCTGGACCAATTAGCTTTGTTTTCCAGCATCACCCAGGAAACCTTTAACCCATGTACCCAACCACAGCCACCGGCCCCAGCCAGCCCAAGGGGAAGGGTAGGAAGGGTCAGTGCGCATCCATCACCTCTGCTAAGGGATGCAGGCTTGGCACGCCCACCGTTGCTGCAGCCACTCCGGGAGTGGCTGCGCACCCCCCGAACCAGCGTGCTGCCCGTGCGATGGGGACCATACCTCCTCCCCCTCTCTGGGTTCTTGCTGGCTTTTCAACTATTGCTGTCTAGAGGAGCCTTGGCTCTCTGGGGAGTCCTAGGAAGGTCAAGGTCCTCTTGGCTTCAGAACATGGCACCTGGCAGGGTGAGCTACACTCTCAGGACCTGAGATCTGAGCATGGGGGGACCCCTTGGTGCACCCCGAGCTCTGAGGGTAGGGCTGCAGTTCTTATTTGGAAGCTGAAAACGTTGCTCCCGGCTTCGATGTTTCCATCTCTTCAGGGAGGAGAAGAAAGGAAAGATCCCACCCAGCTGCCCTCCGCACGGCCAAGAGCCGGAGGGATACACAATGGGGGCTTGATGGACATTCCCACCCACTAGAAGGGAAGTGGAGGAGGAAAGCTGGGTATTCCAGAGAATGTGGAGAACGAGGCCGGCCTGAGGGAGTGGGGTGGTAAAGGAATATTAGCCGATACAAGCGGGCCAGAGGGAGCTTCCGCTGGGCAGCCCCAGGCGGCTTCTGACTTGGGCGGCGGGCCAGGCAGCCGGGAGGGCACAGCCAGGGCTTGCTGGGGCCAGGCCGCTTACGGCAGGGCTGGCCAGCTCATACATTATTCAGAGCAGCTCTGGCTGTCCAGCTTGGGGAGCAGTCTTCATGGGTCCGGGCCGGCAGCCCAGGCCTAGCCTTGCTCCCTTCACACCTCCTGGGGCTTCTGTGTGATCCCGCCCCGCCCTGCGGGCCCCTTCTGGAAAGCTCTCTCTGTCTGCTTCCATCCCGGCTTGGTGCTGCCTGCAGGAGTCTAAACTCTCAGGAATTTAAGGCAGGTTTCCAGGGATACTGAGGCTGGATGGAACGTCAGCTACAGTGAACCTTTCAGACTTATGACTGTGGAGTCCCATGAACCTCTCCTGCCCCTTTCCCTCTCCCATTTCATCTTGTACTTGCTCCCCAGGAGGGCAGAGCTGCTTCCCTGGCCCCTCCCCGCAACTGGACTGGGAGGCCTGGGGGGCAGGCAGGACTGGGGTTGACGTCCTTGTATTCCTGGTACGTAGCAATTACACCACAAATAGCTGCTGCATGCAGAAAAGAAAGCCTGTCTGACGCACGCGCGCGCGAGTTCTTTCTAGATCCTTCCCCCAATCCAAGGAAAATAGAGAGCAATTACACCACAAATAGTGCTGCATGCAGACAAGAAAGCCCGTCTTACACGAGAAGTTCTTTCTAGACCCTTCCCCCACCCCAAGGAAACAGAGAAACACGCACGCTCCCCTCGGAGCCTCTTGGAGCACTCTCCACCTCCACAGCCAGGCCTGGAACCTTCCTCTTCTAGAAACTGTCTCAGACACGTCGCACCCGACCCCGATTTCTTTTCACCATCTCTCCTCCACTTCTGCACCTGGCTTGTCGCGCAGCAGCTGGTGACTTGGTAGTAAGCTTCCTGAACCGGTCTGTCCCCAACTGTGTGTGAGGGGTTTCGGGGCCACTGGGCATGCACCTGCGGTCCCCGTCGGCCGGGGCACGCTGTGGAGGCTCCACTCTTGGCCACCGTTTCCACAGCCGAGCTCTACAGGTGCTCAGCGAAGCACCTGAGCAGCACAGAGCCCACACTGGGTGTGGGTTTGTTGAATGAAAGAACGTCAAGGTCAATGCCCACAGGAAGAATACTGGGAAGTGGCAGAGGAATCCCAGCGCCAGCACCAGAGCTGCCCCTGAGAGAGGAATGAGAGAGCCTAACCGGGCCACCTGGGAAAAGCAAACAGTCTCGGGGATCCCCTGACGCGCGGCCCAGTTTCAGAAGCAGAGTCACCCACGCCCCTCGGGCCGTGCGAGCGCTGTGCTCTGCGCAGGAACTGGGTCAGAATCTTGGCTCGCACCCCTCTCTCTGGGTGGCTGGGTGAAAACCCTGGAGCCTACAGCCTTCGTCTCTATTTCTATGCGGGGGATGATAATAAGGATTGTGTGAGGATGAAATGTGATAAAGCTGGTTGTGCTCTTGGCTCCTAGTAGGCGCTCAAGTACTAACCGGCATATCCCCAACGAAGGCGCCAGGCGGGGAGCGAACTCGGCCCCGGCGCAGGCTGTGCCACGTGGGGAAGGAGGAAGACAGCTTGTTAGTGCAGCCGTCCCTGCAGCAGGGGAACCTCCTCGAGGACATTGCCCAGGAGCTTAAGGGGAGGCCTGATTCCTCCTGGCATTCAGAGGCGGTAGGGAGGCCTGACATTCTGCTCAGTGGCCTGTTATCTTGGGGGTTAGGCCTCGCCTGTGGAGACCGCTCTCCAGGGACGGGCCACCTCCGCTGTGTCCGTGAGAGAGCCGAGCGCTTCTCTGTGGGAGAAATCCAGAATCTCAGCATCTCAGCACATTACAGCTGGTTTCCTACTGAGAAACCACAGCCCAGAGAGGGCAAGTCACTTTTCCAAGGTCACACAGGAACACATGGTATATAGCTAGGACAAAAAGTAAAATAGGAGTAATAACAGCCAACGACCAGTCAGAACAGGTGGTCCGGACCAAAGTGGGGGGTCAGGCCTGGGAGTGGTCAGTGCCCCTCAGGCCGAGCTAGAAGGAAAGGCACGGTGAGGAGGGCTCAGGGGGCTGCTCCGTGACAGCGTTCTCCTAGGCATCTTGCTTGTGTGTTTTATTTAATTTCCTGCTTATGCTACCACTATGAGCTACACACCATTATAATTATCCCCGTTTTGTGGATGTGGAAACCGAGGCACAGTTTAGGTAACGTCCCCAAGGTCTGCAGGCTAAAAAGGGCAGAAGCTAGAATGCAACACGGGTTTGTTTGGCCCCAAAGCCTGAGCTCTTTGCACACGCATGCACACACATGTTGTGTGTAGACACACACACGTGTATACACAAACTGACCTGGCAGGAACCTGGTAAGGCAGGAAGATGGCCGAGTCCATTAGCACCAAGCACAACACATATTTATGGCTCCAATTATAGCCTTCACCCTCCCTCCCCGCCACCGTGAGGAGCTGGAACAGCGACAGGAATAGTGTGCGCACTGAGGTCTGAGGCCTCGGTAGCAATAAGTACAAGATTACAAAGATGTTAGCAAACCTGGTGACGGCGGCTCTATTATAATGATAAATCTACAGCTTTATGTAGAAATAATGAGACTGGGAGCAGAGGGAGGGGGAGGGAAGAGCAGGGTGACTTCAGCCAATCCAAGTCCTGGGTGGGGAGAAACATGGTAATGAACTCCCCCAATCCCTCCCCACGCATGGCTTCTTGGTGGGATGGGACAGTAGAGGCCTCCCGCTGCCCTGGCGCGATTGGTTCGCTGACTTCTCACCCTGCAGCCTGGAGGGGGGGATAGTAGCTGGGCTTCTGTCGTTGCCTAGGCTTTCCTCCAGAACAACCTGGGGGTGGTGAGGCCGTTGTCTGTCCCTGGTGGCTTAAGGTCTGCAATTAACAGAGCTGGGCTCCTCTGACGTACACCCCCTTCACTAGCCTTGAAGCTCCATGCCCAGTGGTTGTGGGAAACAACACCAATGCTCCGGGCTTGGCTGCTGCAAACCACCCGGAGTGCTGGGGTGGGGCCCAAACTGGGGCCCACGTGGGCCCGCCGGCCAGGGCTGGAGCTGATTCTCTGATACAAGCAGGGGGAGCAGTAAGGGGACGGCATTCATGGACCCGTGTGACCTCAGAGAACCCTCCCGAGCCCCCTCTCCTTCCACGCAGCCTGTGGGTCACTGACCCCCCACTTCAGTGCAGACGACCGGATCCCACTGGTTAATCTCTTTGCCGCTTTGAACACAAACCATCTGCCCAAACCATACCTGAAGGAACACAGGCTGCGTCTCTCCCCGCCAACCCCAGCTCTACCCATTTTCCAAATGGCCTCCTTCTCCAGGAAGCCTTCCCAGGTTGCCTGAACCCAACGCCACTGCCTCTTTAATAATCCTCCCCTTTGCACCAATACAGACGGTCCCTGACTTTCAGTGGTTCGACTCTGTGATGACATCAAAGCTGCATATTCAGTAGAAACCGAATTTCGAATGTCGAATGTTGGTCTTCCCCTGGGCTGGCAGTCTGTGGTGTGATGTTCTCATGATGTGGCAAGTGGCAGGGAGCCTCAGCTCCTAGTCAGCCACCGAGGGAAAACCACTGCACAATACAGTGTGTTAACAGTGCCAGGTGATCTGTGCCCAGCTGTAGGCTCATGTGAGTTCGGAACATGTGTCAGGTGGGCTTGGCTAGGATGTGATGTAGGTGTATTACATGCATGTTGAGTTGCTATGTTTTCAACTTACAATGGGTTGATTGAGGCATAATCCCATGGTCAGTCAAGGTGCATCTGTACATAGTTGTGATTGAGCTAACTAAGTCATTGGTCATTCAACTAGAATGTGCTGAGTTCCTGATGACATGCTGAGCCACGAGGGACACTCCCAAGAGAAAGCCAAGTGTGGGACACAGCCATTCCCGAGCCACTAGCAGCACTTGGCAAGACAGAATATGATTCGGGGTGTAACTGAGGGATAATGGGCAGAGTAAATCCAGAGGAGTGATGGCTGACTCCAGGGATGCTGTGAAGGCGGTTGCTTTGGGTCAGGTGGAGAGGTGGGGGAAAGGCCTGCCCCACAGCGGGGGATGAGGGACACCTTGTGAGCAAAGGCTGGAGGCAGGGATGCCCATGTGTTCAGGGACCAGCCTGTGGGGCACAGGAGCTGCGAGAGTTCTGAGCTCAGGGCCAAAGTGCAGCTCTAGGAAGGGAACTGGCAGGTGGGAGACAGGAGCAGCTGCGCTCTGCTCCACCCCCACCGCGCGGGCCGCAGGACTTCACGTGCACCGAGTGCTCCATCATTCCTGGGAACTGTGACCTGGGCTTCTCTGGCCTCAAAATTATTACAACTTAGAGTCAGCACCAAAAGTCAAACAAAACGAAAATCCCCCCAAAACGGATAAAAGCACCAGCCTTCTTTATTTCCCTTCCCTCTCCTTTGCCTGGTTCTTTGCCTGCAGGAGAGGTCCCCAAGGGCCTCACCAAGGCAGGACATCCAGCTCCGTTAGACAGCATGTGTGAGCCTGGCCACTGGCTCCTCAGCATTGGCAACTCCTGGCCTGGGCCCCCTCTGCTCCTGGGCCCTCTGCTCCTAGCCCCTCTGCTCCTGGCCCCTCTCTCTGCTCCTGGGCCCTCTGCTCCTAGCCCCTCTGCTCCTGGCCCCTCTCTCTGCTCCTGGCCCCCCTGCTCCTGGGCCCTCTGCTCCGGGCCCCTCTGCTCCTGGCCCCTCTCTCTGCTCCTGCCCCCCTGCTCCTGGCCCCCCTGCTCCTGGCCCCTCTGCTCCTGGGCCCTCTGCTCCTGAGCCCTCTGCTCCAGGCCCCCCTGCTCCTGGCCCCTCTGCTCCTGGCCCCCCTGCTCCTGGGCCCTCTGCTCCGGGGTCCTCTGCTCCTGGGCCCTCTGCTCCTGGGCCCTCTGCTCCGGGGTCCCCTGCTCCTGGGTCCCCTGCTCCTGGGTCCCCTCTGCTCCTGGGCCCTCTGCTCCGGGCCCCCCTGCTCCTGGCCCCTCTGCTCCTGGGCCCTCTGCTCCTGGGTCCCCTCTGCTCCTGGGTCCCCTCTGCTCCTGGCCCCTCTGCTCCTGGTCCCTCTGCTCCTGGGCCCCCTCTGCTCCTAGCCCCTCTGCTCCTGGCCCCTCTCTCTGCTCCTGCCCCCCTGCTCCTGGCCCCCCTGCTCCTGGGCCCTCTGCTCCGGGCCCCTCTGCTCCTGGCCCCTCTCTCTGCTCCTGCCCCCCTGCTCCTGGCCCCCCTGCTCCTGGCCCCTCTGCTCCTGGGCCCTCTGCTCCAGGCCCCCCTGCTCCTGGCCCCCCTGCTCCTGGGCCCTCTGCTCCTGGGTCCCCTGCTCCTGGCCCCCCTGCTCCTGGCCCCTCTGCTCCTGGCCCCCCTGCTCCTGGCCCCTCTGCTCCTGGGCCCTCTGCTCCAGGGTCCTCTGCTCCTGGGCCCTCTGCTCCTGGACCCCCTCTGCTCCTGCCCCTCTGCTCCTGGCGAGAATGCTCTCCCTTCCTCTTTTCCTATCAAGTCCCTCCCCACCTAGCTTAACCCCCAACATCTGGGAAAACTTTTCTGCTGTACAAATTCTCAGATCCAACCTTGCAGCATATTCAACCTCGCAGTGTATAGTACTTGCTACCGTGCATCGCTAACTGCCGCGTGGACAGTTCCTGTCTCCATAATTGGATTCTGCATTTCTGTGGGGTGCAGAGGCCGGCGTCTGTCCCGGCCCCCAGGGCCTGGCAGGGTGTTCTGCCGGAGGAGGTGGGGGAGGACTGTCATGGTACCGATGCGCATGATAGGGTGCCGCTGATGTGTCCAGCACCTCCTGGACACTCCGCCTTTTTTCTGAAGCTGGGCTGCAGAAGGGAATGGGATGAGAGCAGGGACAGCCACCAGTTCTAGGGCCTATGACCTTATCCAGGTGTGGTGTGCTTGGGTGGACTGCCTCCTCCAGGACTGGGGGGCTCCACGCAGGCCCGGAGCTAAAGTCCCAGGAGAGGGAGCGCTCTGGTTAGAAGGGGACTCCTTAGAGGGCTGGCCCTTGCGTCTCCCTCTCTGAGCCCTTGGATCTCAGTCGCAGTAGGGGAGGATTGAGCTGCTTGTCTCTACCTGCACAGTCACCATATGAAGCCACTGCCTCAGGAGACCAGCAGGGGAGAGCTGCACCCCATGTGAACTTTCGAATGATTGATGGGCAGAGCTGCTGTGGCATCCGCCCCTGTCTGCCCACCCCGTCTGCCCACCCTGCTCTGGGTGCTGTTCTTGGGGTGACATTTCAGACAAGTAAGGGTGGGGAGGTCAAAGTCAGCAGCAGCTATGAGAATGGGGTGTCCCAGAGACAATGCCCCGGCCCAGGAACGGAGCCCACCAAGCTTTCTCTAGCTCTAAGAACATACCCAGGTGCTTGCCCTTTCTCACCAGAGCGGGGCTGGCTTTCCCAGCCCCTCCCCTACAAGTCCAACACAGAGATATCGGGTATTGACTGTTCAAAGGGGGGGCCCGCAGACTGAGGGGGGTCCCGCCTGCTCCAGAGAGACACTCTCCCACAAGGGGCTTAGCCAGGTGCCCTTTGAGGCCACCCTCCCACACACCCCCCCTCCCAGCCTGGCCTGGTAGGCAGTGCCTACGAGAAGGGGCTCTGCTGTGTGGTGGTCACTGGGGTTGGTCATTAAGAACACCCGGTTCTCCTGGGCACACAGTAGGATGGCCCTGCCCAGCCCCCTGATATTAGGAGTGGCCTGTGTCTTGCTTTGGCTGATGAAATGTGAGTGGAAGTGACATGTGTCACTTCTGCGCGGAAGCTTTGAGAGACAGTCACAGTTTGCCACCTCCCCCTCCTCCTGACATGGTCACGGGAGCACGTGTGGAGAGGGAGCTGCGGGCTTGGATCCCTGGGTAACGAGGAGGAGCACAGCCCGGGCCAGGCTGCAGAACACGGGCACCATGAATGAGAACTCGCGCTTGGTGGCTTTAAGCCAGCGATTTTCAACCTTTTTCATCTCATCACACATACACCAGGGACTAAAATTCTGCGGCACACCAAACAAATATATTTTTGCCCATCTGACAAAATAATAGGATAATTTTCATTCACTTATACCAGATGGCTATTGTGTTGGCTGTTGTCATTTTTTTATTTGACAGCTAAGAGAAAAGAGGTCAGTGCCCCTGACTGAATAGACAGGTATTGCATGTTTTAAAAATTCTCGCGGCACAGCGGTTGAAATTGCTGCTTTAAGTCACCAGATCCTAAGATTGTTTGTTGCTGGGGCATAACCTGGCTCATCCTAACTAATGTAGCCTGTTGTTGACTGCCTTTGATTCAGTCTATGGGCCTGGCCCCCTCCTTACCCACACGGTCAGAGAGACAGATGCCATTACCCTATAGGTGGTAAACCTGAGGCCCCGCAGGTAGAGAGAATCACCTAGAACTTGTGATCAGAGGCAATCGATAAACGTTCCCTTCCCTTCTCACCAACACGGGGCGAGTGCAAGGACTCCCTCTGGGTAGGCGTGGTCACTGGTCAGTTCCCAAGTCCCTCTTCACATCCTGAAGGGTCAAGGCCCTCCTGTCCCCAGGGTGAGGGAGCTGGGACACGTCCCACTCCACCTAGCACTAGGGATCCTCGAGAAGCCGGGGGCGGGGCTGTACTCACGCTCGTGGCGTACTGGATGTCCTTCCAGATGGAGGTTTCCCGGGACAGGTCGGAGGCCTCAAAGAGGTTGTCCAGGATCACCTCCCCGATCATGTCGTGGCGGGAGAAGCGGTCGAAGTCGAAGACACTGAGGTGCAGCTTGCGGTCGGCCAGCTCCTCGTAGGGCACGGGGAAGTGGAAGCTCTCGTCGAAGGTGGGGTTCAGGGTCTTGCGATGCACCCGCGTCTGCTGCTTGCACTTGCGGTCGGGCAGGAGGTAGATCTTGACGTAAGGGTCAGAGCTGCCGCAGAAGTCCTTGGCAGGGAGGTCGAAGGCCTTCAGGATGCGCACGATCAGGGTCTCCGTCTCGTAGTCGTAGCGCAGGGTGAAGTTGATCTTCCCGCAGCTCTTGGCGGCCTCGGACTTGGCATCGTCCCCGTCCACCGACTTCTGCTTGTACAGCTCAGGCTTGATGCGGCCGATGCTGGTGGGCTGCTCTGTGGCCGGCGGCAGCTCGTGGCCGTAGTCCACGCTGGAGACGTGCATCTGCCGGGGCAGGTGGCGCTTGAAGGACGTGTGCCTGGCGGAGGGCGGGAGGGGGCAGAGGGCGTGGTCAGAGCTCGGGGGAGGGGATGTAGGCAGGCACCCCCTCGCCCCGGCTCATCCTACCCGCCGTGGGGGCTCCCTTTCCTTCTGCACACACTTGGTGTGTGGTACATCTTAATATATGTAAAGCAGTTGCAATGGGGCCTGGTGTAGAGTAAGCCCAATAAATAGGAGCCATTGCTTGCATTCGCGTTCTCCCTGCTTTTCTACCACCTACCTGCTTTCTAGGTTTCTTTTCTAGTAGATGTGCCTCAAGTTCCCACATTAAGCCAGGAGATCCCTTACGAGCAGGGCCATCCTTTCCTCTCCTGGAGGTGGCTCATGGCCGGTGGCTGGCCCTCCACCGCGACCCCATCACCATAGTTAGCATTACTGGGCTTTACAGCCCGGCTGTACACATCCATCTCGGCTCTGCCACTGATGCGACCTTGGGCCAGTTACTTAACTTCTCGTTGCTATAAAATGAGGATGATAAGAGGAGCAATTGCAGCGGGTTGCTGTGAGGATGCGATGAATTCATACATATAGAGCACTTGCTAGAACAGGGCCAGTGAATACCAAGTGGCATGTCACGATCACAGGGATTCTTTCATGGGCTCCTCACCGCAGCCCGAGAGTCACTACCCCTGTTTTACAGTGGGGAAGAGTGAGGCTGAGGAACGGTGAGCGACTTGCTCGAGGCCATACGATGAACTCTGTCAGCATGACCCCAGCCCTCTCATTCCAGGCCTCCAGCCTGGAGACCAGGCCTCCTTCCTTCCGGCTGGTCCCCTGGGAGCTGGGGGAGACACTGCAGGGACCAGGAACCCACGGAGCCGTGCGTTTGAAAGAAACACAACGCCTCATGCCTGCACGCATCACTTCTGTTGAAAGCGTTTCTGGATTTAGAGCAGATTTTTGTGATTATGTGGCGGTTGTTGGTTTGGGTTTTTCAGCTGAAGAATGCCATGTGTGCAACCGCTGTCGTGTGGGGAACTCTCCCAACGGCTACCAAGAAATCCTCATTCTCAAAACGCTCCTCCTGCCCTCCCTCCCGGGCACTGCAGACCCAGCTCCATCGCTTTGTTGACATATCCTTAGCCGCCCACGAACGTTCATGCCTCTGGGCCTTTGCATATTCTCTTCCCTCTGCCTGATGTCTTCCCTTCCCTCCAAACACCCAACACCTCCCACCCACACACATTCCCATGCACACCACACACACAGCACCCACCCTGGGGTTCCCCTTTCCTGAAGTCTTTGGGGGTGCCACCTCCTAGCTGATCACCCACCGTGGAGCACATCCTCTGAAATGTTCTCCAGTCATAGTTCACTTGTTATTACCTCTGGCTGCTGCCCCTCACAGAATCTCTTGATTGAATACGGGAATGTGGGGGTGTGGGGTGAGGGCAGGGAGGCCACCCTCACCTGGTGGATGACGCTGGCTCTGTGGTCTGTCGCTGCAGCCGTGTGTGACGCACGATGTGCTCTCTGACCGACATCTGCACCTCGGCCGGGATGTCTGGGGACGTGTGGCTGATCTTCACGGCCGCCTCCAGAAAGCCCAGGGTGCTGGGGTCCTTCAGCTTGTCCGCCATGGCGCCTCTGGAGCTGGGGACCTTAGCAGAAGAGGGACTGGAGGTCTCCTTGTTCCTCCAGGGCGTCCAGCGCAGCTTCCAAAAGAGAAAGAGAAAAACTGCCACCAGGGCCACGCCACACACGATAACCACCACTGCGAGGAGGCCGACAGAGGTGCCTGCCCTCGGCGTGCACCAGGCAGGGAGGGACAGGCGGACAGAGGCGGGAGAAGCGGGCAGGGCGATGGAAGCGGGAGCACACACAAGGGACAAAGACGGAAGAAGAGAAAAGAATGGTCGTGAGAAAGCTGCCCAGGCGGAAGGGACATGGCTTTAGGGTAGACGCTCCACAGTCCACTGGCCTTCACCCGCGTCTGATTTTACAGCTCCTCCTCCCCCCACTGCCAGCTTGGGGAGCACCTTACTGCTTGTTGGCTTGTGCACGGGGAAGGGAAAGTAATTTCAATAACAGCCTTAGCAAATGTGCAGGCTCGTGAAGCATTCACATTTGGATGCCGTTTGAATTTCTATTAGAGCTGTTAGATGGCCGGGCATGGGGCAGGGTCATTTTCGGACACAGCTCTCTTCCTCAGCAGGCTGAGCGGCCTTGGAGATGGGAGGCTCCAGGATCTCACCCTCCGCCCTCCCCCTGTCCCCCAAGGAGCCCAGAGCGGGAGCTCAGTGAGTAGTTATTGATTTGACTTGCAATGAATGAAATCCTGCATCATCGCTTTGATGGCTGAGATTAGGTCTAATACTTCTATACTCAGAACTCTGCGCGTAGTAGGCTCCATAAAGACTTGAATTACATTGGAATCCGATGCACACAGTTTATTTCAAAGCTAAATACAAATGATCCCTATAGCTGTCTCTTCTTTTCCCCCCATTCCTGTGGCTATTTGAGAGCGCTACAGTAAAACTGGTATTTCTGAATGTTGCACTTGGTTCAGAGGTGGGCGCTCTCTGCCCCACTCCCAGTCCACTCCTGCCCCCAGTAGGATGGCCGTTATCCCCAGAGAGCTGTGGGGATGCCTCCCTCTGGGAGAAATGATTGAGCGGACCTCTCGTCCCACCTTTAGGAAAGTCCTCTTGAGCCCAAGACCTCCTCTGACTCTGAGCAGAGAGGTCAGAGGCTCTGAAGCAGTGGTGCCCCAGCAGGTGTGCACAAAGGTCACCTGGGGACAGGCCAAGAGGGAAGCCTTGTGTGCTTACATGATGATTGGAAGAGTGAGATTCCTCCGCCATCACCACCAGATTTCTTGCTTCTCTGGCAAAGGACCGATGACTTGGTACCTAGCCTTGCACTCATGCCTGGTGGGAACATTTCAGAGAGGTGTGTCCTCACCAGTTCCACTCCCTGTTTCCTGCCTGGCCCCTGCAGCAGGCCTGTGAGTTTGCAGCCCCTGGATTATCTTGTTCCGGTTCCTTAAGAATCCTATGAAGGTGAGAAATGACCCTACAGGCCAGGCTGTGCTTCTGCAGGTGGGAGGAGTGGTCTAGAGAAGGAACTAGCCTGGGGTCACAGATCAGACACAGAGCCTGGACCAGGGTCCAGATGTCCACCGTCCCAGCCTGTTTGTCCCTGATTAAGCTGTCGGCTACTGGAACCCTGTGTTTTTTATGTTCGTCTGACTCAGGGCCTAGCACAGAAACTGGCCCATGAGAATAAATGAGTGAATGAATGAATGGCACAGAAAGGAGCTGTAATTATCTCTCAACCAACTTTGCTGAGCATCTGCATTGAGCCAGGTGCTAAGCTCTGCTTGGAGTACAGAGATGCTAGGTCCCTCCTGGGGGGACCCAGAGTACTCTCAGCACGCAGGCCCCAGGGAAAGCGGCCCCCCATCCAGAGGGGCCTGAACAAGGAGGCGAGGACACCAGCCACCCTCTCTGGGGAGCCAGCGCTGCCTTCCGACTCCCTTGCTTGGAGTACTGGCCTTGACCAGCTACCGTTTTATGAATAGGGAGTAGCAGCAGAGAACCCTCAAGTCCTCGGCCACCTGCTCCAACCCCCAGGCCCCTGCACAGGGACACGGGAGCCTTTCCGGGCCAGAGGAGCCGGGTCAATCCTTCCCCAGAGACTGAAGGTCTCTGATGGGGTGTTGCATGCATCCAGGGGGCACAAGAGAAGAAATGTCAGATTGTTTTAATATCTATCTACTACCTTAAAAATGAGACATCAGGCTCTGGCCAGTGTGGCTCAGTTGGTTGAGCGTTGTCCTGTGCACTGAAAGATTGCCGGTTCAGTTCTCAGCCAGGGCACGTGCCCAGGCTGTGGGCTTAGTCCCCAGTGTGGTCCCTGGTGGGAGTGTGTATGGGAGGCAGCCGATGGATGATCCTCTCTCGCATCAATGTTTCTCTCTCCCTCTCCCTTCTTCTCTAAAATCAATAAAAAACCATCAATTGAAAAAATAAGACATAAAAACTTGAACATACATAGAGGTTGACAGTAATAGAAATGATGGCATTTTATTATTGTAATTAGTTCACGTTATGGAAAACATTACCGTGTCCAAAGTCCAAAGCGCTTTTTATGTGTATTACTCATACTCTCCAGGGAAAGGGGCCTGGCTGTTATCCCCATTTTGCAGATGAGGAAACTGAGGCACAGAGGACCGAATTGGCTGCCCAGGGTCACACGGCTCAAGTGGTGGCACTGAGATACAACCCAGGCTATTCAGCTCTGCAGTTCTCTCTACTGATGTGTGGTGTACATCACGGGGACCAATAAACAACACCGTTTCCTTAGGCCCTCAGCCCCTAGGGTGCTCGAGAGCAACCACAGACAGATGCGTCCTCCTTCTGAGTATCTGCCAACTCCAGACCCTTGACCTCTGCTCTCTGTTCCAGCTGTGCTGGCTGCCTTCTCTGCAGTGAGTCATCTTAAAACAAAAGGTATTTCTAGGACTTGGCTTTCTTTTGATCATACATCTTACTTGCTCTGGTAGTAATTCGAATTTTAATGAGGAAGGGGGAGAGATGGGGGGACCCAGAGAGCATGGAGCGCATGTGAATGCTCAGCCTGACAAAATACTGAATTCCTAAACGAAAAGGGAGGTGGGGCAAGGGGCGGGCCGAGGGAATCAGTTCTTCCTCCCTGCGGTTGCTATTTTGAACGCTTCTCCGCATGACCCCCTGCTGTTGTTCCCTCGAAGCTGTGATTAAGGGAGGCAGGGGTATGGATTCCTGGGAGTCAGCGCCCAGCGCTCAATGCTGGTTATGTAAGGCCAGCAGGCCTTCCTCTGCCCACCGGATCTTCTCCCCAGACACCTCCCAGGCAGGCACTGTGAGGAGAACCGGGTCCTGTGCTGAGTGGGCTCACCCTCACAGGGGATGGATGCAAGGAGGTGAGCAAGGCTGCTAGGAGCAGAATTAGGCCAGGGGATAATGGTACAGGACTTCGCCCCCTTCAAATCACTATATATGGCCTTGAACTCAGCCAGCCCGCGTAGCCTGGTGAAAGGTGCATCGAGGCTGGGAAGGGTAGGCTCTCAGAGGCCTGAGGACTGTGCAGAGGCCCAGATCACCGAAGCCAGCGGTCGCCAACCTTTTGGACCTCACGGATCACCAGTGGTCCACGGACCACCGGTTGCCAACTGCTGACCTAAGCTATGTGCCACTCTACCCTGCCTGCTGGGGCCAGTGGGCCAGGACAGGTTGCCCTCACAGGTGCACAGTAGCCTTCAGAGCCTTTTTCCCACCCGTGTCTTGTTTGAACCACAGCCCCGTGAGGCAGATAAGGTTTGATGGGCAGCTCAGCCACCATCTGAGTCCTGATCCAGTGCACTTCATATGGATACCAGGCACAGCTTCATGACAAGACAGAGGCAGCCCTCTCCTAAAGGCACAGGCCCTGTCACAGCACCAGAAAGAGAAAATTCTTCCTAAGTATTGGTATCCTTCCCCCATCTTCCTTCTTTATTTCCCCTTCAGCCTGGAGAGAAAGAAGCATGGCCCACAGTCAGATTGGGCTCATTCAGTGTCCCTCTCCACTGGCTTTACACTGCGTGACTTTCACAAGCTACTTACTCTCTCTCAGCCTCGGTTTCCTCATCTGTACAATGGGTATAATGATAGTATCTACCTCATGCGGGCATTGTGAGGTTTCAGTGAGATCAAAAGTATATCAGAAATGCTAAGGACAGTGCCTAGAAGGTAGTAAGCAACATAATAAATATTAGCTACTTTTTAAAAAATATATTTTTATTGATTTCTGAGAGGAAGGGAGAGGGAGAGAGAGAGAGAAACATCAGTGATGAGAGAGAATCACTGATTGGCTGCCTCTTGCAGGTCCCACACTGGGGATCAAGCCTGCAACCCGGGCATGTGCCCTGACTGGGAATCAAACTGTGACCTCCTGGTTCATAGGTCAATGCTCAACCACTGAGCCATGCTGGCCGGGCAGCAATTTTTATTGAAAATACCCGCTTCCACCCCATCAGGTTTTAAATAGCCCCTCATTTTGAAATTTATTTTGTTGGCAGAACACTTGCAAGCCATGAACTAATACACAGAGATAGCTCTAACTTCATCATTACCAACCAAGGAACAAACTTACTAGCAAAAATACTGCATTTCATACATAGCCAGGTCTCTCTCTAGCTCAAGCATACGGGCACCCCAGGAAAGCGCTCACATCTCCAAGTCTCTCAGTCAGTACTCATGTGCTTGTCCTTGTCCCGTTGTTTTGTTGTTGCCCTCACCAGCCAACTGGTGAGCAGGAGTGAGCTCCAAAGGAAAATCATCAAGAAAAGTCAACAACTGAGATTGCGCGATGCTTTCGCAACGCTTTTCTTGGAAGCTGGAGGGAAGAAGTCCTTTGCTCAATATGCGGCATGAAACATCTTCATCGGGGCGTCAGAGGAGCCCGATTCCACAGGCACCTGCTTTGGGAAACCATTCTGGCCAATTACCAGCAGCAAAGAGCTCTGGAACCAGGCGTGGGAAGCGCTCCCAGGGACCTGGCGCTGTGCGAGGGCGCGTGGCTTCTAGGCCCGGCTGGGGAAGCGGGTTTCACTGGGGCTCAGATGCGGGAGGACACCTCCGGTGAGCACCAGCGCCAGAATGACCACAGCATGTCCACCCACATGTCGGATTGTGTGACCTTGAACAAGTTACTTCACCAAACCTTGGTCTCTTCTTTAATGGGGATTCTAACTATCCCTACTTCGCAGACTCACTGTGAACATCAGAGAAACGAAGACTTCCAGCACAGCGGCCAGGACATGGCAAATGCTCCCCAAATGTAGTTATTGTTCTTCATGCTTTGCTTTTTTTGGTGGAGGATAATCATTTACTGCGTACGGAATGGACCCAAAGCTGGGCCCTCCGAGGCAGAGGAGGGGGACCCCAGCCCGGAGGCGGAGCATTTGAGAGACCCTCCAGCCCCCCTCCTGTCCTGGGAAGTTAAGATCTTCCTGAGGGACCTGCCTGTCACCTTAAGTGAGGCTGTCTGACACGGGTGATGGCTCATGGCCTCCCTCTCTCGCCGGGAAATGCTGGGTTATTAATTAGCAACCAGGGCTTTCTTATCTCCACGACTGACACTTCTTTCTCCGAACACAGAGCCCCGGTGCCCCCGCCCTTTTTCCACCCATACTGTTAGGGTTCATCTGTGCCTCTTCTCGCCCGCTATCGTCCCCGTTTTCCCAATGGGCTTCCATGTCAGGGAAATCCGTTTTGTAACAGTAACAGGCATTTTCGGAAATCCATTTTGTAACAGTAACAGGCATTTTCGTTAACAGATTGTAACTGAAGAGATAAACTGGGGAGAGGAAGTGAAAAGAAAGCACCATTTCCCCTGCTCCCCTCAAATCTGGAGAAGGCTGCAGGGTGAGGGGCTGTCACTCAGACGCAGACAGAGACAACGCGACTCAGAGATCCAGAGCCGGAGAGCAAAAACCAGAGGCTCAAGCCTGGAAGGAAGAGCCTGGTCTGGGACTGGAAACGCCTCTGGGCATTATTCTTCCACTATCAATACCAGTCATGTTACTTGTTACTTACTTGTATGTGGTCAGCACTGTCCCCCCTTACACGATCTCACTTCATCTTTAAAGCCTCACTAAGAAATTAGTATTCACCTCTCAAAGACAAATCAATGAAGTGTAGAGACGGTAACTAAGTAACTTGTTCAAGAGAACACGGCATTAAGTGGAAAAACTGGGATTTGAACCTGGGACTTTCTGATGCCCGAGTCCAGGCCTGAGCCAGGCCTCCGAGGGAACTGGAGGCTGAGCTGAAGAGCTGTCCAGTTTGAGGGTTCGGCAGAGGAACGGGGCAGCATCTCTTCGTTATAACCAGGAGAGGGTGGGGGCCATCCTCTACTCTGTGACCCGACCCTGCAAACCTGGGCAGCACCTGGAGAGCAGGCTTATGGCCAACCTCCTCATCCCCATCCTCTCTTCCCGGAAAGTGCAGACACTGCGGGTTACCCACCAGCCACCAGGCAAACCACCTATGGCCCCTGGAAAGTCTCACTGTCGAGATGTACCTGAGAAACACCTGTGAGTGAGTGAGTGAGTGAGTGTGTGTGTGTGTGTGTGTGTGTGTCTGTGTGGGGGGGCGCAGCAGCTCTTCTGTTCCGATGCGCACGGACGTGATCCATTCATAATGAGCTCTGCCGAGGCTTGTAAATTTATTAGGAGAACCTGGTGTAATTAAAATTCCGGGTTAGCAGGAGGGGGAGCAGAGAGACTTTGCTTTCTCTCCTGCTTTCAGAGATCCAGGCCAAAGTACTGGTGGGGATAATTAGCGGAGCCCAAACAGAAAAGGAATTAATGCTCCCGAAAAGGCCATGATGGGGAGAGACAGTGCTGAGCTAATTACGGCCGCACCACGCTTTCTGACTGGCCACCGCTTCCACCTTCATTAAGGGCTTCAGAGATAAGACGGGACTGATGTGGAGTGTCACAGCTAGCAGAGCATTGGCATTCATTTAGCAGTTCTTAGTGTTATTTTGGCAGATGGTGACTGGACCTCTCTGCCTGGTTGGTCAGGGCATGTGGTCCCTCTGAATGTGGGGTGATTGGGGGCGGGGGAGCGTGGCAGACAGAGAGCCAGAAGATTCTTTACCCTCCACCCCACTCTTCCTGTTTATACCTGCAACTCCTCAGGGGGAAGGTCTGCCTGGGTCCATGTGGAGCAAGAAAAACAGATCGGCAATAGAGAGAAGGGAGGGACGAGGTGGTGCCACATCTCTAAAGCGTCCTGAGCTGGAGGCCCCCCTGACTTCAGTTCCTACGTATGGCCCAGGCCTTCAGTCCCAAGGGGCCACTTTTTCTAAGCAGGACCATCGGGGGTGCCACCAAGCTCGGTGGGTCTTTCCTTCCCCCTTTTATCCTCCACTTCAGACAGCCCCACACAGACCCTCCAGAAGCCTGGCCCTATCCTATGCCTCCATCTTCGTCCTCATTATCTGCAGCCACATGTTATCTGCAGCCCAACTCTGAGGACAGGGAGGGAGCACAGCGCGATGCTACCACAGTTAGAAGAGAACACGTCTTTTGTACAGAGCCCGGAGGGATGGAGCATTCTGGATCCACCTCCCCCACTCTGGATGTCCCCACAGTCGGGAGGAGAGAACCTCTAGAACTGTAAGTCCCAGGCTCTACACAGGTTCTAGAATCCTAAAGCTCAAGACACACCAGAGGATGAGAATGCCACCAGGCCAGATGCTGATGCCAGGATTCTCAAAGGAAGGCAAAAGCTGCAGAAGGCCTTCCTCCCAGCAAGGAGGGAGGGAGAGAGGGGCTGGTCATAACAGAAACAGGACTTGTGTTTGGATAACACACTGTGCATTTAATGCGCCTTCACAAGCAGGGACCATATTATCTGTGCTGCAAACAGACAACTTCAAAGCCGGTGGCTGAATCAAAGTACATCTCCAGAGTCGTTGGAGAAGTGAACAGACATCACATACATCTCACGGCCATAGGTGAGCAAGAGAATAACCATTCCTAGCTGCCAGCTGCAACGGGCAGGGCAGCTCAGAGTCTCCCCGCAGGCTCCTGCATTTGCTGGAGCACCTCCAAACCTCTGCTTGCCACCTCCAATCCAGAGCCCATGCTCCCCACACCCAACACTATAGAACTTGGCCTATGGAAAAAGCTGAAAGATGGAGATTGCCCACCGTGTCCCCTGGTGGGGGTCGGAGGCTTGAATCAAGGAGGAAGCAGACCCTTTGCCTTTAGAGCTTTTAAAGAAAAGGGGGACTGGCTTTTAGCCGGGACAGTTTGTGTCGAGGTGTTTCCAGGTTGGGGTCTGTTTGAGACTTGCTGTGCAATTCCTAGCACAGACCCTGGCTTACAGTGGGTCCCGGTAAACGACCATAGAGTCTGAATCGCTATTGCTGAATCTCAGGATGTTACTGGAAACCCCACGAGGTAGAGACTTAGCACAGGAGGAAAGCAGGAGAAACATACAATGATAAAGTGGACTGGGCATGCGCTAGCCACTTGCATTTTTCATGTAACTGCGAATGGAAAAAACAAAACACACAGCATTCTCTGACTGGAGACTTTGGACCCAGGCAGTGGCTCTGGGATGCAGGGAGCAGGCTGGGAGGTGGAATCCCCGGAGGCCTGGTCCTGAATGCTACAGCATCTCCCCAGACCCTGGGCTCACCTAAATGGCTAGATCCCAAAGCAGCTCTCAACCTCTTTCTTTCTTTTGCTGGGACCCAGGACCCCTGCTGCCCCCCCACCCCTTTCAGCCCCCCAGCTTGGCCCCCAGGGTTCCTGAGGCTTATGACTCATCAGGGAAAGTTAAAGCCCCCCACCCCCCCCCACCCCCCCCCCCCCTGCCCCAGGGCTGCAACTCAAACACGCTTTCTGGAGCAGCCTGCGGGGAAGACACTGGTTCATCGGGCCGCTGCCTCTCACTGTTCAGCCTTCTCTCACCCTCAGGCTGGTGGTCAGGTACCTGTCATTCCAGACCACAGGGTGTCCCTCTAGTCAGAACATCAGTGCCTCCCAGGATCAGGATGTGCCATACACACACACACACACACACACACACACACACACAACTACCCCCAGCCCCAACATTTCTGTCCTGGACAGACAGGAGGGGCAGCCTCCATTCCTGATGGAACTCGACAGGTGTTCCCCACCTTATATCATTCCCTTTAGGGTCTGAGGGCTCAGAACTAGCATTGAGGGCCCCACGGGGGTGTGTCATTGGAGGAAGGATGGAAGGGAGCCCCAGGCAGGCAGGAAGAGCCTCCCCGACATGGGGGAAGTAGTGCGTCCGGTGGGTATGGATGGGGAGTTGGGTGGTGTAGGAGGTGATGGCACCAGAGAACCAGTCTAATAACACTTGTGGGTCTAATCTAGTCTGAGATTCTTCAAGAGGGAGAATCAAACCCTCCAACCTCCATCACCGCAGCACCCTCCAAAGTTCCTCGTTTCTAACCTGAGTCCCTTCTGTTGTCGCAATGAAGCCCTCGATTCAACATTGCCAAGGCCAGAGGGAGAGCAGCGCCTCCTACACCCGCTGGCACAGCTGAGATGGGCCCCACTTCAGGCTGGACACAGACCCTCACACACAGGATCCACAAGGCCCCTACCGCCTCCCTCTCCCCGATCCCCAGGGGCCGTTCCTAACCCAGGACCTCCCTATGGGCCTGACCTTTAACCTCAAGTGAAGACAGGACCCTGGACCCACGGCCTCTGGGGAGCTTACCCCGCCGGTCCCCGCTCCGGAACTGCTGCTCAGGTCTCGGGTGGTCCCGGGAGAAGTGCGAGGAGACAAAATTCCCGCCTCTCGCAGCCCCTTCCTCCCTTTCCCGCGCCGCTGGCACCGAGTCCCGGGCAATCTCCGCGCACCCCAGGCGCGGCGCCACTGGGGTCAGGGTGGGGGACTAGGAGGACTGGAGTCTGCGGAGCGAAGGGAGCCCGGGCGCCCTGGTCCCCGCAGGACCTCCCCACCCCCACCCCGCATTCTCCGAGGCCTCGCGCGCCCCAGCTCCTCCCCGCCGGAGCGGCCGCGACCCCTTCCTCCCTCCCGACGTCGGTTTCGGGACAAAGAGGCTCGGCTGCATCAGGCGCGCGTGGCCGCGCGGCTCTGGGGCCCGCGAGCCACCACCTGCCCACCTCCCGCGCTCCCGCCGCCAGGGCGCGACGCGCCATCCCCGCTGTCGCGACTCGGGGAGACGCTGCCGCCCCAGCCCTGACCCCGCGGGGCCCGAGCGCCGGACTCACCGGCTCGGGCGAGCTCGACTCGGCGTGGGCTCCCGGCCGGGCTCGGCGGCCACCCGGGCTGCGTCGGGCGCAGGGTCCGCGCCGTTCGGGCGGGAGGCGCCCGCTTGGCAAAGTCGGCGAGAGGCACCGGCTCAGTCGCGCCCCGGCCCCGAGTCCGAGTGAGTCAGAGAGGCCGCGGGAGCGAGTTATAGGCGGTGGGGGAGGATGCTGCGACACCTCCCACCCCGCCCCCCAGCGGAGGCGCGGGGAGCCGCTCGCAGCCGAGACGCCGGGACACAAAGACCGCGTGCCGGCCTCAGACCCAAGTTTCTCCCAGGGAGACCCAGGGGGCTCGGGCCGCGCTTCCCGAGAGAGCAGACAAACGGACGGACAGACCGACAGGCGGGCCCTGGGACCTCGACATCCCGAGGAGACGAGTCATGTCCTCAGCCGGATGTCCGTGGTCTGCTCGCTGCACAGACCCCTCCCCTGGCGGATCGCCCCCAGAGCGAGCGCAGAGACGGAAGGGAAACTGAGGCCCCAGGGGGCGCCGCATCGCGGGGGCCCAGCTTTCCACGGTGTCCCCGCGGGGTCACACGGGAGCGGGGAGGGGTTCCTCTCCTCCCGGTTCCCCTTCCCGCCGCGCCGCCTGCCCTGCGGGACACGGGCCAGGGCACTGGCGGAGACTGGTTGCCAATCCAGGATCTGGAGCCTGAGTTCTCTCACGGTCCCGGGCTCCCGGGGCCAGAGGGTTGGGGACTGGGGGGGGGGTGGACAGTCAGGGTGACGATCCAGGAAAGGAGGGGCCTCGGGTTTCGCGTTACCTGCGTTGGCCGCGCTCGGACTCCGCTCCGGGGTCTGTAGCTCGAAGCTCTGACAAGTCTCCACGTCCAGCCCGAGAGGGGGCGGCCGGGCCCGGCACAACGAGGCCAGGACCGCGAGCGCCGCCTGGCACCGAGCCCCCTCGACCCCCCACGCCCCGCTCATGCCCGGGACACCCAGGCCCTCGGTGCAGCCGCGGGATCGCGCGCCCGGCCGGACTGGGGCAGGTCAGGCGGCCCCAAGAAGACCCTCCCAGCAGCGGCCCCCTGCAGCTCCCTTGGGCTTTTAATCACTTCCCGGCAGGGCCTCCGCCCCTCACGTGGCATCCCGCGCCCATCCCGCGGCAGCTGGCACGTCTGGCGCCTCTTGGCCGCCCCCTCTACACTTGGGGACCCGCCTGAGTCCCGGCGGGCTCCAGGAGATGGCACCCGGTTGTCCCGCACCCTGGAGGATGCAAGGCCCGGAGAGGGCCGGGGATCTGGCTCCGCGTTCACCGCCTGAGATGACCTTGGGCCGCTCTGGGTCTCGATTTCCCTCTCTGCACGGGAGTATAATGGTAACCAGGGTTTCGCGAGCTGCTTCTGGCTATAAAGATAGTGTTTGTGAAATGCTGCGTAAACTGCCCCATGCCACACAAGTGGTGGCGAAAGAGAAAACCCTGTAACGGAGGATGTGACCGGCGGGTTTGGGGGACCTTGGCCAAGGTTCCTGACGGGAGAAGTTAGACTTGCCCCAAGTCCCAGCGTCGGAGGCAGAAAACCCTCAGACTGCGGGGCAATGCAAACTGCAAAAAGTCTTCGCGAGCCCCGCAATCCTGCGGTCCGCGGTACCGCATGTTGCTATGGCGACGGGAGGCAGCGGCCGTCTCTCTCCATGGCAACGGGAGGGGAAAGTTTCTGGAGAATAGGAATGGTGGGGGCCTTTCAAGAGGGCGCTGGGTTCCCACTAGACCCATCTCCCTGCATCCACACACCACCACGGAGGTCATGTATGTAAGCATCGTGGGGGCCAGAAAGACCAAAATTAAATGGGAGGATGGAGGCTAGACTTGAGGCAGAACTCCACTAGGGGAACTGTGGAGGGGCTCCGAGAAGCTTCGCTCAGCCCTGCAGAGGTCTGAGCCGCCACGGGGGCGCGCCCGCGGCCTTGGAGGGGGGGGGGGCGGGGCGGGGAGGGGTGTCAGAGAAGTCTCCTCGCCTCGTTGGCAGGTGGGCCCCTTCCTATGTGGAGCTCACCCGAAGCTCCAGGCGCGGGTCCCTTTGCCTGCCTAGAGCTGGGAAGGAAACTTTAGCTGGAGCCTCCGGAAGCCGCGGGGCTGGTGTGTACCCGGATGGCGGGTGGGGGAGGAAGGTCTTTCCTCCTCATTAACACGCTAATTGGAAGTGGCTCTGGTGGTGACTCACGTTTGGGCGGGAGGAGATTCTCGGAGCCCAGTTCCCGCAGGTCGGCACCATCTGCGCCAGCCGCGTGTAGACTTGAGGACTGCAGGCAGCTGGTGCCCCGGGGACAAAGGGCCTGCGAGGCCTGAGAGGACGCGGGCCTAACCAAACGGGTTTTCCCGGCCCGACCGCTCCCTGGCTCTGTCCACGGTGCTGAAGGACCAGTGGGTGAGGGAACTGGGTTAGGGAAGAGGTATGTGGGCAATTGCCGCGGGTTCGCAGCTTCCGCCCTGACCTCTGCAGTAGGAGAGGGCTGGAAACCCTCTGCAGGTAGGAGGAACTCAGCGGGCGTGACCCGGGCGACACTAGGCAATCCAGGCCGCCTTCCTGCGGGAGGTGTTGACTTACTGTCCCAAGAACAGTGGAGTCCCCATTCGCCTCCCAGTGCTCCAGAACCCACCTGAGGAGCCCAGAGGTGCTGCCACCTCCACCCACCACCGAATGCAAAGCTCAGCACCTGGGGGAGACGGAGCAGCGCAGAGGCCCCTTGTTACAGGCTCATTAGCAGGTTCCCAGGTGGCAGGTTTGTGTTTATGTAAAATACAAATGGGAAGAACTGCTCTCTGCCGGTGTTTATGGCAACTCTGTCTGTCACTCCGCGGTGATCTCTCTCTCCCCATCTTGAGTTCCCGGGGAAATTCGCAGAACAAAGCGCCTTGTTTTGCCTTTGCAGAGAATGAAAACAAAACAAAAAAACCCACACAGGATTCCAAGGGCCCAGACCTGTGATGCAGAGAAATCAATATTTTGCTTAACAATGAGTGGGGGGGGGGGGAGGTATTTACATCTAAAGGGAAGGTAAGGGAGCCGGTTAGGAGTAGAGCAGGTGGCAGGAGCTGAGAATTAACAGATAATTTCTCATTGTTCCCGGATTCAGCCTCCACACTCGGCAGGCAGCTCTGCAGCAGCTCTGGCGGCGGCGGCAGCTTTGGACCTGGCACTTCTCAACCGAACAGGGAGACAGTCCTGCTCCGACAGGGCTGTGGGGAGGGCCGGGGCTCTCGGTCAGGCAATAACCACTGAATTGGGAGAGTGTGTGTGTGTATGTGTGTGTGAGAGAGAGAGAGGGGGGGGGAAGAGGGAGAGGGAGGGAGAGAGAAACACTAGGGAAAGAGAGAGGCCGAGGATGAGACAGAGAACAGAGAGAGACAGAGGGACTGACACACATGGAGAGTGAGAGATGAAAGAGAAGCATGTTTCGTTTTGTTTCTAGTTGTACATTAGGAAAAAGAGTCACCCTAGCTGTCCTCCTCATGCCCTCTCCCCCAGGTCAGCTACTGATCTCCAGAGTCGCATCACCAGCCACAAAGCAGAAAACAAATCCTCATGGACAGACGGGGCCTTTTCCTCTCTAGACCCTCTTCCTCCCACAGCCTGCTCTCAGAACACATGTGTGCTCCTTCCTCTCTGAAGAAACCAAATGCACACGCGCAGGGTCCTCCCCAGGCCTGGGAGGGAGGGGACAGAAGTGGGACGCTGTCCCTCAGCGCCGTGTCTCAGAGGAAAACCATTCCTGGCTTAGGGGTGGGGGAAGGGGGGGGGAAGCAGAGACGGTCAGCATGGCATAGCGGCAAACAAGGGCGCTGGGCAGGGCACCAGCAGGCTGGGTTCCAGGGCTGGTACACCAAACCAGTCATGGGGCCGTCACATCCATGGCAGGGCATCATTTTCCTTATCTGCAAGATGATAATGAGCTTGAATGAGGACCTCTGTGGGGCTCCTTCCAGCAGCAGCATTCTAGAATTTTACATGAAGGGAAGGGAGGAGACTGAGGGGGGCAAGAGGGGAGCTGGACCACTGAAGGGCAGCTTTTCCTGGCTCTGAAGAAGAGCGTGGTGGTGTAGATGTCCAGGCTCACTTTGGGCTTCCCCTCCCCCATTGCTCTTGCTTTTACCTCTTCTGCAGCAACGGCTGGAGCATCCGGAGTCTGGGACCTCATCCCCCCTAACCCTTTCCCACCACTGGCCAGGCTGCTCAGAAGCAGAGAGGGGACTTGGAGGGGGGGCGGGGGGGGCAAGACCAAATGAGAGGAAGTTGGAGGCAGAAACCAGCACTCTCCCACTCCTTTGCCCTCCTCTCCTTAGAAACAGCCAAAATGCACATCCTCTGCCCGGCGCCCAAGTCTCTTAGGCCGTGGCCTGGAGACTTGGACAGGTTCTCACCCTGCTCTGAGCAGCAGTGCCCTGTTGAGTTCTGCTACAAATAAAAGAAACAAAAACAAAATGATAATTACTTTCAAAAATCTCAGCCTCCGTAGGAAATTGCTAATGCTGTAGGCGGGAAGAAGGAGCTCCTTTGACATGAGCTGATGTGTCATATTGTCTTTCCATCGCAATACAATTTCTAAATAAGGAGCCCTCTCCTCGTTCCCTCCTCCTCCCCCCGAGCCCTCAGCGGAGATGTGAAGGGAGCAGTCTGACATTCCTTCGTAGCTGGGTTGTCGGGCGTGCAGGGGCAGGCAGAGAGACACAAGCAGACCCCTTGCTTT
The DNA here is from genome assembly GCA_026230045.1 of Corynorhinus townsendii. NCBI lineage: Eukaryota > Metazoa > Chordata > Mammalia > Chiroptera > Vespertilionidae > Corynorhinus > Corynorhinus townsendii. The sequence continues at coordinate 8,580,655 of JAPDVU010000013.1, forward strand.
GTCACATCAGAGGGCTCTAACGCAACTTTGAGGGCCTCTGACCTCCCCCCCCCCCCGCCCCCGTCTCCTGCTCACTGAGGCACTTTCTGCAAAGGTTTTTAATCTTCTCTGGAAAACAGACGTCCGCTGAACCTCTTGTACTGCTGGTGGGGAATTAAGCGGATGTCCTGCGTTGGGCAGTGGGAACAACTGTGCACCATTATTTGTACACATAACTCTGCGATGGCATCTCGTGGGGTTTGGGCCAGAACGGCTTTATCAATATTTCCAGTAGGTGTCACTCTCTGCTCCCCCATCCCCCACACCAACACAGCCCACGCTGGGTGACAAAGGCAAACCATGCCCTTCCACGCCATCCTCGGGGTCTTCAGGCATTCCTCCTGGCCGGGATGGATGCAGAAGGCGATGCGGAGGCCTGAGTCAGCGGCCAGCCTTGCTGTTATTCTAGTGAAGCTGCTGGGCCGTTCACACCTCCCGCGCCAGGGCTAGATTTACCACTTTCTCATTCCTTCCCCAGTTCCGAGGTTTCATCTCTGGTCCGAGCTCTCTTGCTCAAGCAGACAGTATTGCAGATCACACTTGAGAAGACTGGACAGGAGCCCCGGGGAAGCAAGATACAGGTTCAAGGTCAGAAGGCAACATCATCCCTGAACCAGTTTTAAAGCTGGATCTGACCACGATGGGTCCAAGGCTCCAGTACTAAAGAAGTAAGGATGATCCTGAGGGATAAGGGCGAGGAAGGAAGAGCACACCTTTTGGTGTCTGACAGACCTGTGTTCAAATCCTGGCTCTATCACTTACCAACTGTATCCCGTTAAGCACTATAGCTTTAGTTTTCTGAGCCTCAACTTCCTCATCTGTAAAATGGGTCCGGTAAGGCCTGGTGTATGGTATACAAGGATCCTGTGAGTTAGGTTGACTGCCTAATACACTGTGACAGATTGATGGCAGGTGTTAAATGACAGTTCCTATCTTCTTCCATCTCTCAGAGGGCTAACCCTTACTCGTCCACCGGACAAGTCCCTGAGGGTTACCAAAAGGGAACTGATCTCATTGAGTCCTATAACAAACACAAGGAGCAGAGTGGGTGGCTGTTGAGGTCCATTCGGTCAAAGAGGAAATGAAGTGACTGGGCACATGAGCGAGGGGGTGACAGAGAATTGGAATGTAGGACTTCTGGACCCTGGTGAGTGCCATTTCCATACACGGGGGAGGATGGTGAGGCCGTGAAGAACTGAACTTCTTTTACCAAAAAGGCTATTTAAAATGGACTTTTTAATTAAAATATTTGGAGATAAATGACAAAGCAGTGAAAGATTTACTTCCGGTCTCTCTGCAAAGCCCTTGGCCCTCTGACCCGAACCGCTCCAACGCCCCTTGGAGGCAGTTGCTGGTCTAGAGAAAAGATGGTGTCCCCGATGCAACGCAGGACTGGAGCAGACAGCTCCGTGGCTCAGGATGCGTGTGGCTGCTTCCCTCGCAGCACAGATAGGACTCTGGGCGTCCCTGTGCTGCGTGTCCTGCGGTCAGAGCCCAGCTTCCAGGAAAGGGCCACTGCCAAGCTTCGTGTAAGGCCAGCACCCCAAAGACTGGAACGCTCCCAAGGAGCCCGGGGAGAGTGTTGCTGTCTCAGGCCTCCGGCTGTTCCCCTAATGAAAAGAAACCAGATAAAATGCCAAAACTGGTTACAGTGACAAATCCGAAAAGGCCCTGTCAAAACTGGGAAGTCTTCCTGCTTGATTTCAGCAGCATCCAAGCAGGAAGAATCAACAGAGCCTGTTTGGGGGAAGGGGCCTGCAGCCCCTGTGGAACTGAGGGGTTGAGCCTCCTGAAGACAATAAATCTGTTCCCCAAACTTGGGCCTCCATCCATTTGGCAGAATAAAAATCCTTTTCCACCCCAGCCGCAACCTCAGCTACGTTCCTGCTGTGTGTACAGTAGTGGTTTTAATGAGTCAGTCCCAAGCTTTATTAATGCTCCTGTACATTGGCAAAGCATGGTACAGTTTACACAACAGTCTCCCATATGTTACCTCATTTCATACTCACAACAACCCTGGGAAGTGGGTATTGTCTTCTTCATGCCGCCGGCGAGGTCTGCGGGAGGCTAAACAGAACTGACTCGGGATGGCAGCCGGCGGGTGGCAGAGCGGGAACTTGAGCTTGCCTGTCACTTGTTCGTTCATTCATTCATTCATTCATTCAGCACTCACTGAGGTCCTGTGAAGGCCCAGCTCTGCACCCGGCCGGTGAGGCACGGTCTGTGTCGTTTCCCAGACACGCCGGCCTTCAGTCACACACGTGCCAGAGCCCTAAGCACCCGGGCCTTGTCCAGGGGGAGTGCACGTAACCGGCTGTGGAGAGAGGCCACAGGTGAAATTGGTTTGAAATGAGTTCTTTAGCCTCTCTGCGGCAGCGTTGCCCGCGCCCACGTCGACTGTGAAATTCTCTTCTGTGATGTGATTCTCTCTGGATTTCTCTCCCTCTCTCCTTTGGCTCCTCCCAAACCCCTTTTTTCTCCAGGATTCAGCGCTCATCCCTTCTCTCTTCTGCCTCTCTGAGGGATCCCCACTCCTCCAGTTTCATGTGCAGGGGAAGTGAGCAGAGTTGCGTGGCTGAAGCCCAGAGGACAGACAAGGGGAGAGAGAGGACTGGCAGACCCCAAGTACCCCCACATTCACCGCCCCCCCTCAGTGTCCCCCAGCTGGACTTTCATGGGGAGCCCAGGTCATTCCAGTCAGAAGGCAAGCGGGGGAGGACCCAGTGCCTGCCCGGGAGGAGACTGGGATGAAGCCATAGGACTTGGGGAGGAACCACTGAGTCTGGGTCCTGAAAAGTTTCCTTAGGAGAAGAAATTGCTCAGTTTTCTTAAGTGCCAAGCCATCGCTGTGAATCGAGTGCGTGTCTGCTGGGACAGCTGACTGTTTTCCAGGATAAATTTCTGGTAATAACACAGAGTCATTAGTGTGCAATTAGCCTGCTAATGGGGAATGTTCCGTTCCCTTCCCATCACCTCCCCTCCCTCTTTACCTCTCTCTGCTCTTTCTCACGCCGGCCCGCATCCTCGCTGCCCTCTCCCTCCCAGGGCAGAGCTGCTGGGGCAGAAGGGAGGGCCCAGCCTGGGTGCCAGAGTTTGGATTTTGACTCTCAGGCTTCGCTCATTAACCAAATGCCTGCGGAGCTGGGAGGGGGCAGGCAGCACAGGGAGAGGCTGAGATCTGCCAACTGGAAAGGGAGGCGCCCAGGGGCCCGTGAGAGCAGCTTGCCCTTCAGGGTGTGGAGTGATGGTCTGCCATGTCAGGGGCCCTGTCTGATGCCCTGGAGATGGGGGTTTGCCCCAGCCGTGGGGAGACAACCCCAAGCCGAGGCCAGGTCCCGGCTGTGCGAGGGCGGCACTGTGCTTGTTGAGGCTGCTGGGAGGAACAGCAGCTGAGCTTGATGGGAATGTATTCTGCTGCATTCTGGGTAGTTACTACCCTTGCACACACACAGGCACACACACACACTCAGCCACACAGACGTAGATGCAGAGGCCACATTCCAACCCGCGGCCCCAGGGGGACTATGGGCCACGCTCCTGAGGCCACCCGACAGCGTGTCTGACATGCTTTCCTGCTGGGTGGCTCTTGCATTTTCAGAAAACCGCAGCAATCTTTGTAGGTTGGAGACGGGCAAGTTTTGAAACTGCCGAGAAAATCGTGGAGGGGAGGCCCAGGGCCCACGGAGGCCTCTGTTCTGCGGGGGCTTCCCCACGGTGGGCTGGAGAGTCGCCCGCTGACTTGGCCAGCAGAAATCCACCGAGGCTGATGGAGCCAACCCCACCACCCAGAGGCCGAGGGTGGGCTGGAGGGGAAGGAGAAAAGGGAAGAAGGGAGAGGCATGTGGTTAAGCCTATTCCTTAAAGAGGAGGAATGGGGCAGAAGGTTGCTGAAGTGAAGCCTGGATGCAGTGGAAACTTCCAGATAGAGCAGGTGTGGGGGCAGCAGCCTGGCCACAGCTCGGAAGCCCGGGGAAGCCACAGAGAGCCTGCAGGAGGCCGACTGGATGGCCTGGCTGGTCTCATGTCCAAGTCTTTATGATTCTTGTGCATGAAAATTGCCCAAACCCTCATAGCTGTGCTCACCTGGGGCAGGGGTGGGTGGGGAAGGTGGCTTTTCATTGCTCATGGGATCAAATCGTCAGAGCAGACACCCCACCGCAGGGAGGTCGGCTGCTTTCTCTGAAAGAGTCCTGTCGGCCGAGCTGTGAGTGAGGTGTCCTGGAGGCTCACGGGGACTCAGGTTTGTGAGCAGAACTTGGGCAATGTTTGTCTCCTCCCTCTGGCTGCCCTCGAACCCTGCTCAGACAGCTCCTTGTCCCCCACAACCCTGACTGCCCTCTCATTGCCCCCCAAAGGCCCACAGACACGACAGTGAGCCTTTCCTTGTTTTGAGCATCTTCTTTGGGAGGAGAGTCCTGTCTTGCTCATCAGGTAGAACCCCCAGAGCCCCCCAGGTCTGCTGTCTTAACTGCCCCCAGACTTTCCGGTAATTACGTATTCAATGATCTGTCTGCTCGGCCGGGCAGGGGCTAGACGGTGAGGGCAGCAAAGGAGCAAAGTTGTGTATCTGTTTTGCTCACTTGGGCATTCCCAGCCCTGGTTTACCGTCTGTTACCTAGCAGGTGCTCAATCAGTTTTAATGGAATGAATTAACTGAGGTGTTTCAAAATCGGTGATGGCGGGGAGTTGTTTATAATTTGATCGATTCCTCCTGGCCAGGGAGGGAAGGCATCTTCAGGAAGTCTAAGGGCACAGGGGAGGTTTGCAGACCATAGGACGGGAGAGGGCATGTGCTCCATCTGAAATTCCTAAAGCCGCCCGCATGGGCAGCCCAGCGGCGTTTCTATTGTTGTTGCTCCTCACCGGAGGATATGTTTCCATTGATTTTTAGGGAGAGTGGAAGAGAGAGAAATCGACGTGAGAGAAACACATTGATTGGTTGCCTCCTGCACAAGCCCTGACCAGGGCCGGGGCTGGGGAGGAGCCTGCAACCAAGGTACATGCCCTCGACCAGAATAGAACCCGGGACCCTTTGGTCCACAGGCCAATGCTCTATCCACTGAGCCAAACCGGCTAGGGCAGAGCCCAGCTGCTTTGAAGACCTACCAGGTAAAGCTCTGAGGTCTTCCCAGAGGCTCACTGCCTGGACCAGAGCTACCGGGTGACCTTCCAGGGAAGCCTCAGTTTCCTTTCTCTGCTCTCCCTGCCTGATTGGCTCCACACCCTGGAACTGGTCTTTCTTGAACCAGGGACCTCATGTCTGCCCCTCAGTTCTCCCTGGAAGCTGGTGCTGGTTTCACCACCACCACCTCTGCGTGCTCCCAGGGAAGATTCGGTCGCCTACCGCCGTGTGCGGTGACAGGCCGTTCATATGAAGAAGCACCTCCAGGCCCGTGAAGGAAGGAACCACAGGCCCTCGGCAGTCATTTTGGACAGTTAGATTCCCAAAGCACAGCCTCTGACCGAGAGTCACCACACTCCAGCCGGAAAGAGCAGGCGCCCGTCACAACCCTGGAACTGGGTTCTCAGGGGTCGCCAATTCAGTGGCAGGAGTGAGGGGCCCTGGCATTCACCACACGCTCTGCAGCAGCAGCTGAGTGGTCGCCTGTGCAAGACCAAAGGGAAACGCCACCAGGACTGGAAGTGTCCCAGCTGCAGACCCAGGTGCCAGAGACCAGCAGGGCTGGGGTCCCAGAGCGAGTGTCGCAGATACTTGTGACTACGCACAGCTTGCCTTGTGGGTTGGCGGTGCTGTGTGGCCGGCGGCGTGAGCAAGGTTAAATAATTTGGGGCGGAGCAGAAAGCCTCCTTTCCTCCCAGCCACTGCCAGTCTTCAGATGCGCTGGAGAGGTCAGGCCACGCCCACTTCTCTGGTAAAAGCATAAAATAAGACTCCCGTGGACTGCCACCCAGAGTGATGGATGCCCCTCATTTTCAGCCCCAGACAGTCGTCAAGGGGCAGGACCCAATGGCAGTGAAGAGCATGGGCTTTGGGGCTAGTCAGTGATGGACATGAATCCTGGGCATCTGATGAATTCAATGTATACACCACCCCTCAGTCTCCATTTCTTTATCTATAGTAGGTGGAGCATAGGATCACTTGTTAGAGATATCAGGAGGATGAAATAGGGTCATGCCTGAAAAAAAAACACCTAGTATACAGTAAGTGTTTAATAAATGGTAGCTCTGTGATTGTTATGTGGACTTGGTAACTGAGTACTGAGTGACTCGAAGACGAGGTGACGGCCCCCAATGGAACACCTTAACCACAAGAGAACAGTCATTCCCCCACAGCAGGTTGTCCTCAGCTCCAGCAAGAGTGGTCTGCTCCCAGGCGAGCTAGGCAGGTGTCTTTGCTGGCCTAGAAGTATCCAGAAGGCCCTTTTCCCTCAGTGCCGAGGTGGGCTCCAGTGGAGGAGGGGGCTGCTGGTCAGATGGAGCCATCTAGACATGCATTATGATTCAGTGACCTTTTCCAGCTTAATTACTCCCACTGCTGGGTGGTCTGGGCTCTGGCAAGAGGCCCCAGGGGGGCAAATTCTGCTCACAGCCAGCAGAGCCCAGGCCTGGAGTGTCTGCTTTCATCCATCCTGGTTTGTGTGGCTATTTCTGGGGCAGGACGGTTCCCTCACTGTGATGAAGGGCATGCCCTACACCAGGGCTGGCCCCCTTTGGGGTCTCCTAATCCCTGTGACCTTTGCAGAATCACCTTATCCTTCTTTTGAGCTTGATATCATTGCCAGCTCATTTATGTGAAAAATTTTGATCCTGAGGGTCATTAATAAAGCCGTTATACGAATAGATCTGTGGGCTCTTGAACTGGTTCATAGAAATAAACACATTCAGACACAGGGCCCTCCATGCAGGGGTCCACCCTCTGGGGTGTGAGGGGGAGTCTTTAGTTTGCAGCCTCCAGAGGGGAGAATCCAAGAGGTTGACTTTTTTTATGAATAAAAATTTTCAAATGTATATAAAAGCAGAGAGAGGACAATGAAACCCCATGTACGTATCGTCTTGCTTCAAAAATCATCAGCATCCTCCCAGTCTGATTTCCACTCTTCCCCATCCCGTTATTTTCCTAAAGTAGTTGAAGCAAATCTCAGATATGATATCATTTCACCTGCCAAGTCTTCTGCATGCACTTCTAACTGATAAAAACTTTACAAATACATGAGATCTTCCATACGTATTTATCACCCCCACCCCCACCCCCCAAGAAGAGTAACAAAATGGCAACTCTCTAGTATTACCCAGTCCATATTCACATTGACCCAGTTGTCCGGAAAATGTCTTCTTATAATTGGCCGTTTCAATTAGGATCCAAATTGGTTCGTTTTGAATAGTAGCTCCGGCTCTCCATCCAAAGTTGGGGCCTCAATGGAATGACCTAGAGAGCAGCCAGACATGGGTGGTCATTAGTGCAGGGACATGGGGAAAAAAAGCATTTTCCAAAAGACAAGGCTTGAGCCCCAGAAAATCATCTGAAGCTTGGGCTTTTGGGGAAATGTGTCTTGGAGCCTTGGGAACAGAGAGACCCCCTTCGCGTAGTCTCATGGCCACTCTGGGATGGTCCCGCACAGTCACTGCCAAGCTGGGCTTGGAGCTTTGGCAGGACCTGTGTGCTGCCCTGTCTCAGACACTGTGGCCGTCTCTCTCATTCATGGACCTCCAGACGGCTCCTGGGCATCTGTCCAGGAGATGAGAGCTGGGGAACAGTTAGGGCGCAGACCCAGGAATCTAAACTGAGTAAGGAGGGAGGGAGGGCATGAGAGGGGAGGGGAGTGGAGAGTGAGGGGTGATCGGGTCAATGGTTCGGAGGTCCTGATGTGTGCAGAATGGCATCACAGGGAGAGGCTAGTGATGGGAGCAGGTGGCTGAGGAGGAGGAGGAGGTGGGCAGGATTGGGGCCGTGAGCAAGTCAAGGAACGAAAAAGCCAGGGACATCTGTAGGGCTGCGGAAGGCACCGCGAAGGATGACAGGTGGAGAAACAGTAAACCAGGTGATGAGCAAGTCAGTGAGTGGGCGTCTTCAGGGAGCAAGGAGGAAGCGGCAAACACAATCCTGGGTGCATCATCTGACAGCCGGCGCTTCAGAGCAGCTGAGGGAATTCTAGGCAGGGAATTGTCTAAAGTGACAGAGGAGTGAGGACCCGCTCCTGGTCCCGGCCCAGGCCCAGGAGGGGACGTGGTGTGGGGCTCCTGGTGCTGAGATGAGCCAGACGGACAAGGACACTGAGTTTGTGGCAATTGTATTTCATGTGAGGACGGCAGGTAACATACAGGCAAATAAAGAACTATGCAAGGTAACGTCAGATCATGAGGCATGTCATGGGGAACATGAAAGGGGGGTGTTATTGACAGCGTCTGGCCGTGAGGGTGGGGGTGCAGCTGTTGTTAGCACAGGTGGTCTCGAGGAGCTAGCTGGGGATCAGACGTCCCAGGCAGAGGGGAAAGCAAGTGCAAAGACAAGTTCAAGTGCATGGTGTGCTTGAAGCAAGATCAGGAAAGATCAGGATCCCTCCAGACTTAGGGGCATGGCCTCCACGTCTGTGAGAGGAACTGGGCTGAACAAAGTCCCTGAGAAACAGGGCTCTGAGCTGAAATGGTCTGTCCGCAGCACCTCGGGCTATATCAGAACTGAAAACAGCGTTCTAGACGAACCTTTTTGTGGCTCCGAAAAGTTACAGTACTCCCAATGCCCGTTTTTGTAAAGTTCCACAAGGGTTTTTTCCCCTTAGCCAAATTCCTCCCTTTTGTCTAAAATCGAAGAACATTTTTTATTCTATTTGCCTTGTTGGCTGAACACTGCGTTGTTGGTTTTCTCTCTCACCTGTCCTCATTTTTTATTTCATTGTTATTCAGTGCAAAACAGAAACCAGTACTCAGAAAAAGACACTTGGTGAGGGCTGGGGGAAGTTGGTGGAAATAAGCTCCTGGTTAGTAGCTTTGCTTGTGCTCATCCCTGAGACTTTCACACGCATTAAGACGTCCAGGGATGTAGTATTGTGCTCAGATTTTGTGATCCCCAAAGACCACCAGGAAGCCGAGTCCGATGCAATAGCAAAGAGCCTTTATTCGAGCTAGCCAGGTGACTGCTCTGCCATTCTCCACTCAGGGAGTCCAGAGAGCAGCCGCCCTACCCTTTGTGCAGGACCACTTTTAAGCACATTAACCACATCCTGTTCTTGCAGAGCAAGTAACCCTAGACAAAACAGTTTTTCCCAAGCAACGTCAGAGTCATGCCATTGACGACCATGTTATTTACAGGGTCCTCTTGTTCTTCAGAAAGCTGACAGTGTTCTATGAAAGAAGGCCTACGTGCTGGGAAGGGGCCATGAGACCGTATCTCAAGGCCTGGCCTGGTGTCAGCACTGACAACTCTATCTGGGGCATAGTCCATGGCCTCAGTAGTGCTCAAAAATTCCCACTCTCCAACAGTAGCCCACGTGTCAGAAAACGGCATCCCCTTCATTTCAGAGCCTTTGGCACCGACAGCTCAATCTTCAAGAGCACTTGCGCCTCAGACGCTGAGGAAAACAGAGCACGTCGGAATAAAAGCTATTTTGCTTATCAGTTTCCTACTTTAGAAGAATATATTTCAGTACATTATCCAAAGCGGTTTTGCTCAGAATCTCAATGCTTTATTTAGAGCCGTTTCGCCTGCACCAGCCCTTGACTTCAACTTGAAGACAAAGCTTAGCAACTGTGGACGAGGCTGGTGAAAGAGAAGCTCTTACAGGAACCAAATGAAGAAAAGTGAAATCCCTTTCCGAAGGAATGAACTTACTTCATAAGCAGATGAAAAGGAAGTTCAAAACCTTGAAATTATCACTCACTGTATCCCTGATGTTTGTTTATTCAGCTTTTGCTTGAATTTCTCCAGTGATCAGGAACTCACCACCTCTGAAGACTGTGCCTTTCCAAGCAGTTTTAACTGGGAAAAAGTCGCCCAGCCAGTGTGGTTCAGTGGTTGAGTGCCGACCTATAAACCAGGAGGTCACAGTTCTATTCCCAGTCAGGGCACATGCCTGAGTTGGGGACTCAATCCCCAGTGTGGGGCGTGCAGGAAGCAGCCAATCAATGATTCTCATCATTGATGTTTCTGTCTCTCTCTCCCTCTCCCTTCTTCTCTCTGAAATCAATAAAAACATATTTAAAAGGAAAATAAGAGCAGAAGTTGGTTCTCTGAAGCATTCACCTGTTGATCCCAGAACCTCCTGCACACAGTGGGTCTTCACGTGTCACCAGGCAACCTTCCCGTCTCCTTGAAATCAGCACCCATCTCTGATTCCTTCTCTTTGGGGCCACCCCCCACTCTTTTGCTGCCCAAGGCCTTCTAAATCTACAACAGTAGAACTCTAAAACTGCAACTCAAATTCAGACATGTGTATATCTTGTTGTCTGGGAAATTTTGGTCAGAGTGACACACCACGGCAGATAAGGGCCTGGAAGTGACTGCCCACCACTCAGTATCTCAGCAGAGGACTGGTGCTGCCCTGTGAAACTAGAACTTTCTTCCATCCCTTCTCTCCTATTAGGGCTGAGGCCAAACATTACACAAGCACATGGGTTTCTCATACCTTTGGGGAGTCGTGAATCACTTTGAAAAGCGGATAAAGAGCTCTGGTCACCCTCTCCAGAAAAATGAACATGCACATAAAATATTGCATTCAATTTCATCAGACTCACCCCCCCCCCATCCGGCCCCCCGAATCCCACGCATGCGCTGCGCTCCTCCCACGGGGTGCATAGACTCTAAGCTAAATGCATGGACTCAGCTATGAACAAAGCCTACGCAGCCCAGCGCTGGGTTCTCCACGGATTTCAGCAGGGTTTTCAATTGAGGGCTGGGAATGAATCCTCCCACCCTCCCATCCTCCCAATCAAATATAGCAAATGTGTGCTGTGTGTCACATCCAGGGGATGGCACTGCGCAAGACGCAGGCCCCGTTCCCAGGAAGCTCGCCTCCAGTGGGCAGAGAGCAAGGAAGTAATTGCACTTACGCAACCATGCCGTTACAGTGACAGCCTCTATTCCGGACAAGGACGTGGCCTGCACGGAAGAGTCACTAACCCAGGGGGTTTTCCAGGAAGACTTTTTCCGAAGAGATGGCTGAGTCCTGAAGAAGTTTTATATTTAGATAATATTTTTAAACACCTCAGCTTTGGCCTGGCCAGCGTGGCTCAGTGGTTGAGCGTCAACCTATGAACCACGAGGTCAGGGTTTGATTCCCAGTCAGGGCACCTGCCTGGGTTCCTGTCTCAATCCCCAGTGGGGGGCATGCAGGGAGCAGCTGATCACTGATTCTCTCTCATCACTGATGTTTCTATCTCTCCCTCTCCCTCTCTCTTCCTTTCTGGAACCAATAAAAATATATTTTAACAAATTTCAGCTTTGCTACTAACTCAATCAGCCAAACTGTCCCCACTCAGCACAGCAAAAACTCCCTTGTTTGTCTGCTCCAAGGCTGCCACCCCCTCACCTCACAGTAAATACTCCCAGAGCCACTTCTCCTTGCCTGCCATGCTCTCTCCTCCCCGGGGACACATGGCAGTGACTTCCCACAGCTGCCTTTCCTCCCCGGTGTCGCTGGCCCCTGGGCAGGGACCGTCGGGGCCGACTCCAGCAGCCAGTGCAGAGGAGATATTCCTCTGACAGAAACGGGGCCTGGTGCGGGGAGCCGCTCCTAATTAAGCCCTGCCATTGGTGTCCCACGCGTTTCTTCAGCATGAGATGTGAATGAAGCTGCCTTCATGCACGACTCCGCTCTGACACATTCCTATGGAGTCACCAGAAGCGATTTCTCCCCTGGTGCTTATTACACTGCCGGAGCGCTCTTTAAAAACCATGACGCATAGAGAACCTTTGCGGGCAGAAAACTTGCCTGTAACTCAGACAGCTGATGTGCCCTGGGATTTTTTTTCCGAATGAGCCTTGCTCCCAGGTTCTCCTCGGTGGTGTGCCCCTCCACTGACTAAATCCAGCCTTCCGGGTGATGATGGCCAGCGGTGTTTACTCTTCGTGGGAGGGGAGGGGAGGGGAGGGGAGGGGAGGGGAGGGGAGGGGAAGAAAGACCTCCTTAGCGCAGTCCTTGGTAAAGAGCTGAGAGCGGGGCGCAGCCATTGCCTGGCCCAGATGAGGGCTGACTTGGGAGCGTTAAACACATTTTCAAGGCCCGGTAGGTTCTTTCTTCATGGTTTAACTTTGTCATCTGTTCAGAAGCTTTGCAATTGCTCCGAATATCAGATATCTTCATCTTCAAATGCATTTCAAAGCCCAGGCCGGATTTTTCTACGCTAAACAGGCGTATCTGGGCAGCTTCCTCTGTCACAGAACATCAGAGCATCCTTGTTTTGCAAGGACTATGACCCCAGATGGGCCGGAGACAGCGCGGCTGGTGAAGAGAAAGGCATTCAGCCTCGTGCAGTCGTGCAGTCGTTGGTTCTGCCTGTCAGCTGCCACTTCCTGGTCTCCTTGGGTTTGGGCCCACATGATTGTTTTGGGGAGAAGGGAGGCAGCAGGGAGGGGCCAGCACTGCCGGGTACCCCTGCTGATCTAGGGGCCGCTGCCCTCTGCTCCCGGTTTAAGCACCTGTGCTCGTTTCCCAGGGCTCCATAACAAAGTCCGCAGGCTGGGTGGCTTACCCAACAGGAGCTCAATGTGGTTTAGGAGGCTGGAGTCCAGAGTCAAGGTCAGTACAGGCTGTGAGGGAAGGATCTGGCCCAGCCTCTCCCCTTGGCTCATAGGTAGCTGGCTTCTCCCTGTGTCTCTCTTCACTGTCCTCCCTTTATGAGCATTTCTGTGTCCAAATTTCCCCTCTTTATGGGGACATCAGTCATCTTGGATTAGGGCCCACCCTAATGTCCTCATTTTAACTTAATTGCCTCCATAAAGACCCTGTTTTCAAATAGGACGCATCCTGAGGGTGCCGGCGGGGGGGGGGTGGGGGGGTTGTTATTAGGATCTCCATATATGAATCTGGCGAGGACACAGTTCACCCCATCCCAGCCCCTGTCCTTGGCTCCAGACGGAAATGACTGCTGGCGTCTGCTCTTCCTTGACTCGGGCCCAGACTGCTCCCGGGGCATGTGATTCCCAGGAGCTCTGGAACATCGGCCATGTGCCTGGCAGCGAATCCCAGCCCTCGCAGAACTCGCCGGCTGGGGACGAGGACTTGTAAATGGGCTCTTTGCTCCACGAGGCACGGGATGGCTTGGGAGGTGCAATTGAAGAGTGATGAAGAGCCCAGAATCTGCGACCAGACTGCCTGGGAATTCTGGCCCCGCCACGTACAAGCTGTGTGATCCATCTCGAGCAAGCAGCCCAGGCTTTCTGTGCCTTTGTTTTCTCATCTGTAAAATAGGCATGTTAGCCACTCCCTCATGGGTTGTTTTGAGGATTCCATGCGTAGACATTCCTAAGAGTGCTGGCAAGCACTATGTAAGTGTTAAATAAAACCATTAAGAGTGAACCTGGCGTGCTACGGAGACATGGAGGAGAGATCTCTCACTGGGATTTAGAAGCTGAAGGGACAGCCAGCGATGCTTCCTGCAGTCTGTGCTTGTGACGTGATGGAGGCTGTAAACTGGCTGGGGTGGCTCAGCTGGCTGGGCATCGTCCTGTGCACTGAAAGGTTGCTGGTTCGATTCCCGGTCCAAACACATGCCCAGGTTTTGGGCTCCGTCCCCACTGGGGGGCATAAAGGCAGCCGATTGATGTTTCCCTTTCACGTCAAATGTTTCTCTCTCTTCCTCTCCCTCTAAAAACTCAATAAAAAAAGGTTTTTGTGCTTTTTAAATTGTGCATGCCCTACGGACTGCACCCCCGATGTCATGGATTATTAAAGGCAGCCTGATTCCTACAAACTGCAACCAGAGCCTCCTGAGATGTGAGCCTCGCATGCTTTAATGAGCTCCTTGCGGGCAGGTGGAGAGAGGGCCGTGGACACAGGAGCAGGCACTGTTTGCAAAACAGGGGTGGAGGTGGGGGCAGGCGTTCTTTAAAAGGCTTCGCTCTGTGGTCTGCCATCAGAAATCCAAGCCAGGGCTCACCGAGCCCCTCCCAGATCTCATGGTCCCTGCAGAGCCATTGCTGCCTCGCTTGCCACGTGCCCTGGGGAGTATCGATCTGTTTCTGAGGTCGCTCACATTTCCATTTCTCGGCTTGTTTATAATTTGTTCCTTGGTTGCGTGGCCAGGGAAATCGAGATGTGGGTTAGGAGGGAGAACAGCCCCTACTGAGCACCTCCCCATTAGTCACCGGGAGGTAACACGTGGAGAAAGGTCTCCCGGCCGGGAGGTGGGCTCCTCTTGAGATGTCACGCGTGTTACAGGCCTTAATGAGGCCCATGTGCAGTGATTAAGAAAATTAGTTTCTTGCCACGTGTCATTATTGGCAAACGCTTGCCTCGAAACTGCAACATTCGAGGAGCCCATTAAGTGGCTTAGATCAGAGGTACCCACACTCTGGAGGGGGACCCAGGGGTGGGCAGTCGCCAGCCCACTGGACTCCCCAAACGTGTGGCTCCTCGAAAGCGCCTGGCCATCTGCCCCAGGGAGGCGTGGCAGTGCTCAGGAGTGGGGTGGCCTTGCGTTAACGCGACGACGCAGACACCACTCACTTGGCCCTCTCTCTCTCCTGCGCAGGCTTCTTGGGAGCCGTGTGTATGTGTTGGCCCTGAAGCCAGTCTCCCCTGGTGCCCTGCCCACCTCCGTTCTCACTGAAGTGGATTCAGGGCTGGGGCAGACGCTGCTGCGATGGAGAAGGGAGAGAGGGGAGAGGATCCCAGCTTCGGCCGAGGTCCCCGAGGCCGAGGGGGAAGCAGAGGTGGCACAGGTGGCAGTGATGGGGATGATACCGTCACTGCTGCTTATGGAGCCCGGATAGGGTGGGGGTGGGGACACTGTGTTAAGCAAAGCGCCCTGGGGAAGGCACTTCTTCAAGAATCCCGGGCCTGGCTGGTGTGGTTCAGTGGTTTAGTGTTGACCAGGAGGTCACAGTGGGATTCCTGGTCAGGGCACAGGCCCAGGTTTCTGGCTCGATCCCCGGTAGGGGGCATGTGGGAGGCAGCTGATCAATGATTCTCTCTCATCATTGATGTTTCTCTCTCTCCTCTCTAAAATCAATAATAATTTTTTTAAAAAAGAACAACAACAACAAAAAGAATCCTGGCCATGAGGGTCTTTCCTCATCAGAGTGGGGAAGGGGACAAGCCACGCAGCGATGCTCAGGGAGCCGCAGACCCTCCCTCCGATCGTTTTGTTCTGATCTGCGTACACGGCCATTTTCCTTTCATCTCCACAGCAACCCTGAGGGGCAGGAACTCTTATTCCCAACGCACACACGAGAAAACGGAGACTGCCCGCAGATGGGGACTTGATGACTAGCCCATACAGGGTAGAGGTCTGCCTGTCCCCGGAGCTGGTGCCCCCTAGTCTCCTCTGTGGCCAGAAGATTCTAGACCATTCAGGTCCTCAGAAGGGATTCTATGCAGGGGAAGCTCTGGCGGGGGGCAGAGGCCCCCGATTCTCCTTGCTGGCACTAGCCCCGTGTCCTTTCCTGACTCCCATTATGTCTTTGGGATCAGAGCCAGCCCCTCCCCGCCCCAAACAAGGGTCTGGGATTACAGCGATGCCAGGGCCCCTCTGGTCTGGGATCTGATGGCCTTGAGGGGGTCTGATGGCCTTGAGGGGATCTGATGGCCTTGAGGGGGTCTGATGGCCTTGAGGGGATCAGCCTCCTTCCCGCCCTGCGGAAGCCTGTGTCTTGCAGCTCCTGTCACAGGCGCCCGGCTGCCGGTGACAGCCCGCTGCTCCAGGAACCCAGGGGGAAGGAAGATGAGGAGGGGGCAGCCTGCCACAGCCTCAGTTCTCTACAAATAAAACGTCTAAGCTCAGAATCGCCACTTGCACCTCTGCACGCGCGCTCCAAATTAACGCGCCTTTGCTACTCGGCAGCCAGCTCCCAGCACCGCCGCCCAAATCGATCTGCTCCCGAAACAAGGAGGCGCGCACAGCCAGCTGTGCTGCGAAATGGCTTCCCTTTGGAAGTGAAACCCCCTTCCCAGGGCCATTCATCCGGGCTGCAGAGGAACAGAGGGGACGTGAACGTGGGGGAGACCAGGGAGGGTGGCAAGGGGCTGGAGCAGCCCTCTCACCTTGGTTCCCTGGTCTCGCCCCTTCCCCGGCCCCTGAGCCAGATGTGGAGGGGGAGCTGTGCTGCGTGGGGTGTCCATACACAGTCCTGTCCTGTCACCTCTGAGCCGTGCCTGTCAGCCTGCAGCGCTGGGGACAGGAGCCAGGAGGCAGCAGGGGCTGTGGGAGGACCACACCCTGTGCGGAGCGCAGAGATGCAGAAACGTGAAACCAGGCCCCGGAGGGAGCTGCCAGGACCCGAGGGGCCTGGGCAAAGCCAGCTCCAGGCACGAAGCCCCTCCCCAGCTCAGCTCCGGGTGCCCCAGCCCCGCATGGAGCCACTGCCTGTCACGTGGCCCGGGCACCAGCACCAAGAGCCCTCTAGGTCTCAGCTCAGGACACTGTCCTAATCCCCGTCAGGGAGCCGGATCGGGAGGGGCTCTCAGGGACCACAGGGTGAATTTTTGATCAGGCTGGTGGGTTGGAGGCTCAGGTTCACGATCAGTGTTGATTTTAAGGAAATAAGGTGCCACCACAGTTCTTGCACATCCAAGTTGAATTGAAATTCTTGTCCACTAAACTCAGTAACTCTTGACTTGTAGGGAAGTAGGGAAATGTTGACTTCAGAATATTAGCCTCCACATCAAGGACTTAACCTCCCCCAAACAGTGGGCCAACTAGACCAGGTAAAAAGGACAGGAGAGGTGGAGGGGTGAGTGAGAGAGGGAGAAGGAAAAGGGGGGAAGGAGAAACCAAGGGAGCAGTTAATTCAAAGAGCTATGCTTATTACTGGTGCTTTTTCCTACAGAACAAGTGTTTCTGGGGTCACCTGCGCATTGCTCTGCACCCTCCCTCCACGACCCCACGTCCTCACCCCTCCCCACACACAGGAGGAAGAGGAGGAGGAGGAGGAGGAATCTGTGGCTTCTACCAGTTTTAGGGCTTATGACTGAGGCCCAGCCTGCCCAACCTTGTCCTAGGGGAGGAAGATGGGAAATCCTTTGCAGGCATTATTCCCACAACCACCGTGAGGTTGTCGAGACTTCTGGTTGCCAATGTCAGAAACCCAACTCAGAATGGCTTAAATGAAAAAGGGAACTTACTGGGGACTCCAGGACTGCATCTGCCGTCAGACACAGCTGGAAGCAGGAATCGAGTGATTGCATGGATGAATGGATAGAGGGCTGTCTCTGCTTATTTCTACGTGGCTGCATCCTTCCATCAGCCTATCCCACATGATAGGAGAGATGGCTACCGCACCCCCGCACCCCCACACTCCCAGTTAGCAGGTCCAGCAGGAAAAAAAGTCTTTCTCAATAGCCCCACTAGAAAGACCTGATTGGCCAGTTTGAGCCCTATGCTCCTCCCTGAATGAAACTCTGTGGCCAGGAGGTGAAATTCTCTGAGGCACAGACCTGGGTCACATGCCTTTCCTGCGATTGAGAGGATGAAGTGGGGGTCAGCCCCACTTGAATCCCATGGAATGGGTTACCTACAGGAAAGAAGGGGGTAAAGAAGGTATTCTAGACCTTCCTCAAATAGATTGTTTGTAAGCCCATTTTACAGATGAGAAAATTGAGGGTTGGATTTGTTAAATGACTCGCTAGGTTCACAAAACTAGGAAGTCGCAGAGCTTGGACTTGAAGTGCATGTTTAAACCACTAAACTCTACTAACGACACCGACCCAGCATCACCAGATGGTCCCTTAGCCCAGTTCTAAATGCCTGGGGCGGTCACTCAGGGTCCCCAAATAACTGAAGTCGCAGGGAGCCTGACAGTAAGTTCAAGATCTCCTGGACCCTCAAGGAGCTTGCCGCCCAGCTCTGTTCCTCGTCCTCTGCCTTTCCCAGCTGGAAGGAAGCACCTGAAAATCGCAAACGCACTTCCCCTCACACCTTCCAAGGCCAAATACACAATGTGGAGAAGAGTTCGAGTGTCACCATGTAAGAACAGAGTTCTTAACCCCGGTGCGTTTCCCGCTGGCACAGTGAATCACTTGCAAGCGATCTGTTTTATTAATAATTAAAATGCTGGCGTTTGCAAATGCTTTACCTTTAAAAAAACACACAGAGAGGGAAAATTCAAGGGATCTGATGGAGAAGGGAGAGGGGAGAGGACCCCAGTTCAGCCGTATAACACCTACTGCATGGGCTTGTGTTTTATGTTTTCTCGAGTGGGAGGGGGTGGAGTTAAAGCAAGCAAGCATGGAGGCACGACTTTGTCATGGCCCCGGCGTTGGCTATGGGAGATTTTCTTGCTTGTGTGCCCTACTGGCAAAAGGGTTAGGAATTACTGATTTACAGAGGACTTCCGCCCACAAATGCCGTCTTAATACCTACTTTCAAAGCCATCATGTAAAGATACGCTCGTTTTTAAAGCTAAAGCTGGGCAGGGAGAGTGTTCAACAGACACTTGCATATTACTGTGAATTATAGGAGGCCCTTGTTCAAGAATCAAGTATTCCAGAGATTCCAGATGAATGGAGACATTTCTGAGCACTTTCAGATAACAAAAACTTCAGAAGGACTAAAAAAAAAAAAGTCAAATTGGAGCTTTAAATAGAGTTGAAAGCTTTGAGTTAATAGATAATTTTATGCAAAATAACTTTTGCATTAGCAAGCAGCTACCAGAGTGAATGACAAGGTAGGCAGCCGATTTTTTTTTTTTTTTGCTTTCTGGGTATTTTTAGTGTACTTATAGTATAAGAGTGAGCCAGATTGCACGCCCATGTTCATTGCAGCATTGTTCACAATGTCAAGAGGTGGAAGCAACCCAAGTATTCACCCATGGATGAATGGATAAAGAAAAGGTGGTAAATGCCATGGAATAGTATTCAGCCTTAAAAAGGAAGGAGTCTGGTCACATGCTAATACATAGGAACTTGGAGGACATGGTACTAAGTTCAATAAACCAGTCACAGGAAGACAAATACTGCATGATGCCACTTCTGTGAGGTACCTAAAGGAGTCAGACTCTTAAGAGACAGGAAACAGAATGGTAGTTGGCAGGGGCTTGAGGGAGATGGGGAGTTGTTTAATGAGTGTAGCCTTGCGGTGTGGAAAGATGGGAAAACCCTAGAGATCTGTTGCACAACAACGTGACTATAGTCGACAGTAGCCAATGAACAATACATTTTTAAAAAGTTAGGTGGTAACGCTTATATTATGCATTTTCTACATACATTTTTAAATGTTAAAGAAACAGCCAAAAGCTAGGGCAGAGCTAGTCAGGCATTTGAAACATAGAAAGAAGGGAAGGGGAGGCAGTAATGGGTCCCTGAACTTGATTCTAGTAACCTTTAGAAGTCAAGTGACAGTGATCCCCTCTCTGGTAGGATAGATGTCAAAAGAAAAATCTACATGGAGTAATTTATTTCCGAAAAGGAACACTCAGAAGTAGGAAGAAGAGGGGAGAGGAAAGGAAGAAGCAAGACTACATGAAGCTGGAGAGGCAGGCAGGATCTCAAGAAGCAGGCCCCCAATATGGGTCTCCCTAAACTCTGGAGGACCTGGAAGCAGAGGCAGAAGCACCTAATCCAACTAGTAGTTGCCAAGGAGACCCCGCCAGCCCCTCCCTGATAGACAGGCACGGAGCCTGGACGGGAACTGCTGCAGGGATGGGAGCCTACTACTCAATGGTGCCCCCTCATGCGCCCAGCACACTCTGGGTGTAGACAGCCCTGTTTTTGGAAGGATCTTTATTTTATTAAGATAAAAATGTTACCATAAAAATAATAAATAGAATACAAATTTTAAAAAGACTACATGAAGTTGCAGTCTACAAAGAATTCTTTTCAATAACACACACACACACACACACACACACACACACACACGCACGCACACTGATGCAGTGACGCCACACCCAACATTGTACAGAGTACCACAGTGTTGCCACACAGTCACAAAAGCCCTTCAGGCCCTGGTTGGTTAGCTCAGTTGATTAGAGCAGTGGTCGTCAAACCGTGGCTCGCAAGCCACATGCGGCTCGCGAGCCGTGATTTGCCGCTCTGTTGACTAATAAGTTTGCCGACCACTGTCATATACTAACCTTTACCTCTTTGCACACAATATGCCACAATTGCCTAATCCTCACAGCTTCCAACTACACAGTAACATTTAGTCCAGTGGTCAGCAAACTCATTAGTCAACAGAGCGGCAAACCACGGCCGCAGTTTGCCGACCACTGGGTTAGAGCATCTTCCTGATACGTCAATGATCCCCAGTCAGGACACATACAAGAATCAACCAACGAATACATAAATAAATGGAATAACAAATCAATCTCTCTCTCTCAAATTAAAAAAGATAAAAAGCCCTCCATGCCGCTGGCAGGGAAGGAGTGTTTATGACTCATTAAAACCAAATCTCCTCAGTCACAATGGCGAGGAGTTTAGGGACTCAATCCGATTGCTTTCCCTCACTTACCATAAGAAAAGATAGTGGAGATAAGGAATCATTGGAAGGCAAGGAACCCTGTGGAGTGAACAGGACAAAGCCAGGGTTCTGGGTAGGCGAGATGAGTGTGAAGAGAACATTATAACCAACCCGAGGAGGAAGGGGCAAGCCATTGAAAGGGACTCGGGGGAGAAGATGACCACAGACAAGGTGTATCGGCAGGGGGAAGTTTGCTGCAAGTCGGTTCTGCCTCCTCCCCTCTTAGGAACGAAATAGTCCTTACTTAGATTTTATGAGTCCCTGCCTTCTCCTCACCCTCACCCCCAAGGACACTAGATGGTTGAGACAAGACAATAACTGACCGGCCCTGGGGACTGGCTCAGTAGCAGCCCTGCGCTCCCAGGTGGCCGAGGCCAGGGGCAAAGCGGGCGGCAACGTGCTGGGATCCTCGTGCCGCCAGGGGATGTACCCAAAGGCAGCTCGGTGGGAACTGTCACACAGACGCCACAGAGAGCCCGCCTGGCCAGCAGCCGCACCAGGTCTTGTTAACACACAGGACGTCCTGGGCTGGGAGAAGGCTGCTGAAGGCTGGTTGGGTTAAGCTTTACATTGGTGTCAGCCCTCTGAAACTCAGAGTCTGTCCTGTGCCGGCCCTCGTAGCTGCCAGTCCCCAAATTTCTTACCCCAAACAAAGAACCTCTGCTCTCTCTAGCCTGGTCCCTGGGAAGGCTGGATCTACTCTTTTCTCCCTGTTCCAACTCAAGGGCTGGTCAGCCCTCCCTCCTTCAGCAACCCTGGGCCCAGCAACGGGAGCTGAGACACAAGCCCCAGCTCCTGGTCCCACCTGCAGAACCATGTCTGCCCCCAGCCTGCCTTAGGAGATCTGGTAACTCTGGTTGGCGACCAGGGGCCACTCAAAAGCACAGATTTAGACCATTGTCCTCTTGCCTTTTTAAAAAAAATATATTTTATTGATTTTTTTACAGAGAGGAAGGGAGAGAGATAGTTAGAAACATCGATGAGAGAGAAACATCGATCAGCTGCCTCCTACACGCCCCCTACTGGGGATGTGCCCACAACCCAGGTACATGCCCTTGACCAGAATCGAACCTGGGACCTTTCAGTCCGCAGGCCGATGCTCTATCCACTGAGCCAAACCGGTTTCGGCTGTCCTCTTGCCTTTTTTTTAAATAAAAAAAATCCAGGCTGTGATTGGTTCCTCTACTCACACTGTGAATAAAGTCCATGCCCTGCCATAATCTCTTTCTATTCCTGCCGTTGGAATCACAGAAGTTGAGGAAGAAGCATGAGGTCATCCGGTTGGACATCCCCCCCCACACCCCCAGGGCAGGTGCCACCACTACTATGTCTCTGGCTGGGGTCTAGCCGCCTTGGCTTGAAGGAGCCAGGGACCGGCTGCTCCATCCATTGCGAAGCAGGCACATTGTCAGACAGCTCAGATTGTTAGAAAGTTCTTCCTGCAATGGAGCTGGAATCTGCTTCCTTGTCATTCCACCTAGTCCCGGGTCTGCCATCTGGAGTCCCTGGCATCAGCCTGATCCCGCCCCCACGTGGCAGCCATTGGGATATATGAGGACAAGCTCCCACATCCTCAAAGTCTGCTCGTCCTCAGGCAGAGCGTCCCCGTGCCCTCGCCCAGCCTCAGGTGACTTTGTCTCCTGGTCCTGCATCAGTACATCAGCCTCTGGGTGGGCTCCCATTTGTGGGATCCCTCTCAAAACGCGGTTCTTAAAGAGACCTCGGCCGTCTTGCTGCGGGCTGTCCAGCACCATGTTCAATAGAACCATCTGGAGCATTGTTCTGGACTCACCATGTTAATGATGACATGTAAGTTTCCAATGCCATTTTTACAGCCTCATCATACTATTGGCTCCATGTATGTAACCAAGAAAAAAATCCACCGGATCTTCCATTTTTGAACAGTTGATGTGTAGAGCACTACATTGATTTCCCTTAAATCTTACCTTGTCCGTTTGAGCCTGGGCAGAATCTCTAAGGTGATCATATCATTTATCATCCAAATCAGGACATTTGTTGGAGGGAAAGGGGTGCTAGTCTTGCTATTAATAATCACAGCGAGGCAACAGGCCTAGACAGGACTGTCCCAGACACCCGGACAAAGGTTATCCTCAACACAGTGCGTAGGCCACAGAGTCCAAGTTCAAATCGCAGTGCTGTCATTTACCAACTCAGGACTTCGTTTCTCAAAGATTCTGCTTCCCCATCTTGGAAAGGGAGACAATATTCCTACCTCACAGGATTACCACAAGGGCTAAGCAAGATCAAGTATGGAAAGCATTTCCCTAAGAGCCTGGCTTCCATGAAGTGCTCAGGAAATATCACCTGCTATTTTTAGCTTCTTGAGACCTTGTTGAATTTGAACAGCTAGCTCGCTCAGTATTGTGTCATCTTTAAATCTAATAAGTATGGGTCCACAGCTTTGTCTGAATTAATTGCTTAAAATAACCGGCGTCAGCATCCAGGGCTGAGCTCTGTGCACGGACGGCCCTGGTGTTCTTCCAAGTCCACGTTGGTGCATCAGTCACTGTTCTCTGGGTGCGGCGGCGAAACCAACCAACCCAGTGCATCCGAGTCGAGTTCAGCAGCGAGACCCACCAAAGCTCAGAGGATAAGCACGTACAGGGTGGTCAAAAGTGCGTTTACAGCTGTGAGTGTGCAAACCACAGAGTTTATTCTTGTATTATTTATTAACTGTTGTATTGCTTATTTGTATTACAACAGTACACCTACTTTTGCCCACCTCTGTGTACATGTTTATTCTCTGTCGCGTAACAATCTGGAGAGGCTCCACTTCTGTGGGGAGCAGGACATTCTCCCACCGTCCATCAGGGGCCTGGCTGAGGGCAGCCCCTCTGTCTTGGGCCTGTGGCTTCTGTTGCTCTCCTGGTCACCTTTCCAGCCAGCAGGAAGGACAAGAAGTTGGAAGAGGGCATGGGAGAAGCTTATGGGCCAGGCCCGAGGATGGCAGGCATCACTTCAGTGCCCCTGAAAATGTGGAAATTGAAAGATTAAGTATTTGGCTCTTGTAGGAAGGAGAGAGCATAGAATAGCATGTCTCAAAGTCCGGGGCATAAGAAAATCAACAAGGGGACTTGTGAAAATACAAAGAACTATGAACCACCATTAGACCTCCTGAATTAGCATGGGGGAGGGGTTCCTTGAAATCTGTACGGTGAACACTGGGTGGTCCAAATTGGGTTTACAGTTGTGAGTGGAAGGGAATACGAAGAGTAGAAGGGAATACAAAGAAAGAGCAGGGTGAGGTGGTGGTGGGAAATGGGAGGCCAGGGGAGAGAGTTAGATTGTGGAGGAAACCATAACCCACCACAAACACCACTGAGACATGGAGGCTGAAGGATGGAAAACAGTGAGGAAGATAGGCAATGTTCTCAACTAAACATCAGAGTCAGAATGCTCTGCAGAACGCGTGAACCAGAGGGCTTTTAATAACATGTGATGGGGATGATGGGGATGATGGGGATGACGGGGATGGGGATGGGGATGATGATGGGGATGATGGGGATGACGGTGATGATGATGGGGATGATGGGGATGGTGATGATGATGGGGATGGGGATGGTAGGGCTGGGGATGATGTGATAATGGCGATGGGGATGGAGAGGATGATGGTGATGAGGACACTGGGGATGGTGGAGCGCAGCAGACTTTGTTAGCCAGCCTGACATGGCTGGTAAGAAGCAGAGCCATCTGGTGCATATTCGGGACATTACAGAATCTAGTTAGCTCTCGCTAGTGCTGCTCAGCCAAATTTCTATCTGTTTCTGGCTGCAAAGCTTGCCTGGTATTAGACTAAGCCCTGAGCTCTGAGCAGGAAGAATCCTATGCCAAGTACGTGATCACTTTCTCCAGAGCCCAGGGCAAGTCTCCATCTCTGAGCCTTCCTAGAATGGGAGCCCTTGTTCCAAAAGCTGGGAACCAGGGCGTCTCCCATCACCAAACCCTCTGTCTCCTCCCACAGGAGAGGGCAGCGTTGGCTGCGACCTCACTGCTTTTTCTCATCCTCATCCCTGTTGGTCTGTAGCTTCTGGGGGATTTTGTTCAGCTTTTCAGAGCTACTCGGTGAGTGCCCATTGGGTGGGTGGGAGGAGGATGCAGGCAGGTGATGGCAGCATGCAGGGCCTGGAAGGTACTGTTAGGGCTGGCCTGGCTGAGACAGAAACGGACAGAAGAGGAGTATGTGACCAGCGGCAGAGGATGGCTCAAGATTGGGGTCCAAATACCTGAAAAGTTACCCTTCTTGAGGAGGAAATGAACCTGCTTAAGCTACACTGTGAATTAATAATAACACATTTTTTAATGACTAATGCCTCTCCCTGCCATAATCACTCCCCAAAACAAAACAGAAGAAAACAAGACCATTTGCAGGAGAGTAGGGGACAGGGAGGTACAGGCCAGTATAGAAGCCTTGGGACCAACAGAACATTAGTCTTTCCACTTATTTGTCCCCAACTGTCCCAAGGCACATGGGCAGAATTTCTCTTCCCCGGGCTGGAAAACAGAACAGCACTCAATCTCTTCTGGATCCTGGAGTGATGCTTCAAGTTTCATGCACCAGACTTTCCCCTTTAAAATGTCCTCGTCAGAAATCCCTCCTTCCACCTGACACTGCAGACACCGCTCTTGGCTCTTCCGGCTGCTTGCCTCGCGTCCCCACGGCTCAGCGCAGACAGATGAGACGCTGGATGGTGCACGGGGCAGGGACCTGGCCTGTGTGTGTCAGAAAATGCCGTGTACACCTGCAGCACTTTGTAAATAATAAATGGCCGCAATAAAGAAGCTGCCTCTTTGGGGTCAGGGGCACATGTTTGTAGAAAGACAGCCCCCACCCCCAGCCGGCCTGGCTCCACCCGGTGTACCTGTCACCAGGGTCTGAAGATGGAGATTTCCAAAGGGACATGTGCCCTGAAGCTTTATAGCTCCAGATAGAATAAAAACCCAGCATTTCTTGGCCAAGGGAGGTTAGGGAGCAGCATGCTGACATACTGTGTACTTGAAAAACAAATGCACCGTGGAAACATAAGATGTCATTCTATTGCTTCCAGCTTTATTGTTCTGCTCCATCTGGCATTTACAAATTACAACAGCATGGGCCTTTTTAGCCAAGTACATAGTAATAATTTACTCTGGAGAGACAGATTGACTGGGTATAGCAGGTATTTTTACCACAATAATGACTTGCCAATTTAGTATAAAGGAGAAGGAAGACCTCTTTCCAAATGGGTGAGCAAGCTGAAACAGACAAGGAGGGTCTCATTAGGGGAACTCGGGGGAAGGGCAGGGACCCGATCACCACGTTGACGCTCACTGTGATGACCTCATGCCACTGACACTGGGGACAGGCGCAATTAAATACAGGACGTCCTGCTGGTCTGGCACAACAACTGACAAATGACATCTCACCTTTTTAAAACAAATGTTTTTATTGGTTTGATTTTTTTTTTTTTTTTTTTTTTTTTTTAGAGAGAGAAACATCGATTGGCTGCCTCCTGCACGCCCCCTCCTGGGGATCGAGCCCACAACCTGGGCATGTGCCCTGACCGACTGGGAATCAAACCTTTTGGTGCACAGGAGGTTGCTCAACCAGCTGGACAGGCTGCCCTCCCTATTTCCTGTTGCAGAGCATCATCAGCCCACGAAAAGCTCCGTCACAGTGTGCCCACCTGTCAGATACGGTGGCTGCAGAAACCTGGCACGTTCCCAGCAGCAGCAGCTACCACCCACTGCTGCCTTGCTGTGTGCCCGGCTGTGTGTGTCCTCACCGAACCCCTCCGCCTGCCCTGGAAGTCAACCCTGTTGCTATCCATTAGGCGCGGGCTCCAGGAGGCAGGCCCCGTGCTCAGAGTCTAGGGCCCAGTGGAGTTAGGACGCAGACAGTCCTACAGTTGAATCCAGGGCCCAAGATTTCAGCCACTATGGTCTAACCAACACCTCTGCTGCCATTTTGGAAATTCTCGATGGTTGAAGTCATTTGCTCGGCATAAGTGACTCCGCCTTGACAGCTCCAGTCAAGAGGGAATAATTTTCCATCATCCAAACCGATGGGCAGGCGGCCGAGGCACAGGTAATCCTGGAGCTCAGAGCGCGGGGCGTCGTCCAGCTGCACTCAGGATGCCTCGCTGGGGGAGCTGAAGCAGGTCCACTCTCTGAATGACGTTTCTCCCAGGCGGGTGTTAAAAACAGCCCTTGGTCCCCAAGATACTCCGGGAAGGGAGTGCCTGCCGGGCGTGAACCTTTCCCACGGAAAACCATAAGGCTGATCATCAACGCTGATTCAATTTGCTCTTTCTAATTAACAGGGCTGTGTGGCTGTGACCCCTTCTACCTCTGAGGCTTGATTTCACTCATTTCCCATGTCATTTGGTAGTGTCCAAAACGGTGCTTTTTAAAATAGTGCTACAGCGTTCTGTCATGTGGTTGCTCCACATTTATCTTAAAACATCCCTATTTGGGACATAGACATCGATACCAATTTTTCACATGTGTCACTAACACTGCAATGGACATCTTTTGCAGTGAAATCTCCCTACTCTGGTGAGTTTTTAGGAGAAGTTCTTAGCAATTGGGTCAAAGGACAGGAATATTTTTAAGGCTCTTGACACCTATTGCCAATGGTCTTCTAGAAAGAGTACACTAATTTGCATTTCTGACAGCAGCCTAGGAGACCGCCCTGGCCCGACCATTTTTAAGACCTTTGCTAAGTCTTCAGGATTGATTATTTTAATCTGCGTCCCCTTGATGACTTGGGACGTTAAAGTTCTTTTCATATGTTGACATCACTTGCATTTCTCTGGAATGCCCCTGTGCAGGGGAGTTTGGTTTGAGGAAAAACCTGTCAGTGGAAATCCTTCTTTTTAAAGGAAATCTATTGGGGTAATGTTGGTGAATACCATTATGTAACTCAGGTGTACAGCTTTCTAATACAACATCTGCGTGCTCTACTGAGTGCTCGTGAAATTAGTGAAACACAAGGTGAAGTGAAAAAAGCTGCAGGCAAAAATGTATCTATAATAATAAAAGTGTAATATGCTAATTAGACTGGATGTCCTTCCGGATGAAGCCGGGGCTGCGAGGGAAGCCGGTGGTGCTGGTAGCCGGGGGAAGGAAGGCTTACGCTTGCACGAATTTCGTGGATAGGGCCTCTAGTATAGACTATCTAGTCCTAGAAAAGGTGGCTGGGAAGATGCTCACCCAACTATCATAGCTGTTTTCTTTGAGGAGAGATTACAAGGGATTTTTTTAATATACTTTTCTGCGTTTTCTATAATTTTTAATATTGAACATGAAGTGTAATGATGATAATACATATAATTTAAAAATCAAATTGTTATTGACAGCAATCACAAAGACAGTAGAGGAATTCCTTCCAGTTCCAGGGAAAAGCACTAACATTTGTAACCATCTCCTCCCTTGCCAGGCCCTGTGGTCGAGGCTTCTCAGTTAATCCTCAGAGAGACCTAGGAGGGATGTCTCCTCTCACACCTCCAGCCCCTCGCCCTCCCCCACCGTAGCCTGTGACCTCGCTTCCTATTTCACTGAGAAGGTGGGAGCGGGAATCACCCCCCAGCGCATCACCTGCTGCCTGCAGCCCAGCCCAGGGATCCGCTCTCCTATTGACACAGGACTCACCTGTGCTCAGATCCGAGACCCGCTCGCCTCTGCACCCAAGCTCCTTTCTCCCACTGGAGGACTTCCCCAGCAATTCTTCCCCATCTCGAATCATCCATTTTCCCTCCGTGTTGGACCATCCTATCAGGATGTAAATACGCTGCAGCAGCCCTCTCCACGACACGTTCTCTTCCCTTCCACGCCCCCTTTTGAATCCAACTCCCTCTGAGTTGTCTGGAGTCACCAAATACATTTCCTCCTGTTTCTCTTAAACCTCCAGCGTCAAGCTGTCAGTCACCCCATCCCATTCCTTTGGAACCGTTCGCATCAAGCTCACCGTCGCCGCCCTGTTGGATCAATTCTCAGTCCTCGTCTTGCTCTGTCTCCCACGGCCTTTGGTGCAGTTGAAACCGCTGAGGCCTCTTGAAACGTCATGTGACTCCCAGCTGTCTGCGCTCTGCTGGTCTCCACCACTCCCCAGGCCGCTCCCTCCCAGCCGCTCACTCCACAGTGGTTTCCCGCTGCTTCTAGCACACACCTGCCTGACGTGCTGCCTCCTAGCCTCAGCCTCAGGCTTTGGCTCAACCACCACCTTCTCCGGGAGGCTTTCCTTTCTGATCGTCCTGTTTAACACGGCAAGTTCCCTTTTCCTGCCTCGTGGTCTCCGTAGCATGCCCTGCCATCTGGTAGACTACATAGTTTATTTTTAATGTCTTTGTTGTCTACAAGGCAAGCTGCATGAGGGCAGAGTCTTTTGTCCGTTTTGTTCACTGTTATATCCCCAACACCTAGATCAGTGCCTGGCATATAAGACACAGTGAGCATTTGTTGAATGAACGAACGAATGAATGATCAAACTCCTAGTGATTGAAAGGGACTTAACACCCGATGGGGTGCTTTAAAAATGTGTTACTCATTACAGAAAGGAAATTGGCCTCATTTCTTTTCTGTCCCTATTAGAACCTCTGATGAGACTGCATGGTTGTGCTATTCCAAAAGCAACAGCTTTGCAGTGTTTACCAACATGCTAAATGCTCTCGCTGTTTGTTTCCATTTCTTTTTCCCTAATAGGTGGGGGGTGTGCTTGCCGAATCCCCCACCCTAAACACCATCAGGGGGCTGGTTTTACCCTTAGCAATGGACTGCTCCTCTTCTCCGATTCGGCCAGGCACTCGGTCAGGTGACACAATTTCCTGAGCACCTACTATGCGCAGGGTTCTCTAGTTCTCTATCTGGGTTATAAATCCTTTGTGCACCACAAAACATACACCAAGCGTTTGTGCCACAACCCTAGCCGTCCACTCCTGGGAATGGTTGTGCCCAGTGTCTCTGGTGCAAGGATGTCACTTCGCTGCCAGATGGTAGTGATACAGCTGGGTGACAAGGTGGTTCCCAGACTCTACATCAGTGTCCAAAACTCCAGGCCCTCGTCACAGGATGGTGGTTATAATCTACTGGCTGAGGCGACAGATGGCACCTGCCATGCATTAGATTCACAAACCCCTTCCAATAACTGAAATCGCCGGGGTCCACAGCCGGAAACGCTGATGTCGCTGGAAAGAGCATTGTTCTTGGAGCCGAAAGGCCAGGTCTGGCTCTGGGGTCTGCGCCTACCGGCTGTGCCGTCCTGAGCAAGTTACTCCATCTTTCAAAGGCAGTGTCCCCGCCTGGGCTAGGGAAACGGGAGACCCGCCTGGCTGGGGTGCGGAGGTGCCTGGAGGATCAGCGACAGACTGTGTGTGAAGGGATGCGGGATGAAATGTCGGGAAGTCCACCTGTCTCCTCTCCTCTCCACACTCCCCTACACTTGTGGCTGTCACCTAATCTCCCCTGGGACCCGTCTCTCTGGAAATATTAGCTGAGGTTATATAGAGGTGGCTTTGTGTGTGCTCCTCATTTTCCAATTTCATTCAACACAGGCTGAGAATAATTTTACTGTTAAGCTGGGAATTTCTTTGGGGCAGTGAGAGGGTCTCCTCAGGCCCTGGCCCCAGACAGGCCCTGCAATAAGCACAGGTCCCAGAGCACACCTGCTTCAAAGGGGCTTGGGGTCTGGGGCCAGAAGACGCCCCCCCCCCCCCCCATCTGACCGAGTGCAGCCTTCCAGACAGGGCCAGGCCGGGTTCCTCTCCGATCACAGCCTGAGAGGCACTTTTCCTTGGCTGCTCCCAGCAGGCTCACTTCCTCGCTGAACACTTTTGCCAGCTGCTTTCCATCCTAATATTTTGGCAGCCACACCGCATGCTGCTCTGCAAAAGAGTTGAGAAACTGCTAACGATCTGATGTGAACAGCCTCTCAGCTCGCTCACGATCCTGCCCAGAACCCAGGGCTGGCAAGGGGACGCGCCTCTCTTCGCCCCTGTGCTGGGCTTCATGCACACACACACCCCCCCCCCCCCAATCTACCTTCCGGAGGAAACTCCAGCCGCCTCTGTCTCTCAGGATCTGCTGCTCGGCCCGGGTACAGCCTGAGCCGTAACCTTACACACCCTCTTGGGGGTCACCATTCAGGCCCCAAGACAACGCTTCATTAGGTCTTCTCTTCCATCCTGGAAACCAAAGGTGGCTGTGTGCGAACGCCCACCGAGGGTGGTGCTGCTTCCGATGTTGGAAGCTGCACGTCATTTCAGAACGTGTGTTACCTGGGGAAGGGGTGATTGATGGGCAGAAGCGCTCAGGTAGAAGAAAAGACACATGAATTAACATGTCCAGCCTTCCTCTCACAGAGCAAGGACGCGGTAGATGCTTGCATAATGCATTATGTGTTGCATGTCCGACTTCTTGCTTCTCTTCATGTTCCAATTAGTGATCCTGGAGTTACCTGTAATTAGGGCAGAATTCACAACAATTGCACATAGCAAGTAAGGAACACTCTGCAATATTAAACAGCTTCTATTCCTCCTGAGTGGGTGTGGATGCGGGTGGATGCGTGCATCACCAGGGTTTCTCAACCGTGGCACTGTTGACATCATAGGCTGGTTCATTCTTGATTGTCGGGACTCTTCTCCACATTGTAGGATGGTCAGCTGCATCGCTGGCCTCTACCCACTGGACACCAGTAGCAAGTTGTATCAACCAAGGTGTCTCTAGGCACTGTCGGTTGGAGAACCATCGGTCTAGACATCATGTGTGTGAAGAGGGATACTGGTTTTGTTTATGCTGGCAACCATGTGGATATTGCAGAGTAGAATTGTGGGAATAGTTTTATTTCAGTTGACTGAAATAATTTTGATTAAACATGTTTATATTCATTCATTTGTATTTTGCCCTTAATTTAATATATTACAAGAAATACTTCTTTTTTTGGGGGGGGGGGGGGGTTGGGAATACATGCTCAAAAAGCCTACCTTTAGTTTGATCTGTGCTCTGTGATGGAAAATATGCCGAGATTTTTGGACACTTTGAATACAATCACATCTTGTTTGTTCAATCCAGATTATTATCACCAATGGAACACACACGATGTGAATATCTCGATTGTATAACAACATAATTAGTGATTTGCTGAAATGAAAACATAAAAGATAAAATGAACGGAATAAATATGTAATAATTACTTAATTAAGTATGCTTTCATTTCATTGCTTACCCCAATATCACTGGCCCATCAACTAAGACATGCATAATAACTTGTCAGTCATCTTTGATATTAGGCTAAATTCAATCAAATAAGGAAAAAAATCTCAAATTCTATAAAAATATATTTGTCAAAGTAGGATGAGAGAATATATTTTATCGAATACTTGGTTAAACTATTGAGACATGTGGCCCTCGGCTTAAGTTGCAAGGAAGGAGGGGAGGAAGGAAGGAGAGAGGGATAGGAGCAGGGGTTCATGAGGCCAACTTCTTCCCAACTTGTTCATTTTGCTGTGTTTCCTGTGATCTGAAAATTGATTAAATGACCTTAAAAGCCTCCTACCTGCAACCCTGAAAGTCTTTTACGAACCAGTCACCCGGAAAGCCAGCCTCCCACTGGCGCTTAATTCACTCAAGGAAAGATTAGAAGAACCTGGTAACCAAGCCTTAAAAAGCTGCTCATAAAATTCAGCAGGAGCCCGAAATCCTCAGAGACTTCTATTTTTACCAAAAATGCACACAGGGAAGTGGAGAATTTTCAAATGAATTAGACATGAGATTGATCTTTTTATACAAAAAAAAGGAGAGAGAAGCAACGGTGATACTGAGTTTGAACTCCCCCCGCCCCCACTGCCCAGTTTCCCCGAGCTGCCTCATCCAATGGCTTACGTCGGGCCT
This sequence comes from Corynorhinus townsendii, assembly GCA_026230045.1. Lineage (NCBI taxonomy): Eukaryota > Metazoa > Chordata > Mammalia > Chiroptera > Vespertilionidae > Corynorhinus > Corynorhinus townsendii. The sequence continues at coordinate 8,613,148 of JAPDVU010000013.1, forward strand.
GAGCCCTGGCCCTGGCCCTGGCCCTGACCTAGGCGCAGACCACGGCAGGGGCTGGTGGCCAGAAACACCCTGTGGTTTCACCAAGACATTGAGCATAGCACACACCTACCCAGATAGGCCCTGCTTCCACCAGGGAAGAGCTGGCTTAAAATGATTCCCTCCTGCCCGCTGAATAATAAGAACAGCTTACACGGATGAGTTTTGAGAAGGCTTAATACAGGGCCGTGGTCGGCAAACTGCGGCTCTCGAGCCACATGCGGCTCTTTGGCCCCTTGAGTGTGGCTCTTCCACAAAATGCCACGTGCGGGCGTGCACGTACAGTGCGATTGAAACTTTGTGGCCCATGTGCAGAAGTCGGTTTTCGGCTCTCAAAAGAAATTTCAGTCGTTGTCCTGTTGATATTTGGCTCTGTTGACTAATGAGTTTGCCGACCACTGATAGAGGGCATGCTCGGGCTAGATGGGGGTGGTCTGCCCTGGGCACCGAGTTGGTGAAGCAGAACCCCAAAGTCAATGATGATTTCCAGGCTTTGTTCCATATTCATCAAACCGTGGTCTTCCTCAGCGTTGTCCGCTCCCTGACACCCTTAGCCGTGGCTGGGCTTCACCGAGGACTCCTGCGTTTCCTCCTTGGAGCTCTGCCATCGCTGTGCATCATCTGTGCTTGTCCAGTGGACCCTCAAAGGTTGTGTGAGGGGAGCTCAAGAGCCCCTGAGCAGGCAGTAGTGGCTGGACTTAAGACAATCCTTTAATAAAATTTTATCAGGTGAGCTTATCTCTGTCTTCGTGGCCGTAGCTGGTTATTAAAAAACTAATTTGTTTATGGTTGCCAGGTAGGAGAAGATTAAACCTCCAAGCCTTTGTTCTTCAAAAAGCTGGGCAGAGATGACAAACTCGAATCTTAATGAAGTCAGGCAGATGAGCGGATGAGCAAAGCAGGCGAGGGACTGGGAGGGTCTTGGACAACATCTTACCTTCAGCCAGTGGCCACCGCGGGAAAATGCAGGCCTGAGGCTGCCAGACCCTCTGATGCTTCGAGAGAAGACAGGTGTCACAATTGTGTGTGCATGTCTTGATTTTTAAATATTGACAACTCGTTCGAATTTGAAAGACGTGAAAGCATCCGCAGGCAAACTCACGCACAGTCTGGGGGCCGCGGCCTTCTGGCTTCGGCCGTTCAGTGCATCGGCTGTTGGGGGAGAGAAGAGTTCTGAAGGCATCAGGGGTGAACGGGGAGGCGTGAGCTGTGCGGGTGGTGGACACACGGGAACTAGGGAGAAGGGAGAAGTTGTAGGACCTGAGCCACACAAAACGCAGCACCTTGAGGAGGCAGGAGCTTGGGACTAGGGTCTCTGAGGACAGGGCACTGGGCGCAGCGCGGGGAAGACTGGGGAAGACCCCACCCCCACTGGCCTCAGGTGCAGGAGCTGCCAGCAGGGCCACCTGCCTCTGCACGGGCCTGGAGGGCCTGGGGCAGGAGCAGTAACCAACCCCCGTGAGCAAGGCCCTGGCCTGTTTTCGTGCCTGAGTTGTTGTCCAGCCCAAGAGAGAATTCCAGAAAATGAAGCGAACTTCCTCGAGCCAGTGCGTTTCACTTAAAAGATAAAGAAATGTGCCATTTCTCTCCACCCCACAGCCCTAGGACAGTGCTTCTTCAAGTGTGGGTCACGGACCCCTGGAGGTCCCTGAGACCCTCTCGGGAAGCCCGTGAGGACAAAGCTGTTTCCTAACAGTACCAAGTCCTTTGCCCGTGTCACTGTGCTGACCAGCTCCCTGATGGTGCAAAGCAGCAGACAGTGAAACTGGCCCCTTAACAGACTCAGGCCCCAGCTGCTGGCAGCCGGCAGCCCCCGCTGCGCACGCGGTGAACAGCGGCCCGTCTCCCTCGAGGATGTTCTCGTGGCAGCAGTAAAAATTCTTAACTTGACTCATCTTGGCGCGCAAGCGCATGTATTTTAGTGTTCCATGTGACAACCTGGGAAGTGTGCAGAAAGTGCTGCTGTGTGCTAAGGTGTGACTGGAGAGAGGCGCCGTGTGACGGGTTGGAGTCGTGAGCTGAACTAAACTTTAAAATAAAAACCACCACGGAACACCATCTTCACTTAAAAGGATCACTGATACACAGACGTGGTTATTCAGGCGGAGGTGGCCGGCAGCTGTTTTCTAAAATGAACAAAGTGCGCCTGTCACGTCAGAGAAATCAGCTGACAGTACTTGTTGCCAATGATAGAACTTGAGATTTTTTTGGTAAACTTATTTTTGGAAAACTGCACCCACCACTGTTAGCTTGACAGCTTCCCCATATCCCAAGGCTTTTCTGATGAAACTGGCGGTAAAATGAATGAATGGGTTGTTTATATTATACACCGAGTGGCCAGATGATGATGATCTCTGAACACATAATAATCTGGCCACTCAGTGCATATCCTATATAATAAAAGGCTAACATGCAAATTGTCTCCTCGACCAGGAGTTCAACCAGCAGGCAGGCCAGCCATGTCCCCTAACCCCTGGCCAGGCTGGCCGGACCACACCCATGCATGAATTCATGCACCGGGCCTCTAATATATATATATATATATATATATATATATATATACACACACACACACACACACACACACACACACACACACTGAGTGGCCAGATTAGTATGCGTTCAGAGGTCATCATCATCTGGCCACTCAGTGTACAAGGACACATTTAAAAGACCTGCAGAGCTCATCAAACCAGTACTTTCCAAGTGACCAATGCATGATGTTACAAAACCGTGCCCGGGTGAACGCCCCACGTGAAGCGCAGCACGGGACCACGGCTTCTGATATACCAGAGAATGAAATACTGCATCGCTCTCGTGAGGGAGTGTCCTGGAGCTGAAGGCTCCGACAGGGGGTGAGGTGGCTACTTCTGGGCCAATGAGAGGTAACTCGACAGGGGAAACGGAGGGTCACAGGGGAAACGGGGGGTCACAGGGGAAACGGAGGGTCACAGGGAAAACGGGGGGTCACAGGGGAAACGGGGGGTCACAGGGAAACAGGGGGTCACAGGGGAAACGGGGGGTCACAGGGGAAACGGGGGGTCACAGGGGAAAACGGAGGGTCACAGGGGAAATGGAGGGTCACAGAGCAAACGGGGGGTCACAGGGGAAACGGGGGGTCACAGGGAAAATGGGGGGTCACAGGGGAAACGGGGGGTCACAGGGAAAATGGGGGGGTCACAGGGGAAACGGGGGGGTCACAGGGAAACGGGGGGTCACAGGGGAAACGGGGGGTCATAGGGGAAACGGGGGGTCACAGGGAAACGGGGGGGTCACAGGGGAAACGGGGGGTCACAGGGAAATGGGGGGTGGGTGGAAAGAGAGGAAGACAAGAGGAAGAGGCCCCTGGGAGACAGAGGAGGCGGCTTAGGGCCCTGACTTTCCAATCCCCGTGAGAAGCGACCACCCCCTTTCTGTCTTCCAGCATCCCTGAGGCGGCCTGCCGCTAGGCCTCCCCTCCCGCCCACCCACCTTCCATCGAACGTTTCTGTTTTAGTTCATTTTAATTAACTGAAATAGTCACAAGCGGTTAGTGGCTGCTGCATTGGACGGAGCAGTGGTAGACAGTGTGTTGCTAACTGTCGGTGTGGGAGCAATCATAACAGTAGGTTCCCGGGCTGCCCTGCGGGGATCTGATTGGGGGGCTGCGGTGGGGCCGAGGAAGTCTCCTGTGAGCCAGCACCCCCCGGCTTCTCAGGCGGGTTGGCCTCCGGACCACAGGCAGAGACTTACTGTCACGTGGCCTCAGGGTGTCCTGGGGTTGTTGAGCTTAGGCCCCTTTGGACTAAGTATGTGTTCGTCCCTTGGCTAGAACTCGCCATGGTAACGCTCACACTGGAGATTCTGGAGTGAACGAAGCCCTTCCAGAGGCAGGCTTTCTGGCTTTGCCGAGCTCTCCTTGGAAGCTTGAGGTCTGCTCGTGTCCGTTTGCTCTGCTATTGAGAACCGCTGTTCCTCCAAGTAACCACCGGAGACCATTCTTCTTCCGTCTTCCTTTCCTTCTGCCCAGACCGACCTCATCCCAGGGCCAACCCCTCTGCTCCTCCTGCTCCCACCCCCCGGCCCCCCGGTTAAGAAATCCTCTTTTTAACGATTTGCGAAAATGCCTCCCGCTCTTCCGAGCAGGTCCTGGACAGGCACAGCCGGGCTCAGTTGGAGCCAGAGAGGTGGCAGGAAGGGTGGTGCTAACTGGGCCCCCGTTAATTCTCCCAAGTGACCCGGGCCTCCTGGTTTGGGAATATAACACAGGGTCACATGTATGCTTATGCCCCAGGGCAGTGACCGGAGCAGGCCCTCCCCTTGGCCAGGCAGAACCTAGCCCCTTTCATGGGGCCCGTGGTAAATTCTAGACACTGCCGTAGCAGCGCCTTATGGTGGGCCTCGGGCCTGGCTTCCAGTCGCCCCTTCAGCTGCTTGAGGAAGCCTTCCGGGGCTGTGGGTCCTCAGCACACACTGAGTGCTGTGCAGCGGGAGGAGAATGGCTCCGTCCCACCCCCGGGCCACACCCTGTCGCCTGGGTCCTAGGCATCCCAGCTGGTACCCAGAATCTCACAAACAATTTGGTCTAAACCCAGGCCAAGGGGGCAGGTGGGAGAAGCTCCATACACCCCTGCCCCCTTCCTCCTCGACTACAAAACAGAAGCCCCGTGCCCACGGGTGGACACAACCGGACGGAAGGGGACCGTTCCATTTGCAGTAACGGGGTTCCCGCTCGGCCGCAGCTGCCTGTGATACAGGCGCTGGCACATGATCCCGCCAAGAACAGTTGGCCAAGCCGCAGCCGGATTGGGGGTGGCGGGCAGGGCAGAGTGTGGAGGCAGGGCCTGAGCCAGAGGCCTCTTTACAAATACAAACACTTTGCCCTTCCTGGTGGCATCGCCCGCGTGTTCCTTTCTGTCCTTTTCCTGCCTTGAGAGCACAGTCCGTGGGTTCCGGCTTTGCTTTCGGGAGACTCCGAGGAGGAAGGGGAGGTAGGGCCAGCTGCGAGGCCGCGGCAGCTGGGCAGGGGAGCGTCTCAGGCAGCTGCCTGGCCCCGGGAACAGTCTACTTTCAGCTCACGGCCCTCTCCAGCCAGGACCTCGGGCCCCGCCACTCCCTGGAGCCGGGGCTTAGCGGCCAGTGCGGCCCCGTGACATTTCAGGGGTCCTCAGACTTTTTAAACAGTGGGCCAGTTCACTGTCCCTCAGACCGTTGGAGGGCCGGACTATAGTTTAAAAAAAAACTATGAACAAATTTCCTATGCGCACTGCAGGCCCGGGACGAGTCGGCTGCTAAGCAGGACAGGCAGCGGCACCCGGCGGGCCGGATCAATGTCCTCGGCGGGCCGCCTGTGGCCCGCGGGCCGCCCTTTGAGGACCCCTGCATCAGATAGAAAGTCCCTTTCAGTAATGAGCGACCTGGGCCAGCTGATGCTCCCGTCCTCGCATAATCTGGTCCTGCTGACCCGGGGGTCGCCCGCCAGCCGGCTGCCGTCACCGAGCACAGGGCCCGGCGCCCTGCACCTTGGCTCCGGGCCTGTCCAGCCACACGGCCACGCCGCCATCCACGACCTGGCAAGCGATCCCTGGCTGCGGTTCAGGGGAAGAAGGACCGCCCGGCGATGGTTTTCTGGAGTTTCCTGACCAGATTCCTCTCCTGTGTGTCATGAAGCAAAGCGTGGCTTTCAGATTCATCCCTGGAGGGGCAGGCGGCCACCGTCTCTGACTCAAATTCTGCTTGGGTGGGACACGCCTGGACACTACGGGACTGAGGTCAGGGCTTGTGTCTTAAGCAGCCCATTTTCCTTTTTCTGGGACACAGGGAGGGCGGGCAGCCGGATTTTCCCAGCTGGTATGAAATCGAAGAGAGAGGCCGCGAAGGGGAGATGGGTAAGTCCGAACAGGACACTGGGCGGGACGAGGCCGACCCCAGCACCACAGGGAGGTGGAGGGAAGGGCCTGCCGTCGCCTGCCCCTGGGCATTTTGCCCATGGAAGCTGGCCTGTTTCTTGCATCCCTGACCTTGGCCATTTCATCGATAAGGGTGTTTCTCTCTTCGCTGACGGAGCCTCTTCCTGGCGATCGCCTCTGCTGGTGTGGCTCCGATGACCCTCAATGTGTGGGAGACTCACAGTCAAGCTTCACCCCTTCTGTGTCCCCAACGCCCATGCAGTCACCCATGGGAGCTCTTCCCAAACTCAGCACAGACTCGCCCTCCTCTCCTGCGCCAGCCGCTGTGACCGGCCTTTCTCTGTGGATGGCGGCACCAGTCCACCGTCCACTGGAGGCCCAGGCAGGAGCCACGGAGTCACATCCCACAATCACCAAACCCGGTCATGTTTACCTATGAAACAGCCCTTGGTGGCCCCCACAGCGCGCCATCCCCGCCACAGCACAGTGGTTCGGGCACCTGGCCACCACCCCCCCCTCCTAACCACCACCCCTCCAGCCCATCCGCACTGCAGCCACAGCTCATCCTGCCCTCCACCATCCTGACCTCCTGCCTCGTTGGACACTCTGCAAGTTTCCTAAATTGTCCTGATGTCCTTGGATGTCCCTCTAAGGCCTGGCTCCTGCCACCCCTTCGCGGTCGCCCTGCCCCTCCAGCCCTGGCACACCAGCTACCCTCCACGACGTTCATCCCCAAAGCGTGCTTCTGAATTCTCTCTCCAACCCTGTGGGTGCCATCCCTTCCCACTCACAAACCTGACCCTCAGCTGGTTGGCTGGCTGTCACTGGTTCTCCCAGTCCAGCTGAGATGCCACTTTCTCCAGGAAGACCTCTGGCCTCTTTCCTATCCACTCCCTTGTCACCCCGCTCTTACCTTTATCACAGCATGGCACTCCCTCCCCCCACCCCCCCCACCCCCCCCCCCCACCCCCGCAACTGCAAACTCCATCAGAACAGAAACAATGCCTTGGTCACACCATGCACATCAGACACACAGCAGGGGCTCAAAACGTTTTTTGCCCAGTGAGTGCGTGAACGCAGCAATGAATGAGTAAGTGGCCCAAAGTTCCTCAGCCATCAGACGGTGGAACGGATTCAGACCCAGTCCGGTTTGCCTCAGAGCCTGTGGCCTTCCCTGCACTGTGTCGGCACAGGTGACGGCACGCAGAGTGTTTAAAGCAAGGCCACCCGGCCTCTGGAGCTGAAACGGCATCCTGGGAAGAAGTGCGGTGAACGCCTGAGGGTGCTTTGCATCTGACATTTGGAAATCAGCTTTGAGTATTCGCGGTCCGTCACTGCCTATTCTGGTCTAGAAGACGGGTCTCGTCTTGCTCTTTACCTGCAAATTGGCCGACTTGCATCTCCAAGTCCCCTCTCCCTCCCCCTCACGGCAAGGCCCCAGCAAGAGTGCAGTTTGCTTCCTGGTCCATATGCGCTATGCCCAGGAGCTGGGAAGAGAATGGGCCATGACGGTACTTTCTTATGAAAGGAAATTGCTTGTCTTCCTGCCCCAAGATTATGCCGATCTGGTGTTGATGCCAGGTGACTGACTAGTATTACAAAATTCAATCAGCCCGGAAAATTTCAGCGGAGGCCAAAGAGGAGCCTCCTTCTCAGCAGCAATCGCTGTAAACACAAATCACGGTGCTTGCACTTCCCGCCAGCCCATGAATTCCATTATCTACCTCGGCTTCATTCAAATGAAGAGTGACACGCGGTGGCTGGGAGATGCAGAGACTCACTCAGAAGTGGGCTGGAGGGGCCTTTCCTGCAGGCACTGGCTCCACCGGGGCATGAAATAGCACAGTGTACACGGGCTTTCTCGGGCTGGGATCCCTGGAGGGTCCCACCAGGATACCCTCTGAAAAGGGAGACCTTGACTTGGCTTCTGAATCCTCAACTGCTCACGCCAAAGCACACACTGAAGATGCCCCCTTTGGATCTGATTCAAACACAGTCTCGCCAACCTGGGGAGCTGGAGAGGAAACAGGTTGGCCATAAAGGGATCGCTGTGGAATCGGAGTGCTCAGTCTATGGGCGAAGCCATTGTAATAGTCTCTGTTCTTTTGTGTGTATTTGAAATTTTCGATAATAAAGTATTTTTGTAAAGGCCGCATCGGAGAATAATCTGGGGAGGTTACTTTTTTGTGGAATAATTTGGTTTTCTATATTCAAAATCCTTTAAGATGTGTGAATCCTGTGACTCAGAAATTCTGCTTCCAAGAATGTATCTTTAGGAAGTAATCACGAATGTGTGGAAGGATTTATCCATTGGACTGTTCTTACCTCCCCCCCTCCCCCATCATTTAAAACAGGCACATACTTTGACTCAGCACTTAAAAATTTAAGAATTCTCTTTTATTAATAGCTAAAAATGTGTATATAAGGATGACTGCAGCATTCTTTATAGTAGAAAACAAAGTGATATAGATGTTCAACAAATGAGGACTTGAAGAAATAATGGGATCGCACACTAGGGAATATTTGACAGGCATTCTTTGTATGTGGTCTTAATTATAGCTTACATTTTTTTAAAACTCATTGTGGGCCAGGCACTGTTTTAAGCACTTTGTGCATGTTAATTTATCTAATCCATGGGCATGAAAACCTCTCTGTATCTGTTAGCTATTGCTGTGTAACAAACTGCTCCAAAAACCCAGCGGCCTAACGCAACAACATTTTTTTTTGGCCTCTTTGTTTTTTTAATTTAAATTCTTTATTGTTTAAAGTATTACATGAGTCTCCTTTTTCCCCCATTGACCTTTCCCCAGCCTCCCCCACCCTCCAGCACATGTCCTCACCTCCCCCTCCCCCCCACACACACACACAACTGTCTGGTTCCATTGGTTATGCTCATATGCATGCATACAAGTCCTTTGGTTGATCTCTTACCCCCTCACCCCCCGCCTTCCCTCACAGTTTGGACGGTCTTTTCAATGCTTCCGTGACTCTGGTTCAATTTTTGTTCATCCGTTTATGTTGTTCATTATACGCAACAACATTTTTTAGTTGGATTGACCTTTGGTTGACTCAGTGGCCAGGCCTCCCAGGCAACCCAGAGCCCTTGATGTCTGCAAGTGACCTCATGGCTAAGGACGGGCCGAGTCATGAGAGAAGCTATCGTTCTGCAGAGTAGACCCCAGACGGACAAAGTTTGAGAATCGTGGCTGATGAGAGAAATGCACAAACTCTTTCCACATTAAATTCCTCCTTTGGTCGGCTTTCCTTCCACCGTATGATGTGGAAGGATCAGAAACATTCTGTCCTCAGCAGCCTGACACCCTGGTCAGGTTTTATAACAAGAGTATTTATCATGGCCCAGGCTACTGAGGTTCTTAAGACCCATTCATCCTGATTAAGATACATGTCTGCTTGGGAGTCTTGTCGTCAGAGGACCAATCTCTCTGGATGAGACGCTGAGTCCCGTCATGTTCTCGACGTCTGGTTCTGATGTTGGCAGGAGATACTGACCTGTTAAGCTGTGTCTTCCTCTCAATAACCCTTGTGCCGTGTGGGGTCCCTCTTCCAGCTTCTCAGGATGGACCAGCCTCAACTTCGAGCAATTTCTGGGAGAACATACCATCTGATCCTCCTCAAATTAACCAATGAGGCCCTAGCCGGTTTGGCTCAGTTGGATAGAGCTTCAGCCTACGGACTGAAGGGTACCGGGTTCGATTCCAGTCAAGGGCACAAGCGTAGATTGTGGGCTGGATCCCCCGTAGGGGACGTGCAGGAGGAAGCCAATCAATGATTCTCTCTCATCATTGATGTTTCTATCTCTCTCCTCACCTCCCTTCCTCTCGGAAATCAATAAGAATATTTTTTTTTAAAAAAAAGAAATTAACCAGTGACTGCAAACAATGCGTTTTTGAAGGGTGCACATTGTCATACGTTCCTTCCCGTTTTCAACTAACAGAAAGGAAAAAGGAGGAAGAGCGGCCAAATCCCACACAACGCGTTCAATGGTTTGGGCAGCAGCAGGAGAAAAATCTCATCCTCTCGCTGGGCCGGGCCGGGCCGGTGTCAGGGATTAAACCGTTCTCTGCGAAACGGCTTTCCTCCCTGGAGAAGGAGTAAACTCAGCTGGGTGTGAGGTTTTTAAAGCTTCGCTGGAAATTTTAAAACAGGTTATTTTTGCTGCACATACCCGATTTAAATTCCCTAAAATGAAATTTAGAATTTTTTGAAAATTCAAACCATCAAACCTTGCCCTCTTTCTTTCTCGCCATGGCAGAACTCTCTTTGAAGTGCTCTATATTTTTCAAAACAGAGATTTGGAGTAAATGTTCCCAAGGCCACTCCTGAGTTAATAAGCAGATTAACTAAACTGAGCACTTATTCAAACCCTTTTTTCCCAGGGAGCTCCGCTTTTCTGGACCCTGGCCATATCTATATTTTCCCATTCTGCTGTCATTTGCTAGCAAATGTCCTTCCCACCCACCTGGGCACAAGGAAGTGGGTGTACTGAATAAGAGTAAATGGTGGTGAAATATCCTTGTCTCTGAGCTCCACCAACCAAATCCTAGGAGCGCCCTCACCCCTCCACACAAGGTCCCACCCCGTTCTGCCAGTTTCAGGGCTCAGCCCCTGCGTTGGCAGCAGCTCTTGTCATCCTGGTGGAGGCAGCCTGGGCACCCTGGCGGAAAAACACTGACATTATCGACATCTTGGCAGACAGACACATCCATCCTCTGTGCCCTGGCCACACCTCTGGGCTCGCAGTCACCACCCTGAGGTGACAGAGGCCTCCTTGTACCCAGGGGCATGGTGCTTCTTATTTTTTTTAAGCCCCATATTGGGAAAGTTCACCTTCTACTTTCCTTACTGCTCCCTAGTGTGATTTTCACTTCCAGTGTAATATCATTGGGAATGTTGATGAGGATCATCACCGTGTCGTCAGCCCCTTTTAGAGGCCCAGACAACAGTGTTAAGACTCTTTTGTGGATCATCTCCGTTGAGCATAGACAACGGGGTGGGACATTCTTGCTTGATAGGGTTGTGGCTAGGAGCAGGCGCTTTGGATTCCAACCGTCTGGGTTCCAATTCCAGCCCTGAGATCTTAGATAAGTTACAACGCTTCTCTAAGCCTTTCTTTCCTTAACCTCCAAAGGAGGATGAAAACAGCCTCTACCTCCAAGGGCTGTTAGTGAGTGAAATGGCAGAGAGCCTGGCACACAGTGGGTGTTCAGTAATGGGAAGTGACCCAGGTCTCTCCCGGGGGTATCCCCAGATTCAGCAGTCTCCTGGTGCAGGGACCTCGACAGCCCTCACTCGGCCTTTCCCGCACCCCAGCCCTCTCCCAGTTCCCAGGACTGAGCTGTAACACTCGGAGTCTCTCCCGCTTCAGTGTGACTTCCCTTCCTACCCTCTCTTCCACTTGAGTCAAAATGCACTCGCTGCTGGAGCCTCTGGCAAGTTCAAAGCCCAGGCCACGGTCCTTACGAAAGGCTTTTTAAATGAAGGCGCTCAATTTCACCTGATACCATCTTTGTTCTTAAGAGAATGGAATGCTTTCTTTGTATCCTTGGTCTGGACCTGTTCCCACCCTGGGAGCTGTCCGCCCAGGAGGCCTCAGGATGAAGGTCCATTCGAGGCCCAGGCTGCCCAGAGACCAAAGCTCTAGATTCACTACCCATTTTCCAACCTATGTGGATGCTACTGTAGTTACGACTGTTCAAGGTAACGTATAAGCTTCACTGAATCCGTGGCACCTCTTATCAGTACTGCATGTCAGCGTTGTAATCCGTAGATACTAAAAGCACAGCTTCGATCATACTTCGGCATGTTTGGCATTAAAAAGGAGATCATTTTACTTGAAAAAGCCGGAAGTCGGGGTAGGTTGTCTGGGGGCGGATCCTGCATAAACCGCGTCCCCTCCCTGCCCCTCAGGCCCCGCCTCTATAAAATGATGGGGGTTGGAGGAGAGGGCCTCAGCCCCACACTAACATTGATGAGTCTAACAGCACTCCCTCCCAGCGACGGGAAGCTGAATATGTATAGGCATGGCTGACATTTTTAAAGGAAACCGCCTGGATGTGCTCTGTAACCGCATAAAACAAATAGGTTCGCATCTGTTAGTTTTGCTGGCATACTTTACTCCTGCTGCTCCCACCCCTGCTCTGCCATCCTCACTTTTCCCATCGACCCCGGCCGTCCCCTCCTCCGCCCTCGGCATCTTGTGTCTGTCTGTCAAGATGTCGATAATGTCAGTATTTTCCCAGAGACGACACAGCGGCTGTTGCTGCTCTCTCCATCATTTACCCACGTCACTTGCTTGGTTTTATTTTTGTTTCCTTCGCCCTCCAAGACCAAGACCTCGCCTTGGCCAGACTGCTCTCCATCACCGCCGTCTCGGCACTGTGTTCTGAGCCACTGTCCCCTGTCACCCTCTGGCCGCCTGAGGTTCATCCGTGGGAGCTGTCATTGCAGACGCTCCAGCTGTTGCTTAAGTACTCACCCCTTTCCTACAGCCGCTCACTTCAAAAGCTTGCAGTGCTCACTCTTGAGTCATGTGACCATGGGCTCACCATCCGTGTGCCTTTGTGTTCTGCTCTGAGCAGAGGGGGCTTTCTGGGCCTTTCCATCCTTTTCCATTGCCCCCCTCTCGCCTCTGCACCAACCAATCAGAATGCCTCGTTATGTCTGAACAACCCATCAGAAAGCGTCCTCGTTCCAAGCGGTTATTAAGCATCTGTGAGGGGGGGAAAGCTTCTCTCATAAAACACAGAAGTTTCCAGGTTTCAGCTGAGGAAAGAGACTGTAGGTGCGGAGGACGGTGCATTGTAACCTAGTCCTGGTGAAGGCATCGAGGGAAATCCCAGCCCTCCAACGTGGCAAAGCGCTTAAAGCTCTCCTCTATTTGGAGAAGATGCCAGCTTCCCTCACCAGGAGGGTCCTGGCTACCCTTTTAATACTCTATCTCGGTCGTGGACCCAAATTGATCCTCTTGGGTTATTTAAAAACAGCTAACACGGGCTGGAATTTTCCATGAGACCCTGTGTAATACTAAGGGATACTCAAAGGGAAATGCGCAAAGAAACTATCAGAAACCTTCTTCAACCCGAGGGCAAAGTGGGCGCTTCCGTTAGTGCTGTTTATAGAGCCCGGCCCATTCCCTGTCCTCTCTGAGTGGCTACTCTCTCACCCCCAGAAGTCTGCCTCTGAGTGTCCCCATCCCGGTGCTCTGGCCCCGGCTCCCAGCCCGCCTCCCTCCCGGAGAGAGCAGCCTCGGACCCCAGCAGAGCCCTCACCTTCCTTAGGAACATCACAAATCCGCCGGACACGCGCGCGCCCTCGCTCCTGTGCTAAGCAGGGAGGGGTAAGTACAGTGCGGCTCCCTCCAGGTTTGTGTGCCCCAGTGGGGTAGGCAGACCGGCTCACAGCCAGCTCCGCCGCAGGACTGTGATGCTATGGTGGGTCACCACAGAAAAGTGCTCCCTGAATCGGACGGACAGGCCCAGGGAGATGTTCCGGAGTCCCTCCTGATTGAGATGAGACGTTGAAGGTGAGTGTTGTCTGCTAAAACCAGAGAGAGGAAGGGAGGGTCATCGCAGGCAGCAGGAGGCCGGGGGGGGGGGGGAAGGGTTGGGAGGAAGCTGACTCTTTGGGGACCAAGTGGCTCTGTTTGGTTGAAACAAAGAGTGTGAGGAAGACTCTCAGGAGCGGAGGCCAGAGAGGGGGTCAGAGGACCGGATCGGGAGAAGATTTGCACTGAGCGAGTGTCAACTTGACCCTGAGAGGCCTGGGGAGCCACTGAAGAATTCTAAGCAGGAGACTGACAGGATCAGATGGGTCATTTCAAAATTCCAGCAGCATCATGTAGAAAAGAAGGAGCATAGAAGGAGGGGGGAGGGGTAGAATGCAGTCTGGAGCCTGTGACAATAATCCAGGGGGAACGATGAGGGGCTGGCCACGGAGGAGCACGCTGGCTCTCTGGTGACCAGTTAACTTGGAGCCCTTACTGGGCATCCCAGTAGGGATGTAAAGAGCGCGATTGACTATATGATTCTGGAGTTCAGGGGAGAGGTCTGAACTGAAGCCGTAAATCTGAGTCATCAGCTTAGAGATGGCACTTAAAGCCATGAACTTGGATGAGCTCATCGGTGACTGCCGAGGGGACAGGGAAGGGGTCTCCGGGAGGGGGTGAGTCCTGGCGGAAATTAGCTGTCTCTTGCAAGTCACCCTTGTAGGAGAGATAGCTACGGGGTCCGAGACAAGGACAGACGAAGCTCAGAAAGGGGAGGAAGGGCTGCTTCTGACAAGGGAGACTTGGCAGTTGACGTCTTCAGTTCATTGGACACTGCCCGCATGACCCCATTCCTCTTCTTCCCAATCGATGCCTTGACTTTCATATAAACCCTACAAGGTTGTGAATTCCTCTTTGGTAATAGCTTTTTAAAGATATAATTTACATACCGTGCAATGCATCCACTTGAAGTGTGCGATTCAATGGTGTTTAGTACATCCGCAGATGTGAATTATTTTTGCATTGTAATCCAGCCATCTTCCAGACTAGACCTCGGGTCTGGATTTCAGAAATCCTGGCCCTGCATCTACAGAAGACGAGGGTTTCTTTCAGGACTTTTTCTTCCGGGCTTATCACTTGGCCCTTGGTCTGGGCATGCAGGGCATCGAGCTCGTCCTTTTCTTTACCCAAGCTTTCCAGTGTCCTTGGAAGAAACCAAATTCTTCATCTTTTTTTTTTTTCTCACTAAGATCTCATGAGGCCACTTGGTAATCAATGCTTTCCCTAAGAGCCTGATTGCAGGTGACCACGGGTGGTCACTGAAGTAAAGTTTGCCACTTAAGCGCCATGAACTACCAGTGTCCAATTTACTGTTAGCGACAGAGGCTTTTTTTCCTTGGTGAACAAATTTTTATTCTAAAAATAGATCTTAGTAAAGCACCAGAATCTTTAACGCATTCAGATCCATCAGATCCGTGAACTGATTCCATATTCCCATCCTGGCAGCTCTGCTCCTGCAGAAGCACGCCAGGTACCAAGAGCTGGGTCAGTCAGGGCTCAGTCAGGGAGGCAGAGTTATGGTGGGTGCCGTGGATGAAGGCCTTTCATGAGTGTGGGTGGAGCTGGGAAGCGAAGGTCTGAAAATGGCATTGGATGATCAGGAGAGGAGCCACTCAATTAGTCTTAGAAGCCAGACACGTCCAACCACCTGTGAAAGTGACTGGTGGATTGGTGTGTGGGAAGCTTTGGACTTGGTGTCGCTAATGCTTCTATGAATCCAGTCGACTGTCCGTTGGTGCGCCTGGGGCTGGGGTCACTGTTGGTCAGTCGGGCCAGCAGTTGGAGAAAAGAGCTGGAATTGGGAAGGAGGAGAGAGAGGGCATGCTAGAAATTCCTGATGACCTGCGCACCTGTCCTAACTGACTGCGAACTACAGTGGCCCCTAGAGTGATCGCTGGCCATTCATTTCTGCCTTGATCAACAATTGGTTGTTTCCGTGTTTTGAATAATGCTGCCGTGAGCAATCACATATATATCTCTGTGTGGATATATGTTTGTTTCTCTTGGGTAGAATCCTGGGTTCTATAACTTCATGTTTAACTTCTTAAGAACCTGTCAAACTATTTGCTGAAGTGATTAGACCATTTTATATTCCCAACAGCATCCAACTTGGTGTTGTCTATTGTTTTGATTATAGCTATTGTAGAGGGTGTGTAGTGGTATCTTATTGTGGTTTTAATTTGCATTTCCCGATGATCAGTGATGCTAAGCATATTTTTATGCACTTATTAGCCATTTACATGTTTTCCTTAATGAAATGTATATTCAAATTTTTGCCCATTTTGAAATTGGATTGTTTATCTTAATGAGTTTTGAGAGTTCTTTATATATTCTGGATACAAGTCCTTTATCAGATACGTTATTTGCAAATATTTCCCCCCAGTCTGTGGCTTGTCTTTTCATTTCCTTAATCATGTCTTTGAAGTGTAAAAGTTTTTAATATCAATCAAGTCTAATTTACCTTATTTTTAATTTGTGGATCATGCTCTGTGTTGTGTGTGTGTGGTGTGTGTGTGTGTAGTGTGCATGTGTGTGTAGTGTGTGTGTGTGTAGTCTGTGTGTATAATGTGTGTGTAGTGTGTATGTGTGTGTAGTGTGTGTGTGGAGTGTGGAGTGTGTGTGTAGTGTGTGTATAGTGTGTATGTGTGTGTAGTGTGTGTGTAGTGTGTATGTGTGTGTAGTGTGTGTGTGGTATGTGTGTGTAGTGTGTGTAGTGTGGTATAGTGTGTATGTGTGTGTAGTCTGTGTGTGTGTAATGTGTGTGTGTGTGTGTGTGTGTGTGTGTGTGTGTGTAGTGTGTGTGTGGTACCTAAGAAGCCTTTTCCAACCCAAGTCATACGATTTTCTCCTATAGTCTTAGGTTTTCCCATTTATGCCTATGACTCATTTTTAATTCATTTTTGTATGCTTCTCAAACCTTAACGTACAGGTCACCTAGGGATCTTGCTAAATTCATATCCTGAGAAAATACCTTGTGGAGAGCGGCTACAGTGTTTGGACAGATTCAAGCCTCAGATTAATGAGAGGGCACAGTCCTCTCATGGCCACGTGCAAGTCCCAGCTTGGAGGGCAGAGCCCTCCCGGCACAGTTTTACCCAACAGCTATAGCTGTCAGCTTGAACCTATGGTCCGAGCACGTGGCCCCATGTGCCTGAGTGACGTGGGTTTGATAGAGTTCAGGTGCATGTGATTGAGTAGGATTGAAACCCACAAGAATGTTGTAAACATCTTGACCAGGCCCTTACTTTGCCTCGTGGAATCTGGCTATAAAACAAAGACACGGCGTGTAGTCCGTGGCGCTGTCGCTAGCTCTCCATCAGAGAGGACAGCGTCCCACTGAGACCCATCTTTCTTCTCTTGTCTGTCTTTTCTCAATCCTTCACCGCCCCCTCTCAGGCTCACCAAACCTGGCTGAGCTGGCGCGGCTGAATATGCCATGGCCGTGCCGGCTCGCCACAATACATATTCTGGTTCAGTAAATCTTCTGTGTTACCTGCGAGTCTACATTTCTTAAAACCACACACACGCGTGCGCACACACACACCTCCACTACCCCTAAAATACTTATGGAAGTCCAGCTCAGCAAACTCTGACCGTCCTTCTCAGCTTTGAGAAGGCACCGCTCTTTATTATGCAGATCCACTTGGCCACTGGGACTTCTGCTCTCCTCTGGCTTCGTTACCCAGATCCCGCCCAGCACGGAAGACCAGGAAAGCCCTTTCCCTCTCAGAGGGAAGGGCAAAGGCCACGATGAGGAGGACAGAATTCTCACTGGAGCCTGGATTAGGGAAGAGTCTGTGGCTATTCCCTGGAGGACATTTTTGCTCCTGTCCCATAAAACAGCAACTGGAAATAAGGACAGGTCATGGGGTGAAAGGAATTTTTTGAGGAGAACAATTGGAACATATTTACCCGCTGCGGAGCAGGGCCACCTAGAACCATGTGAAATGTAATAAAGAAATCTGGGATGATTGGTGGAGATCATTGAGGTGATGGGGGCGGGGAGGGAGGAGTCAAGTCCATGGCAGCAATCTACCACAGTCCTCGGGGTCCCCTCTCGGCTCCCAACTTCTTGAAAAATATTTTCTCCTAAACTCCTCCCGGGAGGCCCTTGCGGGTTTCCTGTGCCTGGGAGAAACTTGGGCCACGCCACCTGCTACCTGGGCAGGGAAGGGAGAGGTGGGAGCACATGTGATCCTTGTCACAAGGAGCGTGGTCCCCGTGTTCTAGACAAGGAAACCGAGGCCTGAAGCGGTTAAGCTGCCGCTGGCCTAGGGAGGTCCGCACGGAGCTCCACCTTGAACGTCCAGAGCAGAACCTTGAACTTCGGACACCGACCCCGTGTGACTTCCTGTCGCGTTCAGCTGCCCTGTGTTGTTCCTGTTTGGTTCTCGGCTGTTTCGCGTTCAAAGGGAGGAGGCTCTCCTTAGCCTTGGGTTTCGAGTGTAATCATGCCATCCCTGTCTCCCCAACTACGTGGCTGTGGTCCTTCAACTCCCATGGCCGTGAGTGTGCAGCCTCGATTCCGAGCTTCCTCCAGTCTCCTTGGGGGGAACGTGGAATCTGAAAGTCCATGTAACTATCACGTGCGTTCATGTCCCGTGCCCAGCTGCGTGGTGAGCGCCGTGAAGGCAGGAATTGTTTTAGGCTTCACTCGAAGTACCTGGCAGGTGCTCCACCAAGCCTGTTTTACGGACGCTTTTCGGTCATTAAGGGAGGTGGAAGCTGGCATTGACTGAATATTGACTCCCTGTCACATACTCTACAAACCGTCTTACATTTCATCCATGCAAAAAAAAATAAATTAAAAAAATGAGCCGTTACTATTCCTGTTTTAGTGAGATGGTCAACTCGCCCTGGCTTGCCTGGGACGTGCAAGTCCTGCCCCCCCCAGGCAAACCCAGGACGGTTGGTCACCCCACATTTTCCAGATGAGGATGCTGAATCTCAAAGAGATGAGTCACCTTCTCCAACTTGTCTTATAAATTTAAATCCAAGTGTGTCTGGAGTGTGAAACTTAGTGTATTAACAGGACGGATTCGAGCTTTGGAGAAAAAGAAAGTGGGCTTGTCCAGGACACTCTGGTAATGGCCATGGCACCCCCCCCGCCCCCCAGCCAGTGGCCCCTGGGGACAGTTGCCGGTGGGATGAGAAGTAGCTGTGAGGTCCTACAGGAGGATGGGGTGGCTTACAGAGCTGCACGGAGCAGGAGCTGGTGTGAGGGTTAACCACAGGGGCCAGGGGAGTGATTCTTCTCTCCCCACCCAGGCCGCCTCGGGCCTTCCGTTGGGGTCGCTGAGGGTCTGTCCCCCGCTGACCGTATGAGACTTGATTTTAGCTGGCTGCATCAGCTGACACTAAATTTTCCACTTACGGAGTAACAAATGAGTAATTCGGACCCGATCATTATTCCCTGCTTACTACTCATGCGCCAAGTATTTATAGCAGCAAATACAGCAGCTTCTTTTACAGCCCATAATAGGCAGCCCATTAGCTCCCCCCAGTCATCCTTCTTCCCTCGGGCGGGCGGGCGGGCGGAGAACCGCTCAGCCTTGAAGAGCAGCTGAAGACTTCCGGCTGGAGGCAAGCACCCCATTTCTTCTCTGCAGTGAAGGCTCTCTAGGAACCTTCCCTCTGTTCCACCCTTTCGCCTGCATTCCGTTTCCCTCCTTCCAATTCTCCGCCTCACCTCCAGTCCCAAACCCTCAGGCCCTTGTGCTCCTAACGAGCTGAACCCTGCCGAGGCCACACTGTCCCCAGCACCTCGTCTGGTGTTTCCCAGACAAGGGCACAGCCCCGTCGGGTGCTTTCCTCGGGCTCCGGGGTGGCTAAGGGCCCCATGTGTGGGGTCCCCTCATTCACGTGAACTGGTGTTTACGGAGCCCCCGGGGCCGCGCACTGAGCCCGAGCTGGGGACAGAGCAGAAGGGCACAGTCCCTCCGCAAGGAGCTCGCTGGCTGTGAAGGTACTCACAGTCTTAGGCGTTGGAGAAGGGAAAAAAAAAAAATGTCATTATGGTTTATGTTACTGATGTGATTAAAAAGCCGTTTAGGTCCCTCGGAAGGCCCAGGACGATCATAAAATGGAGCGGCACAGGACATGGTAACAAGCCACCCGTCGGGGAAAACATTTTCAGACCGTCACAATGAAAGGACAGGTTTATTACGGCCTTGTGTGGATGCTGCCGGGGAATTCAGCTCCTGGCTCTTGCTGGAGAACCAGTATTTTTCCACGTCCCTTTTCTTATTTATGTATCACTGTGTCCAAACACAGCAAATTTTAAATTATACGGCTCCCACACTCTGGGGCTGATTAGCTCCACGAGCCTGTGATTCTCCGTCTCCAGCTGGATCTGCGGCTGATTTGCAGAGACTGGGATTTCTTTGACAGATGTTTATGGATCAGAGGCATGCGGTTCGGAGTGCATCCGAACTCACACTGTAAGGGAGACGGAGCAAGCGCACGCTTCCCATTTTTAAAGCACCGGGCCCCCCTGACTCAGGAAAAATGACCTCTCGCCTCACATTGCTCTGATTTGCAATTCTTTCAGCGATCAGGACACTCAAAATCAATTGATGGGTCTGGAAGCGAGAGTTTGCTCCTTTTAATTAGGTGTGTAAATCCCCCTACCCATTGCCGTTATGTGTGTGCCCAGCTGTGATCTATTGACGAGCAGCATACTTCATGGATTTGACTAGTACCCTCCCCTGGAGACGTATCCAATGGCCGTGATCTAGCAGGCTGGTCAGAAGATCGATATTTCAAATACTCTTTAATGTGGATCAAAGAAACTTGGCTAATCATTTCTCCGTGTTGGGTTAGCTTAACTTTGGGATACATGCTGTTATAATGAGCTTCCTGAAAGATTTAAACATTTTTAAAATGCCCTGGAGAGAGGGGAAAATATATCTAAGAAACGATACTGTGGGTAGAGTAGGAGGAAAGAAGAGGAAGAAAATACTGTTCCTTACCTAGAACCCAGCTGTGCGTTCCACCCAGCCTCTCTAAAGAGATGTGTTTGGTTCAGGTCAGTAAGGCCAGGAGATTATTTTTCAAAGTTTCAGTCTCTGAGGACAATGTCTTCAAGAAGTTATGGGTCACCAGGGCCACCTAGACCTTCCACAGACTAAGCCATTGTCTGCGCTCTGAGCGTTTGTGGGAGCACCTGGATCTGCGGGAAGATAATGTCCCCAAGAGGCAAGATTCCTTATGGGAAACGGATGGCTTTTATGCGCACCGGAAAGAACACAGAATTTCCACAATAAGAACGTCACTCTCCCAAATAATCTCCTATTTGTCCCCTGGGCTTCTGTGGGGAGGGGCGAGGTGGCCTGTCCCAGGAGGACAGCTCGACCTTCACATCTACCCACAAGCGGCCAAGTCTCTCTCGAGGTCACGAGAAGGGGCTCCCAAACCAAGAAGTGATTCTTGCGGACTGAGCACCGGCAACTCTGAGGTGTAGAGGGACCGTTAATAGTGATGTCAAAGGCAAAGATGCCCCTCATTGAATGACCCCCAAATGTCCATGAAAGCTTCAAAGAGAACATTGCATGTAAGCCTCCCATCCAGCTTCTCAGGGTCGTATGGAAGCCCCAAGTCTAAATGATTGACCCTTCAAAGCGTACCCTCTGGGTTTTAGTTTAGAGCGAGTCTGGTGTGAATGAGGCCAAGATTCTGGGCCATGGAGAAGAACTCTGGCCAATGGCTGTCACGTGCAATCTGGTGAGTTGAGTGGCTCGGCACGCCCATCAGCATGGATGAGAACTTCATTTTGAGGAGACAGGAAGGGGGAGGGCAGTCGCCGTTATTAAAGACCAACGGTATTGCAGGCGCTGTGCCAGGCACTGACACAGGTGACCCCTTTGAACCTCAGCATAAATATGATCTCCAAGCAAGACAGAGGAAGGAAAAACGACCTGCACGGGCCGCCGGAGGCTTTAGAAGTGTTCCATACAAACCTGAGCATTGATTCTCAGCCTGTCGTGTTTGTGGCTGGAGCCCCAAGGCCTAGCACCAAGGCTCACATGTAGTAGGTGCTCAATAAATTTGTCTTAATGAAATACGTCTTAATGGAATACTCATTTTAGACCCATTCCCCCTTGAGAAAAACAAAGCCCTTCATTTTGCTATATAATTTCAAAACAATGGGATATCTTTTAAAAAACCCATAAGATGGAAAGCTTGACTGAGGGTTTTGAATTACAGGTAGCCTACTCTTTGACACCCCCGCTGAGGGGTCGTGCCCTGATGGTTACACATTACTGCCTTAGAAGTAGCCATGTCTGGCGTTTGAAAACGGGAGGAAGATTAAAAGAAATAATGATAGATGTGCACAGTGGCTATGTACAGAGCTATCTACTATGTGGTATGATATTTATGTAGTCAGAAGTAGAAGAAATAGTGACGGGCGATGTCCATAATCACTTGTATGACATTCATACAATAGAATATTCTACACCCACTAAAATCAAGATTTTAAGGATATTTAATGACATGGGGAAATGCTATATAATTTTAAGTGAAAAGGGCAAGATACAAAACTGTATTTTCACTGTTATAATACCTCTACCTTATATATGAATGGGAAAATGCCAGAAGGAAATACACCAAAATGTTAGTTATTTCTGGGTAATGGAATCTTTAGTGATATTTAATTCTTCTTCCTATTTTCCCTCATTTTCTATTATGTTAGAATGCACATATGTTATTTACATGATTTTAAGTGTTGTGGGTTTTTTTAAGAAAGAGGACCTGAGCCCTGGCTGGTGTTCAGTTGATTAGAGCATCAGCCCGAGCACCGAAAGGTTGCCGGTTCAGTTCCCGAGGGCCCAGACTGCGCCCTTGATCCTGGGACTGGGGCTTGCAGGGGGCAGCGGATCAGTGTTCCACTCTCACATCAATGTCTCTCTCTCTCTTTCTCTCTCTCCCCCCTTCTCTCCTCTCTAAAAACCAATAAAAATGTTTTTTAAAGAAAGAGGGATTTGATAATAAAACCATAATGATAAAGAATATAGAGTTCGCTTCTCCTTGGGGGCCACACTCTGCTCGAAGGAAGTGGCGGAAGTTTTTATACTGAAAAGAATAACTCTTTTTGCTAATTTTATTGTTTTTAGGGATTGTCCCCTTAATTAGGCCTATGGTCAGCACAGTCAGCCGCTTTGCAGCTTTGAGTCCATCATCTTGTCTTTCGTTTTCCACGTTAGCCCAGTCCATAGCCGCTCTGAAGCCCATGTCTGCATCCTGTGGGAAAGGCTGCCACAGTCAGAACAGCACTTCGGTAAAGAGCGTCAGTTCCTCGCTCAGAATCATTGTTCACCTGCTGGGCCCCAGGTGCTGTGGGCACTCGGCACGCACGCGGAGAAGGTCCCTTTCATTCCGAGGTCTTTGTACCACGCGAAAGGCCGGCTATTTGTTCCTTTCTTCCCAGGTGCTCCCTCCCCCGCCCTCCCCGTCTGGGTAGTGCCCGAGGAACTGCAGTCTGACAGGCAGGCTCAACAAAAAAGGGGGAAATCCTGCCATTTGCACAACACGGATGGCCCCGGAGAGCATTCTGCTGAGTGAAATGAGTCAGACACAGAAGACAAATACTGCGTGATCTCATTTCTGTTGAAATTTTTAAAAGCCGAACTCATACAAACAGAGAGTAAATGGTAGTTGCCAGGGGTGGGAGGGTAGGAGAAATGGGAGAGGTTATGATGTGAATATGTTCTATAATGCAGAGCATAATGATTAGTCAACAGCACTGTGCTATGTCCTTGAAAGTTGCTACGGGAGTAGATCTTAAATGTTCTTACCACACAGACACACACACACACACACACACACACACGTAATGATGTAAAATGTGGGGATGTTAACTAACTTTATTGTGGTAATCATTTCAAAATATGTACATGCATCAAATCGTCACGTGGCCTGTCTTAAACTTCCACAATATGTCAATCATATCTCAACTAGAGGCCCAGTGCTCGGAATCGTGCACCGGCGGGGTCCCTTGGTCAGGCTTGTGCCATCTCACAATCTGGGACACCTCCGGGGATGTCGGAGGCCTGGTGCACAGTGTCAGCCCGATCCCCGCAGGCCAGGCCAAGGGACCCCACCAGTGCAGGAACCCGTGCGCCGGGCCTCTAGTATGCATATAAGATCTTTGGTTAATCTCTTCCCGCCCTCCCTCCACCCCCTTCCCTCTGAGATTCATCAGTCAGTTCCTTGTTTCCATGCCTGTGAATTGAGTTTCTGCCCCCTGGTGGTCAGTGTGCGTCATAGCTACCAGTCAAACAGTCAAATGGTCGACGGGTCTGTCAGTTGCTTGGGCTTTTATATATAGCTAGAGATAGAGATAGAGATAGAGATAGAGATAGAGATAGAGATAGAGATAGAGATAGAGATAGAGATAGAGATAGAGATATAGAGATATAGAGATATAGAGATATAGAGATATAGAGATATAGAGATATAGATATAGATATAGAGATATAGAGATATAGATAGATATAGAGATAGATATAGAGATAGAGATAGAGATATGATATAGATATATATAGATATTGATTTAGATATTGATTTAGATATAGATATAGATATAGACATAGATACAGATACAGATACAGATACAGATATAGATATAGATATAGATATAGCTGGAAAAAAATGTAAAGAAAGAAAGCTGAGCTCAGATGAGGACCAACTGAGACAAAGCTGGTCTGGTCCTGCTGTACCGAGCTGCTGGGTCTGCTGGCAGGAGCTTTACTAAACGGTGCCAGGTGTTGCTCAGCTCCAAGGCCCTGGGCCAGAAAATGCCAGAAAGGGCCCACCGGTCCTCACTAAAACCTTCTAAGCCTGATGCTGGGGTTTAGTTAACAGGAGCCCTGGAGAACAGGAGGGGTTAGTGGGAGAACTGAGTGTTACATTGGAAGAGAAACATTTTAAAATTATATTACTTCTGGTAGAAGGACATCAACCATGACAAAACTACGGTAATACTAATACTAAGTGAACAGGCAGATGAATAGAGGCAGCTACAGAGAACAGTGTGCAAAATGGGGTTAATACTACCCGTCTTGCAAGGTTGTTTTGAGAATTAGTAATAATATATGCAGCATGCAGGATACAATCCCTGGTGAATATGAGTCATTCGATCACGACAGATGTAAAGCCGCTTCATTCTTCTAGAGTTACGTTTACGTGTATAGCTAGGACTTTTGTAATGGGAAGAGAAACAGCAAGCTGATAGCTAAGATGGGAAGGTGCACAAAACGGGGGCTGTGGAAGGATTGAGGACCTCGAACCAGGATGAGTGTCAGAGCTCCCTCTTCAGGTATAGTTTGGTGTGTGTCAATAAAATGTGGGGGCAGCTTAGCTAAGCCTCACAGAGGCAGATGAAAACCCAGTATGCTTCTCTGCTTGGTCGTTTTTCTCTACAAAGAACAGTATTACTTATCCAGTGCACTTTGCACAACAATGCTAAAATTATACATGAATGTTATGCATCTATTTAATTACCAGAGGCCCTGTGCACGAAATTCGTGCATGGGTAGGGTCCCTAGGCCTGGCCGGCGATCAGGGCCGGCGATTGGGGCCAGCTGCCACCCTGGGCCTCCCTTCCCCAGCTGCCGGCTGCTGGCCAGGGCCTTCCTTCATTCTGCACCGCCCCCTGGTGGTCAGATCACATCATAGCACGCGATCAAACTCCTGGTCTCCCAGTCAAACTCCCAAAGGGATAATTTGTATTTTAGGCTTTTATATAATAGATATTTCACTGGATGACACATGATTTAGAGCAAGTTTTTTTTATTGTTGCAGTATTACAGATGTCACTATTCCCCCGCCACTTCTTCCCTCCACCCAGCCCCTGCCCCACCCCAGTCCTTCATCACACTACTGTCTGTGTCCATGGGCTGTGCATACATGCATATATGTTCTTTGGTTGGTCTCTTCCCCTCCCTCCAACCCCACTCCCTTCAGAGAACTGTCACTCTGTTCCATGCTTCCATGCCTCTGGACCTATTTTGTTCGTCAGTTTATTTTGTTCATTAGATTCCAAATGTAAGTGAGACCATGTGCTATCTGTCTTCCTCTGACAGAGCTAATTGTTTTTAAATGCCAACATCATGAACTGAATAAGTCGCTTTCTCATTAACCTTAGATATTAATCAGTGCTTTTTTTCACCCAAAGCTTAGGCAGAACTAGCTCACCAGGAATGTTGGTTGGGTTATCAAAACCCAGCTTGTTGTCCTCTCTCAAAGTCACCAACGCCACTTCTATGTCACAAGTACACAACAAGCATGTACGGACCATGAACTCTCTGAAACAAGCCACAACATGACACCAAAGCTCAGGAGGACACAGAAGGACGAAGCATGGACTCCTGCCCTCGAAGATTTTCTCATCTAGTTGACGACAAAGCACACGTTCATGAAACAGTTAAGTCACAAGCAAGAAAGCCAGTGTGAGATGATCTACACTAGAGCTCACACCTCATCCAGCCCCACAGCCCATTCCAATACCCTGTTTATGGCTCAACCAGGGGCTCAGCAGATGGTTAGTAAATTACGCTGGTTGCCTTGATGAGAGAGAGAGTAAATGCTCAATGACTATAGAAGAACACCGCCCCGCCCGCCTTATTTTTCCCTTTAGCACTCGCCACCTTCTAACACTCTATTATTTATTTTGTTCATCCGTTTCCCCCCTAGCTAAAGGTGAGCTTTTCACGGGCAGGGGTTTCGTCTGCTTTGTTCTCTGCATAGCCACAGAGAACAGGCATGTGTCTGCACCATCACCATCACCCAGTAAGTATTTGATGCACGAATGAATGAATGAATGTTTTAGCCATCATTTCTCCATGGGGTGCACATAGGTGAGCCTGTGTTTCCTGGGGTCTCGTGGACTTTCAAGTTCAGGGTTAACGACTGCAGGATGAGGATACTTAACAAAAGAGCGCCAGGTGTTTGTGGCGGCTTTGTGGGTAATCACGGCAAATGGGAAACCATTTGGAAGAGAGGACTAGCGAAGCAAGTTACGGCACATCTCTGTCACGGAGATCATAAATCCATTAAACGAACAGCATAGATCTTTATTCTTTTGGAAAGATGTTTATGCTATATTAGAAGTGATCAAATAAAATCACAAAATGTGGTCTTGTTTTTCACACAATTCGGTGGAGGGTGAGGGTGGGGTAGAGGCATATGAACAGAAAAATGCCTGAATGTACCCAGTGCAGCGTTAATGGTGGGGTTTTCACTTCTTCTTGAAACCTTTTCATGTGGTCTGATTTTAAAACCATAATAATAATAATAATAATAATAATAATCAGGCATTATGTTTAAATGGGAAGAAAACGGTATTTTTGTTTTTAAAAGGACACCTTCTGAGAATTCCATCCTGCAGCATCCCAGGAGAGTGGACATGATCTAGCTGGGTCCTGACGTGGCCCTGAGCCCATCACCTCCCCGCCCCGTGGCCCCTGGGTGACGTGAATTATAGTTGACTGTAACTGATCCAGGCAGCCTGGAATTAACTTTCGGGGGTATTGATTTCAGATGGTGGTCAAATTTAATAGCCAGCGGTCATTACAGAGGCTTCCCTCTCCATCCTTTCTCTCGATGAAGACTGCCTTGGACGGCCCCTGAACTCTCACCAATGAAACCCTCAAGAACTGCTGCCTCAGGTTCTGAGGGCGAGATCCTGTGCCCGAGTGGGAGAGTCGACCCCTAATTCCACCCTCGGGATGAACTGGACAGGGCGGCGACTGGGCTGGTAATGTAGGAGCTACATAATGTAGGCGCGTCGGGTGGGTGACAGCGCCTGGGAAGTCACAGTAATTGGGGGCCGAGGGGACCGAAAACATAGTCCTTTTAGCCAAGGCGCCCAGGGCTCTGCTGTGACACCACGTGTCCCCTAGGCGTGGTGTAAGAGTTCCAAACTCCACTTTGTCACGCTAGTTCTGCTTTCATTACCAACACCTGTAGTCCGAGGAGAACTCGGGTACTTTCCTTTAGAGCAGTGGTCGGCAAACTCATTAGCCCACAGAGCCAAATATCCACAGGACAACGACTGAAATTTCTCTGGAGAGCCAAATTTTTTAAACTTTAACTTCTTCTAACGTCACTTCTTCAAAATAGACTCTCCCAGGCCGTGGTATTTTGTGGAAGAGCCACACTCAAGGGGCCAAAGAGCCGCCGCATGTGGCTCGCGAGCCGCAGTTTGCCAACCACGGCTTTAGAGATATGGCAGCTACTGGTTGGGAGATGGAAGCAGGAGGTAGCAACAGCAGTCAGACAAGTTCTTAAATTCTCCACTTCAGTTCCATCGACCATAAAAGAGAGGAATCGTTAAGCCAAACACATGCTTCACACAGTTTTCAAGCATCCAGGAAACTACAAAGCGCCTAGCCCGTGCGAGGCACACAGTAGGGGTTCAATAAATGTTTATTCTTCTATCACTGACCACAGGTGACTGAGGATTCCCACGCAGGTGAATGAAACCTTTCTCCACTGGATATTCACTGAGTGGCCAGATTATTATGATCTCTGAACCCATAACAATATGGCCACTGTGTGTGTGTGTGTGTGTGTGTGTGTGTGTGTGTGTGTGTGTGTGTGTTAGAGGCCCGGTCATTGATGTTTCTCTCTCATTGATGTTTCTAACTCTCTATATATATTAGAGGCCTGGTCACCTGTGTGTGTGTGTGTATGTGTGCGCACGCGCGCATGGGTGGGGTCTGGCCAGCCTGGCCAGGGGGAGGGGACATGGGCGGTTGGCCGGCCTGCCTGCTGGTTGAACTCCTGGTTGAGGGGACAATTTGCATAGTAGCCTTTTATTATATAGGATATACACTGAGTGGCCAGATTATTATGCGTCCAGAGATCATCATCATCTGGCCACTCAGTGTATAATGCATAACAGGGGCTCACATTTTTTTTGACAGCTTACTGTGTACAGAGCTAAGTGCATTATATAGAAAAAATGGATTCTCGTTTCCTCTTTCACAACAAGGGAACGCAGTAGGCATTCTTATGCCCATGTTACAGATGAGAAAACTGACACAACGAGGCTGGGAATGAGGCAGTACCTCTTCACAAGGCCCAGGGGAGGCTCAGCGGTCTGTTCCCAGGGGGAGGCCTCTCAGTCCTGAGGAGGCACCAGGCCCTTGGCCTTGGCTGTAGCAGGGCAGGGGCCAGGCCAGGGGGAGCCTCCGAGCTTGGGGGGTCAAAGAGGGTCGCAGCAGAAAGAGTGTGGCTGAAGCAGAGCTTTGGTCACATGCTCTAAAGGAAGCTTTTGTGACCGAGCGACAGTCTCACACGTGGCGTGGTTATGCAAATCTTCTTCCCCAGAAAGAAAAATCATTATCAGACTAAGAAAAGACACAAACAGAAACCATACATGGAGGAGACGGGAGGCTTTAAAATACAAATTGGATGTCACAGGGCGAAGGAAAGATGATATGAAACTGCACTCCAGTGTTCCTTATGACAGTACAGCCTCAAATGGTTATTGGTTAGGAAAGACGGAATTGGTTTTCCGCAGGCTCACAGCTCACAGGCGTATTCTTCAGGCCCCGCATGCAGATGGGATTGTTTCAGAAATGAGCCTTGGAAGTAAATAAGCAACAAACCCTTGATCCCAGGGCTGCCCAGACCTGCCACCAGGTTCTGCCCAAATGACGGAGAACATTATCTTAAAGGGCCAGGACCTGTGAAAAAGCGGGTCTAGCTCCCTAATACAATGGCCATCAAGTGTCATCCATCGCACAACCCTCGCAGTAAGCGTTTCTAGACATGTGCCCAATAGAAATACATTTCTTCGTTTATAAATTATAGATGGATGTCCCTCTAGCATTAATTAATATCTCAGGGCTTGATCTACACGGCGTGAGATCTGTCCTAAATGCCAGTGGAGATAAAGGCGCTGAGTTGTTGGCCATTTCTGACTTTGCTTTTGCCCACTGCTGGTCTGATCTGATTAGATGGCCGTTGTTCCTAACCTCAGAGGACTGTGTTTCTGCTAGCGAGCGTATCTCAGGTAGGGACAGTGCCATTCTCTTGCTGTTCTCTTGGATTTGTGTCAGGGTTATCTTCAACACACTCCTCTCGGCAGGGTTCTTGGTAAGCCATTCCTCCAGCTTCTGCGTGTTTAGATAAAATGAGATAATACTGCCCTGGCCTGTGTGGCTCAGTTGGTAGGAGTGTCGTCCCGGAACCAAAAGGTTGCGGGTTCGATTCCTGGTCAGGGCACATACCTACGTTGCAGGTTTAATACCCAGTCAGCGCGTGTGTGGGAGGCAGCCGATCAATGTTTCTCTCTCTCTCATTCTCTCTCTCTCTCTCCCTTCCTCTCTCTAAAGTCAATAAAAATACATATCCTCAGGTGAGGATTTAAAAATTTACAAAATCCCACATGAAATAATATCATCTGTACGTCCTCCCAAGCAGCTCAACGAGCTATAACACACTGAAAGCAGATGAGTGAAGAAAGGTACAACCATCAGGCTGTGTGTGTGTGTGTGTGTGTGTGTGACTCAGCGTGCCTCAGCACACCCCTTTGGAGTCTGTGATAAGGAACCAGTAGACATACAGACCACACCCCTTTGGAGTCTGTGATAAGGAACCAGTAGACATACAGACCAAACAAGCATGCATCAGTCAATCTGTGTATTACATGTAAGTAAAGCTTGACTTCTTATTTTTAGCAGATATTTCAGTATTTCCTTCCTGTGTCCCCAATATATCATTTGCACGTCCTAAGCTGCCCACTCTCCACCCTGGGGTACCAGGGGCGTGTCCTCATAGACTCGGATGTTCTTAGGGTTCGCATCTGTGGGCAGATTGGTGGGGTTTGGGTCCCCCTCTGAGTCAGACCACCTACAAAGAGACCTCAAACCTTGCATTGTGGTAGCTAAGCCCCCTTGGGAAAGACTCCAGGTGGACACGGCCCCAGGACAGCCCCACTTCCTGTCATTGTACATAAAAATCACGGCAGGAGACTAAAATGCCCAAGTCCATTCATCAGGCAAAGGAGGAAATAAACCAAGGGCCGTACTGGAGGGAGCGCGGGGATCACGGGTTTTCTGAAAAGGCTGTGATTTCCCCCAGGTCCTGGGTGTCTGCTGTGCCTCGTGCTGCTCCATGACACGGTCACCGTGGCCGCACCACGGGTGTGGGTGCATTTGTCTCCTTGGCCAGACTGTCGGTCCCTCGGGCAGGGCCCATGCGCTTTGCGGCCTCGGTGCCCAGCACGCGCCCGGCAGAGCAGGTGCTCGGTAAACGCTGAATGAGCGCCCTCCTGGGGATCATCGTCATAACCTCTGAGGGCCCCCCGAGACGCTCTAAGTAAAGCACTTGCTCAGGGTAATTGCTCAATAAATATACATTTTACTGCAGAAGATAATTGCTCAGTCAGCGAGAGCAATTTTATTATATTTTTCACCGGTACTTGGTAAACTGCGGAACGCTACGTTAATTGGTGGTTTTGGACTCCCGGTTTCCATGGCAGAAACGAATCTCCGGGGGAAATCAGAAGCCCGGCGCGTGCACAGGCCCCGGGCCACGCTGCGGGGGGAGGAAGCCTTTGGGCCGGGGCTCGGCTCGGCACCCAGAGAGCCATTTGTAATGAGAAAGCATGCTGCCGGGTCAGGGTGCGATGTGTGAGTCTGTTCCCTCCACCCTTGCACCCCCGTTTCTGAGGTCAACTTCACAGCACCCTTCCCAGTTCACCTGGAGCTACTACATCCATCACATTCCACAGAAATAGCCTAACCAGTGGCCCTTTATTCACTGAGGCTCCTCCCAGATGCCCCACAGCCTCCAACAGTCCTTTCTAGAACCGTGGTCGGCAAACTGCGGCTCCCGAGCCGCATGCAGCTCTTTGGCCCCTTGAGTGTGGCTCTTCCACAAAATACCACGGCCTGGGCGCGTCTATTTTGAAGAAGTGGCGTTAGAAGACGTTTAAGTTGAAAAAATGTGGCTCTCCAAAGAAATTTCAATCGTTGTACTGTTGGTATTTGGCTCTGTTGACTAATGAGTTTGCCGACCACTGTTCTAGAACAGCCACTAAAGTTTGGCTCCTCTCAGAACCCCTGTCGCTCACAGAGCAGAGATAAAGATCCCTTTCCGTCCATCTGTCCCAAAACTGATGGAATAGGTGCCTGCCGTTACTGTAGGTGCTGGGTGTCCATCATTAAGAAAACAGGCAGAAATCCCTGACCTCACAGAGCTTACATTCTAACTAAAATTAGTAAGCAGGTGGTGTCCGAGGGTGATCCACGCTCAATTACAAAGTGCAGCCGCCAAGACCTCACAGAGCTTACATTCTAACTAAAATTAGTAAGCAGGTGGTGTCCGAGGGTGATCCACGCTCAATTACAAAGTGCAGCCGCCAAGGGGGACCGCGTTTGGCGGGGTGGGGGCGGGTTGCACATGTTAAAAGGGTGGGAAGGTGAGGGTCCTCGAGAAGGCGACACGTGCAGACACACCTGAAGGGGAGGATGCGGCCAGGAGGGGAGGACCGGCGTGCGGACGGAGGGAACAGGTGCAGAGAGCCGAAGTGGGAAGGGCTCGTGACCTGCAGGAGTGAGCAGGAGTCAGTGAGCAGGAGGCCACCTCAGCGCCGGGTCCGGCAAGCGCTGTAGGCTCTGTACTTCAGTCTGAGTGAGACAGGAAGCCAGTGGAGGGGAGGGACGCGAACTCATGCATGTTCTAACCCGATCCTGCGGCTGCCCCGGCCATCACAGCCCCCTGGGGAGGAGGAACGATGGAAAGCGAGGAGGTCAGGGAGGGGCCGGGTCAGGGGCCCAGGCGAGAGCTAGTGGAGTTTGGACCGGGTGGTGAAGTGGAGATGGTGAGAAGGAACCAGATCCTACAGATCTCCCGAAGGTAGGAAATTCGGCTTAAACGTGAGGGTGGGAGAGAGAAGCACCGGAGGCCTCGGATGAGACCCTCCCCTCTTATCCTCCTGGAGAGACAGTGAAATGTGTGTTCGTGCAGCTTTTGCCCTAAAGCAACACAGGCTTCTAAATTCAGCCTTTCTTTTCTAACCGCTGCACTTCTTAAAAAGTAAGTGTATGGGAAGCTTCCGTGAGAATCGAGCCGCACATGAAGTAGAGGATGTGCGTCGATGCTCCGCGATGAGTATCAATCTTGAAAACGCCTTGCTTCCCGAAGTCCTACCAGCAGAATTAGAACTGCAATTTTATGTCGCCTCGGTTGTCTGAGTTAGGTCTCATTTAAGCCTGGGGCTCATGTTTGAAAGCCCGATAAACATTTTACACACCTACTCACATATTACCAACGTCCTTCTGAATTCAGCCCACAGTAAAATTAATTACCATGTCACGAGGCTGTCACGTTTCAAGAGAAATCATAAATATGTACTCAGACCTGATTCGCTGTCACTGTGTAACGGGACAAATAGGCAGCCTGTTTCTTGGTGTCACAGCACGTTCTTCGTTGGGAGGGTCCCATGTAAATGTATCATGAAGTTTTTAGAAGACCATTTCCAACACCCAGTCAACGTGTACCTTCAAAGACCCCGAGGCCCATAAGCCCACCCTTTCCAGCTCCTCCCGCAACAGCGATGAGGTGGGCAGCGGGGGAGGCGGAAGCCAGCAGGTGAGGGAACGCCCAGGTGGCGGGGAGCCGGTGTGGGAGAGGTGCCCGAAGAGCCGGAGGGGAAGTCCTTGCCCATAAAGGCCGGGCAGGCTCAGCAGGCTGGGCCCTGAGCGCCAATCCCAAACTCACTGTGGCCGGCCTGGAGGCGGGTAGCGCGGCGTCAGGAAAAGCACGCGGGCAGCGTGGGCTCCAGGCCCAGCCCTGCCACCTGGGTGCGGTGTGGCCTCCGGAAGGGAGCCTCTGGGCCTCGCTTTCCTCGTCTGTCAGAAGCACCAGCTCCCCGGGTTGTGGTGAGGACGTAAAGTAAGGGGTTCAAGACAAGGCCTGAGGCACAATCGGTACTTCGTAGTGAACGTATACCTGTGGCCGGGTGGTAGATGACGACGGTAGATGATGATAGATAGTTACAGGGTGGGGCAAAAGGAGGTTTACAGTTGTTCATATGGAAAATAATGCAATAGTTAATTAATAAAAATACAAAAGAACTGTGTTTTGTGTACTCACAATTGTAAACCTACTTTTGCCCAACCCAGTACAGATATCCATCTATACATTCACAAATGCTTACATGTAAATACACAAATAGACATAAATATATATACATATATAGCATATATTCTATATAAATACATAATATACTACATATATACGTATATAGTATATATACTACATAGTATAACATAGCGTATGTGCCATATTTATAGTATAATATACACTATAGAGTATAGCATAGGAGAGTATACATAATTAATGAAGTCAAGAGGACTGACTTTGGCCCTGGCCAGTTTTGCTCAGTGGATAGAGCGTCAGCCTGCGGACTGAGGGGTCCCAGGTTCGATTCTGGCCAAGGGCACATGCCCGGGTTGCAGGCTCGATCCCCAGTAGGGGGCGTGCAGGAGGCAGCCGACCAATGATTCTCTCTCCTCATTGATTTTCCTCTCTCTCTCCCTCTCCCTTCCTCTCTGAAATCAATAAAGAAATACATTTTAAACAAACAAAAAAAAGGACTGACTGTGGGTTCCCTGCTCTGTCATAGATGATCTCACCTCTTCCTCTCAGCTTCCCGGGGATTTACCAGCAATCTGGCAGGAGCCGTAGGGTTAAGTGGGAAAACGTGAAAACATTCTGTGACGCGTAACCAAGTGCAGACAGGTGTGCGCTCCCTCCTGCGGCTGTTTCCCGGCCCGCCCTTCCTCATTACCACCCTCCTCTCCATCCCGGTGGGTCCTGCTTGCTCCGCGGTGGGGATTTCATGGGCCTGGGCCTGGGCCTGGGCCTGGACCTGGGCCTGGACCCGCTGGCCGGCAAGTCACAGCAGCGACTGGTCACAGGGCCACTCACTCAGGCCGACCGCCCCCGCCGGGGCCTCGTGTCCTTCTGAGCTGCCCCTTCAGGGCCGTCGAGCAAGGAACAAGGTCATCCGAGGCAGGAGCCGAAATGTGTAAGTTGAACTGCTCACACTGATCATTCTCTCTTTGTGTTCCGTGCCTGGATGACTAAAGTAACGGCTTAAAAAAAGGGGGGAACTGAGCCCTAGCCTGTTTGGCTCAGCGGACAGAGCGTCGGCCTGCGGACTGAAGGGTCCCGGGTTTGATACCGGTCAGGGCACACGCCCGGGTTGTGGGCTCCATTCCCAGTGCGGGGCGTGCAGGAGGCCGCCGATCAGTGATTCTCTCTCTTCATTGATGTTTCTCTCTCTCCCCCTCTCCCTTCCTCTCTGAAATAATATATGTGTGTATATATTTTTTATTTATTTATTTACTTTTTTTAAAGCTGATGCGGCTGCTGGGCACGGGGAGCTGAAGGGGATGCACGTGGGGGAGGCAGCCCGGGAGCTTCTGTGCCGGCTTCGCTGTGCTGGTGTCACTGTCCTTAGCAGGATGCTGGGCCGCTCCCTCCCCTCCGAGGGCAGGGAGGCGGGTGGTTAAAGGAAAAGGCTGTTCAGCCTGATGCTCACTCTAGACCCACAGAGAGCTGTGGGCCTCGCCGTTCTTCCCAGCCATTTCCCAAGCTGGAAGGGGAGTTTTCTGTCATTGTCCGGCCTGCCTCCTCCCCCCGCCCCCAGCAGCTCCGGGAGCTGTCCCTGACCGGCCATGCAGCTCCCAGGGTCAGCGTGCAGCTCGATTTTCTGAGTGAATCTCTGTAGTCGCTCAACCACCACCACCATCCAGTCTAGAACAACCCGCTGCTCCAAATCGAAATGCCGTGCCAGGCGCGGTCCATGCCCACGCCCACCCCGGCCCCAGGTGTGTCTTCTGTGGAAATTCCCTCTGAATGGACGCGTGCACTGCGGTCTGTCTCTGCTCCTTCACTCGCGTGAGGTTTCTGAGATTCATCCGTGTTGTTGCAGGTGTCGGGTACCTCTCTCTGGCTGACCAGTGGCTCGGGTATAATACCTGGTGTCTCCATTCACCAGTGGGGCCAGTGCAATGGTGCTTCTTTTCAGAATGTTCCCAGTGAACGAGGTGCATCCACTTCTTTGAAGACGTTCTTTGTTCATCTTTCCCAGGAATATTCCTTTCCCATAGACCTGGGCCACATGCTGCAGGGCCCCGTGACACACGTGCCGCAGGGCTCCCGTGACACACGTGCCGCAGGGCTCCTGTGACACACGTGCCGCAGGGCCCTGTGACACACGTGCCGCAGGGCTCCTGTGACACACGTGCTGCAGGGCCCTGTGACACACGTGCTGCAGGGCTCCTGTGACACACATGCTGCAGGGCTCCTGTGACACACGTGCTGCAGGGCTCCTGTGACACACGTGCTGCAGGGCTCCTGTGAAAATTCAGCCTCTTCCAACATAGCAGCCGAGTTCATTCTGATCTGTACACAGGCATCGCTCACTAGGGGGCGCCCCAAAGGCTAAAGCGGGGAAACCATCCTTTTCCCGTGCCTGGTGCCCGCGATAAAGGACTGTCCAGCTGGAGTCGATTACAGGGCTGGTGACCTCCTTGGGCACAGGATGCTTGCGGGTCACCGTCCATCACTGCTGGTCGCCAGCGGGGCCACACAAGGAGAGCCATGAGGTCCTGGAGAGCCGGCTACCGGCCATTCACAGCGGACCAGCCACCTCAGCTGCTCAGTCACGTATCTGGTCAGCCAAGCCGGCTGGCAGCGGAATAAGGGGGCAGGGGATTGGATTTACAGCCCATGACTCCTGTGCTGCTAAGGGTGTTCTACCTGATGCTTAGAACCTGACTTCCAGAACCTTTCCCGGCTGAGAGCCACAAAGAACATGGCTGGAAGCGCAGTTAATACAGCACCTCAAACGTCCTGACACAAAGCGGGGTGGGCTGGCCTGGGATCGGGCGCGCAGGCTCCACACCCGCGGGTCTCCCCACCAGCCTCCGTCAGCCCGGGAGACAGGAGGGGCTGCTCTGGGGAACTTCTAAACAGAACGGCTAGAACCCGGGCTTTCCCCGCTGCCTCCTGCCAAAGTCCGCTAAGCTGGTCGCATTTAAAAAGGGTTTTCTGCCGAAACCGGTTTGGCTCAGTGGATAGAGCGTCAGCCTGCGGACTGAAAGGTACCAGGTTTGATTCCGGTCAAGGGCATGTACCTGGGTTGCGGGCACATCCCCAGTGTGGGGCGTGCAGGAGGCAGCTGATCGATGTTTCTAACTCTCTCTCTCCCTTCCTCTCTGTAAAAAAACAATAAAATATATTTTAAATAAAAATAAATAAATAAAAAGGGTTTTCTACACCGACAAGAACCCAGAGAATAGGGAATAGGGAAGGGATTTGGGCCGAGAATAGGGAAGGGAATTGGGCCGATAATAGCATTTGAGACGCTGAAAAGCGGATGGGCCAGAAGCAACTGGAGCAGAGCGGGGGGGGGGGGGGGAGGGGGGAGGGTAGGCCTGTCTGGACCGCAGGCCTGAGAAAGACTCTGGAAGTGGAGGCAGCCGGTGTCAGGGCCGGACAAGGACAGGTGAAGGGATGGCTAGGGAAGCAATGAGACCCACCCCTCCTCCTTCTCCTCCCGTGCCATCCACAGTTACTTCTCACCCCCCGCAGGTGGGGGATTT
Organism: Corynorhinus townsendii; assembly: GCA_026230045.1. Classification (NCBI taxonomy): domain Eukaryota; kingdom Metazoa; phylum Chordata; class Mammalia; order Chiroptera; family Vespertilionidae; genus Corynorhinus; species Corynorhinus townsendii. The sequence goes on from JAPDVU010000013.1 coordinate 8,650,266, forward strand.
ACTCTCTCTGGGAGGTGAGCCAATCAGGTTCCCACGTGGAGATGCTGGGTCAAACTCCTGAGTGCTCTCAGCCTCTCTGCTGAAAACAGGGGTTGGGTGAAAGCCAGCCAACCGAGAGCCCGGCCCTCCCCCTGCCGGCCCTCCCCCTGCCGGCCCTTCCCCTGCCGGCTCCAGAATGCCAGACCAGGCCCTCGTCCGGGAGCGAGGCTTCCTCTCCGGGGAAACTGGCCGGTGCAGCCTGTCGCCTGGCGTGGGATGACCATGTCTGGGTTTCTGTTATGAGCCTGGTTGACATTTTTGACCTTTTAGACTCAGTATATTTGTCACCTGCGGGGGGAAAGGATTACATTTAAAAAGAGTGAAAAAGGAAAAGCTGCGCTTTAGAATCCCGTGGGCCTCGTTTCAGCGCCATCTCCTGGGCTCACTGGCTCCGTGGCCTTGGACAAACCTCCCTGAGCCTGTCTGGCAGGCGTGGCCGTAAGGTCACAGGAGGGTTAAGACACCCGGGGACGTGGAACTCGGGGCGCCTGATCGGGGCTGAGCAGAGGGGGTGCTGTTGGGACAAAGATGCCTCTTCTTTCCTCACTTCCCCCGGGCGGCGGGCGCGGCTCGGATTGTGCCAGGGTTATTGCGCCAATAAAACACACTGGCGGAGACTCATTCTCCGGGAAAAGAGTATTTGCCCTTTTAATATTTTATCCCCGATGTGCTCCATGAGGCCAACACACTCCGGTGTTTTAATTAAAACCTCTTCCCAGTGCCGTGTCTCGGTCCGCGGAGGGAGGTCAGTTCCATCGGCTCCTCGGATGGACCCGCGCGGGCGCGTGTGCGGGGCTGGCTCAGGCTCTCCCGCCGCCGCCGCTCGCTCCTGTGACCTCCCCTGCGTCCTGCCGCTCCCAGAGCCCAGCGAGGAGGCGCAGCAGCAGCCTGGCCTTTGGGGCCCAGGAGAGCCAGCGCTCTCCCGGCTGCATTTCTCAGGGGACCGATCCAGGAAAATAGGAGATGGGGGGGGGGGGGCCCTCGCCTGCATTTCCTGTGGACATTCTTCGCCTGCTTGGGGAGCTATCAGGGGATGCCTCCAGCGGTGGTCTCATTCTGGGGGCCACAATGGGCTTTGGAGGGGCCGCACCCCCCCCCCATTGTCTGCGAGCTTCAGTGCGCCTGAGGTTAGTTGCCTGGGCGTGGGTGCGGCCTCCTCAGGCTGACAGGAGGGGCACTGCCTGGGAGGTCGGCAGCTCCTGGGTTTCCCTGAGTGCCGGGGAGTGAGAGGTGACCAGCCCTGCGGCCTCCTGGGAGCCCAGGTGGCAGGTGGCACCGCAGCCTCCTGTGTGCGTCCCTGGACCCCCACACCTGGGCGCGTGGGCCCATCCCGGGACCCTTCTTGACCCCGGGAAAGCCTGCCCAGCCTTCACCAGGGGCAGCCTGGACCCCCTCCAACCAGGACCGTCCCCCACTCACCAGGTGGGGTGGGCACAGTGCCAGTCACCGTACAGCATCCGTTTACTTCCTGCAGCTCCGTGATGGGGGCATTACTGTCCTGTTTGCTGCAGGATGGACGAGGGCTCAGAGAGATGCCCTTGCCCAGGGACTCGCAGCGACTCAGCTGCGGGATCCAGTGTGAACTCGCCCTGGGCCCGAGCCCTGGCTTTTCCGGCCCGTGACACGCGGGTCTCCGCGGCTCCCCCACGGCAGTGTTACCTCGGCCCTCCACCGTCTGGCGTTCCCTCCCCGCCACTGCTGACTTGAGGCCGACTGGGCCCTGGACACCCAGGCCCAGGCTCCCTGTGGGGAGACCCCCCCCCCCCCCCCGATTTAACACGGCCCTTTGTCCTGCCCAGCTCCCTCAGCACCGCGCACCTGCTTTCATTACAGAACGCAGCGTATCGGGGGGCTTTGTTCTCTGCCCTTTTCCTTAAAATGGGAACTCCACGAGGCAAAACGTGCTTGTCTTTTCCACCTTCTGAAGCGGAGGGGAATTGCACGCTGCCTCTGTGCTAGCTCCCCGCACGGCCTCTCGTTCCCCAGACGCACTAAGCTCTCCAGCCGCCCCGCTCCTCCCCGGGGTGGGGCCCCCGATACACCACCTGGTGCCACAAAAAGTGCTCCTTGGCGGCGTCGGCAGTGCTGGGTGTTCGAAGGACGGGCCGTTTCCCGAAACATACAAAACGCTTGCTCGTCACCTTTCACGGCCATGCTTCTCACAGATGCTCGGAAGGAGGCGCGGCTTTCCTTAATTTTGACTGATTTCCGGGAGAGAGAGAGAAGCATGAAGTCGTTGTTCCGCTCACTTATGCATTCATTGGTTGAGGCTCACATGCGGACCAGGGATCGAACCCGCAACCAGGACGACACTCTGACCGACGGAGCTACGCGGCCAGGACTTTTCAGAGGACAGGGCATTGGCCCTGAAGCAGTCACTGCTGCCACCCGGCGGGGGGGGGGGGGGAGGCGAGGGGAGTGGGTCACAGAGCTGCCCTCTCCACCCTCGGTGGCAGCCGCAAGAAGCAGGAATGGGGACCGGAGAGTGAGCCTGGAGAAATGGCAACCAAATGGGACGAGATGGGTCCCTGGGCGTTTTTATTTCCTGATGCGATCGGACCAACAGCGGGCTCCCGTGGCCGCCGCCTCCCGCCCGCGGGCCTTGCTGATGGCCTGCGTCCGGCTCCTCACTCTCCTCCAGAAGAGGTTTGCTGGGGGCCGGCTCCTTCCCCACGAAGGTCACCACGGAGCTGCTGAGCCGAGGACGAGTCGCTTCAGCCAAACGTCAGGGGAGATTGCGTGGAAGTGACCTCTGCGCCAGGCCCGGCGGGAGGCACGGCGCCAGCCGAAACCGCAGAAGGTTGCCGGTTAGGTTCCTGGTCAGGGCGCGTGGCTGGGTTTGGGGCTGGAGCGCCGGCAGGGGGCATGAAGATGTTTCACTCTCACATCCATGTTTCTCTCTCTCTCTCTCTCCTTTCTTCTCTCTCTAAAAATCAGTGAAAATATTCTTTAAAAGAATTGGGGTTCCTCAATTCTGTATTCCACGTTTAGAAAGTCTCCATCGACTCCAGATACTCTTAAATGCCAGTGTTACTCAGCCGCAGCCCCTGGTATAAATGGTAAAATGTTTGCCACGGGATCCTCACCACACCCTCGGGCTTTCCCATTTCTGTTACTTGGTTTCCTCACTAGGTTGGTAAGTGTTAACCGCAAGTGTCCCCCATTCCCTAGATGAGGGGTTCACGGGCGCGGTCGGATGGCCCTGCTCTCCGCGGCCTGCGGTGTGTGCTGCCTGGCTGCCCGCCGCCCGTGCTGTCGGCTCGTCCCCGCTGGTCCTGGAGATGGAATTGACTTACATGACGGGAAAGTTATTTCCTTTTCCCTCCCTTTCCATTCCAGGAGAAAGCCTCCCTTCAGTGCCTTCTCTCCGAATGCACCCGGTCTCCCTCCCTACAAAGGCAGAGCTGCCTTGGGGTCCGGCACCCCGAACAGGAGGGGTGACTCCCGCGCTCCGGCTCCTCCCTTCTTATCTGACCGCCGACTTCATGTGTCACCCGGGTGTTCCCTCGGCCTCCGCCAGCGGTTATTACAGTTTCTGCTGGTTTTCGCGTTTCCTGTTTGCAGAGGGGAGTCGTTTGCCTTGCTTTTTTAACCTCTTTCTTTCCTTTTTGAAGATCTTTGATTATTTGCACTACATTTGATCTAACCACAGTGTCGGCCAAGGTTTTAGGACACCGTCAATGTAAAAGCTCCCTGAGGCTCCCGCAGGCACGGGGCACTGAGGGTAGTGGGAAGGAAGTGGCCTGGACTTGAGTCCCGCCCAGCCCCTCCCGGCTGTGCTGTGACGGAGGACGAGGTGCTTGACCTCCAGCCTCAGTGTCCTCACCTGTGCCGTGTAACAGCATGGCCACGCCCGTCTCCTCCCTCCTTCTTCCTCTCCGCTTCCTCCGTGCTGGGACCGCCGGAGCCAGGGCTGGTGAAACCCGCTCTGCTGGCGTTTCCCCAGGACCCAGGAGGCGGGGTGAGCGGAAGGTGGGTCCGGACCCAGGAGGTGGGGTGAGCAAAGGTGGGTCCGGACCCAGGAGGCAGGGGTGAGCAAAGGTGGGTCCGGACCCAGGAGGCAGGGGTGAGCGTGAAGTATGGTAGCAACCATACTTGGGTAAAAACTGCTGTTTGAATTGTAACCCTGCTATTCTGACTTCTGCATGCACTTACTTGCTTAAACAATAGGGTAGTTACCTCAGCTTCCAGACTGAGACCTGGAAACTCACATAAATCCATCCCACATCACAAAGGTAATTTTCCTGTGCCTGTGGACCAGAACTACAGGAGATTGATTCCCACTGACTCGGTAGCTCCAGGAGTAGAAACTATAGATAACTTTTAGAGATTATTAACTTTGCTCAATTCTGCTTCTGTACAATCTGCTTTCGCAAGATAGGTCCACATTCCAATCCTATGTCCAGCAGGCTGTGGCTGGGAGCGACCCTGCGGGCTGCTCCCAGAAGTAATGTAACTGACTTCTGACCCAAGTTTAACCAATCAGGTTCTGCCAAATCCCCCTGCGCTGGGGATAAAACTTGCTTGCTCCGAGTGTTCGGGGTTCACGCTGCTCCCTGCTGTGTCAGTCGAGACGTGGGCCCGGACTCGAGTTCGTAATAAAGGCTTCCTAAATTTCCATTTGGCTGCCTGGTGGTCTTCATTCGCGGGTCGCACCACAACAAGCAGAAGGTGGATCCGGACCCAGGAGGCAGGGGGAGCGGGAGGTGGATGGACCCAGGCTGAGGAGGAGCACAGAGCAGCCCCTGGCTTCCCCTCCCTTAAAGAGCCCAGCGAGTCATACACGCCCGCCCGGGGGCCCTCTGCAGGCACAGACTTCATCCCCCTCCGAGAAAATGGGGACACGGAGCCGAAGGTGAGAGAGAAGAGAAAGCCTTTACTGTACATATGTACACACGTTCCACACACGCTTTCAAACACACAAGCACTCGCACACATACACACAGATAGACACACATTCACACGCACTTCCACATGTGCAAATGCACACATTACACACACTGCATGCACACACGCACACACGCACACCCCCACTCCCTCATACGTACGTTTCCCGGAAACTCTTCTGTTGAAAGGGGAGAAGACTCCTGCTCTCCCGCAGCCAGCGAGTTTCTCCCCAGTCACAGAAAAGCTCGGAAATGCTGTCCACCGGCTGCCACACGGGCCTGGGGCGCAGCCAACGGGATGAGAAGGCGGGAAGGCCGACCCCGGGGTCAGAGGAAGCCAGCGGGGCAAGAGGAACGTAACTGATTACATTCCTCTTTCCCTAGCCCAGTGGTCGGCAAACTCATTAGTCCACAGAGCGGCAAACTGTGGCTCACAAGCTTCATGTGGCTCGCGAGCCACAGTTTGCCCACCACTGCCCTACCCCATCGCTCTATTGACGGCCACTGAGATATGTGAGCATCACAAAACCAAATCCCCGTTGTCTCAGCGGACCTTTATCCGGGCGGAGCTGGGCTCATTGGAAATCTGTTGCCCTCCTCAGGCTGAGCGCAGAGCCCGTCCTCACGGGGAGGACAGGTGAGCGAGCGGCAGGTGGGGAGGGGGCTGCGTCTGCTAGATGCCCGCTCGTGGCCATGCATAGTAAAGGGGCATCTCTACGCCTGGGGCGCGGCTGGTTTACCACGTGCGCCGAATAGACAGGAACCGAACGAAGCACCGCTGTGCTCCGGAGCCCTGAGTTCCCCCCAGACCAGCCCCAAGTCCCTTCTCGCCCTGCAACGGACGGCCCCCACTTCCCTCAGATGCTCCCCAGGCAGCGGCACCCTTTGTGCGAGTGCTGGGGAGCCTCAGGGTGCTGCTACGCCCAATACGTCCATAAATCTAAAGCTTTCGCAAGTCCGATTTATCGGTAGCGTCCTGGGTGCTGCAGGAGCCGCCGGTGCGGGCCGGAGGGGGCCGGAGGTGCTGGTGTGGCCGAGGAGAGGAAGGGGGAGGGCGGGGCCAGTCCCGGCCACAGTCCCTCCCGTGGCGGCTCCTGCAGGCTGTGAGGCTAACAGACGAGAGCTGGTCCCCCATGGAGACGGGGTTAGCACCCAAGGCCAAGGAGCAGCTTGATGCACGTCCAGGCGAGATGCTGGGCACGCCTGGGACCAAGGCACCCAATCGCGGCCCAGCTGGGGACAGGGTCATGCCCTCAGCACAGCCGCAGAGAGCAGCTACCTGGCTCCCCAGCGGGGGGCCTGCTCCTCCAGGGCCACCAGCGGAGGCAGCAGAGGCCAGGGCTCCCCGAGGGGACCCAGAGAAAGGACTGCAGGAGCCTCTGAGTGCCTAAGGGTTGTGTCCGGAGACTCTCAGCAAGGCCTGGAGGAGACCTTGTCAGGAATTATCTACCCAAAAAGGCCAGAGTGCGTTTAGGTGGCAAGGCAGGAAACAGACCATCAGCCAGTGGGGGGACCGTCTCCAAAAAGCTTGAGAAGCCCTATTTTTCAGGCCATATTCCTTCCTATTTTTTAAAAGCTACCAAATTCTCCACCTTCTTCTCTCCTGCCAAACTTCCCAAGTTCAATAAACGTCTTTAAATCGCTCAGCACGTTTGGGGTCACGTGAGAAATGGAGCTGAGGCAGGAGACAACCCTCTCTCCCTCCAGGCTCCGGGGATGCCATGCACGTCAGAAAGGCCTCCTGGTCGGACCAGCTCCGCAAAACGTTAGACAGGAAGAGCCAGCACCACGCGCTGAGGGGAAGCTTGACATCTCACACTCATTTTTCCCAGAAAATGCATTTGCTGTTTTCTCTCCACGCCATGAGGGGCCTGTGGTCCCTATGAACCCCCGTTTTGCTGCTTTTGGTGCCAGAGGTCCCCGGAATGCTGAACGTACTCTCTCGGAGCTATGTTCTCTTCGGTAGAGCGGAACTTTTCCTCACAGAAAGAATGGGCGGGTTAAAGATGCCTTTTTTGGGTAAAATATTCATCAAATCTCCCAACATCTAGTTATGAATACTTGCCATCAAAAGTCTTAGGGTGACCCAAAAACCAGTTCCCAGGAGACGGCAGAAATAACTGGCTCACATGGTGATTTTTGTGCTCCCGGTCGTGTTTCAGCATTCCACACATCTTCGTGTTTGTCTAGAAGATAACATCTGGAGTTTTCTTCCTTCTCGGTGACTAGTTCTGCCGGGAGCATGCACTGTCCGAGGACTGTGGCGTCCTGGACGAGAAGCCGCCGTAGAAACTAGTCTGGGATGCAGCTTAGAAGGTATTTGGTCGAGTCCCGAAAGCTCTCCATCTGATGACATTTCTGACAACTGGAGGAAGGGCCGGCTCTTTGTTTTTTTGTTTTGTGCGCGTGTGGCTGTGTTTTTACAGAGAGGGAGGGAGAGGGACAGAGAGTTAGAACCATCGATGAGAGAGAGACATCGATCAGCCGCCTCCTGCACGCCCCTTACTGGGGATGTGCCCGTAACCCAGGGACATGCCCCTGACCGGAATCGAACCTGGGACCCTTCAGTCCGCAGGCCGACGCTCTATCCACTGAGCCACACCGGTCAGGGCAGAGGCCGGCTCTTTGGAGGAAGATGTGGTCTATGAAGCTGGTTGAGCCAATGTCTTCAAAATAAGGGAGCTGGTGGGCACCTCGCTCCTAGGGGACAGTAGTTATCCCCTCGGACCCTGCGGTTCCTCTGCTGGTGAATAATGGCCACCACTCGGTTTTTCTGCCCAAGCAGTAACACGTCCTGTTCAGACAAACTGGTTTGTTTCAAGCTTCGAGGCGGTGGGGACTTTTTCCCTTGGTTGAAAGGAAGTCAGCATTGAGAGACGCGTGCTTGCTTCTTTACCATAAAAAGGAGAGTTTATTTCCTCAGACTCCTCGGGGAACCCGGATTCGCCGGAGGCCAGGTAAGGACTAGTCGCCGCTTCACCAGTGCCTAACTTGCTTTGACGTTCCTTATTTCACGTATTAAACAAACACTGATATATCATGTCTACCGTGTGCTAAGCACCGTTCTGTGTGTTTTACACCCTATATTAACTCCATTCATCTTCATGGCACTCAATAAGATTTTCCTGATAATTTCTTCTTGTCTCCCAAAGTTAAGGTCACAACGAGCAGGACTCATATTTCCATTTAAGTCTTTTTCTCCTTCAGGATCGTTCCCAGCAGCTAGAAATGAAGAAAAATAGTGAGTTCGCCTTTAAGATATGATTTGGGGATCAACATCAGTAGAGACATTACCAAAAAAAAGTGTTCCAAAAAGTAAATGTTTAACTCTGATAGAGCGTGTAGCTTGAGAAATTGGTATAAAAACAGGCTAGCCTCCAGCCAGATAAGCTAACCAGCTTGTATTTATTGTATTAAAGAAATTAGAAACTTTTGTCACTAATGTACCATGAAATGCGATTCCGTAGAGCATATACGAGAGTTAATAGAGTGTAGTTAATGGCAGTTATCACCATGCTTATTAAGCATTTAGAGAGAATAGCACCACGGAATAGAATGCTATCCTACATTATAGAAGACCAAGGTCTTAGTCTGCATCTCCCAGCATGCTGTGCAGTGTTGTTTGTTGGGCGGATGACGGAGATGGAATCGTAGTGCCAACTGCTCTGTGCGTGTAACTCAACCTTTCCTCTGTCTCTTAAATGAAGCATGAAGACTTCAAAGCCAGTCTGGAACCAACGTTTTTCCGCATTTTCCAAAAGAGAGATGAGCCTCAACGCAGGCTCACAGGAGATGCGGACGCACCGATATAAACATAGTTTAGATAGCAGAAAGACGAAGGGCCCTTATTTTACTTTGGCAAAAGGAATACTCATTGCGGAATTCCTTCAAACGGCATTAAAGAGTGCTATTGATTTTGTACTAAAAGTTAAATCGAAAACAACAAAAACTCAACTTACGTGCCACGTCCGAGGAAGGCATCCATGTGTAACGCTTGACAATGTGTATGTATAATACATAGGTGTGTGTGTGTGTTTCTAGGAACGGCCTGCTCAGGGGCCACCTGAGCCCCCGTTTCCTTTCCAATGCTGTGATGAGCCCATACATTTGCTGATCAGCAGCGGGTCTTGGATCCAAATGAACATTAGGTTGGTGGCAGTTGTAGGGGAGAACGGAGCACAGCAGATTGGAAATGCACGAACCTTCTGGAAAAGCTGTTTCCTGAGCTCGTGTCAAATTTGCCCGAGTTGGTGGTGGCAGCTGCAAAATCGAGGCTCCCGGGGTGCAGATGGCACCCTGTCACGTGGCCAGGGCTGGCTGGCTCCCTCATATCGCAGAGCCCTCCGCCAGCGGAGGTAGGCCCTTCCTGCAGGGCACCTGCACGCACTCCGCCACCACAGCTGCCAGGCAGGGCTGCAGCACAAGGGCGCTTGCTCTGCCGCCACATGTGCCACAGCCCCAATGGCGTGTGTGGAGAGCGGCTACAGTGTTTGAACGGGTTCGAGCCCCGGACTAATGAGAGGACACAGTCCTCTCCTGGCCACGTGCAAGTCCCAGCTTGGAGGGCAGAGCCCTCCCAGCACAATTATAGCCAGAGGCTGTAGTGGTCAGCTTGAACCTGTGGTCCCAACACGTGGCCCCACGTGTCTGAGTGACGTGGGCTTGATAGAGTTCAGGTGCATGTAATTGAGTAGATTCGAAACCCATGAGAACTTTGTAACCAGGCCCTTACTTTGCCTCGTGGAATCTGCTATAAAATAAAGACACGGCTTACAGGCTGTGGCGCTGTCTCTCTCCATCAAAGAGGACAGTGTCCCACCCAGACCCAGCTTTCATTCTCTTGTCTTTTCTCCATCCTTCACCGCCCCCACTCAGGTTCACCCTTGGCCGTGCTGGCGTGGCACAGGCGTGGACTTGGGGCCACCCGGACCACTTCGAAAACTCCAAGTTACTACCCAAATAGACAGCTGCCTCCAGCAATGCGAATCCTTCGCCATCCTGCTTCTTCACGTCTCTCTCTCTCTCTCTCTCTCCCTCTCTCTCTCCCTCTCTCGTTCTCCAGCCTCAGTGCTAAGCTGAAACAAATTAGGAAAGTGGAATAAACCACAGATTACTCCTGCTAGTGCAGAAAGGAGCAGGGAGCTAAGAGGCTGGGCCCCCCCTCCCCTGTACCCCTGATGCACAGTCACAGGCCACAGAGATGAGCTGTGGGCCTCTCCCTGCTCCCCACACTTTGCCCTGAAAGGTTCTCTCTTAACTCACGAAGAGCAGCGTTCCCCATTTCTCACATTTTTAAGCCTTTGACTTTATTAGACTTGGAGTGTTCAATTATGTATGAAAAGAAAGTCATTTCATGTCTAATAAAGCAGGGTTGGCAGACAAACTTGTGGTTTTTTTGCTAGAGAATCTGTGAGCACCACTGTTAAAACTTTAACAAGCTATCCTGCATCGTATCGATTCGGGGGAGAATTTCACGGCGCTCCGAGGGAATCAAGTTCAGGGTCAACTGTGATCTCCCTTCGTCTGAACTTTCCGAGCATCTCCATGCCTGTCGTGGGAAACAGCTGGCAACATAGATCTTTACACTGCGACACAGTGGGTTCGCAGGGGTCCCCCTGAACACTCGCGTTAATAAAGATTTGGGGGGATATTTCAGGAAATGGGTGTCTAGTAGACAATCAATGAGAGCTTTTTTATTATGAAGAGTGTAGCTTAGGACGAATCTCGATCTGGTTGAGTGTGGCCACCAGCTGCCTTGTCCCATTTCTTTTCCTGAACGCCCCAGGACTCGGCCCACTCTGCAGCTGGAAGGAATGACCCAGCCCTTCCTTTGTCCGAGAAAAAGAGAACCAGTTCTTGGATGCCATGGATCTGAGCTCTGGCTTTCTGGGCCATCAACGTCTGTTGTGCAAGAAAAGGGGACAGAGCTCTTGGTGAGGTTCGGGTGAAGGACGAGGGAGGTGAGGAAGGGTCAGCAGGGGATGAGTTGCTGGTTGAGGCCCTTGTACGGGATTGCATCCTGCGTCTGACCCCCAGAGCGTTCTCGAAGACAGTCGCTCCCTTTCTTGCCGTGGGAAACAAGTGAGCAGAGAAAGAGCTCTGTGCGCGCCAGCATCCTCCTTGGTTCAGAGATGGGCCAGGCCTACCAAATGAGGGGCCTCCCCCCTCCCCAGTAAATGGCCCTCCCCCTGGCTGCACCCAGGGGGTTCAGCTTGCAGTAAGTAGTTCCACTCTGCCTGCCCCTCAGCAATCGCCTGTCGTGCAGGAGGGACGCGCAGCCAGATCCTCCCGCGCACCCACCTCCTCTAGGTGCCCAGAGCCCACCCTGGACATCCAGTGAGCAACGCAGGAAGGGGAGGGGCATGGGAAGGAGGGTCAGCAGCGGGCATGGGACATCCTGGCCTTCTGTGCCCTTCCTAATTCCCTCTCAAGGCATTCAGGGACTTTCAGAACCATAGACACCTGAGTGGGAAGGACTAATCAGTTTAATTTTAGGAAATGCTTTTGCTACTCCCAGAACAAAGAGAAGCTTGTGCCTTAATCATTAGGGATTAATGTCCGAAATCATCAGGACAGAACCAGGATGACTCGCCTGGGTTTATGAAGCCTCTGGGCCCGGTTCTAAGCACACAGCAGGCAGAGGGAAACCTGCCTCATGTCTGTCTCTCCACCAGCCCGGCCGGTCTGCAGCGCCCCTAGCGGCCTCCCAGTCATCGCGCCTCTGCAGCGCCGGTGTCCTGCTCGGCCGTGTCCACCAGAGGGCGCCAGTGCCTACTCAGAGGGAGGCCGCCGCCGTCTTCCCAGATGCGGAGTTGCAATGAGGGTACAGAAGACCGCGACCCTAGCCGCCTGGCTTCTGGATCATGCGTACGTTCCCGAACATGCGGCCCAGGGAGCTATTTTACACTGAAAGCATTTACATCCCCTTGTGGCAGCCCCTCTCCGAAAACAATAGTAACACTACTAGTAGTAACAGTAATAATAATGCATTTGTAACCGCCCTTGATGGAGGGTTTTCTGCCCCAGGACGATCTTGTCTTGGCTGCTCCTGATAGGCATTACCTCTGGGGCGTCTATTCTCTCTCCCTCAAGTATTTGAGCATTTTTCATTATTAATATCTTGTATTTGCATACTCATCTGGCTTTTAAACTTCTCATTTAGACCTCACAAAAATTGTTCCTTTCCCTTTAAAGATGAACCCAGATGCGAGAAGGCGTTCTGACTGCTGGAGAGGAAGGCTGGGTGAGGAAGCAGCACCTGGACTTGGGCTCCATCGCCACCCCTGGCTCTTTCCTCCCGGAGCCTCTGCTTTCCTGTCTGCCGTCCGCACTTCCTCCTCGGCCTCCGCCGCCTGAACCAGTGACACAGCTGGGGGAGGGCAGGGGTGAGGCAGGCCGTGCTGGCACCCGGAGGGCCTGCCCTGGCCCCACTGCCCTGGCCGTGGGCCATGCGACCCGGCGGCCGCTCCTGAGCTGTGAGCGGAAGGGTGCCTTCCTGGGATCTCTGAGGCGTCGCACGCAGCCCTAAGGTTTCTGGATGGTGATTGTCTGAAAGGCAAGTGCGATGTGAAGCCCCAGCACAACGCTTCTCACCAAAGCCAGCTCTCAGCTCTGCCCCGCCCTGTCCCCCATCTCCGGGGTGTGGTCCGGCCCTGCCTTAAGGGGACCTGTCACCCCCATCTCTCTGCCATTTGCATGGTATCACCTGGACCTTCGTCTCACAGGTTGGGGGGACTCAAACCTCTATTACAGGGAGCACCTGTTTTATTTCTCCCCAGCTGCCACACCTCTGAAATCCAATACCTGAGTCTATTGTGAGGACTGAGTGGTTTTACTAAAGGAAGGAGAAGACACGGTTTCCGGGCAACCTTCCCGAGCAATCGCCTCGCAAGCAAGGGAACACGCTTATCCCACGAACCGCCACTGCATCTCAAAGACGGGAATCGGGCGCCTTTCAAACACTTGTGCTCCTTCTTTCTGACGAGTCTGATGCAGTTCACCGTCTCCGGGGCTCCCCTCGCAGCCCCCAGCGCTGTCACAGCTGCTTTGGTTCTCTTCCTCCTCAAGGGCGCTTCCCCGGGCCTGTCCCTGACACGTGTCTCTCGAAAGCTCCCTCGGGAGGAAGGGACTTGCAGGGGGCGGCGGCCTGGAGCCTCAGGGGCCTGGAGCCTCAGGGGCCTGGAGCCTCAGGGGCCTGGGGCTGGGCCAGGCGGGAGGACGGGCCGGTCCTCAGGCAGACAGGCCCTGGGCCAGGTGCCCCGGGGGCCATGGCTCCCCTCCCTGAGGGGGTGGCCCACCTCATGGGCACAGAGTGTCCCTGGCAGGCTGAACCAGGACAGGCTGCACAGATGGGGAGCCTGGCCAAACGGTGCTCTGCGTGGCTGCCATCGCTCTCAGCCCTGCTGCCCAGCTCCCCTGCAGCCACCAGGTGCTGACTTGCTGTAAAGCGCCCAGCCTCACCCCCGGCCTCGGGGAGCGTTCCCCTCAGGCCCGGCCCTCCCGCAGGGCTGTGGGCACCCCTGCCAGCATCCTGTCTGCGTGCCTGCTCCAGGCGCGGGAATACCACGCAGCACATGAGAAGGGGCTCCGGCTCGAGCTGAGGAGCGTCCCATGGCAAGGCACCGAGGAAGCGGAGGGGGCCCTAGGAGATGGCAAACTCCGGCCGGCTCAGGTCCGAGGCGTCGGACAGGCTCTCCCACCTGCCCCCGCTTTTCTCTGCCTCTTCACGTGCAAGGCCCGTCTCAGGGTCCAGGGTAAGCTGCTGGAACCAGGGCTTGGACAAGACAGAAGTTTCTGGTCTCTCGGGTAACAGCACCAATACACAGGTGGCCCAGGCGGGGGACCGGCCCCAGGGCCCGGGAGCACTGACCAGTCCGGAGGCCGTGGCTGCCTCCTCCAAACAGCTGTTGGCATCTTCCTCCCATGGCCCCGGGTGCGGGCCAGGTGGGGGCAGAGGGCGCCGAGGTCACGCTGGCTTCGGGCCCAGCCACTCGCAGCGCACCCCTCTGCAGCTCTCTCGGCTCAGTGACCGGCCACCCTGGGGCAGCCTTCCCGTGCCCAGAGAAGGCGACAGAAGACACGGTCCCAGCGGCTGCGAGCATAGCTCTCCTGTCCCATCCCGGTCCCCCAGCAGCCCCAGAGGACCCTCAGGCCCTGGTTCCCAAGCCCGGGCAGGGGCCTCATCCCTGAGGTGGACACTGTTCTGACTCACGTTGGCCCCAGAGGACGTGGGAGCTAGTGGGCACCATGGACCACTCCCCGCCCCAGCACACAATTCATGATTAGAAACAGACTCCTCCTGTGAGGGTGGAGGAGTGCCCCGGAGAAGCCAATTCACTCAGAGGTAAGAGCGACTTCAGACGCTGAGTGGCAGGGTGTTGTCGTGGTTACACGCAGACCCGAAGCCAAGCGAACGTTGAAATCGAAGGTCTGCCCCTTACCGGCGCCAGGGTGTGAGCAAATTACCTAACCCCTCTGAGCCTCAGTCCCTTCATTTTAGAACAGGACTAATAACGGGAGACCTGCTTCGTGGTCTCCACAAAGAACTGCTACATAACAAGTGCTTAAAACAGAGCCCACTACAAAGCATTCAACTAATGCTGGCTACTGTCACCCTTGCAGAGGCCTCTGGATTTTAACGAAGGGTGATGACAAGTGACCCTGCGGAAATACACGCTAATGGCGGGCTCCCACACATGGCGTGGGGAAGTGACGAAACCCTGGCAATGTCTTGCTCCCCGCTCCCACTGCCCACAACTGTCCATGCCACCGGGTGAGCCACCTGCTCTCTCCTCTCCCCCTCTACCCCACCCTCCAATGTTCGCGTGGGATGCCACTGTTCCCTCCTTTTCTCCACCTTGACCCATCACGGACCGTTTATCCGATTATCCGACCACAGCCTCCTACCCTCCAGTTCGTCTGTTCAACTGTCCAGGCCTTCAACATCAGAGTCTCCCGTCCATCCAAGTCACGTTCTCCTCATCCACCACCTCTTCCTCGCACGTCCCTCTGGAGCTCCGGTTCTCCGTGGTCTATGGCTCATCACACCATTGCTTCCGGCCAACGTTCTCAACTCCTCTGACTTCGTTTTAGGCACCAGCCTGGCAAAACCCAGGCCTGATCCTTCTGCCATCCCCCTGCCTGCCCTCAGCCACTGAGCAACATTACAGAAAAGAGCAACAACCAACGTCTACTAGTGTATCAGGCGCTTTTCCAAGCGCTTCACACGTCACAACTTCAGGTACCCCCTCCCACAATTCTGAGAGAAAAAGATGATTCTCCTCACTATGCAGGTGAGGCTCAGCGACACCACGCAACATGTATCGAGTCACAGGGAGTCCGGTTTCTCGGGCAACCCCATGGCCTCAATTACCGATCTACTTGACTTTCTAAATCTCCTGAAAACCTATTTGCTCCCTGCCAGGTAGCTAGTTTAGGGCTCACCTGATTCCTCAAGAGCCTGCACCTGCCTCTCCACTTCAGTCTTCTCATAGCCCATCTTCACAGCTAAAACGACCTTTCGAAAAGGAAATTCCGATTATGTCAACTCTCCAAGCCCCGCTCTGCTTAATGTTCCCTCAGGGGCTCCTTGCTGCCCCCAGTGTAAGCCCCAACCCCTTCCACATGGTTTCCAAGAAACTCGGCTTGAAAAGTACCTCCTCACGTCTACTGCTTATTGTTTTCCTACTTCCATTTCCCTCCATTCCAGCCGACGGGACCTCAGGTCCTGAAATACACACACCTTCTCTTTCATTGTCTCTTCACTCTCCTTGCCTGCACCAGTTACCTTTTATTAGTGAAAGCGATCAGCTCCCTGACTTAGAGGGTGGGCTCGATCCTTTCCTGTGTGTTCCTACTATATTCTGAGTTTGTGTCGCAGCACTCACCATTCTCACACGCAGCCTGAAACACTTGTGAGGGCAGGGACTGTCTTTTACCTCGTTCACTGCGGTGTCTCCAGGGCCTACCCGCAGTGTAGATATTTTTAACGACTTTAAATGATTGAGTCTCAACTCAATGAGGAAGAAAAAAAGAAATTCATTTGAAAACGTTTTCAATTTTCTAATTTAATAGAAATAACCAAAACAATGTGGCTTTCAAACAAGGCTTTTTAAACTAATCTAGTACAGCTTCTACAACACATTCCAGAGCATTATAACAAGAAATATTTACAGGCAGCTAATGTATTAAATAACCATGAAAAGAAAATCTTGCTTTTATTACACACCAGCAAAAAACACAAGAACAGAACAACTAGAAACTGCAACCTTGTTTTAAAAAATTAAATATGATTATTTAGAGAATACAATACCACAGAAACAGCACTTTTTCTTTAAGAATCATATTGAAGGGTAGTTAACTATGTGCAAAAAGAATAGGAGTGGTGGCAGTAGCAGTAGTAAAATGAGGGGAGGACACCAGTTGAAATACTGGAAGCAAGGAACCAGGAAGGCTGTGAATTTAACCCTTTCGTGTGTCAGCATTTCTACACAGAAAATTAACAGGCTTTCGGATTGCACAAATCTTTTTTCATAGGTTTATATACATCTTTCACTGCGATTTAAAACATAGTAAATGCCTACATTTTTCAGACCAGGAGCAGACATGCATTTCGTTAAGACTGAAATTTAGGCCACACTTGAAAGGGAATATTGCAGTGGCACTTAGAAAATTATTTCTGTGCCTTCCCCCTACGAATTTGGTGAATTTAAAAGAACAGCACTTTTCATTTTAAAGATCACTTGCTAGAAAAGGGCTAAACTTCATTTGTACAGTTCGTAGTTTGATTATGACAAATATATCCGAATGGACTGATTTTTTTGGATAATTTTGTTTCTCTGATACAATAAAAAATATATATAAAAGACCACAAAGGCAAACACAAGGAACTAAGACTGAAGAAATGCTACACATGCATTTTGACCAAGTAAAAGAAACCGTTATATCCCAGAGTAACATGTTGAAATCTGAAATGTCTATGTAAACTGAGGCATATAAATTTTTTTCTTAAAAAAGTACCTTCAATTTTTTTACTCAAACACCTACTTTTAAAAAAATATGCAACTTTCCCCAATTTTTAAAATAAAATGCCACAATATATTGTCATTAGCTCCAGCATACATTTACTTTTCTTAATTTTTAAAAGATAGACTGGGTGATATGCATACAAACTTTCCTATAAAGTCACCATCCAGGAGAGGGTTATGGCGTGCTGAGGCAACAGACGTAAAGCAGTGTTATTGCTTTATCAGGGAGGAGATGACTGTGAGGAGGAGAACATCTAGGTCCAATACATGGGATCAAACTGGAATGCACCTTGAAAACCGTGGATCACCTTCAGCAGATTACTAATACAGGTGGTAGGAGTGAAGAACCTGATTGTTTCAATTAGGAGAGATGGGGTAGATTTTATAAAGCTACTCACTGATCGAATGCTGATTATGCAAATAAGCAGTGCTAACAGGAAGTGAGATCTTCATACTTCATTTGTTGTGAGTGGAAGTAGGTAAGGGACTTAAAAGGTAAAGGGTGCCTGGCCAGTGTGGCTCAGTGGATTGAGCATCGTCTCCTGCACCAAGAGGTCACCGATTCCTGCCCAGGTTGCAGGCTCGATCCCCAGTAGGGGGCGTGCAAGAGGCAGCCAATAGATTATTCTCTCTCATCATTGGTATTTCTCTCTCCTTCCCTCTCCCTTCTTTCCTTTCTTTCTACAAAATCAATAAAAACATTTTTTTAAAGGGAGAGGGAGCCACAGCATCTAATCCCATTTTGGATACTAAGAGACTGTTTAATAACATATGGTAGGCCATAATCCAAGGGCATAGTCAGAATACCTAAATCTTTTAACTTATTAACACTAATCACTAATAATTACATGGCAGGATACCTGCTGAGGTAATTGATAAAGCTACAAATTGCACACTATAAACCTTTTGCTTCTATTTAAAAACATTGTTTCTTTGGATTAATGAAAAATTTTTAAAATTGTTACAACAAAAAGTGAGAATTAACTGACTTTAAGTTTTATTTAAAATTCCCTTATATAAGAAACAGAGTCATAAAGTACCTTGTTGATTCCAAAATGGATAATTTCAACAATGGCTCCAATGCCTAGTCACTTCTCTGTGGCTGTGTTTTGATATTTCTATATAGAGCATGACCTACAATCTAAGGATTTGGAACACACACATGCTTCACCTTATAAAGCAATTCCTTCAGTGAATCAGCTCAGCTCAGTGTTAAAATATACAAATGTAGACCAGCGGAAGAGGCTTAAGGAACACTTTATTCTTGGTGTTCTCATAGCAGATAGGAACTGAAATGTGGCGAAAACTTTGCAAGCTTTTAAAGAAACATTAACATCTCCAAATCTAAAATACTGCCTTTCAAGGAAGAATACAAATGCGAGAATATAAAAACAAACAGGAACTGATATACAATGTTTGTCTTTTTAAAACATAATAGGAAATCATGTAAGATTTCTGAATATCAAGTTAATACTTTTGAAGTTATATTAGTGCAGTGGTCGGCAAACTAATTAGTCAACAGAGCCAAATATCAACAGTACTACGATTGAAATTTCTTTTGAGAGCCACATTTTTTAAACTTAAAACTTCTTCTAATGCCACTTCTTCAAAATAGACTTGCCCAGGCCGTGGTATTTTGTGGAAGAGCCGCATGTGGCTCGCGAGCCGCAGTTTGCCGACCACGGTGTTAGTGCACAAATCAGCTTAGAAACAGTGATCAGTGTGCAAACCAAGAGAAGCTGTACATGAAATCTAAAGTGAACAACTTCATCTAATGGTGGTTTGCTGACAACTATTAGTTAACGGTACTTCCTCAGCAGTATGAATTATCTGAACAGAAATGGAGCCTCGTCAATGCTGACAATAAAGTGGCTTTATAAGAACCAATCTTAAAACAAAGGGGACAACCCCCATCTAACACGGTAGTCTCTTTAAGGGAACACATTATCTTTTAAGGCCCCAAGCACAGAGAAATAAATATTTACTTAAAATTTTGTTTCTCCTGCCATTGGTAGAAAGTATTTATGACTTACTATCTAGTAGTAGTGACAGAGAGCAAACAGAAAACATTAGACAGAATGAAGCTATACGGCGAGCTCTTCACTTTTCAAAAATGTACCCTTCGGTGTGTCTCCTGATAATGAAAATCACAAATATTATAGGAAAGAGGGAAATAAGCACAGATAAAAAGCATTTTAAAACAATATTCTCCCTCTTATCAGAAAACTCTTCTTTAAAATTTGAGCAAGGTAAGTTTGGAATATGTTTTTAAAGTTTACAACAAAACTGAAAGAGCAGCCGAAAGGAAGCTAGAGGATGAAATTAGTCAATAGCAATGACAAAATCAATACCATCAGAAGCCTGAATCATGTTCATGTTTACCCCCACCGCTTGTTAAGAAAAGAACCACCACCCAAAGGAGTTTGCATAATCATTTCTTTAAAGCACTTTATTTTATTCAATATGCACTAAAAAATATTTACCTCTTAGACAATTAGGTCAATTTTTTCCGAGTAACCTGTCTGAACTGGATTTTTTTAAAGGCAAACGATTTGCCACTAATCTGCTGATGTCTGAAAATATCTAATGGAGAGTCTTCTATTTTGGTCACTGTATTCTAATGTGTCCATACAAAAGTAGGACTAAAATTTTTAATCCAACAAAAGAGAAGCCTGTATACAGTCTAGACACACATCTTGGATATGAGCATCACAAATGAAGAGAAGAAAAAGGAAACAGAGCCAGTGGTTTATCTGCCTCGGGTGCCGAAATCAGGATGGAAAGGTGGGTTACTCCAGGGACCACTCAAGTGGGGGTTGGCTCATTTTCAGGGTTTACTTACAAGTCTCTTCTCTGTCCTTTAGGCCCAGTCCATGCAATGTCCCACTTGGTGGACAGATGAGTAATCTAACCCCACCGGGTTTATTTCAATATTTTGATATTTTAATAATAAGCTGCTTCTGAAGATTTTCTGAGAAGTCTGTTCTCTATTAAAATAAGATAGAACCTCAAAATATGACTGTGAACATTAGAAATAGACAGCATATATTACAAATCCATTCTCGATAGGAACGTTAGTAAAGAATACACATTAGCTTAAAAAACAGGCTCGGCAAATGTTGCCGATCTGCCAGAAGTCTTAGTTCACTATTTACAAATAAGACAAAGTGAAATACAGAGAATTTCACACATTTGGTGGCTGACAGATTACCGTTTGCCAATAGTGGTCTCTCAGAAAACTGACACGAAGGAAGACTGGGTAAGAGCCAGTTATCCCCTTCTCAATCAAATCTAATACACAAAAACTAGGTCAATATTCAACATTCTGCCTTTCATGGGAATAACTAGGATCCGATGATTTGGTTGAGAGGTGCAATTTGTGGGCGTGTTTTCTGGGAATGATTACTGTAATTATATGATCTCCTACTGAAAAGTTGCCATATGTATTTCAGTAGACCATTAAAGTTGATTGAATAATGATCAATGGTCATGTTTCCTAGACTCCAGGTATGAACAGAAAAATAAAACTACTGTTGAGTTCTTTAAACCAATATAAAAGCCAAGGCCCACCAGCATCAAAATGAGGAAAAATGTAAGTGTATGATTCAATGCACATCAAAAATGTACTGACATCAAAAATGTCAACTTTAGCTAGAAAACAAGCCAGTGTATGTGTGTGGAGGGGAAGGCATCAGAGTTGTTTAATAGCTGTACGCTGTGGTCCACAGAGACGACTGATCAAGTGACATGACCCTCCAGTATTTATTTACTTATAGATCCAGCATCCTGCACCAATCAGTCAATACCACATAATCAACATCTGCCAATTCTAAGTCAGAACTCTTCTCTTTATAACAGAAATCTTCAAAGTATTTCACTTTTGCTTTTTATTTTTGCTTTAAATGGTGCAGCGTTCTCTCCCCTTCTCGACAAGAATGTGGTTTCTGTCCATTGTTTCAATCTAATACTGTGTAAAAGCTATCAGTTTCTTCAAGGAGGTGCCCCCACTGTAGGCAGAATTTTCCAGCAACACTTAAAAGTGTATTTTGCTCTCTTTTTAAACAACTGGTTTAAGTTCGTGTCTCTTTACTTTATATGTATTGGTCTGTCATCTGACTTTAGGCGTTTTCTGCGGGGTTGTATAAAGTCTTCATCAGAGTCCTCAGTTACCTCACCATCATCCTCTTCCTGCTCACACTCTGGCAAAGGTGCGAAGGTCCTGTCTGAGTAGATCTCTGTGAGTTTATCTTCAAAGTACAACGCAACTGCTTTCCCTGCCTGAGCTACTTCTGAATCAGCCTGCAAGCAAAAGACAGGACATTCACCTATTGGTAATGCATATTCCTTCACCAAGTGTGCATGGTCTGAAAAGCTTACCTTCAAATTAATCTCTTGTGTTTCTGCATAAACTTGAACAACTCTCATCATCTAAAAAGGATACCAGAGTCAAAAAAAAAAAAAGGGAAATTATAAATCCTTTCTAAAATTATAAAACTGCATAGGATTGGTGACAAGAGTCAGCCATACTAGGGGTGTCAGATTATAAGTGCGATGACCAGATCATAAGTGCTTTCTAACGTTTTACAGAACATGGAACCACTCTCTTTACAAAGTTCTAGGACTAAGGCTACTGTGAAACCTCAATAATTGTCCCAAATTCTGAATTTCTTCAAAGAGGTGCCACTCTAA
Source organism: Corynorhinus townsendii (assembly GCA_026230045.1). Classification (NCBI taxonomy): domain Eukaryota; kingdom Metazoa; phylum Chordata; class Mammalia; order Chiroptera; family Vespertilionidae; genus Corynorhinus; species Corynorhinus townsendii. Next base: position 8,671,906 of record JAPDVU010000013.1, read on the forward strand.
ATAGATATTGGTCAGAATATAGCAATCTATTTAAGAGAAATATATCTGTGAAATGAATAATGTGAGAAATGTTGCGTTTAAAAATCTGCCAAACTTTCAACAAACCACTTAATCAGAATGCCATCTATCTGGCAATCTGTTAACCATAAATTATTTAACTATTACTAAAAGCAGAAAACAATGGGCCTTCTTCTTGGCAAATGCTAGCCATAGCTCGTGAAAGCATATTTATTTAAAATAACCTAAGTGCATTAGAAACCAAAACAAAAACTTGGGACTGTATTAATTTTACTTTGAAGTTGTACTGTTCTCTGTGGCATACTGCTATTGAGGTGACTGGACTTTTCACCTAGTAAAAACTTTAAAAAAATTTTTACACAGTCACCTAGATGCTTCCAGAAGCAGCTATGAGTACATTTTAAATGATTCAATGTGATTTATTTTAGTGATAGTCACATGGCACCCAATTTTTACCAGTAATAAAGATGAGACTTTAGTAATAAAGAAATACTTTTTAAAGATTTTATGAATTCTCATCCAATTCCATTTTCTCCTCTAAAAAAATTTTTACACAGTCACCTAGATGCTTCCAGAAGCAGCTATGAGTACATTTTAAATGATTCAATGTGATTTATTTTAGTGATAGTCACATGGCACCCAATTTTTACCAGTAATAAAGATGAGACTTTAGTAATAAAGAAATACTTTTTAAAGATTTTATGAATTCTCATCCAATTCCATTTTCTCCTCCTGTATTAATGAAAAATTTCCTTAACAATAGGAGACTTGACTTTTCCCAAAGATAACCAAAATTATTTCCTTAAGGGAGGTATATATATATATGCATATCACATTTCTTTTCAAGATAGGGATAACAAATCCTTATCCTCATAAAAATACAAAGCCAAAGTTAATGAAAGTCACATTGCTGAGATCCAAAAACTCAACATATATACTCTGGGCTACTATTCAAAATGAGCCACCAGAGAGTTATTGGTGATTTTAAGGTCCTACATTTATATGGTCAATAATAAAATCAAAGGATACTGTTACAAATGTCTTTCCTCAATGTAACCAAAATTTAGGCTTTTATAATAGTTCCCCACAAAACATACTTAACTAGAGACTACTTTCTATACTTATCTTAATCCTCAACTTGTTCAGGAAGGGATATTTAATAACATTCCTGATTTATTATATTTAAGTATATACTTCAAATAATACACAGTAAACTTTCTTCTTTGGAGCTATAGATGACAATTTTACTCTTGACAAGAATTGAAGCAGAAAAAGAAATTTTAATTCCAATTAGAAAAATCACTTGGCAGGAAAAGCAAAATCCAAACAATAAAACAAATGAAAACTAATAACCCGAGACTACAGTTTGGAAGCTAACATACTTCATTAAACCTTTCACAGTTCTTGAAGATCAGACGGACGTCAGCCACAAAGTCATCTGGCACTTGGTAGTGTTGGGAATGTTTTTTCTGAAGCTTCTTTTTCACAGTCGATAAATCCATTGGTTTCTTTATAATTTTATAGTAGTTTGGTATCTAAAAGAGCAAATAAATACAGCTAGATAAGGATTCTCCCACATGCCAAACTTTTTAATTTGAAAATCCATAGCATAATTAATTTTAGGGGGAAGATGTATTGACTAACGAGCCAGCTACTTGAAAATTTTGGGTATAGTGAATGTACTTTTTATCTTTGGCCCCAATGTTATCATGAAAATCAAATCATGTTCAGAATATGTGGCAGTAACCATTTATGAAGACTCAACGTTCTATCTTTAAGAAGTAAATCTGGAAAGAAAGCAAACAGCAGTGATAGCCAGTCACTAATGTTAAAGATACATCTTGCTCATCAGAATTTCATGATTCCTGAAGAGGTTGTTTTTAAATAGGAAAGGGAACAGAATGGTTACAACAGGTATTATTATTATTAGAATGTGGTATCTTTTAGAGGACATAACTTTCTATCACAAAGTACTCCGGACATAGCAACAGAGGAAGAAAGATTGGAATAACCCCCACCCCCGGCCAAAAAAAATTTGTTAACCACTTAGTGAACATGCTGGGAAGTTCTGGCCCTGACTCTTGGCCAAAAATGTGTAATCTTGGGAAATGACTGAACATAGAACATAAACAACATACGCTTTTTCAATAGTTCATGAAAAATCATTTGAAAGTCACTTTCCACCATAAAGTCCCTGAAATTAAAGACAAGGCAGACTTCCTAATATCAGATGATGACTATTTGCACAAAACATATTTCTTCTGTCTAGACCTTCTGTGCTATAAAATTCATTTCTGAACCTATTCAGTAAACAAGTCTACTATTCAATACTGTATAGCACATCTGGTATTCAGTAACATCTTAATTCAGCAAATGCTGGCTAACGAATACAAGATGTGTAGCAGACTCAGACCACTTATGACGCACTACGCACCTCCTGTCCTCCTTTGCTATGGGACTTCGGAGGCTTTATTCCTCACCAAAGTCCCCTGTAAGTTAAAGAATACTGACTTGCAAAATTTTCCCAATCTTTTCTTAATCTTGACTTTTCATAAAAAAAGGGCTTATAAAGGCAGAGCCAGTATAAAAGATTCAATTTTACACGTTTATTCAAATACTTACATAGTTTTCTCCCCAACATACAGAACCTAGAATCGTAGAACTAGGAATCTTAGAAATAATTTAGTCCAATACTCCCACTGCACAGTTTAAAAAGTAAAGGCAAGAATACATGTAATCTTCCCAGTTACAAGGATGGCTAATGGCAGAACCAAGAGAAGTTGCCTTCTGGCTCCTAGGTTCAAGATGATTTCCATGATACCTGTTACCCCTTACCTTAAAGGTGACAGAGGACCTGGAAATTAAATTCACCACATCTCCGTCAGAGCAACAAAATCGTTAAAAGCCAACTCCAATTTTAACAAGTGGACCTCATATCTACTTGGCCCTACTAAAATTTCTGATTAATAAGAAATATTTAAAATGCTATTAGGTCTGATGCTAAAACATTTTACACAGGTTACCATAGCCCAGTGGTCGGCAAACTCATTGTCAACAGAGCCAAATACCAACGGTACGACGATGGAAATTTCTTTTGAGAGCCACATTTTTTAAACTTAAACTTCTTCTAACGACCCTTCTTCAAAATAGACCCGCCCAGGCCGTGGTATTTTGTGGAAGAGCCACACTCAAGGGACCAAAGAGCTGCATGTGGCTCGCGAGCCACAGTTTGCCGACCACTACCATAGACTGTATATCCCTTGAAAGAACCCAATGAGGGAAGAAATAGGATTAGGAAAGAAAACTTGAGCCTTGGAGAGGTTGAGGAGATTCTTCAAGAAGCTGGAGTTTTAACAGAGGCGTCTTCACCAGGGTGGTACGAAGGAAAACAACTCACCGAAGCAGGAACTGGCTCCTGGAATTCAATACTTAACTCGTGACAGTAGAGGTAAAGCAGAAGACGTTCACATTTCTGGCCAGAAAAAGAAAAGAGAACCCGTAAGTCTTTTGTGCCTAATAAGAACTTGTTGAGAATAAGGACTTTATCATCATGAAGTACTAGAGGCCCGGTCCCTCAGTTCGGCCTGCACCCACTCGCCGTCCGGGCCGGGAGCCCTGGCGGGGAGAGGCTCCTGCCCTGCTGGGCTCGCCAGCGGGGAGCCAGGCTTCTGGGCTTCTGGCTGAGCAGCACTCCCCTGTGGAAGCACACTGACCACCCGGGGGCAGCTCCTGTGTTAAGTGTCTGCCCCCTGGTGGTCAGTGTGAGTCATAGCGACCAGTCATTCAGCTGTTCGATCGATTTGCATATTACCCTTTTATTATATAGGATTACCACTAGCTCTCCAACTAAACATACAGCCAAAGAAACCCGCTTCATTTCCCGTTTAGTTTTGAAACTATCTTCTGTTCTACTTTAAATGCACTTATCAAAGACAGAGTGCTTTTGTTCTTATCTGATAACAAAGGTAATTTATCTACTATTAATGTAACTATTTATACACATGGAAGGAGTCAGAAAAGCAATATACAGCGTTTTGTACAATAATTTATAGATTACTTAGTTGCTACTCATGTTGTAATCCCCTGTGGCAGGCCAGCCATGTTCTTATTTCCTTTCTTGAAATTATTCCACTCAGGTTCAAAATTAAATAAAAGCTATCTGTGTCTTCTCAACCCAACTCTAGAATATTTCTCAAAATCAGAAAAAAATTGAAATGCATTTTACATTTAGTTTTCATTTGCTTAAATTTCTCTTAAGTTTGTACATTCTAAACACATACCTTCGCTTCATAGATAGTGGAGGAGGGATTTTGTGAAGTATATACATTAGAGCCAAACAGAATTAACCACAGAACTATGTGAACGATATTTTTCTTTTAAATATATTTTATTAATTTTTTACCGAGAGGAAGGGAGAGGGATAGAGAGTTAGAAACATCAATGAGAAAGAAAAATCGATCAGATGCCTCCTGCACACCCCACCCCCTACTGGGGATGTGCCCGCAACCAAGATACATGCCCTTGACCAGAATCGAACCTGGGACCCTTCAGTCAGCAGGCCGATGCTCTATCCACTGAGCCAAACCGGTTAGGGCAAAAAATATTTTTCTATGAAGATCAGAGTATGGACTACATGAGCAGAAATCTGACTGAAGCGAGGAAGAGGATTTTAATTCCATTTTTAATATAATGAGAAGCTATTAAAGGATGTTAAGTAAGGGAGTGATAGCCTTGTTTACATCTTTAAAAAGAATGCTATGAACAGTACAGAAAATGGACTGTAAGGGGGCAGGAGTAGAATCAGGGAGTCCAGTGAAGAGATTATTATAGTAGTGCAGATGACAGACTATGATGGCTATCTCATAAAGTAATGATTAGGGGAAGTAAGAACATAATATGATAAAAGTCACTCCTGATTCTTTTATTTCTCACAGATTTCTGGCTTGAGCAGCCAGAGATAATGATAATATCATACTAGGAGAGCAGTACAGTTTTTTATGTTGTTATTTGCTTATTTATTGCTTCTGCTTTTTGAAGAAGAGAATTAAAAATGAAGATTTTGGTTGAGGCATGTTAAGTATGAGAAAACTGGGTATAAAAATCTAAAGCTGAGGGCTAGAGATAAAGATTTCAGAAGTCATCCATGTAGCATCAGATGGGAAGTTAAAAAATGAAACTGTATCAGGTTACATGTATATCACACGTAAAAAATGTATAGCCAGACAACTCCAGAATCCCTAATAATACATCAACGTATTTCACACTTACCCTTTGGTCCACAGGGCTTAATCCCTGTGCAGTTTTCCCCTTCTTACTATGTTGCAAATTGTCGCAATCATATTCAACTTCTGGTTTCCCAATATCTCTGCAAAATGTGCAGATCCAGTCCCCACTGAAGAGGAAAACAGGCAATTAATCCATATAATGACAACAAAACCCTCTCTCGGGAAGCTAATTCCCTAGAGGTTAAGACTCTAACTTGTTTGTTTTCTCTCTTTTCTATTTTTTTTTTTCATAAAGTGGAATTGTATGATAAAACCTTCCCAAAATCTTCCCAGTCACTCTTCAATTGATTACCTTCTGGAAAGCAATATAAACCAGTACCCTGGCATTCAGTAGGTCTTCTCACAGTGCAAAGTTGATGAGCAGTACTTTGCAGCATAAGACCAATTCTCAGACACCAGTAATCACAATGATCCCGTATTAACAAACAAGGAAACAGTACAGGATATGGAATTCCTCAGGTGTCCTGTACTGTTTTGGCATATATATATTAAACATGCCAAAAATAAAACAACTATTTGTTCATACCCAGTCAAAAACCTAGACACACATGCATACACACACACACACACACACACACACACAACCTTACCAATACAAGCACATGCACATATACACCTTAGCTTTCAGATCTGCTCATTCTATCAAACCATAAACTCCAATGAGTCATGCATATCCACTTTCCTCATCCCTTACATACACACGTAAATTCTATATCTAGAGACTATACTACTGTGTGCCAAGAGCTTCGATTCCTTCCAAAGCCTCTGCCTTGGGAGAAGGCATTCAGTGGCAAAATTCTGATGTTCCAGCAGATGTTACTATTCAAAGACAAGAAAAATGTGAAAAGCCTTAAAGACCAAAACGCCAATACTTTCCTCTTCTAAAGAAAAAGGCCCTTATTGCATCTCTGGCAAATGACTATGCCTAAGATTTAGGTAAGAATACAATTCTTCAGAAAAATATTCTGGCACTATTTTTATATCCACCAGTTTTCTAAGCCAAAAGGTTGAATTTTTCATATTCAACTAAAATCACTGTTTCTCAGAAATCTAAGAGGAAATGTAAACTTTTAATCTATAGAGAGAAAAGGTGAGTTTTCCCAAGAATACCACTTTACTTTCATTTAAAAAGAAACCCCAGGGGTAAGGACTGGGGAGGGAAAAGGCAGAAAGAAGTATGACTCAACTATTTTATGATCTCTGAAATCAACTGAAGTTGAAATTGTGTCAACATAAAATGTTAAAGAAGAAAAAGAGCTCTTCTAAAACAAACTCTACCACTTGCAGATGTAGACAATCCCTAAAAATCTGTGAGCAGCCCAAAGTAATCAAGTTAATTAGTTCACTACAAAGTTATAGCTAGACTACTTTGTAACCCAGCGCAGCACATCTATCCCATTGCATTAACTGGTCTCTCAGCTTGCCTTGGATGCTCAATGACAGATGTTTTATTGCTTGAAACTAGATTTAGCTGACATGGGGTCCAAGGACAATGCTCTTGATTTTATCCCCAAATTATTTACTTTTAAATAATTCAGTAATTGTCTATTCAAAGTTAATGACTAAAAGACATTTCAACTAGATCTGAAGAAAAGCCTGAGAAATCTGCACACAATGCTTCAGGGAGGAAGAACCAATTAACTACTTGCAGTGGTCAAGAGAAAGCTATTTCTAAAAAAATTCAAAATACTGAAGGTGTTTTTACAAGGAGTTTTTTTGGTTTTTTTTAATGTCTTTTGAGAGCTTTCAGACATTAAAAAAGTTTGGGTAAAATTTAATATAGTTGCCATAAAACTAAACAGCATTCATAAATAAAATAACAGTTGTAGACCCTATTCAAATTTATGGCAATAGCCCGGCTGGTTTGGCTCAGTGAACTGAGCATCGTCCCATGCACCAAGAGGTCACTGATCCCCAGTCAGGGCACATGCCTGGGATGCAGGCTCGATCCCCAGTAGGGGGCGTGCAGGAGGCAGCTGACTGATGTTTCTCTCTCTCCCTCTAAAATTAATAAAAACTTATTTTTTTAAAAATGATGGCAATATATTTAAAAAATTAACTTCAAGAGGAAATCTGCCCTTGCCCCTCATAATTAAGAGTTTTATCTAATTTGTTTACATTGAATATAAACTGAAGGCCAGGAAATACCCTACCCTTTATCATTAATGCTGTAGCACTTACATCTTGGACGTTTTATTGCTCAGCTATTAGTTTCTCTAGAAGGTAATACCAAAGGAACAGCAGACCCATTTTACTATGTATGCCCTGGTTAAGAAGGCCACCTGCCCTAACTTCCTGGTGGGTTTTTTTTCTTATAAAAGTAAGCAACAAAAAATCCGTTCTTTCACTGATACCTTGGAAAGCTAAGAAGCGTTGGAACATGACAAGTTAGATGGAAGACCTTGGGACATTTCTCACAGCACAAGAGATCCCCTCCGTTCTGGCAGACAGCGCACCAATCTTCATTTGGGTCCTCGTCTTTGCTGTTGCCATCTCCACCCATCCTTGCCGACCTGTGCATGAGGCTTCGAATTGAAGACTTTCCATTAACAAGGCTGCTGAGCCCTGACTGTTTGCAGCTTTCATTCGTATCTGCAGGCTCAGTTTTCACATGGTTTTCCACTCCTGGTAATGCATCCAGCTCACTCTCTAGATGCAGGTTGGTTGAGAGAGGTGGTGTCAAACTACTCTCAGGACTGCTCAACTACAACAAAACAAGGACAACCTCTTGAAGAATCATTTAATCCATTATTGTTAGCTGTGTGTGTGTGTGTGTGTGTGTGTGTAAACCTTATGTCAACATGTATACAGATATACTGACCTAACATAAAATTACTTTGGAAATCATATTAGTGACATAAAGGAATGAAATTAACCCCAAATTTATTTAGGCATGTTAATTTGTGATTTTAGGGAGCAGTCTCTGAAATATTGGTTCACTCAGATAGTAAGGAAATTAATTTAACAGCTAAGCACACTGACCGGGAAGTGAGCATACGGTTATACTTTTCCTAAAGAGAGATGACATTGGTGTGTTGTTTTTCACTCAAGAATCTGCTGCATAGCTTTTGAGCATTCTTCTGCCCACTTATCATTCTACAAATGTAGGAAAATTATGACAATATAAAAAAGAATCTTTTAATCTGGAGGTACTTTCCAGATTAAGTTCTGGATGAAGAGGTGACACTGCTCCAAACCCAAGGCTATATGTGCTGCTCTCTAAACCTACATACAGCCAAAACCGGTTTGTCTCAGTGGACAGAGCGTCGGCCTGCGGACTGAAGGGTCCCGGGCTCAATTCCAGTCAAGGGCATGTACCTTGGTTGCGGGCACATCCCCAGTAGGGGGTGTGCAGGAGGCAGCTGATCAATGTTTTTCTGTCATCGATGTTTCTAGCTCTCTATCCCTCTTCCTTCCTCTTTGTAAAAAATCAATAAAATATATCTTAAAAATAAAAATAAAAAATGAAAAAAATAGATTCTATACAGTGTTCCATCTGGGAACTCTAAAATGACTAATAATTCATAAGCTAAAGGCAATCTTCCCCCATCACAAAATATTTGATGGTTAAACTTCTTTCATGTCAGCAGCCTTAATTCTGAATGTACAAGTCCAGGCAAACAGCCAAGGGTCAGTGGCCTGAGATGATTAAAAATTTCAGAATAAGATAGAAGCTGACTGAGAATCATGGCAAAAATATGACCAATTAAAAACAAAAAGATAATTTTAATGAATCCTTAGTATGATTCTTTCTGATTAATTTCAGCTAACATCTGGAGACAATGAGTCAGAAAGAGAGATAACTGGCTAGAACCAGGCACAGAAATGCAAGCGTAAGTACATGTTCACGGAAGCGCTACTCAGTCCACCACCCTCGCAGGGAAGAATCCCTGCAGGCCCCGTGGGCCTTACCATGCAGGCACTCCTCCTGCCGTCCTCCGTCTTCTCTTGCTTCACGGCTCCTGAAAAGCTACATATCTCATCTTCAGTCCCAGGTTCTTGCTTGACCTTCACTTGATCAGACTTGAAACTAAGACTTGTCTTCTCAGCAGTTCTTCCTGATGACCCACAGCTAATAAAAAAACAAGAAAGGCCACATATGTTTACTATGTGGTGTGTATAAAAGTAATGTTCATTAATGTGAACACAACAGACAATTTATTGAATGACAAGATACTTCATAATGTTGTTAAGAGGAGTGTGTTATAAACTTAGCTTCTATTTCTTAAAAATGTAAATCAAACTTTCAGAAGACCTTAAAAACATGTTATGTTCTGAGGCACTTACACTAAACCAGGTAAGAAGTCTAGTAAACAATCATTTTCCCTTCTCTCTATAAAAGTAGTTTCAATTCATCTCTACCCCCAAACATCTGAAGAAAATAACATCAACAGTGGTCATGAAGCCTTCTCAAAGGAATTGCTAGTTTAGTTTTTACGGGCGGGGATTGGGAAAAGAGGCTAACAAATAGTAAACAACCTAGAATGTCCTTATTTGAAATCAATGTAATGATACAAGACTAATCAGTTCTATCTAGAACACAAAGCAAAACCACTGGCAAGAGAAGTAAATAACTGGTAAGACTGTATTACTTCTAAGAACGAACACCTTTTTTTTTTCACTCACTTTGTACTTTCCTCCTAAAAGACCTCATTATTAAAGTATAATTAAAAAGTCAAGCAAGTGTTTGAAAGGACCAATCTTCAAAATGCATGTGCACACATGCATACAAAAGAATCCTATAACATAAATCTTTCTTGCATTAATACTAAATTATTTAAACTAAGGAGTAAAAATCAGTCAACATTACTGTATTTTTATCTTAAAACACACTCTCTCCCACCACCCCCCTTTTCTTAGTTCTGTCCACCAAAAAGGCATAAAAAACAATGAATAATGCAGTAGTAATGAGTACCCTAGTCCCTAGAAGACTGTCTCCAAGCACCATTTCTCACTAACATGACCAGATTTCTTAGAGAAATGGCTGATTCCAGGTCTAAAGCAGGAAATGTGCAAGGTGAACCTGGACAATCATTTCATAACAACAAATAAGGAAGCTTTCAGAGGATGCTGGGGTTATATCCCCCCCCAAGAAAGGGGGAGGGGATTTTAAAAAGCTCTGACAGGCCAAAGACAGAAAACTCTAAGCATCAATAAAATAACATCTACAATGGTTTGGATCATATAAAATATATTTAAATATATGAGTTCATAAAGTTAAAAATTAAAAAACCACTAGTCACTGTTGAAGGGTGCTGGGAAATCAACTCAATAGGTAAATAGAGAGAAAGAATCTATTCACTCAGCTTTTCCCGTAACTAAATAGTTGATGACAGAAAGTGTCTCTTTACAGCCCTAACCGGTTTGGCTCAGTAGGAGGTGTGCAGGAGGCAGCTGATCCATGTTTCTCTCTCATTGATGTTTCTAACTCTCTCTCCCTCTCCCTTCCTCTCTGTAAAAAAAAAAAAAAAAAAAAAAAAAAAAAAAAATCAATAAAATATATTTTTAACTCTTTACAGAGTTATTTAAAATAATAAACCAAGAAGGAATAATACAATAACTTAAATACATCATTTTTCAACCAGTAAAAAAAAAAGTTAGGCAATGATCATTAATGGTCGCTAACACAAAACAAACAAAACCCGACCAGACATTATGTGCCTCCATGGGAATACACAGCACCACTACCCTTTCCCCCAAATCAAACCTGAATCCAATCAAACCTCCTGATCTAAATACAATATAGAGAAAAAACAGCAGGCAGTGTACTTAAATGACAAAATGGATGGAATGCTATAGGAGAAATAATACATCTCACAAACATTGATTCTGATTCAACATATGTATTGATGGCAATGTAAAGGTATTTATGGGAAATTTTAAAAGGTATTTATGGGGAAAATTGGGAAATCTGAACATTAACTGTATCTCTAGTAATATTAAAGAATTATCCATTAAGTTTTTTCTAGGTGTGATAATAGTTCTGTGGTTATAAAATTTTTAAATCTTTTTATTTTAAGTGATATATTCTGGAATAGTCACAAGTAAATAAGATATCTGAGATTTGTTTCAAAATAATCCAGACCAAGAGGGAATGAACAGAAGAATTAAGATTGGCCATAACTTGGTGATTACTGAAGCTAGGTGGTAAGTACATAAGAGTTGACTGTAATATTCTACTTTTTAAAGTACATATTTGAAATAATTCTTAATAAAAAAGTGTATCTATTAATAACGTAATACTCACCTGCCTCTGCTGCCAGTACTAGACGTACTAGGGGGTCTCACAGGGGTGTGAGAATTGGATAAACCTACAAATAAGTCAAAATGAATATTAATGCAGTAAGAATATTCAGAATTCTACCTACTAGTTACAGATTTCAAGATGATCATGATTCAATTTAGCTGCCCCGGCCAGACAGCTCAGTTGGTTAGAGCGTTGACTGATAAGTAGGACAACTCAATCTCTCCCTCTGTTCGTCCCTCCCTTCCTGTATGTAAAATCAATACATAATTTTTTTTTTAATTTCTTGAAAATCAGACCCAGGCTTAGCCCTGAAGTCAGGTATGGCATTTGTAACCATTGGCAGACTTCAACCAGTTTCCTCTCAGCTGAGCACCATTCCCAGAGCCTCACAGCAACATTATCTGATCAATGAAAACTGACCAAGAGAAAGCTATTTGCCATCATGTTATCTGGTATATATACTACTTAGATTCCTATTATTTATTCTTTCTTTTTTTTCAGAGTTCTAGAATAATTGTATTAAAACCTCAAAAATTATGACTCAAAAAATGTATTAATGATGCATCTCATGCAAAACCCACATTTAAATTTGAACTATTCTTTCTCTAGAAATAATGAGGTAGTCTGTTTAATAAGAAAAAAATAACATCTAATTTATACCAGAAAACTATATCCCATAACCACTCTGCACCATAGATCTGTGGGGAGCTGCTTCAATCATTCACTCATGGTAAGGTCAATAAAACACCTGGGTTTTGGAAGAGAGCTACAGCTCATGGACTTGACTGGTCACATTTTAACAGTTTCCAATAAATTTAAGGTTTTGTTTTAAAATTGCCATTTGAAAATTCACTTGCCTTTCCTCAACTCTTTTTTTTAAACAATTTTCCCACTTTTCATTATTTTACAAAGTGTTTTGAACTTGGGTTGAAACCAAAGAATTCTTCAACTGATGATCTATATCATGAAATATAAGACATGGAAAGTAAATGTAACTACAAATCCAGCAATGAACATGAATAAAGCTGGAGAGAGGGGTACAATGGAGTTCTGAACAGTGTGCACTGCAATATAAACTAATATTACTTCAGTTAGCTGAAGAATGCCTAAAGTATTGGAAGAAATAGAGCAATCGAAAAAATATACGTTATGGGATTGTTACTTCTGTGCGTCAACATGGCTAGAATATAGTACCAGCTGTTTGTCCAAATACTAGTCTAAATGTTATTATGAAGGTATTTTAAGATGTGATTAACACCTAAATCAGTTGATTTATTAGAGTATAAAAGATCAACTTCCATAATGTGTTTGGGCCTCACCCAATGAGCTGAAAGCCTTGGGAGAGAAGACTGAGATCCCCAGAGGAAGAAAGAATTTGCCTCTACACTGAAGGCTGCAACATGAGCTCTTCCCTGGGTCTCCAGCCTGGCAATCTGCCCTGCAGATCTCAGACTTGCCGGCCCTGACCATCACATGAGCTTAACACCTCTCTCTCTTCCCCTTCCCACCCGCGCACACATCTCCTATTGGTTCTATTTTTCTGAAGAACCCTAATGCATATACCGAGAGAGAATTTTTGTACGGTGTTGAAGAAATGAGGCAATACCTCAGCTGGTTTTACCTGATGATCCTGGAGACAGGGCAGAGGGACCTGGAGAGGGATTCATCGTACTTGTAGGCTGTGGGGGTAGGTGACTGCCTGAGATGTATCTACTTAGTAGATTATCTAAACTACTTGAACCAGCATCTTCCAACTAAAGAGAGAAACAAAAAAGATAAATTTGCTTTCATTAAACAAAGACGTTATTCATCTCATTAATATAACCACTTATACTCAGTTTCCTTATAAAAAGATTAGCCTACATCTAAGTCAGCGTAACTATTGCTTCCTTAGGCTCCCTGAGGCTCCACACAGTATAAAGTTGATGTGAATAAAGCTGTAATAATAATATTCAACAAACACTGGCAGATCAGGACAGAGCCAGCAATCCACTAAGTTCTTTATGTTCTGCTATGAAAACAGTGCTGACACACTCTGCCATGTCTGCCATTTCTCAAAACTGATGCAGGACCCCGTTTTTCAACATCCTTGTCCTGTCTTCCTCCGTTTATTTCAACAAACATAGCTCCCCCAAAACCATTCACCTAAATAGAAATTTAATGTCAATAACTCACTTTAAAGCTCTCAATTGTCTTTATACTCAACAGAAAGCCTGAGACATAGGTCCCTCATCACACACACAGAGGGGCAGTCGACAGGCTGTGGATTAAAGAGACGCCTTGGCACTGACTTTGGCCTGATTTCCAACTGAACATCCATTTCCTATCTTTAAAATATTTATCTCACTGAGAACTGTGATGATGAAATGAGAAAATATGTATGTAAGAAACAGTAAACATATACTATTTAATTATGAAAATTACCATAAGTAAAAGTTTATACTATTCCATATAAGAGATGATCAAATTATTCTTAAATAACTGCTACCCTTCTTACTTCTATTTGTATCCACACTTGTCCCTTTTAATCTTCTCTCCTGCTAGAGGCAAGATCACTTTTTTGAAAACTGAACACATATATTTATTACTTGCTCTTCTTGCCTCTCAAAAACCACACTGATTTTCATGACTATAAAACAGGGAAACATGGCATCGAAGCAGAAACTGTGAAAGAAACGATACATACAAAAACCAAGGTAGAATTGGATTGACAGAAACTGACAAGAATAAAGCAGCTCAAAACACATCAGAGGCAAGGGAGGACTCTTCTAAAAAGTAAATAGATTCAATATCTATTTATAAAAAAACCTACCAACAAAGTGAATATAGAGGGAACATACCTCAACATAGTAAAGGCATTAATTGTAAGTCCAGAGCTACATCACACTTAACAGTGAAAAGCTAGAAGCTTTTCCTTTAAGATCAGGAAAAAGACAAGGATGACCACTCTTGCCACTTTTATTCAACATAGTATTGGAAGTCCTAGCATGAGCAACCCTATCTAATAAAGAGGAAATATGCTAATTGACCCTCATGCCGTCACAAAGGTGGCAGTGCCCACAGCCAATAAGGAGGAAATGTGCTAATTGACTGCCCCGCCCTCAAAGATGTCGGCACCCACAGCCACAAGACGGTGGCACCCAGTCCCCTCAGCCCCTCCGGGGTGGCAGGTGCTCCACACGCCTGCCTCAGGAGTCCCCCAGTCCCCTCAGCCCCCAGCCGCCCAGGGCCAGCCCGAGGCGCAGGCAAGCCTTGGATGGCGGCTGCCCCGCCGCCCAGGACTGCCCCAGGCTCAAGTAACCAGGGCTGGCCGAGGCTTGCACTGCCGGCAGTGGCAGCAGCAGAGGTGCTATGGGGGCATCGCCTCCCACCCCTGAGGGCTTCTGGACTATGAGAGGGGGCAGGCTGGGCTAAGGGACCCCCCTCCACTGCATGAATTTTCATGCATCGGGCCTCTACTTAAGAAAGAAAAAGAAATAAAAGGCATCTAATTTGATAGGAAGAAGTAAAATTGTCACTATTTGCAGATGACATGATATTATATAGAAAACCTAAAGATTCTACCCAAATATCCAAAATTGCCCTTGCATTTATTTTCTGCTGTTACCTAGTTAATGCTACCCCATCTGCTTCCTGTATAGCTTCCCACGTTTCCTTTTACTATACCATGGAAACTATAGGATAGAAGAAAAAGTGGTTCTTCTAGAGATATTACATTGTTTCCCTTTCTATTTTTGGTTCATATAGTTAACTATTTCTTACTGTGACTGGGCTTTTGTATAACAACCTCTAATTCCTTTTAAACACAAGTGACAATAACAAGTATTGGCGAGAACGTGGAGAAACTGAAATCCTCATACATTGCTGCTGAGAATGTAAAATGGTGCATCTCTGTGAAAAACAATTTGGCAGTTCCTCAAAAACATACACATTACTCACAATAGGACTGAATTTCCACTGCTAGAAATATAGCACAGAGAACTGACAGCCTGTGTTCGTCACATAAAAACTTGTACACAAATGTTCACAGCAGCATTGTTCCTAACAGCCAAAAAGTGGAAACCCAAATGTCCATCAGCTGATAAACGGAGGCACAAATGTGGTATATCCATACCATTTGCCATAAAAAGGAACTAAGTGCTGATGTATGCTGGTCGGACTTATGCTAAGTGGAAGACGCCAGTCACAAAAGGCCACATACTGTATAAAGCCAGTCATACAGAAAGTCCAGAACAGGCACACCCATAGAGACACCAAGTGGATCAGTAGTCTCCACGAGCTGAGAGGGAAATGGAGAGTGGCTGCCAATGGGTGCAGTTTCTCTGGGGTGATGAAATGTTCTGGAATAAAATGGTGACGGTAGCACACTCTTGTAAATACACTAACAACCAATGAACTGTACACTTTTAAAAGTTGGGTTTTATGGTATGTGAATTATATTTCAATTGTTAAAAGTAAATGATACTTTTGCCCTAGCTGGTTTTGCTCAGTGGATGGAGCGTCGGCCTGCGGGCTGAAGGGTCCCAGGTTCAATTCTGATCAAGGGCATGTACCTTGGTTGTGGGCACATCCCCAACAGGGGGTGTGCAGGAGGCAGCTGATCGATATTTCTAACTCTCTATCCCTCTCCCTTCCTCTCTGTAAAAAGTCAATAAAATATATTTAAAAAACAGTAAATGATACTTTAATAAGAGAAGGTATATCAGAGAAAACATGGATTCTATTCTCTGCCCACTTTAAAAAATTAAACACTGGAGGGCACACATTCCAGAGCTTCTTGTCTTGATCTCTTAGCTCTTCTGGGCAAGATGACAAGGAACGTATATGCACCTTCTTCCCTTATGATGCCCAACTTTTCAAAGATGTGGAACATCTACACTTCCACCACTTGGTCTGTGTGAGAAAGAACTAGACCAAGGTCAGAGTAACCCTAGCAAATTATTGTAAGTGTGACATTAGCAACCTTCCTTCTCCCTTTGAAAGTTTCTTTAAGAATTGGAATCAAGTCCTATTTATCTTTTTACTAGAGGCCCGGTGCACAAAATTCGTGCATGGGTAGGGTCCCTAAGCCTGGCCAGCGATCAGGGCTGATCAGGTTCCCCACATCCCCACCTCCTCACTCCCTCAGCACCCCGCCACTGGTCCCCCGCCATGTTCTGCACCACCGCCTGGTGGTCAGCACACATCATAGCAAGTGATCAAACTCCCAGGCTCCCGGTCGAACTCCCGAGGAGACACTTTGCATATCAGCCTTTTATATATATAGAAGACCATGAATGCCCAGGACTTTAGCATACACAGTGCTTAGTAAAATGTCAATGACTCCTTGAACATGTGCACACCCCTCTCTGCTTGCCCAAAGCCTCTGAAAACTAATAGCTTTCCAGGCCTCCAATCCCAAACTATCTCCCTGCAATTTCTACAAATAGTAGGGAGAGAACTGGACTTGTAATCAGGAGTCTAGGTTTTGAATTACAACTTCTCCAACACATTTACTGGATGACTTTGAGAAAGTCACTAACCTCTTACTCTCATCCATAAAGTAGATATATTACATCTATATATATATAAAACCCTAAGCGACTGGTAGACCATTTGACCAGTTGCTGTGACGCACACTGACCACCAGGGGCAGACACTCAATGCAGGAGCTGCCCCTGGTGGTCAGTGCACTTCCACAGCAGGAGCGCCACTCAGCTGACTGACGGAAGCCAGACATCCCCCGAGGGGTCCCAGATTGCGAGAGGATGCAGGCCAGGCTGAGGGGTCCCACCAGTGCACGAATCCGTGCACACGGGCCTCTAGTATCATATAAAATGATTTCAAGCGTTAAACTGATATAATGTCTGTTAAAGTTCTTATAACAAGCTTATAACTTAGCAATTTTATTTTTTACAGACGTATTCCAAAAATTTCCATATAGTCCAGTACCCTTAGTACCAACACAACTATAATTTGCTTAGCCAAAAGAGATCTCTCCTAACATCAGAAAAACAATCAGGTTAAAATAATTTACAATGAATTCATGATTTTAAAACAATATTGGAGTTATACTGAGGATTGCTAGTTTTAATGCATGTAACTTATAAAAATTCAAATATATTCTAAATTTAAAATGCCTCAATTTAAAAACAACAACCAGAAAAATATACTCAAAATCCCTAATTAAGACAAGGTTTTAAATCTTTCATTCAACTTAAATACAAACCTGTATGGGTGGAATATCTGGAAGCGATGGAAGGTTTTCTGGATTGGTAACTGAGGGGATTAGTTCTATTGCTGTAACAGATGGGCTGGTGGGACCTCGATTTGCACTTGCCATAGTAGCTGTAGTAGGGCTGGTGGGATTGATTGTGGTGTTGTGCACTGACACAACAGGAAAGGGTCCAGCATGCCCTGGGTTTGAGTGCTGTTAGGAAAGAAGATGCTATCATTATTGAATCAGCGAAGATATCCTAATATGAATATATCTTGACAACAATTTTTAATTTAAGGAAGGTTGTACAAGTGTCTGATAACTATGGTGGAGAAACAAAAAAGTAAGCCCTCTCACACATATACAGGAAATAAATAATAATCCAACTTAGCCTTTTCATTTTTCTATTCATTCTTGTGTAGTATTTAGGAAAAGCCAAACTTGACAATAATTTTCACCCCGTCAGTCCGGTGACATCTTATTCAGAACGAAGGTACGTGTAAATGGATCAGCTGGAAGCCCCCGAGTTTTCAAACAGCATTTCCTGAAAGCCACTGTTTTGTCTACATTCCTCTTGGACTCTTTTTTTAAATGAAAGCAATTAATTATGTATTGTGTAATTTATATGTAAATGATGACTCTACAAACAGAAATATTACATCAGTTCCTGACTCTAACACATGTGACATAATCTCAGTAATTTAGAAATGTGGATAATGATGAACAAAAATGAACATATCTGTCTCACTGTGAGGGCTGTTATGAGGATCATATAGATGAAAAGCTTTGGAAAATAAATTTCTATACACATATACACTGAGTGGCCAGATTATTATGTGTTCAGAGATTATAATAATCTGGCTATTCAGTGTAAATCATTTAAAATATTAAAAAATTTAAAATTCTAAAATTCAGAGATTCTGTAGGGACCCTAAAGTATAAGGGCACTGTTCTTAGACGGCTGGTTCGGGTGATTCTGTAGCTTCTGCACTCTTCCAAAAAGTGTGCCTGGCCCCCCAGTAACACTTGAAGGCCGGCCTTCCATGTACTAAGGGGTATATGATTATGTGAACACTTCTAAGGCAATTAATGACCAGATCCTCAATCATATGTACTTTTTTCTAAAGAAAACCTAATTTACCTAAGAATGTGCTGTGGTCTGCAGGTTCTTTTTTCACTACTTTCGCAACTACCCTTCTCCAAACAAAAAAAGCAAAGCTCTGACCCACTCCTAATCTTATCTAGCACATTGCCCCAAGGTAAAAAACACACAAACAAGACACAAGTAAAGGTACAATAAAGCTGTCACATTGTTGATCAAGTGCTTGACGCCAAAACCTGTGTAACAAATTTTTAAGTGGGTTCTGATATTTGATGAGCAACAAAAATTAAGGAAGACCTGAAAAGCCACCAATTGCTGATATTTTAAAGTTTTGGCCGCTCCTTGTGAGATTCAGCTTTGATAACCTAGAAAATGTTCCAATTGAAAGAAATCCTTATAATTACCCAACACAAATTTTTGTGAACAAGCCTCCTGAGCATCACATGAAAACAACAAAATACGCTAGCAATAAAAACGGATGCTGAATTCTGACTTACTCTACCAATAACAAACATATATAACTGAAAAGACTCTTGTAGATCTACATCTCAAAAAGAAATGTAGATCTAAAAGAATTTCACTCTTTATGTTTCCTAATATTCTTAAAGCATGTAAATAAATATGCTGCTTAAACAACTGTATAGGAATAATTGTAATACAAATTTGGTCCAAAGAAAAAAGTTTTAGTTTAATAATAGCCTTACTGTGGTTAGAAATGTAACAATTTTTATTTTGTAATAAACATTTTTCCTGCAGAAAAATTGCAAAGACTGACTGACTTATAGCTTTATCTAACATAAATATATTTTTATAATAAAATGCTAGAGAAAGTAGAAGAGATTTTCAAGTCCCAGCGTAAAATTTTGACTTTCAAAAAAGAGCTTGCTGTGCTATTTGGGACACCAGTAGATTCGTTTACTAGAATAAAATGTTAGGGTTTTACTTTATAATGTCAATATTTACAATATGCCAGAAATTATATTTTTTGCAACTATTTAAACTTAAACTGACAATGGAACTTTTAAATGTCAATCTTTAAACGTGAGGGAGCACAATCTCAGTAATTTAGAAATGTGGATAATGATGAACAAAAATGAACATATCTGTCTCATTGTAAGGGCTGTTATGCTGTCCTTCAACTATTTCCAGAAATACTGTCCTTCAACTATTTTCAGAAATACTTGAAGGACAGTATTTGTCAACTTTAGTTTGCAGATTGATGTGAGAGTCAGTAAGAGTTCACACATTTATGAATAACCCCCTCCTAGAAATTCTGATTCAGTGGGTATGGCTCAGAATCTATTTCTGATGAGGCCTCCCAGTCATTCTGATGGTCTTTTAAAAACCTTTAAAAGAACACTAGCTGGTTTAGCTCAGTGGATAGAGTGTCGGCCTTTGGACTAAAGGGTCCCGTGTTCAATTCCGGTCAAGGTTACATGCCTGGGTTGCAGGCTTGAACCCTGGTAGGGGGTGTGGATCAATGATTCTCTCTCATCATTGATGTTTTCTCTCCCTCTCACTTCCTCTCTGAAATCAATAAAAATATATGTTTTTTAAAAATGATTTTTAAAAAAACCTTTAAAAGAAACATCACTCCAAATGTTATAAAATGAACTGCACTCTTTCATACCTAGAAATCCTATGTCAAAGTAGCTTCATTTTAAAATCATGCCTCCTACACAAAGATAACCTACTATTCAGACAAGGAGCAGAAAACATGTCCCTAATTGCATTTATTTTTAAGGGTGGGTATAGCTACCTCCCAACAAGAACAATACTAAGTAGAGAGAAGCAAAAAGTTAAAAATAAAATTTTAAAAATACGTTGTTTTGTTCTCAAAGTCCTTTTTTATGTATTGGGTTCAAATTGTCACATTAAAAGAGCAGAGGAACAATTTCTGGAAGCTATGGTTCTAATCTTGGTTTTACCGTTATTTCTTGAGACTGGGGTAAATAACAAGCTCCTTTGTTATTTAGGTCTATAAAATGAATTGGCTGGATTAGATCAGGGGGCCTCCTCCCATAGTATATAGAGGGTGTAATGGCATCAAAGAAGTTGTTAAAATTGAACACAAAATTTTATGTCTTCATTCTCAAAAGTATTAGTGACTCTCCCCCCACCAAATGATCAAGAAAAATGATGTCTTTTAGTTTTAAAATTGTATGATTCTTACAAATGTAACTCTAGGCATACTTGTCTTTGGAGGTGTGGCTGCATCATGGAATACTGAGGGCCGCTGTGCCTGGGTATCCCTGGTATTCGGGCAGCATTCTGAGCCAATCTCATCTGATGGGCTTGGAAAGCTCCACAGTTCATGTTGTTTCTTTGCATTGTTTGCACACTGATCAATCTTGGAGGCTACAAAGGGTAGAAATTGCATTTATATAATTATATTTTTACAGATTTATTTTCAATCATTAAATGTTATATAAAAAGACTCAGTCAGGATACAGAAGGACATAAAGTAAAAAGTATAAGTCATTCTCCTCATCTCTAGCTCCAAGCCCCTTCTCTCAGTATATGTGTGTGTTTAAAGAATTAACTTAACCAACCCTGGATTAACCGCTCTGATTTGGATGGGGGAGGAGAGAGCAAGAGAGGTACAGGGATGCGAATGATTTGAACAAATGCCTAAATAATATATCAGGGAGAGAAACCAAGAAGACGGCATAGGTAAACACCTAAACTGCTGCCTCGCACAACAATATCAAAACTACAACTAAAAGACAAAACGGACACCATCCAGAACCACAGGAAAGCTGGCTGAGTGGAAATTCTACATCTAGAAGAAAAGAGGAAAGCACATTGAGACTCAGAGGAGCTGCAAAAGGCTGAGATACGGAGGCGCTCACGCGGAGAGGAAGAGCAGCTATGTGCATGGGCAGCTGAGTGCACGGCTGGCTTTCTAAAGCGGAGGGAGAAGGAAACTCCTGACTGCACTGAACTCGTCCCAGGCGAGCTGCTGGAAACCCAGACTCATTCGGGGGGAATCTGGATTGTCAGGAAAAAGAAAGCACACTGAGACTCAGGAGCTGCAGAAGGCAGAGGTCTAGAGGTGCCCACGCACACAGAGAGGACTGACTGCTGAATGCACGGGAAGCTGAGTGCACGGCTGGCTTTCTAAAGCGGGAGGGAAACAGAAGCTCCCGACTGCAATGAACTCCAGTTCCGGGCAAGTTTCTGGGAACCCCGACTCATTCAGGGAGAAACTGGATTGTCTGGCAGTGGGCGAAACTCGAGGGCGGCTTTCTCTCAGAGGTGCTTGCAGTGATTACCAAAGGACATTGAGACCCAGGGGCCTCATAGGGCAGGGCTGATGGGAAACCAAAGCTGTCTGCTCCACCCTGAAACTTCACCCCATCCAAGGTGAGCACAGAGGCTTTTCCAATTTTGCAAGTCTTATCTCACAAGAGTGTCTCCAGCACAGAAGTGTTCCCAGCATAGACACAGCTGATCCTCACAGCCAATTGGCCTGGAGGTCAATTCCTCCCAGTGATACCAACAACAATCAAGACTTAACTACAACAAGGCTGATCACACAGCCCACAAAGGGGTGCACCAAGAGTGTCCAACCTCAAGTAACTGGGGAGGCTGAGCCACTGGGCCCTATAGGACACCTACCACACAAAGCTACTCTACCAACTCAGGGAAGCAGCCAAAATGCGGAGACAAAGAAACAGATCACAAATGAAAGAAATGGAGGAAAACAAACGACTAGATATAGAGTTCAAAACCACGGTTATAAGGTTTTTCATGAATTTCCTAGAAAAGGCCAATAAATTTAATGAGACCCTCGAGGATATGAAAAAGGACCAACTAGAAATTAAACATACACTGAGTGAAATAAAAAATATTATACAGAGACCTAACAGCAGACTAGAGGACTGCAAGAATCAAGTCAAAGAGTTGAAATACAAAGAAGCAAAAAACTCTCAGCCAGAAAAGCAAAAAGAAAAAGTAATCCAAAAAATTGGAGATAGTGTAAGGAGCCTCTGGGACAACCTCAAGCGTACCAACATCCAAATTATGGGGGTGCCAGAAGAAGAGAGAGAGCAAGATACTGAAAACCTATTTGAAGAAATAATGACTGAAAACTTCCCCCACCTGGTGAAAGAAATAAGACTTTACAAGTCCAGGAAGCGCACAGAACCCCAAACAAAAGGAATCCAAAGAGGACCACACCAAGACACATCATCATTAAAATGCCAAGAGCAAAAGACAAAGAGAGAATATTAAAAGCAGCAAGACAAAAACAGTTAATTACCTACAAGGGTGCACCCATACGACTGTCAGCTGATTTCTCAACAGAAACTATGCAGGCCAGAGAGTAGTGGCAAGAAATATTCAAAGTGATGAATAGCAAGAACCTACAACCAAGAACCTACTCTACCCAGCAAAGCTATCATTCAGAATTGAAGGGCAGATAAAGAGCTTCACAGATAAGAAAAAGCTAAAGGAGTTCATCACCACCAAACCAGGATTATATGAAATGCTGAAAGGTATTCTTTAAGAAGAGGAAGAAGAAAAAGGTAAAGGTAAAAATTATGAACAACTAATACATGTCTATCAACAAGTGAACCTAAAATTCAAGTGAATTAAAAATCTCATGAACAGAATAAACTGGTGAATATAATAGAATCAGGGGCATAGAAAGGGAGTGGACTGATAATTCTCAGGGGGAAAGGGGTGTAGGAGGTGCAGGAAGAGACTGGACAAAAAGCATACACCTATGGATGAGGACAGTGGAGGGGAGGTAAGGGCAGAGGGTGGGATGGGAACCGGGTGGAGGGGCGCTATGGGGGAAAAAAGAGGAACAATTGTAATAATCTGAACAATAAAGATTTATTAAATTAAAAAAAAAAAAAAAAAGAATATATCAGGCCCAGTCACAGCATGGTTGAGTGTGGAAATATGAACCAGGAGGTCACAGTTCGATTACCGGGCAGGGCACATGTCCAGGTCAGGGCACATGCCCAGGTTGTGGGCTCAATCGCCAGTGTGGGGCGTGCAGGAGGCAGCCAATTAATGAGTCTCTCTCATCATTGATGTTTCTAACTGTCTCTCCCTCTCCCTTCTTCTCTGAAATCAATAAAAATATATTTTTTAAAAAAAGAATATATCAGTATGGGGCAAAAATAATCTGGCTCTTTGACCCAAAATCACATGTGTAAAACAAAAAAGATCTGGTTTGGAGGAATAAAAACTTGTGTGCTAGTGAGTTAATTCTGCTTCCCAGGGTAAGTACTCATTTACTGCCCTTCCTCACACTTCCCAACATCCCTGCGATCCCCAGAACAAATATTTAAACTCTGGCCGTCCAGTTTTCTCCGTGCTAGTCATGTGGAAATGTGTAACTCATTTAGAGAGGACAGAGTGTAGCCCTGAGGTCTTCACCACTTGTACCAATAACGGAGTGATACAATGCTCACCTGTTGTTGTAACATCTGAGGGGCTGCTTGTCGTGGGTGCTGCTGTGTTGTTGTTGTTGTTGTTGATACCGGAGCAGGTGGTTGCTGTATCCTCATCTGTTGCAACTGCTGATGCTTCTGTGCATACACTTGCTGTTGCATGTGTTGGAGTCGGAGTTGTGCTAAGTTAATCTGTCCAGGCGTTTTACTAATGTGGTTTGTCCCTGGAGGAACTTGCCCAACTACAACATTAGGAGTATACCCAGGAGCTGGTTTACTCTCTATTACTAGATTACCTGAAGAATTTAAAAAATGAGAATAATTTGCATATAATCAAATAAATCATCTACTTTGTGGATTAATCACTATCTTTTCCTTTCCTCTGACAACCCTCAGCACTCAAAGCTTCCAGCAGTATAGCAGGGATGGGAGCTAGGTTTAAAGATGATAAAGATCAGAAACCCAATATAGTCCAAAGCCAAATAATAGGCTTTTGATTGCTCAGCTATATTACCTGCCCTTATGCTTTATTTACGTAGATTTACAGAAAATTTAAGAGTTGAAAGAGATGTTATTAGAGGAAGCCCGTCTACTCAGTCTAAATCAGCAGTTGCCAACTGGTGGTCCGTGAGGTCCGAAAGGTTGGCAACCACTGGTTTAAGGAAACCTTTGGAGCAGTGGTCACCAACTGGTAGTCTGCAGACCACTGGTGGTCGGTGAGGTCCAAAAGCTTAGTGACTGCTGGTCTAAATCAATTCTCTTTTGACAAGATTCAAGGATACTCAAGACTACTATTGCTGATCCACCTGCTTTTGAATTGCCAAAATACGCAGGGCAGAGTACTGAATTGCTATGAAACTGTCTTCTGTGGAAATCCTGAATGTTTTAAACCACTTACGTCCTTAGAAATGACCATTTCCCTGATTTCTCATATCAATATCCCTGTACCTCTCTTGCTCTCTCCCTTCCCCCATCCAAATCAGCCCATTGCTTTCTAAAAACAGCAGGCAAATTTTTGGAAGGTTTGATCTAAGGTAGAGTTGGCAAAACTTTCCTATAACGAGCCAGGTATTTTAGGCTTCATAAGAACTGTCCTATATCCTTTGTTTTTTATGTGTGTGTGTTTGTGTGTTTTAATATATATTTTTATTAATTTCAGAGAGAAAGGGAGAGGGAGAGAGAGATAGAAACATCAATGATGCAAGAGAATCACTGATTAGCTGCCTCCTGCATGCTTCCCACTGGGGATCGAGCCTGCAACCTGGGCATGTGCCCTTGACCGGAATCAAACCTGGGACCATTTAGTCCGCAGGCTGACGCTCTAGCCACTGAGCCAAACCAACTAGGGCATGTCCTTTGTTTTTTACTTATTTGCTTTTACAACCCTTTAAAATGTAAAAAACAAATTTAGCCACCATGCCACACAAAAACAGTTTGCTGATGCCTGACCTAAGGCTTTAGCCAAATGTGAATATACACAAACACTACTTTTTCACAGAAGGCTGTCCACTTCTGCTTTGATAGCTTCTACACAGTTCTGATTGTTGGGAAAGTTTTGGGGGTTTTGCCTTGTTTTAAACTGAGCTATTGGTCTGTCGCTCTGTAACTTCCACCTATGGTCCTTAGGTCCACACTGTGAAGTAACAAAAGCAAAATCCATTGCTCTTCCATGTGAAAAGAGCTACTTTTATCTTTCAAACATTCCTCAGGACACAACTTTCGGACACATCAGCATCCTGGACATCCTCATCTAGAGGACAATTTGGTTCAATTAATATACAAACTACTAAGCATCTAAGAAATTCTTCCAGAGAATAAAGACCCATTTGCTAAGCTTCAATGAAAGAGTCAATGTCAAGTTAACAGATGTGAGGAAATGTTAAAAATGGTACACATTTTTAAAAACTATACAGGAGACTCTCAACATTTTTAAAGACATAATGAACATATAGTTTGAGTTTCCAATGAAAAACATATTTTCCAAGAGTGAAGTTAAAAACTTTTCAGTATATAAAATTTGCTTTAGATACATTTTCCTAATTCATTGTTCCAAGTTATATTCATAAAACTAATTATTTCTTACCTAAATTGACTACATTCTTTGCCCAGAAGGTGGGATCACAATGAAAACGTATTGCTCCATTAGCAGCAGGGACGGGATCACAACGAGCTTTCAAAATATGGCGCAATTGAAAAGTAATCTTAAAGGGGAAAAATTCACATTAGTCTTAAAACTAAATATCACTTAGAAAAACATAAGATAAAGATATAAAAGCTCAAGTAGCCCCACAGTGTCAGTCTCAAATGAAACAATATCATTGTGTCAAAGACTACCTATATTAGCAATCAAATGCACATGCTTGCACTTCTGCCATTTCTGATGATAAACTGCATACAATACTAGGTACCTTCAAAAGAGAATACTGTATGATTCCACTTACATGAAATTCTAGAAAACACAAAAATCAGACTAACAGTTGCCTAGGGCCTGGGGTAGAGGGTAACAAGGAAACTTGAGTGGGTGATGGAGATCGTCTATATCTTACTGTGATGGTGAATACATTTGCCAAAATTCAAAATCTACATGTTAAACAGGTGCAATTCCTGAATACATAATAAAGTCAACCTAAAGAAAAATAAAGACAATATGTGTCTCACCAGTCGCTTGCTGTACAGTAGGGCTGTGCTGCTGCCACTCGCAATGGCCCAGTTTGTAAAGTTCATAACATGCTTCACCTGCCGCGAGAGG
The DNA here is from genome assembly GCA_026230045.1 of Corynorhinus townsendii. Lineage (NCBI taxonomy): Eukaryota > Metazoa > Chordata > Mammalia > Chiroptera > Vespertilionidae > Corynorhinus > Corynorhinus townsendii. Next base: position 8,698,911 of record JAPDVU010000013.1, read on the forward strand.
CCTGTGATGTCATTCTGTTGCTGTATTAACTTCATCTGTCTTTCTTTTGTGACAGTCTGAAACAGACAAGAGGTTCACCCAAGAATTCTATATGAAAAAAATCAAGTCATTATTTCTATTGAAAATGAACACAGTACTGCCTGCCCGGTGTGGCTCAGTGGTTGAGTGTCAACCTATGAACCAGGAGGTCATGGTTAGATTCCTGGTCAGGGCACGTGCCCAGTTGCGGGCTCGATCCCCAGTAGGGGACGTGCAGGAGGTAGCTGATCAGTGATTCTCTCACATCACTGCCGTTTCTCTCTCTCTCCCTCTTCCTTCCTCTCTGAAATCAATAAAAATTTAAAAAATTAAAAAAAAATGAGCAAAATACCTACTAGTGTATTTTAACATGGAAAAGTTAACAAATTCCTTGTTATTTAATGAGCCCAAGATCAAAAGAAAACTTACTCACGAAAGTGTGACTAAAGCCTAGTTCTCTAGAGAAATTGTTACTTATATTTCTTTTTTCCTTCAAAAGATGAAATGTCTTTGTTATACTGTCTTTCTATCAGGCTAATCCAGAGATTTTTCAACCACTGTGCCATAGCAAGCACACTGGTGTGCCACAAGAATTTTTAGAATATGCAATACCTGACCTCTTTTCCCTTAGAATGTCAAGAAAAAAGGACAACAGCCAACACAACAATAGCCATCCAATGTGAGTGAATCAAAATCATACCTTTTTTGGGGGGTGAGATCAGCAAAAAATATATTTTTTTATGTGCCGAAGAATTTAGTTTTTAGTTTATGTGTGCCATAAGATGAAAAAGGTTGAAAATCACTGTGCTAATACACTACACAGAGTCTATAGCATCATGAGTTGACTTTTAGAAATAATGTTGTATAATCTTCACTCACTACACTTTTCAGGCCGAAGAAACCTTTCTGTTACCAGTGCCACCTACTGGTGTGGCATGAAGCTGATATTCAAATCTCTTCTCTTAAATACTCAGACAAAATGAGAAAGATGAATTCCACAGCTCTAAGAGTAGAGATTAGGGAAAGTTTTGATCTGACAAAAGTTCATAAAGAACAAGTGAGTAAGTGAGGGTTGAAGAAAAGACTAATTTGGAAAAAATGCTGCAAAGGAAAAAAATAAACTGCTTTTTGGGAAGTAAAAGTCCCAGAAAGGATAGGTAATGGCCTCTGTCCTTTGACATTCAGCACACCAAACAACCTATCTACTTCGCTCTTAACCACTTTTTCTTTTTTTTACAAAAATGACAACTTGATTTATTAGACAATTTTTTCTCTAAGGAAACAAGTTGCCCATTTTATAATGTAAAATCAATGCATAACAGTATTTGACTGACAGAAGTTTGACAACTTCCCTGGAAATATTCCCTCTAATAAAACTTAGGAAAAACTCTATTTTATAAGTTTAAAAACATATTACACTAGAAAACATCTATTGTTTAAATTATCAGCACATTAGGAGTATGTATCAGACTTAATATTAGGTATCTATGTATATTTTAGCATTAAGAGGCATCTTTTAATTCTAAACTTCTTGAAATGGTTTAAAGACATTATTTTAGAACTATCATTAAAATGTATTTACAGTAAATTAAAAAATATAAAAAAATCATTACATGCCCACTGCTCTCTCTGTTCCCATGGTCCTTTTGAAAACAAAAATCTATCAGGGTTAAGTGCAACTGGCTGGATGTGTAATAGGAAAGAGACCATCAACTCTAACAATATGTGTTAGAGAACTTTTAATCTCACAATGTGCCTCAATGGAAAGATGAAATTCAGAAATAACACTACACTGCCAATTTCTTTCATTTATATGTAATTATATGTCTAATATTTCTAAGTGCTCTACAAGGAAATAGAGCAGAAAAAAATCTACTACGGAAAATTTGAGGTTAACAGTAATGAAGTTAATAGTAATGAGGTTACTAGTAATAAAGCAATCAAAAAATACTCATGTAGGCCCTGGCTGGTATGGTCAGCGGTTAGAGCGTCGGCCCACAGACCAAAGGGCTACAGGTTCGATTCCCAATCAAGGCACATACCTCGGTTGCAGGTTCAATCTCTGCCCCCAAGTAGGGGCATGTGCAGGAGACAACCAATCAACGTGTCTCTCACATCAATGTTCTCTCTCTCTCTCTCTCTCCCCCCCTCTCTCCCTCACACCTCTCTCCCTTCCACTCTCTCTGAAAATCATTGGGGAAAAATATCTGTTCAACAGTGAAGAAAATATAACCCCATATCATGTAAGCCTACTTAAGAGCACAAAATTTTGAGAACCAATCAACTATAGTCAGTAGAGATGATGAATCTTTGATTAAAATTGTTTGGGTTTCACAAATTGTTGGGATTCACATATAGAAATTTACATCTACATATTAATCTCAAATATGTAAAACAAAGACCTAATATAACAAAACTATCAGTAAGTTTAAAGTTTACAAATTTCGCCCAGCCAGTGTGGCTCAGTGGTTGATCATCCACCCATAAACCAAGAGGTCACTGGCTGCATTCCCAGTCAGGGAACACGCCCGGTTGTCCGCTCAGTCCCCAGTGGGGGTGTGCAGGAGGCGGCCATTGATATTTCTCTCTCTCTATCCCTCTCCCTCACTTTCTCTCTTTTAAAAAAAAAAAATCAGTAAAAATCTATTTTATAAATAAAGTTTACAAATTTCAAAACGAGCAGCACTTTTTGCAAAGCTATGGAAAAATTTTTAAATTAAGTGAAACATGCAAATGACTCAAGCAAACTCCCAATATACATTCATATGCATGCAAAAGTTCAATTGAGAATCTGGGATTGGGAAGGGTGGGAAGGAGGGAAGGTGACACAATGTGATGGGTTATCTTTGTCTTCAGTTACATCACATTTTAGTAAAATTCTTTCATTCCTAAGAGGACGATACTAATTTATACAGCTAAAATCAGTGGTATTAAATTGTGGTGCAAAGTAACTACCTCAAAAAAAAACACTCTATTTTCCAATAGAACATTTAAAAAAAATTTTTTTTTTTAGTTCACTTCTGTATCCCGTTCCCCCCCCCAACCAATCTGAAAGACTTTTCGATAAACATTAAAAAACAGCTAAAGATCAACAGAAGCAGTTTTTGTTTGATTTTGGCTTTGAACCGTACCTCTAGCTGCTGTAAGAGAGATTTTCCTTTCTTATTAATTTCATTGATAAGGGTGAAAATGGCCACTTTTATTTCCTGTTCTACTCGTTTGTTAGTCTCATTTACTTCTTTTATCCTGAATAAGAGAAATGGATCATTAGGTTATCAATTTATCTCTAAATCATCAACTTACAGAAATTCAACTGGGCACTTAACCGAGCAATTAAAATTAAACATTTGTCAAAATGTACTACTTATGTTTCAGCAGACCTGATCACTCATTTTGGTCCAAGCAAGTGATGTATATGGACAAAGAATGGATTAAATATTCAGTCATTTTAAATTAAATTCATAAAGGCCAGTTTATTGATCTAGCTGGTAATCTCCTTTAGTTCCCACGACATGAATGTTATATACAAATATCCGACATCAATGATTGCCGGTATCCAATCTGGCGCACTGGTTCTATTTAATCTTAATGCTTTTGAAGGACAATGTGCAAAAAACAACGTTGCAACCAATAATTACCTTTTCAAATAACAGAAATTAAGTTTAGAAGTATTCATTTTCATTTATAACTTAACCGTTTCAAATATGGGTTCTACTATGCCCTTTCATAAATCTTCTCAAATGGGTTAAAGGATAAAACATTTTCAATCCATTCTTTTAAAATAGCTGTTAGATGTTCTAGAAATAGGTATAAGCTCCCACTGTGGTTAGAAAAGTTTTGGTTGCATATTTTATTTACAAAATAAGTAGGGGAAATTCCACCAATATGAATAAATAAAATGTCAAACAACCATAAGAAGGAAGCCTTCACCTTTTATTCACTCTACTTTTGTACAAACTATAGCCCAAACTTTCAACCCATAAACTGACCTTTATTTGCCAAATTCAAATCTGAGGACTTTAATACACTTAATCATAATAACAGTTTTCTCTCCTTTGTATATCAGTGCTTGTTTGGGCACTTATTTAAAAATTTTATTCAATTCTGTCCTTAAAGTCATTTTTTTAAATGAGAGTACTGATTACTAATGATAAGACATATGGGACTCAAACTTAAAATGATTTTGGCCGAAGATTGAAATCATTAAGCATGCTGAAAGCAGACAGCATTTAGCCAGAGTCAGAATCTCATTAAATTTAAGCATGTCTACTATATGTTCAATTGTGAAGGAAGAAAAATATGAATGTACATTGAAAAATGGAGGAAGGTCACCAAAAAATACGTCTAAGAGGAGAAGCATCATTAATACCTTTTTTTAAAGTTTTCTGAAGATGAAATCATCAATTTCCCCAACCCTTTGCAATCTTATAAAACATAAACTTATTGCTCTACTTCTCTACATAAAGTCAGAAATAAATATAAAAAATATGTATAAAACATATGGACAAAAATGAGACTGCCATGTGAATCAACTCATCCTTTCTCTGAAAAGAACGTCCATCTGTAATTTATGAGAAGACAGTTATCATCTCCAATATCACCCACAATATATCAACATACCCAAAACACCCTGACATATCCGTAAGAACTAACCATCCATGATTAGTGTCTGTGTATTTACATATATGTGCAACTTCTTAAGATGAAAATTCTACCACCTTACTGTCCAATATATAATTTAGTATTTTCTAACATAATGTACCATTCATTCATTCATTCATTCATGTATTTAATATTTTTTAGTATCTACTAGGTGCCATCTTAAATAATCGTAAATGAATTTTAATATTCCAAGAGTACCTAAAAGTTGTAGTATTTGTGAATCTGAATAATCAGCATCTATCAACTCTATTCATAAATCCAGGAATATACAAGTTTTAATTATGCCAGCTCCAAGTGTTAGTCTTCCTACATTAAGGGCCCTCATTTTATTAATCTATTCACTTATGAAACTTACTCATATTTGCCTTATCAATAAATTTGGTTTATTTGGAAATGAACCAAAATCAAATTTTTAAAATACTAATGGTGTAATTGATAAAAATAATGGCAACAATAAAAATTTGAGAGTTTACTATGTGCTTTATATTCATCTTATAATAATACTTTAAGAGAAGTACTGTTTTTAATGCTTGTTTTACAGATGAGAAAGTAAATTTGTCCACCCTCTTCATATTCTCTTTCCTGTGTCTTCCAGAGGCTCTAGTTAAATGTTGTAATTCAGCCCTGGCCAGGTGGGTCAGTTGTTCGGAGCGCTGTCCCGTATACCACAAGGATGCAGGTTTGATTCCCAGTCAGAGCACATACCTAGGTATGGGTTCTATCCCCAGTCAGAGAGCGTACAGAAGGCAACCAATTAATGGTTCTCTCTCACATCGATGTATCTCTCTCTCTCTCTCAAGATCAAAAAAAACATATCCTCAAGTGAGGATTAATTTTTTTAAAAATTTGTAATTTAACTCCCTACACATTAATTGCATTTTTCACATTTAACTAAGGTTTACAAAGACTAGAGTCTTACTAATTACAAAACAGTCAAAGATGTATCCTAAAAGACTATTCAAAAATTTGGTCAATTAAATTTTACTGAATTAACAAATATTATACTCCAAACTCAAACTTATACCATTTACCCCTCCCAAAAACTAGTATTTTTAATATGCTCAGTATTAATATATTTTTTTAAAAATTTAAACTGAACCCACTGTATTTAATAATCCTTTAAGTGAAATTATAGTTTTAAGGCAACACACTTACCTATTCTGCACCTGAGTAGCTGCAAAATGAACGTAATTCTTCTTCTCAAGAAGCTTAGCTAGTAGATTCTCAATTGCACCTTTCTGGTTTTGAAAAGCTTCTTCCAAAAACTGGTACCTTAAAGCCAAAACAGAAACTACATTTAAAACAGGAAATTATTAAGATTTTGGAAACGAGGAACTGCTGCACAGGTAAATCTTGAAAGCTTACTTAAATGATCAGCATTATATGCTGGCCACACATACATTACGTCAATAGCAACTTTTAATTACCAATACCTCCCCACCTGACCCAACCCTGAAAAGCCACTGCAAGATTAAAAAATAACTTAAAAACTGTTCAAGTGCTCTTACATTAGAGTTCTGATTCAGGATGACTTTTTTTTTAATCCAAATATTAGCAAAAGTTTAATAAACAACCTGCTTTCCTCTGATGATAAATGTACCTTAAGAAAACAATATGCGTAGATAGAAAACCTTGATTTGTCATCATAGCTCTAAACCTAGCTCCCTGAGAGGACTAAGAGCAGATATGAATTTATGTCATTTCTACCAGCTATTTGGACCTCATCTGAAAAGCTTTTTTAACTTTAGAAGAATTTACAGAAAAAACAAAAATGAGTTTGGCAAAGGTTCTTCTTAAGGTAGTTGTTCTCAACTTTCACTGAGAAACTAAAACGATCTAGGATGGTTTACCAGTATTCTTAAAATACTTTTAAAGATTCTGATGTCCAAAATGTAATATAAGGTTCTTATTAACCGGTCTGGAGTAGCACTAAGGCATTATTTTAAAGCTCTCTAGGTACTTATATATCTAAGATTGCAAATACCTACTTTAAAGCTTATTTACAGATATTCATCAATCCATCCAATTTTTAATTTAAAGGCCAAATTCCAAGAAGCTATTTCTTTAGGAAAATATTTTCAACACCATTATAAACCATCTTACTCTTTAATAAAAATGCCTGACATGAGGTTTTAAGCAATCACTTTCTCTTAAACCATATTAATGCTCAAAAATAATCCACAAATACCCTTCTCTAACTATATACACAAAACTGCAATAGGGGGTAAAAAATATTAAGGTGAAGCAAAGGAAACTTTCACTCGCAGCCGTGACAGAGTAATGGGTACCACACTAGCCCTGCTACCAAAAACTATAAAACAAGACAAAAATATATAAGGCAACTGTATTCAGTCATTAGAAAACCTTTGCCAAACTCATTTTTCAGAGAAATTCTAGAGTCCTTTGGAGAGAATCACAATCACCCTGCCTCTCTGTCTGTAGACAATGTCATGATAACTGGCACAGAGAGCTAGAGGCCAAGCAGAGTACAAAAGTTTCTTTGAGCTGAGGAGGCAGAAATCAGGGCTGGGACTACTAAGCACCTGGAATCCATGGAATAGGGTCCTGGAATAGAAGGAGCTGTGCAGAGAGGTTGAGGAGTAAGCAAATCCCTCACAAACCCATGTGCAATGTCTGTGCTTCACATGCACAGAATAAGGGCTTGTGGCTGCTATAAAGCTGACTATGGAAGAAAAAAACTAGAGGTCAAGCAGTTCTGGCAGACAGAATTCCAGCTGAGCCAGTGGGGGAAGGGACTTTGTTCACCTCCCAGGCATCTACCTAAGAAACCAGAAAGGCCACACCTTACAGGAAAATAACTACAGCTGGAAAAACGTCTACCCTAGGCCTATCTTGTCCTAACAAGGCCTAAAACCAAACCTTCATTTGATCTTTCAAGAAACACAGTTTAGAAGTTAAGTCCAACCAAGTTACAGGCTTGGGAAATACCTTGGGCTTTCCACAGACCATCCCTAAATAAGTGTAAAAACAAGCTTACAAAAAAAAAGGTAATCAATCAACCAGTAATTTAACTGCCCCCTAGAACAATAAAGAGTCTGCAGAGAAAGAGAACCCAAAGTTTCAATAATATATTACCCACAATATCCAAATCTCAATAAAAACTCACTAGGCATTCAAAGAAATACGAAGTATGACTCAAAGGAAAATATACTCAAAAAAAAAAAAAAAAACAAACAAACACAACTGACACAAGATAGTCCAGATGTTCTATTAAGCTAAAATTTTAAATGGGCTATCATACATTTTTTTCAAAATTTAAATGAAAACAGGTTCTTAACAAGTAAACTGATGGGAAAGCTCAGCAGAAAAAAATGGAAACTATTAAAAAAAAGAAATGGAAATTCCAAAAAAGTACAATAATTGAAATAATTCATTGGATGGGCGTGGCAGCAAATGGGTGATGGCTGAAGAAAGGGTTAGTGAAAATGAACAGAAATAAAAAGTTTTAAAGTCTGAAGAAGAGAGAATAGGTTGAAGGAAAATGCACAAAGCCTCAGAGACCCGTGTGACAAAATCAAATAGTTTAACATATGTGTGCTTGGAGTCCCACAAGACAGTATGAATGTGGGGCGAAATTTTTTAAATAATGGTCAACTTGCCAAATTTGATAAAAGCCATAAACTTACACAAACAAGAAGCTCTGAGGACCACACACACAATCTATAGAATGAAATACATACCTAAAAACATCATAGTCAAATGTTAAAGACCAAAGAAAAAGAGAAAATCTTAAAAGCAGCCAGATATATCATTAAAAACAAAAAGAGGCCAGAATAAAAAGTAATGACAGCTTTTAAATGTTGAAAGTAAAAAATGTCAACCCAGAATTCTATAACTAGTGCAAACATCCTCTTAAATTGAGGATATTCCAGCGAACAGAAACGGAAAGTATTCATTCCCAGCAGACCTGCAAAACAAGAAATGCTGAAGGATATACTTCTGTACAAAGGAGCATAATAAGAGATGGTAACTCATATACAGGAAGGAATAAATGGGTAAATATAAAAGCCTGGGCTTTTGTTTTCCCTTCTCATAATTTCCTTCAAAGATAGCTTTTTTTTTTTTTTAAATACTGTATGGTTAAGGTTTATAATGCATGTATGACTAACTGATATGGCATTAGTACAAAGGACAAGGATTTGATAACCTATATTCTTTCATAAGGTTACTATATTTGTGAAGTAGTAAACAGTACAATATTTTAAGTAGACTGTAAGTTAAAGCTGCATATCATTAGCCCTAATGCAATCACAAAAAATAATTAAGAGGTATAACTTAAAAAGCCAAAAGTGGATATAAAATGAAATACCAAAAAAGACTTTTAACTTAAAAGACAGCAGGAAAGAAACAACATAGCCCTGATAGCGTGGCTCAGTGGTTGAGCATCGACCTATGAACCAGGAGGTCAAGGACACATGCCCGGGTTGCAGGCTCAGTCCCAAGTGGGGGGCATGCAGGAAGCAGCTGATCAATGATTCTTTCTCATCACTGATGTTTCTATCTCTCTCTTCCTTCCTCTCTGAAATCAATAAAAATATCTTTTTTAAAAAAAACACAACAAAGTGCAAAAGAGAAAAAATACAAAAAGTAAATGGCAAACTTCAACCTAACTATATTGATTATTACATTATAAGCAACAGGATTAAAACATTCCAATTAAAAGAGAAAGGGCTTCCAATTAAGATAGAGCAAAGGGCTCTCAAATATTCATACAACTTAAAACTGATTTCTATGAAAAGACACACATAGAATTGATAACTCCTATATTTAGGCAACTTTATTATCTTTTTCCTTGTATCTAAATAAATAAATATCTATTAGTGAATGAAATGTCTAAATCTGTGTCAAATACAGATATTCCTCAACTTACGATGGGGTTATGTTCTGATAAACCCATTGTAAGCTGAAAATATCTTGTCAAAAATGCATTTAACACACATAACTTACTGAACATCATAGCTTAACCTAACCTACCTTAAAAGAGCTCAGAACACTTACATTAGCTTCAATTGGCCAAAATCACATCACTGCCACTGCTCAGCATTACAAGAGACTATCACACCACATACCACTAGATCAAAATACTCTAAGTCAAAATATTGTAAGTCGAACCAGCTAAGTCAGAGACCATCTGTCCTATTCTAGGTAGGCTCTTGGGACTCTGTGAATAAAAGGTGGAACCAGCCTGGCCCACATGGCTCAGTGGTGGAGCATAGGTCTATGAACCAGGAGGTCACAGTTCGATTCCCAGTCAGGACACATGCCCAGGTTGCAGGCTTGAGCCCCGGATCAAGTATTTTCAAAACTTGGATTTGGGTATGAAAACACAGTGGAGTCAAGGATGGTGCCAGGATATCTGACCTATACAACAGGAGAGAGAAAAAAATGCACTGGCCACAAATGGAGATGGGGCAAGTCTGCCAGTGAAAAAAGTTTTGGAGAATATGACCAGTTCAATTTTAAATATATTTGATAAAGCAGACACTCAAGTCGAGCTGTTACAGTCTGTAGAATAGATAAATCTGAAAGTACAGAATACTGAGAAATATATAAATGTGGACATCATCAGCATATGAATGTTACTTAAGACCACATGATGTAGCTGTAAATAATGGAATAAGATCTGGCATATCTAACATTAGGAGATCCAGGAAGGTAAGCAAATGAGACTGAGAAGAAGTAATCAGTGTAGTTCAAGGAAAACTACAAAAATGTGGTCTCCTGGTAGCGAAGTAAGTAAAATGTATTATTATCAACCATGTCAAATGCTGCTGATATATATGGTATTAAGATGATTACCAAGAAATGACCTCTAGATTTAGTAAATCAATAGTATCGGTGACCTTGAAAAAAAAATGTTGGTAGAATACTGACAGTCAAGTCTGTATATATTTAAGAGGAAAAAGGGACAGTAGAAATGGCTCTCTTCAAATATAAGCATACTTTCAAAAAGTTTTGCTGCAGCCCTAGCTGGTTTGGCTCAGTGGGTAGAGCATCAGCTTGAAGGCTGAAGGGTCCCAGGTTTGATTCTGGTCAAGGGCACATGCCCAGGTTGCAGGCTCGATCCCCTGTATGGCCATGCAGGAGGCAGCCAATCAATGATTCTCACATTACTGATGCTTCTATCTCTCTCTCCCTCTCTGAAATAAAAATATATTTCAAAAATAAAGTTTTGGTGCAAAGTGGCATGGGAACAGCTGTTGGCAGGAAAAGTAGGTTAAAGAAAAGGTTTTGTATTTTCTTTGTTTTTAAAGATAGAAAAAGTAGCAGAATATTGAAATACTGATAGGAATAACTACTAAAGACTGAAAAACTGACATCAGCAGAAAAGGACAAACTGCTGAAGCAATGTCCTTGGCTAGATAACATGAGATGGAATCTAAGTGTGTTAGTGGAAAAATTGGCTTTATAGAGAGACAAGCATATAATGGTGTCCCAGTTCCAGGCATCACAACCAAATTCAAGGAGGGAAAGGCTAAAAAAGGCTGACACCTGCAACATTTATCCCTTTCATCAGGAAGGCAAAAGCTTTCTGAAAATCACCCACAAAGCAGAATTCCACTTATGTTTTATGGCCATAAACTGTGGATCAGAGCTACCCTAATGCCAGGAATGCTGAGAAAGATAATACTTAGCTTTCCCAGTATCTGTATTTGATGCTGGACGAGACAGGAGTTGAGAATTCTCAACATATCTCAAAATGTATGGCATATGACATTAGCTCTCTTCAAATGAGAGATGATCCTTCCACCCATTATTTAAATATACTTAAAAACTATTAGAGCCCTGGCCCTGTGTTCACTGATTAGACACTGGCCTGCGCACCAGGGGGTCTCAGGTTCAATTCCTGGTCAAGGGCATGGACTTGGGTTTCAGGTTCAACCTCCACCCCCATTTGGGGAGTGTGTGGGAGGCAACCAGTAGGTGTGTCTCTCTCACATCTATGTTTCTCTCTCTCCTATCCCTCACCCTCTTCTCTCCCTCGCCCTCCCCTCCCTTCCACTCTATTAATCAATAGGAAAAATATCCTCACTCCTTGGGAGAGGATTTAATTTTCAAAATAATCCTATCTAATGAAAGAGTAATATGCAAATTAACCATCACTCCGCTACACCCACAAGTCATGCCCACCAGCCAATCAGAAGGGAATATGCAAATAAACCCAACCAAGATGGCTGCAGCCACAGAGAGCAGGAGGGAGGCTTGGGTTTCCCCGGCAATGGAGGAAACCAAGCTTTCTGCCTGCCCTTGCTGGCCCAGACCTCTACTCAATGCTACAAAGTTTCAATTATAGATGATAAATAAAGCCCAACAGAAATGGCAGCCACAGAGCTGAAGAGAGCAGGAGGCTAGGGTTGCCCACAGCAATGGAGGAAGCCAAGCTTCTGCAGCTCTGGCCTGCTTTGGTCTCCGCTTAAGGCTACGAAGTTTCAATTATAGAAGATACATAAATCCCTACAGAAATGGCTCCTGCCATGGAGCCAGCAAAAGGCTTGGCTCCACTCCAGGCTACAAAGTTTCAATTGTAGAAGATAAATCCCAGATCCCAGGGCCTCTGCTTGGGTGGCCAGGGGGCATGGCTGGCCTGCAAACCACCACAGGCCCCTCACCCAGGCCGCCCCACACCCCAAGGGAACCCCCACCCTGATCCAGGACACCCTTCAGGGCAAACCAGCTGGCCCCCACCCGTGCACCAGGCCTCTATCCTATCTAATAAAAGAGTAATATGCAGATTGACCATCACTCCAACACACAAGATGGTGCCTCCATGTGGTCAAAGATCCTGCCCCCATGTGGACACAAGATGGCCACCACAAGATGGCCAGCAGGGGAGAGCAGTTGGGAGGAACCAGGCCTGCAAGGGAGGGCAGTTGTGAGCGATCAGGCCAGCAGGGGAGGGCAGTTGGGAGGGACCAAGCCTGCAAGGGAGGGCAGTTGGGGGTGATCAACCCTGCTGGGGAGGGCAGTTAGGGGTGACCCGGCCGGCAGAGGAGGGAAGTTGGGGGTGACTGGGTTTGCAGGGAAGGGCAGTTGTGGGGGGCGACCCTGGACTGCAAGGGAGAGCAGTTGGGGGAGACCAGGCCTGCAGGGGAGGGCAGCTAGGGGTGACCAGGCCTGCAGGGGAAGGCAGTTAGGGGCAAACAGGATGGCAGAGGAGCAGTTAGTCATCAATCAGGCTGGCAGGGGAATGGTTAGGGGGTGATCAGGCTGGCAGGCAGAAGCGGTTAGGGGCAATCAGGAAGGCAAGCAGATGAGCAGTTGGGAGCCAGAAGTCCTGGATTGTGAATAATACTGTATTGATATCATGATAATATCAGTGGGATCAGGCCTAAATGGCAGTCGGACATCCCTTGAGGGGTTCCAGATTGGAGAGGGTGCAGGCTAGGCTGAGGGACACCACCCCCGCCCCCATGCATGAATTTCGTGCACTAGGCCTCTAGCTAAAAATAAAAAACTGTTTAGAATCATGTGTGAGAGATAGCAGAACTTATGAACTTCACTGTAAGGCAATCTTTTTAATTAGAAATGAAACCCAAATGTCAACATTTAGAGGCTTTTTTTGATCATTCACTTTCTCCAGATAGAGTTAAAAGGCCTCTATTTCCAGAAAGGGGAATAGAAATAGTGAAATAGAAAAGTGTCACTACTAGTCAAAGCAAGTTGGGGGAAGTGAAAGTCCCAGTTTAGTGTGCAGATTTAATGTTAATCTTTACAATTTGGCCAAATTCCTCATCCCCACCCTCCATTTAGACCTAATATCCCCAAGTTCAGAGCCTTTGATTTTATTTATTCAAAGAATAAGCCCAACTTTTGTAATACCTATTACCTCTAGAGTGGCTTCCTTTCTATCTCCTTTACCCTTGGGTTGTAGTTCATTCAACTCAACTAAGTCAAATATCAGAATCACTACATATTCAATATTCTTGTTTTTTAAAAATTAACTGAAATCTCCATTGGTGACTTCTTGATATTTATAAGTCTATACTTTTCTTTATTCATTTACTGTGAGGAGAATTATTAGAGTAAGGAGGGATAACCCCATGGTTTAACTAGAAACCATGTAACATTTTAAGGTACAAAATGTCATAAAGTTCTAAAGCTGCTTTCCTTTCTAAGAACTTACAAGACCATAAAGAAATGTCTGAGCCAACATTTAAGTTGTTAACTTGAGACAATATAGGATACACCTGGTGGACAAAAAGAGATTACCACTTTAATAACAAATTAAAAGCTGAAGTGCCAGCACCAATGAATTCTCTGTTACACAACCTGGTGCAGCCTGTGAAGAAGTGGATGGCTCATCAAGACTAACAGACTATTAAAGCTTTAATAAAGTAGTGCCACCATAGCATCAGCAGTCCCTGATATGGTTTCAACAGTACAAAAATACATACAGCAGGCTAAAGGAACATGGTACTCAGCGATTGGTCCCGAAAATGTTTTCTTCTCTGCCTCAATCTCACAAATATGCCAACAGCAATTTTCCTTCCTGCTCAAGGATCCCATTTACATTCACTATACTGCCACAGGGTTATTTCAATTCACCAGTTTACTGGTATAATTTGGTTAGGTGGGATTTAGACTTTTTGCAGGATCTGAGCATAATAATACTGTATTGATATCATGATAATATCAGAAACTAAGGATGAAGGTAGGACTGACTTAAATGCAATGGAGACACACACGACCAACAAAGGCTGTTATAAATCCAGCAAAGGTCCAAGTACCAGCCCAAACTGGTGAAATTCTTAGGAATAACCTAGGCAGAATAACCTTGACATTCCACAGGTAAAGAAATATAGTTTTTACCAACCACCTCTAGAACTAAACAAGAAGCCCAACATTTGGTTGGTAGATTTGAATTTTGAATATTACCACACCTGATAATATTACTAGTACTAATCGATACAACCACCTCAAAGAAAGTCATTCGTATTTGAATGGGGCAGGCCATGTCCGAATTGCAAAAAGTAGTCTTTCTCCAGATGTGTGTGGGGCCCTATGATCCACACTCGGAACGATTTTGGAAGTATCAGCAACAGATATTGTGCAGACTGGAATTTATGGGGATGGGGGTGGGCTGGAGGGGTCAATGGCGGAAAAGGGGGGACATATGTAATACTTTCAACAATAAAGACTTAATTTTAAGAAATATATAAAAATAAAAGAGATACCTGCAAGGAGGAGAAGGGGGAAGAGGAGCGGGGGGAGGGGAGGGGCTTAAATTATCCTATTAAGGAAGCAAAGTCCAACTCTTCAGGCTCTGGGGGACATGGAAAGAGGAAAAGAAAGGTGTGTGGAAAAAGTCGGTTTGGAATTGGAGAGTCCTGGCATGGCGGACCCACCTAGATGGGTCTGCAGGAGTTTATGGACATGGACTAGGGGATGCTTCAAATCAGAAGCCCCTTAGGTATCTGTACCCAACAGGAATTTGGGCAAGAGCATGAAAGAGGCAGATGGAGGAGGGGAAGGAGAAGAGCCTCACAATAGGGTTTGATGCAGGGGACCCAGCACTCCCAGCTTGGCACAGTGAGATGGGTACTGATCTGCTGAAAGGCCCCTCATCCAGATGAGGCTTGAGAGGTTGAAGAGAGGAGACATTGATGGCCATGGGCATGGAGGGTCAGCAGGCAGTAGTAGATGCCATTAAAATAAATAAATAAAGCCTATGAGTGCTACGCAGCAGCAACCACTGGATTTTGGACAAGAAAATTCCTGGATGCTGTGGTAAAATACACACCATGTAAGAGAAAATTACTGGCTTGCCATTAGGCATTACTTGAGACTGACTCTATGACCTAAGAACATAAAATAACCCTGAAACCTGAAATTCCCATAATGTCTTGGATGATGAAGGAGCACTCTAATAAGGAAGGCAGTGCCTAAGAGTTCTGCATACACAGAAACTGTGCAGAAAGATGCAACAGGAGGATGCAACGACGTATTTATGGCTTTTATGAGCAGGTGCCTAGCCTCCTTCCCTTCAGCATGATTTTGGAACCATCTGAGGAGCTGCTGAATCCTATGATCCCACTGGCGGTGCTCTGTAACAGCTATTAACCAACAGAGAGCTGCTTCATTTAGGGATGACAGTTCCAAGGTGAAGGCACATTCTGTTTGGAAGGCCACCACTCTAACTGAAGAAGTGTAACAGCAAATCATATCAAAAAGCTGAAATGCATGCTGTTGCCTCCTATATTTGGGTTTTTTTGAACTCTGCAGTTGGCATCAGAAGTGAGGGTGGTCTTGTGGACTGTTTCCTAACTTCATACAGATGATGACGAGAAAGACTCTGCTAGCGGTTCTCAACCTGTGGAAGCGCTGCTGTAGAGCCCAAGACCATCAGAAAACACAGATATTTACATTACGATTCGTAACAGTAGCAAAATTACAGTTATGATGTGGCAACGAAAATAATTTCATGGTTGGGGGTCACCACAACATGAGGAACTGTATTAAAGGGTTGCAGCATTAGAAAGGTTGAGAACCACTGACTTAGATGCTTATAAATCCCTGATTTCTCTGCAAATTGTAATATCTAAAATGAAATCAGTTTATTTATGCTTTAATGTTAAAATGGGTACCATTTATCCATACCCAGGGGAATATTACCTTTTTAGACAACAGCTTATAGCCTAAATAACACAGTACTTGAAAAAAAGTCTATCTGAACCAAGGCAGAGCAAACAAACAAATACAATCCCATTCTTACAAACCCAAATCCATATAATGCATTTTTAACAAATCATAAAACTATTAGGTATGAATGTGAAAACCATTAACTTAACAAAAATAATAAGAAATATATAAAATTGAGAATTAAAATGCTAACAAACAAAATTATGGAATACATATTTGCTTTAGGAAAAGTAAATAAGAATTTTTAAAGAACTTTTTATAATATTTCTTGATAAGCAATTATGACTTCTGTACCTATGTTCTTTGTGTTCCAATAGCTGACAGTCTCTACATGTCAGTCTATCACATGTTTCACAGAAAAGTTTCAACTGCTCTTGTTTGTGTACAGGACAGAAAACAGGGCGCTGACCAGATGCTCCAACAGACTCTGTAGCAAAATAAAACATATATTTTTAAACTAAACAAAATTTTTGTCTAACTTTCTAAATTCTTATCGATACTGGTATCCAAAGCTTATAAAGAATATGCAGAAATGCTATAGGGGCAAAAGAGGGAGATTAATAGTAATCATTAAAATTGCTTCTCTCTTACCTGAGACATCTTCTTTCTTCCTGATCAAGTGATCTTTAGTGAATTTTACTCTTTGATGTGCTTCAATACATGTCTTACATAGCCACTCTCCACATTCTACACAAAAGCCAACTGCACTTGCATTGTCTTCACAACTAGTACATACCTAAAAGAGGAAATAAATACTAAGCTACATTAGATTCACAAAATAAAAAGGTGAAAACTGTCTAACTTGCTTCCAAATATACTAATTTATGTACCCAGAATAAAATTATTTTATTATCCATTTATCTTTAATGAGATCCTCGCCTTCCAGATCAAACAGTCAGTGGATAAAAATCTAAGTCTCAGAACACAAAATCTATAAAAGATTTCAATTTTTCAGTAATGATCTTTTGTCTCATTGAGCCAGATCTGAGAGGGTGTAGAATAAAGATATCCTTTATTTTCAATTTGAAAGATGTAACTACAGCAGAACTAGCCTACTTTATGTAACAACCCAAACATGCCTTTCTAGTAATTTATTTTGATATCACGATAGAAATAGGAAGAACGACTGAGAAGCGTACCTGTTCTGACTTCTCATCAGAACTGCTGGGAGCTTCAGAGGTATCTTTCACAAAGTAATTATCCACAAGGTCTATCTGTCTGCACTCTTGGCGGCATACTGGGCACCGTAGCACACCAACTACAAAACAGAATGACGATATTGAGAAATATTTTTCAGAAAAAAATAAGGAGAACTGTGCATGTTGCCCATATGAAAACTACTCATTCAATATGTCACTGCCAAGACCAAAGAATGAGCATTAAGAGCTGAGTAAAATAATCCACTGAATTATTCCATTGGGAAAAAATGACATCCTATTTAGGAAGAGAAAAACAATCATTAATATGCAATAAAGTTTAAAGGTGCATCTTTATTACAATATGTGTTTTTCAAAAGATATCCAGGTCCTACTCCTTGGAAAGCCTGTCAGTGTCACTTATACAGCAAGGGGACTTTGCAGCTGTGATTAAATTAAGGCTCTTGAGATGAAAATGCTGTCCTGGATTATTTGACTGGCCCTAAATGCCATCACAAGTGATCTTATAAGAGGGAGGCAGAGGAAGATTAGATTACAGAAAAGGAAAACGCAACTGATAATGGAAGCTTTCGAGATGGAGCCACAAGCCACAAAATACAGGTAACTTCAATAGCGGCCGAAAAACACAAAGAAACAGACTCTTCCCTCAGAGCCACCAGAAAGAGCCAGAGCTGCTGACAGACTCTGCAAGACACTCAGTAAAACTGAATTCAAACTTTTAGCCTCCAGACCAGTAAGAAAATAAAATGTGTTGTATTAAGGCACCAAGTTTATGGCAATTTTGTTACAGCAGCAACTGAAATATACAACCTATCATCTTCTAAATTCTGACTTAGTTCAGAACTACTTGAATTCAAGTTAGTGTGGGAAGAAAGATCACCTGTCCCTTAACCTGCTATCGCTCTAGCATCTATAAAAATGGATAAACCTGCTGAGCTAACATACAGATGTTAAAGTTAACAACTAAAATATAGCACCACAGTCAGCACAACAAACTGATTACTACATATCAGCCATAAATTTGAGGATATAGCATAAAAGATACAATCCTTACTTTCAAGAGAGGGTTCCAAGACTAGTATATAAATTTTACTCTTTACACCATGCAGAGATAAGGAAAGATAAAAACTACAAACAAGAAGAAAGCTAAATAATTGAATGAGAAAGACCAGCATGTGTCAATCAGAAGTTCTAGAAGTTCATGAAGGAAAGGAAGCAGAGATGCTTTATAAAGAAATAATGACCAAGAATTTAAAAACTGAATAAATGAGTTCTCAAATTGCAACCCAATTCCTGAGCAGGATAATTAAAAATAAATCCACACCTAAACAAACCAAAGATGGAGCAAAAACTCTTCATAACTGCTAATACTAAAAGACAATCAAGACAACAACAGAACTACCTCATCAGTAAAAAAAAAAAAAAACAATGCCAAAAGATAGCAGGCAATCTCTTCAAAGCTTTTAGCGAAAATAACAGCCAACCTAGCAATCTATATCCTGATAAAACTATTACTCAAGTGTAAAAGGAAATTAACTTTTCAGACATATAACCGAACTTTCATTGTTGTAATAACTAATGAAGCATTAAGTTGAACCACATAAATCTGCCAAGAGTAGACCAGTTCTGACCTGCAAATACAGTTTTATACAGTTCAACCTAATCTATCTATACTAATAACAGAGGAATATGCAAATTGTCCAGGACTCCATCACAGTAATGACTGAAGAGCAGGCTGCATGGGGTGACAAGGCTGGCAGGGGTTTAGTGAGGGACAACCAAACAACTGAGCAGCAGGCTGCGTGGGGTGACCAGGCCAGCAGGGGGGCAGTTGGGGGCGACCAGGCCAGCGGGGGCGGGGGGACAGTTCAGGGCAACCAGGCCAGTAGGGGGGACATTGGGGGCAACCAGGCCAACGGGAGAAGGGGGAGGCAGTTAGGGGCAATGGCGGGCAGGCAGGTGAGCAGTTAGGAGCCAGCACTCCCAGATTGTGAGAGGGATCCCGGATTGGAGAGGGTGCAGGCTGGGCTGAGGGGAACTCCCCGCCCCATGCACGAATTTTGTGCACCAGGCCTCTAGTATATATATAAAAGGTTAAGTGACCAATGGTACATCCGTCCGACTGGTACATATGACATGCACTGGCAATTTAAAAATAAACATTGACTCATACATGTACGATAAAGCTTTTGCTGGAGTGTGTCAAAGGCTAAGTGACCGACCTGATACTTCTATTATGGAGAAAGGGCAAATAGCAATATTAAAATACTTCTAATTAATTTCCTTTCAATGTGCACAAATTCGTGCACCGGGCCACTAGCATTTAAGAATGTGGAAAAATATTTAGAAGCAAAATTTCAAAAATAATTAACAAAGGCATCAATAATAAATATGCATGAGCTAAAAGTAAATATATATATTAATTTGGGAAGTGGAAAATACATGAAATTAAAATATCAAACTACAATAATCTATTCTAATTCAACTTCAGCTTGAAAAAAAAACATTCTAACTATAATATGAAGAGGAAATTGAAACAAAAGGTTAATTAAAAATAAGGTAGCCTGACCCAGCTGGTGTTGCTCAGTGGTTGAGCAACAACTCTACACTGGAAGTTTGCCAGTTTGATTCCCGGTCAGGGTACACACCTGGGTTGTGGGTTCAATCCCCGGTTGGGACACATGGAAGGCAACCAATCACACTGATGTTTTTCTCTCTCGCTTCCTCTCTCTAAGCATGCCTTGGGTGAGGATTAAAAATAATCAATTAATTAATATAAAAAATAAGGTAAAACTCTGCCTTAACAAAATAAGTGAGGCTCCAAAATTCAACTGCATAAAATAGCAAGTCCAGTTGTTGGGAAGTAAAATAATTGTATGAGCTTTCTTAGCCAGCCAAACTATGACTAACACAAACTAAGACTGTGGTTTGATACCAGGCTGAAGCTGTTGTTCTAAGGAATTCCAGGAATCTCTTATTGGTTGGTGCCATTTTCCCACTCGATTCATAAAAATTGGCTCAGAAGACCATTGGGACCTCTGCCACCCACATCTCTTCTCTGATGTTTCCCAATCCAACCTTGCTCTACACCCAGCACTTCTGCCCTCACTCCAATAAGAATTTTAACCTGCCTGTTTGAGAATGAGGAGACACTCATGATCAAATTATATTTAAATCTGCATTAATACAAAGTTTTACTGTAAGACCCATCAGTACTTATTGAGAAATTTATATGTATTAGTTCATTGAGTCCTCAAACAGCTCTTAAAGTTCAATTACTATCACCATTTCAAAGGTGAGGAAATTAAGGTTCAGAGCTCAAGTAACAGTCTCAAGATCATATGGCAATGTAAACAGGAGTTGAGAGAAGGGCCAAGATCTGAAACCATGATGTCTGAATATACCCTTCCTCTTAAATCCTATGCTAAACTATCTCTCTAGTTAAAAGGCTGGTTCATTAGTCACAAAATAAGAGACTAAACTAAGGCAGTCATGATAGATATAAAGAGGATAAATCAGAGGCAAAACCAAAAGACTTCAAGATTGTATGACAATGGTGTTGGTAATTCATGGATAATTACACAATTACTCAAAATGAGGGGAAAGTAATCTTAACCAGAATGTAATAAGTTTTACACAGATTGTATTTAGCATAGTTCCAGAGGGAACCACAGCATTATAAGTACTTCAATCTGAAGCACAGTTATAGTTAACTAGAGGCCCAGTGGGGTTCCTCGTCCTGGCCAGTGATCAGGGCCAATCAGTGCCATGTCACCCAGTCCAGGCCGGGGCTGATCTGGGCCGGCCAGCCTGTGGGAGCGCACTGACCACCATGGGGCAGCTCCTGCGTTGAGTGTCTGCCCCCTGGTGGTCAGTGCACGGTGTAGCGACTGGCTGACCAGTCGTTTGGTCATTCCATTGTTCGGTCGCTTAGGCTTTTATATATGTAGATGAGGGGGAATAGGATCAAGGACAGCACCCTACAGTACCAATATTTATGACTTGAGCAGAAAAGGAGTTCTCAGATTTAAGAAACAGATTTCAAACATTTTTCAAATGCAAATCACAAGTACACTTTACATCAAAAGCCAATACACAAAAACATAGGCAGTAAAATCTCAGACATCTTTCATAGCAATATTTTTGCTAATACATCTGCTCGGGCAAGGGAAACAGGAAAAAAATAAACAAGTGGGACTACATCAAACTAAAAAGCTTCTTCACAGCAAAAGAAACCAGCATCAAAATAAAAAGGGAACCCACTGTATGGAAGAACATATTTGCCAATGATACATCTAATAAGGAGTTAATATCCAATATGGGCAGACCTGAATAGACATTTCTCCAAAGAGGACATACAAATAGCCAAGAGACCTATTAAAAAATACTCAAAGTCACTAATCATCAGAGAAATGCAAATTAAAATCACAATAAGATATTACCTCACACCTGTCAGAATGGCTATCATCAAAAAATCAGCAAACAGCCAAAACCAGTTTGGCTCAGTGGACAGAGCGTCAGCCTGCGTACTGAAAGGTCCCAGGTTCAATTCCGGTCAAGGGCATGTACCTGGGTTGTAGGCACATCCCCAGTAGGGGATGTGCAGGAGGCAGCTGATCGATGTTCTCTCTCATCGATGTTTCTAACTCTCTATCTCTCTCCCTTCCTCTCTGTAAAAAATCAATAAAATATATTTTTTAAAAAATAATAATCAGCAAACAAATGCTGGCCAGGATGTGGAGAAAAGGGAATAATAGTTCACTGCTGGTGGGAATGCATATTAGTACAGCCACTATGAAAAACAGTATGGAGTTTCCTCAAAAAATTAAAAACGGAATTTCCATTTGACCCAGCAATCCCACTTCTGACAACATATCCTAAAAACCCCAATCAGAAATAATATATGCACCCCTATGTTCATACATAGCGTTATTTACAACAGCTAAGATTTGGAAACAGCCTAAGAGCCCATCAATGAACGAATGGATGGATAAAAAAAGCTGTAGGATATCAGCACCATGGAATACTATGCAGCTATAAAAAAGAGGGATCTCTTACCCTTTTGGCACATGGATGGACCTGGAGACTATTATAATAATAACATAGATAGCCCTAGCCTGCATTGCTCAGTGGTTAGAGCATTAGCCTGACAAAAGGGTAGCAAGTTCAAATCTCCATCAAGGGCATGTGTCTGGGTTGCAGGTTCATTCCCTGGTCCCAGGTGGGGAATGTGCATGAGACAACCAGTTGATGTATCTCTCTCACATCAATGTCTGTCTGTCTGTCTGTCTGTCTGTCTCTCTCTCTCTCTCTCACTTTTTCTCTCCCTCCTTCTGTCCCTCCCTCTACCACTTCCATCCTGTAAAAAAAAAAAAAAAAAAAAAAAAAATCAATGAAAAAATATCCTCTGGTGAGGATTAACAAAACAAGAAGAGGATAATATTACCTGAGATATTTTTTATAAACAATAACGTGAAAAAGTTTTAACTTGGAGCTGATGTTATTTTACAGATAAGGAACATAAAGTCATAAGATCATAAGAATCCAATAAATTTGTCCATATCGGTTTCTCTTCATCTGTTTTTAATTCAGATAACTGACCTTGAAGCCATAAAATATAAACTGGGCATGGAAAACAGAGAAAGAATAAAACTATATGAATGTTAAAACCGCCTAAATTACAGCCAAAATCTTAAAAGCAAAATCAATCATAATATGCATGTGAGAAAGAGGGATCATCACCTTCAAACTAACATTAAGAGCAAAAGCAGGTTTCAACCATGACTAATTTCTCTTCTAAACCCGGTTTCCATGAACATTTGATTATTAATTTTTTCAAGATTTTTTTCATTGATTTTGCGAGAGGGAGGAATAGAGAGGGAGAAAGGGAACTATCAATATGAGAGTGAAACATTGATCAGACAAAGTCATAGTGGCAGGGCTGAGGCAGAGGCAGTTAGAGGCTATCAGGCCAGGAGGGGAGGGCAGTTGGGGGTGACCAGTACGGCGGTGGGGCAAGTTGGGAGTGAGCAGGCTGGCAGGGGTAGCCAATTGGGGACAAGCAGGCCGGTGGGGGGGGGGGGGCAGTTGGGGGTGAGCAGGCCAGAAGGGGGGTATCAGTTGGGGCCAAACAGGCTGGCGGAGGAGGAGGCAGTAGGGGGCGAGCAGGCTGGCAGTGGGGTGCATTTGGAGGCGATCAGGCCAGCAAAGGGGGACAGTGGAGGTGAGAAGGCCAGTGGGGGGGGGCAGTTGGGGGCAAGCAGGCTGGCAGGCAGAGTGGTTAGGAGCCAGCGGTCCCAGATTGCGAGAGGGATGTCCGACTGCCGGTTTACTGCCAGTTTAGGGATGACTAAACCAGCAGTCTGACATCCCCCAAGGGGTCCCAGATTGGAGAGGGTGCAGGCCGGGCTGAAGGACACCCACCCCATGTGCCCAAATTTCGTGCACCAGGCCACTAGTCTATATATATATATATATATGAGCCTAATATGCAAAGTGTTCCCTCTGAAGTTCGACAGGGAGACTGATCACTCGCTATGATGTGCGTTGACCACCAGGGGGCAGCGTGTAATGAAGGAAGGCCCGGCCAGCAGTCAGCAGCTAGGGAAGGGAGGCCCCAGCCGGCCCTGATCGCCAGCCAGGCCCAGGGACCCTACCTGTGCACAAACTTTGTGCACCGGGCCTCTAGTATAATAATAATCTAAAGGTTTTGTAATACAAATTTATAAAAAGATTTGCAAAATTCTGCCCTGACTGATTTGGCTCAGTGGATAGAGCATCGGCCTGGGGACTAAGAGGTCCCAGGTTCGATTCCGGTCAGGGGCATGTGCCTTGGTTGCGGGCATATCCCTGGTGGGGGGTGTGCAGGAGCAGCTGGTCGATGTTTCTCTCTCATCGATGTTTCTAACTCTCTATCCCTCTCCCTTCCTCTCTATAAAAAATCAATAAAATATATTTTTTAAAAAGAGAGAATTGCAAAATTCGAGAGAAACCAAGATGGCGGCATAGGTAAACACCTATACTGCTGCCTTGCACAACAATTTCAAAACTGCAACTGGAAGACAGAGCAGACATTGTCCAGAACCACCAGAAAGCTGGCTGAGTGGAAATTCTACAACTAGAAGGAAAGATAAAAGGACACTGAGACCCAGAGGAGCTGTGGAGGACAGAGGTATGGAGACCATTGCGCGGAAAGGGCGGGCGGCTGAATATGCGGCCGCAGCATGCGGAGAGGGCGGGCAGCAAGTGCGTGGCTAGCTGTCTCGTTCGGGAGGGAAACAAAACCTCCCGAATGCACTGAAATCCAGTTCCGGGTGAGACTTTTGGGTGCCCAGACTCATTCAGAGAGAAACTGGACTGTCTGTCAGCGTGCGAAACTCAAGGTTTCAGCCTTCTCTCAGAGGTGCATGCAGCCATTGCTGCGGGACACTGAGACACAGGGGCCTCGTAGGGCAGGGCTGACGGGAAACCAAGGCTGTCTGCTCCACCCTGAGACTCCGCCCCATCCAAGCTGAGCAGAGAAGCTCTTCCAGCATAGACACAGCTGATCCTCATAGCCAATTGGCCTGGAGGTCAACTTCCCCCAGTGATACTAACAACAATCTAGGCTTAACTACAGCAAGACTGCACACACAGCCCACAAAGGGGCACACCAAGAGTGTCCACCTCAGGTAACTGGGGAGGCTGAGCCACTGGGCCCTGCTAGGACACCTAGCACACAAAGCCACTCCATCAACTCAGGGAAGCAGCCGAAATGCGGAGACAAAGAGGCAGGTCACAAATGAAGGAAATGGAGGAAAGCAAACGACTGGATATAGAGTACAAATCCATGGTTATAAGGTTTTTCAAGAATTTCCTAGAAAAGGCCGATTAATTTAACGAGACCCTCGAGGATATGAAAAAGGATCAACTAGAAATTAAGCATACACTGACTGAAATAAAAAATGTTATACAGAGACCTAACAGCAGACTAGAGGATTGCAAGAACCAAGTCAAAGATTTGGAATATAAAGAAGCAAAAAACACTCAACCAGAAAAGCAAAAAGAAAAAATAATCCAAAAAGTTGAAGATAGTGTAAGAAGCCTCTGGGATAACTTCAAGCGTACCAATATCCGAATTATGGGGGTGCCAGAAGAAGAGAGAGAGCAAGATACTGAAAACCTATTTGAAGAAATAGTGACCAAAAACTTCCCCCACCTGGTGAAAGAAATACTTACAAGTCCAGGAAGCGCACAGAACCCCAAACAAAAGGAATCCAAAGAGGACCACACCAAGACACGTCATAATTAAAATGCCAAGAGCAAAAGACAAAGAGAGAATATTAAAAGCAGCAAGAGAAAAACAGTTACCTACAAGGGAGCACCCATACAACTGTCAGCTGATTTCTCAACAGAAACTATGCAGGCCAGATGGGTGTGGCAAGAAATATTCAAAGTGATGAACAGCAAGAACCTACAACCAAGATTACTCTACCCAGCAAAGCTATCATTCAGAGTTGAAGGTCAGATAAAGAGCTTCACAGACAAGAAAAAGCTAAAGGAGTTCATCGCCACCAAACCAGAATTATATGAAATGCTGAAAGGTATTCTTTAAAAAGAGGAAGAAGAAGAAAAAGATAAAAACTATGAACAACAAATACATATCTATCAACAATTGAATCTAAAAGCCAAGGGAATAAAAAATTTGATGAATAGTATTAACTGGTGAATATAATAGAATTCGGGGCATAGAAAGAGAGTGGAATGACAATTCTTGGGGGGAAAGGGGAGTGGGGGGGGGTGTGAAGAGACTGGACAAAAATCGTACACCTATGGATGAGGACAGTGGGGGGGGAGGTAAGGGCAGAGGGTGGGGTAGGAACCTGGTGGAGGGGAGCTATGGGAGGAAAAAAGAGGAACAATTGTAATAATCTGAACAATAAAGATTTATTAAATTAGCCCTAACTGGTTTGGCTCAGTGGATAGAACATCGGCCTGCAGACTGAAGGGTCCCAGGTTCGATTCCAGTCAGGGGCATGTACCTTGGTTGCAGGCACATCCCCCATAGGGAGTGTGCAGGAGGCAGCTGATCGATGCTTCTCTCTCATCGATGTTTCTAACTCTCTATCCCTCTCCCTTCCTCTCTGTAAAAAAAAAAATCAATAAAATGTATTTTAAAAAAATATTTATTAAATTTAAAAAAAAAGAATTGCAAAATTCTTTGTGGGAGACATTTTACTTAACTGGGAGGATTTTAATTAACTCACCATCAGTGAAGAGCTTTTTCTTGCCTGGCTAACAAATAATCTACTCAGAAACTTACCTTGATTTCATTTTTCCACCTTTAAGAAATTCTGCTGTGATGAGATATTCCATTTTAAAATTTCTAACTTCTCTGTCCACTACTTTCCTTGAGTTGGGTGTATTATGACCAGTACTTACTCTAGTGTTATCTACATGTTGTACTCTTTTAGCAGAGCTATAGTAAAAGTGTATAATAAACACTTTGCCAACTAATTCAAAAAGAAAATAACTCCTATTCCTCTGTGCCTTAAAAGTGTGACATGTGAAATCCTTTTTTCTCTTCTCAACTTGTTTCAAATGATAGGTATGCATTGATAATTAAAGTATTTTTGTAAATGTCATGCTATAGCCATACATATATGCTTATTAAGTTATTACTACAACACTGCAATTTGTAGTGCACCAAAAAGTAGAGCAAAGCAATGAGTGCCACAAAGTCTTTGTCACAGCTATTCATTTTGCCATTGCAGCATGAAAGCAGTCATAGATAATACATAAAGAAATGGGCATAACTGTGTTCCAAAATGTTATTTATGAACAGAAATTTTAATTTCATATAGTTTTCACATCACAAAATATTCTTTTGATGTTTTTTAATCATTTAAAAATATAAAAATCATTTTTAGCACATGAACCATATAAATCGAGACAGCAAGCTAGATTTGGCCCATGGGCTCTAGTTTGCCAACCCCTGATCTAAAGTGAAGTCCAACAGCTCTGGCAAGTGTGACTCTTGGTTAAACATCATCTCATGCACCAAAAGGCCACTGGTTTGATTCCGGGTCAGGCAGCTGCAGGTTCAATCCCAGGTCTGGTGCGTGTGGGAGGCAACCAATTAATGTTTCTCTCTAGTTCTCCCTCTCCCTCCCCGTCTCTCTAAAAGATCAATAAAACCACTGAAAAAATAAAGGGAAGTCCAACAATTAACAAACATAAAACTTCCAATCAGAGTTTTCTTGTCTCACTCAAGTAGGACGAGTACAAGGGTTATCCACCCCTTGAGGAAGCCTCAAACCAAAAGGGACAAAGAGATCAACATAAAAAGAAAAAAGATTAGAAAATAAAGTCAATGGAGAGCATTATGCTAAGCAAAATAAGCCAGTCGGAGAAAGTTAAATATCACATGATCTCACTCATATGTGGGATATAATGAACATAAACTGCTGAACAGAAATATATCCAGAGACAAACGGCAGGGGGTAGAAATCAACCAAAGGAGTTGTATGCATGCGTATTAGCATAACCAATGGACACAGACACTGGGGCGGGTGGGAGGGGGGAGAGAAATTGGGAAAAAGGAGACATATGTAAAACTTTAGAAAATAAAATAAATATTAAAAATTAATAAAATAAATTTAAAAAGAAAAGAAAATCAGTAAGAAAGCGAACAGAAGGAAAACGTAAGAGAAAAGGTAGGAGAGAGTATAAACCCAAGAGTGCCAACATCCAAAGCGCACCGGTTCCCAAAAGTGTGTGTGTGTGTGTGTGTGTGTGTGTGTGTGTGTGTGTGTAGAGGTGATTGGGGAAGGGAAGGTATCCTTATGAAAAATTTTTAAGTTTACAGTTTTGTTACTAAAAGCAAAGATCACCAGACTAATAGAAAACAGTGAACTATTAAAAACTATTGAACATTAAACAATAGAGGCATTTCACCAAATTTCAGAATAAGGATAAAGAGATAATTAAAAGGTTCCAGGAAGAGGTAAATAAAAACCAACCTCAACTGGGATTGTATAAAGGAGCAAAATCAGACTAGCACCAGCAACACTGATTTCTTAAGAAAGTGGAAGATATACCCTCAAAGTTCTGAGGAAAAAATATTTTCAGCCTAGAATTTCATATTCAGTAACGCTTTTTATATTTTTTAAAATATCTCTTTAATGTCTGGTCTAAAAGGAGATGACAACATATGCTTTTGCATTGGATCTGTTGTGATGACTTAATTTATTTGAAGAATATGAAGAACACCTGGCCACCTAGTGAGTCTGGTTCAGTGGATATAGTGTCAGCCTGCTGACTGAAGGGTCCAGGGTTCAATTCCAGTCAAGGGCACGTGCCCAGGTGGCGGGCTCCATCCCCAATAGGGGGTGTGCAGGAGCAGCCAATCAATGATTCCCTCTCATCATTGATGTTTCTCATTAATGTTTCTCTGTCTCTCCCTTCCTCTCTGAAGTCAATAAAAATATTTTTTAAATAAAGAACAGCTGGCCTCTTACAGCTATGTATTTTTTTAAAAGGGAGAGAGGCCTGGTCTCTGTGGCTCAGTGGATGAGAGGGTCGACCTATGAACCAGGAGGTCACAGTTCGATTCCCACTAAGGGCACATGGCCAGTTGCAGGCTCAATCTCCGGTGGCATTGTGCAGGAGGCAGCCAATCAATGATTCTCTCATCACTGATGTTTCTCTCTCTCTCTCCCTCTCTGAAATCAATAAAAATGTATTTTAAAGAAATAAATTTTAAAAAAGGAAGAGCGCCCTGGCCTTTTCAAATATGTGGCTACTTACTCTTCTTTTATAGAATACAAAAAATATAAAAAGTGTACAGCATTTATTTCCTAAATGTCTGCCTCAAGGTGGAACTTCACACCATACAGATGCACTTTTACCACACTCTTGTATTAAACCCTATCGGTCTATTTTACACTCTGAATCCTTTTCTACGTGTGATTTTGTAACATCATGCACTGGTCATTTGTGGAAAATATTAGTTCACTATGTAGATTTTACAAATGTTGACATTTCATTGCACAATATCCCAGAAAAAAAGAATGCTAATATCACTACCAATTTCATCAAAAATGCCTTTTTTTAATATTCACAGTCTTTATTATTTTTGTGTTAATCCTCACCTGAAGCTATTTTTCCACTGATATTTTTAGAGAGTGAAAGGGAGGGGAAGAGACAGAGTGAGAGAAACATCACTGTGAGACAGACAAATTGACTGGTTGCCTCCTGCACCCATCTCGACCAGGGCTGAGGATCTAGCCTGCAATCGAGGTACAGGCCCTCAACTGGAATCAAATCCAGGACCCTTCAGTATGAGGGCTAACCTCTACCCACTGAGCCAAACCAGCGAGGGAAAAAATCCCTTTAAATATCGAGAATCTGTCCAGCTCATGGCAGCCGACTGTTTCCCAAAATTCTAATTTTTATTTAAAAGCTCTATATCTTCCTCTTAGTTAAGTATTTAAAAAAGGCCTTGCCCGGGTAGCTCAGTTGGTTAAAGCATTGTCACAAAATGCCAAGGTTTCCAGTTCGATCCCCAGTCAGGGCACATAGAAGAAGCAACCAATGAATGCATAAATAAGTAGAACAACAAGCTGATGTTTCTCTCCTTCTCTCTCTCAAATCAATAAAATAAAAAATGTTAAGAAAAAAAAGTAGTCAGAAAAAGCCTTTCTTAGGAAGCAACATTTGAAGTGAGGAGCCCCTCACTCAAGAACACTGGTTCTCAAACTTGGTGTGCATCAAAATCACCTGGAAGAGTTGTTAAAACAGACTGCTGATCAGGTCTGTAGTGGGCACAAAATCTGCCTTCCTAACAAGTTCACAGGTAATGCTGATGATGCTGGTCCAAAAGCTGTATGTGGAGAGGCAGAGATCTATAGGGAACAGCTAAAGGGTGTGAATAACTTCCTAGGTTAGAGGAACAGAAAAAAAGGTCAGCTAGGAGGGAAGGTAATGTATTTGTCATCGTTTCAGAAACACTTAAATGGTGAGTTAAACTACCAGCTATGGCTTCCCAGGCTAGAGATGGAATCATAGGTTGTTCAACAGTACCTTGCGTCCGCAAAGCATTTCACAGTTTATAAAAGCATTTTCATATTTATTATTTAATTTGACTCAGTGAGACGTAAGCGAAGGACTATTGGCTACGTTGTAGAGATAAACTGAAGGACAAAAACATTATGAACCTGAGGGAACCAGAAAACAAGCAGCAGAACTATGCTGCCTGACTCCAAATCCAGCGTTCCTTCCAGAACAGCATGCCGGCTTTTTAAAAAAGCAAAGATACAGGAGTTAATACTAACAAATTATTTTCTAAATGCCATACCTAAAAACATGGTGGCTTCCAGACTTCATTTGTTTTAGATACTGGTTAGCAAGCAACATTTCCTTAAGATTAACAGTATTTAGTCCCATCTACTTAATTCTACGAGTTCAAAAACAAAGCATGTAGAAATAAAGAGGGAATTTAGAGGCTATTATTCTCTTGCCCGCATATATATTAGAGAGCCAACTGCATTACTTCAGTCCCTTAGCCACAGCAGTCAAACACAGTTTTCATCCTGTGCTCCTTCTAAATTTCCCACACAATCCAGGTTCCCACAAGAACACTGAATCCCACTTCTTACTACACTCAGGAGACGGTGAGCAGTTACTTACACAACCATTACCCACCTTCTATACACCCATTACCATTTAATATCTTCTCCATCAATCAAATCCTTATCTTTTGTCTAGTTAATCCTCACCTGAGGATATTTTTTTTCCCCACTGATTTTTAGAAGAGAGTGAAAGGGCCCTGCGGGCACAGTTCACTTCCCCGTCAGGGCATTTGCCCAGGTTTTGGGCTCCATCCCCAGTGTGGGGCGTGCAGGAGGCAGCCAATCAATGATTCCCTCTTATCACTGGTTTTATCCTCCCTTCCTCTCTGAAATCAATAAAAATTTTAAAAAATAAAATAAAAAAAGGTGGCCCTGACCGGTTTGGCTCAGTGAATAGAGTGTCGGCCTGCAGACTGAAGGGTCCCGGGTTCGATTCTGGTCAAGGGCATGTACCTTGGTTGCGGGCACATCCCCAGTAGGGGGTGTGCAGGAGGCAGCTGATCGATGTTTCTCTCTCATCGATGGTTCTAACTCTCTATCCCTCTCTCTTCCTCTCCGTAAAAAAATCAATAAAATATATAAAAAAAAAAAAAAAGGTGGGAGGGAGGGAGGAACACTGATGTGAAAGAGACACATCAGTAGGTTGCTTCCTGCACACGCCTCTACCAGGGCTAGGATTAGGCCTGCAACCCAGGTGGATGCCCTTGACAGGGAATCAAACCCAGACCCTTGCGTCCCTGGGCCAACTCTCTACGGTTAGGAGTCTAACCCTTATTCTTAACATTTTTACTGAATGCCTCAATACTTCAAACCCAAAACATCCAAAACTAAAATTATATCCTCCCTACAACACACAAACACACCCTGCTCTGTGCCTGAATTATTTTCTTTTTAATATGTTTCGATAGGTTTGAGAGAGGAAACATTGTGAGAAACATACATTGGCTGCCAGGGATTGAGCCCAAAACCTGGGCATGTGCCCCCAGGAATCGAACCAGCGACCTCTTGGTGCATGTGACAACACTAAACCAACTGAGCAACACAGGCCAGGGTCTGAATTTCTTTTATTTGCTATTAGCAATTGTTCCCATCTCCATTCCCATGGCTATTCACAATTAGTTACTACTAATAATAAACTAGCTGCCATTTCATTAATAACTAACTACCAAGTAGTACTAGTTACTATACACACTTCATTCTATCAATAGCCCTATGAGGTAGGTAATTCTGTTCTCATTTCACAAATGAGAAAACTTAGGCTAAGAAAAATTAATCTGTCCATATCACAAGTAGGAAGTGACAAAGTAAACATCCAAACTCAAATATAGCTCCCAAAGTCCGTATATTTGCCCCATAGCAAAATGCTTATTTCTTTGATACCTGATATCAGTCCTCTACTGCCCATTCCAAATTTGTCACCTAGATTACTTCAAGATTCTCCTAACTGGTCCTGCCTCCGGCCTTGTCTTCCCTTACCCCTCAACATACCAAATGATCTTTCTGGATCACAAATGTGATCCTTTTATGCTCTTGACATAAAACCCCCTTTAGTCTACACTGTACAGGTACACCTTACAGGATGAATCCCAAACAGTCCACAATCCCTTACCTGCAGTTCCAAAACTCAAAAACTTTGTAAAATTTTAAATATTTTTCATAAATTTGCAACAAAATCCACCCTGAATTGTGGAAGGCTACTTATTGTCTATCCCATTAGTGTGATATTTATGTGTTTCACTACATAAATATTCATGTGTTTGATAATGTGTTAACCCATGCCCCCCTGGAGTATTAAAGACCGTACCAGGAAGAAGAAAATTTCCAAACTGTTCTGAAGTCTAAAATACACCTGGTCCCAGGGGTTTCAGAGAAGACAGGGGTGGGGAACACCCAGCCCTCCTGCTGTATGCCCCTGAAATCACTTGGTCTGGGCCTGCCAAGGCATTAGGGGTGCGTTAATTAAATGTTTGATCAAATATAGCAAGCTAATGTTTAAGATGATTAATTTCGTATGGCCCTCCAATGGTGTTATAACTACCCAAAAGGCCCTCAGCAAAAAAAAGGTTCCCCACCCCTGAGATAAGGGCTTACAGACCCCTCACCCAATGAGTCCATGAATCCAAATTTCCACCAATCACGTTACACATCAGTGCAGCAAAGGGATGTGTAAGGTGCCGGGTGAGCTACTCACCTTTCAAGAAAGCTGCTCAGGGTTCTCTTTTCAGCGAAGTTTCCCTGACAGCCTAGTCTAGATTGTGCCACAACCCTGCAGCAAGGACCCACCTCTACTGCTATAGGTTTTCTGTTTCCCGTGTGAATGAGCTCCACACTGAGTATTTTATTCAATCCTACAGTGTATGCAACACTAGGGGCTCATTAATGCACAATGAGCTGAAATTCATGCCCAGCTCTCCCTAAATCCCAATTCCCTTCAAAGCTCATTTCTCCTTCATCCCTAAACCTTAGTATGTTTCCCTAACCATGCAGGCCCCTCAGAGCTATTCTCGTTGTCTGAGTTTCTCCTTCCCAATGTCATCTTAAAATTACTTTCTACCGGGCGCCTTCTCTTAACCCCAAACTCTCCAATGCCCTTTATCTTCTATTCAATCCCTAGTCCTTTCCCCTAGTCTTGAACAGATCAAGTCCTCTCCCACTGAGACAATTCATCCTCATCTCTAACCTACTCCCTCAACACCTCTCCCGGCTCCCGGCCTTCCCTCCCCAAACGCTTCGCACCAGTCCTTTCCCAGACCCCCCGCCCCTTCTCTCCCAGTCCGGGTCCACCAGCTCCCGAACCTGCGCCCAGCCCGCATCCGCACATCGCAAACCTCCCCAGGAGTGGGGTCCCCTCCCCCAGTCCCCCGCGGCTGGCACCCCCGCCCTTCGCCCTCCCCAGATCTCTGGGGTCCAGCTCCCCTGGAAACTGTTCCAAAGGCCGTGCCTTTCACCTTAGAACCCTCGGGACCGCGCAGCTCCAGCCCGGCCCCGCAAAGCCCCTGCAGCCCAAACCCTGGGGCAGCCCCGACCCCGGGCAAGGAGGGCCTCCGCTCACCCTGCTGAATGTCGCCGTTGCTGCCTCCCGGGATGGGCACGTTGAGCTGGCGCTCGGGCTCCGGCAGGCAGCGCAGGCAGAAGGAGTGGAGACAGGGCAGCAGCTTGGGCTCCGCCTCACGCCGGCTCTGCAGGCTCTGCTGACACACGGCGCAGGTGTCCAGGAGCGAGGCTGGCGGTCCTAGAGGCGGCCCCGAAGAAGGACCCGGGGC
Source organism: Corynorhinus townsendii (assembly GCA_026230045.1). Taxonomy (NCBI): domain Eukaryota; kingdom Metazoa; phylum Chordata; class Mammalia; order Chiroptera; family Vespertilionidae; genus Corynorhinus; species Corynorhinus townsendii. Next base: position 8,733,282 of record JAPDVU010000013.1, read on the forward strand.
GGGAGCCGCGGCAGGAGCTGGGGCCGGCGTCGATGCCGCGCCCCCGGGAACTCCAGGGCCCACGGAGGCTGCAGGGGCTGAGGCAGCCGGGGTCGAGCCGGAGGCCGCGGCCACCCCCCCGTCGTCGGGCCCCGCCGCTGCGCTCTCCGCGTCGGCCCTGCTGCCTTCCTCCTCCTCCTCCTCCACCAACACCGCGGCGAGAGGCGGCTCCGCCTCCTGCGCCGCGGGCCCGACGGCCCCGGCAGTTACCGGCGCGCTGCCGCTGCCCCCGCCGCCGCTCTCAGCTTCGCCGCCGCCTTTGTTTTCCGCCATGTTTTCCTCTTTGAACCCGCCGGACCGCCCCGCGCCGCCCGCCGCCCGCGCCGCCGCCGCCCCCAGCCCCAGCCGCAGCCTCAGCGAGAGCGGCCGCCGAGAGCGAGCAGGCGAACGAACGGACGGGAGCGCGCGCGCACGCGGCGCCCCCGCCCTCGCGTCGCGCGGCTGCGGAGGGGCGGGGAGCGCGCGCGCACGCACGCAGGACGTCCCCGAGGGGGCGGGAACTCGGGATGCGGGCGCGGGCTTGGGTCTGGCCTCGCTGCCCCTCCCGACCCGGCGGCCTGCGCCTGGCGTCCGCGCCGCCGCGGTGCAGCTCGGTTCCAGAGCCAGAGGCCAGGGCGCCGCACTGCCTCTGGCGGGGTGGTTGCGCGTTCGGGCGCGGAGGCGGAGGCGGAGGCGGAGGCGGAGCGGAGAAAGAGTGGGAAAGGCTGGAGAGCAGGAGGCAGGGCTGGTTCCTGCCGAGCGAGCGTCTCCCGGGCGGCGCGGTCCCCACCAGTGGGCGCGTCTCCGCGGAGACCTCATTGGCGCGGTCGGACGCCCGGGCCTCCGGGCTGCGGGGTGCGGACCCCCTAGGTCTCTGTAAGGCCACGTCCCTTTGAGTGGTTGTGCCTCAGGGGTGCAGTAAAAGGGCTTTATTTCTTTTCTTTTTAACTGGGGGGCCTACCAGAAAGAGACTGAAAAGACCCGGCGAGGAGAAAACTCTTAACAGCTGTGTTTAGCTTCTTAAGGTGTATTCTCCGACGTGGCTTCGTATCAGAAAACCAATCAACTGAGGGCTCTTTCAAAGCCGAGATAGCAAGACCACACCCCAGGCCTGCATCCGGAAGTGGGAGAGAGGCTGAAGGATGTTGAAAAGTCCCTTGGGCCTATTGCGACGTGTGTCATTTGGGGGAAGTCGTGTATCTAACCAATATTATCTCCCTGGAGCCGTGGTTGGCAAACTGCGGCTCGCGAGCCACATGCGGCTCTTTGGACCCTTGAGTGTGGCTCTTACACAAAATACCACAGCCTGGGCGAGTCTTATTTCGAAGAAGTGGCGTTAGAAGAAGTTTAAGTTTAAAAAATTTGACTCAAAAAAATTTCAATCGTTGTACTGTTGATATTTGGCTCTGTTGACTAATGAGTTTGCCCACCACGGCCCTGGAGCCCCACTTAGCGTCCTGCGTGAGTGGGATTGGGAATGCCCTAACAGTGTTGGCAATAGCAGCTTTGCAAAAAGGTTGTCTTTATTTGAGAACACGTGGGGGTGGGGGGGTGCGTTATGTACTACAAGGGTCGTTTTAATGTTGGGATCATGAAGGGCTTTTATTCTTTGAGCTGATATAAATCTTTAAAGGAAGCCACCTGAAAACATTTGTAAATGATTTGTTCAGAAAATATTGACCTCCTCTATGTATCGGGTAGTGTTTTAGAGACTCTAAGCATTACAGCAAAGCGCAAAGGAGGTCCTTGCCTTCAAGGAGTTTGCAATCGAATGAAGAATGAAGAAATAAAATGGGGTCACCATAGTCAAGCTGCTAAATTACTAAAATCAAGTAGGTTGAGGTAAGAGAAAACAATTCTATTCTTGTTTTAACTAGCTTAGGAACTTAAACTTTTCAACTTTCCAGCCCCGCCCCCAATAAATAAGTAAGTAAATAAAATAAACTTTCCAGTCTTGCAGCAATGCCTAGACATACATCAGACCTCCAGATAACTCTCTTATTACCCCTGAAGGACTCACCCATTTGAACCACCTGACATAGGACTGCTAACTATCTTGGACCAATCTTAGGGCTAAGAATGCAGGACTAATTATGCTCAAGAATGCTTCTTCTTCTAAGAACTCTTTTCTGTCTTCTTAGGGGTTTTTACTGTTGTAGTGTAACCACGAATCGCACAAAGGATGCCTCAGTCAAGAAGTCAAATTATAAAGTCATTTCTTCAAAAGCCGGCGGCTACGAGGGGGCAATAACTCTCCAAATCATGCAGCCCCGAAATGCTGGCATCATCAGGCTTATATAGGCAGAATATCACAAAGGTATCGATTACATCTTGGGTTTTGGAATGAGGAACCTGGTTTGCACAAAGCAGTTACAGAAGCGAAATTGAGCAAGTTATCTACAAGGATTAATTATTGTTTTGAGTCTTTGGATCACAGAATCAACAGAAACACATTATCTGGAGCCACTGAGGCGATTTAGAGTAATTGTGCTGTCCTGGTCTCCAGGTACAGAAGAATGTGTTTCGATGACCAGTAAGATCACAATCAAAGGGATAGTCAAACCACCAAAAATGGAGTATTCAATTGATTGGGATAGCATACATAAGTTCAGAAAATCAAAGTAACGTTTCTGTTGTTTTAGCAAGCAAGTAAGTACAGAAGCCAAAACAGCAGGGTTAAAGTTAAACTGCAGTTTCTACCCAAGATGATTGCTACCATGCTTCATTACCTAGTTGTGTTTCCAGCTTGCAAACCTTAAGACCCTTGAATAAATCATTTATTTCTAATCAAAGCCTCCAAACTCTTTTTGAGTTCCTTCAACACTAATAAAGGAAGGTTGGAAATAAATTTCTGATGATAAATTTCTAATTATGGGCAAGGCCTTCCATTTAGATTCTTTAACAGGGAGGTCGTTTCTCTTGAGCCTGCAGGGACTTGATTGCTTTTAGCTCAAAATAATCCTCATGCCAAAGTGGCACATCTTAGGGAGACCTGTTCTGAACCCCTTTATTCACAGTACCAAGAAGGTGGAAACAACACAAGTGTCCACTGATGGATGAATAGATAAACAAAATGTGTTATGTTATTCAGCCTTACAAAAGGATATGCTGACCCATGCAACAAAATGGATGAAACTTGTAGACATTATGCTAAATGAAACAAGCCAGGCACAAAAGGACAAGTATGTTTCTACTCACATGAAATACTTAAAGGAGTCAAGTTCCTAGAGACAAAAAATAGAATGGTGTTTGCCAGGAGCTGGGGGAAGAAAAAGAGTTATTGCCCTAACTAGTTTGGTTCAGTAGATAGAGCGTCGGCCTGCGGACTGAAGGGTCCAGGTTCGATTCCGGTCAAGGGCATGTACCTCGGTTGCAGGCACATCCCCAGTAGGGGGTGTGCAGGAGGCAGCTGAGGAATGTTTCTCTCTCATCGATGTTTCTAACTATCCCTCTTCCTTCCTCTCTGTAAAACATCAATAAAATATATTTTTTTTAAAAAAGGAGAGTTGTTTAATGGGTATGGAGTTTCATTTAGGAAAGATGAAAGTTTTGGAGATACATGGTGGCAATGGTTGCACAACAATGGGAATGTATATTAATGCTACTGAACTGTACACTTAAAAATGGTTTAAAAAATAGTTTAAGTGGCCCTGCTGGTGTGGTTCCATGGTTGGGAATCAATCTATAAACCAGGAGGTCACGGTTCGATTCCTGGTTAGGGCACATGTCCAGGTTGTGGGCTTGGTTCCCAGTGTGGAGTGTGCAGGAGGCAGCCAATCAGTGATTCTCTCTCATCATTGATGTTTCTTACTCTCACCCTCTCCATCTCTCTTTTTTTAAAAAAAAATCAATGAAGCCAAAACCGGTTTGGCTCAGTAGATAGAGTGTTGGCCTGCGGACTGAAGGGTCCCAGGTTCGATTCCGGTCAAGGGCATGTACCTGGGTTGCGGGCACATCCCCAATGGGGGGCGTGCAGGAGGCAGCTGATCCCCAATGGGGGGCGTGCAGGAGGCAGCTGATCCCCAATGGGGGGCGTGCAGGAGGCAGCTGATCGATGTTTCTCATCGATGTTTCTGACTCTTCCTCTCTGTAAAAAATCAATAAAAAATATATTTAAAAAATCAATGAAAACGTATTAAAAAAATAAGTAAAAGTTTACCTAGATCCATATTTTTATAATGTCTAGGTGTTGAGAGAACCAGCTTGTAAAATCCACAGCATTTATGGATTACATTTTAGTTACAGTTTTATGTTCACATTATATATAGATATTTTTGAATATATTTATATGTAAGTCTTGGATATTTTTGGCAAATTACTAGAGGATTTTATCCTCTTATAAAACAAATACTTTATAATGGAGACTCCTGGAAGACACCACGTGTTCAAAGTTAATATCACCAGTAAGATATAAAAACATTGTGTTGTACTCCATGCTATGATGCAATTAGAAGGATGTATCACCTTGTAATATTCTTTCCAATAATGCAGAGCCTCAATCTAATCATGAGACAACATCAGACAGTTGTGAATGACTGTACCAGCTGCCGGGCAGTCTATAAAATAACTGAACAGTATTCTTCAAAAGTGTCTAAGTCTACTTTGTAGTTACTAAACATTTTGTGTGTTCATTATTTTTTAAATCACTTTTTACTTTTCAATTACAGTTGACATACAACATCATTTTTTGAGTAATCTATCTTTCCCCACTGACTTTAAAAAGATTTTTTAATACATTCTAAATTTTATGTACATCTAAGTCTATTTTTCTGCTTTCAATTTTTTCCTTTGATCTGATTTAGGTCCTGCGCTACTGCCAATATGTGTGAAATATTATAGCTTTATATGATTATCTGGTTATTTGGTATAGCTAACCACCTGTTCTCATCTTTATCAAATGTTATCTGGCTCTCCTCACACCCTTCTTCTTCTATAAACTACAAAATCAATTCAGTAATTCTAACCAAATAAGCAAACACAAAGCAATTGGTTTTTGGGTTTGGAGCTATATTGAAATTACAGGTTGATTTTGTTAAAAATTGGTATGTTTATGATAGATTTTAGTCTTTCTAGCCAAAAATTTTTAAATTGTATTCAATTATTTCTTAAGAATACATTTCATTTTATTTTTAAATATATTTTTATTGATTTAAGAGAAAAATACATTTCATTTTAATAAACATGTTCTTGAATGCCCAGTGTGTATTAAATGCTGTACTAGGCATCAGAGGCACAAAAATTAAGATATGGCCTTTAGGAACTCAAGATATGGCCTTTAGTTGTCAACTGTCTGACAACGAAACAGCTCTAATATCATGTGTGAAAAGTAAATATGAAGGTGCATCTACTACTTAAAGAACATAGAGAGGAGCGTAACTGCCTAGTGCAGGAGGGCAGCAGGGAAGGCTGCAAGGAGGCACCAACCCTTACCTGTTCTTTGAAGAATGAGCATAAATTCATCAGCAGTGAAACGGGGAAGGTATTCTAAGGAGAGGAAATAAACATATGAAAAGAAACAAAAGAATAAAAGAGTATGTCAAGGTGGTTTTGGAGAATTAGGAAAATTTCACTACTTCTTGAATTGGTAGATAAGACTTAAAAGGTAACTAGTCTTAGATTTAGAAATGATAGCAGAACTTACTATGCAGTTTATGTGTTTTAATTAGCACATCCTTACAACAACCCTAATAGATAGGTACAAATTTTGTGCACATTTTTCACATGGGGAACAGACACAAAGGATAAATAAACGGCCTTGAGGTCACCGAGCTGTACGTGACCATCAAAGTTTCCTCCTGAAAGTCTGACAACCAGTAGGCTCACTGCCTGCTTCTCTGGAAAGCTTTGTATGCTATGGCACAAAGTGTAGTTTTTTTGTTTTGTTTTGTTTTGTTTTTTACAGAGAGGGAGAGAGAGTTAGAAACATCAATGAGAGAGAAACATCTATCAGCTGCTCCTGCACATCTCCTACCGGGGATGTGCCCGCAAACCAAGGTACATGCCCTTGACTGGAATCGAACCCTGGACCCCTGAGTCTGCAGGCCGACGCTCTATCCACTGAGCCAAACTGGTTAGGGTCAAAATGTAGTTTTTAACTACAGGTAACAAAGAGCCAATAAAAAAAATTTTTTTAAGTGACTTCCTAGGTTAATTTTGGGGGGAATATTAGTTTGGTAGGAGCTTTGGGGGAGAGATAGTAGGGAAAGAATGTTTACAAGGAGAACAGGGAAGAAGCGATTCCTAACATTTAGAGATGAGGAAGACCCGAAGTCCTGACCAGTGGCACTGAATACAGGAAGCTCAGGATTAGTGTAACAATTCCAAAGTAAATAAATAGGATTCACGGCCAGTTGGATATAAGGATTAAGGAGGTGCTAAGGACAAGTTGAGTCTGAGAATCTGGGAAAACATGCAGGGCCGCTGGCTAAAGATAACAGATTAGTGAGTCATCGGGTTTATTGGTGGTAACTGAAGCCTCTGAGAATGGATGGCTCAGGTAACTAACTCAACAGAGCCTTAGGGAACGCCAGCATGGTAGCAAGGGGCAGAAAGAGAGCAGTAGTCTACAAAAATGCAGGTGAAGACTGGTAGAACTGGGGGGAAGACAGTAAACATAAAAATAGAAAGCACCAAGTACCATAAAAGAGGTACAAACAAAGGGATGTGGGGGTTCAGAGGCAGATTGTAACTTAATCTTCCTGAGCATCTGTTTAGTCATCTGTAAAACTGGGCTGGACTAAGTGGTCCCTGAAACCTACACACACAGACACACACACACAGTGGAGATGGAGATCATTTATAATTAAGGGGTGAATTTGTGGCATAGCCTATAGCTGCAAATCCAGGGGAGGAAGAGATTACAATTAATATAGGTATAGAAGCTTATGGAAGAAGAGCGAGCGTGGTGATGGGTTGGATTTAAATGGAGAAGAGGAAAAGCCTGAGTAGAAATAAAGATGTGAGGCCACTTACTTACCTGATGAACTTTGAGGTCTCAGCTAGAAATTCATGGGAAATAGGGTGTGAGGTAGGTAGGGTAAGGCCAGATGATGGTGGTCCTTACAAACCAGAGGATGGAGTTTAGAAATGGCACGGAAGCAGTAGGCAGTTGCTGCAGATTCTTGGACAGGGTTGTGATATATTTAAAGTAAAGGATATAGGTAATTTGATCTCCGCTTTTACTGCCCAAAATGTCTATTGCTATGACACTTTTCCCCATTGCCATTTTCACACTGTAGTGAGCGACGTGTGTGCCGCCCAGATCACTCCCTCTCTAGGTCCTAAGCTCTCCAGCTCTGACCCGGTAAACAGTTGGCCACTTTAGCCAAGTCTCTCTCTGGAACTCGCCCTTGGTGGAGAGAGCCACTTTGTCCAAAGTCACGCCACTGCATCAGGAGCAGCCCCCATTCAACCACTGGCGGGTGGTGTTTACAAAGGCCCAGCCAACCCTCCGCAGTTTAGAAAAACTCAGACGTGGCACCCCAGCTCCCGAGCTCCCAGCAGGGATCAACCAAGACCTTTGTTACAACTGCATCACAGTTCATTCAGCTTCTCCGGCAGCTAAATCCTTCCTTCGTCATTCCCCCCACAGGTGTTAATCCCAAGAACACTCCATAAGAAACTTCCTGTGTGTTAATTTCCATCTCAGAATTATTTTTTTCCTGGAGAACCAGATTGCAACACACAGGAGAATTATGTTTTCACTCAAATCTTCTTCTATGCGACTGAACAATTTAATGGCAGAAAAGTTGGTGAGCGCAGATTTTGTTTTGAGCCGCTTTTCTCAACCATTTTCACATTCGTAGCTTCCAACACCAAGATACCATTTTATAAAACCTGCCGTATCTAAGATCACATACCCCTTTCGGCAATATACATCAGGTCACACGTGAGGAGAGTATAGCCACTAACAGCTAAGTCTAACTAATGAACATCACGGGGAAGGAAATACTGGGTTGGCGGTAACCACATGCTGGCAGGATATGCCCATGGCTAACAGAGCACGTAGCTCGGTGCCTGTATACACACTTGGAGGCCACAGGTGCTCTGCAGAGGGAATCCATAGCTGGAAAGTTTACAGAGTGCTGTTTCCAGTCACAAAGAAATTATGACATCATTGATTTTTTTTTTTGCAGTTGTCCAACTATCTGACATTTATATATTTTGCACACAGCACCGTTTAAAAAAAAAAAAATCACCAACCATTTCACTACCAGATGGCTTCAGCTAAGCACATTACTGTCCTTCAGTTTAAAAACATCATGCACAAAGTTCAAAAATTTAAAACTTGGAATAAAAATAGGCAACAAACTTGTCATTCTGAAATTGGCGGTTAAGTAGTTAGTACTGGTAGAACGGTTGCCTCAGTGTCCACAGCATCTAAGTATATTGCCAAGATGATGATTAGTCTGGCAGCTTTTGAGGGAAGAATGTGGTGTGGAAAAGGGACTGGAGAGATTGGCCATCTGTTGCTGATGGCCTAGGTCACTTTTGTCCTTAAGAGGTTTTGTTTCTCAAAATGCCTTTTCCTCAATAAGAGTAATAGATGTAGTTTAGACACAAGTAATTCCATGCTCACTGAAGTGACCAAGTTTTTAACCCTGAGGTAGATGGGCTTACATTGCACTCTGTATAATATATACAGATTCTGAAAAGGGAAACGTATTGAAAGCTGGCTGTGTAATTGACATATTGCCAAAGAATAAATTATATCCTGTACTGTGATTATGTATTCAGCAATAATGAATACTAGGAGAAAAGAGCAAAGTAGTAATTATACCAATTACAATTGATTAGTTGGTATTAACATAAAAAGATGTGCTTATTTTATTATACTTTCTTACTCCACAAGAAAGCTCTAATGTCTTAAGCTATCTGGTTCCTCTTCAAAATCCCTTTTTATCATTGATTAGATCCAGTGAATTTGGAAGAAGATTGGAAATTTGTATTATTACTAATGATGAAATTTTATCTGGTTGTGTTACCATTTTCATTGTTTTATGTTATTATGGTTTCTAATCAGTTTTTCCTGTGCTATTGGAATGGCAACTGCATTTTTTAGATTTCATTTTTCAATTACAGTTTACATTCAATATTATTTTATTTTAGTTTCAGGTGTATGCATTTTTAAAATATTTTTAAAAAATATTTTTGACTTCAGAGAGGAAAGGAGAGGAAGAGAGAGATAGAAACATCAATGATGAGAAAGAATCACTGATTGGCTGCCTCCTGCATGCCTCCTACTGGGGATCGAGCCCGCAACCCCAGCATGTGCCCTGATTGGGAATCAAACCGTAACCTCCTAGTTCATAGGTTAATGCTCAACCACTGAGCCAGCTGTGTATACATTTTTTTAATACAACAAAATAATGCAAAAGAACTATAATAATTGGAGCACATGAAGATCCACTATTGTTTACTTTTTGTTAGAAATTGAGATGAAAGAATTGAGATTTTTTATTAAGAAATTTTGGTGGCAAGGTAATTGCAATTCTCTATAAAGTAGAACTCTGCTTCTTTGCAGATCTCCAAAGTGTGAATTTGACATTTTAGCAAAACAACTTGATAATCTTATATACTTCTGGTGAGGTGGGCGCCCTTTACATTTTTAACAATGAAAATGAAGTCTATTAAATTTAAACTCTGGGAAAACACACACACACAGAAAGACCCTTCAATGTGTGAAACACCAGAGTAAATTAACTAACTCTGTTTTCCAAAGTCATGGAATGGAGAACAGAGAGGTATGAGTAATTTATTCAACTTTTAAGTGATAGTGACCTTGTGCCCTCTATGGTCAAACGAGCATACTACAAGCAACAAGCAGTTCTCTTAAAAGTAGGAGAGCCCTGATACAGTGGCTCAGACGGTTGGAGGTTGGAGCGTTGTCCTGATGTGCCAGGGAAGGAATCAACCAGTGGGTGCATGAGTAGATGGAACAGCAGATTTCTGTCTCTCTCTCTCTCTACCTATCTATCTAAACAACAAAGGAGAAAAAAATTATTTAAACAAGTACGAGGGCATAACAATGTGAAATGAAGGGAAGACCTTCAAACTTAGTGTGAAAAGTAGAAGACATAAGACAAGGCAACAAATACTTAAGCGTGACTAAGTAGATGTTCTTAGGGTCAATTTATTGAGTGGTTAAGATTTAATTATAATTATAAGCAAAAGCTGAACCTAAAAGGTCACTAACAGAATTCAATATGTAATATACAGTTGATGTATTATAGAATTGTATACTTGAAACCTATATAATTTTAGTTATTAGTGTTACTATCACCCCTCCTTCTCTTATTGTATTTAAGGCACTTCTTTTCACCTGGTGAAATATAATGGGACATTTGTGGTACCTCCCATTTCATTTCTAGGTTCTGCAGAGTGGGGTTATGTATTCACACGAACAAAATTTAGTTATCACAAAATGTTGATATCCACTTTAGAAGCATTTCTATCTGTAGCAACTTGTATATAAATTAATATTATTTTTCCCATTATCTTCCATTGGTTTGACATTCTCTTGTAATTAATTTTTTATGATGGTGCAAAATCAGTTTTGAGAAAAAAGTTTAACTTAAGGTAACACAAAACATTGCAGTTGGTATTAATGGTTTTTACTGTACAGTAAAATCTCATTTCATGAATATAAATTGCTGTTTTTAAAAATAAATTGCTCTGTTGTATCCAGATATCATTAAAATGTAAATTTTCTGCTACTGTGAATAGACAAGACTGTTTCACCATTTAAGTAAAATAAATGCTAAGCACGTTGTTCACATCATTATCAGCACAGTATCCTTTTTCTTTGTCTGTGTGCCACCTTATCTTCTAAAGTTAGCTTGACTGTAACTTATGGTGTGCTGCTAGATAAATCATCAAAATCCAGGGGTAAGAGTCCTGGTTGGTAAAATGTGGAAACTAAGGGCATGACTTGCAACTTGCATACATCACTTCAGTTCCTATCTCACTGGACACAGCTAGTCACATGGTGTCTGACTGGATGGGAAACGGGGACATTAGTTTTAGCCGAGCCGCCCAGTGCCCAGCTACAACTTCTATAGTTACAGAAGGGGATAACATATGTTAGAGGGACACAAAGTAGTCTCTGCTACCATAAGTCAATGAGACCGTATGCTCTGGGTTTATCCCGTTCCCTCTCAAAAGACCCAAGATTCCAACCAAGTGAGATAGTCATTAAAGGGATCATCTTGAATGTGTATAATATATTTAAAAAGACAGTTATTAAAAACTTCAAATCTTGACCTACTGTTAATAACAAATTACTTATCCCTGATCCCTCAACAAAACACTACAGCTGTTGAGTTTTACGACTGTTTCCCAGCCCAAGTATGCAGCACACTAGTAAAAACATCCCAATTCTCCACTAAAATCACATCAGAATAAATGTAACACATCTATTACACTTTATAAAGAAAAACATCATGGAGAGTAGGTGGGTGAGCTGCTTATCATTCTGGGCCAGCCAAGTCCAAGGGGTTCTCTCTTAACCTAGAGCGTATCTGACGTATAATAGATGTTACTTTTATCTGCACAATTCCCCTCCTTCTGCTGGGGACTCACCACCCCATCTTACTTTGGGCAGTTATCACTCAAATCCAATCACCTGGACAGCATTCTTCTCATTCTGTCCTCACCTGGCAGAAGGGGGTAAGAAACTTTGGGGTCTTTTTAAAATCTTTTTAATGTTTTTTAAAAGTTGATCTTAGAGAGAGAGAAACATCGATCGACTGCCTCCTGCACGTGCCCTGACCGGGAACCGAACCCACAACCTTCTGGTGTACAGAACGATGCTCCAACCAACCAAGCCACACCGGCCAAGGTGAGGATGTATTTCTTAAGAAATAAAAAGATTTGCTTCTTGCACCATCTGCTTTCTCCAGTTTCCCATTTGTTCCGTTCCTTGCCTTTCATGATCAAGATGTCTCAGCTACCTGTCTGGTAATCCTCACTCAATTGCCTGTTTATGTATTTTTTAAAACTATATTTTTATTGATTTCAGAGAGGAAGGGAGAGAGATAGAAACATCAATGATGAGAGTCACTGATTGGCTGCCTCCTGCATGCACCCTATTGGGGATCAAGGGTGCAACCCGGGCATGTGCGCTTCACTGGAATAGAACCTGGGACCCTTCAGTCCACAGGCTGACGCTCTACCCACTGAGCCAAACCAGCCAGAACTTGCCTGTTCATATTTAAGAGGAGCTAAAACATAGATTAGAAGCTCTTTGTGTTATGGTGGGAAGGGGCTGTTGAACCTCATTGCTAAGTGATCTGGCTGGGTCATTTATTGGGAAACCCTCAATTTTAAGAATTTTAGGTCTTTTCTCTTGTGCTAATTATTCTCCAAGAGACTTCCAATTTCCTGCTGAGAGGGCAGAGGGAAGGGGATGCAGGGGTGGATCACAGCCTGAGTATGCATCCATTCACATAATCCGTTCTTAAATACAGAACTGAATGGCTCTCACCTTTGATAATGCATCTGTATCAGTTTCCTAGGGCTGCAATAACAACCTACCACAAACTGTGTGGCTTAAGACAACAGAACTTTATTGTCTCACAGATCTGGAGGCTAGAAGTCTGAAGTCAAGCTGTCAGCAAGGCCATGCTTCCTTAAGGCTCTAGGAAGAAGTGATTCCATGCCTCTGTCCCAGCTTCTGGTGCTTGCCAGTGTTCCTTAGCTTGTAGACTCATTGTTCCAATCTCCTTCTTCATGTGGTCTTCTTCCCTTGGTGTGTCTTTCCTATGTTTCTATCTCTTCCCCTCTTCTTGCAAGGACACTGTCAGAATGGATTTAGGGCCCACACTCTACTCTGCCCCATCTAATGACTGTAGGATTGAATTGTTGGAAAGTTTTCGCCCTAACCGGTTTGCCTCAGTGGATAGAGCGTCAGCCTGCGGACTGAGGGGTCCCAGGTTCGATTCCGGTCAAGGGCATGTACCTTGGTTGCGGGCACATCCCAGTAGGGGGTGTGCAGAAGGCAGCTGATCCAGTGTTTCTCTCTCATTGATGTTTCTAACTCTCTTTCCCTCTCCATTCCTCTCCGTAAAAAAATCAATATATTTGAGAAACAAACAAACAAACAAACATGTCCACGTTTTAAAAAACCAAACATGTCCATAAATTCTTCAACACTATTTCTATCTGAGGTGGAATCTAATACTCCTCTTGAATACGGGCTGGCCTCTCTGGCTTGCTTCTAATACAGTGAGGCAGAAGTAACACTGTGTGACTTGTGTGAGTCTTCCCAGCTCAGGTGTGAGAAAGGAGCGAAGACTCCATTAAGAGGGCACTAGTCCCAGTCACCATCTGTAAAAAAAACAAAACCTATAAAAGAACTCCTCTGATTTCTCTACCTGAGCACAATAAACCCCCAGAACTGTGAGGGATAATAAATGCTTCTTATTGGCTTATTCCGCTAAGTTTGGGGTGTCAGTAATATTGGATTGGAACAGAAGGGTAGAAGAAAGGAAGGGAGAAGGGGAAGTAGGGGCAGAGAAAGAGAAAGTACACATATATTATAAAAACTAAAAATAAATTTTAAAAAACTACAAGTGGTAATATGATTAAATTATTTAAGACAAATTACAAACATGCCAGGGAACTTGATTTAACTGAAAAATTTTTCATATGGGTTAGAAAGCTCAGTTTCTAAGTTGACAGGTTATGATGGACTATTTTACTCTTATCCCTGCCCAATGCCTTCCTTGTAGGATGAGAGGACACCCCAAACCAAATCATCCATTGTGAGGTAAACATAAATATTAAGTGTTTGCTGCATGTTGAATCTTCAGAAAAAAGCAACCTGGGTATTTAACTTGAGGGCCTTAGTAAGAATAGCTTATGTTGCAAGTGAGAAAATTCAACTCAAAGTGACTTGCAAAAGGGGCAACTTATTGGCAGTGGTAGGGCTGGTTAACTTGCTCCAGTTCATCCAGTATCACAGATTTTCGTTTTCTTTTAGCTTTGTTGGGGCCATCTCAAACTCTACGTAGTTATGAACAAGAGAGGGTTCTCAGTGGGACCAAATTTTATGAGCAAGATTAATTTTTTAAAAAATATATTTTATTGATTTTTTACAGAGAGGAAGGAAGAGGGATAGAGAGTTAGAAACATCAATGAGAGAGAAACATCGATCAGCTGCCTCCCACACACACCCCCCACTGGGGATGTGCCTGCAACCAAGGTACATGCCCTTGACCGGAATCGAACCCGGGACCCTTCAGTCCGCAGGCCGATGCTCTGTCCACTGAGCCAAACCAGTTTCGGCGAGCAAGATTAATTTTTTAAAAAAATAAATCTTTATTCAGATTATTACAATTGTTTCTCCTTTTTCCCTCCATAGCTCCCCTCCACCCGGTTCCCACCCCACCTTCTACCCTTACCTCCCCCCCAATGTCCTCATCCATAGGTGTACGACGTTTGTCCAGTCTCTTCCTGCACGCCCCCCATACCCCTTTTTCACTGAGAATTATCAGTCCACTCCCTTTCTATACCCATGATTCTATTATATTTACCAGATTATTCTGTTCCTCAGGTTTTTAATTCACTTTTTAGGTTCACTTGTTGACAGATCTGTATTTGTTGTTCATAACTTTTATCTTTACTTTTTTCTTCTTCCTCTTCTTAAAGAATACCTTTCAGCATTTCATATAATACTCCTTTGGTGGTGATGAACTCCTTTAGCTTTTTCTTATCTCTGAAGCTCTTTATCTGACCTTCAATTCTGAATGATAGCTTTGCTGGGTAATCTTGGTTGTAGGTTCTTGCTATTCATCACTTTGAAAATTTCTTGCCACTCCCATCTGGCCTGCATAGTTTCTGTTGAGAAATCAGCTGACAATCGTATGGGTGCCCCCTTGTAGGTAATTAACTGTTTTTGTCTTGCTGCTTTTAATACTCTGTCTTTTGCTCTTGGCATTTTAATTATGACATGTCTTGGTGTGGTCCTCTTTGGATTCCTTTTGTTTGGGGTTCTGTGCGCTTCCTGGACTTGTAAGTCTATTTCTTTCACCAGGTGGGGGAAGTTTTCAGTCATTATTTCTTCAAGTAGGTTTTCAGTATCTTGCTCTCTCTCTTCTTCTGGCACCCCCATAATTCTGATGTTGGTATGCTTGAAGTTGTCCCAGAGGCTTTTTACACTATCTTCAATTTTTTGGATTTTTTTTTTTTGCTTTTGAGTGTTTTTTGCTTCTTTGTATTTCAATTCTTTGACTTGATTCTTGCGTTCCTCTAGTCTGTTGTTGGGTCTCTGTATAATATTTTTTATTTCAGTCAGTGTATGTTTAATTTCTAGGTGGTCCTTTTTCATATCTTCGAGGGTCTCATTATATTTATCGGCCTTTTCTAGGATATTCTTGAAAAGCCTTATAACCGTGGTTTTGAATTCTATATCCAGTCGTTTGTTTTCCTCCATTTCTTTCGTTTGTGATGTTTCTTTGTCGCTGCATTTTCACTGCTTCCCTGAGTTGGTAGGGTAGCTTTGTGTGCTAGGTTTCCTATATGGCCCAGTGGGTCGGCCTCCCAACCTGAGGTGGACACTCTTGGTGCACCCCTTTGTGGACTGTGTGTACAGCCTTGTTGTAGTTAAGTCTTGATTGTTGTTGGTATCACTGGGAAGTATTGACCTCCAGGTCAGTTGGCTGTGAGGACCAGCTGTGTCTATGCTGGGAGAAGTTTGGTGCTGGAGACAGCCTTATAGGATTAGACTTGCCAATTGCAAAAGCCTCTGTGCTCAGCTTGGATGGGGTGGAGTCTCAGGGCGGAGCAGACAGTCTTGGCTTCCCGTCAGCCCTGCCCTTGCACATGCACGTGCGCCTCCAGACCTCTGGCTTCCCTGGCTCCCAAGCCTCCGCCCGAGAGTCCAGATTCCTCCTGCAAGTGTGGGTCCTCAGGGGCTCGCCTGGAACTGGGGCTCAGTGCAGTCAGGAGCTTCCGACTCCCTTCTGCTAGGGAAAGCCTGTGGCAACCTCCGCAGTCTTTGTGCGCATTTGCGCGCAAGCGTGCGCCTCCAGACCCCTGCCCACTGGGGCTCCCCCGAGTCTCTGAGTGCCTTTCTCTCTGACAGTCCAGACTCCCCCTGTATGAGCCTGGGTCCACAGGGTTTCGCCTGGAACTGGGGTTCAGTAAGTCGGGGGCTTCCTTCCCCTTCCTGCCACAGAAAGTCAGCCAGGCTCTCAGCTGCCCTTCCTCTCTGCACGCACAAAGACTCTTTGCCGTACCTCAACCCTTTGCTGTTCCTCCAATTCCCTGTGAGCTTTTCTCTTTCCTTCTAGTTGTAGAATTTCTACTCAGCCAGCTTTCCTGTGGTTCTGGATGGTGTCCGTTTAGCTGTAGTTTTGAAATTGTTGTGCGAGGCAGTGGTTTAGGTGCTTACCTATACCGCCATCTTTGTTTCTCCAAAGATTAATTTTTAAAAAAAACAAAGAATGCCCTGACTGGTTTGGGTCAGTGGATAGAGGATCGGCCTGTGGACTGAAGGGTCCCAGGTTTGATTCCGGTCAAGGGCATGTGCTTTGGTTGTGGGTACATCCCCAGTGGGGGGAGTGCAGGAGGCAGCTGATCGATGTTTTTAACTATCCCTCTCCCTTCCTCTCTGTAAAAAATCAATAAAATATATTAAAAAAAAAAGATTAAAAAAATAAAACCACACAAAGAATGACCAGTCTTAGTCATTTGTTGCTTACTAGAACTACTGCTTTCTATGGAGTAGTACACACTAAACCCAGCTCACCAAACTTACCTCGTCCAAGCTTTCTAAGGTGGTCACTATAGGATTTACTAGCCAACAGTACAACAAAGGACTCGAGTGAGTATCATGCAGAAACAGGCAGGGGCAAAGATGACCTGAAATCTGGTCTTTCAGTCAAAGGGAAGAATATAAAATTTCTTTGGGCTGAGTAGAAGATACAGCAAATTGGACTAGGCAACAGTGGAATTAACATTACATGGGCAATAATAAAATTTTTAAAAAAGCATCAAAAGATGCCCTAGCTGGATTTGCTCATTGGATAGAGCACCGGCCTGCAGCCTGAAGGGTCTGGGATTCGATTCTGGTCAGGGGCACATGCATGGGTTGCAGGCTCGATCCCCAGGAGGGGGTGTGCAGAAGGCAGCCAATCAATGATTCTCTCTTACCATTGATATTTCCCTCTCTCCCTTCTCTGAAATCAATAAAAATACATTTAAAAAAAATCAAGATTACATTTGATGTTCAAAATATCTTAAAAAAAATGTTAAAAAGTAAGTAGCACTGACTTGTGAAGGTCTTTATACATGAAGACTACCCTTTGATATGTTGTATTTTTTCTGAATTGGGCAGGACTCCTGTCTTTTCAAATCCTCACAAGTAGAGTGGTAAGAATACAGCTCTGGTGCTAGACTGGGGTTCAAAACCTGGATGGCACTTTCTAGCGATAAAACTTCGACAACTCAACTCAGCACCTGTTACAAGTCTGTGCATGGGAACAACAGTACCTACTGTCTAAGGTTTTTGAGGATCAAATAATTACTTTATTCGTGTAAGTTTAGTTCTGCCTAAAGCACTTAGAACAATGCTCAGTACATATTAAGCTCTATGTAACTGTTACCTATGGTAAGGAAAACAGATGACATACATGGAGTCACTGTCTTTTCTTTAAAATGTTTTTATTGATTTGAGAGAGGGAAGGAGAGGGAGAGAGACAGAAACATCAATCGGCTGCCTCCCATATGTATCCCGACCTGGGACCGAAGCTGCAACCTAGTCATGGGCCCTGACTGGGAATGGAACCGGCGACGCTTTGGTGCACAAGACGACATTCAACCACCTGAGCCACACCGGCCAGGGCACCACTGTATTTCTTAAGTCTTGTTTGAATCAAGAATTTGTATAGAACTCTCTATTTGAAAAATATATAAACTAAAAGTCTCCAACTTCTTGTATATGTTGAAAACTTTCATTGAAGATCTCTGGGATACAAAAATGGTCCAAGTGGCTCAAAATTAATTCTATGACATATTCTAAAATCATACTTATTTTGAAAGTCTGAAGATTATTTTATGGTAAAAAAATACCAAGCTGAAACTTTTTATTTTGCTAATGTACAAATAGAAGATCACAGTCCACTTTTTATGGTTTCTAAACACAACTGATGATTTCCGTAAGCAGCTGCTGACCTTCACAGAGCAGTGCCTGATCTTCTGTGAAAGCCCAGCCTGCCTTCCCCCGACCCCCCGAATTGCCTCCTCAGAAGTCTTGTCGGATGTTTTCTTTGTTGGCCTCTCCAAGCTGCTGCTTCATTTGAAATACTTCATTTTCTAATTGTACAATAGTCCTTTCAATCTCATAATTCTTACTGACCAGGGATACCCAACTAGAATAGAAAAATAAAGAAAAAATTATTCATTGTGAAATTTCTCTTAGATGATTTTAGCAGATATACATTTTAGCCAGGGCCATAACATTAATCTTCACCTCTAACTTTTCTTTTTAATATTTTTATTGATTTTAGAGAGGAAGGGAAAGGGAGAGACAGACACATCAATGATGAGAGAATCATTATTAGCTGCCTCCTGCATGCCCCCCGACTGAGGACTGAGCCCTCAATCCGGGCATGTGCCCTGACCAGGAATTGAACTGTGACCTCCTGGCTCATAGGCTGATGCTCAACCACTGAATACCATTGGTTAAGATGCATTCATTATTTCTTACAACTGCATGTGAATTTATAATTATTTCAAAAGAACTGAGGAGATAAGAAAGAGTGAGAGAAGGTAGTATTTTAAGTGATTAACTGAAAAGGAGAGAGGAATAGGGCAGAGGCATTAAACACAGTGCAGAAATTTCTAGTTGATAAGAGCTCCAGCGATTCAAGGAGCCTTCCCCTAGGAAAAAATCTCTAAAGACAAACGAAAAGAAACACCCATGTATGTTTGGGTTATATTAGCTTGGAGAAAATATAAAAAGATGCCTAATAAGTAACATGGAGTACATGAAGGTGGAGGGGAAGGTGAAACAAGGAGAGTAATGTATGTGACGGAGGGAGGGAAGGTAGAAAAACAGCAAAGAAAAAAATAATACAAAAATTCACAATTATATTTAGGAATTTGTATAAACTTATTTGTTTATATGAAGAACATTCAAAAAAGAAAATACAGCCCTAGCTGGTTTGGCTCAATGGATAGTGTCGGCCTGTGGACTGAAGGGTTCTGGGTTCAATTGCGGTCAAGGGCATATACCTTGGTTGCTGGCTCAATCCCCAGTGGGGCGGAGCGGGGGAGGGTGCAGGAGGCAGCCCATCAATGACTCTCTCTCATCATTGATGTTTTTTTTCTCCCTTTCTCTCTGAAGTGAAAATAAAAAAACAAAAAAACAAAAGAAAAAGAAAATACATAAACAAAGGATAAAAAGGACTGAGACACAAACAATTATCAAGAAAGTACTAAAACTCCCTTCTGAAAGCTGAAAAATAAGTAGTTTTCTCCCCTTTGAAAGTAGGTAGCACTGCATTCAGAGAAGAAACACTGTGCGGAAAACAGGGCGCTCTAAGGACAGAGTCAGGACAGAGCAGTGGTGCAGGTTTTGGTTTCCCTCTTCCACTGTCTTCTAAGCCCATGCTTCAGGCAGAGGCAAGGCAGAAAGAGCAGGGTTCAGAAGACAGCACTGCTTTCACCCCTGGGGCATCCATCCCTTTGGAATACCGTTTGAATCAGACTATTGACTCTTGATCTTAAGTTTGCTAAGCAATTTAACACATGATGGAATTGTAGGTACTCACTTTGACTCCATTTCTCTTAATTTAGATCCAGCTGTGAGTTGCATGTTCTTTCGCTGCCAGTTTAAATCTTGAATATGTTTCCTGTAAAAAAATTATTTATAAAACCCACCTACATTTTAACATTTTCTGTTGACTAAAATCAACAGAAAAAACCTAGTCAATATATCTTTAATTCCTTGAGAACAGATATATGAAATCATAGAATTATTCCAGAAATTAACTTTCTTCTAATTATTTTTCAATTAAATTTCATAAAACATGCCTATTGTGAAAAAATTAAGCATACACACATATGCAGGCTAGAAACTGAAAGTCCTCCTCCCATGTGCTTCTCCCTCCTCCCCGAGAACTGCTGGCTTTTGGTAGATGTCCTTCGGACGCTTTCCTATATATGTGCATGCACATGTGTGTGGTTTTTTTTTTTTTTTTACATAAATCAGAATATGCAAGCTATTGTGTAACTTTTCCCCCTTCTAAAAGTTCCTTTTCAATGTGTGCAGACTTGTAAATTGCAAGTGACCTGGTAGAGATGTTTTTAGACCACAGGTCTATTTCTTCTCCACCCAGGTGGGTACACCCAACACTGGATGCTGGACAAAGAGCAGATCGTCAAATGCTTACTCTCATATGACTATAATTCATTGGTTCCTTTTTCTTCTCACTCTATGAGTTAGGGATTTACCTAAACTTTATTCGGAAATAAAGAGGAAAAATTTTACCTTAACTTCTGGAGCTCTTTCTGTGCATGTTCAATCATATGCACTAGATTTCTAAGGAAGAAAATGAGAAAAATCAGATTGAGGTACATCAAAATCTAATAGAACCAATTTTAAAAGTGATCTGATACAGGGTCATATTTTTCTGCTTAAAAATAGTTAGTATTGCCCTAGCTGGTTTGGCTCAGTGGATAGAGGGTTGGCCCGCGGACTGAAGGGTCCCAGGTTTGATTCTGATCATGCCTGGGTTGCGGGCACTTTGCTTCTGGTGTTCTCTATTTAGTCAATTCTTATTTTTGCAGATTCTGTATTTATGAATTTTTCTACCCAATCAGATTCATTTGTAACCTCAAAATCAATACTTGCAATGTTCTAGCTCATTCGGCAGACATTCTCAGAGCAGTAAAAATCTGAGCAGTGGACGCACCTGTTCCCAGCTGAAGTGGAGTAAGAAGAGGCTCTGCCTGCTTGTGTCAGGTCTCATACAGAGACGATCGAAGGATGGAGTCTAATTTCCAAGTCTGGCAAGTTACTCAATACTCTGAACTTGGTTTTTTCTTTTAAAAAGTAAAGAAACTACGATCTCCCAGGATGAGTTATTTATATGTACATGTGTATATATTTTCCCCAGGAGAAATGTTACACTATTTGCTTATTTAGTATTCAAGACCACTTTTATAGAACATAACATGCAACCAACAAGAATCAACTGCTGTATAAACAATTCCTGTTAAGGATTACATTCTAAGTTGTGATTTGTAAATCAGACCTCAGAACTCATTTTATTACAATATTATACAATAAATGTGGTAGTTAGGTTTATGTACACAAACTCTGAGGTGGGTCTGATAGATGTGGAAGAGTCACATCGGTTGGTCGCCTCCTGCATGTACCCTGACCAGGCCCAGGGACTGAGTACTTGCCCTTGATAGGATCAAATCTGTAGAGGGCCTCCCGGAATGCATATGGATATTCTTTAAATTGATGTCAGCTGAGTCTGAGATGACTGGCATAGCTGTTTCTTGGAAACAGCCTCCCCCAAGAAGGTGGAGACCGTTATCAGTAATGATTTCTTATCTTTATCCAGGTGCTGGGAATGAGGGAATGACCTTAGCCCACCCAGGCCTTGATATGTTAAACCCAATCCTAATACCCGGAATGAGAGAATGAGTATGACCTGGGCACACCCAAACTCCTTTGATCCTAAGCTTTTCTGGGAAACCCCCCTTTGCATTTTGGAAATAAATAAATGTGCTGCGTGGCTCAGGGGGTCGTTGTCGGTCTCTCCAGCAGCAGAGGGCAGCGACCCACCTGGGACCCAGCTTTGAATCTATCTCTGTGTCGACTCTCTTTATTTCTATTTCTTAATCCCCGGCCGCCTCTACCAAGAACCAATTTCATCTCTCTTTCCGTGCTGGCCACGGAAAAGAGAGATCCCCGCCGCATCAGGCCCCCGCAAAATCCACAACCCTTCAGTCCCAGGGCCATTGCTCTAACCACTGAACAACTGGCTAGGGCTCAGCTCTACTATTTTTATCCCAGTTCCTCTACCCTACGTCCTACATTAAAACACACACACACAAACAAAAAAACCAAAGCTGTGGGTGGAATGGGTTTTTAAAAAACAACAAGCAATTTCTTACTCATTATATACTTTCCAGGCATTGCATCCATGCTGTGACATTAGTTCTAGATTCTCAATTCGAACCGCTTGATGCTCCAACTGGGCCATAGAATTGTTTACACATTCTTGCCATGCAGTAATGTCATTTTTCTGACCCGAGGAAGGGGCTGGAAGTTCATATCTGAAATTAAACAACAATTTAACTACAGAGTCCCCCAAACCTTGATTTCTCTTCCCAACAGAATGCCTCATAGGCCTATGCACACTATAAAAACTACAGAAAACTGAAGATAAGATGCAGACCTTACACTAATAAAAAACCTATTTACCCTAGGAAGCAATCAATTTACAAATAAGAGTTAGCAATATTATATACAGTTACGAAAAATTGTTCCCATCAATGTTAACAGAATCGCTAATCTATGGTACATTCATATAAAGGATTGCTATATTAGATATTAAATGATGCTACTGACGTACACTTAAAACATTAAGATGTTTGTAATGTATTAAGGGAAAAAAGGACACAAAAAACCATGCTTTCATTTTTGTAAGACACACCTACGATCCATCCACCTTCCACCCACATACCCACACCCCTCTATAGAGAAAAAAACTGGACCTCACTCTATTCTCTTCACACTGCCCAGTCTTGTAACACTGCCAATAGAGCTAGCAAATACTTGTCATAAATCTCAGCTTACTACTAATGAGTTACTACAAACGAAGTTTTCATTTCCATTTTAATGTTATTACTAGATACTGTGTAAAAACTGCAATTCTTAAAAAACTGAGAAAAATGCAACTGGGATCAAGAATACGCCGTTTTGTTAAAAAAGAAAAAACCTTAGGAAAAAATAAACCACACTTTATAAAAGTAGCATTTTTCAAACCTCTGACTATAACCTAGAGTAAGAAATATTTTACACTGTGATCCACTACACAAAGCAATACTTACCTTTAGATGCAACACATTCTGACATTTTCTATCCTACTTCCTTACAAAGTGCTGTGGTTCCTTACTGAATTTACTTCACAACTGCTTATGGGTCATTACAAGTTGGTTGGAGCATCTTCCCATACACCAGAGGGTGGTCAGGGCACATACCTGGATTGTGGGCTCCATCCCCGGTTGGGGTGCGTTCGGGAGGCAACTGATGGATGTTTCTTTCTCTCTCTCCCTTCCTCTCTCTCAAATCAATAAGAACATACCCTCAGGTGAGGATTAAAAAAAAGGAATATCTTCCAACATTAACACAGATTATATGAACTACTACTATATGGAAAAACAAATACATAAACAGACAAGGATTTTCCCCTTCCAGTATTTGTTTTAACCTGGCTATAGTAGTTTTACAAAAAAATTAAGATTAAAGTAAAGAATGATTTGAACCCAGCCGACTACAGAAATAGGACTTACCGTTTCATACTGAGCAATTCAATTGGTTGTCGAGCAGCCAGTCTTTCAAATTCATTTCTCATTATGTCTGTCTGATGTAGAAATTAGAGAGAGAATTGTTTTCAAAACCATACCAACAAGTTAAAATTCACCACCACCAAACAAATAATGAATCTAATCTACTAAAATACTTATACGTCATTGGGGGTGGGGAATAGAGGGCCTGGACACAGAATGATTTGCTGTAAGGCTATGAACCTAAGTTTATAGTTCCTCTTTTGGTCCTGGCTGCTATTTTTACACTTTACTCTTTGCCAAGAATGAAGGGGGAATGGGAAAACAAAACAAAACTGGTTTCTGCTATCTGGTCCAACAATTTTACTATTTTCCAAAAAACTGTGGTATAACTCTTGTTTCTTTGGGTCCAGTGTTTTGATCAATATCCTATTCCATTTGTTCTGCACATTTCCAGCCCCGAATATAAACAACTGTGTAAGTGAAATATTTAGTTATCCCATGTAATTGCATTTTTGAAGGTTGCAACTTTCTCAACAATTAGGCCTGGGGCGCGGAGGGGGTGTGTGTGTGGGGGGAGTGTAAGCCTGCCAGAAGCCCACATTCCTGGTTTACAAGTTTTGCATTAAGCATTTCTTATTAAGAGAAAACCTTTTTTTCTTTCTTTCTTATTCCTGCTGAGTTATACAAAAGCTCTAAGAAAATATAGTTATCTAGTTTCTTGCAGAAAACCAGGGTATTCTAGCTAGAGAATATGCAGTGACAGACAAGGATAACAACCAACAATTAGGTAAGAGAGAAGCTGTAAAAATGAAGCAAGCAATCTTGAACCATTAATGTAGGAACTCTTACCTAACTCACACGGCCAGTGAGAGATCTGGAGTTTGAATTCACTCGCTGCAAAGACTGAGCCAACTCTCACGGAGCTAATTTATGAAAAAACATTAGGCATGTCTGGCACTAGTAAGCATTCACTGAATAAAACTGCCTTAGAAGCTCTTTAAATATTTAGGTGCCTATTGTGTACCAGGCAGTGTTCTAAGTGACAAAGATACAGTGGTGAAGAAGACATAACTACTTTAATTCTTTGAGTAGCTTTATCAATAACCTAATATTTTCTGACTTACTTGTTTGTCCTCACACTCCGGAATATAACCTCCGTGAGTATGGACCTTACCTATCCGGTGCCCCTTTACCTGGCATAGAAAAAACCTTCACGGATAGTTGTTAAATGAATTAACAAAGGTCAGTTTCAAAGCCAATTTGAGGAGTGGTTAAGGTCTTGAGCAAATTAGTTAGCCTCTCTAAGCTACAGTTTTCCCATCTAAAAAATTAGGGATAATAAACATAATTATACAGTTCACAGGGCTATTTTTAGGACAGCGAGTGAGCCCGGTACACTGCCAGCTCCTATTATTAAAAAAGATTAAATAATCAGAATACTAATTATAAAGCTAGGAAGCATAAGTTGTATTTTAAAGAGCTAAAAAAACTGGTTCGAGTATAAGTTTGTAATTGAATGCAATCTCTGAAACTTTCAAAAATTAATCTACTAAGAAAGCATTACTGTACTTAATTTTTGATGTGGTAGTGTCTATATTTGGGTAACTATTTAGAAAAAGCATGGGAAAATAGCGTATCATGGGAAAATCTCTCTCCTACTTACTAGTAAAACAGTCAATATATTTTTCAAGTTACTTCAATATAAATACTGCATTTTAATGGTAGAATTCTTTCATAAATAAATGGTTACCTATAACAGGGAAAAACCCTAAACATGTATGTATTAAAATGCTTAACAGAATCCATTAATTTAAAAGTAATATTTTACATTTAATTTTGCTCATTAGACCCTAAATATCTTGGGTGTACAGACAAAATACGTAAACGGTATATTACGTAGATATGGTTGGTCCCCTCTTTCACATTCTGTAAACACCTAGGCTTTATACAAAGGCTACGACCATCCAGTGGTTCTCAGGAGCTCAGGTCATTAGGCTTATCAGTATTTAAAAACCCTGGATCACGTTAGAGTGGACCTCAGAGCGTGGAGGACCCCGCTGAGAATTAACACAAGGAATCTCAGAAACACGTACACACTAATTTTTGCATTGTTAGGTAATTTTCGGAGCTTCAGAAAGTCTGTGGGTCTCAGAATAAGAACCCCAGAGCAGAAGGCTTATCTATCTAGCTGTTTTTAAAAAAATCCTCACCCCAGAATAGTTTTCCATTGATTTTTCTGGAAGAGTGGAAGTGAGGAAAAGACAGACACATCGATGTGACAGAAACACATCGGTTGGTTGCCTCCATGCTCCCCTCCCCCACCCCGACCAGGGACCGGGCCTGCAACCGAGGTACGTGCCCTTGACCAGAATCCAACCGGGACCCTTGGTCCGCAGGCCAACGCTCTATCCATTGAGCAAAACCGGCTAGGGCCTTTCCAGTTTTCAATGGACTGATAATACCTACGCAGCAAGTTAAGCAAGCAATACTTAAAAGCCGGAATTTAGAATTCACTTTAACGCGGTAAGGCTCTCAACCCAAACTAAAGATTCGCGGGAATCCGGATTCCTACTGCCGGGCTCAAGACATCACACTTACTTCAAAAGCAGAATAATCCGGGGCTGTCAGGTAGCTCAGGTAGTTCTTAGTAGGTCGGTATCTGCGAGTTTCCTCCTCTACCAGGGCCGCAGCCTAAGAACGAGAATGGGGGCCAGTGTTGGGGAAGCAAATTGTACGCTGCTGCTTCCAGCTCCAAGGGCCAGCGAGCGCGGAGTCTCCTACATAGCCACCCAAACTCACCGCTTCCCGCACTCCAGGCGCTTCATAACCTTGGTCAAAATACGGCAGCGCATCCACCACAGCCTCTCCAGCCACCAAACCTGTGCCCGCCATCCCTAAGTTCACCTGCGTTTTCTGAATCTGCGCAGGCTCGGGCCTATTTCCATACGCCTGCGCCCGCCGCCCACGATTTACGTCACGTGCGCATGCTCAGTTGTTAATTCTGAAGGCGCGCTCCGCCCTGTTGTTTTGTTTTGGCCGGATGTGACGTCACGTCGCTGCCCATCCAGTGGACCGTCTCAATTTTCTGTCCCGGCCCGCACCCCTTTTATGTTTCCGTCTGGCAGCAATTTGCGGACAGTGAGAGCTTTGCTTTCCTCCAGGACGCTATCCGTGAGGGGAATCCTTTAGAACTTCTGTGTGGGACTGGCTGCAGGATTTGGCGCGGGGAGAGAGACTGGTTTCCCGCCTCGGCTTACTCCTCTAACCTTCCACCTCCCCTTGCACTTCCATGCTGTATCCCCACTCTTAGTTCTCGGCGCCCTAAGATTCTGCGCTTTAGATAAGTGCAGTTTTTTCACAGATTCTAGGAGTGGGCGCCAGTCCCCAGCTTTAATGGTCTGCCTACCAAAAGGAACCTGGTCTACACCAGGGCGAGGTTGGTATCTGCTCACCAACCCCAACTTCTAAAAATCTTGTCATTTAGCCTTCAGGGCGCTTATAAAATCCCATCATTTTGCTGTTAGGACACCCGGTAATAGAATATATCCTGCCCTGTGTGCAATCTAAATCCAAGCTTTTTGTCTGTCAAGTGACTGAAAATGTTGGCCACGGTCATTAAGCCCGATTAGTCAGATCGTCATTTATACAGTGGATTTTAGTATATTGATTTTTATATCCTGCAACTTTATTCGTTGTTTCTAATAGTTTTTTGGTGGAGTCTTTAGGGTTTTCTATATATAGAATCATATCTGATAAAGTGATACCGGATACCTTTTAACCTGTTAGATAAATGCGCTATAGATTTAAGTGAAATAAAAGATCTTTTTACATTTTAAGCAATTTTACTTAAAATTCTCCAAGAGACCCATGGAAATTTTGTATTTATTCATTAGAAGAACTGTAAACATTTTATACACATCTTGAGCAATTCTTTTACAAACGTGTCCAGAATTCATAAAACTTTACAAAAACAAAACAGACCTAAGAAAAGGAAGCAGCTCCAGTTTACAGGGATAAAATATGACCCCCATCCCCAAAGCAAAGGTCTCCTCACAGAGGGATGGCCAGGATCCACCACAATAACACCTCCTACCCCCATTTTATAAACAATTCCCAGTTACTGATTGTTCCCTTGGGTTGGATTGTCAGGAGAGACCAAACGGAGAGATATCTGGTAAAAGCCCCACTGGGATAAGCTGCTTAATAAACATTTTCAAAAAGACATAGGCTCAGTCCTGTTTGCTGGACCCACATCTATAGTAATTATGTAGCACCGGTCACCTGGTGTCTGCTTCAATTCATCCATGCATACCTGAATGGGTGAACTGACAATACTGTACAAGTCAATAAACTATCCTCATATACCTTGTAAGGTTTTGTTAAGCTTGAATAAGTATTTTTATGCCAGTTAAAACCATCATCAGGAGTTGAAGAAAACTGACATTTGCTGTAACACCAAAGAAAACTGCAGCCTCACTGACAAGTTCCTCTTTCCAATCACCACTGCAGCTTTAGACCTTAAAGGCTGGGGTGATTATATGGTGTTGTCCCAGGAAATGTTCATATTCATGACTCCAATCGAATTAGAGCAAAAATTCCAACAATCCTAGGAGAACCGGAAAAGAGTCTCATCTAGACATCTGTAGTTTGAAGTCCCTTATCCTCAGAGCTGAGTTGGCTCTGGTACACTTCAGCTTAAAAGAAAACGTTTTCAATAGCTACAATTCCGTAGAGCTCAAATTTCCATCTCAGGACTAACCAACTTTATCTGTGTTCACCAACTAACAGTTTTGGCTTCAGCCCTGGCTCTGTTGTATAACTTTGGGCAAGTTATTTACCTCCTTTGAATTCCAGTTTCTTCCCTAGTAGAATGGAGATGCAAATATCTCCAAAAGTTGACTTGAAGACTAAGATGACATACCTACATGTACCACAGTGCATGGCATGGGGTAGACACTAAAAAA
The DNA here is from genome assembly GCA_026230045.1 of Corynorhinus townsendii. Classification (NCBI taxonomy): domain Eukaryota; kingdom Metazoa; phylum Chordata; class Mammalia; order Chiroptera; family Vespertilionidae; genus Corynorhinus; species Corynorhinus townsendii. The sequence continues at coordinate 8,761,796 of JAPDVU010000013.1, forward strand.
GTAAAGTAAAAGGCAGTTCTCATGCCCTTGGAAGGACATTCCCTATTAGTTATAATTCCCACAAGTCTCATGTGGACACTGAGGGACATGCTACTCCAGTGCCACACAGCGTGGGGGAGGAGTTGCAAGGTGTCTACTTTTACACGGCACTCAGTTACAGTACTAATAAACAGGGCTGCCAGTAAGCGAGACTCCCCTAGACCAGTGGTTGGCAAGCTCATTAGTCAACAAAGCCGCGGTTTGCCGCTCTGTTGAATAATGAGTTTGCCGACCACTGCCCTAGACTGAACACTGGACAAAGAACAGCCCATAGGTTTAAAGGTGCCGTGTATTTCAGTGATGAGAATTGTGTGTGGAGGGCTGGTGTTAGCCACTTCTGTCATGCCTCCCTAGTACCTTGAACTCAGCATTTCTCTCATTGTGCTCCTCTTTGAGCTGCTTTTTAAAAAATGCAACACCAAGTCTTTCCCTGATAAAAAGACAAGTGCCTTTATAGCCTAAGCACAAAACACAAAGAATGAGCCCAAGAATCAAGGAGAAAAGGCCACTTAAAAACAACTAGAGGCAGAGTGAAGAGGGCACTGGTTCCAGATGCCTCCTGGCAGTTCTCCAGGGATCACAAAGCAGCAGCAGGAGACTCCTCCTCCAAGAACCTGGCCCGCTCTGTAACCTTTTCAGCTTTCAAGGGTTTTGAAGAATACTTCAGGGCATCCTGACTCCTGGAAAAGTATTTTCTTTGGCACTTTGTCTTATTTAGGATGAGACAGCCAGTGGGAGATTTCATTTCTTCTGCAGAAATTTCATTTTACTTCCTACAGGGAGAAAAAAAGTAGAGTGAGCTCTCATTAGTTCATTTTTATTTATTGCACATTATTTGAGGCAAGGGATTAACAACCTAGTATTCAGAACAGCCCTGGAGTAAGCTGTTATATCAAGCTAACAGTTGATGTGATTAACCACCACCCCCAAGGGTCTAATTGTAGAGGCAGAAGAGAATGCAGACATCATCTAATCCAGTCGTTTTCAACCATGCCTGTAGGTTAAAATCACTGGCCTGCTCCCCAGAGATTATAATATTGTAGTCAGAGCTGAGAACCACTGATCTAATCTAACCCCATGGTATAATGATGAAACAACAGCCCAAGGCATAATTTGTCCATGGTCTCTCAGCTATTTAAGGACAGGGCCTAATTTTATTTTATTTATTTTTTATATTTTATTGATAGAGGAAGGAAGAGGGATAGAGAGTTAGAAACATCGATCAGCTGCCTCCTGCACACCCCCTACTGGGGATGTGCCTGCAACCAAGGTACATGCCCTTGATCGGAATCGAACCCGGAACCCTTCAGTCCGCAGACCGACGCTCTATCCACTGAGCCAAACCGGTTTCGGCACAGGGCCTAATTTTAATTAGGAGTATATATTTCAAAGACAAATGTAAATACCATAGACTGTAGGTTCTTCATTGTTTTGGGCTAGCACACCACTGTTCTCCTATATCATACTGAAAACTTAAAAGGTAATTATAATTGAACAATCATAAACTACCATGTTTCTTTTTAAAAAATATATTTTTATTGATTTCAGAGAGGAAGGGAGAGGAAAGAGATAGAAACATCAATGATGAGAGAGAATCACTGATTGGCTGCCCCCAGCTTGGGATTGAGCCCACAACATGGGCATGTGCTCTGACCGGGAATCGAACCACGACCTCCAGGTCCATAGGTCGATGCTCAATCACTGGGCACATGTTTCTTTATGATGTGTAAGATTAGAGACTTGCAGGACATCCTCTGTCGTTTCAGATGTCCTCTAAGCCAGGTGTTTTTAACCTGGAGTCCATGGATGGACTTAGGGGGGTTCATGAATACCCTAAAATGATAAGCAAAATGTTTGTATGTTCTAACTATATTTTTCTGGGGGAAAGTCTAGTTTTCATAAGATTTCCCCAGGGATGTGACCTAGAAAAGAGTAATAATCGTGACTTGCAAATTCTTACATCATAAGGGAGCATCATCTGAGGAAAATGGTCCCATGGACAACTCTGACGGAGAATCCCAACCTCTGAGAAAGAGACTTCTTTTGCTCCAAAACACTTTGGAATTAGGGGTCATGGTTTCTGGTCAGCCTACTTGTGTTATATCATTGAGCTGCTTGTAAAGCTTTTGCAATGAGGCATGCTTATTGCAAAAGCTTTTCTCAGCCTCATTTTTCTAATAGGAAGATACGGCAACTCACCGAGACTCCGCAAAATTCTGTTCACCCCACTGGGCTCAGACTCAGGAATTGTTTCCAAATACTGGAACGCCCGGACCTCAAACAAACCTACAAGGAAAACTCATGGTGAAATTGTCCAATGCTCAAGACTGAAAATCAGTTAAATAAAATTCGGTGTTCACTACTATGTATCTTCATAGTTAAAACAATATTACAAAAAATATTTCCCATAATAAACAACTCAGATTTTGAGCCCTTGTAGCTTTATGCTACTTTTTGTTTATATTATTTTCAAACTTTCCAAGTGCTCACTAAATAGGGAGGGAGAACTTCATGAGGAAACCAACCTTTCACCCCACTTTTCCGAAGCTCTCGGTCCTGGATGAATCCTGCAAACATCTGAGTTTCCATGAAGAGATCCAGGAAGTGGCGAACGCTGCGGGAGGTGTGAGATTTACGGAATGGCTCCCTGAGGAATACACGCTCCCCACGCTCAGTGACAGTCATGTTCAGAGAGTAATGTCCCACCAGCTCCACAAAAAACCTGACAAATGCTTCGGACACCAGAGAGTTGAGTGTCACATCTGATGCAAAATGAAAGAGAAAAAGAAGAGAAAAGTCCTCTAAATTTTGTGTTTATGGGAACACTGGGTCTAGTTACAAAACTGATGCCTAGGAAATCATAGGTTAAAGGAAGGAGAATGAACATAGGAATACGCATTCTTAGCTTTCTTGCACTCTCCATGGCCTGCAAAAGCAAACGGCGTCCATTCTTACCTTCAATTAGTTGCCATGCAAACACTCCCATTACATGTTGGGTATGCAAAGCCTGGCTTGCACATCTGTGATTTCACTGGAACTGCTCTTTCTAAGGCCCCAGTGAGAACCAGACAAAGTTGAGCTGCTCTTCCATTGTTAGACTTCCTTAAATTCTATGTTGCATTTGTGCAAACCTCCTCCTCAGTCCTTGGGTCTCCCACAACCATATGCTTTCTTGATTTCCTGATTCCTCTCCCACCTTTAGGACCAACATTTTTTTCTTGCATTTCGTTCCTCTTCCTGAGCACTGTCACTTCCTTAAGCAGCTAACTGCATACAGATATTGAGCTGGCTCTCCCTGTTGATAATTCTGAACCTTAGATCTCCATCCCTGGAATTTCACGGAAATCCACCTTCTACGTTTTCAGATTTCCTATGGGTGACCATCATTTGGCTGTCCCATTAGCACTTAAATCCCATTTGTCTAAAAGTCACCATAAAAGGGCCTTTCAAGAAATGGGTAGACTATGAATTGAATAAATAAATGATACATGTTCTGAACCATATTCATTGTATTTCACCACCAAAATCAGTTTCTTTTTTAACTTTCCCATTTCATATAGCATCATGATTATTCCATAATAAATAATAATTTATTGAGTGCTTAAGATATGTCAAGCATGTACTGTGCTTTTACAAATGTAACAGTAAGATGAGGTAGGTATTAATTATTCCTCTTTTACAGAGGAGGAAACTGAGACTCAAAACAAAGACATTCTCTGGAGTCATCTCATCTAGTACAGTGAGAAGCTGCCTGACTGCTAAGTCAGGTGATTTGTACCCAGTACCGCATCCTATAATGCATTGCCTTCCAGGGTCCAGGCTCAAGCCTCAGATTCACCTTCAACTCCTCCTTTTCCTTTCTTATACAAACAGTACTTTTCCCCTTCACAATGCCTCTAGCTCTTTCTCATGGGCTTTCAAATAGCAACTTCTAAATGTATGTTTCTAGGTTAAATATTTCCTCTGAATCCCACATACATGTATGTAAAAGCCTACTTGGTGTCTCCAGTTGTATGTCTGATAGGTAGTGCATGTCCGATAGATATCTCAATATTGAAAACCGAACTTTTAAAAAAATTTTTAAAAATATATTTCATTGATTTTCTTACAAAGAGGAAGGGAGAGGGACAGAGAGCCAGAAACATCGATGAGAGAGAGACATTGATCAGCTGTCCCCTGTACACCCCACACCGAGGACGTGCCTGCAACCAAGGCACATGCCCCTGACCAGAATCGAACCCGGGACCCCTCAGTCCGCAGGCCAATGCTCCATCCACTGAGCCAAACCGGCCAGGGTAAAAAAGGAACTTTTAATGACTCATCTAAACCTGCTCCTTCCCTAATGTTCCCCATCAGCAAATAGCCTTAGTGTTCTCATATATAAAATGGCAATTAAATAACGATACAAAGATGAAATAAGATGTAAACTAAGTTCTTAGCACAATGCCTAGAATGGAGTAAGCCACCTTATAATTGTTATTTGCCCATTTATTCAACAAATACTTACTGAGTATCTATCGAATACTGTTTAAAAGCACTGGAGATAGAAAACAATGCAGAGAGTTGCTGCTCTCATGGAACTAGCACATCAGCTGATGATAAAAGCCATGATAAAAAACAAGGTCGGGAGGATGACGTGGAATGGTAAAGGAACGGGGACAATTTTATTTATATTTTTTACAAATGATTTAAAAAATTCTCCTTTATAATAGTCTGAATTTTCCACGTGTTCTATATTAGAACTTATTTACTTATTGATTTTTATTCCTATTCCTGCAGCTCCTCCCCCATGGTGACCATCAGCTTGTTCTCAATACCTATGGGTCTGTTTCTGTTTAGTTTGTTTTGTATTTTTATTTATTATTATATTTTTAAATCCTCACCCAAAGATGTTTTTCCATTGGTTTTTAGAGAGAGGGAAAGAGAGAAATATCGATGTGAGAGAAACACATTGATTGGTTGCCTCCTGCTTGTGCCCCCATCAGGGCCCTGGCCGGAGAGGAGCCTGCAACCAAGATACGTGCCCTTGACCAGAATCAAACCCAGGACCCGTCGTCCACAGGCTGATGCTCTATCCACTGAGCCAAACTGGCTAGGGCTGTTCGGTATTTTTAGATGCCACATATAAATGAGATCATACAGTATTTGTCTTTCTCTGTCGGACCTACTTCACTTAGCATAATAACATCTAGGTCCATCTGTGTTGTCGCAAAATGGTATTGTTGCTGAGTAATACTCCATTGTGTATACATTCACATCTTCTTTTCCCATTCATCTGCTGATGGACATCTAGGTTGCTTCCATATCTTGCCTGTTACTAGCCATGCTACAGTGATCATAGGGGTGCACATACCTTTTTAAATTAAGTGTTTTTGTTTTCTTCAAATACCCAGAAGTGGAGTTGCTAGGTTGTATGGCCACTCTAATTTTAATTTTCTGAGGAACCTCCATACTGTTTTTCCATAGCAGCTGCACTAATTTACCACCCCCCAGGACAGGACAGTCAGGAACAGCTTCACTGACAAGGTGACACTTGGGCATGGAAGAAAGAGCAGGAGCCAGGAGGCTCTCTGGGGGAAGAGCTTTCCATAAATGGGACTGAGCACGTGCAAAGGTCCTGAAATAGAGGGGGAGCTGGCACAGTGAGGGTCAGCAGGGAAGCTCATCATAAGCGTTTCAGGGCAGAGGCACAATCTCATACTCCCTACTTGTAGGTCCTGGAGCAGGTGCTGGCATTCAGTAAATATTTACTGCCTTGCCGAAACCAGTTTGGCTCAGTGGATAGAGCGTCAGCCTGTGGACTGAAGGGTCCCAGGTTCGATTCCGGTCAAGGGCATGTACCTGGGTTGCGGCACATCCCCAGTGGGGGGGGGCGTGCAAGAGGCAGCTGATCGATGTTTCTCTCTCATCGATGTTTCTAACTCTCTATATCTCTCCCTTCCTCTCTGTAAAAAATCAATAAAATATATTAAAAAAAATATTTACTGCATTGACCACAAGGTCACATACCTTGTGAGAAATTCTGCTCCTGAGCCAAAATTTCATTTCGTTCTTCCAAAATCTGTGTTAGGGCAGCTTGGAGTTTAGGTGGTAAAATCTCATCCTCATCAGATACCTTAAGAGAAGAAATGGAAAATGTTCATAAACTTTGAGAGAGAGTGTACTAGTTGGGCCCCCAAATCCCACAGTGACTGTATATTGGCTGAAGAGTCAGTATGAAGCTTTCTTCCTGCCCTGAGCAGACTCCAAGATGCTTATGGCATCTACATCTTCACTATATTAAACAAATAATACACTTATCAAATTTTCTGGCACTTTCTATTAAATATCTCTCATCTACAAGTCTTGTGCTACATGAGAAAGAGCATCCCCAAACAAATGGTGTTTCAAATGTGATGAGCTAAGGGATTTTGAAAAAAGTCCAGGGGAACATTCTTTCAACCCTGGGTTCAGTGCTCACAAGCCTACATACAGTTTATATATACTGAGGCGTTACCAACTCTCTCTTCCACTTTCATAGCCAGAAGAAATGACCACGTCTTTTTTTGCCCCTACTGTACACCTTGTACAAATTTCTATTATACCATTTCTAAAACTTTATGTGTATGTTGGCACCCCCTCCCCACCGTTAGACTATAAGGCCTAAGGGCTCAAACTGTGTCTTACTCATATTTAGATTCAGAATATCTGGAAATAATCAGTTTTAAATGCTTGTTATGTTTAATTAAATTAGAGGCTTATATGTCAACCCATCTGGACTTGAAGGGAGGGTTGCCTCTTTTGAGAATGACCTGTAATCTGTTTCTTCCTTCCTTCTTTGGGACACACAGCTAAGCCCAAGCCAAACTGTTCAGGTCAATTGTGTATGATCAGCCACAGTACCAGGTCAAGTATGTGTAGGAACTTAAAGTCGTGCCTGACTCATCTTCTCTAAGTACTTTCACATATTTCCTGTCTAATTATCCCCAAACATTATGTAATCACCTCCTTTGTCACTCACCTCCTGTAAGAACTTGTCTGCACAGAGATCAACTATCAGCACCTATGGAATAAAGGAGCCAGGCAAGTTAAACCAGAGACATTCACAAAGAAATATGTAGATACTGCTTGGTCAGAAAGTTGCTAAGAAAGTAGATCTTAAAGGTGTCCATCACAAGAAAAGAAATGTCTAACTATGGGAAGTGATGAATGTTATATTTTTGTGGTAATCATTTCATAATATATACATATGTTAAATCATTATGTTGTACACCTTATACTAATACAATGTCATAGGTCAATTATATATCAACTAGAGGCCTGGTGCACAGGATACGTGCACTGGTGGGGGGCGTGGCCTGTGGGGATCTGCCCGCTGTGGGAGCGCCTCTCACCCTGGTCAGCCAAGCAGCTGTAGACCCGTCCCCTGAGTAGCTGCTCCTGCTGCAGTAGCAGCTGCTCATCCTGGTCAGCCAAGCAGCGCTCCCATTGTGTGAGCACATTGACCACCAGGGGACAGCTCCTGCATTGAGCATCTGTCCCCTGGTGGTCAGTGCACATCATAGCAACTGGTCAACCAGTTGTTCTGGTCATTCCGCCATTGGGTCTCTGAGCTTTTATTATATAGGATAAAAATGAGGAGTTGGGGAGTGTAGACCCTAATAGGGAAGACGAGTCCTTTCAGTAATGATATTAGGAGAGTTGGCTATTCATATGACAAAAAATAAAACATCTACCTCCTAGCATATTAAAAAAAACACCAAGTTCCAGGACTCAGAACCAAAAATTAAAGGCATGCCCGGCTGGTGTGGTTCAGTGGAGCGTTGACCTATGAACCAGGAGATCACGGTTTGATTCCCAGTCAGAGCACGTGCCCGGTTGTGGGCTCGATTCCCAGTGTGGGGCGAGCAGGAGGCAGCCAGTCAATGATTCTCTCTCAACATCGTTTTTTTTTTATCTCTCTCTCCCTTCCTCTCTGAAATCAATAAACATATATATATAAATATTTTATTTAAAATATATAAACATATATATATATATTTTAATTAAAGGCAAAAGAATAAAGCTTCCAGGATATAAATAGAAGGATAACTCCATAAAGTTAAGATAAAGAAAAACTTAACTAGCTCACACATACAAAAAAAATCCAACCATCAAGGAAAAGATTGATAATTCTGACCACATTAAAATTAAGAACTTCTGTGCATTAAGAAATGCCATTTTTGAGAATGAAAAGGCAAGCCATAAAGGGCTGGTATCTAAAATATAAAAAGGGCCCTAGCCGGTTTGGCTCAGTGGATAGAGCGTCAGCCTGTGGGCTAAAGGGTCCCAGGTTCGATTCTGGTCAGAGGCATGTACCTTGGTTGCGGGCACATCCCCAGTGAGGAGTGGGCAGAAGGCAGCTGACCGATGTTTCTCTCTCATCGATGTTTCTAACTCTCTATCCCTCTCCCTTCCTCTCTGTAAAAAATCAATAAAATATATTTTTAAAAAATAAAAAATAAATAAAATATAAAAAGGCCTCTTACAAATCAGTGAGGATGAACAATCCAGTAGAAAGAGAGGCAATGACTTTTATACAAAATGATGTTCAAATGGCCAATAAACATATAGAAAGATGCTCACCCTCAATAGTAATCAAGGAATGCAAATTAAATCACAGTGAGAATACCACTACACACCCACCAGAAAGGCTAAGTTACACAAACTGATGATGACAAGTATTGTTGGTGAGGATGTGTGGAGCAATAGGAACTCTCATACACTGCTGGAGGGAGTTTAGCTTGCCACAACTATTCTGGAAAACAGTATGGACTTCATTTACTGAAAACAGTATGGAGTTGCTATAACCCAGCAACTCCACTTTCAAGTATATACCCATAGAACTGCACGCACACACACACACACACACACACACACACCCAGGGTCAAATACAAAAATATTTACAGCAGCATTATTCATAATAACCCCAAACTGGAAACAACTCAAATATCCAACAATAGTAGGATGGATAAGAAAACTGTGGCACATTCACACAATGGAATACTACACACAGTAAGAATGATCAAATTACTGTTAAATTCATCAACATGGATTAATCTTACAGCCATAATGCTATCAAAAGAAGCCATTCAAAATATATATATGCTGTATGAATCCATTTATATCAAACTTAAAACCAGGCAAAACTGAACTATATTACTTAGGGGTACATGCCTAGATGTAAAACTATGAAGTAAAACAAGTACATAAATACCACAAAAGTCAAGACAGTGGTTACTTTCGGTGGGGGGTAGGGAAGGGAACAGTGACTAGAAGGAGGCCTGAGGGGACTTCTGGGAAGAGGGAAGGGAGGCTGGCCGTGTTTCCATTGCTGCAATGTTCCCACTCTATTCAGTGTTAGTTACATAAGCAGCATTGTGATAATTCACTGAGCTGTACATTTTGTTTTGGGCACTCATCTACATGTGTGTTATATTTGAAATAATTTTTAAGTTAACCCAGAGTAGTTTTTATGTTTGACTTAAAAAAAAAGACCTGCCCTAGCTGGTTTGGCTCAGTGGATAGAGTGTCAGCCTGCGGGCTGAAGGGTCCTGGGTTCGATTCCAGTCAAGGGCACATGCCCGGGTTGCGGGCTCAATCCCCAGTGTGGGGTGTGCAGGAGGCAGCCAATCAATGATTCTCTCTCATCATTGATGTTTCTATCTCTCTCTCCCTCTCCTTTCTTCTCCGAAATCAATAATAATAAAAAAGATCTAAACTTCTAAATAACACAATGAGTCCATAGTTCAGTATTGTAAATAAGATATATGTGTACCATAGATTCAGGTATACTGCAGAATTTTTCTCATTGTAGTAAAAAGATAAAAAACATGATAGCATAATGCAGTAAGAATAATTATATGTTAATATTAATTAACAACTCCATCACTCTTAAAAAGATCACTTGTTTTCACTGTCAGCGCACCAGTCTTTCCATAGGCACTGTTCCCCTCTCACCTCTTCAATGGGCAGGTCCTGGAGCTGTGGTAAGGAGCAAGACAGGATGCCAATAAGGAACGGAGTAGGTGAGCACACGATGTCGATCATAGACGCTGGTAGGACTGGGATGTAGGTGTGCTGCCAGGTAAATGGATACAGTGTGGCAACCACAGCATGGCCACATTTTGACAGGGTGCTGGCCAGAGGAGAAAGCAAATGGCATCACACACAGAACATCCCATGGAGAGCACTGCAGATGTTATGTTAGAATTACCAACCAATGCCAGTTAGTGAGCATAGATGAACAATTCTGTGATTACTCACTAATTTTTAACATTTTCTTTAAAATCTTAACTTAATTTTCTGAAAGTCTAAAACTTCCAGTTTATATTGCTAAAAATTGGTGTGTACTATAGAAAAGCAATACCAATTTTTAACAGCTTAAGCAAAAACTAATTTAGAAAGGTAAGTGAACTGCAACACCCAAAAGTCACCGGTATAGCTTAGTGCAAATAGGTTTTAGATTATTTACCATTTAGAATTATCCATGTCACTACGGCATTAGGTAACTGATTGAGCTCCTACAGTTTTTTTAATATGCCCAAATTTTAAAATGGTCAAAATCCATAAAACACCTGTAGGAAGTAACATAATTTACTTATTTCTCACCTTAGGCTGTTGGCCACAAAGATGACCCTTCGCTCCAAAAGGAGAGACGCACAGACCCGAATGAGATGACACACGCTCAGGCACTTAAAGAGACATTCAAAGTCCACATGTTCCAGCCGGGAATCCAGTGGTCGGCAGAGTTCAACCGACTGCAATGCAAGAATCTGAATGAGGGGAGCTGATGGAATGCTAATGACAGGCCTAATGGATCCTGTCATTCTTTTACAGGTCCAATTCAAGAGAAGGGCCTGCTACAAAGAGTTTGTAAAGCTGCCTAGTCTAATCCCAAGACTCAACACCTTTGTAATTTTGTGAATTTCTGGTAGAATCCTTTATCTTACTGCCAATCCTATCTAATAAAAATGGAATATACAAATTGACCGTAACGCCGAGACAAAGATGACGGCGCCCACAGCCAATAAGGAGGGAATATGCAAATTGACACGACAAGGTGAGAGGTGGAAGGCGGCTCCAGGTCAGAGTGAAGGTAGAAAGGTGTCTCTGGGCTGGAGCGACAGCAGAAAGGCAGCTCCGGGCCGGAGCGAAGGCGATGCCGGCAGCCAAGGCGATGCCGGCAGCCAGGGGAAGGAAGGCCTATTCTTGCACGAATCTTCGTGCATCGAACCTCTAGTAGAAGTATAATCTTCATTTATCACAATTTATTGTAATGACTGAAATTGTCATTGCGAAGTGGCTCAACTGGATATTTCTCTGGTGCTTTGTGAGACTAAAACGTTCCATACCATTCACCGTCCGTCCCGAGAAGGGAAAACTATTCCCCGAGGCTTCTGGAAACTGCCTCCTACTGTCAGGCCTGCTTGTTGGCAGCTATCAGACCTTTTCAAAATGAGCGAACTTACCCCGTCTCCAGCCCCAGGGAGGTAGCTCTTCACTGTGATGGTGCGTCCAGGGGCCGGGAAAGGAGCTTCCATGACGCTTCGCATGAAGGGGTAAACCAGAGCTGGAGACATTTCTCTTCTCTTCTCTACTTCGTCCAAAATCTACACACACAGTATGTTCTTTTATTAGGAACTCCGTCAAAAGACATAATGAATCCTATTAACGAACTGACAAACTCAGCTCCCAAATATAAAAATAACACCAACAGATTAAAAAAAATAAGCTTCAGTATTACCTGCCTTCATTAAAGGCATTATATCTCTTGGGGGTATCTTTGTATCCCCAAGAAAAGTAATGAAAATAAATCAACTTATTTTTAGAAGATGAGCCCCTATTTATTTCCTGCAATTTAGAAATGAGCCCCTTTTTATTTCCTGCAGTTTGGGGGGGAAATGAGACAAGTTAGCTTCAGGCTACGTTCTCCTTTAAGCTGGGAGGTTTAGCAAACCAAGATAAGGGGCAGGGCCAGAGCATCTAGATTAGAGATTTAAGCCTTCAAACCTGTGGCTCTAACCTACTAATGGGAACTCTACATCATCAGAAACCAAACTTACTCAGAGCTCAGCGAGAATGGCACTTTCCATAGTATTCTCCACTCACCTTTGAGAAAAGGTTGAAGCAGCCTAGGCGACTGACCATGCAGTAAACCTCAGGGAGTCGCTTTCCTTTGCCTTCTGGCTAAAAGAAAAAACACACAACAAAGCAAAAATTAAGCAGCATAAGTTTTTACTAATTTGGACTATTAACACTCTTAATACTCTTTAATACAGAGTAGAAATCAAGGTTCTCATCCTCAATGAACACTGAAAGATGGGAAAATGTTAAAATATGACAGCATAATTATTCCAGGTTTAGTGGGGGCATTTAAGCAAGAATACAGTAACTCAGAGCCCTGGATTGGCTCATTGTACTCCATTCCTCAAATATACCCAGACTGATGCAGCCACTGTGTCAGTGGTTTCTTTCTCTATTACAAACCGACAAATAAAATACATCCACACCCTTTTATTCTAAAGCACTCTGTGGCTACAAATAAAATAAATCCACACCCTTTTATTCTAAAGTACTTTGTGGCTAACCCCAATCTTGCTCTTACTGTTGAAAGCTAACATAGCTTCTTTAACACACATATCATTTTAAAAAATATATGTTTTTATTGATTTCAGAGAGGAAGAGCGAGGGAGAGAGAGATAGAAACATCAATGATGAGAGAGAATCATTGATTGGCTGCCTCCTGCACGCCCCCAACTGGGGATCCTGCCTGCGACCCGGGCATGTGCCTTTGACTGGAATTGAACCAGGGACCCTTCAGTCCACAGGTCAATGCTCTATCCACTGAGCCAAACCAGCTAGGGCAACACACAGATCATTGAGTAACCCTCAAACTCATCGGGAAATAGCGTTTCTGAAATTCCTAGTGTGATTCTACTGCTCCTTGACCAACCCTGCCTGTAACAGGAGTCTGCAACTTACCAAAAGCTTCTTACAGTAACCAAACCACCGGCTCCCATCTTCACCAGTTAAGACAAAGGAAAACGTCTCACTAAAAACAAAAAACAAAAACAGGAACTAGTTTGAGATCCAAACAATTGTTTGACATTCCTCATAGAACAAACAATTGACAATTAGTCTAACAGCAGGGACTAAGAGGAGGGATTAATACAATATTTACTGCAAGTCACACTGCTCCCGTGGGAGAAAGCCCAGGCCTTGGCAATGTCCTGTCTTGCACTGGAGTGAGAGAATAGGGAGAGGAAAGATTGTTGATGCTATTGCCTCCTTTCACTTTCTATTTATCCAGTCTAGTTAGTCGTCAAGCCTGTCTTCTTTTTGTTGAATGTCCAATTGAGTCAAGCATATCAAAAAGCTGTGATTGTGGTAAACTATTTTTCCATTCAAAAATTCTTCTACTTAGTTATGAGAGGCCATATAGTGATAGGTAAAGGGTAGTATCCTTAATATGTAAAAATTAAGGATACTGTCCATAGGAAAATCACCAATTCCTCATTAGAAACATGGAGAAAATACATGCAGAGATAATGTATGAAAAGAAGACATAAAGATGCTAAGAAGTGAGTTAATTTATGAAAAAGTCCAAATTTGAACAGTAAGTACATGTGTCCATATATGGCCACAATTAAAGATTGGAAGGGAATATGCCAAAATAGTTACAGTGATTATCTCTGAGTAACCAGAATGCCAATAACTTCCAATTTCTGCTTTTTATTTACTTCTCTGTATTTTCCAAATATCCTATATAATAAAAGTGTAGTATGCAAATTGTCCCCTCAACCAGGAGTTCATCTGGGAGTTGGACCAGGGGGTGGGACCGGCCAGGGGAAGGGAGGGAGGCCCGGGTAGCAGCCACTAGCGACCCTACCAGTGCACGAATTTCTAGTTCTAGAAAAAACACACATAACTTGTCTGAGCGGGGGGTGTGATGGGGGCGGGGGACCCGACCATGGAGCAGCCAGGGCAAGAAGGAAGAAGTGGCCCGTGTGGTTGGAAGTGTAAGTGCCAGCACAAAAGCCTCAGGATTGATGGTGCAGCGATGAGAGTGGCGATCAGGCTGAACTGGTTATGGGAGACAGCGGATTAGTCTGGAGGCAATTGCAGGTGGACGGGCAGGGTTCCTTAGGCAGCAGCTGAGGCTGTCTTCCAGCAGCTCAGCGGCTTGTGACAGGTTCACATAACCACCCTTCCAGTCAAACGGCGTGATCAAGAATGACAGTTTTGAACAACGCAGTTACCGATTTACAAGCAGGATCCGCGCATAATGATGGTTTATTAATTAAATATGGTATTTTTCTCTAGATAGTGGGAAGAAATTCTTTATATCTCCCATCTCAACATTCTACATGTCCCACACGGGAGCCTTCCACAGTGGTGCATACAATCTGGACTGTGGCTTCTTCTATCAACTCGAAGGAGAAACAGATGCATTGCTCTGTTTGACCTGTTTCTGAGTCCCTAAGGTCGGCTTTTCCTTTTCTATCCACTTGGTGGCATTTCTGGTTGTATGTAAAGTGGAACTTTCTCCTCTGCAGGACTGGCAAAGTGGAGACTCTCACACTTGTTTTCCCTTGGACACTGTCATTATTCCGTGTGTGTTTTTCCTGAGTCCCAAGAGGAAATGTTCTAATTCTCTCTCTTCCTTTCCCCCGCACTGCCTCCTTGACCTGCCACAGTCCACACCGCTTCACTGCTGGCTCTCCCACTTCTCAAGCACTCTGTCTGATTCTATGTTTGTGGTTCCAACAAATAGAAACCAGATAAAGTAGCCTATTTACCTCTTGAGTTCTGAGGTTGGAGTCCAGTCCTTCGAATCAGGAAAACAAAATTTGGGGATAACTTTAAGCCTCTCTTCAGTGTCTTTGGATTGCTTAAAGCCATGATCACCCTGAAAAAGATAACAATGCAGGTGACTAATATTCTATGCAAGTGGAGAACAGAAATAAAATGCTCAGCCTGGTCTTGGGAAAAGAGGTCTCTAATAAGCCTAAGTAGTCATCTCAGCATACTTTTGTGCTGTTTAACAAAACAGAAAGGCCAAGACTGGTAACCATTGAAGGTGCATTGAGAACCAAGTTACTGAGAATAAAAAAATCTATTTTTACACAGTAATAGTACTGTGCAGATCCTATAATCTGATGTAAGAGAGATAACTGAACATGGAACATCAAATAAATAAAAATCGATTCTATAATATACTGATAGCAGAAACCTCATCAGCTCTAGACACTCTCTGATCAATAACCAAGGAGGGTTATTTTTCTTTATAACCTTCAAGGAGGCTTATTTCTTTTGTGAAAAACAAATAGATGAATGTTTTTCAGAAAAGAAATTTTTAGAATCCACTCCATATATACTCATTTCCCTTAGCATGTAATCTTTGCTACCTAATTACTGGTTTGCAACTTCCTATAAAATTTCAGCATGGAAGACCCTTTTGTGCAAGTCTGGTATTATACTTAAAGGACAGTCTAAGTTCAGTTAAACCAAAAGACATTGAAAATTTAGTATAAAAACAAGCAGGTAATAACTCTATTTACCATATTGCTTTCATGTAACTAATACAAACGCTCTATCCTTTCATTTCTAAAGCAAAACATGCAGCCATTCTGGGTCTCCTGGATATTAAGTTCTTAAGAAATGGGACAGCATATTGTTAAACGATTCACAATCATCTTCATTCAAGGTTTCCTACAATAGGACCAAGAGGGCTTGGTAGGCTCTTTCTGTCCCTAACTTAAGGTGCCTAGTGCACAAAGATGCTAAATAAATCGCTCAGAGACGCCCCTGAGTCACTGCCAGAGTCAACTGGATCCTTATCTGGTTTTGAGCCCATTAATTCAGGCTGTGTTGAAAACAGGTTCAACCTCAAGATTTCTCTCTGCAAATATAAGACATCAAAAATGGAGGCGGGGGTGGGGGGGGGAGGGCAGGTGGAGGATGAAGTTCCTCTTTATGGAAAATTTGATTCCTCAAGACCATCTACATGACATTATTTTAGACTCTAATGGTCCCATGTTACTAAGCAGGGCCATGACCCCATGCCCTCACACTACACTGAGGAATTTTATAAAAAAATTAAACTTACTGATTTATTTATAGTAGGGAAGTTGTTAAGAAATTTTTTAAAAATGAGAATCCATTGAGGAAACATCTCTTAGATTCCAGTACAGTCATGCTTCACTAGCTTTTTTAGTGAAACATGTAACTCAAGGTTAGAAACCAAAAGTCCTAACACAGGGCTGAGATGACTTAAATGAGAGAAGTGCTCCAAGGAGGAAGCTGGAGAGTGAGCAAACGTCCCTGTTTACAGGGATCACGCTCAACAGGGCCAGCTACATAATCTGCAGAGCACAGTGCAAGGTGAACAGTGGGCCCTTGTTCAAAAAGCAGTAAACATGAAACATAAAATAAAATATAAAACATTTGCTTCTGTGGTCTTTCACCCTGTGATGGGGTTTTTATTTGCCATTTAATGTCAGGCACCCTCAGGCACAAGGGTCCTGGGGTCAAGTGCAGGCCCTCACAACCCTCACTGGCACCCAGAGGTCCTGGCCTGCAATCTGATACACAAGTGACCCACCAGCTGATGGGTTTCCAGATGCAGAACTGAAACTGTGTCCTGACTAGAGGTGAGGAAGCTAACTAAGCCAGGCAGCTCCCCATCTCTCAGGCCACTGTGCCAACCCACAGCAGCTAGGCAACCCCCACGGGGTTGTAGACTCCACAGGGGGATGTGTTTGGATTGAGGGTGGTGCAAATTCTTGCCCCATGAAGGCAGCCGCTGAACATGAGTGGCACTGCCAGCCCAGGCAGGGAAGATCTCGCCATGCGTTGCCTAGATGCTGTGGGGCAATGCTTGCCTGATCCTGACCCCCTCCATGCCTGTGCCCAAGCCCCTGCAGGGACAGAGGGGGCAGCAGTCACTGAGTAGGGGCAGAAGGGGGGAAGTTAGATAGGGCCCAGGAAACCATGGGGCAGGGGAGAGGACAAATAGAGAACCATCCTGGGGAGGTGGCAAGAGGTGAGACCATGCACGAACCGAGCATTTAAGACCTAGCCTCTTGCCTCCTTGTCCCATCGGATCTCAATTCCAAAACACAAATTCAAAGACAACGTTATTAAGAATTGCAATGGGGACTGCAGAGCATTCAATCCCCAGCACAGGGCCCTTCTGAGGGAGGGGCCTCAAGTGACTGTGCTGGTCACGTGCCCATGAAGTCAGCCATGGCTTACTCACTTCCAGCCCATTCCTGCCGCTCAGGAATGTAGGCTGAGTGCAGGTAGGCTTTCCAGTTTCTCAGGAAAAAGCAGAAGCACAGGTTTTTATGTGAAATTTGATTTTTAAACATTGGCAACAAATAATTTATTGTTATTATTTTTACAAAAACACCACAAATAGAAAAGAAAAAAAAAGTCTGTAGTCTCAATTTGCTCAGAGGCCACGGTTTGCAAGCCCTGATGCAATGATCATGTTCCTCTCTTTGTATTTGCTGCCACGAAGCTCAGGGTCACATCTGGGGTCTGTGTTCTAAGCCCTGTGTTCACGGGCAGGGACCAAGAAGATCTTTTTCATTTGTATTCCTAGCACCTAATATCGGCAAACAGTAGGTATTTAAGAAATATTTGATGAAATTAATGAATGAATCATGTTTTGCAAAAGGCAGAGCAAACTAAATAATATTGTTAATAATAGTTACCAATAAAAAAAATAATAGCTACCATTTACCAAGTGCTTATCATGTGCCAGGAATGGCACTTCACATACATTATGTCGTTAAATCCCCACTAATAATGGCTAACACTATATGGTGCTTACTATGGGCTAGACACTGTTCAAAGGGCCTTATACAGCTATTTAGTCCTCACCACAGCCAGTGGAGTGGACACTATTATGACTCCCTCCATTTTATAAATGAAGAAACCGAGGCACAGAGCAGTTATGTGATTGCTCCAAGTCACAGAGCTAGTAAGTGGCAAATGCAGATAGTTGGTTTAGAATTCATGCTCTAAACTGCTACCCTGTTCTGCCACATTTATTATTCCCCTCAATAAGGACGAGAAAACTGAGGCTTTGTAACTGGTTAGAGGTCACTTAGTAAATAGCAGAGCAAAAAATAAAAAACAAACTTGGATAATAAACTTTTTTCCCCTTGAGGTGGCAGCTCATGCTTGACGTAAGATGTCATCAGAGCTTGGCCTGCATGGCTCAGTGGTTGAGCGTCAACCTATGAACCAGGAGGTCACGGTTCAATTTCCGGTCAGGTCACGTGCCTGAGTTGTGGGCTCAATCCTCAGTGTGGGGCATGCAGGAGGCAGCTGATCAATGATTCTCTCTCATCATTGATGTTTCTATCTCTCTCTCCTTCTCCCTTCCTCTCTGGTATCAATAAAAAACATATATATATATAAAGATGTCACCAGAGTCATCTACCAGACCCTATAGGAAGTACAGCACACTACTAAAAGCTGACAGAGACATCAAAAAACGAGAGGAAATAAATACACGCAGAGACACAGGAACATTCCTGAATGCCCCCTGCTTGTACCTACCTTGCCAGGGAACTGCTGAATGACCTGGGGAATGTAGCTTATTTCTGATGGTTTCTTCTGTAGAGACACTACCACAAAGAGTTCAAACAGCTGCTGCTCCTGCAATTCGATGAGGTCGCGCTCTAAGGTCTGGTAGTGGGGGTTCCTTTTGGAAGACTGCTGCAGCTGTGCTAAGCGCTTGTGGCGATCTGCAACGACAGCACGGAGCCTTGTTTTCCTTGGAAGCCAGCTTCCCTCTAGCACCCAGAGGTCACAACCCACTCAGGACTAATCTTCACTCAGCTACTGCTGAACGAATGTTGTTGACTCACCAACGTCTGCCACACAGACATACCTGTTAGGGCTATGACAGGCTTGAGGGTCAAGTGCAGATTCTCACAAGCACTTGGGGGCCCTGTGTTGGGACTGATGCTACATGTCCCAACCGATATTCTTATGTCCCAACACATACTCTATGTTATCCCATCTTTCATGGCCTACCACCAGGACATACGGAACATGTCAGGCAAAAGCACTAGCCTGACAAAAGATGTCACTATTGGGACCATGAAATCATGGGGGATAGAGAGGAAGATGATATGATAAAAGAACTGAATCCTACAGAGGGTAAATACATAAAGTTTGATAAAATTAAAACAAAAACTATTCTCACGTGAAAGAAACTGTCCTTTTCCCTTCTCTCCTTGGCACATAATTCTAATAATGGACATGCACTTTTATCAGTAAATGATGCTAGCCCAGCTGGCATGGCTCAGTTGAGTTGACCTATGAACTAGGAGGTCGAGGTTTGATTCCCAGTCAGGGCACATGCCTGGGTTGCAGGCTCAATGCCCAGTGTGGGGCATGCAGGAGGCAGCCAATCAATGACTTTCTCTCATCATTGATGTTTCTATCTCTCTCTTTCTCTCCCTTCATCTCTGAAATAAATAAATAAATATCAATAAATGATGCTAAATGCAAAAGAAAATAATTGAAGTAGAAGATATCCATTTGCAGACTGTTTCTCAAAAGAATAAAAACATACTACTTAAACAGTGCAAGCAATACCACTCAACACTGGCTTGCATTTGTCCTTTATTTTCATTTATCTCTAATTCTAAACAATCTGAGATACTGTTCCCCAGGGTAAAGGTAGTACCTGCAGAAGAAATAGTCCAAGTGGCTCAGAGACTTGCCTACATGTCATTCTGCGCCAACGATGGAAAGACTCATCCTCTGACTAATCATTTTGATTAAAAAAATATATATGATGCATTATGCCCCCAAAAGAATTACACTATGGATCAAAAATACATCTAGGAGTGGCTTCCCAGAATTATCTAGTACATTTAGTGCTCTAGGAAAAAATTTTACTTATTCCAAAGGGTTCAGTTCCAGTCAAGAAAATTTTAGGTCTTGTTTCTCAGTATCAACAGCACTAAATTAGTCATCTGTGCACATCCAGGCTGAACCTGATGTTAACTTAAGTTTCACCTTCAGGCTGCAGAATCAAACACCTGAACCAATTCAGGCCAGTGGAGGGAGCACCTGACTGTTAATCTTAAGATCAGGGTATCAGACTTGGAACTGCCCTGTGTGCAGCTTTGATTATTCATGTCTCCTATTTTCTCCATGCTTCCTTTGCCAGTCAAACAGGAACTAACAAACTTCCTGTGAGAATCCATTAAACGAAGGATATCAAGCACCATGAAATATAAGAACAAATATAGCAAAAACTTCATGGCATATTCTATAGTCTAACAAAAAATAAATGGTACAATAATCCTATCTAATAAAAGGGTAATATGCAAATTGACCATCACTCCAACACACAAGATGGCTGCCCTCATGTGGTCAAAGATGGCTGCCCCCATGTGGACACAAGATGGCCACCACAAGATGGCCAGCAGGGGAGGGCAGCTGGGAGGGACCAGGCCTGCAAGGGAGGACAGTTGGGGGTGATCAAGCCTGCAGGGAAGGACAGTTGGGGGGGACCAGGCCTGCAGGGAAGGGCAGTTAGGGGTGACTAGGCTGACAGGGGAGCAGTTAGGCATCAATCAGGCTGCCAGGGGAGTGGTTAGGGGTGATCAGGCTGGCAGGCAGAAGCAGTAGGGGCAATCAGGAAGGCAGGCTGGTGAGCAGTTGGGAGCCAGCAGTCCTGGATTGTGAGAGGGATGTCCGACTGCCCACTGGGATCGGGCCTAACAGGCAGTCGGACATCCCTCAAGGGGTCCCAGATTGGAGAGGGTGCAGGCTGGGCTGAGGGACACATCCCCCTGTGCACGAATTTTGTGCACCGGGGCTCTAGTTTGGAATATAAATGCCTATGAAGAAGAAAGAGATCAATGTTTTCTGTCTCTGTGTCAGAGATATCAACGTCACTTATTTACACTTGAGCAACTATGAAAAATCTGATATTGAATGACAAGTATTTGTCTCGGGATGATTCACACATAACCTATTTTGGCTGCTGGGAAATGTCTACACATTTGTCCGGACATGCAGCTCTGCCACTCCCCTAAGAACATTCCATCTTAGAACCATGAGGGTTTGCCTCACTCCACTCTGGGAGATGTTTAATGCTGTCAGACATCTGACAGTGTGCTGCTTAGTTTGCCAAATCTCAACAAGCTCTTACACTGAAGAAATCTCCTACAATATTTCACTTCTTGTGGGAAAACATGCTTAATCACACAGGCAGGTGCCACCCCACCTATGCCGTGATCATCACGAAAAAGGGAGCAGCCCATTGACTCACTCACTCTTTGGCAGATACTCGGCATCACTCTCGTACCCACTGGTTTCACCTGAAAAGAGAGAAGTAGTTTCCATTTGTACTTGTCCAACGGTAGGAAGTCCACAAGGATGAAAAAAATATGAAACCTCCACAGACCTGGGGGCTTGGAGTCAGGAAAGCTGAGCCTGTCTCCAACCACTTAGTTACATCAGGGCAGGACAGTCACAAGAAGATAAAAGGCCCAGAGAAACGACTCTATTCCGTCTTCTTCCCACACTCTCCCTTCCTGATTCTAGAAATTAACAGTAGTTCAGACTAGTTTTAAGAAGTCTAGTTTGGAGTCTATTTCTATGTCCATATCCTTATCTTTAAATTCCCGAATAAAGTATCCAAGGTTGAACACCAACCCGACTAAACAAAAATCTCAACACAGAACAAACTATGAATTTAAAATCATGGAAAATGTTGGGACAAGGGAGATTACCAAATACATTTATGAAGTAACAATTTCTTCTTTGCGATACCTCTAAGCCAGTGGTCGGCAAACTGCGGCTCGCAAGCCACATGCGGCTCTTTGGCCCCTTGAGTCTGGCTCTTCCACAAAATACCACGGCCTGGGCAAGACTATTTTGAAGAAGTGGTGTTAGAAGAAGTTTAAGTTTAAAAAATGTGGCTCTCAAAAGAAATTTCAATCGTTGTACTGTTGATATCTGACTGTTGACTAATGAGTTTGCCGACCACTGCTAAGCTAATTCTAGGCCAAACTGAACGCTTCTATTTGGAATTCTGTTTTAAATTGCTCTTATTTTTCCCAAACAAATTTTAAGTTTCTTGAGAATAAGGGCTATACTTTTACAAGAGAGTGTTTTACAAGTGAACAAAAAATTTCTAGATTAAGTCTGAAAAGTTAGGGCAAAAATAAAATGTGAAGGGGAAAATTTTAAATATACCAGGAAAAACAAGGCCCAGGGACATAAGAGATGTTACAGAAAAATTAGCTGTTTAAATAATGGGTACCACATACGTTTGTAACTTCAAATTAACCACCATGACAAAAAGTATACTGGGGCTATAAAACACTGTTTGGTATGAAGGAACAACTGCTGTCAGCTCCTGAGTCCTTAGCCACAGGCACCTTCGGGGAGCCTAGGACGTTTAAGGAAAGAAAGAAAAGCAAGAGAAAAGGGAGGAGAGGTAATATAACTGGGAAAGACCTTATAATACATTCACATCTATGGTTTTGTGACCTGCACCCTGGGACACTAAATGAAGGTTAAGGTTAAGGGGTTTATAAACCCCAAGAAAATCTATGCAGAATCTATTGGGATCAAAAAAGTACAAGGTTGTTCCTTTTTACATGTGACTTTAACACGCAAAATTGTAATGACAGAATTGAAGAATGGCACTAAATCATTCTGTAATTCTGATAACTGAAACTTAAGAAATGTTTAGGTTGGAATAGATTCAGTACAGCTTAGCATGTACTGACACAGTAGGTAAATATAATTATCTGGTCCTACTAGACATTGTTGATAAGCAGACAGAAGCTTAAGAAGGAAAACAAAAATCTGAGAACAGTGACCACGGAGCCAGGACATCCTCAGGCCTGAGAGAAAAGCTCCTGGCCCGCTGGATAAGTTGGTCACAGAGACTGGGCAAATGCATGTTGTCTTTGAGCCACACAAACGAAAGACAGTCCTAAAGGGAAGGGTTACAAGTTAAGGACTGCGTTTTTGTGTGTGTGTGATAGAAGTTGGCAATTCAGGCGGTTGAATTTTTTTCCTTTTCAATAATGATGCAGTGAAAAAAGAATTTGTCTCTTCAAAAACTTGTTTTACAGCCGAATTTACTAAAGTGTTCCTAATCCATAAGGCATAAAGCATTCGAGTAAGAGATCGGTAATAACCTACTGAAGGTGCCATATCTGGAGAATATAGTTATCAATAGACTGCTGCTAATATGGGGAAAAGATAATGTTCTTTTAGAATTCGACCTGGTCCCAGTCCTGATATCGTGCATAATTTGCAACTTACAATTTATGTCCTCGTTTACAACAGTGAGATTACTATCTGACACAGAGGGCTGTTTAGAAAACTAATGATAATGTATTTGAAAGGATCCAGCATAATATCTAGCATCAGTTTTCATCTTCTGTATGTAGTTCTGGGTTATACAAATGAAAAGCCTTTGGCTATATCCTTAGTGAAGATAAGGAAACATGGAGAGGAGACAGTGAAACTGCTAAAAATCAAAGTTTATGAGAAAAATTGAGAGCAACGGTTGGTGACAGAAAAGGGTTAAGATCTTGTGGTTCCATGCTCCTTGATTTAAAACGACACTTCCTCCTCTGGCTCAGTTTCTTAGTCTGTACTATTAGGATAGTCCCTACCTCCTAATGTGGTCATATGTTACACACATGAGGTAGAGTACGTAAAGAAACTATTGCTTCATCCAGTGATGTTAGCTATTATTAACAATAATCAGAAGTATTTCTTCTGCAGAAGACGGAAACGTCTTTTACTAATTGCTTTTGAGAATATAAAGACTGACATTTAAAATGGTGGCCAGTTGATTTTCATCATCGCAGAGTAAGAAGAAAGAGTCTTGAATTGTAACATGAAGAATTTCACTTTCAGATAGTAATTGTTAGACTGTAGAATAGATTTAAGGGAAATTTAAACTTTTTTGTCTTTGGAAGTCTGCAAAAATATGAAACGTACTCTTCTGGTACGACTTGGCTGTTATTTTTGACTTATGAATCTCACATACAAAAACTGCTAAATCCTGCCTGTTCTTTGCAGACAACCAAGTTAAAGAATCTTGCATAAGTTTTAAAGAAAATTCTAATAATTCACTCTGGATGTTGAAAGCTTCTTAATTAGGACAATATAAGTTTTATCAAGGCATCTGAAGGATAAAACTATGGAACTTATAAGATGACTGACTACAAGTTGAGTATCACATACTTTCAGTCAATATATACCTAATAATATTATCATTTCTCCACTGAGTCTATACTGATAAATGACTATAAATGAAAGGACTACAAAAGAATGATGCAATTTACCTATGAAAATTAATCTTACTGGTTTATATGTATATATTTTTCATTTATTTATCTATTTATTTACTTATTACTTGAAAAAGAACTAAGTAAGAGGAGCTTGGGGAAGAATAATAAATAGTCCCTTATCCTAAATAAGTTTTATATTTAAGTGGGATAGATAGGAAAGTAAACCAAAAATTATAATTCACATCAACCATTAAGTTATATGATTCTCTCCTCATATGCTGATAGCTATGGACAGCTGGAACAATTGTTACCTTTAGAAGGAGGTACGTCTTTTCCAGTGTATGGATGTAGCTTTACTCTCTTTTTCCCTCTCTTTGATTCAAATATGTCATCTATTCTCAATACAAGCTGAAAAAGACCAGAAAAGTACAAGTTAAAACCAACACCAAGTTTGCAGCCTAGTATTAATTTGAGATGCTCACTGAGAAAAAGGTCCATTTTATAAATGAAACTTGCATTTCTCAATTTTGAATCTAAAGTTATCTTTTAAAAGATATATTTTTTTATTGATTTCCGAGAGGAAGGGAGAGGGGGAGAGAGAGATAGAAACATCAATGATGAGAGAGTCATTGATTGGCTGCCTCCTGCATGCCCCACACTGGGGATCGAGCTCGCAACCCGGGCATGTGCTCTTGACCAGAATCAAACCCAGGACCCTTCAGTCTGCAGGCCAACGCTCTATCCACTGAGCCAAATTGGCTAGGGCTAAAATGATCGTTACTAAGATAATACGTTGCTCTAAACAAAGTCCATGTTACGTGGGTAAAAGAAGGGGGATCCTTTCCAGAAGAATCCAGCACAGGCTTTGGAGAGATTCCTTGTCATTCCATGTCACGACATGCAGGAAATCTAGGTACTGCACCTAATAGGGTGACCAAGCATTTACTATCAGACTCAAGTTTTTGCCTGCCCCGAGTAGGAGGTGGAATACTTATTCACTTGGAAGGCAGGGTGGGGCTCAGTTATTTTTGCTCCCAGGAATTTTTAGCAAAGAGAGGATAAATCATACATAGGAAGTTTTTGTCAAAGGAAATACTCTATCTCTTTGCTACTAGGAGCACTAATATTACCATTTATTTTAGAAACATATCATAAAATTAGGAGACTCTCAAATATGCTCGAGTATAATAACTATGCTCCATTTAATAAACATTATTCATTAGAATGATTTCTTTGCTGCTGGAAGGAGTGTGTGAAAGACAGAGAGAAAGAGACAGACATACACACAGACTGGGCTTTAAAAAAAAGGAAAGAGCCTGGCCATTGTGGCTCAGTTATTGAGTGTCAACCTATGAACCAGGAGGTCACAGTTTGATTCCCTGTCAGGGCACATGCCTGGGTTGTGGGCTTGATCCCCAATAGGGGGCATGCAGGAGGCAGCCAATCAATGATACTTTCTCATCATTGATGTTTCTCTCTCTCTCTTCCTCTCCCTTCCTCTCTAAAATCAATAGATATATTTTTTTAAAAAGAGGAAAGAATTAAAGATGATCAATTGCACTTTAAAAAAGGAAGAACTGATTAGTTTTTTTCATGTATCTTTTTCTTAAAATTCCAAGCTTTTTCTTAACTATTAGTCCTGATTTAACATAGTTAATGCTCAGAATTACAATTGTTAGGAACATTATCAAAAATGATAACCAACAAAGTTGGAGAAAAACACTCTTGTTTTCTCTTTTGTCCTTGTTTCTTCAGCAATGTTGGCAATCCATAGGCAGTGAATGAGTCCAGAGCAAAAAATAACATGTGAGAAACATGTGCTTCCAATATGCGGATTATCCCCACATTTTTGGATGAGTTTGTTCTTTTAAAGATTTTTTGTAGCTGCCATGCAAGTGAAAAATTGCCAAGGTCCTTAATATTAGCATTATAAAAAACAAATAAAAGAATCCAATGTAAAAAGGTACAGTTAAGGCTATGGAAAGATATATGAGAGCAAACATATATTTTTGGTTGCAAATGAACAAAACTAGTATAAATTATTTTAAATTAAACTTATTGGGGTGACACAGGTCAACATGAGCATAGCATATAAATATTAATGTGCATTTGAAAAATATACTCCAAAGTATACTCATCTATTATAAAGGAAAGGGAGCCATCTGCCCTAGAAAGATGAGGTAAAGTAATAGAAGTTAAAATGTGGTTACGAGCTAGGAAGAAGAGCCTGCTTTTATCTTCTAATTGCGGGAAACACTGTAGAACAGTCTTCCTAAGAGATGATGGGAAACACATTGCTGTACACATGTGACACCAACATTAGGGAATGTACTCTAGCAAGCACAGGCCTCCACAGTAAGGTAAGAAAGGAAGGGGGGAGGGGGAGAGAGGCATATGGACTAGATCAGCGATTTGCAAACTATGAAACCAGTTTCTCTTCCAGGGATGGCTCTAGTCATCAAAAGGGAAATAAATGAAAAAGGCTTTCGTGTGGAATATTTTTTCGTAAGATACTCCAAAACCAAAATTTGTATTGCAAATGGAACATCCTAAAAGCATATAATTCAAGGAGGATCACAGGTAGAAATGCTAACAGTCTGTTCCTGCCTGATAATCAAGAGTTCCTCCTCCTCCCACACTATAATTCTAAAAAAACAAAACCCCTCTAAAACCTTTGGGAAATATTAGAAAAGGAACAGTTGGATCCTATCACCTATAATCAGAAAGAGAACACACTTCAAGCGGTCAGGAGAACCACACACAGTACGGAAAGTAGAGGCATGAAGTCTAAAGCACTCAAATCTCCTTGGGTCTCATTAGACTCTACAATCCATAATTCCTAAGTATTTGTTCATGCCATTCCAAAAACCACATCTTAAATGAAGTCTCTATTGTGTTTGTGTTCTGGGAACACACAATGAATTATTGCTGGGCCATGTGGGAAGCAGCTTCGTTGTGCCAGCGTGGTCCATCGAAGGGGAGAATTACAATTGTTAGGAACATTATAGGCTGCTGAAGGCCTGGTAATTCTTTAAACCCCTGGTTTTTAACCCTTCCTCATCATCCTCAGGAGAATAAACAGCTAAAGATTTTTTTTTTCACTGAGAAAGATCAGTTTAGTGCATTTTAGAAACTGTGTCTTTAAACTTTCACATATTAAAGAGGGAGGGGCAGGAAATAGATCAGAAGAATTAAAGTAATTATGGAACAGAGTATTTCCCAAGGAGCCAATCAGTTACTAAA
Source organism: Corynorhinus townsendii (assembly GCA_026230045.1). Classification (NCBI taxonomy): domain Eukaryota; kingdom Metazoa; phylum Chordata; class Mammalia; order Chiroptera; family Vespertilionidae; genus Corynorhinus; species Corynorhinus townsendii. Next base: position 8,789,402 of record JAPDVU010000013.1, read on the forward strand.
CCAAGAAACAGCTGTGACTTCTGTTTAATGTTAAAATCAGGTACAAAAACTGTGCTAAACAAGTGGGATTAAGGAAAGGAGTACTATTTAAATGACTGGATTTTTTCATTTCTTAATAGTAATCCTGAAGACATTCTGAATTACAGAAGAACAAAGTATCATAAAGAGTTTGAAAATATTTTCATGTAACTTCTTAAGTATCCCTCCTAAAATATATATATTTGTCTACAAATAATCCCAATTTCTTCATTTTGGTTCCAATGGCTCTGGTTGAGATGACTCCAGGCTTATTGACTTTTCTCCTTGAGAAGGAAGTAATTTATTTAATATAATTGCTGAAAATTTCTATTCCCAAGTAATAGACAAGTTTCTTTTTTTCTTCCTCTGAATGGAAATATCTGTCCCAAATTTAACGGCATGTACTTTGTAATTACTGAAAATCTAAACTTGCACACAAAACTGAATTCACTTTGGCAATAATGTGAGTGAGAAGACCGAAGACAGCTTAATAAAATGTTCTTATATCCGATATTCTAGTGCTTCCCTGACCCAGGCAGTTGACTGCAATGAGAACTAAGGTAGCTGAAGTGAAGCCCTCCATCTAAAGTCAACTTTCCAAAACCATCAAGAAACCTTGGCAAAAGCCTTGCATTTTTCTGCATGAGCAAAAACCTAAAGTGAAGGCTGCTTTCCAAATCTCCCAATCCAGTAGGTCAGCTCTAACCCGTTATTTACGTCCATCTAAAGTTTAATTATTCTCATTTTATGACAATAAATGCTGAAGTAAGGGTCAAAGAAAGAAAATCCTTACCCTTGGAACATTTTTTCTTTTCCTGTTTGCAACTTCTCCAGCTCGGAAGAGCTTCCATTCAGTTAAAGTGACGGGCAAAGTGGTATCCTTTGTGAGCTTTGACCTTAAATAAGCTTGCGAGTTCTTCAGGTCCATGGTCTTCCGGTGAAGGAACTGAGGTTTGGGAGGAAGCTAAAACAGGAGAAGTAGTGTGATAAGGGTAAGATCATCTAGTTAATGCCTGTGTTCTAAAATTCAAAGCTACCCCAGAAAAATATTTGTCTTTTCTTTAAAATCATCTTACATGAGGATACTGTAATTTCTTTTTCATCAAGCTTCTAATCTGAAGTTCTTCTACTACAATGTAATCAAATTTCCAGAAAACCATGGCTCAGAGTCCTCATTGACTCAAGGCAGCCTTTGCTTCCAGGAGTGGTGAAGGTTTTCAGGGACCAGACTTGCTGTGACTAATAGGGAGCTGTGGTAACTTAACTATAGTGAACTGCCAAGTTCATGGCCTGTCTAAAGGTGCTTACATTCAATTTTTTTTGAAGTGCTAAACAACAAACAAACAACCCCTCCAACCCAAGAAAATAAAAAGCTGTATGCTACCCCCAAAACAAAGAATAAAAAGCCACCATTACAAAACAACCCCATATTTTAATGCCTCTTAGTTTTGGCCCTAGTTAAACCATTTCAACCTTTTCCTAGGGATCAAGATGCAATGTTTTCTTATGTGAATTCTCTGGTTATACCTTGGGTGTTTTGAAGGCACTTCTAGGGGGTGGAAGCTTCCATGCTGAAGGGGATCTCCACATGGGAAAAGACTGCAATGGAATATCTTCATATGGATTTTCTTTGGTGGGATCTTGAAAAATAACAACAAAAAAATAAGTTTAGAAGAACATAACTAAATGAAAACAAAGTGACTATAGCTAGGAAAAGAAATGTTTAAAAAAAAGTATGTTCAGCTTTCTAGTCCCTGTTGCTGGAGAGAGGGAGGTCTCAAAATTAATGGCACTTTAAGCTTATAAACTACTAAGGTGTCCAACCAAGCTAAAAATATTCTCAAAATATGGTACTATAAACATCTACTTCTGAACTGAGCAGTCCACTACACCAGTTGTACACTCCATTTAAAGAATAAAAGAATTTATACAACAAAGGTTTCCATATTAAAAAGAAAAATCTAGAGCAAGATATGCTTGATTATAAAAGAAAACACCATCCTATATTTAAGGGCTCCACGAAATACATACTCATTCAATTGAATTGCAAAGGTTGTGGACACCTACATATGATATCCTCATAGATATTGTCCTCAGACTGTGTGTAATAAAGTGCTGAGCCAGAATTTCTTCCAAGTTCTTCATGCATCTTCTGTGTGTTCCGATTTCGGAAGTGCTGAATGTCTTCAAATTCAAAGGATTTCCTTAAGAAAGGAGATATATATTCAAGTTGTATCTTTTAAAACTCTAGTCTTTTTTAAATTGGTATGACAGACAAAAATCGCTAAGTAAAAGACTTGTGTGCAAAGTTACCAAGTGTTTTACCAGATATCTACAAGTAAACTAGGCTAATGCCCTATATGCACAATAAGAAAATTGGAGGCTTTTAGCTGATTTCTACTTCTGTTCTTCATTGGGTACCTTTCTTAAAATCATTCTCTAATAAAAAGGGAGACTAGGACCAGCATGCTCTAAATGAAGTAGAAGAATGTACCTGCTTCCCTACACATGCTTGAAGATAGAAAATGGAAGTTTTTCTGATGCTCCTATGTCAGTAGATTGGGTTAGCTATTAGGCATGCTGCTACTATTTCCTCGTGTACATTTTCCCCCTCGGGTTAATCAACATCTGTATAATCAAATTAAGGGAATGGAAACTGTTTGAAAAGAAAAAAGGAGCTCCAGAGTCCAGTAAGGAAAATACTTACACATCATTACCTATTGAATAAAAACATACCTTTTAGATCTCCCTCTGATTTTCCCCCCATATTTCTTTGGTTCAGGTTCCTGAGAAGAGGCCAAATAAGACTCTGCACAAGAATTATTTTCACAGTGTTTTCTGTCACAGTTTCTTTCTTTACATGGCATAACACCAGATTCAGACAAATATCTGAATGTCCTACGAGGTTTTGGCAAAGGATTTATAGAAGGTCCACATTCTTGTCCTTCCGGTTCAGAATAGATATTTTCCAAGCTCTTGGTTACTCCATAGGAACTCTCCAGAACTCTGAAATTCAGTTCCTTTTCTGAAGAGACACAATGTTCTAGAGCCAAATTGAAGACTTTATCCGGGGGAAGTGCCTCGATTTTCTTCCACAGTATCTGTGAGGTATAGAAATTTCCTGGAGGTAATGAAGTCTCTGGATCCAAAGCGACTTCTTTCCAGCTCTCAATTTGTTTGACCCGGGAACATACCCAGTTGGATTCTGATTCACTTTTAAAGAAGTGAGTATCGTCACATCCACGTTTCTCACTTTCATCCTCACTTTGATCCCGGCTTTTGGCATCTTCATGAATATCTAGACCAACGTTTTGAGAGTTGGTTACATCCAACTTTTTGCTCTTTCCCTCAGCAACACGATTCTTCTTAAGAAGAATCTCCTGGTGACAGTTATTATATCTCATTCCAAAGTCCTTTCGGTGCCACTTATCTGGATTAGATAAACCATTAGTCCGTCCTTCCCACTGAGAAATTTTTTGTTTGATGTTTTTGCAGTGGCTTCTTGACAGTGTCTGAACAGCAGAACGAGAAAAACCAACATCCATGTTCCCAGTTGGGTGCATACCAAAGTGATGAATTTTACTGAGGTTCCATTACATGTAACTGGGAAATTCTGTGTTCTTTATCCTGTCAGTTAGAATCCAGATAATTCCAGTATTTTTCTTTCATCTTTAACTTGGAAATTTCTTTATAAAAAAATTTAAATCATTGAACCTTGTTGAAGATGGCTGCAACTTTATTTTGAATAATCCTATTAAAATAAGAAAAGAATATGTTAACAGTTTTATAATTTTTTAAAAATATATTTTTGTTGAATTCAGAGAGGAAGGGAGAGGGGGAGAGAGAGAGAAACATCAACGATCAGAGAGAATCATGAATCAACTGCCTCCCGCATGCCCCCCAACTGTAGATCAAGCCTGCAACCTCAGCACCTGCCCTGACCGGGAATCAACTGTGACCTCCTGGCTCACAGGTCTACACTCAAACACTGAGCCACACCGGCTGGGCTATAATATTTTAAACATCACTAAAACATTGCCCACCTATCTCTAAGTAATTCATTTATATTGAGTCTATAAAAACGTACCTGTTGTCCATTAAGTAATTCAACTCCATAAAGGCATTCCTAAAATATTACTTGTAGTATTTCTCAAATTGGCAGTTTTAATGTTCTGCCATATTTAATTTCCTGAAGTTTGGCAGAATGAGGTTTTGTAAGAGATTATACATAGTAGTATGCAAATTATTTTATAATAAATCAGCTCTTTACAAAACCTTCTCTTAATGAAACAAGGACCAACAGAGTATTATAAAAAGCATACATACACAGAAATACATCTCAAATAACCAAAGGTTTATGTATATATCCAAAGGAAGAACCAGCTAGTCTAAAAAGACACCAATAGCTAATTTCTTCCTCCTATCCTATTTTGAGAAATGATATTAGCCCATCACATACCCTATTTCAACATTTTTATTAGCAGCAGAAGATCCAATACACACAATGCTAAAGACAATCCAAGGTGCCATTAACTATCTCTTGCTTTAAAATGTAATAACCTATTGTGTCACTGACAGAAATTTCCACATCTCTGTCACCACACCCCTGACCTAGATCAGCAAAAATACTTACAGTTATTATCACATTCCTTCCTTTCACATAGAGGCTTCACTCATAGAGGCCCATAAACTGTTTCCTCAAATACAAAATTTGGCAGAGAATTTTTCCTATCAACTGAGTAAAGACCTGATCTCAAGTTCTACTGCATGTGGGTATAAATAGAAGCTGATTCAAAACTTCCTGAGGCAGGGGTCATCCTTCCTTGAGCTTTGTCTGTGTGGCCTTGATTAACAGGCAGGAAAATGTCTTGGCCCCGCTCTGTCCGTGTAGCTGACCCAAACTGATACACACACAATGCACACTCAGAACGTATTCTAGGCAGAGCAGGACTCGCATCAGCTTTCATTTCAACTGTTCCTGTGGGTTTTGTAGAAAAACCAGCTTTGTGAGCAAATAAATGTTGAGGAGGGTCTGATGCAAAGAATATCATTCTAAAAAACCCTCCTGTAAAAATTGGAAGACAGGCACACAGCAATTATTGTCCCAAAGCCCCATCCCAAATACCATCACATTGGGGATTAGGGCTTAAGCATATGATTTTGGGAGGAATACAAAAATTCAGTGTGAAACACCATTTGGTTAGTTATGGGAATAACTCATAGGGCCACAAAGCTGTGGCAAACAGAACCTCCAGGAATATCCACTGGAATCAGTGAATAGCAAAGAAGAATTATAATCATTTGGAAGTTTTTAAAATAACGTGGATAACCAACCATATAACATAATCACAAAGTTAGCATTATTCATGCCTCAAAATTCTGAATATAATCTGCATTAAATCAACTATTATTTTTCATTAAAAACAATTCCCATGACAGATCTCAACAGAGTTGTAGAACTGTTAAAAAATTCAATTTTTTTTTGAAGAATAGTATTTCTTGCTTTGCAATTAGGCACAATAACTGTTTGAGAAATTTATATTATTGGTAATATTGTGGGTTGTGTTTTTTTTCAGGTTTCTTTGCTATTTGGGGAATCACTTTTAGTTACCTGTAAGGCTGTTTCCTCTGATAGGACTGAGATAAAAGACTGATATCCTATATGTGCTTGCTTTGAAGATTTGTTATTCAAGAAACAGACAACAATAGAAGTTTAAAAGATAGAAGCCAATTTGACATTTGCTTTTTCTTCTCTCTTTTGCTTTGTTCCTTTATCATTTGCTTTAAAATAATTTTAGCTAAATTCAATGAGGAATTTCATACAAGATTTAGTCCTGTGGGTTTGATTAAAAAGTTTATCCAGAGACTTTACAAATGACATACAATAGTAATATTTTAATTAAATATTTAATTAAATATACTTAATCCAAAGGCAAATAATGTGAGCAGTTCAAATTTCTACCCATCTTCCCGAGCAGATTTTATTATTTTCAGTTTTTCTCTGACATATCTTAGCGTCCTCTTCTGTAAAAGTGCATTTTGAGAAGTGGGTTTATTGTAGGTCTTTCAAGAACAGCATCAGAGCGGCATGTAACTTCTATGGGCTATTAATGCTACTTCTCTCTTCATTTTTATCCCCGAGTGTCTTATTTTTCTCAGTATACTTAGCAAGAAGAACTCCAGAATATTAAGATTCTAGAGATCATGGAAAAAGTATACAGACATATTTAAGGAGAATTCAAAATTGGAAGACTATTACAGGATTATTAACAGGTGTAATGGGAGCACACAGGAGTGAACTCTGGGTAAAGAGCTAAAGAAGGTTTCACAGAAAACTTTGAACTGGTCTTGAAAGTACACTGTGTTCCTGAAGTAGTTAATAGTAGCTATCATTTATTGATCAGGTTTTATATGCCTGGAACTGCCTTAAACACTTTATTTACATAATTTCATATTTAACCCTCAACAACCCCATAGAACAGATAAATACCTCTGTCTCTGTGGCAGTGAGTGCTAAGACATGTATCAGCTACTTAACCTCTTTGTGCCTTATTTCTTCATCTGCAAAATGAGAATAACAATAGTATTCACCTCATGGGCTGTTACAGGTATTAGATGGGATAATATTGGTAAAGTGAGTAGAACTACACCTGGCTCATAGTGATTGCTCAGTAAGCATTATCACATCCAGAGAACCTCTTGGCAGGGGGTGGGGAGAGCCGTAATGATCAAGATTGATTAGAATCTTGGCATATGGTGGAAAGAGTGCTATCTACTGGGATATTTAAAATGGTGATGGATTTGCATAGTGATTTCAAGAGCTCTAGTCCGCAAATGACTGCCTTTCGGGGTGGACTGGGACGGAACACCTCACTGCTGTAGAGTATCTGCACCTGACTCAAGTCTCAGAGAGATGGGAGCCAGGGAATATTCCAACAAATGCTCATTATATAGATAAGGATCGTTTTATAGATAAGGAAGCAGGCTAAGAAGGATTAAGTAATTTGACTACAGTTACACAGCCAAGAAACAAGTCTGGTGGTATTTGAACTCTGTGTAACTCTAATCTAGTTTTAAACTACTAGCTGATGCAAATTATTTGGTGTTGGAATGTAACATGTCAGCAAGACAAGTTGCAGGAGTCAAAGCTGGAATCAGAGGGTGTTCCAGCTAGTAATCTAGTTTATTTATTATAATTTTTTATTTTTATTTTTTCAGTAATCTAGTTTAGAGACAATCTAGGTATGGTTACTATAAATGGTGCCATATCCAGAAGCACGAGTCTTAAGAGGCCGTATGGGCCACTGGCGAAACAGGCCTTAAAGTACAAAAGCAACTAACTTCCCAAACAAACTTCTTATATTATTAAGTGAGCCAAGTTTATATCAGAATTTGTAGAAAAATCCAAAATCCCTAGGAATGTGGCATCCAACTCTTCAGCAGAGACCAATGTAGACTTGGAAATTAGACTCACAGAGTGCTTTGTGAACTAAAAATTCTCATCTGATTTCTATATTGAATACAGGGACCAAGCTCCCAGCAACTCATGCCTTGTCATACATGTCTCCTTTATAAACCTAGACATTTCTTTGGGATGCACATTTGATATTTTCTGTGAAAGGTATGAAAATGTTTCATTAATAAGTAAGACAGAGATGTAGCAAAACAGATATAAAATCTTATTGTTCTGGTCCTAGCTGGTTACGCTCAGGTGAAAACCAATTTTTTTCTCTCTGTCTCTCCCCCTCCCTTCCACTCTCTCTAAAAATTAATGAAAAAATTAATTTTGGGGTAAGAATTAACAACAACAAAAATCTTATTGTCCTGGCCAAAGAGGAAAAGAACGGTTCAATTTGCACAGTGGGCACCCTTACAGTCAAATTTAGATCATGAATGTCTAGTTGATCCATCAGATGATAATCCACATTGTTCAAATCTCTAAAATCCTGCTGATTGTTCAAGCCGGAAGTCAGCTGGTATCTAAATCACCTGCTTTCTGCTAAGTATTCCCCCTTAGCTATGGTTTCAGTTACTTACAGTCAACTGCCATCTGAAAATATGCAATGGAAAATTCCAGAAATAAACAAGTCAAACGTTTAAAATTGCTAACTGTTCTGAGAGGTGTGATGAAACCTCATGCCATCCCTTTCTGTCCTAAGACGTGATTTATCCCTTCATCCAGCGTATCCATGCTGTTTACACCACCCGCCTGTCAGTCATGCAGCAGCCCTCTCAGTCACCAGGTCAATTGTTGTGGTATCCCAGTGCTGTGCTCAGGTAATCCTTATGTTCCTTAACAATGGCCCTAAAGCACCAGAGTAGTGATGCTGGCAATTCAGATATGCTGAAGAGAATACGTAAAGTGCTTCCTTTAAGTGAAGAGGCGAAAGTTCTCGACTTCATAAGGAAAGAACAAAAATCATATGCTGCAGTTGCCAAGATCTCCAGCAAGAATGAATCTTCTATCGTGAAACTGTGAAGAAGGGAAAGAAATTTGTACTACTTTTTTTTTTTAAATATATTTTTATTGATTTTTTACAGAGAGGAAGAGAGAGAGATAGAGAGAGATAGAGAGAGAAACATCGATCAGCTGCCTCCTGCAACGCCCCCCACTGGGTATGTGCCCGCAACCCAGGTACATGCCCTTGACCGGAATCGAACCTGGGACCTTTCAGTCTGCAGGCCGACGCTCCACCCAATGAGCCAAACCGGTTTCGGCTGTACTACTTTTGCTGTCACATCTCAAACTGCAAAAAATATGGCCAAAGTGCACGATTAGTTCCCAAGATGGAAAAGGCATTAAATTTGTGGATGAAAACATGACATCTTCATGGCTCAATGACACCCCCCTCCCCTTCAGACACATCATTGGGTCAATAGCAGCTGTTGACACGACGTCAGAATGCCTATGTCATTCACCTCACTTCATCTCATCAGGTAGATATTGTATCATCTCACTCATTGCAAGATGGGTGAGTATAGTACAATAGGTATTTTGAGAGAGAAAGCATGTTCACATACTGCGATTACTAATATATTACTATAATTGTTCTATTTTATTATTGGTTATTGTTGTTATTTTCTTACTGTGCCTCATTTATAAGTTAAACTTTATCATAGGTATGTATGTATAGGAAAAAAACATAGTATCCGCAGGATTTGGTACTATCCAAAGTTTCAGCCATCCATTGTGGGGCTTGGAACATAACTCCCACAGATTAGGGGGGACTACTATATTAGATAATGTTTGAGAAGGGAATGCAAACTAATTTTCTTATAATAGAACCCCTGTTATATATAACATATATGCTCATTAGTACTATTAAAGCACATCCTTGGACTGAAACATAATCATTTCACTACAAAAGACTAGTTTAATCCAGCTAGCCTATAAAGTAATGTTTTACCAAATACTAACATTTTATTTTTAAATATATATTTTAATATATTTTATTGATTTTTTACAGAGAGGAAGGAAGAGGGATAGAGAGTTAGAAACATCAATGAAAGAGAAACTTAGATCAGCTGCCTCCTGCACACCCCCTACTGGGAATGTGCCCGCAACCCAGGTACATGCCCTTGACCGGAATCGAACCCGGGACCCTTCAGTCCGCAGTCAGACACTCTATCCACTGAGCCAAACTGGTTTCGGCTATTTTTAGATATATTTTTATTGATTTCAGAGAGGAAGGGAAAGAGAGAAACCTCAATGATGACAGAGAATCACTGATCGGCTGCCTCCTGCACAACCCCCACTGGGGGTCAAGCCCACGATCTGGACACGTGCCCTTGACCAGAATCAAACCCAGGACCCTTCAGTCTGCAGGCGGACACTCTATCCACTGAGCCAAACCAGCTAGGGCCAAATACTAACATTTTAAAGATATTCAACTAAATTTAACTAAGAAAAATAAATTTAGAAAGGTACTTTCAAAAAGTGAAAATTACAACCCCAAAGTTTAAAAATTATTTTCCAAATAATCAAATGATATGGTCCATTATTCACATCACTGCTCCTCTGCTATAAATAAGGCTATAATTTAACAAGTGAGTATTTAATGTTATTTAATGCTGTAACTGAGGTCAACTCAGTCCTCTCAAGCGAGTTTAGTTCTTACATATTTCTTATGAAACACAGAACCTAACTACTATTATTCAAATATTATCAGCAAATAAAATGTAAAGAGGAAAAAACCCAGGAGTTGTAAAAGAGGTATGTTTGCATAGTAATGTGACATTTTAAACGACGATAATTATTATTTATTAAATGTTTGCATGTGCCAAGCACTGTGCTTAGTTAGAACCTACTTTCATTATTCACTTAATTCTCAGTTTGTGAATGAGGAAGCGAAGGCTGAACTGGTTAAGTTACTCAAGGTAATACAAACTTAGTTCTGCTTCCCTCCAAAGCTTGTGCTTTTAACCACTAGGTATTATTACTTGCTTGTGGGTAGACATAACAATAATATCATCTACTATAACAGGATGTCAACTGCAACTTTTCCTGTCCTCTCTGCGTTTCAGCAGGGGCCTCAAAGGCCAAAAACCAAAACAATAGGAGTCAAGTACTTTCATATTCTAAAGAGAAGTGCAAGGATTACAAAGTGGGGTAGCCCCAAACTGGCTCTGCTGGCATTGGTTCAATACCCGTGTCAAGACTACATGAGAATTACAATTTGTTAATTGTAAGAATTATAAGATACAATAGAGAGGACTTCTTTAAAGAACTAGGTGGTGTGTGTGTGTGTGTGTGTGTGTGTGTGTGTGTGTGTGTGTGTGTGTCTCCCAAGGGAAAATGAGTAGGTACTTCCTGCCTTCCTGCCCACCTCAAACCAAGAGATTGGAAGATAACCAGCGTGCATGTCCTGAAGTAGGAGGGACATGGGGACTGATGACTCCCAGCTGTGGGGATAAAAAGAGCTGACTCAGAGCTAAATTTTAAAGACTGCTTAGGTATGACAGTCAGATTAAATGTTTCAGCAAAAGAGGAGGTTTTACAAAATGCTACAACATGGGAAATTACATGTAAAATTAACTTCAAAAACAATTGTTTAAAAACAATTTTATTATATTAATGCAATGTTAGTAACTATGTTACCTTTTATTGAGGTATAATTTTAAAAATATATATTTTATTGATTTTTTACAGAGAGGAAAGGAGAGAGATAGAGAGTTAGAAACATCGCTGAGAGACATCGATCAGCTGCCTCCTGCACGCCCCGTACTGGGGATGTGCCTGCAACCAAGGTACATGCCCTTGACCGGGATAGAACCTGGGACCTTTCAGTCCGCAGGCTGACGCTCTATCCACTGAGCCAAACCGGTTTTGGCTATTGAGGTATAATTGATATATAACATTTATATTAGTTCCAGGTCTACAACATAATGATTCAATATTTGTATGGCATTGTGAAATGGTCACCACAATAAATATAGTTAAATATCTGTTAACATTCATAGTTACAAAATTTTCCCCTTTTTTTCTTGTCATGAGGATTTATAAGATTTAATCTCATCAGCTTTCAAATATGCAATACAGTATTATCAGGTATAGTCACCGTGCTTTACATTATATCACATGACTTATTTATTTTATAGCTAGAAGTTTGTGCCTTTTGACCCATTTTGTGCCTTCACCCATTTTGCCACTGCCCTCCTACCCCCCGCTCTACCTACCCCCACCTATCCCACCCACCCCTGGCAACCACCAATCTGTTCTCTATATCTATGACCTTGTTTTTTTCTTTATATTTTATATTTTTTAAAATATATTTTATTGATTTTTTTACAGAGAGGAAGGGAGAGAGAGATAGAGTTAGAAACATCGATGAGAGAGAAACATCGATCAGCTGCCTCCTGCAAGCCCCCTACTGGGGATGTGTCCGCAACCCAGGTACATGCCCTTGACCGGAATCGAACCTGGGACCTTTCAGTACGCAGGCTGACGCTCTATCCACTGAGCCAAACCGGTTTCGGCTATATTTTAGATTCTACATATAAGTGAGATCATATGGTATTTGTCTTTTTATGTCTGACTTATTCACTTTGCATAATGCCCTTGAGGTCCACCTATGTTGTCACAAATGGCAAGATAGATAGATAGACAGATCAATCTTGCATTTCCTCTGCACTCATCTATCTATGGACACTTAGGTTGTTTCTATATCTTGGCTATTATAAATAATGCTGTAATGAACAATGGGGTGCAAATATCTTTTCGAAATAGTGCTTTTGTTTTGGATAAATATCCGAAAGTGGAACTGCCAGACCATATGGTAGTTCTATTTTTAATATTTTGAGGAACCTCCATACTATTTTCCATAGTGGCTGCACCAATTTATATTCCCACCAACAGTACACAAAGGTTCTCTTTTCTCCACATCCTTGCCAACACTATTTCTTTTCTTTTTGACAACAGTCATTCTAACAAGTATTGTGGTTTTGATTTACATTTTCCTTATGATTAGTGAGGTAGAACATCTTTTCATGTGCCTGTTGGGCGCCTGAATGCCTTCTAGATGAAGTTCATTTTAATCTTTTAATTTAATTATACTTTTTAAACCCCCCTCTAAAGGAAGAAATAACTGACCCAACTCAGAATTTTTCAGCTTCCCAAATAGCTTTGAATAACTTTAAAGTAACCTAGTTTTCAAATCACAAACTCAGACTTGGCTAAATTCTCCTTAGGAAAACATTAGGGTGGTGGGGGTGGAAAGGCAATAAAATTCTTATTTCTGAGAGTGTTCAAAGGCTAAAAAACTTTTCCAGAAACTAAAAAGCTATTTTTTAAAAGCTTTAAAAGTCATAAAATAATACATTTTATAGATTTGGAAAAGAAAGAAAACTAGGAAAAATATTTATGTCTACCATGTTCAGCATAATCACTGGTATATTTTGGTATATTTCCTTCCTGTCTTAGTTCATAAGCATATTTTTACACAGCTGCAATTATAGTGTATATGTAATTGTATCCGGCTTTCTTTTTACTGTTATATAAAAAGATGCACTTTTCAAGGATTTAAAACTAGAGACATAGCAGGCTCTCCTAAATACATACATTCATATCCAATTCTACAGTGTAACTTCCTATCTCACTCTAAAGCTAAAAAGCCAGAAGACAGATTTCTCAAGTTTTCAAATCACATCCCCAAATTATACATTCATTGGCTATTTTATCTCACTTGACAATATAAAAGCAACAGAAAATAAAACTGCATTTACATAGTTATTAAACATCCCCCGGACTCTCAAATTACTACTTAAAATAAAACACATGAAGAATTAGGCCTGCAATGTTGTTACCCTCAGGCCCAACAATATCATTAAGAAATAATCCAAGTTATTATTAAGATCAAAATTGTTACACCTCATCCCCTAGACAACAGCCTAAAGCCATTGGGTGGAAGAGGGTAAGGCAGGCATCCCAGCCTGATGTTAAGGACCACAAGGGCCCAGGGCAGGGTATCAGAGCACCAGAGCAGGAGTAAGGAGAGCACCTGTGTAAGAGGGATACTGGTGTGAGCTGTCAGGACCCAAACAGGGTAAAGAGGGCAGCCCCATTGAGGGGCAGTCTGGCAAGGAATGTTAGTGCCTGAGCAGAATGAAGGGGCAGCCAGGCTGGTGCGGGTGGTCAGAGCCAGAGTGGGGTGAGGAGAAGATCCCTGTGGAAAGGGCATCCTGGCACACTGTATTGACAAGCAGACCTTCGGCTGGGTTTCAGCCCTTCAGCTGGGTACCGATGAGTAATACACAAACTACTCAACCAAACAGAGCACCCTGGTTGAATATTATGCAAGGACTAAAAAGGAGGAGGTAGAGATTTGTGTGTAGATATGGAAAGATGTCCAAAATAAAAGTGAGGGGAAAGCAGAAGAAAAAAAATATATCAGTGCAATGTTGAAATGTTGTTACTAAAAAATATTGGAAATATCTGTCAAATGAGAATGCCTCTCAACCAGAAAAATTCTAGATTCGCACAATCAGCTTAGCTCCTCATCTCTTAACTATCAGACTCTACTGTGACAGTAAGTAGGTATAATTAGCTCTGAATAAAATATTTTAGAGCTTGGCTACACAGCAAGCCTCCTTTAATATACTGCATAACTTCTAGTATTTTTCATTATATCCATGATATCCCGAGGGTGCTCTATGCACACCAACGCTTAGAGATGCATAAAAGTCACTCCAAAGAGCACTCTAAGCCCTTGGAATAAAGGGGACAGAGAGAGCCCAGCAATGACCTGCTGGGCAATGTGCTCACTCATGCCCAGCTTACTGTTTCTGCCAAAGACCAGTGGTCCCGCTGCCCTGGACACACAGAAGAAAGCTGGAGGATGCCTGCACTATCAGTTGTATTGCTTTGAGTATTGTCTGCCTGCCTGCCTGCCTTCCTCCCTCTCCTTGAGTGTGGAAAGGGTGCTTTTAGGAAATACTCAATAAAACACAGTGAAAGCCTTGGGGGGGGGGCAGAGTACTATTATCAGCAGCTTTAACAATGAAAATGACTCCTGCTCTAGCCGGTTTTCTCAGTGGTTAGAGCATCAGCCTGCGGACTGAAGGGTCATAGGCTGGATTCTGGTCAAGGGCGTGTACCTCTGTTGCAGGCTCCATCCTGGCCCTGGTCCCTGATTGGGGTGCCTGTGGGAGGGAACCAATCAATGTGTCTCTCTCACATCGATGTTTCTCTCTTTCTGCCTCTCCTCCTCCCTTCCATTCTAAGAAATCAATGGAAAAATATCCTTGGATAAGGAAAACAAAAACAACAACAAAAAATAAAATAACTTCTCTCTGTTTTGTAATCAAAATTTCTATTCCATTACTTAAAATTATTTTTAGAAGTTTCAAAAATTCTGTAATTATGCACATAGTATTGTGGTTAAATTTAAACAGCACGGAAAATCCTCCTTATTATCTTGGAACCATATTTAACAAACTAAAAGCATAGTGCAACTTCTAATATCAGTGGTCTAATCAATTTAGACTGTGAAATCTGCACCATACTACAGCCATAGTAGAAGTACTATTGATATGTTCCAAATGGTATAGAACAGAGGCATGGTATCACTAAGAGGCGCAATTTTTTATTTTCAGCTGATTTATCATAAAAAATCATAAACATAACATCCATTCTACACAAATACTTTTTTCAAGAGATATGCAGCCCTTTTCTCTTATGCCACTGACATGCAATTAACAATCATGAATCTTTTTCAATTTCCTATAAAGAGAGATAATTTCATATTCTTTTACTTTCTTTGAAAATATTTGAAAGGGTTTATTGGGAAGTCCAGTACGCTATGTTTCTAAGAATCGTTTTTAATTTTAAAGATTTTAAACTTTCATTTGTAACATTAATACTAATACATGGAGTCTGTCATTTTAGTCAGGTTTTACACATTTGATAAACCCATATTTCAAATAATCTTCATTAAAAGTCTTATACTTTTTCTCAAGCCACCATTTCCTCAACATTTCTGTACTTCCAACATGCAGCTATTGGACATACTTCTGTATTTTATTTTACCTCTGTGCTGTCTTCGAATTAAACCATAAATTTTAAGAGCAAATTGATCTAGTTTGCACTTAAAGTACAATGGTCACCGAACTCTTAACAATATTGCACTTGATGAATGCATTTAAAGTTCAAAAATAAGCCTTGCTTAGGTAGCATCTCACTATTTCTACCAACAGCAGATAAAATTCGGCTACATTTTGCTTGACCTTGACTTAGGTTAATATAAATTAACTTCATAATAATAACCATAGCATTATGATCATGCTCAAATTGCCCATCTCTCTAACTCGCATCATTTTCCTCTTTTGCTCCATGGTACCCCTGCCAGTGTAATAGGGACCAGGGAAGAGGATTTGCAGCAAATACTGTTGCAGAGCAGACCGTGTCATTTCCTCCCAGCGGGCCCTCTTGTCATCAGCCTTAATAGACTCTTATTAAATCAGAGTATCAGAGAATACAGATAAACATTTAAATACGACATCATGCTTCCTACTGCTAGGTAACCAATTCAAAAATATCCTAGACTGCTGGAGTGTTTTGTTTGTATTTTACTCCAATGGAAAAAGAGAGAGAGAAATACACACTTCTTTTAAGTAGCAGCAAGAATAAAACACATGTACCCACACACATATATAGTTACCCCAATCTGTCCTAAATTTTAACATCCACACAGAAACAATCTACAAATATGCCATTTCTATGAATTTAAACTTTGAAGGAAAACTAATAATTTTCTTTTATGTCCTCAGTTGTAAACATTTATCACTGCTATGAAAACCATGAAAGTCAAATATCTAGCTTTAAAAAGTAGAGCATAAATAATAATCTTTAACCAGTATAAATGAATCAATACTGCCTGAACTGAATGCTAAAACTGCTATTTTCAGGCTACCAACCAGGAATCTAAGATTTATAAGGAAAACAATATCCTGAATTTCCTCCTCAAAAATAGAAGGTGCAAAGAGAAATATCTGGGCTAGCTAGAGGGGGAAAAGTCCTTTAAAATTCCTCTTATCTCACCATCATTTTCTTCATCCTTCCATCAGATAACCTGCCACAATGCCCAGGATGTGAAGAAAAACTTCATGTTTTCTTTTCCTTAGGATGAAAAGTATTCATTCACGTCAGAGGGAAAAAAACAAAAGATTTCATCCTGCCCAACCCTCTGGGAGCCAGTGCAGGACACTCATGCTCTGGTCTTTTATTTCACCGAGCTTTCAATGTCGACACGTCCACCTAGGCAAAAAGATCGCTGATTTACAGGTTCAGAAAGGAGTACTGGGTATTGAAAAGTCTTTTCAAACCTATTTTTGATTCTGACATTGCAGAAGTCAATCTATTTCTCTGTATCTCAGGTTCCAAACCAGCGAAGGAAACATTTTTCACTCATTCTCCAAGAAATGGAGGATAAATGGAACATTTTCAGATGTTTTACAAAATGTACTAGAATTTAGAAATAGGAGATATAACTCTGAATAACCATTTTTAAAAAACTAAACTTAGAAATTCAAGTACTCCAAAGAACACCCCTTAGGATAGGGACAGCAGAGTAAGGCCTACACCTCTAGGCCAAATATGGCCGCCTGTTTTTGCACACCCTCTGAGGTTTTCACATCTATATATATAAAAGCCTAATATGCAAAGTGTCCCCTGGGGAATTTGGCCAACTGGGAGTTTGATCAATCGCTATGATGTGCACGGGCCACCAGGGAGCGGCACGGAATGAAGGAAGGCCCTGGCCCATAGCTGGCAGCCACTAGGGACCCTACCTGTGCATGAATTTCATGCACTGGACCTCTAGTTTTTAAATAATTGGAAAAACAATCAAAGAAGTATAATATTTCATGACATGTGGAAATTATATGAAATCCAAATTTCAGTGTCCATAAATAAACTTTAATTGGAACCCAACACATTCTCAATCACTTAAGTATTGTCTATGGCTCTCTTTTGGCAGAATTGGGTAGTTGCGACAGAGACTGTGTGGACCATAAAGTCTAAAATACTCACCATCTGCCCTTTACAGAAAGTTTGCCAGTCCCTGCCTTAGAAGATATTACACTTATTCTAATGAGACCACAAATTGGGAAAATATTTTTGAAATTCCTTTTTTGAAAATGTCTTCAAAGCTATACATAACACATTCTTTTGAGTCTCATTCGTGGTGGCAAACCTTCCTTCTTTGAGGATGAGAATGAATTTTAGAAACACTTAAGCTATTTGGAGCCAAGTTGAATAAGATTGGTTATTAAGATGAATCAACTAGCAGACATTTATTGATAATCTAAATTTATGGGAGGCAACAATTTCTTTTTTATAAGAGCACTATTTCTCACTTCCAAGAGCTATATACCATACACTTTTGTAGCTTTGATTTAAGATAAATAGGCTAGATAAGCATGAAAATAGAAAGTACAATAGGGGGAAAATAATTCTGTAACAAAATGGGAATATCTACTTTCTTGAATGGCTGTGAATTTGCTATAAAGTTTTTTTTTTTTACAAAGAGAAATGCCAATAGTATTTTGGGCAATATACTTTTGGAATAAATGAGTAAAGCCTAAATGAAATTTTAAAAGAACAGGATTCAGCCCATCTGATATGGCTCAATGGTGAATGTCAACCTATGAACCAAGAGATCATAGTTAGATTCTCCAGTCAGGGTACATGCACAAATTGTGGGTTTGATTCCCAGTGTGGGGCGTGCAGAAGGCGGCCGATCAATGATTCTCTCTCATCATTGATGTTTCTTTCTCTCCCTCTCCCATCCTCTCTGTAATCAATAAAGAAGGTGGGGGAAGGAGAGGGAAAGAACAGAATTCATTTGGATGTAAAAGAGGTTAACCTTCCATTAAAACCCATTTTATTGTTTTATAATCACAACGTGTAAGATGAAATTAGCATAAATAAATAAACATCCCCTTCTATTCCTTTCTTCTAATTCCATATGTACTCCCCGAGCAATTTTGTCTGTTCTTAGGGCTTCAGTGACCTTATACTGTGCAACTCAAACTCTGAATCACCAATCTCAGCCTCCCTTTTGGACTATGGATCCTCTCTTGACATCTCCAACCGCATGTTGCATACACTTCAAACTCAGCATGTTCAAAACTGAAATGGTTACCTTCTTCTCACTTTAAACACACACACACACACACCATGTTCTTCTATCCACAGATTCCCAAGCTTAGAAGCTAAGTTGTTTACTTTTCTGTTCACCTTCAAAGCCAATCAATTTTTAATCCCCGTAAATTCTACATTTCATTATCTGTCCTCTCCTCTTCATCTCTGCTTTTTTCCTACTCCAGGCCCTTATCTTCTCTTATCTATCTCTCTCCATCCTGCCCGTCCCACCGCCTTGTTACCTTTCCTAATTACTGACAGGCCTTCACTGGCTCTCCATTGTTTTTAGAATCAAGTCCAAAGTCCTTAGCATGACGCACAGGCTCTTCACCACATGGCACCAGCAGACTTCTTTTTTCTCTTTTTCTCAGTCATAACTTTTTATTTGCCTAATTTGTATACTGTTTTATAATATATCCCGTCTTAAAACTACCTTTAAATTTGCCAAGATGGACAAATCTATTCCAAATGGGAGGCACTGAAATCCCACACGGAACCTACTTTCTAGCCGTTTCAGTGATCCTAATGTGATGAGCAACCAAGCTCTGCCATTTCTTATTTCCAGGCACCCACCCCTTTAGCCCAACCACTCACCATACACTGATCTTAGTGACAGAAAATTACAACACTCACACTTACCATATACTTTAAAAAATATATATGTTTGCATTGATTTCAGAGAGGAAGGGAGAGGGCAAGAGAGAGAGAAACGTCAATGATGAGAGAGAATCATGGATCAGCTGCCTCTTGCATGCTCCACACTGGGGATTGAGCCTGCAACCCGGGCAGGTGCCCTGACCGGGAATCGAACCGTGACCTTCTGATTTGTAGGTAGGTAGATGCTCAACAACTGAACTATGCAGGCCAGGCCCACATACTTTTAAAAAAATATATATTTTTATTGATTTCAGAGAGAGAGGGAGGGAGAGATAGACATCAACGGTGAGAGAGAATCATTGATCAGCTGCCTCCTGCACGCCCCCTACTGGGGACTGAGCCCACAACCCGGGCCTCCACATACTTTTAATATTCCTGATTTTCAGCTATTGTCTTCCGTTCCCTTTTCCAACCTGGCAAACTCGTGCTCATCCTTCAGAGCCAAATTCAAATATGATATCTCCTCTCTAACCCCCTCCCATATATAGCATTGTTTTTCCTAATCTATGTTCCCAGTAAACTCTGTATCTCTGTTTTAACTCTTATCACACTGAAATTGTAGGGACTTATTTACATGTCTGGTTATAAGCTTCTTGAAGTTAGGGAAGCATTTTCTTTTCCTCAATCTAACATTTAACTCAAGGCCCAAGAACAGACATTTTAAACTTCTTATTGAAAAACAATCACATTATTAAGATGATGCCATCATTGTAGTGACTGAGTGACTGACAACCTAAAAACAAAAAGAATCCCACGTCATTCACCAGGGGGGAAAATGCTCTTATATGCAAAGTATAATTAAATTGTAGCTTGGACACGACTTCAGTCTGCATCTTGCAATACCAGTTTCTATTCTCTCCCTATCTTTTTCTTTCCTTCTTTTTGAAGACTTTCTTTACAGAACTCTTTTAAACACCCACTGGACTTCATTTGTAACTCACAGAATTGGAAACTCAGTGTAGTGCAGAGGGTAACACCAGGATTTGGGGGAGCCCAGCTGTCTGGTTTGAACCCTAGCTCTGCTACCTAGGCTGCTTGATATGGGCAAGTCCCTCAACTTCTCTGTGTCTTTGAGCAAGGAGCTCATAATAACAACACCCCTCCTGGTGCTGCGTAAGAATTCAATCAGCTAATGCACGTGAAGAATTTAGAACACTGCCTGGCTCAGAGTAGGTCCTGATTAATGCTGGTGGGTGTTGTTACCAGTTTTAAAACCAACTTTCTCAGTACTTATTTTAGATCAGTTGTTAAATTGATTTTAGCCCATCAATCTCCAAGATAAAGAATTATGTCGTGCCCATACATGAATACTGTACAAGGTAAGTGCTCAAACTGTGCCTTGGAATATAATAGGTGCTCAATAAATAATGTAAATGTAAGGCTTCAAGCTTCCAATATCCACAAGTTATATATCACAGCAAAATTTATATATGGAGTTTATATTTATATATGGAGAATGTATTTAAAATTGGGTTTTTTAAAATAGTTTCAACACATTCATCTTCACTGAACCTTTGAAACATGTAAACATTTAAAGCAACACAAAATTCTATTCATTAGGACCTTTCCTTTTTATTTCTCCATTTAATTTGATCTTGGTATTCAATGATCAAAAATCCTCATCTGTTATATGATTCATTACAGACCACTTAAAATATAATTTCCAACTTTAGATAACTGCTTATTGTCACATCAGAAAAAAATTCTTCCTTTATATCTGCATCTGAAAAAATCCACGCCAGGTTCAACACAAAAAATTTAATAAAGGCCAAGAAACACAATTACTACATTTCCTGGTTTCTGCCTGGGAAACTAATTCAGAACACGCCCAGAAGTATCCCCGGTACAAGTCCGCTGGTTACAAACTGCTATTCCCTGTTTTATTTCCGGTCTCCCTCTTAAATCCCTCAAACCCATAGAAAAGAATGCAAATGTCTATAATAACGCCCTTACAAAACACACAGCCATACATCAATTTCGTTTGGGAGGACTTAACTCTTAAAAAAGCAAATCAAAGTCTTGATGTGAAGCAACACTCCCAGCTTACTTTCCCAGGTAACTTAAACTACAGCCATCGACTGCTTCATGGTAAATGATTTAGGAGCAGTGTCTAGATAACATGCGCTACTCTAGAAAAATTCATTAATCAGTTAAACATGGACCACACTTCAAACAATGCTGATTTTGTGGGAAATGGGCTTGTAGCATTTATCTACACAGTAAACAGAGATTCGGGATTTTATCCAAAGCACTGTAGGTCAATCACTAGCTTTAGGGTAAAGGTTTACAGAGTTCCTACTATGTGCCTGGCAATTAGTCCATGTGCAGGAGGCCGGTGCACAGTCCAATAACAACACCTAACGTTTGTAGAATACTCTCATGTCCCTCGACCCTCGGCATCCCAGTTTTACAGCTAAGGGAAGGAGGCCCAGACAAGTCACCCTGACCGAGGTCCACACCACATGTGGTCCATGGGTCCTGGCCAAGACTCCTGGCCTTGACTCATGCTCTCATCATCGGCGGCTATTCTGGTTACTCAAAAGCTCAGTAGATGTGCCATTGTCAGATTTGGAAATCAAAATCGACTTGACTTTTGCTGTTGTGCGAGTCGGATTCTGTTAAGAATCAAAACACAAAACTTTATTTTGAAGCCCCTTGTCTACTACCTCTGTCGACGTTGTAACCGGCTCACCCTGGACGAGGCCCCGCATTTCCTCCCGCACGCGGGGCGCTCCGTCTCTCCCCGCAGGGCCCCAGACCCCTGCCGCCTCGACGGTCCCCGCGGCCCCAAGGAGAGCGGCGAGGTGACCCTGGGCCCGGCTCCGCCACAACCACCGCGGGCGACAGGCGGAGCGCCCCAAACTCGCGTCCTCGGGGTCGGACACCCGCGCGTCCCTCGAGGCCCGGGAGGTGCTGAGACAGCCGGGTCGGGGCCGACACCTCCACGGCCCCGATTCGAAGCCCCCGCTCCTACCTGCCCTGGGGCCCGACGCCGCCCCCGCGGCCGGGTTGCGAGGCTCTCGTCCTCTCCTCAGTGGAGGCGCTAAGTCCCGTCTGTCCCACTCGGGTCGGCTCCGTCCCGCCCCCGCAGGCCCGGCCGAAGGCCCCGTCCCCTGCCCGGTCAAACAGGTTTCTGATTGGCTGCTGTTTCCATCCCTCACGCTCGGCCCGCCTCCGGCGTTGCCAAGCTCCGTCGATAGGGGAACCGCCCCCGCTCTGGTCCGCGTCTGGGCCAGAACCTTGCCCGAGACCTCGGTGCCGGGATGCTGTGGTCCCAGCAGCTGGCGACCGTCGCCACTGCCGTCCAGCCGGGGCCTCTAGCAAAGTTGCGGGGCCCTCGCTGTGCCTGCGGACCGGCCCCTCCGCGACGGACCTGAATTTTACACGACTTCGCGGCTACAGGTGATCCAAATGGCACCTCGCTCAAGGAAACCATGGGCGTGGCTCCTGCCGCCGCCGGGCGCAGTAGGCCCGGGGTCACGGTTTCTGTGGCGGAGCTCCAGGAGCAAATGTCCCGGGCGATTGCACTGTCGTGCTAATTTGAAACGTAGTTGCAAGTAACGCTCCGAACACCGGAGGCTTGAAATCCCAGAGCAGGGAAGCCTTTGATACGCCCAGAGCCTGAGGTCGGCCCCACGCCCTGTTGTGACACATGCAGAAGCACTACGCCTGCAACACGCTCCTGCTCAGGTATGTGCAGGGCGCTGCGCCTACCGCGGGCAGCACCCAGTTTCACTAAAGCTGCGAGACGAGGATGAGTTGAGCCTGTTTCCCAGGCACTCACTTAACAACCCCACCCGCCGCGCCCCTCCCCATCCCGCCCACTCCACCAGAGCCTCTTGGGTCTGGTGCCCAAACTCTTCCCACATCTGTTCACATAGAGGTACCAAAATAGAAGCCTGCCAGAAAGAGAGGTGTTTGGTTACACATCGCTGATGACGGTCACAAGCCAATTTAGCCACAGCAGTAAAAGCTGAATATCCCAAACCATGCTGACACCCTGAGTTGTGGACAGTGATACAGGAGTTACCTTCTATGATGGGGGAAAAAGTCATGACAAGACGTTTTAAAAATCTGACTCAATGAGGAAATAAATGTATTGTTTGTAGTAAATTTTGAACAGTGCTCTTTATGGGCAACTTTCCCCCTCCCCGCCCCCTTACTCTCCCAAGTCCTTACATATTTAGAAAACTTCCCAAAAGTCGCCTAAGATGAGAGGCTGGTCTAGAATAGTGTGGATTTGAATTTTATTTCAACATTCAAATTTATTTCAGAGTTCAGACTTTGCACTCCAGAAGATTATATGGCAAAATGAGGCAGATTGATTACACATACCAAGTATGAAACCAAATCTGAGTGGGTTTCTATGGGTTTAATAAATGAATTACCATGTATGTATTCTACTGCCCTCTCATGGGTAAGACGGAGATATACCTAGTGGCAGTGTCTTTTTAAGTCTGAGACTAGAATGTTAAATGTAGCGGTTTGTATTATTTTGATAAGGTAAAATAAAATCAGGTTCTCTAAGGGACTTACACATACTCCGCTAACAGAACTTCAACTTCAGAAAACAGGGAGGAGACTTAACACTAGGGCAAGTACAGACATGCTGTTGGGATCACGCCTATGCTTATGGCAACCTGTACAGAATGTGGAAACAGCCAGGAATTTGCTATTTTTAATTTTTTTTCCATTTGAAACGAACGTCATTTCTTTCTGAGATGTCTCACCAAATTCTCTTTTTCATGTTTGTATCCACTGATCTTATAACTTCACATTGTGAACTACTTGAGAGTAGGGATGAAACCTTATTCTTTATACCTTTGCTGTCTAGAATAGTACCTGATACTTTTGATATTTGATCAGTAATTGTTTACTAAATAATATGAATGAAGTATCAGCCCAACCGCTAGATGGCAACACAGTTGTATGTGCTTAAGTATAGTCTGGCTAATTGGAATATGACTTCAGCCTGAGTAATAGGCAATTTCTAGGAAGTTATATCTTATTTTGATAAGTGAAATCATTTAAAATGTATCGTTACAAGTGCTATAGCTTTATTGTCAATGTAATCCTTAAAGCTAAGAATCCTTTTGTAAGATAAATTCTCACTAAGTAGAATAACTCATAAGTACAGATTTTTCTATATTTACACCTGTTCAACTTTTGTCTAAGAAAGCCACTCTTCAGTTATATCTGGTCAGAAAGACTTTTCAATGAGCAAGTTTTACTCTATAAACCAAAAGTTCTTCCAATAGCAAGTCATTGCTGGTACCCCCCCCACCCC
Source organism: Corynorhinus townsendii (assembly GCA_026230045.1). NCBI lineage: Eukaryota > Metazoa > Chordata > Mammalia > Chiroptera > Vespertilionidae > Corynorhinus > Corynorhinus townsendii. The sequence goes on from JAPDVU010000013.1 coordinate 8,814,001, forward strand.
ACCTTAATAACTGTTTTGCCTGAAGGCCATAGAAATTCTGAGATCAGACAAACCTAAGTCCCCACTGCTACTGCTCACTTAGGTGTATCCTTGTGCAGGTTATTAACTTCACTAACTTCAGTGTATTCACTTTCCCTGCTATAGAGATAATAACACCTGCTTTATAAAGCTGTGAAAGGAGTTAAACAAAATGATGTCAGTGGAATAATATCTAATACAATCCTTGGCTTATAGTAAGGATTCAAGAACTGGTAACTATTATTTTTCACATGAAAATCTCACCCATATATTATTTGGTTTATTTATTTTATTCTCCTGACTTAAGGCCTTCGGCAATTAAATTAAGTTCATAACACCAGGTTTCATAGCGATAGGCCATGCGGATCTGGGCGACATTTGTCCTCCGGATATCATTTCCCATAGGGCCTTCCTCTAGGTAATTGTTGCCCAGGAACTTTGCTTTCTCCTGTTAGAGAAAAGTAAGCAGAATGGTTGTTATCTCTGCTGTACCCTGATATAGACAATCATTACACCCTCCACAAGGATTCCTCCCTCTTGTTAGCCATTGGCAAAAGGGGAAAAAAAAGGAAACCATTAAAAGCACTCACCCAGTGCCTCAGTGCGCACGGTCAGCTGAGACACAAGTGCATTTTGTTTCCCTTGCCCAGAAGGCCAAAAGGCATGGTCAGAGAAATAGAAGAATTCTTTCTAGTCCCTGTCCATAGCAACTGCATGTGATTCGGGGGATAATTTTTTCCCACGTGTATTTCCAACTCAGTTTTCAGTATTCAGCTGGCCAGATCGGAAATCAGAAGGGCAACCAGGGAAAGACAGGTCTACCTCGTGAGAAATCCCACATTGCAGAACACTGTTCCTTGCCACCTCACACATGTCGCAGGTACTCAGCTTGAAGACTTGTGCGGCAATGGCGTACTCTTCCATCAGGGGCTCCTTCGGTGACGTGTTGAAGTGAGGCAAAAAGAAAGCAGGGAAGAAAGGAAAAGAAGGCGTTAAAAGGACGGCACCTTGCACAAGAAGAAGAGTGAAAGAAATCAATTTAACTTTAAAATTCTGGGTTTGGAAACAACAGCCCAACAAAAGATGCTGCTATTGCTCAAGATTCCATATGAGTACCTTGGTGAAGTGGAATTGCATTGGGTCATCTGTAGACAGTGAGATCATTAGCCCTTTCTGGAGGAAATCTAAGAAAGGATTTTTGGCATATTCTAGAAATAAGCTGTTGTTACTTAATGGCGACATAGCGATGGGAATCTGAGCTAAGAAAAACAGATACTGTAATACAGGAGTCTGAAAAGGAAAAGGAAAATAAAATTATTTAAGGATGTTGACAAAGGGATACAAATGAGAAATGTTAAAACCCCATGGTCTACCTCAAGTTTTAGCTTTCAATTAATTATCAGCTGTTCTTTAAATCCCCTAGTGAAGAAGAGGAATCGTTTTTAAATATGAATACTATTGAGAATAAAATGATTTGGGATCATCGGTTCTCAGAAGCATTGAGATGGATGGCTGTCTCTGGCAAAAGACCTCACCTAGAAACATTTCTTTATTTTTCTCTACAAGGAAGTTCTGACTCTCACGAGAGACATTTTAAGACGTGCTTTAACAAGGAATCTGGCAAACACTAGCTTAAGGTGAGCCAAGCTGCCTCTGAATTAGCCTTTGTCAGAGTTCTAAAATGGAAGCCAGGCGATCCATCTGTTAACCCATCTCGGTCACCAATAGCTGGGTAATCTTGAGCACGTTCCTTCACTTCTCTGGGCCTCTGTAAAATGAACGGCACTAAATAATCTCAAAACCATTTTTGTTCTACTTTGACTTGATGTCAGTCTTGATAATGACTTGTGACTAGCTCCAATAAAAAGTTATTCTTTTTAATTTTATTTTTCAATAACAGTTTACATTGAATATTATTTTGTATTAGCTTCAGGTATACAGCATAATGATTTGACAGTCATATACCTTACAAAGTTTTCTTCCCAATATTTTCCGACCCTACCTGGCACCATACATAGTTATTACAGTATTATTGACTATATTCCCTATGTTGTACTTTACAAATAGGTAGTCACAGAATAGTCTTAATCCCTTCACCTTTTCACCCATTCACCCACCCCGTCTCCCCTCTGGCAATCACCAATCTGTTCTCTATGTCTATGAGTCTTTCAATTTTGATTGTTTAAAAAATGTACTATTATTAAGAGAGCCTCCGCCTCACCTTTTTTAAATTCAGGCCATGAGAGATATTGTCTGCTGTCATGAATGCTGTCAGGAGATGGGTGAGCGCTCCAGCTTCCCCACAGTGAGGTCGGAACAGAAACGTATTCATGCCTCGTTCCCTAGGGAAATGGAACGGCTGTAGGAGTCACAGGTGACTGACTAGGACCTGGCAACGATTCTGGGCATAGAGCAATTTACGAGAAAATTTGATAGAAAAATGAACTTTCTGGAAGGGTGTTCAAAGGACTTGGCAAAACCAGCAATTCCGAATCACAACCTTAAGTCTTCCTAAACACGGACTTTTGAAAAATAGGCAGCAGAGGACATGAGGGTACAGAGGAAAGTCAGGATTTGATTACCTGAACAGAAACATCTTCAGTTTCCACAGGAAACTCATCAGCATCCCCATATCATCATTTCTCCTACTCACACTTCAGGGGGAAACTATTTCCAAAAAGCCCCAGAATAATATTCCTCTATTTATTCTTACTTAGATCTATCAAGCAGGGGGGAAATGTATGGAGTTTTATAGTAAACTAGAGGCCTGGTGCACGGATTCGTGCCCTGGTGGGGTCCCTCAGCCTGGCCTGAGCCCTCTTGCAATCCGGGACCCCTTGGGGGATGTAGCAGTGCACGAAACAGCAGGCTGCCGGGGAGGAGCCTGAGCTGGGGCCGGGCACCCTCCCGCTCACCCCCGCCCCGCTGCGCCTGCTGCTCGGTAGCACTGCCGTGGAGGCAGGAGAGGCTCATGCCGCCCGCAGCTGCGCTCACCAGCTGTGAGCCGGCTTCTGACTGACCACCAGGGGGCAGCTCCTGCATTGAGTGTCTGCCCCCTGGCAGTCAGTATGCATCATAGCGACCGGTCACCCGGTCATTCGGTCATAATGGTCACTTAGGCTTCTCTACATATAGATTGCATAGTTACTACTGTAAGTTACTGTAAACACCCAAAGAAAACTACCTGTGAATGTTACTGGAAGTTCCGAAATATCCATTCCTGCCCCTAAATAAATATAAGTAAAGAAACTGGAGAAAAAGTCAAGGGAAAGACATTTCTGATTTGAGCCAGCTGGAAGCATCCCACCGATGCAGTTCAGGCCCTTGACCGCCAAGGGTGCCCATGCATGAGGAGAGAAGTGTACCAAATAGATTCTCCTCGCTCCAGTTCTCGTCTACTTACTTTCTCAGGCTGTTGAGCACCAAGATGTTCGCATACATGTAGTAGGCATAGTAAGTGTAAGATGGATTACTTCCCATTGTCCACTCCTGGGGCTTGGGGCTCTTGGAGGAAAACATGTGGCCACTGTGTTTGGACTCATCATCCACACTGTCAAAGCCAGTAATCTGTCAGGAAAAGCAAACCATGCAATGGGTTCAGGCTGACTTCAGGGTCCCAGCCCTCAGACAAACTTTCAGCTCCCAAAGGCAAGGACCAGACATCAGAGATAAGCACCAAGGATTAGTCACGGCCAGGTAGGTGGGCTTGTTTGTGTGCAGCAAGATGAAGGCTGGCAGGTCACGCTTACATGCTTAAGGAAGACGCTGAGTTCTGGGTGAGCCTGGGGGTTGATGGTGGCCTCAAATATTGGCATGAAAATATTCTCCAGCATCTTCCCAAAGTGTGGAAGGAAATTCTTAGATCGAAACACATCACTAGAGGCAAAAATGAAGAGAATTTAGGAGGACAGGAAGATTTTTAGGACTGATAGCCCCAATTCGAGGGAACCAGAGGACCAAATGCCATGTTCAGGAAAAGACCTAGCATGTCCATCCTGGGTCCACTCTGGTACACTCTTCTTGGTTACCCATAAAGAGGGACTCAGTTGTGGTTGGGCATAGAAAGTATCAATTTCTTGCCTGATGGCCCCATCTCTTCTACAAATCCTCAGGTGGTAAGAAAAGTGAACTCTCACAGCTAAATCTAGGTAGAGAATGAGGAGTATAGGGACTGTAACATAAAAGGTTCAATTATTTGTGTGTGTGGCCTACAAGATGGTGCACATGGAGCAGTTCTCAAGAACAATCCTGATGTGTTGCAGCCAGGGGCAGTCTAACAGATTCTTACTATAGCACTCAGCATATGCCAGCCACTCTAGTAACTGGCCAGAAATATTAGCTAACTTAATCCTCATAACAACTCAATAAGTTAAGTACTGGTATTACCCCATTTTAAAGATGATAAAACCAAGGCACACAGCAAAGTAAGTGGTAGGGTCAGGACTCAAGCACAGCCAGTCTGGGTCCATGCTCCTAACCACCACACCTACTGCCTCTCTGCCGTAATGATACTAGCCGGAAAGTACTAATTCCAGTCAAAAAGCTACTTTTTTTTGGCTAACGAGATAGGATACAATTCTTGTATTGCTCCAGGGCACACAGAACATGAAGCTGGTGGCCAGAAAATATATAAACACTTAAATTCGATAAATACTCAATGACACTGAACATCTCTGAGGGCAATGAGTAATTAACAGGTGATAACACCATTGATAAAGACTCATTGATAATGGAGAGCTTGAGCACTTGCTGATGAGACCATCAGCAGACAGTAGACGCAGTTCTGATACAAGGAAGCTACATCCCAGCAGAGATGAGAATGGGAAAGAATGAGCTGGACACAGAGAGGAAGAGCAGGAGAAAGAATGTGTGCAGTAAAACGCATGTAGTTCTTAGCTAAGTTTTACTCATTCTCAGTGCGTTACTTTGCGATCTATATGAAGTCCTGTGTTTGAAAAACAACAAAAACAAAAAACCTTCTGGTTAGAAAGTGAACTGATATGATCTTCCTAACTTCTGTCTGTGGCCAGGGGTGCTGAACCCAGAGTGAACAAAGTCAGGCACCCAGGACGCAGGCCCCAGTACTGAGAGCGTATTCCTGTCTTGGTACGCTGCACACTTCTGGTTTGTGTAGAGGAGGTGAGGCTTTAGGGTTTCCGATGGGCAGGTACATACTAGATCCTGGGGACCTGGATCATCCATGTCATGTTGGGGCAGTGGATGCGGTTGCGGACGAACCAGGTGGAGAGTTTGCTCCACTCCTCAGGACTTCGGCCGTAGATTGACAGGCGGGGCTCGGCGTGCTGGTACTTGGCCTCCACTAGGTCTGCACCTACCTCCTGCAAAGCCAAGAGAGGGGTCCAAAGCCAGGAATTCCCACAAGTAAACCAGGGGTCTAAGCCATGGGGTCCAGGAACAGGAGATGGGTACAAAGAAGAATGGAGGAAACACGAGAAGTCAATGGGAACCTGTCAAGGTTAAGATCTAAGGGAACAGAGTTGAGGGGAATCCCAGGGGGAGGAAAAGACGGATAGGACATTCATTATGGAGTCTAGAGAGTGAAAAAGTCAGACTAGGCATGATGAGATATCCCAGGCACCTGCAAAAGAATTCCAGCTTTTCATAGGCCCCTACCTCCCCAACACACGTCTCCCAACTCCACATGTCATTCCTGCTCCCTCATGCTCAGGCATGATAATGAGGGCGGTTCCAATCCCAACTCTTCCTGAATTTACAACTCCCAAAGCCCGAGAGAGCCAGGTCCTTCATCCCAAATCTAATCCTAGGAATAGAGGTCTTTTAAAATCATCACAGTGGACTTTTCAGTAGTAATTCTTATATTCATTTATGTAGTGCTTAATTCCAAGGATAGCCTGCTTTTTTCCCTCCCTCCCTCCCTTCCTCCCTTCTTTCCCTACTTCCTTCTTTACTTCCTCTCTCCTTTCTTTCCTCCCACTCTTTCTCCCCCTCCTCAAGAGCTAGGCCAGGTACCACAGATCTGGTGGTTCCTCCTCACCTTGATGATAGTGGCAAAATATTCCCCATCAATGTAATTGTCTGTCTTAAGGTAGAGGTCCCGCAGCTCACTGGCTCCTACAGGATTATATTTATCATTGAATTTATCAAAACGCTGGAAAGTCTGGCGTCCCTGAATCAGGAAACAGGAGCACACGTGTATCGTTACCAGAGTTGCCTGCACACAGAGAGCTGGGGAATGGCCATGAGGAACAGGGGGCTGGTGGCAAGGGAAGGGGCTGGGCTCCAAGAATGGAACCTGGGACAGCTGATGACCGAATGAACCTTAAACTTGTCTGTGGTGCTCTCGTAAGCCAGCATGGCTCTGAGAGGGAGAGTCTGTAGGAGAAAGGCATGTGGGGTTCTTCAGTGTTGGAGTGGAACTGACATTATCTTTTCAACCTACAGCATGAACATCCAGAGAGTCAACAGTCAGGTCGTAGGGATGCATTTTTAATTTAGCAAAAAGCTCCTTTAGGGTCAGCTTTTTCTCCTTGGTGCTATAGACCACTCTGTCAGCGTCAATGTGGTAAGATTTCTTGATAAAGCGCAGAAGGTGTTTCTGGTTCATGCAAGCGGCTGCATGGATATGGGTGTCCACCTGTGTGTGCATTCAGAGAAAGAAACGCAACAGTCAGCTTTAGTTGTGCTGCTCTGTGAGAGACTACGGGTGCCTGCAAATCCCCCTGTGGTGGGAGGAAGGAATAAACAACAAGGCTGTGACTTGACAGCTTGTGGAAAAGGCCCAGCAAAAAAACCTAACCAACCAACCAACCAACCAAACTGAAAACCCAACCCAACGAAACACCCATGGCTCCTTTCTGTGTCCTTGCAAGGAAGTGAAAGTTTAGGCTGGATGAAATGACAATGCCTGCTTCTGTTGTATAACTTTACATCCAATTTACTTCCAGTTTACATCTGATCCACACAAAATTCTTGAGGACCATTCTCTACCCCGAGACACATCCGGAAGTGAAGTAGATACCATACTTTTCAGCCCCATCGAGAGAAAGGATTGAAATTATGAAGCCATGGCACAGCGACAGCATGTATGAGCTGTTTTTATCATTATAATTTTATAAGCTGAAGTATTGATAGGTTATACAGCTGGCTGAGCCAGAATTTGGTCCCAAATCTCTGCCCATATATTTCCTATTCCCACTTCCTTGCAACCACTTAAATGGTCAGAATACATCTTGGAGGTGTTTCCAGTTGATGAGTTTTCACAATCATTAGTTCATTGAGTGTCCATAATCCTTTTGTGAGCTAGAGTGAGCAGATATACTTCTCAATGAGGAATATGAAACTCAGAAATATTTAATTCCTTCCCCAATGTCTTCAATCAGGAAGTAAAAGAAAAAGGACTAGAATGAAGATCTTTCAGATCCTGAATAGTGGGTTTTGAGGTTTTATTTGCTTTTGTTTTTTCTGTGGTTGAGGATTACAACTTTTCATGACAAGAATGTGGTAAACCTTTCTATGTGGGACCCATACAAATGGCTTTTAACATTTTGGACATAATCTGTCTGCTTTTAGTAAATTCCACTTACTCTACAGAAACCTTACATTAATCAGAAAGACAGTATCTTTCTTGTCCTGCTCAACAGACACTAACTGGGTTACTGTTTTTGCCTAGGGATGACCACCGAGCCGCGAGATGCTTACCTTCCTACAGTTGTAGAAGTCCCGGTGAGGGTTGTTCTTCAGCTCCTTTAACTCATCCATCTCGTTGAGCATCTCATGGACCTGGAACTTGGAGGAGAGGAACTTCAGGCGCCGGTGGGTGTAGGTCTTTCTGTGAAAAATTAAATCCCACGATTCTAAAAAATTCCAGACATTTAAGGAAGTCACAATTTCAAAACCATCAGGACCCTCAACAACTACAGGAAACAATGATTAGAACCAACATTTCACTTTACTCTGGGCCCCAAGGGCTTAATCTTTTCGTCAGAATTGGACATAAGAATGAGGGAGGACTTAGGAAGGCATTGAAAGGCAGGGGAGACTGTGTGGCTCAAGGTGAAGACCCTGGCTTTGGAGCTGGCTCGAATCCTTTCTCAGTCAGCTGTGTGACTGAGCAAATTACTTAACTCATCAAAATCTCAGCCTGTAGAAGTGAAATTATAAATAAGTACCTCATAGAACAATTGTGAGGAGTATAAGAAATCATGTACATGGAGGGTTTAACATAGCTTTTAAACATCATAAGCACTTAATAAATACTTAGGTTTACTATCAATAGTTGGAGTAGTAGGTTAGATCTCACTAAACGCTTACACAGGTCCTTGGGCAATCAAAGCAAGTAAAAAATTCATATCGTCTATGAAGGAGTCCAGATTGGGGTAGGGAAGGGGCTTGGGCTCATCCTTGCTGGCTGCCTCTTCACTGGGGTAGACGTAGACCACGCCATCCTTCATTGTGAGGTGATAACCCAGGTTTTCCGGGAGGTTGTCTGTTCGGAAAGGGTCTTCTCCCTTCTTCACAGGAGGGGTGAAGACTTTTTCAATGAAACACAGAGGAATGTATCAGTGCACGGGATGAATGACCACATAAAAATAACCAAAATATGAAATACTGTAAAATCTCATTCGTTTGGAATCCTGTACATTGTAGATTGTCGTTATCCACAGCTGATAAAGTTTATTTTTATGTTGTTGCTCAAAGGTGACTAAATTAGTAGTATAAAGTAACTATCATAGTTTATCTGGTGTCAGAATAATTTTCAAGTTCTTTAGAAGTACTGTTTACATAATTGATATGTTATTTACAAATAATTTTAATTACCTACTAAAGTTGGTTATCAAAGGCTTCCTGTTTAGAGAGTTTTATTAGCTTATGAAATAATTGCATAGAAATAAAAATAAAATGACATAAAGTAGAGTTTGGACCTTTTCCTTATTTAAACCAACCTCCTCTATCAGCCTTAAAATAGAGACGATATTTTTATTTTTATTTATTTATTTTTAAAATATATTTTATTGATTTTTACAGACAGGAAGGGAGAGGGATAGAAAGTTAGAAACATCGATGAGAGAGAAATGTCAATCAGCTGCCTCCTGCACACCCCCCACTGGGGATGTGCCCGCAACCAAGGTACATGCCCTTGACTGGAATCGAACCTGGGACCCTTCAGTCCGCAGGTCGATGCTCTATCCACTGAGCCAAACCAGCTAGAGCGAGACGATATTTTTAAATAGGCTTAATTATCAAAGCAGTTTTAGGTTCACAGCAAAACTGAGCAACCGGTACAACGTTCCCATGTACTCGTAGCCGCCCCCTCTCACACGCACAGAGCCTCACTATCAATCCCCCACCACAGAGGTACATTCGTTACAGTCAATGAGCCTACACCGATATCTTGTTATCCCCCAAAGTCTATACTTTACATCAGGGTTCACTCTTGGTGCTCTGCATTCTGTGGGTTTTAACAAATGTATAATGACATGTATCCAACCTTACAGTATCACAGAATAGTCTTACTGCCCTAAGAATCCTTTGTGCTCCATCTTGAGTAGTTTCATATACATGGAAATATAAAATAAATTTTTGTTGTAAGAATGACAATTCTTATTGTAATTATATTTCCCACATTTTAGAGCACATACGATGTCTGCTCAAGGAGGTAAGAAGGGATTAAATGGATGGATGACCCCTTCTTCCCACGGCTACAGTTTCAACGTAGGAAACCCAAGAACAAAGTCCACACTGTCACAGCCTTGAAAGCAAGGGGCCCGACGAGCTGGGCTGGAACCTGCAACGCAGGTACGTGCGCTTGACCGGGAATCGAACCCAGGACCCTTTGGTGTGTGGGCTCCAATTACTGAGACACACCAGCCAGGACATGACTCTGATATTTTTAGGCTGGCTTATTTTTAATCTAGGAGATATTTAATAGTTGGTAGTTGAACCTAAAGATATATTCCATGCATTGAAGAAGAGAATTACTTACCTGGATAGAAGTTCTCATTTGCTACCCAAGGCTCCCCATCAATGTTCCGCAAGTACTTGGAGGGGGTTTTAGGGAACCTCTGGAAGGACTTCTGCATGTATTTCTCCCGAATACAAAGTGCCCGATACAGACCCTTACAGACGATTTCAAAATCTTCAACTGTAACCTGCCAAAAACATTCCAGGGCATCAGACTCATTCCTGCGAAAATCTGAAACCTGGGAAAGCTTGTCATTGGCACCTCCCAACTGACCTGAGTACTGCTGAGCCCCACCTGCCCACGTGGTTGCCTCCTAGCTGACTTGGGCCCTGGGTCCTGAAGTTTTTCTCACTCTTCCATTTCTACCAAAACTTTCCTGTGGGACGAGTCTTTCCTTGCTGTCCTGTGTTTGTTTTTGTTATTTGTTAAATAGCAGTGATTATCTAGAAAATATGATGAAAAGGACCCATCCTAACATGAAAAATCCTCCCTCTCGCCCTCCCTTCCTCCCTTCCTTCCTTCCTTCCTTCCTTCCTTCCTTCCTTCCTTCCTTCCTTCCTCCCTCCCTTCCTTCCTCCCTCCCTTCCTTCCTTCCTTCCTTCCTTCCTTCCTTCCTTCCTTCCTTCCTTCCTTCCTTCTTTCCTTCTTTCCTTCCTTCCCTCTTTCCTTCCTTCCTTCCTGGTAACATATAAAAATATTAAATTTGGGCATATAGAGAAAATATCTCAACTGAAAGACAATGTGACTCTCATTGGAGAATTCCAACCACTTGCTGGTCAGTGACAGCAATATTTTGGGGTAAGTAGAGTGTCATGCATCCCTCAAATCCTAACATGTCTTCTGTAGCTTTAAAGGGATCAGAACATCATTCTGTGAGAGCTCATTCTTTTGGATGATTTTTAAAGAGAACTTTATCTGTGGCTAAAAGTGGAGAGATTGTGGAGTAAAATGGTCTTGGAATTGCTGGAAATTTCTTAGACCGGTCTATGTACAGTAAGCTTGTTCCCAGTGGTTCCCAGATATTGATTCTAATCAGTTGAACTCTTTAAAGACCTGCTGACCTTGGCCAAGAGAGTCTGGCATAGGTGCTAGGTCTGAGGGTCTGCTCTCCCTGGCATGCTTGTCTTACCACCTAATGGATCACCAGTTTATCAGTTCCTCAAGGATAAGATCGAGATCTTATTCACCTTCGTGTCCTCAGCACTTAGCCCACCATACCTACCACAGAGCAGGTGCTCAGTAAGGACTGATTGAACTGAATCAGTTGTTACCAGGGACCAGTGACCTTGAGAACTTGGCCCTGGTTTCCCTTTACCTTTCTGTTCAGTTAACAGGGTGAAGACTGATCTGGGTACAGAAAATGAATAAACAACAGTAGTGGTCATTGCACTGCTCTGTGACTTTACAATACCTCAGGACTAACCCTAAGTGGGTCAGTTGCAGAGAAAGGGGCTGAGGACTGGTCATGAAAACTATATTTGGAGCAGAGACTGATGACTAAACAGCAGTTTCATCAATACGATGCTGATTCTGCATGTCCATGTGGCAGAGATTTATTACCTGACCAACTGTTCTGGGTAGAACAGGCAGGTCACGTTGTTTGTGATACGAACTTACTGTCCCTGTGGCATCCTAGAGTCTGTTCCAAACAGCCCTCTATTATGTAAGCATCTGCAGTGAAACTGGAGAGGACAGTTGGTCAAAGGGTAATAGCCCTGTTAGAATTTTCCCACCTGCCTCTCATCTTCCTGCTTTTTTCTGGTCTCTCCACTCTTCTCTCTTTTCCCTTCTTTTTCTTGGACTGATTCATGCTGCCTGCAGCCCTTCTCTCTATTCTACATCTGTCCTGGATCCATCTCTTCCCAGGAGCCCCCTGTGCCTCCTGGAGGTTCCCTTCCCTGCTTTGTGATGCCCTCAGTGAGAACAGCCCACCATCTGGTTCCCCTGGTTCTTTTGCTCAAATCTGTCCACCGTATTGTGTAACACACACACTGCATTGCACTGCATATTCCCCATGTGCAAGAAGTGAGATAAAGGAGAAATTATAGGGGGAAAGCTTAACAAATACATGAAAGCAAGACAAATGTAAGTCCTGGCATACTGTTATTGAAATGCAGTCATGTATAACACAGGGCAGGTGAGCTAACACCTTTCTCAAAAGGAAGGGGAGGAAGGTAAGAAGCTGAAACCATCAAGCTGAGTGTCTTCCCAGCAGTTAGGGACCAGGAGCAACTCACCCCAGAGGCATAATCGCCGGTGATCTGCACTCTCTGGAAGTCAGGCACCTCCTGGTAGGTTGGAGATGAAGAGATGTATTCGTCAATTTGGGACATTTTGGTGGACGATGTTTCACTTTGTGGAACAGACAGATTAATAGTCTTCCGTCCAAAGAAACGCTTTTTTCTGGGTTTAAAATGAAAAACAAAAAACAAAAAACAAGGATTATTCTTTGTCTTCATTGGAAGTTTCATTGTGATAAATTGATGTTTCACTATACAATTTCATTTTGAGAACAAAAAGTGAAAACTAAAACGTGGGTTGAGTGTCAGAAACAGGATCCGACCATATGGGAGGAGATATCTCATGACTGTTCCCTTCCTCCTGGAGCAGTGGACTTGAGGGAACGTACTAGAAGGCTTTCAGCATGACATTGTTCCCAGGTGCCCACCCCTAAAAAACAGGCAGTCTGAGGACTGCAATAAACACAGGCTGTATCAGTTACTACCTGTGCATATTCTTTAAATCTGTGAGCTTCTGTCTCCCCATCTGCAAAAAAATTGTGTAATAATGTCCACCTGATAGAATGTCTGTAAGCTGTCACGTACATAAAATATCTAGCACAATACCTGGAACTTATATGTTGCATAATCAATATTACTTCTTCAAATCAACAAGTACTTATGGATCCAAGCCTGATGTTGGGTCCTATGGGGGATGCCAAAGAAGGTGGATTGTTGTTCTCTTCTTAGAGACATAACGCCAAGAGGAAGACAGCAGAACCATCTTTCCCCTGTGAAGCGTGAAGTGAAAGGCTGCGGGAGTGCTATGGAGGAGGGTCCAGACAAGTGGCTGATACAGGTCTGAGGACGAAATCATGGCGGATACTGAGTAGCAGAGTAGCTCAAAAAAGGGAAAATCCACAGATCTGTGGAGAGGGATCTATGAACGTTGTTGGGAGGCAGTAATTCTGCTTTGTGCGCATAGGATGGGCAGGGCAGGGGGCAGAAATGGAAGGCTGTGCTCCTGGGCCTGGAGGAGGTCCGACTGGCTGGAGGGCAGGATTCATATCAGGTAGCAGATCACTAAGGCTGGCTAAGGTCAGAGTCTCAAGATGAGGCTCCCGAGTTCCAGTTCCTGAACCTGTCAGGCGTAAGTTGAGTGTGTGCACAGCGGCCATCAGCCCACTTGGGTTTGGAACAAGTGCATAGTAGCTCATGTCTTCTTGTTCAGGTGGCTGTGGCATCTTCAGCTAACGGGAGTTGTGACTGAGGGTAGGAGGGCCACTGTTTTCTTCCATTTTAGTTACTGTTACCCTGCCCTAGCGTATATAAAGGGGGCTGGAGGAGACATTTTCATTTTCTGGCATAATTCTTCCTTTGAGTTGGACCATCGTTCAGACACACTGACCCACCTGTCCTGACATTTCCTCTAATTTGTGTCCCAATGTACTAAATACCCCCCTGACACCACTCACCTCTTGCCTGCTGTGGAGGTGGACAGAGACTCCATGTGGAATATGTGTGCTTGCATCTCGAGATGGGAAATTGGACAGCTGTCATCCACATCAAAGGGGGAAAGCTCTTGACGGCCTCCCTCGTCTTTGACTTCAGAGGCAAACACTTTTTCAGCAAAGCTACGCATTGCATCATCCATTTCTGAAAGAGGTGTTGGCGTGTTAGTAGTCACACACTTCCGCAGAAGTCGTCGAGGGTTTCTGCTATGTGTGAGGCACAGCTAAGGACTGCCTTGGGTGCAGGGTTCCCTGCTCTCTGAGCAGTGCCCAGAAATGTGATGGGAGTTGATACTTCTCTCTCTTGAGTGGCTTAGTGTGGGTAGCTTGGAAGTCCGTTATCAGAAACACAGGTCAGATTCTTACACCACATTTCAGGAGGGCCTAAAGATGGGTTTGGGCTCTTGTAGGACTAGCATTTGACGTAAGATCGCCTTAACTGACAGGACTCAGTTTGATACCATAGTTAACCATGCAGCAGAGTCCTTCAATTAGGTTGGTGGAGTGTTTTTGTTTTGTTTTTGTTTTTGAGGGGGGTGGTTTTAAAGATGTACATAGGGTTGTTGGTCCTTGGAGTATTTCTTCCTAAAGAGAACCAAGATCTAAGTACTTCTGGAAAAAAAAAGTGTACTTAGGTTCTTTCTTCCTCATAGGATAGATATTGTGTTTTTCTCATATATCACAACCTCGTTTGTCCCCCCACCCCCCAAATCCTGACAATTTAGGAATATGCTGGGATGGGGGGAAGGCGACCACTAAAATTTACTACCTAGTGTTGGGAGTCCCGTTTCTGAGTGAGCCTTGGAAAGGCACTGTAACATGCTTTCATTTTTCCATTCTTAAAATAATGGGTGGAAGGGTGACCTTTTTTAGCTCGGCAATGAACAACCCCGAGACTCTCAGGATATAAGAAGGGGTGGTGATGGGCGATCAGCATTCCACCGTATTTTCCAGATACCCAGTTGTTCCATCTAAAGAGCCATTACCTCTAATACTTCTCAGTGTCTCTTGTTTTTTTCCAGCAGAGCGTAGGTAGCAAATAATGAAAATGGCAACTAGCTATTTGGAGCAACAGTCGAAGACAGAAACATTCTTCACAGGATGACAAAGCAAAGTGCATGCAAAGAGAAAGATCCCCCCACTTCTGCTCCATCAGCGTCTATACAGATATCCAAAATGCCCCTCTTTCAATTCTATCTTAAATAAGTGTACGTAATGTGTTCAAGTCTCTGTTCTGCACGTACCAACTCCTTCAACTTCCTCTGTTCCCGTTTCCTTCTCTGTACTGTGCGAATACTAATGCCTACCAAACCTCGCTCACCAGGCTGCTGTGACACAAGTTGAGATAATGTACATGGAAATGCTTTAAGGGAAATAAAACACCAGACTAGCTGAATGGTATAATTTGTAGTCTTGGTCAGACAGATATTTGGCATTCTGGGTTAGCTTTGGGCTATTAAGGGAATGATAAATGACATGACTTAGTACAGGCTGAAGCACACATTAGAAATGACAGTAATTGATTCATAACTTCACCAACACTAACAGTCAGCCACTGTTCAAAGCCTGGCTTGTCACAGCTGAGTAACAGAGAAGACCACTCTGTTGGCTGAACTTCACATATCTATTTGTTCCATTAAACTCAAGCACTTTCTGAAACTGAAAAGCATCTTAAAGTGCTCTGAGTAGTTCTTTGGCAAGCACCACAACCCATGAAGGGACAAATAAAACATTAAGTAGGTACACTTGATGGTTTGAGAATGCCCTACTCCCCCCCCCCCCCACCCCACTGCCAACTGATCCCTAGAAGGTGTATCATTTCTCCCTGAGCATCACAAACAAGCACATGCACCTCAAGGGTGAATGGCAAGCAGACGTTAGAAGAAGCTCCATGCATCATGAAGGGCAAATGGTAGCAGACCAGCTGGTTATGATGGTGAAGGAGAAGATGAGGATGAGGATGCTGGGTCTGTGGCAGTGCTGCTGGAGGCCTCAGCAAGGACAGGATGAAATAGATGCCCAGGAGCCACATCCTAGGTGCTTGCGATCTGGCTCTTCCAGATAAGCATTCATTATCTGGGACTGCACACATCTATCTGTTTCATATTTTAAAATATTATTATTTTTACTCAGGTTGTCTCTTCCTAAGCCACTATAGACGGTTGAAAAGCAGAAAATTCTACTCTCAAGAAGTAGTTTATGCATAACCCCTGGACAATAGGGGTCAATGGGGGAAAAGAAGGAGGCATCTGTAATACTTTTCAACAATAAAGATAACATTTTTAAAAACCAACAGCAAAACTTTAGTATCTAAGTGAAATATGAATAAGTTATTTCATAAAATCAATAAAATTGAATCAACTAAAAAAAAGTAGTTTACCAAAATTATATGGTTGATATTTCCTTCCACTGAATCAACCAGTTGTTTTGATTTCGTGTAACCACAGCTGAAATTTGACTTGCAATTCAAGAGCTCTGCCTTTCAAAAACACTTCAGGGAGTGGTGGTTACGGAAAGGAAAGAGTGAGCCTGGCATTTCAGAAGGGGAGCAGATAAGATTTGGTGACAACCTGGATTCATGGCCTGAGGACAGATGATGCCCATGGATTTGTACAGATCACCGCTGAGCTCTTTTCTGAGCATGATGTGTGGGAGGGGACGGAGCATCTGAGTCGAACTGCCTGGAGGTTAGGACATCTATGTTCAGGGAGAGAATAGACAAGAGGACAGAAACAAGGAGTAGAGGGAGAAGCGGAAAGAACAGTGGCCTGAGGAGTGAGAAGAAGTGTCTGTGACCGTGGGTGGCCTGGGGCAAACCACACAACCAGTAGGAGTCTCAGTGTTCATCATCAGAAAAGGCAAGCATTAATAATAATAATGTCAACTTCAGAGAATTGTCATAAAGAGTAAACATGAACAGAGTAATATTGAATGTAAAGTGTAATAAAAAAAAGATTTTAAAAAAAGGAATAGTTTAAAAACAACACAGTCCTAGCCAGAAGTTGGGGATTATTATTATTAACATCGGAAGTGCAAGACTCAAGAAAAGGAATACCATGCTTGCTCTTCACCCAGAAGATCCAGAAAAGCATGCTCATTTCTCAGCAGTGCTTTATCAATGGGTAGGAAGGACAGCTTGTAGGCCTTTCATTGCCCACGTCTCATCTCACAGAGGAACTCAGAGGCAGACCTACCAACCGTCAGCTGAAGGACAAGACGCATTTGAGCTGGAGGGGAACATACATGTAAAGTTACAGTTTTATCTGAAACGGGCTTCTATTTTACCAGGCCACAAAAATTCACCATATTAATTTTTGCTTTGGAGTTGAGAGTTTACTAAAGCAAAACTCCATAGGTCCCCTTGGCTAATCTGTGTCTAAAGGAGAAAATTATTTTATTTCAAATTTTCAAATGAATGTCCCCTGAGATTCAATTTTTTTAAAAAATAATTTTTTTTGGGGGGGGGGGATCGTCTGGAAAACCCGTGCGCTCACTTGCTATGCTATGGGATATCTCTGGT
Source organism: Corynorhinus townsendii (assembly GCA_026230045.1). Lineage (NCBI taxonomy): Eukaryota > Metazoa > Chordata > Mammalia > Chiroptera > Vespertilionidae > Corynorhinus > Corynorhinus townsendii. Next base: position 8,831,212 of record JAPDVU010000013.1, read on the forward strand.
CATTATTTAGCTTTGCTGGCCCTCCGTGGTGTCATTTAATAAACACTGCTGAAAAACACCCATGTTTCTGGGATAGTATCTTTTAAAAATGGATACTTTGGCAAATGCTGGGGAAAATAGTCCCATATACTCACGTTTTTCTTCAGCTGTATGAAGTAAAATAAAACAAGACAATATATATATGAACAACTCAGAAATCATAGTGGCTATTCATTAGAACTTTGGAATAGGAACATGTAGATGGTACAATAAGGGGAGTGGTGGGATGTGTTATTACAGCTCACTCTTCCATTGACTCACAATTTGCTGCCATCAAAAAAAACCTGGAGCTATAGTCCTTATACAACTCTACATTTTATTTTCTAATGTCTCTTTACATTTTTGTTTACTCATAAAGAGGTACTCTTTATAAAAATGTTATTTTGAAGGAAACCTGATCCAAAGGAATGGATGCTCTTAGGTGATGCTGGTAGCAGGTTAACTGAAACAGCTCATTTGGTAAACAATTGAGTAACACCTACCAACCATTTCTGAGAGTCTCTCCTACTAAAATCATTCTTAAACATGAAAAAAGCTTTAGTGCAAATATCATTCTCAGAGCATATTTATACCTACAAAATCTGTAAAGAACCTGAGGGATTATACAGCTTAGAATGATACAGCTATTTAAAATTATGTTTAGGCCCTGGCCGGGGAGCTCAGTTGGTTGAAGCGTCGTCCCGGTATACCAAGGTTTCAAGTTTGATCCCCGGTCAGGGCACGTACAAGGAACCAGTGAACAATAAATCGTGTGTGTGTGAGTGTGTGTGTGTGTGAGTGTGTGTGTGTGTGTGTAATCAATTTTTTAAAATGATGTTTAGAAAGGGTCTGGAGGACTTTGGCAAATGATTAAGTTACAATGTTAAGCAAAAAAGAAAATAGTCACCATATAAAATGACATGCAATATAATCTCAATTGTGTGTGTGTGTTTTTAATCTTCACATTTACAAAGAAAATAGATTGAGGAGAAAAACACACTGCGTTAAAAGTGATATCTTTGGATGAAGGGACGGTAGTTGTTGCTTTTTTCTTGTTACTACTTTCCCAAACTTCCCAGTTTCTCTAAATGAGTGTTTGTTGCTTTTATTTGTTTGGTGTAATTCCTCTCTTTTTATTTCATGTGAAACCTGTATTACCTTAGTCATGAAGAAGACATAGCTCATTTTAAAAATTACTCTGTGTACAAACCTGGATTGAACCATCAGAATACAGAGACTGGGTTAATATTTCCACTCTGGTCCTGATCTCCAGCTAATACTGTAGCTGGAGACATTGTACAGACCCTTCTCAGCAGTGTGGCAGTGCAGGCTTTGCCTGGTAGCAGAGTAGATATTAAATATCTTACCCAGTTTGCTACGGGGATCATCAAAGTTGCTACCACATTATCGTTTTAGAAAATTACCTCCCTCCCAAGACTAAGGAGAAAAAAAAAAAAATCCCCGACTTGTAAACCTTGTCTTGCCTCTCCCTGAAATGTATTATCAAGGCTGCTATCAATCCTAAATAAAGGGTCACCGGAGCTGATGTGATAGTTAAAGGAATGGTTGCCTGTTAAAAGAATTGTGCTCTCCAAACACTGCTGCACACCTACCTGTAAGTTTCAACAGAGGCATTGTTGCTGGGATCGGTGATTCTAGGAGAGCACAGTAGAAAGGAAGAGAGAGGAGAATGTGGGGAGGACTGCCCTACAGTAAAAAGTGCCCTGACTTTTATTTTTTTGCTTTGCTCCTGTAATCTGACCCGTCTCGCTAAAAGGAGCGAGATGAGCTTCAGACCTATTTATAGCTTTAGGCAATCGACAGTGAAAACCATGTGAAGCTTCCGATCTTGACTGTGGGACTTTAGAGGTCTATGTGGTGGGCCAGGAATTGCATTCCAATATTCTCCACATCTTCCTGCAGATTGAATTCTCTTCCAGTGTCATTTTCTTGTATGAGTTGACCCTGAAGATTATTTCCCGCCCTAGTGAAATACAGGGAAGTCTTCCAGGCATATGGAAACTCCAGGTCTTCAACATTTCAGGGGTAAAAACAGCTTTCTGAGGTTGGTGAATGCACTGGTATATTCATCAAGCCCTCAAGACTCTCTCTCTCTCTCATAGAAATATCCCTGACTTAGCACAAATTCACCTGGCAGAACTTACTTACTTAATTAGCTAGCAATTTACTTCAAATCTTATTGGAACTCAACTGCCATCTACAGTGCTCAGTTATCCCTACTGTATATATTGTTATGAAAGGAATATACCTCTCTTTTGTATAACATTTAATAGAATACTAGAGGCCCAGTGCATGAAATTCATGCACAAGTAGGGTCCCTAGCGGCTGCCGGCTGCCAGCCAGGGTCTCCCTTCATTCTGTGTAGCCCCCTGGTGGTCAGCACACAACATAACAAGTGATCGAACTCACGGTGGGTCGAACTCCCGAGGGGACACTTTGCATATTAGGCTTTTATATATATATATAGATAAATTTGCAAACATTATTTTGATCCTAAGTATGATCTTATAAGGGAAATAGTACCTTAGTCCTGCTTCCCAAATAAGAAAACCAGAGCTCTGAGAAGTGAAGTGTCTTGCCCAAAGTCATTCTGCTCATAAATGGCAAAGCCACTGGTCTCTGGAGCAAAATATCATGCATTTCCCACAATAACACAGAGTCTTAGTTATGGCTCAATAGGTGATAATTACTGTTAGGTAAAGAAAGACTCAGCAGAAATTATGAATTATTAACATCTTAGGTTCAAGACAGTAGCAACAGGTGGGAACTTCAGATTTGGAAGAGAATTATGGGCATAGGCTGACTGATCTTTTTTTTTAATTAACTATTTTCTATTGAAAATTGGGGCAAGCCTTTTTACCTTTTAAAAACAAAATAATAGACTATATGCAGTTGGCAACCACTGAATATTTTACTGCTTAGCTTTATGATCATCATATTTCAATCAGCAATATTGGAACACATTATGAAGTGTTACTAAACCAAAATAAATGTAGCATTCCTTTCCAATTCCTTTTTGTGACATTCCACCTGGATTGCCCAATGGTATCTACAAATTGATATATCCAAACCAAACATTGTTCTCTCAAACCTGCTCCTCTCTCATTGTGCCTTATCTTTATATGTTACCCTTAAAATTTCCCATTCCATCTGTGGTAAGTACCCTCGTTATCTACTCAAAACTTGTTTCTCCAACATTATACAGGTTCCTCAGAAAATTAAGATTAGGACTACCATATGATCCTACAATACCTCTTCTGGGTGTTTACCTATAAATATGAAAACATTTATTTGTAAAGATAAAAATGCAAATATCTTAGGAGACTGTTGTTTTCTTGGGAATTCTAGCTAATACAGGTTAGAAAAATGATTTATTATCCTATAAAGAGTTCCTAAGACTGCATATAGTCTATTATTTTGTTTTTAAAAGGTAATTCAGTTTGTTTTCCCATAAAATTTGAAGTGTATTTGATAAAAAAAAAAGCAGTTTCTTGATAATACTCAAAGTTTAGTATATGGGGAAATAGACACTCATACATGGTTGGTAGAAGTTTAAAATTTTAGCTTTTCTGGAAGGAAATTTGGCAATACATTTATCAAAAACCTTTAAAATATGCGTATCTGTTGATACAACTTCATTTTCATGACTTTATCTTAAGGAAATTATTGTACAGGTACTCAAAGATGTATTTCAAGAATTTTAATTGTAGCCTGGCCAGCATGGCTCAGTGGTTGAGCATTGACCTATGAACCGGGAGGTCATGGTTAGATTCCTGGTCAGGGCACATGCCCAGGTTGCAAGCTCGGTCTCCAGTGTGGTGTGGGGGGGACATGCAGGAGGCAGCTGATCAATGATTCTCTCTCATCACTGGTGTTTCTATCTCTCTTTCCCTTTCCCTTTCTCTTTGAAATAAATTAAAATCTATAATAATAAAAGCGTAATATGCTAATTAGACTGGACAGCCGAACAAACTTCCGCATGAAGCCTGGGCTGAAAGGGATGAGGCAAGCCGCTATGGCTGTGAGGGCTGAGCCCCTTGCACACATTTTGTGCATCAGGCCTCTAGTATAGATATATTAAAAAATTGTAGCCCAGCCATTATAACAGCCAGAAGGTAGGAAGAACTGACATGTCTATAATAGGATATTGATTAAAGTATAATGCAACCATTATAGGATGTAGGCAAAATTTTATTAATATGGAAAGGGTTAAAAAATTTTATATTGCAAAGCTGTATACACAACATAATCTTGTTTTTGTAAAAAAAAAAAAAAAAAGGCATTTGATTTATACATCATGAGGGGCAATGAAAACAGCCTAGGCAATTTATACCAGCGTTCTGTCTGGGTATGGGATGTTGGCGATATTTTTCTTTTTCTTTTGGTTTATTTGATCTTCTACCCTGAATAAGTATGTCTATCGTAAGAAAAAAAAAATTAAACCTGAATTTAAAGCATAACGAAATAAATTCTAGTCCTACCAGCATGTGCAGCCTTAAGGGAAAACACCCTGAAATTTCCTTCAATGGGACAAGTCTCTATCTACTCATCCTTCCATTAAGCTTGCTTTTCTTCAAGCATCAGTATATAATACAAACTACTATCACTTCATTCTATTTTTTTGCTTTAGTGTTTAGCAAAAGGAAAGTATTATTTTCTGTGTCTTTCAAACATTGTTAATGGGACTATTTCAGCTGTATGACAGACGACATTGGTTGGCGCTAACTTGGAGGCCTACCCATTATTTAGACCATTATGCCAATGGGAAACATTCAGAGTTCTGAGTAACAAATTTACAAATGTGTCTTTAAAAAATGTTATTGACTTTATTGGGGAGACATTAGTTAATAAGATTACATAGTTTTCAAGGGACAAACATGGCTTTTAAAGGGGAGGGCTCTTGTATTTCATCCAGCTAGAGATCCCTGTAACCTGAAGCTCCCTGGGAAGAGGACACTTCACAGAAATGAGCGGCACACGGGTCAGCGACACTGCTGCCTGCCTTTGTTCAGAAAGCCCTTCTGTTTGGCTCCTGGCTAGCGGAGGTCTCCCTCCCACTGTGAAACCCGGCTCCCTCCTCTCCACGCTGCTCTTCTCCACCCGCTCAGCGCCCTGTCCCTCATGGTTTTATGTGGCTCCCGGTTGCCCTTCATATAAACTTCCAGGATCAGCTTACTCCTTTGTGACATTGCTTCCAGGGGGTGTTAGTCCAAGTTCATGACAACTTCTGGTTTGGGAATACAGCCCTTCTGCCAGCAGCAGCCAGGGGCTTTTTTCTGTCACGCTGTTAGAGGTGTGTGACGGTTATCTTACCACCAAGGAATGATGTGAGTTTGGAGTATAACTCCACCTGTGGAATTTTATGGTATTTTTTCTGGATACAGCTTCATTTTCCTGTCAGTAATAATTTCCCATGCATGCCTAAAAATAAAGAAGTCAAATTTATAAGACTCATCCTTTTCCATGAGACACCCTGACTTTATTTCCTGTCTCTTGAATGGAACTGAAATTCAGCAGTTTGCTTTGAACAAAACAATCTGAACTTCAAGTTGTGTGGGAAGAGAGAGAGGGAGGCATGCTATAGGGTCCATGCATAATAACTGTGCTGGGCACTGTTCCAAGTTTTAAAAACACATACATATTATTTCATCTAATGTTCACAATAGTAGTCTCTTGAGGTAGTGTTGTTATAGAAATTGAGACACTGTTATCTTCATGTTACAGTTGAAGAAATTCAGGAACAAGAATTAATTTGTGCCCAGCCTGTCTGGCTCAGTGGTTGAGTGTCGACCTAGGAACCAAGAGGTCACAGTTTCCGGGTCAGGGCACACGCGGGGTTGCAGGCTTGATCCCAGTGGGGGGCGTGCAGGAGGCAGATCATTGATGTTCCTCTCTCATTGATGTTTCTATCTTTCTATCCCTCTCTCTTCCTCTCTTTCTAAAACAGTCAATTAAAAAACCCCAAACATATTAAAAAAGAAGAAATTTATTTGCCCGCGGTCTCACAGCTAGGAAGTGGCCGTGATGGGATTCCAGCCCAGGTACTGTGGCCCCCCGTGGTGTCATACGCTGCCTCACTTTGCTTAGTTGTGCACTAACCATCATTGTGCCCAGAACAGAGGATTCTGGATGACATGAGGAGGTGGTATAGTGATTCCCAGCTTGATAGATGGTTGTAGGAGTAGATTGGAGAAGTCAAGGGGTAGTTCAACCTCAGCTTATGAAATCTTCAAACTAAATCTTCAATGGAAGCCTCAGTGATGAAAGTGCAATTGCTTCCATTGAAGTGGGGGCGGGGGGTGGGCGGCTGGGGAGGAAGAGCAGAGCTCCCCCACACAGACTTCCTCAAACATCTCCCTTATGACACTCCAGGGGCTCGGAGCAGCATGGTTTGAAAACCAGGGAAGCAAAAAGTGCATGAGATCTGAAATCAGAAGACCTGGGTTCAAATGTGAGATAAATACATCTATTTATAGTGGATTCAGTTTCTCATCAGTAAAACGGAGACCATTCCTGTTTTGTTTTTCAATATATTTTATTGATTTTTTACAGAGAGGAAGGGAGAGGGATAGAGAGTCAGAAACATCAATGAGAAACATGGATCAGCTGCCTCCTGCACACCCGCTACTGGTGATGTGCCCGCAATCAACGTACATGCCCTTGACTGGAATCGAACCTGGGACCCTTCAGTCCGCAGGCCGACGCTCTATCCACTGAGCCAAACCAGTTAGGGCACCATTCCTGTTTTATACAGCTGTTGTGTAGGATTAAATGAGGTGAGGTATTTGAGCACTTAGAAACTGCCAAGCAATAGATAATGTCTGTTTCCACAGAGACTTGACTTGAAAAGCCGAGGCCCAGATGGCAGTGAGGCATGAGGCAGGTTCTGGTGCGCTGCCGGGAGCCGTGAGTATTCTCAGAAAAGCTGGGAAGGAGGTGACCCTTGGGCAGTGTCAAGAGGGCAGCAGTTAGAACACTAGGGTTAAGTAAGTCATGTCTCAGAGTAAACAGTGTTCTTTTCCCTTGAAACCATCACCAAATTGCAACTAAGAAATTTTGTGTTAGCGATATCTTCATTGAATAGAAAAGGTGAACGAGAAACCACGGGCTATCTGGTTCACTGCTGTATGCCCAGAGCAGCACGTGCCTCGGCGTGTAGTAGGTGCTCAGGAAAACCTGCTACATGAATTGGGAAGAAAGGTCATAAGGAAAACTCACCGAGCCAATGAAACAAATGTGTTCTTTTAGGGCATGCGGCTATGCCTCCCAGCGAGCTCTGAAGGTCACAGCAGCTCCAGAAGGATGGGGCGACAGGGGCTCAGGCCTTGGAAACACCAGTTCATGTGCCATGTTAGTTTCATTTTGGACTTGAATATTGTCAAACCCCTCAAATTTATAAAACGAGCATACACTGAGATTTCTTTATCTAACTTTCAAAATGTATTTCAACTTCATTCCACTCATTAAGAAAAACCCACCGTTCACTTCAGGGGTGTTGGGTCTCAGTTGTAAATGGGAACGGACTTAAAGATGTTTTAAAATAACGTGTAGGGTCTCTTTCAGACCTAAATATCAACGTGATTCATTTATGTCACGCTCCTACAGAATGCGTCATCAGTACTGATTTTATTGCTTCCACAGCAGCCGTTCTAGAAGGTTGCTTTTCCTAACCTGGATAGTATTTCAGGCTCCCCCACCTGAAAGAACTAATAGGCAACTGCTCAGTTCCAATCACGTCCTCCCCTTGGGCATGTAGCTGCCTCTATCTTTAGAAACATTTGATATGAACCCCCAGGATAGCAGGTGCTCGCTCTCTTCATACACCTCCTATAAATTCATGGTAATCTGTATTTATACAGGTGTTATGCCCCCTCTGGTAGGTTAACAGGTAAACTATTTTGGTGCAAGCGTGAAGCCACGAGGACAGTCTCCAGATAAGAATGATCAGTTCACTACTCTGAATGATCAGGTCTACTTCCAGCTCATGAACCTGAAACTTTTGTTCCTGTTGGCACTGCAAAGGGGATCTGATATCTGCATTCTGCATGTTCCTAGAGTCCCCGTCTGCTTTAATTGAGGTACAGGACCACATTTCATTGCCCAGGGTTATTTTTCAAGCACCACAAGCATACCCTCCCCATTTGGGTTCTGGATCCTCTCTCTGTGCTCTCAAGTCATGAAACTGGATCCTTCAGCAGCTCTGCAAAATGATCCCTAGCACAGCCTCTTGGCCCCCTTCCATGTATTTATGGATATCAAATAACGATGCAACTATGTTGGCCTTTTAAGGACCTTCAGTATTGCTTGTGATGAGAACAGAAACCATTATTAATAGCACAGACACATAGGAGGTCCCCTCACATTCCAAGTAAACAAGCTTCTTAGCTACTTTTTCATCTCTCTGCAGCTTCATTTTTTGGTAATCCTCACCCGAAGGTATTTTCCCATTGACTTTTAGAGAAAAGTGGAAGAGAAAGACAGAGAAACATTGATGTGAGAGAAAATTGATTGGTTGCCTCCTGCACGAGCCCCAACCAGGGAGCAGACTGCGACCGAGGTACAGGTCCTTGACCAGAATCGAACCTGGGACCCTTCAGCCCCCAGGCCGACGCTCTAGCCACGGAGCCAAACCAGCCAGGGCTGCAGCTTCATTTTGCTGAGCACAATCGCAGCTCCTACCAGAAGAAAACCACCTTTTCTTTCTCAGATGTTGGGGGTCAAATATTGGCAGAAAACATCTGCTATGTAGCATCAAGTGCTTGATTTAAAGGGGAAATCTGTTCTACATACACAAAGTCCATGATTGCTTCTTTTTCACATGCATTTTATACTCTTCATGGTAGCCTCCTGTAGAAACAGTATTTGTCACTTAAATTTGGTTTCCTGAAGTTCAATTCAGCCAAATAGTAACTATCACCTCCCTATTCCCCTTTTAAGGAAAAAATAAATAAAATAAATTGAAGCCTTTGGTAGAATAAACCAAGGTCCTGATAATCAGTGTTCCAGGGTTAGGTGGAGAAGCTGAAGTCTGACAGCATTCTTTTATAAACATGTCTCACTCATCAGGGTTGGGAAATCTGAGATATCCTCATTCAACTTCCCTTTTTGTAAATGAGGACACTATAGGCTGGAATAGAAATTACAGTTGGAACCCATCTTTTCTGGTTCCTAGACCAGTGGTTGGCAAACTCATTAGTCAACAGAGCGGCAAATCACGGCTTGCGAGCCGCAGTTTGCCGACCACTGTCCTAGACCAATGCTCTTCCAACAGTACCAAGATTGATAGACTATGCAGTAATGCAGGTGGGACAAAAGATTGCCAATGGTGGTTTTAAGCACTTTATATTAATGTGAGAGAATGTGACATTATAGCTATGAATCATTTGGCTATGAATCACCTCAAAGTAATCACTTAAAGCAGGCTTTGACATTTTATATTGAGATAAAACGAGGAACTCAGGCCTTCCAACACCATCACACTCAAAAGTTTGAAATGAATATTAACTTTCAATAAAGGCACTTCAGTGAGGGAAGAGAGTGATAACTGAGCAAAGAACTTCCAGTTTTTATTTTTTTAAACATTTGAAAAGAAAAACATTCAACCAAAATTTTAAAAATTAGATGGATTAATTTACAATAAAATAGGCAACTTAAAATATCAGCCCTTTCATTTAGGGCCAAGGAGGCCAATAGTTGCCGTTTAAACAGCAGAATTGCACAATCATTTGACCTTGATGGCACAGAAATATAAAAGTCACACAACATCCATTGAGATCCCTTCCCTCCAGAGTAGAAGTCATACAATTGTTTCTTAGGTCAGTACTTAGGCTTTTAAAAATCACCAGTTATATTTGAAATATATCTACAACTACTTTGATAACAAGAACACTTTTCAAACAATTCTCCTAGGGAACACCTTCAAATAATTGTGGCACACTGGACTGCTTAAAGAAACAGCAAAGATGTAAAACAATGTACAAAGTTACAGTCCCTTGTTTATGAAAACAACCTAAATAAAATATTTCCCCTAATTAATAATCCTGTTTCTTGTAACCTGTGAGCAGAGATGAATTACAAGAAGCAGAGCGCACCATTTTTTGGTTCTTTGTTGTAGCTGCCAGCTTAAGAGTTCATGACTGTAAATGTAAAACAAAATATGATTATGCTCAACAATTCTGGAATGGGAAAAGACAAAATAGCTCTTTAAAGTGTTTCTCTATTCTTGATTTCAAGTCAAGATAAAAAATTCACAGCAGTTTAAAGGACGATGAACAGACTAAACACGGGGCCCACTAAAATACATATTGAGAACAATTTTACCCATTTCACTCCTAAAGTGAACATTGTAACAAGTATGATACTGTATCACCAAGTAACATTCCATAGTAAGCTGTTGGAGCAAATACAGCACTTAACAGGTTAGGCGTGGTAGCCTTTAGACAGAACATCCTATTTTCACACTCTGGAACGTGCAACCTTTAAAAAACAAAGTAATGTGTAATTTACAACAGCTGGCCAGGCACTGAATTTGGGGAGAGAGACTTTCAGATGTTGAGGTAAATTAGAATTGTTTTCAGCCATTACAAACATACTCTAAACACCACACTAACTGAAGCTTTTCAGCACTGAACTGTAACTTTGTCACTCCATTGTGCCAAAATTCATACCTAAATGTAACTTCTTAAGAAGCTATTAAAAGAACATTTTCAGGTCTGATTTTTGGCCCCATTTAGATACTTCTGTGCTTACAACATACTTGAATGATAAGGTACATACAAGGGCTATGGTTACAAGAGCCCCCAATCAGATCTCCTTCCCCCTAATTGGACATTAAAAAAAGGATCATACTGTCAGTAACATACACAAGAGGAGGAAGAGGGAGACAAGGACAAATGAGGGCAACTGAGGGGACAAGCCTCAATCCACCCTCAAGAAAAATGACAAAGTGCCTGTCTGGCCAGTGTGGCACAGTGGTTGAGCCTTGACCTATGAACCAAGAAGTCACAGTTCAATTCCCAGTCAGGGCACATGCCTGGGGCTGTGGGCTCGGTCCCAAGTAAGGGGCTTGCAGGAGGCAGCCAACTGACGATTCTCTCATCATTGATGTTTGTCACTCTCTCCCCCTCTCCCTTCCTCTCTGAAATCAATAAACGTATATTAGAAAAAGAAAAACGACAGAGCAACGCTCCAAAAGCAGCAGCAAGTTCCTGCTACCAGGTGTCAATAGCACTGTGAAAACTCAGAACGAACACCGAGGAGCACGGCTCGCTGAGTTCATTCAACTCTGGACACAGTATAGAGCTCTTCCTCTCTTCTGACTTCATTTCAAGGCAGTGTGAAGTTTGCTTAGTAAGTGAAAATTCATATTAGAAGACAGAGGACCTCGGTAAGTATTTACATATTGAAAGACCAGAGCAAAAAGTGACCATTTGGGAACCAGGCTTTTATCAAAAGTTACCTAAGTCTATTTTTCATTAGAATTACCAGGATGTTATTTGCAAATGGAAAAGCCAAGTTTCCCAAATCCTCAAAACTAACAATTCATTATGGTTTCCATTCCTTTCTTAACAGCAATTCCAATTCAACGGCTTCTTGCTCTGAGCACTCTCGGCTTCTGTTAGCGCTTATGCAGACTAACTCAACACCTTGTCTTAAACTCTTCAAAGAACATTATGAGTAAAGGAAATTTTAAAGCATTTTGATCGGAGGTACCCTCATTCTAAAAAACATAATGACAAAAAATATTGGCTTCTTTTAGTTTCCAGGCGGCTAAAAAAGTCTAGACACTTGGTTTATGAAGACTGCTAAGCTGACCCTCCTCAGGGTACCCAGCTTTTCCCGTCGTGATAAAGGACTTGTGTGAACTGACCTTTTCGTGCCTTGCAGGGTAACAGCACGCATTCGGCAAACTACCAGCCGGGGTTACTGGTGCAAGGAGCAAACGTGGAAGAGTTGCTCCCTCTGTGATGCTAACGGGCTTGCTCAAGTTTTGAAGCGGTAACCCTGGTCCATTTAGCACCATGCTTTACTCAACTGAAATAATGAATCAAACTGCAGTTGCTGCGGGTGAGGGATGGAGGGTGCGGTGAAAAGGTGACTGAGGGCCATTAGATACATCGCTAAGATACCAAGATATGTACTGAAGAGGTGTCTGTTAATATATTATGTCTGAGGCTTGGAAATCATTGATCACAATATTAAATAAACAGCATCAAATGTTTACAATTTTGCACACCTATAAATGTAGAGCTTTCTGATAGAACCCAAATTTAAATACAAACGGAAGTTCACTGAACATTAGATTACCAGTAAGCTAGAAGAAACCAATTACATACATTTCATAGTTAGTAAACTACCAAAAAAAGTGGAGCACAGGTAAAAAATAAGTGAAATATAATTGTTTCCAGTTTCATCTTTCTCTTGGGAGAACCTAAAAACAGGTCAAAGCCAACTTCGTGTAGGGAAAAATGGCATCTGCTACTGTATTGGCACATCTTTCCCTCAAAGGCAGACAGTTCACAGACTAACTCAGGCATTCATTCGCACATGTAATGGGTTTTGAAACAGCCACTCCACTCAAGTATACAAACCAATTCTAGGAAAAAGGCACTTCATTGTGAAAGTTAAATTTAATTGCAGGAAAGTCGAGAAGAGTAAGAGAGACTCCAAAGTCTGTATTCACCTTTGTATTTACGAATACAGAGCAGATGCCAGTTTATGGAGTATAGCCGGTAACATTCTAAACAAACCAAACACCAACATTAACTATATTCTCAGCAAAACAGTAATTTCTGACATTTCCCCCCAAAAGCAATATAGTTCCAAGTTCAACAGTAAAAAGAAAAAAAGATAATCACCAGCAGTTGCTACATTAGAGCTCAAGACATTGTTTTCTACAGAATTTCATGTCTATAGTTTGGTTCTGTTTCAGAGCATGACTTGCTTTTCGGATGTAAAACCTGGGGTGGCAGAAGTGTTTGGGGAGAACCCAGAGTGGAAAAATATTGGGGAGTAACAAGAGGTTCATTTCTCTGGCCAGACAACCAAGTGAGGAGGTAGTTATTCTGAGATTTCTCAGATGGAGAACATGGTACTGATCTACGGTGAGTCGGGAAGTAGCAGGAGCTTCTCTGAGACTGAGACAGCAACAGGAATACTGGTTTCTCCTCCAGGGAAGTCAGGACCAGGGCGTCAGTGCAGCTGAAACGAGACGGAACATGCGTGTAAATGTCACCAGAGAGTGTAAGAAACACAAGGTGAAGAAATTAGTAGGAATGATAATCCATTCACTTCCAAACGTGTCCTACCTGGACAGTGGCTCTTTTCTGATGCTAGAACTTGAAAAGTATCTATAAGAAAAGAAGACACACCATATCATTATCATCTAGTTTTAATGTAGTGATTCCTGGTCAGTACCAAGAATGTGGTCTTCATACATTTCACAAATAATGTCTTCTAATTTCTAACATTACTGACAATGTGACCATGTCTGTAAAATAATGTTGAAAAAACAGGTTAAACCTCAATACTCTCAGGAAGGGCATCGTAAGGAAAACATTTTATAGTTGTGAGAAATTATCAGGTAAATTACAACATAAAAAATAATAGCAACACTCCTCCCCACTGCCTGATTTGTAATTATGCCAGAGACCCCAAGCTCACCTTGTTACATCACCACACAAGGCAGCCCCATGCAGCCTTGAGTCCCATCATCACTGCTGTTGAGTTTTTTCATTCGGTACTGACGTATTTCTCTTACCAGTGTGTAAAAAGCATCTTCAACACCCTTTAAAAGAAAATGACAAGACAGCCTAAAAGACACAATCCAAGGTGTAAGGTCTCTCTCACTTCTTTATGTGGATTTAGAATTCCAATTATTAAGTCATTAGCTGATAAAATAGGGTGGCGTAGAAAGAGGACACTGAATTTAGCATTTCTACTGAATTGCATTAAGAGGCTGAGATACAAATGGCACATTTTGCAAAAATAACATTCCAGCAAAGGAAAACTGGTAATGTGGGACACACAGAACTGCCTGATTAAAGATTCCATTCAGAAGAACTTAAACCCTAAACAGTGGCTAGTGTTGATGGAGAAAAGACTAATGCTTATAAGTATCTTTAATCAAAAGTCTTCATTTTAGTACTATTTGTGCATGTTAATGCAGGGGTATAAATGTCACACCAGGATATTAACAAGTTCATTTTGGGTTTAAAGCAAAGATGAAAATAGGACACTAATAAAAATCTGTAATAACAAAGAATGTGGATCACATCTCCAGCAAAGAGTCAATCAATCAAACTTCTCTGCCTTTGCAAACCCTCGCCAGGTGCTGGCAGCTATACTCTACCTGTCTGGTCTTGGCTGAGGTTTCAATGAATGGAATCCCGTAACTCTTGGCCAGTTCATGGGCTTGTTTTGTGTCAACTGTCCTTGTTGGTAAATCACACTTGTTTCCTACTAGCACCATCGGTACATCATCTGAGTCCTTCACTCGCTTAATCTGTTCCCTAAAAAAAAAAGGAATATGTTGTAAGAATAAGCCTTTTGGAAGGAATGAACAGCTAGAGCAAAAGAAACCTAGCAAGTTTTATCTAGCCTACTAGCTTCTAGTAGTGAAGTTTCACTTTTATCCAGTCTACTAGCTTCTAATAGTGAGTTTCACTCCCCGCACCCCCTACTATTTATAAAAGACCTTACATGATGAGACTGGTTTAGGCTTGATTCAGCAGCCACAGGAAAGCCAAGTACCAGTTCAACTTCTGGTGGAAATGGATGGTTCGTCTACTTCGACATGTCCTTATTAGGCTCCTTGATTCTCCAGAGCTTGGCTCTGGACTTAATTGGCAACTCCGAATCACACTCTAGATTAAGATCCGAAGTGCACAAAGTAAAGTTCACTGCCTCTAAATAACTTCTTAAGGTTCCCTTAAGAGTGATGGTATTTTATGGAAGACAGTCTATCCACTTCTCTAAATGGGTGGTGTCCAAATATTTCCTTCAAACAAAATTATAGCTGGGAGTCAAGATATAAAATAGAAAACACCAGAACTGCTCTTATGAAAAGGTTCTGGAACTCCCAACTGACAGCACTTCCTTCAGTGACATTTAAGACACCGAGCCGTTTGGAAATGAATGCTCTAGATTCTTTTGACCCACACTGTCCAGTAGGACTTCTTACTATGATGGAAATGTTCTACATCTGTCATGTCCAACTATATCCACTAGTCCCATGCAGCTATTTAACAATGAGTCGGTGGGTACTATGGCCAAGGAACTGATTTTTCAATTTTATTTAATTTTAGTTAACTGAAATAACCACACACTGCACAGCACTGCTTTAGACTCTACGCTTGGATTACATACAAAGCCATGCACCTGAAATGCATGACAGCGGGGGTAATGGCAGGAGCCTATGCTAAGGGAAAAGAAAAAGAAAAAAAGAAAAAAAACTTCTAGAAATTCAGCAAATATTAGATGCTTGCTAAGTGCCGGGCATTTTATTAAGTACCGCCATTACTTCCAGAGAGGAAGTGGAAGACAGTAGAGCAGGGTTAGGAGAAAAAGCCCTGGATTCAGTTTGGAACTAGTTTGTTTCTGTGAGCAACTTCTTCAGATGGACAGGGCAGAAGCCAGGACTCGAGGTTGCAGGCATAACACTTGCACAGGCTTTACTCCGTGTGCAACATTGTTCTGAATGATTTAATTTTTATCGATCCATTTCATTTGCACAACTCTTGGCAGATATTATAACTTCCATATTATAGATAAGGAAACTGAGGCACAGAGATTTAGTAGTTTGCCCCAAAGTCTCATGGTTAGTAGCTGATGGAGCAAGTTTCAACCTAGGCATCTATATCCTTAACCATTACATTATTCTGCTTAAAGAATATGGAGTGCCCAGCTGGTGTGGCTCAGTGGTTGAGCGTCCAACCATGAACCAAGAGGTCCCAGTTTGATTCCAGGTCAGGGCGCCTGCCTGGGTTGTGGGCTCGATCCCAGTGGGGGGTGCGCAGGACGTAGCCAATCAATGTGTCTCTCTAATCGATGTTTCTATCTCTCTCTCCCTGTCTCTGAAATCAATAAAAAACAAAATACAAAAAAAAATAATAATAAAAATAATAATATGGAGCTAAGAAAAGGAGCCTTGCGAGTTTCTTGTTCCTGGCTCTGCTACTAGTAACAGTCAAGACTCCAAAAACCTAATAAACTACCTTCTGAACCCTATTTCTGATTCTGTAAAATCAGAATGTTGTTTTCATTTTTATGGCCCTACTGAGCTTTGAAACTTTATGGTTTTACAGAGAAAGACAATCTCTACATACCTTTTCCCAGCTTTCCTCTTTAGCTACTCCTCCCCATCTTGTTGCTTCCGATCATGATCTCGGTTACTTACTGAGCAATGTTTCCCAGGCATCTTCCTCTCTGAAAGTCCTTTGTGATCTACTAACACCTCTAGTTTGGAATCACTCCCACTAGCAGGCTTCCCTGATACACTATCACACATTCTAGCCATGGCACATTACAGAAAATAAATTCCAGCATTAACGTTTAGCAATAACCCCAGATTCTCAATGTCAAACAAATGAAAACCAACTCTTCTTGTAATGAAAAAAAGCTGTATCTTTGCTAGTGTGGCATCCTCACACACACAACCCCCGTCCCCCACAACAAAACTTCAGAACAAAGCTTAAAGATCATCCTTTCAGAAAAAAAGTAACGCTCTTAGTACCTGTAGAGGTTAATATCTGCAAATGACTTGCTGTTATTGATGGCGAATACACAGAGGAAGCCTTCCCCTGTCCTCATGTACTGGTCCCTCATGGCACTGTACTCCTCTTGTCCAGCCGTATCCAGTATATCCAAGAGACAGGTTTCACCATCTATCACCACCTGTTTTCGGTAAGAATCCTGGGGGGAAGGGGAAGAGGGAGATTCTACTTTTACTAAAAATCACAGGAAATGCAATGCTACTGCCAAGGTTAAACAAACTCCTGCCCAAGTCCATCTCTCTCTCTGGTTTGTCCCTCAAGCTGCTAATATACAATCACAAAGGAAATACTTAATGCTTCCAAACCCTATAAGCCTGCAGAAAGGAAAAGGTGACACAGTTCCTAGAAAAGGTGAACAAATGTGGTCATTCAAAAGGCAGCTCTACTGCAATTAGACTAGGGTTAATCACAGTGCATGTCACTACGGGGTGCGCTAAACGTTTCTTATTTGAGTTGTTTATTGTATATTTAAAATTCTAAACATACCTCCACCAATTTATAACTTGGCCCTGGTTACAGTGCCGTTTGTGTTTATGACTAAACACAAATACTTTTTATTTCAAACAAAGTCATAATACCAAATGATTTTTTCTCATCATGACAGCTTGTACCTTTAGGAAATAATCCTCAATCAATTTCCTAAAGGTTACAAACAAGATACAGATATAATTCATTCCTTAAGTAGATCATGTAAAAACATACTTTCAATTGGGCTTGAAGGCAGACATTTTACGTGTATTTTAATATTTAAGTCCTGGGAATTCAAGTCAAATAAAATAACCTCACCACACTTAGTAAAAAATCTGGCTTCAAAAACAGAATTCAACCTAATTTCCCAGCCCATTAATCAGTTAGTTCCTCTGTAACTCACTTTATTACAGGACTGTACTTTCAAATTAAATAAAATTCACATCACCAAAATTTCTTAGAGCATGAAACATAGTTAAGTGTCTGTCCTAAGATGAGCAAAATAAAAATTATGAAGATAGGTTTTAGTCAAACTATTTTATGATATATAAGTCAGAGAAGTGGTTATCTCCTGGTAGTCAAACTATTTTATGATATATAAGTCAGAGAAGTGGTTATCTCCTGGTAGTCAAACTATTTTATGATATGTAAGTCAGAGAAGTGGTTATCTCCTGGCAGGGTAAGCGAGTTTAATGACTGAAAAGGGCATTTGAGAACTCCCTGGGGCACAGGAAACAGTATATTTTTTAATCTGAGTGGTGGTTATTATGTAAGTATATATATGTTTAAAAAGTCACCGAGCTGTAGATATAACATTTACATATTTTACTGAATGTAAATTACTCAGCAATAACTAAAACTCTGAAAAATATTAAAAGGTTCTAACTATTAACACTGAATCTGTTAAGCCTAAAATAAAGTTTTGCAAAGAACTGATGAATAATTTTTAATAAGGCTATATTAAGAGTTAGCTTGCAGTAAACACCCAGTGACTGAGTGGTAGGAAGACCAGGGAGTGGATTAAAATACAATAATCTCTAGAGCTACACATTTCTAAATTGAAAAAAATTACAAGACCCTTTACTGAAAGGGATTATTTTGCCACTCATTGAAGCCAATCTTTAACATGAACTCCCACAAAAACAATAGGATCTTTAAATAAGTACTATTTATCCAGTGCTTTATCATTCACAAAAAATTTAAACACATTTGACTTTGCACTTCATCCCTGTGTGGTAGGCAGGACAAGCTTATAGTAATTTAATAGGTGAAGAAAATGAGGCTGAGAGAGTAAGTGATTTGCTCAGTATCACATAACTAAACAAAAGGCAAACTGGGACTGAAATCCCAGGCACAGTGACTCAAAAATGCTCTTTCTACTCCAACCCACAGTCTTGGCTGCTTCAGCGAACTAAGAAATTAAAATTGCAGAACCACCAGATCTCTGAATCCTTGATCTCCATCCTGCTATATTATTCATCCTGCTATATTATTCAGACAGTCGCTCTACCTATGGCCTTGCTTCTTTTAAAATAAGAGTTGTCATATATGAAGAAACTACGTGAGTTTAACACTTGCAAATGAGTTTGCAAGTTTACAGAACTGTTAAATCTGTAACTTTTTAGAAAATCGTCAGCAGCTCAGAAAAATGAACTCTTCTCCACAAGCATGGGAAGCTTTACTTATTGTATGACTGAACGCAGTGCCCAAAATAACTTCCCACTTTCTTTCCTCGTTATTCCCTTAGCTAAAGGCTAAGGGCGAGGGTAAAGGGAAGGAAAAGAGACAGGGCAGCGGACTACCGCTGGGCCTCACCTCTATGGTGGGATCATATTCATCTACAAAGTGGTTCTGGATCAGCTGGATTGTCAGCGCGCTTTTCCCAACACCACCTGCTCCAACCACCACCAGTTTGTACTCAGTCATTTCACACCAGCAAGAACCTGTGGGAAAGCAGCAATTAGGGTTCATTGGAGAGCCACCTCCACAATACTTCAAAGCTTTCTATAATCAATAGTGGCTAGAACCGGAGTTTGAAATGTATCGGTCCCACTTGCTTCTCAGTGACTCAGGAATGCAAAAACACAAGTGACTGCGGGTCTCAGAATGCTGAATTACAGTCTTCTAGCGACCCCCCCTCATCATCTATTTTCAACAGCCCGCGGGCCCCGCCCTCGGCCCGAGGTAAAGGAACCCTCTTCCTGCGCCTCTCGCAAGGCTTCTCAGCTGTGGCAGGCTGCCGTCAGGCCGCCCTTCCCTTCAGCTTCCCCCACCTGTCCCCAAAGATCTCCCCCGTAGGGCTCCAGACGAAGGACCCCCGCCCAAGGCCTTTGTCTCCCGCTCGCAGACTCCGCTCGGTTCCGCCAACAACCAGGCGCCTGCAAGCTCCACGCCCAACGCTGCACACGCAGGAACCTCACCTCAAGCTCCGGTGCCTCCGCTGCGGACGGGTTTAGAATCGCCACCAGGAAAAAAGTTGGAGACCCCGGAACCGCCATGAACAGCCCCCACCAGGGAGCGGCACTTCCGGCCCCGCCCGCTACGTAATCAGTCGGCGCCCCGGGCGCCCGAGTCCCCGCCCCGGCCACGTGGGCCTCCGACCCGGGAGTCGAACTGCTGGCCGCACCCAAACCCGCCCCTCCCACTCAGGACATTGCAATAATGAAAGCGCTAGGTGCTGGTGTCTCAAAAATCAGTAAAACTTTATTCGCTTCCATTCTTTCGCCATTAACAGAAAACTGGAGAAAGCAAAAATGTTTTGTGTTTACAAAGATAAATGGCCTCTTTACCCAGAGAAGATCAAAACCTCAAATGACAACGGGGAAGATAAAAGCGCCCTCCCCCACATCCCCTGAGCTGACCCTTGTCATCTTAGAGTCTAGACTTAGACAAAGCTTTCAGTCCACTGGCCAGGGACCCTGCATGTGGCCAATTCAAGATGAGGGCCAAGAAATCAGACCAATCCGTTCCCGTGATAAAAAGTTGAACAGAAGCTACACCAAGGGTCAAGTGCCTGCATGTTACAGGACACAGGAACCAGGCGGCTACTTATAAAAAAAACAAGATTCATTTCAGGCACAATTTTTTTTATTTTTTTGTTTTGTTTTAAATCAGTAAAAGAAACTGGGTCCTAGAAGCTGCAGTGATCTAAGCAGCAGCAAGTTTGTGCATTCGTCGTTTAAATACGTTTAAATTATCACACTGCTGGCACACCTCATTTGCATGAAATTCTGCACCATACATACTAATTGTGGTAAATTTACCCCCCACCCCATCCCAGGGGAAAAACAAACTACTTTGGAAGATAATTTTCATTGAAATCTACCCAAAATTCGTTTAAGTGGACTGTGACAAGATTATAAATGATATGAAAAATAACATTTGAACATTTGGCCATCAACTTAAGAAAATGGTTTGCCTATACAAATTTAAAAAAATTTTTAATATAGTCTACCCTCATATGGTCCTCAGAATTAAAGCATAATGAACAGGAAAGAAAAGGAAAAGAATGCAACTGAGTGCTAAGGCAGGACTTTTTGCCAGAAGTAATGAAGGTAGAATATATGCTAAATATCAAGTGCAGAATTTCATACAGCCAACAAGGTAACAGTCTATATTTTTCACTTACACGGGCGAAGTGTATTTTGCAATTACCAGTTGCGTTAAATGCACCAAATAAAGCTCCTAAAATTGATACTACAAGGCGCCACCTTAAGTTTTCCAGGCTGCAACTGTGCATAATTTTAAAATGGTTTTCTTAAATTTATTTATTTTTTTAAACATAACATGAGGAAGGTGTTAAAACTGGTGTAATAGCTCAATAGAATAAGTATTCCAGATTTTGGGGAGGGATGAAGAGGGAGATATTCAGAACCCTTCACCAGAATCCCCCCAACTTGATCATTGTGGATTAATGATGTGCTTTGTGGATGTGGTTAGTCAATGACACCAGCCTGACGGATCTTTCTTTCTACACCAAATCCCTGTGAAAAAATGAAATTGCCGTTAATGACCTGAGGGTATGACAATCAGAGCACATTCACAATTCCAAAGTGAACTTCAAAAGCATTATTTTTAATCATCTTAACCACTACCAGTTTCTCCCCCGAGGAAATGTTACATAGCAAGCCCTCCTGATCTATTACCTACAACTATGTTCAAAGTATCAGGAAAACAAAGAAATGTGCTTCTTATTGGTAAGCAACCATTATGCTGGGGACTGAACCAACATGTAGGGAAGGAGTCCTAACTAGTTATAAGCAATACTAATGCTCCGTAAGCACTCTGAGATATGCTAAAATAGGACCTCAAGTATTATACTGGTCTGTCACATCACAACCTTCCCTCCCCCAAAACCTTGTATACCCTCCTCATACCATTGAGTTATCTGGTCCCCTTGGCTGACGAAGAACCATTAGGCGAGGAGCACTGGCATCATCCAGAGTGATGTTCTTCAAGCGATTGACCAACCTATCAGGTCGTGGAGCTGCAACAGCCTTGGGGCCCTCGCTGTAACCAAGTCAAGAAGTGAGAAGCAGCAACACGTGGTGGGAAGAAACAAGCACTTACAGAGGAGTGTATTTTCCACCTAACTGCCCAAGTGACTCAGTTTTAATGAGGGGACTCTTGCCTCATTTAGCTAGCTAGCTAGCAAGCAAGACAGGACAGACAAGTTTATTTATGTTTTTATTCCCAACTCAAGGTTTATTCCTGCATAGGAGCTGGAAGAATCATTTGGGTGACAGTCATCCCTAGACTGGTCTGCATCCAGAAAGACCAGTTTCACAGACACATAAAACAAGGTAGTGGATGTGAAAAACCTTAGAAGAGTTATATATAAAGAAATATTTCCAGAGACTCCCAGCTTCTAGCATGGTAACAATGTTATTAAAAAAAAAAAAAAAAAAAAAAAACACCTCACACACAAAAACAAAAAAAACAGAGCCGGAACTGCTAATCTATAAAATTAGACTTTTAAGCACCATATAACCCAGAAATGGCTTAATGGAAAAACAAAAAAAATCCACACACACAAAAAAGCTAAGCAGAATCCTTTAAGAACAAGGACTACATCATCATTTTATTTTCATTTCCTAATATACTTTATTGATTTTTTACAGAGGAAGAAAGAGGGACAGAGTTAGAAACATCTATCAGCTGCCTCCTGCACACCCCTATTGGGGATGTGCCCGCAACCAAGGTACATGCCCTTGACTGGAATCGAACCTGGGACCCTTCAGTCCGCAGGCCGATGCTCTATCCACTGAGCCAAACTAGTTAGGGCATACATCATCATTTTGTATTAAGATCTATTATATAGCAAGTGCCTAATTAATATTCCACTGGGCCAGATTTATGAAACTAAAACTTTACACAATGAAGACTAGAGATAAAAGATACAAAGTACCAAGAAATAACAAAGTGAAAGTAGAGAATTAAGAAAAGCAGAGATAGAAAAGTGAAGAAATGTGATAATGCAGAGATTGCAAGTTGTCCAGGGAGATTGTTAATCCAACAACAAAAACTCACCAGACTCGCCAAACATTACAAGCGCTGCACTTGCCAGTGCGCTGATTAAGAATCACTGAGAATTCCACCTCATCTCCAGCCTGTAGCTCAATGCCATCCTGAACTTCTTTCACATGGAAAAAGAGCTTCTTGCTATCTCCTACTTCATAGTTAATGAAGCCAAACTGAAATTTAGAAACAAAAATACGTATCAGAGGGGTAGAGTGCCTCACTTTGAATGAAGCACAATGTGTGACCCTAACAAGAAGGGGTTTACAAAACATGGTATCAATACTTACGCTCCAGTTCAGCTGCCTGTGCTAGAACATAACAGCATTAAGTCAGCCAAACTTGCCAGGGCAGAAATACATATTTGAAATCACCGCCATGACTATTATAGCCTGGCTAAAACAAGTAGAAAGGGTGCCCTGTGCCTTCATATATTATATGAGCTAAATTTCTGAATAATGTAAAATCTTTAGTAAGCTGTTACGTAAACATATGCATTGTTTTGATCTCTTCCAAAAATTAAGCATGGATATGGTATTATAAAAAACAGTCATACAAAATACTTTATTTACAATACTGATATTTAAAAATGTCCTGGACTCAGAGGGATTTTCTTGAGATCTCAGTGCCAGGAATAAATTTGTTTGCCCTAAAGTTTATTTTATGAACACTTCTACACATGGTTTCTTTCCTTGTATGGCTTACAAAAGAATCTCTGACCTTTAAATCTTTCTGTTCTGAAAATCTCACTCTAAGTTTATTTTCCCCATCATGTAATGTTATCAATACTTTTTTTTCTAATATCACCATTTCCCCTCTATTCATGTAGTTTTCTTCATGTTTATATAGGTTAGCTCAAATTATTGAAAAAAGGGTAAAGTAGAATTAAAAACCAGATGAATGTTGATGGAATCTCCCTTGGCTGAAAAAATTTCAAGGTTTGGTTACTATTTGGTTACCAACTCATAATGGGATCAATTTCAGATCCAGAAATACTGCCCCTTACCTGATCTTTCACACACTCCACAGTGGCCCTACGCAGAGGTGTGATGTTGTAAGCCATAGTCTGTGCATTTTGGCCCAGGACACATAATTGGAATTTGACACTCTCCCCTTTCTGCAGGCAATCCCCTTTGTTGGCCATTCCAACTATGCCAAATGGATAGACCTCACCTTTCATATCCCCTGTAGGGAGAAAAAAGGTACAAAGACTAAAAGCTAATATTTCACAACAGCCCTCTGCTGATGATCCTAATAATATTTATAAAGGTTCCAAAAATATTTTTTTTTTTGCCCGAGATATTCTACTTTAAAAGCTTCAATGAATTCCTAAATACTACAATGAAAACAAACAAGAACCTGTAGCTCATTACCTCAATAGTTAGTGAACAGTTCTAAATGACATTTTATGAAATTAAAAATAATACTATCACTTACAATCTATTCACCTAAATATCTGAGCTTTTTAAGCACTATGGGTTGCTGATATGAATCCCCTGGATCAGTGGTCGGCAAACTCATTAGTCAACAGAGCCAAATATCAACAGTACGACGATTGAAATTTCTTTTGAGAGCCAAATTTTTTAAACTTAAACTTCTTCAAAACAGACTCACCCAGGCCGTGGTATTTTGTGGAAGAGCCACACTCAAGGGGCCAAAGAGCCGCATGTGGCTCGCGAGCCGAGGCTTGCCGACCACAACCCTGGATTATCTTCTTCTCAAGGTCATGTATGAGCCAACCGAAATATTTCTGACCCATACTCAACTAGGTATTAAACAATAAGCCAGGTATATGCAAAGACAATGTAAATAAATTTCTTTGCCATTCTACCTCCTTTCTTTGTTCTGATTTTGACACCCTCAAATCAACAGGCACCTTTTTCCTAAATCAGGGCTCAGCACACTTTTTCTAGAGTGCCGTCCTGTGCAACCTGTGTCTGTGCTGCCCTGACCGGGTTCAATTCCCAGTCAGGGCAGCACAGACATAGGTTGCAGGTTCAGCCCCAGTCTGGGCACAATAGATGTTTCTCTCTGACACTGATGTTTCTCTCTCACTCCTCCTTGCCTTCCTCTCTCTAAAATCAATAAAGAGTATATCCTCGGGGAACGATTAAAGAATAAAAGAGCTAGATGGTAAATATTTTAGGCTTGTAGGTCATTCTGTAAGTCACAACTACTGAACTTTGCTGTTGTAGTCAGAAAGCTACCAAAGACAATACAAGGATGGGCAGAGGTAGTTTTACAGTTGTTTGTATAGAAAATAATACAATAAACTGTGTTTCACATATTCATGACTGTAAACCTACTTTTGTCCACCTTGTATGTAAACGAGTAGTCAGCTGTGTTTAAAAAAAAAAAAAAAACTTCAAAAAAAACGAACAAACCACAGCCCCAGGTGGTTTGGCTCAGTGAACAGAGTGTCGGCCTGAGGACTGGAGGGTCCTGGGTTTGATCCCCATAGGGGGCGTGCAGGAGGCAGCTGATCAATGATTCTCTCTCATTATTGGTGTTTATCTCTCTCTCCCTTCCTCTCTGAAATCAATAAAAACAAACAAAACAAAAAGAACCCCACCAGCCCTAGCTGCGGACTCGATCCCCAGTAGGGGGCGTGCAGGAGGCAGCTGATCAATGATTCTCTCATCAATGTTTCTATATCTCCTTCTCCCTTCCTCTCTGAAATCAGTAAAAATATATTTAAACAAACCAACCAACCACTATATTTGCTGAGGTCTGCCCTACAGTAAAAAGTTGGCTGAAGGTCATGGATAAAACCAGGCCAGAGAGTTCAGCTGCTTATCAATTCACCTGAATGGTGAATCTACTGAACCAAGAAAGGCAGAGAAAAGGAGAAAAAAACGCAGGTGGAAGTAGAAGCCTCAGAACTGCAATTCCATTTAACCATTCTCTTGATTTTACAGTTGAAAACCTTGAGGAGATACTTCCAATATCAAGTCATGCAGAAGGTTTAAAGACAGTTGGTCGGATATAGTGGTGTAACAGTAACTACCAAATATGAAAAACTTATATGGACTCATATTTAATCTTATTCTCAAGTTGAGGATATTATCCTCATCTAAAGATGAAGAAACTGAGCTAGGGAAGATTTAAGTAATTTGTCCAAAGTTAATACAGCTAGACGTGGAAGAGATGGTGTTCAGATCTAGGTCTCCCTGACTCCAAAGCTCATGGTCTTATCTTACATCTAGTTACAGATGTAGTCCTAAATAAGAAAAGAACTGTTCTCACCATCAAGTGGGAAAATGTGACCTGTCTAGTTCCAGAAAACTCTAGGCTTAGAGATTTCAGAAAAGTTTTCTTTTCCACAAAACCCTTGCTTTGGACTATATCCTATAGCCATTGTTGAAGAATAAGTGTATCGAGGGTTTGGGAATGCAAAAGGAAGTAAAAGGGGCATTTAGAGAGGAAGAAGGGGGACTTGATATTATCTCGCGAGTTAGTTGCCCATGTCCCTAAGGCCCATTTCGGGGTATGGTGTCATCATGGCATTAGTTTAAAAGACTGATTTCCTATAAAATGAACTCATGTTTGGAGGTGTGTGCAGTGGGGCACTGGTTCTATGTAAAACACAAATTCCTAAGAACCTCATGAGGTAAAGGAACATGTTATGAAGCTTCATTTCTTTCTCTCAGCTGACCTACTCTTCCCCAGTCTATGTTCTCTCTGACTCATAGACAACATGAGATTTCCTGTTTGTGAGCCAGGCTACCATCTTTGGTTGGAATTTCAAACCCTCTCATCAACCCAATTATTTTGGTAATTTTGCTACACTAATTATCCACTGTTCCCTACTATCATTTCTATTGCAAACTTATTTTACACACAAAGTGAATCTTCTTGGGTGGTAACTGTTAGTGGTGAGGTGTGGCATCAGAATTCAGGGAGCTACTAAAGATGGGGAGAAAAAAAGCAGAAAGTGGAAAATATAGGGAGCCTTGGGACTTAGAGACAAGTAGTTGGTAAAATTCTCATGGAACCCTAAATATTTGGGGATATTGTGAACTTTCACAGGAAGCAAACATTTTTATGTAATTGAATGGTTAATTAGAAAAATGTGTTAATACTGATGTAAATGACCAGTGAATAATAAAAACTATAAAGTTGTACTAAATCAAGTCAATCGTGAATATCTGCTTATCACAGACGATAAATGCTTTTTTTTTTTAAGTGTGAGATTCTGTTCTCAGTCTATTTCAATATAACTCTTTTAGTTGCATATGCATCAGTGGTATGTTCACACAGTAGTCATTTGTTCACTACGTAAACCCAGGCTGATCTCATTTCCAGGGATATGAAAATAAAAGCCACGCATGGGGAGGAAAGTCACTTTCTTTAGTTCAGTTTTTAAGGAATTTGGAAACAACTGCAACTCAAACCATCATATTTTTAAATCTTCCAAGGTAAGGCAAACTGCAATCTGTTAGAGATGCTCTTACCTTCCTCCATGATCTCAATCATTCCTTGGTACTCAGTCTGTGTTGGATCAACACTTCTTAAGGGGCGAATGACTTTACCAGAGTAGATGGTAGGATCTGCTTCTTCAGTAATACCATTCACTACAAAACAGAAGCATGTATACCTCATTCTACAATTTTATTTATACTCTGGCTCACAGGAAAGAGAGCGAAAATCATCAGAACAAATGTTAACAGAAGATTGGTTGCCCTAGCCAGGTGGTTCAGTTGGTTGGAACATCTCACCAAAAGGTGGCGAGCTGGATCCCAGTCAGGGCACATAACCAGGTTTCTCATTTGATCCCTGGTTGGGGTGCAGGTGGGAGGCAACCAATTGATTTTTCTTTTTCACATTGACTATTCTCTCTCCCCCCCTCCCCCTTCTCTAAGATAAAAAAAATAAAATTGGTTGGTTGCCAGGTATTTATTTCTAAACTACTATTAAAATAAAGTTGATTTGTTTAAGGAACTAACAAACATACATATTTAAAACATGTCTTGCTCTCTCACCTTTTCCAGGTGACCAAATGTCACTTTTTTTGTGAGGCCTTCCCTGGTCTCTAAAATGGCAACCCGAATACTCACATACATTCCTGATTTATTTTATATTGACAATATGTATTACTATCTTTCTAAACATACTACATACAGTATTTTACTCATCTCCGTTTGCTTGTAATAGGGAATATAAATATAAATCCCAAAGATCAGGAGTTGCTGATTTATTCACTGCTCTCTCCCCCTCTCCCCGTACCCAAAATATAGCATGCACATAATATTTATCAAACGGAAATGAACATCCTTGGCTGTCATTTTTCTAGTCTAAACAAGAGAAAGTATTATTTGGGGAGTTTAGATAAAAGTCAAAAATTAACTGCAGGCCTTTAAAAAATTAGAGATGCTAAATAGCAATGATTTTCCTAAGTTTCCATTATTTTTCACATTAACTCATCCTTCTCCAAAACGGTCTTCTAGAGGAAAAGACCCTCTCCTCAACCCTGAGAAGATTTATATCTTGGGGTTATTTTTAAATGAGATATTGAATCGAAAATAAAGAAAATAATCTAAAATATCTAGAACGGTGGTTCTCAAACTTCAGTGTACATCAGAATCATCATGAAGGAATTATTAAAACGGAAATGTCCATCTCCAGGGTTTCAGAAAGTTGGGGTGGGGTCAGAGAACCTGTATTTCTAAAAAGTGGCCAGGGATACTGCTGGATCTGGGGATCACACCTGGAGAACCACTGATCTAGAAAAATTGAATTTTTTGCTCCCTCTCCCAGCCTATTATCCCTCCTCGCTCAACCAAAGCATAGACTGAATAAATTACCCGAGTGTGTTTTGTTGACTTTTTCTGCACTGACTTTGTTGCCTTTGCCTTTGGACAAGCTGTACTCGACCATGTCCCCCAGTTCCAGGCTATCGACATCACCAGAGAACTCACTGAGGGGGGAAAAGGAAATGACATTTGAATAAGCAATAATCACAAGCAACAGTAACAAGCAGCCTTTCTTTCTTGTATGACAGCATTCATGGTGTGCCTAGCTATACTGCTTTAAGCACATTATATGAACTGACTCATTTAATCCTCATAACCTGTGAGAAGGTACCATTACCCCCAGCTTCAAGATAATGAAACTACGATACCAGGAGGTAAATTTCATAGGTAGTAAGTGGTTCTAAGAGCCCATGCTCTTAACCACTATTCAATCTTATAACATCAAAATCATACGTACAACTCTCTGGTAGCAACATATAGAGGAGTATTCTTTCACTGAACCAGAAAGTTTCCTATCCAATGTTCGAAACATGTACAAACCTTTCTACATCTTTTGGCCACATGTTCTCTCTACAAAAGGATGATTAACTTTTCACTAATATAAAAATTGCAATTAAAAAATATGTAACTGCCCAATACTTAATGTTTTTGACTCTAAAATCAAAGAATGAATAGTAAGCTGTAAATTCCTAAAAAGGCATTTCTTACCTGTAATGGAAAAAGATTTCCTTATCATGATTGGCTGTTTCAATAAATCCAAAATTATCCTTCAGAGTTGCCACATAACCCAAGAGCCTCTTGGAGTTAGAATTTCGACCTAAAAGTCGCACACAGGTTGCAATCTGCTGTCCAGGCCTCTGTTTGTCACTAATACTAAACTCAACCTGTGAAAAATAAGGATGCTCATTAATACCATGTCATTTCCATACCAAGCTCTTAACTTAGACTATGCTTTCCACTCCAAATATCCTTTGTAAATAAATTCTTAATTTCTCTGAAAGAGGGCTATCAGAAAACCAGACATACTAAGTAAGAGAAAAATGAAAGCAATATAAAATCATTCGTGTGAAATCACTTGGATAACGTTTCAGTGGCTGTTTTAACTTTCTTACCAATATTAATTTTATCTAAGCTAACTGATTTTGGCATATCTTATCTAATGTTTAAATATTGGCTCTGTAAAGAGCTTAAGAGCTTGCTAGACCCTGTTCTAACTGAATAACCTGCTCTTAAATAAAAAGAGGTTCATATAGTAAACTTGTAAGCACATAAAATTTTATTAACAGCACCATCTATTTGTGAAATTCCTACTATAACAACTATTTTACAGAATTAATAATTAAGATGACAGCCCTCAGTGCTCCCTCTCTATAGTAAGCAGGATTATCTTACCTTATCCCCTATCTGAGGAGAAGTAGATCCGTCCACATCCTTGGCTTGAAAAGCAATAGTCAATTTCACCCCACAATCATCATAAGCAATAATACCATCCTCAGCCTCCTAAAGAAGAAGATAGAATACAATGAAAAGAATGAAGAACAAAAAAGCAATACAAAAAGTTATAGTTCTTATAGACCCTTGAGCCAATGAATTGGCACAGCTGTAAAAATGTCCTAATCCAGTATTCTAACAATGGATTTTTCAGATGAATAAAAGGCAGTTGCCTTAATCCAGAATTGATTCAATTTGCTGTAATTGGGTCCTTTAATCTTTTTTTAAATTTAATAAATCTTTATTGTTCAGATTATTACAATTGTTCCTCTTTTTCCCCCATAACTCCCCTCCACCCGGTTCCTACCCCACCCTCTGCCCTTACCCCCCTCCCCCACTGTCCTCATCCATAGGTGTACGATTTTTGTCCAGTCTCTTCCCGCACCCCTTTCCCCCTGAGAATTGTCAGACCACTCCCTTTCTATGCCCCTGATTCTATTATATTCACCAGTTTATTCTGTTCATCAGATTATTTTATTCACTTGATTTTTAGATTCTCTTGTGCATAATTTTTATCTTTACCTTTTTTCTTCTTCCTCTTCTTAAAGAATACCTTTCAGCATTTCATATAATACTGTTTTGGTGGTAATGAACTCCTTTAGCTTTTTCTTATCTGTGAAGCTCTTTATCTGCCCTTCAATTCTGAATGATAGCTTTGCTGGGTAGAGTAATCTTGGTTGTACGTTCTTGCTATTCATCACTTTGAATATTTCTTGCCACTCCCATCTGGCCTGCATAGTTTCTGTTGAGAAATCAGCTGACAATGGTATGGGAGGTATGGGTGCTCCCTTGTAGGTAACTGTTTTTCTCTTGCTGCTTTTAATATCCTCTCTTTGTCTTTTGCTCTTGGCATTTTAATTATGATGTGTCTTGGTGTGGTCCTCTTTGGATTCTTTTTGTTTGGGGTTCTGTGCGCTTCCTGGACTTCTATTTCTTTCACCAGGTGGGGGAAGTTTTCTGTCATTATTTCTTCAAATAGATTTTCAATATCTTGCTCTCTCTCTTCTTCTGGCACCCCCATAATTCGGATGTTGGTATGCTTGAATTTGTCCCAGAGGCTCCTTACACTATCTTCATATTTTTGGATTTTTTTCTTTTCCGGTTGAGTGTTTTTTGCTTCTTTATATTTCAAATCTTTCACTTGATTCTTGTGATCCTCTAGTCTGCCGTTAGATCTCTGTGTAATATTTTTTATCTCAGTCAGTGTATGCTTAATTTCTAGTTGGTCCTTTTTCATATCCTCGAGAATCTCGCTAAATTTATCGGCCTTTTCTAGAAAATTCTTGAAAAACCTTATAACCATGGTTTTGAACCCTATATCTAGTCGTTTGCTTTCCTCCATTTCTTTCGTTTGTGACGTTTCTTTGTCTCCGCATTTTGGCTGCTTCCCTGAGTTGATAGTGGCTTTGTGTGCTAGGTGTCCTATAGGGCCCAATGGCTCAACCTCCCCAGTTACCTGAGGTGGACACTCTTGGCACACCCCTTTGCGGGCTGTGTGCACAGTCTTGTAGTTAAGCCTTGATTGTTGCTGGTATCACTTGGAGGAATTGACCTCCAGTCCAATTGGCTGTGAGGATCAGCTGTGTCTACGCTGGGAGAACTTCTGTGTTGGAGACACCCTTATGAGACAAGACTTGCAAGAGCCTCTGTATTCAGCTTGGATGGGGCAGAGTCTCAGGGCGGAGCAGACAGCATTAGTTTCCTTCAGCCCTGCCCTAATAGGCCCTGTCTCAGTGTCCTGTGGTATTTGCTGCAAGCATCTCTGAGAGAAAGCCACCCTCAAGTTCTGCCCACTGCCAGACAGTCCAGTTTCTCCCTAATTTAGTCTGGGTCCCCAGAGTCTCACCTGGAACTGGAGTTCAGTGCAGTCGGGAGCTTTTGTCTCCCTCTTGCTTGAGAAAGCCAGCCGCGCACTCAGTTGCCAGTCCTCTCTGCGTGCGCGTCTCAGTACCTCTGCCTCCTGCAGCTCCTCTGAGTCTCAGTGTGCTTTTCTCTTTCCTTCTAGTTGTAGAATTTCCACTCAGCCAGCCTTCCTGTGGTTCTGGATGGTGTCCGTTTTGTCTTTTTGTTGTAGTTTTGAAATTCTTGTGCGAGGCAGCAGTTTAGGTGTTTACCTATGTTGCCATCTTGGTTTCTCCATGGGGAGATGTTTTGTTTGTCTTTTAGTTGTAGTTTTGAAATTGTTATGTGAGGCAGTAGTTTAGATATTTACCTATGCCGCCATCTTGGTTTCTCTGACAGGTCCTTTAGTCTTAAGAAGCTAATTTTTGCTGTTGAGGGAAACCTTATTGAAAATTTATTACATGCCCATTCCATACTATTCATAGCTAATCAGAAATCAAACTGAGCATGTATTTTCAACCAGGTAGAAGTTCTGTAGGACAGGAAGACTTTTTATCACCTATTTTGAATATCCCAAAGTACTCACAGTGTTTTGTATATAATGTTAATCAATATATTTGCCACCGCATGAGAATTTGCAGTTCAGAGTATTTGACAGTCAAGTAAGTGATTAAGCTATGACATGCCAGTGTTTTCAAAGTAACACTTAAATCACTGTCAAATACCAGAAGTGAAGCTACGGATCGGAGTCTGGTTAAGGGAGAGTGATGTCATGTTGTTCAGGGAATTCAGGTCTGACTCCAACGGCACGGACTCTTTTGCCAGTTATCCAATGTCACAATATCAGCATTCACTTTCTCTCTCTCTCCCCATTAACCTCAATATCCAGTCAACATCCGACAAGACAGTATATACCAAGTCTATTAACTATAGAGATATGATCCCTGCTCTAATGTACATTCTTTTGTTTGCAACCATGTTCTCTGTCTCTAGTTCAAGAACTACCTAAACTATTAATTTCCTATCTAGCCTCTTCCATCTTTTGTCTTTCTCCACCCCCATCTAGCGTTCATACTAATGCCAGTATCTTCCTGAACTGCACACCTGATGTCACTTTCCAACAGAAAACTTTTTCTGAGTACAGAACAAGGTCTAAATTCCTTAGAGTAGCAATCAACACCTTCTTAATCTATCTGTATCCTGATCTTTTCATCCTTATTTCTCCAACTCATCCCAAAAAAGTACCCATCTTCCTGTCAAACTACTTGGTGCTTTCTAAAGAAATCCTGAATATTTCTCCCCTGTATCTCTATTGTAATGCATGTCCTTTCCTCATTTACTTCCACCTATTAAATGTCAATGCTATAGTGAAAACACCCCAGATTCTGCTAGTTTAGAATTTCACCAGAGTGAAATTGACCTTTTACAGGAACATTGTATATTCTATATGAGTTTTTTCTATAAAAGCCTCAATTGTATTTACTTGACAGCAGATTTGGTGGACTTTTCACTAAATGAAGCTCAAATGTGTGAAGTGCATCTACCTAAATTTGAAAGTTTTAAACTGCTTGGAAGAATGTACTGTCATTCTAGCAGGAGTCATTTAAGGACATTTGGCAGTATGTAGAACCACTTGTGGCTGTCACACGGGGGGTGGGGGGGTGGGGGGGAGATACTGGCCTCTAGTGAGTAGAGGTTAGGGATTCTACTAAACATCCCACAATGCACAGAACAGCCCCACACCCACAAAGAATTATCCAGCCCCAACTGTCCATAATGCTGAAATTAAAAAACCCTGATCCAGTTTAGTTAATTTAACAGGGAATTCTAAAAGACAATACCCCATTATTGTGTGGATAGTGTTTGCCTTTAAGCAGAAAAGGAATAAAGAGCTACAAAAATGATCGATGATGTAAGACTTACCTTTTCCTTGCCTTTATTTGGGCTAGTGGTTTTAGGATTGGAAAAAGTGGCTTCTTTTTCTACAGTGCCCAGAAAACGATGATCTGAATGGGAATGGAATGAAACCGTGCCCTTGGGAAGTTTTTTAATCCTAATAGCATGATTTCTTTGGGCAGAAAGCATATCCTACAAGTAATAAACAAAAATAACTTAAACTGAAAAAGGAAGCATAAAAAACAAAACCACTCTTACTTTTCTCAAAAACTACTCACAGGAACCACAGTAAACTCTACTTCATCTGCAATATGGAGCTGGTTCCCATCCAGAATTTCACTATAGTGGAAGAACATACGAGCATCACGATCCACACACTTGATGAAACCAAAACCATCTCTCATGGCAGCAATTACACCCTGAAACACAAATAATAGTTTCATGGCTGTGAAACTTCTCAAAACAACATTTAAGCATGCAAACATAATCAAGTTAAATTAGGAATTCTTTGACCCAAATTCTGTATCCACATTGTAATTTGTCCTTTCATCTTTTTTCATTTTAAGAATATGTTTATTAAAGCTGGGGGACAGTGAAACAAGGAAGGGCAAAGTATAGAAGCAGCAACAGGAGAGAGCCTAAGCAGGGCTGCTTGGCTGAGAAGTCAGAGAAAAGGGGGCCTTGGAGACAGCTTCAGGAGGTTAGCTCGGGACGAGCTGCCACTGTCCATTGTTCCCCTGATTCAAAGTCTCGTGGGGTCCCTTAGAGTTTAGGAGATGTACACCGGTGAGGGAAGGTGTGGGTGTCCTGGGAAGGAGAGCATGCAGTAATTTTTCCATTTAAATACAAACTCACTGCTTTCAGTGAAGTAAACCAATCTCTAAGCAACTGAGACCCACCAGATGCTATACTCCTTGGCCAACATGCACTAGAAAAAGTTGGATTTCAATGTAAATATATGCAACACAATGTACTCCATTTAATTCTCAATTCTGTGAACTTAGTAGTATTATTATGTTTTTGCAAGATATGATAGATAGTCAAGGCTGAGAGCAGTTAAACAATTTGCCCAAAGCACAAGCTAATACGTAGCAGACAAAATTACAAACAAGGTCCAAACTTAAGGACAATATGATTTCCAGAGACGTAAAGAAAATCTATAGGCTGATACTTCAACAGTCAACTAAAAGTAACTCTGATCTATACCTCAAAAATTTTATGTGAGTTTAGGCAAAGGAAGGACTTAAGGTTTAGGTCTGAAGACTAAGATAAAGAAAATCCTTTCCTCACTAAATTATCAGCTCTATGAGGGCATTATATCCAGAGTAGAGGGCACATGGCACGTCCTCAAATGTTCACTGAAGCACAATTATTGACATTTAATCCTTGCTAAATCCTAATGGTAGCCAAGCTACTCAACAATGAATCTCATGCCATAAAGCAAAAACAGATCCTGCCTGAGAAATGTTTTTCTTAAATCATGCATTTGAATCTCGAGATTTTTATTATTTTATTGTTTAAAGTATTACATACAGTGGTACCTAGAGCTCCTTTTTTCCCCCCATTGACCTTCCCCAGCCTCCCGTCCCCGTCGCATGCCCTCATCCCACCCCACCCCAGTGTCTTGTGTCCATTGGTTGTGCTTATACACATGCATACAAGTCCTTTGGTTGATCTCTTTCCCGCCCTCCCAAACACTCCCCAGCCCTCCCGCTGTAATTTGACAGTCTGTTCGATGCTTTACTGCCTCTGTATCTATCTTTTTGTTCATCAGGTTATAACGTTCTTTATTTTCCATAAACGAGTGAGATCATGTGGTATTTTTCTTTCATTGCCTGGCTTATTTCACTTAGCATAAATGCTCTCCAGATCCATCCTAAATCTCCAGATTTTTAGTTAGAGATATACTGTAGATGTTATGACCCGAAACAGAACTAAATGTAAATTACATTAGGGCAAGTTAATTCATGAAAACTGAGCTTGTAAAAAATAATTCTGGTATATGTCACTCCTAAACATAAACCCACTAAAAGAATTCACAAAGTCCAGATGTAAAAATAAAAGAAACAAAAGTCTCTATTTTTAATCTAGTGTTTACTAAACACCTTACAAAAACAGTTTGGGAAAATCTGCTTTTTCAAATCTTCTCAGTCTTCATATTTAAGGGCCAGATAATCAGTGCCTCTCAAAAGACCTTGAAAATCATCCTGTCCAAATTTCCATTCTAAAACTTTCCCACATCTTTACAAGGTTAAGTAGCAGAACTAGATGTCAAACCTAGACTGACTCGCACTGTGTTATTAATTACCTTAACAAGGTAACAGCCCAATACCATCATTAACTTCAAAAATTTTTAATATAGTATTACAAACTTGAATATAACACCACTCCACCTTTATGCCGGATACTTATAACAGCCAACACTTACCATTTCTCTGGCTTCATTAGTGAACTGAAATGTATTTGATAGAACTTCTATGTTGGTTGCTCGTTCTAATTTGTCACGTCGATCTGTTGAAATATTAAACCTAACATGGTCGCCTTCCAACAGGGTCACCTTGGATTTTGTATCTTTGTCTCCAAAGGGAAGTTCTTTAGGAATCACAAAGTTAACTTTAATGCGTCCTGGCAATGGGTCATTCTGATGAGAAGGAAAAACTATTTTTAGCTGGAGATTTCCCATCCTTCCTAGTTCTAAGTCAAACAAGAAGAACACAGCAAACCCATGTTATTTATAATAGCGCCCGAAAGGGAGAAAAGGGGTCGACAACATTAAGTCCACTTTGAAAGCTTTGTGTTCTATGGTAACATAATAAAACCATGAAATCACAATTCTACAATAAAGGTCCCGACACAGAAGTTTTAAGGAAAACTGTTTTAGTTTTTTATGTTTTACATTTCCTTAGCACTCTGGCCAACCCCCGCCCACTCCCCGGTCTCATCTCTTTTCCCCCACGAAACAAACTGGCAGTGGGTGACATAGTAGTGGAAACAAATGTGCATCCAAATTGTCGTTTTCCATTTTAACAAGCATTGCTTTTGTTCCTTTTTCCTTATGGCTCAGTTAACAACAAAACAAAATTAAAAAACTGCACTCATAGATAAATCAACCAATAGCTTCTCATTTAGTTTAATTATAAATATCAAGAAATATTTCATTGTTCTACTACCACATAATTGCATTAATCAAATGGAATAAAAATTCTGTTACTGATGAGGCAAAGAAGACTCCAGAAAAAGACCATTTACCTGGTTTTTACTGGTAACTTTTGGGATAACTTTGGTTACAGTTCCTTCAAAATGTTCAAAGCTGATATCTTCAAAAATGACTGTTCCTTGAGGCAATAGTCTGACATCTGTTGCAACTTCTTTACCCTAAATCAAAAGGGGGTGGGAGGGGCATGTCATTTTAAATGTTTCCTAAAAATGTAATTCATTACTATCTTACAAAGTCAAGTAAAATTAGTTAACTATCTTACATTTCTGTCCTTGATTGTGAATTCCACATCATCTCCAGGCTGTAAGGCTTCTAAGTCACCCTTAAATTCACTATAGTGAAAGAATATCTCTTTTACAACATCACCTCTTTCAATAAAGCCAAATGCCTCCTGAAGCCAAACAAAAAATAACAAACATTATATACTGTTAAGTGTGTGTATTTATGATTACAATTAACAATCAATAAACCTTTTCATAAAATTATACTGTTATTGAAACAATATATTTGGTAAAGTCCAATACTATCAATTAAATGGCCCATTTTAAAGAACATAATGAATTAGTAACCAAAGAATTTTAAGAGATTATTAAGTTTAACAGTAAAATATTTTCAATGAGAAGACAAAAGGGAAAAACAAAAGCCTTATTAAGTTTGAAGTATAAGACTTAAAATAGTCAAAGAAAAAAACTCAAGTTTCTCAAATTGATGATATTTACCTTCATGGCACAAACTACTCCCTGACAGCGGGCTTGTTTCTTTTTCAACAGCATAATGTTTCGAGCACTTACAGCACCAGTACTAGAAGGGAATAATTGGGTGGGGATGGGGGTATCACAAAGAGGGGTGAAAAATGCAATGGTTTGGTTAGATGAGTGTAAAGGAACACACAATGCACTAGTTTTCTGAGGCCTCAAGAATTCTATCACTAAGAGCAAATGTAAGGTTTATGGCACCTGATTCTTTTCACACGGCTTCATAAGCAAAAAAACTTGCTCAAAATCCCTAGCCTTCTAAATGAGGAACATATATATAATCATTTTTCTCTTGGACTGTTAAAATAACACCACTAGTACATGGTGTTCTGCTTTTCCATTACAACAAAAGAAATAAAGCCACAAACTACATGCAACCAAAGACAGGGAATGCTCGTTTTAGAAAAGTCCTTCATTAAATGCACATTTGAATAGGCATTATGTGCTACAAGCAAAGGTATTGGAGATAGAGAGATGAATAAGAGATGGCTCGTTTGCAATGATTGACTTTAGTAACTATTTCATCAATTTTTTTTCTGATTAAACAGCCATAAAAAGATGAGTAAATGCAGTTATTATAGGAGAAATTTGCTATGCTTTTAAAAAATGATTCACTTTCATTGAAACCAGTTAGATAACATCACATGCTGCTATACTGTCCCCATCTCTGAGCAGTAGCGATATACATTTGATTTCGTTTTAAAGATGGCAGACTGTGTAAGATGCAATAGTATTTGTTGATGTAGTTGCTTTTTAAGAGCTGCAGACCAAGCAATTACTTCTCTTAATTCTTCATGAAGAAATTGTAACCCAATTGTGCTTTTTACTTCAAAAATCAGACTAACAAAGACACACAAAAATGCCTACTTGCCTTTGCAACTTACTGAAGTGAAAAGGCTTTAGAATCAGATTGGGATTTAAATATCTGCTATTGAAAACATTAGTAAAGTTACTGTATGAGAACAACCTCGGTTTACACGTTTTTATCAGGCGAAGCTGTTCTGAGGATTAACAAACCTACACCTCAATCTAATTCCTTCTAGTCTTACAAAAGGTAAGGCTCAAGGTTAATGATTCTGCACGTGCTCGTGGGACTTTAGCTGTTGGAAAGTGCATTCCTAGCATTTTTCCAACTTCCCATTTTTAACTTCCTTCTGTACTCGTATTTCCCATTTCCCTCATCCCCCAAATAAAAATAATCATCCCTGGGCTTTCCAACCTGCACTTTCCTTAACTGCTTATGCCTTGGAAATCAACAGCTGTGTTTCCTACCCGTTACTAGCTCCTCTCACTTCTAGGTGTAACTGCATATTCAATCTTCACCCGCAAATACCGACAGATACCTCAAATTCCAAATGCCAAACTAAGTATAATTCTTTTGCCACCCTTATTTCTCCACCTTACCACCCCTGGCCTTTTTGTTTTGGGCCCTC
The DNA here is from genome assembly GCA_026230045.1 of Corynorhinus townsendii. Classification (NCBI taxonomy): domain Eukaryota; kingdom Metazoa; phylum Chordata; class Mammalia; order Chiroptera; family Vespertilionidae; genus Corynorhinus; species Corynorhinus townsendii. The sequence goes on from JAPDVU010000013.1 coordinate 8,870,395, forward strand.
ATCTTTCCCATTAACTCTCGTATAACTGCCTCTAGTTTAGAGCACCCCCAGTCTCCAGAAGTCTACACTCTCCACCACTTCCAATAATCTAATGCTATCATACTTAAACTCCTTATGGGATAGAGCTCAAGCTTCATCTTCCCATGATCCAGTCAATTCAATCAAGGCAAAGTATTCCCCCAAAATACTTCCTCTACCCAGGACACTCTTTCTCCCTCATCTCCCTAGTGACTTTACAACCTTCCCTCAAAACTTACAACACTGCTGTGCTTTTGCAAAATCTTCACCAACCTCTGAACAGCTAGCTCCTTAAAAACTGTTTTCTAATTATCTTCCTATTTTTGACATCCTGTACAATACCCATCATAGAATGCACCCCCTCAAATGCTTAGTGATTAATGAAAAATTTACAGGATCATAAAATTTATCTAGAGTTACAAGCTAGGTTTATAACTCCCTTCAAATTTTTTATTGCAAAAAAAGGAAAATCATTTAGGTAGGGGGGAAAAAAGAACTTACTGTTTATTGTTATCAATTACAAAATTTATTTTATCTCCTGTTTCCAGCTGAACGTTCCCTTCCACGTCTTCAGGGGTGTAAGTCAGATAAAACACTTCCTGTGAATTAATAAGTTATTATTACTAATTGGCATGTTTACGGTATACTGTGACTTACTTTGTTAAATAGCTCTTAAACTGGCATTTTAAGCCAAATTCCTTAAAATTAAATGCTTTATGACAAGCACATTGTTTATTCATATAAACACACACTTCCCCTCCATGATGCTGATGACTTCTGCGAGTCCACAGCTGAGCAGCAATCCAACTTCAAAAAGCTTACACACGGGAAGCGTTTGCCCAGAGACTGTAGTTACATTTCAAAAGACCAATTTTTATATAAGGCATTCCAAACAAAAAAGCTGGAGTTAGTGCTTAAAAGGAACCAGAAAAAAGATCCCCTCCCTCAACCCCCCAAAAAGTGAGTAAAAGGAGCATTTTACCTTAATGTTCTAACTAAGGTCACACGTGGGCAAGCTAAAACACTTGGAAGTCCTATAGATTTTTTTGCTTTTAATTTTTTTATTATGCTGCACTCAAAGCCTTAGAAACCAAATTTAAAATTGATTTTATCTACTGCAGCTTACGTTTTTTATTTTGAATTAAAGGACGCTTATAGATCACATGGTGGATCAGGCAAAGGTTTAAGAAAAATACACAAGTTTACCCCATTACGTTCGTAGCATACACTCCCTGTTGGACTCTGACCCGGGGCAGCTGGAGATTTACTCTCTAAGTTGTGAGGAACAGCGCACACAACCTACCAGTCAAAAAAAAAAAAATTTCCATTGCTAATCATTTCAGGAGCAGCACTGTGCAATATAAACTGAATTTTAATATCCTCTATACTATACACAGGGATGCATTTTAATATGATCCACACGAGGATGCCATGCTGCCAAGTTTCAAACTTACAGACATAAGTTGACTGTAAGTATAAACTCTGGGTTATTTGTAAAAACCCAAATTGAGTCTTGACCATTTTTAAATTTCAGGTCAAGAAATGCCAGTGCTTCTGATATAATCTTAAAATAATGATCTTTATATACTATAGCTCTCTTGCGTGCAAACTGAGGAGATGGGGAATCTTCCTTTTCTAATGGGAAAGATATGCAAATGCAGGGCCCGAAGAAAACACAAAGCATCAAAGTCACTCACTTGTCCATTCATTCGGTCTTCAGGGAGGATTTCTTGTTTTATCTTCACCAGTTTAACAGCAATGGGTTTCCCAGTCCGCCGGTCAGATGATACTTCGAATTCAACATCATCTAAAATATAGAAAGTGCTGTGTTTGTTGTACTAATTTTGATAAGCTTAGCAGAAACACAAATTTCCGGGTCCCACTCCAGTCCTATTAAAAAGCAATCTTTGGGCAAGCAGTTCAGCAATCTACGTTTTTAGCGAGACTTCCAGGTAATTCTGATATACATTAATGTTTCAAAAACAGTTCTTTAGACTAAGTCATATCTTAGTTTTCATGGCATTTACAAATGCTGCAAATAAGGCAATATACCAATCATGACCTTTGGCAAGTTTTTTTAACCTCTGTACCTCAAGTGTATAACGAGAATTAACCGAAATAATATTCTCATAGGGTTTAGAGTACTTGGTACATAAAATATTCATGTTAATTATTGTTCGTACTTTTTTTCCTCAGAGTTATTTTTAAAAATACACACTGAGACTTGGTAACTTCAGTCCTTTAATAAATAAACCACACATTTTCATATGTAAAAATGGCTTCTCTGGTGTTAGCCAAGATTATTTTTCATATAGTGCAAGTGTGAAACTATAAGAGTTATTTTTTCAGGTACTACCAAACTAGTACCTGGTAAAATAATCAAAACTAACATTAGAAAAGCTGAATCTTTCTATGGGCCTAAAATCAAATACAGTATAGTCATTATTAGGGGAGTAACTTAAATCTTCTAAGTATCTATTTAAAAAATATTCAAAGATATCTTTTAATCAGCCTTTCATCACTCAAAAAGACAACACTACAATAGAAATCAGAATTCTGCTAGTTTATATAGACATACTTCAAACTAACACTCTCATTAGCAAGTTGATATGGAAAAGAAATTTGTGATTGGTTTTTTAAAAAAGGAGAATCAACAGATTACCTCCTACTTTTAAGTCCTGCAGGTTGCCATTATACTGTGAACAGTGGAAGAAAAGTCTAGCTTGACGTTCTGAACACTGAATAAATCCGTAAGAGGTTAGCAGTTTTTCAATAACCCCAGTTTCGCGCAGTGCTGCTGAAGTACCATTGGGGTACCCATTGTGTCCATTGTTGTGGAGAAGGTTTGGATCAAAGCTCATCTGTTTTGAAAAGAAAAAGAACTCAATATATACAGACATGTACATTTTCTCCACAGCATAGGCCTAATTAACAAATCATTCAATTTTTAATATAAAAAGGCAAACAAAATAAAGATAAAATAGATAAAAGGGAGATTATGGGCTTTTTTTGTTGAAATGCAAATTTAGCTATTAAAACATTTCAGAGTAAATATTTGAATTATTTTGGGAAATTGTCCCAATTTATGGTAGAATTTTTGCTTACTAGAAAAACAGAATTTCCAGATGCTAGTATTAAGGTAAATCAACAACATAAGTAAAAGCTGCCTTTATGTTAACTTTAACAACAATCTTAAAACAATTTGGTAATTAATATTAAAGAGATGGCAACCTAAACTATGAGCACACTTCCTTAAGAAATTTATTAACACTTACTTTGAAATTTAAATAGAAACCTTAATACTATTTTGTAAGCCATGCACCTTGAAGACAATTACTTGTTAGCAGAGATTAAAATAAACTTTATATGCAATACTTATTTCAAACCAGAAACTATCAGAATGCATGCATGCTTAGTTCCTTTAATGGAAAACAACCCAAAATAGTGAGTTAGAAAACAGGTGTTTTCTAACATAAAACTCCAAGAAAAAAATTCCTCAATTCTGAAAATGTTCAATCATTTCACAGGTACTTTTAAGAAGTCTTCACCTGTTTTTGACACTGATAAAATCTCTAAATGCTGTTATTTTTATGATCAGATAAAGCAAAGGAAAACGTTCCTTAGAGAAAAGGGGAGCTATTCAGATGTAATGCAATGCAACCTCTTTAGTTCATCAAATACTATCCTCATATTTCATTAAACCATAAAAACAAATTATTTTTGGTTTATAAGCATTTGGTTTGAGTGCAAAGTTGAACATTAATAAAAATGTTTTTCATTAGGAAAAAAATACTAAAGTGTAAAAGATAAAGCCAAGTACAAATATTAAACAATGTGTGGGATGGCTAAATCATGCAAATCAAAGCTATCCTATCTGTAGGTGGTTAAATTCTAGTTCTTTCATGCTTAATATTATTCTGTCTGACATGTATTCACTTCTTTAATTTTCACAAAAACCCATGAGAAATATTATCCCCATTTTAACCATGAGGAAACAGAGAGGCTAAATGACTTGCCAAAGTCAAATGATAGTGATGTCAAACCAAGAAGGCCGAAAGTCTACAATCTGGGCTCTGAACTAGGGCTTCTCAAGTTCGTTACACCTGGCCATCTAGTGATCTGCTTAAAACACAAAATCTGATTCAGTGGGACAGGGGTTTGAGATTCTCCACTTCTGACAAGCTCCCAAAGTGATACTTTTGATTCTTGGACACACTTTGAGCAGCAAAGCCCCACACTACTGAACTTAACTTTCAAGATTCAAGGTGAAGGAAATGCTTAGGGAAGTTAGAAAGTGAGTTTGCAAGGTATTTTAACCAAACTGAGTAGCCCTCCTAAGTCATGCTCTAAACACAAAGCCAACAAGCTGGGGTAACTGATTCCCTGACTTACAGATCTCTGATACATGGGGGTCCTCTTTTGTTTTTTTGTCCCAGATGAGGTAGAAGATGAAGATAAAGGTAAAGAAAGTGAAGGAGGGGATGCAGGAGGGGGATGAGGATCTGATGACACAGTAAAAACGTTCTCCATCTTAAACAGCTGTGATAACATAGCACAATGTTTATAACTGACTTATATAGCAAACTAATATTCAGAATACAAAGATTAGGTTAAAGAAAAAGCACTTCTGCTTGAAATCCATTTTAATAGAATGAAATGGAAACCTTGTTATCTTGTCTTTTACCCTTCTGAATAAAGGTAAAGCAGTATTCAATTTTTATTATCTTATCCAACCCAGCACAATCAATCACTAACGGTCTAAACTTATTTTTTTTTTAAAAAAACAGATGAAGAGTTATGAAGAAACAAATAGGAAAAGCAAATGACACAAATGAACATTCTCTTCTTTGGCACACTATCTTTTATCACTATAAAGTGAGGAATCCTTTCTGAATTTCAAGCCTTTATTTCTATCCACTTTAGAAAATTTAGGAAGATTAAAAAGGAAAATTGACCTTCATAAACCTAACTTTCCCAAATTACCAGCTTAGCATTCCATATTAGCACATTGTTTGCGGGTAGTTTTTATCGCGCGGTAACAGGTGGCGCGGGCCATTTTTGCTAATTTTTTGCGCAAATGGCAACGTTTTGTCCTTTGGAATTCGTATATCTGCATGTTAGCATCCCTTTAGAGCAATAAAAAAGTATAAACGTTTTTATATGTTACCCGCATTCTACCGCTAGTCTATAAAAAACATATTAATACGTGTCCCGCTCTACCACCAGTCAACATAAAACGTATAAATACGTTTCCCGCATACAATGTGTTAGCATACTTCCTCAACTTTGAATTAGTAGTGGATGAATACAATAAATTTCCACAATATGTGTTTTAGTTCCAGTTAAACTGATGGGGACTAATCCACAGTCCTGAAGTCACTGCCCCTTCCTTAATTATCTGGTCTCACAAGAGCTATTTATCTAAATACTTCCAATTTACAAGGGGCCATAAACCAAGGATGTCACAGCTTATTTAGAGGGAGGTCATTGGCGCCATCCAGGATCGACATTAGATACAATCTATATAATCTAAATTAACCATTCTAACTGATTCGATGGGGCGGGCGGGGAGAGGGAGGGGGGGGAGCTGTGAGAGTCCACTACAGAAGCTTGGTAGTTAGGAAACATAGAAACTCAGAAATATATAAAGAGAAAATCTCACTGTCTAAGTTGTTCAGGATCTGGATCTTATATAGAGTCCCTGAACCAGAGCGCCGCTTTGAATAAAGGCTTTTCCTGAAACCTCCGAGTGTCCAGCTGTCTTCTTCCACACCAATTCTATAACAAAACATCCCCATTTTTACAAACAGTTTCTAGCTTGGACAACTGGATGGACTATAAGGCAATTCCCTCCAAGCTCATCTTCACATTCAATTGGTAACCAAGTCCTATCACTTCTACCATTAAAACACCTAGCTTGCATCTACCTTTCTTTGACTATAGCCTAATGTTTACCTTCCTTATGCTCTAGCCACTGCTCTTAACAGGTCTTTCCATACTGTTAAGAGCAGTGGCTAGAGCAGTGGGTACATGTATCTCTTAAAAGTGGACCCATTTATCTTTAAAGATATACTTCTAAATATATAACTTTAAAATCGGAAGCTTCTCAGTTTTGAAATACAAAATCCATTAAACTCTTGCTTACAAACATCTGGCAACTCTCCTACAGAATAAAGTCAAATATAGTGGGCCCTTCAGAACCTGCCTCTAACAAGTCTCCCTTTCCAGTTACTCTCTCCACTCCGTTCATGATGGACTACTCAGTATATACCATGTTTTCACTTCTACCAGAAGACTCTTCTCCCTCTTAACAAAGTACTGCTCACCTTCAAATGAACCTTTTTTGTAGGCTTTCTTTATCCTAGGTTATGAAGACCTCCACACAAATACCACTGTAATACAACGGGCATTCCTACCTAAAACCCTAGCTTCTAAATAGTACAGATGGAGTTTTTCTAAGAGATCAATAAACCAAGAGATCTGCATATATATAAATATAATCTTATGGGGAAAATCTCAGTTTTGGCCATAAAAGAGGCCCCATCTAGCAAGACAATAATTTAATCTAATGATATTTCAACTCAATAGTTGAAAATATGGTTTTCAGAATACTTTTAGAAGAGAACCGATTAAAAAGATTTTGCATCTAATCAAATAATTAGGAAATCGGAATTATAAACTGACCAGAGGCCTGGTGCACGAAATTGTGCACGGTAGGGTCCCTAGGCCTGGCGGGCGATCAGGGCCCATCTGTGGAGTGACCTGCAGGACCCACCTTGGCCAGCCTGGGGCCTGCTCCAGCATTGAGCGCCTGCCCCCTGGTGGTCAGTGTACATCGTTCTGCTGTTTGGTCGATTTGCCTATTAGGCTTTTATTATATAGGATTACTGTCCATCAGGAAACTACAAACCTACCTCGCAGTGATAATCAAATATTGCACTTTCAGTAGTATTTGCTGATTCTTCTTTTTCAGCACACGTTTCAAAGGATGAAAGTTGCTAGTATTTAAAAAAAAAAAAAAAAAAAAAGGAGAGCGAGAGAAAATGATCTATCAAGCTAATAAAGAATACAACTGCTGCTGCACCGGGCAATCTCACAGTACAGCACTGAAGAAAACAAAGACTACTAGCAGCGTTGGGAAGTGCTCTTTCAAAGCTGTTGAGTAGGCACAAACTTCTTGTTTCAGATCAAGTGTTGTGTCTTCAACTTAAGTGTACTCTTCTTTGGTCTTGTTGGTTGTTTCAAGTTTGTTCTTTGCCTGATCTGAACTTGAAGCAGCAGTTTCAGGTGGTAAAGTCTGTTCTGTTACACTTCATACTAGAGATTAAAAAAAAAAAATTAAAGACATTAAATATAACTTCCATAAAAGAACCCAGGACAGAGGATAGGTACAGGGACCAGCTCATCTCATTAACTTAGAATCATTGGTCACACAAGCAATACAGGCAACTTAGAAGCACATTCATTTGATGTTATTTGAGCAATCTCTCATGTGCTATTGGATACACCTCCTTTAACATCATATACTCAAAACTGGAAATTATTTCGGTCATTGTTGATACCCCCCTCAAGCTCTAAGTTGCATAACATAATATTTAGTACAGGTGTTTTATAAAGATTTAGCACTATGTTAGGTACTGTAGAAAATATAAAAGAAGTTCCTGCCATTAGAGGGGGTTGACACTCTGCCGAAAAGAGTTTTACATGGAGAAAACGCAGATATAGGACAAAAATATCAAAAATTAATTTGCTCAACTAATATCTGGGTGCCCACTACGTCATATAATAGAAATACTAGGTATTGTTTAATCATCATTGTATGTGTATCAAAGCAACATGGTGAGCAAAGTCAAAGAGGGCTTTTAATAAAAGGTGGAATCTGAGCTTAATTTGGAGAAATGGGCAGATTTTTAAGAGAAAGAAAACAGCTGAGGCATGAAATATATAAGCCAAGTCAGAGTATGCCTCTAAATTCTAAACCCCCTGAGAGCAGGGACATGTATAAGATGCTCTATGCCCAGCATATCAAGAGGGAGGTTTATTGCATGAACGACTGTGGTAACAAGTGTGGCTTGTTATTTTCAAAGCAATCAATAGGCTAGTCTGGCTAGGACAGAAGTCTGGATTAAAGTGAAATGGGATATGTGGTGTGACAGGTGTAGTAGAGCCAGGCTATGAAGCATTTCAACTTGATATAACAGGAAACCGTTTTAGTTCTTTTTTTAAAAAAATTGGTTTCAGAGAGGGAGGAGAGTGAGAGATAGAAATATCAATGATGAGAGAGAATCACTGATTGGCTGCCTCCTGCACGCCTCCTAATAGCAATCTCGATCCACTGAGCCAAACCAGCTAGGGCAGTCTTAATTCTTGATAAAAGAGTATTAAGTCTTGAAATGCTTTGGGAGATAGATGAGTTAGTGAAGGAAACAGAGAAACATTAACGAGCTGTTGCCATAAATAGATGAGAAATGTCTATAGAAGAAACACAAGATGAGATGAAATGGAAAGAGAAATATATGTATAAATAAAATAATTGTGCTCTATATTAGCTATAAAAATTATTTTGCACTGATTCAAATGTTAACTAAAATGATTTATGTGCGAAGAAAAAGGTAGATTTGGTCTTAGATAAGCTGAAAAATGAATATATATTTGAAAAACATCACAAATAAGAACCATAAGGAAAAAAAACAAACCATAATTCAGACAGAGGCCAGAGTTGGTGAAATAGCTTAGACTAGCACAGCTCAATTCTAATCACTGATACTAGTAAAATGCCAGTATCAAGTTATTTAATCTCACTAAATTTCAGTTTCTCATACGCAAAATGAAAACTTATGATTTGTGGCCATTTCTTTTGTAGTTATACCTAACATCCCATGACATTACATTGCTACTTCAAATATCAACTGTTACATTTGTCCAAACACAATTTTATTTGGACCATTCTCTTATTACCCAGACTAGATACTTATTCTTAGAGCTCTGGTTCTCAAATCACCTGGGAAGATTTAAAATATACCTATGCCCAGTACCCACTCAGAGAGTAATTTAACTGGCCTAAAGGAGGGCCACTTCCATAATGACTGATTCATCCCTCTCCACCTCCACACCCAATGTTGCAAGTCTTAACAATATTTCCTTAAAGGTATCTTTTGCATTCATCTTATGTACTAAATGACATCATGTTAATCCAGGTGTCTAACACATCTGCCAGCTTCCAGTGTCAATCCCCTCCATGTTCTGTCAAATAATACTGCCAAGACGGATCTAAAACTTCAATTTTATCCCATCTCCTTGCCCAAAATCCTGTGATTTTTCCAGCACTCTTTATGGTAAGTTTTCAATCCTGGCTGCATATCCAACCCAACCACCACCTGGGCAACTTAAAAAAAAAAAAAAAAAAAAAAAAAAAAAAAAAATCAAAGCCCGAACCCCACTATGACCTTCTAATTTTCCACTAGGTTTAGTTCCCAGAAGTTGGTACATTTTGTTTATTTCCTTTCCCCAAGATGTTTCTGACTTGTAACCAGGGTTTAAGAACCACCACCCAAGATGTCTCTGTTCTACCTTGCCATCTTTACCTTTTTATTGCTCTCCACTTCTTCTCCTAGACAAGTACACAGCCTCTCTTCCCTAGTCTTTAAACGCAACTCTTGGAAGATTCTTGAATTCATCACTTCTTTGTGCATATGGCTCTTCCCATATAGAATATAACTTTGCCATCTTCAAGGTGACAAAAAAAGCCACACCCACAAACACACAAAACAAACACCTCTTTTTGAACATACAGGCATTGACTTACTATCTTAATTCCCACTAGGTGAACAGTAACTCCTACTGCTGGTATCGTTCTTTTTGGTATCAAATCAATTCTGTACTTTGCTTACTTCATATGTTTATGCATTATTGTTCCTCCAACTTCAAAATTCCGAGAGGCAAAAATCAAGTTTATTTCTCTATTACAGCCCCCTTTAGTTCCTAACCCAGTACTTCTAAACTTAACTATGGCAGAAAATAATATAGCAAAACGTAGTTGATGCATAAATTTTTGTTTTGGCTAACTATATAAAGTCTTAATTATCTAATCAAGAAGTAATCTTTTGCCAGCCCAGTGGGGCTCACTGGTTGAGTGTTCACTAGCCCAGGCACAAGCCTGCGTTGCTGGCTTGGTCCCTCGTGGGGGTTGGGGGCGGTGCAGGAAGCAGCCAATGGATGTTTCTTTCTATTCCTCTCCCGTCCTCACTAAAAATCAATAAAAACATTTAAAAAAATAAAGAATTAATCTCTTAAAAATAGACTTGGTACAATGGTTTAACCTTAATAACTTACGTCTACTTATGAACCCAAACACCTCAGAACTGCTATCTGACGATATCGATGAGAATTTCAAACTAACAAGGTTGTGCATGTTATGGGACAAAGAATCAAGGAAAAAAACATCTTGAAAAATTTGAACCGATTTGACAGCAAGCTTCAAAACTTCGTATGTCAAATTTGCCGAAGGTGTTAACATCATAGATAATTAAAAATGTCGAATTTCGGGCCAAAAAAAAGAGCATTTGTGGGAAGTTTTAATTCATTATTTTGAAGAAAAAGTTATTGTATACTTTGGGAAGCTTATGGTGAACATGCTCCATCTCAAGATACTTGTGAATGCTGGTTTTAAACACTTTAAAAGCGATGATTTTGATGTGAAAGGCAAAGAATGTCCAGATCTATGAAAAAAGTTTGAAGACTGACAATTACAAGCATTACTGGATGAAGACGTGTGGGTGCCAAACTCAAAAACAACTTGCAGAAAGATTAAACGTTGCTCAGCAATTTCCGATATTTTACAAGCAATGGGAAAGATTTTAAAGGAAGGAAAATGGGTGCCACATCAACTGAACGAAAGACAAATGGAAAACCGCAAAGTCATCAGTAAAATGTTGCTTCAACGGCACAAAAGAAAGTAATTTTTGCATCGAATTGTGACTGGTGATGAAAAGTGGATTTATTTTGAGAATCCCAAACGCACAAAATCATGGGTTGATCCAGGTCAACCATTAACATCAACTGCAAGGCCAAATCGCTTCGGAAAGAAGACAATGCTCTGGGTTCGGTGGGATCAGGAAGGTGTGGTGTATTATCAGCTTCTAAAACCAGGTGAAACCGTTTAAAATACAGATTGATACCGACAACAAATAATCAATTTGAACCACGCTTTGATCGTAAAACGACCAGAACGGGCCAGAAGACACAGCAAAGTAATTTTGCTTCATGGTAACGCACCATCACACACTTCAAAACCAGTTAAAGACACGTTAAAAGATCTTGCCTGGGAAGTATTAACCTGCCCACCGTATTCACCAGACCTTGCTCCTTCAGATGACCACTTGTTCCAATCGATGGCACACTCACTCTCTGAGCAGCACTTCAAAGCGTATGAAGAAGTGAAAATTGGGTCTCTGAATGGTTTGCCTCAAAACAAGAAAAGTTCTATTGGGATGGTAACCACAAATTACCTGAAAGATGTGGAAAATTTGTAGCTATCAATGATCATTACTTTGAATAAAGCACTTTTGATGTTTCGCTTGAAATTATCGTGTTTTCTTTGATTACAAAATCCGCCATTATTAACCGGTAAACCTAGTATTATGTTAAGAACTGCCAGGTTTGCCACTTAGTAACACAGAAATAAAACGCTTCCAGAATCTAAAATCTGAAGCATTAGAGGCTCAGTCTTAGGCATTAATAAGGCCTATTAGGATATATTAAAGCTCAAACAAACCCACCCAAAATCAATATATAATTCAGAGTGGCTAAATTTCATTTCATTAGTTAACTTCACAGTTTTGACATCTCCATGATTAACTAAATACTTCCCAATCAAATTAACACTTAATAAAACACAAGATATCCATTACGTATTTGAATAAAATTGGCTAGCCATTCATCATTAACATTATTAAACTAAACATTTAAGTCACATGAATTACAGAGCACCAATCAAAAAACCAAGGAACAATTTAAATGTGGATCCCAGTCTCCCTGATTTTTCCTTTGCTCTGTATGAAAACATTATCACCAATTATCACGTTGTTTTAGGAGTTAAAGCCAATTCTTTTACTTGAATTGGTAAACCAAATAGTTAATCCCTATTTCACCTGTCTCAAGTTTATCAACACCTATTTTGTTATTTACTAGCTCCCCCAGTTCCCTGCTTTATCTCAAAAGCCTAGCAGAAGCCAAGCATATAGTAGGAATCAAATAAATTGTTTTGAACCAAAACAGTTTTTGTGATATCAGTAATGCATCTAAAATGTATCACATAACCCAGTTTACCATTTGACAAATTATTCTCAAAGTCTGTACAGCACTCACTTGGGGAAAATGTTAATGAAAGGCTACACCATTTTACAAAAGTCTCCCCACTGCGCTGGCCAGTGAGGCTCAGTTGATTCGAGGATCATCCTGTACAGTGAAGGGTTGCAGGTTCAATTCCCAGTCAGGGCATATACCCAGGTTATGGGGATTGAACCCTGGAAGGGTGCATACACAAGGCAACTGTTTGCTATTTCTCTCCCCCTTCCTCTCCAAAGCCAATTAAAAATAAAACCATATCCTCAGGTGAGGATTAAGAAAAACAAGTCTCCCCACCATCTAACCTACTTTTTTCAGAGTACCTTCTTCCTCTGAGAAGAGCGGAAGACCCACAGAGGCAGCATGGGAATGAAAAGACTCTCTATTGTTGATTTACATGAACAACATTCTTGCCTTTAACTTTTCAGTTCGTATTTCTTGGTGCATTAACTCAAGTTACAGTATATCGCATTTTGCTAATTAATAATCTGTACAAACTGAAGTGCTTAGCAGGTTTTAATTCGCTTTTACTTTAGTAGCTAAGGAAAGTAATTAACCAAGTTGAAACAATTTGTCATCATGTTGAATGGAAATGAAATAAAAGTGAAATTGTTTCAACTATCTTTCTGTGCATGCTTAGTAATAATTATGCTAGGTGGTTAGTTACCTTACCAGCTACTAAGTTTTTTGAAATTAAATATACATCTATCACTTAACTGCTTCTACATACACTAATACTTGAAATGGGACAAATGCCAATGTGGGAAGAAGCTGAAGAAATGCTTCAGACACACACTCAGGTAACAGTGTAGCCCGGCACTGTCCAACAGAAATATAGTGCAAGCCACATATGTAATTTAATTTTTTCTAGCAATCATATTAAAGTTGAAATAGGCAAAAGTATTCAGGTGAAATTACGTCTTATTTATGAGAATATACACAAAATGTTATTTTCCACTTGTAATCAAACTATATAAATGTGTTTTACATTCCTTGAAATCTGATGTTTTGCTTTGTTTTTTACAATTACAGCACATTTCAATTCAGAACTGTGCACAGTTCATGTGCACAATAGCCAGACATGGCAAGTGGCCACATTGGTCAGAGCAGGTGTAGGCTGATGAGGGGGAAAGGCATTAGCATGCCCAATAAAGCAACAGTAAAAAGTAAGGCCCTTGGGCAAAGACTTTCATTTAAAAAAAAATATTATTTTTATTGATTTCAGAGAGGAAGGGAGAGGCAGAGAGAAACATCAATGAGAATCATTGATGGGCTGCCTCCTGCACACTCCCTACTGGGGATCGAGCCTGCAACCCAGGCATGTGCCTTTGACCGGAATCAAACCCATGATCCTCCAGTTCACAGGCTGACGCTCTATCCACTAAGCCAAACTGGCGAGGGCTGGAAAACGTTTTAATTTCAAGACAAAGGGATTATTTAAAATCCTGATTTGGCAGAAAGGATTTAAAAACAAGAAACGATGGGATTTAAAAAAACACACAGGTCATTCCTACCATAGCATCTTCACCATTTAAGACATTCTAGGGATTAAGTCTTTTAAAAATAGTTCTAAGTCTGGTGGGTGTGGTCCAGTGGTTGAGTGTCTACCCATAAACCAGCAGGTCACAAGTTTGATTGAGTCAAGGCACAGGCCTGGGTTGAGGGCTTGATCCCCAATAAAGGGCGTGCAGGAGGCAGCAGATTAACGATTCTCTCTCATCACTGATGTTTCTAACTCTCCCTCTCTGAAATCAATAAAAACATATTTTAAGAAACTTTGTTAAAAATAATTATAAATCTCCTAGCTGTAATCCTTCATTATAAAAGAAATCCTACAATTTTTACAGCACTGCATAAGACAATTTGGGTCAAAGGTCTCAAAGTAATTTCCCTGATCTTGAAAAGGCAAAGCTAAGAAGGCACATCAATTCTTCATGTTTCTTTAACTAACAAGAGGTCAAGATTTTAATTTTGGGGGTAATACAGTTCTAAAATTCAACTCCTTAAAAATGGATCCAAACAGCGTTTCTATGTTTCAACTGCCTGGTCAAAAGTATCCTTCTCACAATGTGAATAAACTTAAGGCCATTGAAGTGTACACTTAAAAATAAAAAGATTAAAATGGTTACTGTATGTACATTTTGTCATAACTTAAAAGAAACTATTTTTTTAAAATGTTGCATGGCCCTGCAGTGTCTTTAGGTAGAGTGAGAAAAAAACAGGAATAGGATAAAGCATGTCAGTTTTCATACTCATTTACTTACTAGGAATTTACCAGAATTTTCAACCACTCTAAAGGTCGTAGTTAAGTCAGAACTTATTTACAAAAAAAGGAAACCTATCTTCTGTGCTTCGAATACTTTACTTTTCAACTCAGCTGCTATAAATACTCATCTCGATGGTAAACATCCAGAGCAGCTGCAAAACCATTCAAACCACTACCATCTCTTTTATTTCGGGCCTAGGGCTAAAAGGAAACAAAAAGAAACAAGATCGAGTATGTATCTAGGTTTTATGACTGAGGCATATGCCTGTTCAAGTATATAAATCCCCTCTTTACCTACACCAAGAATACCCATTACGGGTTAGTATCAAAAGGACACCAAGCTATATTGCCCCTCAATGTAGTGTTGAGAATGCCTGCGTTCTAGAAACCCCAAATGAAAATTACTCAGCCTTTGATCTAGAATGACTTGTATTAGATGAGCTATAATTTGGTACCCACATTTTACAGACCAGTAGCTCTGCCAGTTCATAGCGTCCTTGATAAAAAGCTAAGTCTCTCAAAGGAAATAGATCTAACTACCGGTGTCTTTGAGCGTCCCCTCTCCCCCTTCACCCTGTCTCCCAGCAGTTTAAAGAGGACCATTCTTTCCCTCCGCTTAGGTGCAAAAAAGGAAACTGTCTAGCACACTTCAGATTTTTGTGTTTGCAGATTGGGAGGCTACTTTAGAGAGCGTTCCCTGCCTCACTTCTGAGTCAAACAAGAGAGGAACCATCTGGATGTTTGTAAAGGAAAATCTTAAAAGCAAAAGAACCGTGTCACTAAATAATCGTATCGATAAAACATCGGATGGTAAAAACCTAGGAAGTCTCTCCGACCAGGGCTCTAAAAAACTAACTATATAGAATGACTAGGCCCAGCCGTCCATTGCACAATGTGGGGCTGGCTCTAACATATGGTGAGAGAAGGTGGTGAGAAGGTGGTAAGGAGGATGTATTCCACTGAGCTCTCACAGAGCACGCCCTAACTTCAGGATAGAGGGATGAGAGCCACATGCCTAAGATTAGGCTCTACCTTTCTCGAACAGTCTTAAGGGAGGCGAAGAAAGGAAGGTTAGATATAGAGACCGAAGAGACACATCGAGATGAGCGGAGGCAAGGATAATTAGGCCGCGCTACAATGCCAGATGTGGCCAGGGAAAGGTGTCTCTTAAGCATTTCGATGCAGCAAGGCATCAGCCCATACACAAAGGAGGCGCCAGTGCCGCACTGCGCTCTGGTACTCGTAGTCAGATCCCCCAGCCGATGACAGCCGTGAAACTATAGGGTCCAGAATAAGAATAGGCCCTTCTCCGCAGCCTCCGGCTTTTCCAGCCTCACACAAAGGACCGCGCCACCACCCCTCTGCCCCGCCCGCCGGGACTTGTAGTTCCCGTTCCCCCGCCAAGCCGCAGAGGAGAAAGCGGCCAGACTACAACTCCCAGCAGCCTTCGCGGCCTAGCCCCGCACCCCTGCCTCCATCTTGGCTGCGGTCGGGGCCTCCATTTTCGCTCCCTCCCCCCCTTAAGTCACCACCACCGCCACCACGCGCGGACTCCTGGTCTCGACTCTTCGTTTCAGCTCTGCGGCCTGACGTGAAGCCTATACAGTCGAACACGGGCCGGGTGGAAAAGCCCGAGGCGGAGACTCAGGGTGAGATTTTCCCTACCCGGAGCTCTAGGAGTGCCCACCTTGACTCTGAAGTCTCTCCCGTTAGTCTTGGTCTTTTCATCCGCCCTTAGTCTGGCTTCTTGCTACCCACAATTGGACCCTAGGGTCGTACTCACCCCAACAGCTCAGCGCCCCCTCTCCAGCGCCGCCATAAGCAGCACGGCCCGGTACGTAGGAATAAATCTCGCTTCTCTCGCGAGAGTTGCGGACTCCGAGCGCGTGCACAGGAAGGGGAGGGTAGCGTATTCCTCATACGCTTGCGCACGAAGGCCGAGTGACGCCCACTAGTGCGCTGTGCTTAACCACAACCAAAATGGTGGTTACGTTCCACTACATTCCCTCCCCCACAATCTGCGGGAAGCAATCTCTGAGTTTACTGACTCCGCTGGGACTCTGGGGGCGGGGTGGCAGGTGATTTCGGCGCTCTGATCTTTGCTAACCTGAATATGCTCTAAGCAACTAGACCTGGGTAAATCTAGAAGGCGAACAATTTGGGGGGCATATCCAGGACTATCACATGAAGGATTTCTCTATTTCCAGCAATGATCCCAAAGCTCCCCAAACCCCAGTTTCTTCTCACAGTGTAAGCTTTCTTTCGTCTGTTACATTAGACTGGAATTTTCATTAGTATAGAGTCAGGTAATTTGGAGGTCTTACGTGAGACCTTTGTCTCCCAGAAACTACCTTGCTTGCAACAGACGGACAAGAGTGGGCAAGGAAGCCTAATCATTAAAAAATAAAATAAAATAAATCCTTTAGCTGACCTTTTTGTTACCAGAGGATATTTGTAGTGTATCAGGTAATCAAAGAGGCTGAATCAGTAACCAAAAGGTCGAAATCAGAGCAAATCATCTTGAGTTCTAAGAGGAGGCGGTATCCTACTTCCGATGTTCAAAGATTTTTCTCTCCACCTCAGTTGCTATTCCAATCCGATACCACCTCCAAGGTGCCTTTGTTCCCTTTTATGTCTTCCCACGCTTTCCTGGGCACAGATATTTGCCTCACTTTCAATGCTTTCATAGCTCGCTCTATTGTGATTATTAGTCTATAATAGCTAATGATACTTTAGGACAGGGTCTGTGACTTTCATCTTTGCAGTCCTGGTTCCTGACAGTGCCTGGACAACTCTCAAAAGCTTATTGAATGAATATCGCTGAACAGCAGTGTAAGAAGTTGTTAGAAATGGAATTGTTCTGTTGGGGAAGTACAGAATGTAAACATGCCAAACCAGCTGTTTCAATTTCCTTTGACCAATTCTTAAAATGAGATCTTTCTCTCTCCCAGTGATAGATCTGGATATTCTAATCTAATGTTACAGAGAAACTGCCCTGGGCCCTTGCTTTAGAAACAAGGTCATGTGGAGCTGGGCTAAAAGTAGAATTAGGTCTAAGAGCACACATTCTCAAATATCACAGCAATGGTAAATGTAAAAAGTAATAATCTTACAAAATTCTATAGATACAATTCCTATTAATAAGAAAGAATAAAGTCTGGATTTCTACCATTACACAAGCTCATAAAGACCTTCTTAAATCATATAACCATTACATCTCATTTTGAATGTCTCAATTTCCTTTAAATTCCTCTTTGACCCATAGTTTGTATCAATGTACATTTAACAAAATGCAAATATATACAGAAGCATACATTTTAGCTTCCAATGCATTAAAGGAAGTAAAAGATGGAGTGATTTAACCTAAATCACTAGTTTAAATTACGTATTCTTTCTACAAGTACTACACATAATTAGTGGTAGGTTCCATTTTTATTATTTTTAGGAACTTGTGAAGTTTTTATTAAATCCCCACAAGTGAAAACCATATTGTGAGGAGCTGGGGAATGGGGCTACCAAGGACTGGGAGCCAGGCCACCAGAGGGGAAGGGCAGGGGGGTGATAGGACAGACCCAGCTGAGCTTCAGGGCCATCACCAGGGCCACTGGACAGCTCTTGGGCTCTCAGGTGGGCACCCGGCAAGTTGGCTCCACCAGCATAACAGAGAACTTGGTGTCACCAAAAGCCTCTTTCATGCGAGTCTCGAAGAAGCTGTAGGTCTATGAGGGACTGCACATCGCCTTGCCCTCAGTTAGCTTGTTGAACTGCTTGAACATACTGCCCACATCCAGGGCAAGCTCTTGGGGGTACTGAAGGAGGGTGGCAACTCCTGGAGGCGAGTGTGGATCAGAGTCAGGTCCAAGGTGCTGCCAGGTTGATCCACAGAAAAGCTGGAGTCCGTGCCCAGCTGGTGCAGGGGCCGGCAGGGCTCCTGGCAGAACAGGGCCAGCAGGACATGCTCTTGCTTCTGCTGGTTGGCTGGTGAGAGCTTGGCCACCACACCGCTGCTGTCACCACCATCCAGACTCAGGCTGCCGCCCCTTCAGGTCAGGTAGTATGTGGCCGAATGTGCAGCTGCACTCCTCCCCGGGCACATCCCGCAGGTGGCAGTCAGGTGGAAGCAGAGCTCGCACTGGCTGCACATGACCAGGTTGCCTGGTTTCTGGCAGACACAGCAGATGGTGGCACTGTCATCCGGGGGTTCCCTCTGGAGCCTCACCTCCAGGCTGGAGCTGGTGCGGCCACTGGGTGGGTGAGACCAACTGGGGGCTCTCAGCACCAGGCCCTAGGTTTCATTTGTGGAAGATCACTGTAATTTAAGGCAATACTTTTTTCTAGATTAATTTTGAAGTCAAATTAAAACAAAAAATACAGTTAAAAATTTTTTTGAAACTGTAGTAAATTAAAGCAGAAACCATCTGCAATACAATAAGATAGTGGATTTGGAGAAGATATTTAGTCTATTAAGGAATGGCCACCAGAACAAAAAAGTTGCAAATAATATTTTTGGTTATTTATTATAATTTTTCTTCTCTGAGAAACTAAAATCAACAATGAAATTGATTGCTTTTTTTCCTGTATAATGTTAATGAACACATTTCTCGGGCATCTATTTGAGAGTCAAAAGTAAGCTTCCTTTACACATTTTTAAGGTTTTCTTGAGCAGTGATGGACGAGATTTTTGTCAGTTCTCTGAAATGAGACGAACTTGGAAAATGTAGAGATTTTTTTAAAAATAAGGCTACATTTGTTCAAGATTTTAAGGACTGTTGTTTTTCTGACATAATGTCCTTCCTATTTAGGGAAGTTAAAGGGAATATCTTTTATAAAATTATGGTAATAGTGGATGGTAAAGGGCCCCACATTCAAGACTTCAGGACAGGAAACAATCCAAAGCAAAAACTTTAGAAAAGAATAATTATTCCCAACAGAATGTAAATAAGATTTAGTCCTAGAACCTTACAGCTCAAAAGTTTTTATTCATCAGCAAGCCTCAAAATAGTTAAAATGTATTATACAAATAAATATAAGAATAACAATTATGTAACAAAATGTTCGCATTTAAATAAGAACAATGAAAAGTTTTATATAAAATGTCAGCATCGCACTTAGTGGAAGAGTCAGGTGGACATGCTAAGCTGCTGCACTCAAAGAAACCCCCATGACATTTGGGGATCAGCCAGGGGGAAGGGCAAAGCAGAAGAATACGTTTAATTAACCTTAACTGACATCTTGGTGGAAACCAACTGCACTTGGAATAAAACCCAAACTCTGTTGCCGTGTCTCACAAGGCCCTAACTGACCTCATCCTCGTTAAGTCTCTCACCCCTGCTACACTGTGATTCAGTTCCACTGCCATTTTGGTTCCTCGAACATTGCAAGCTGGTTCCTCCTTCAGAAATCTTGCATTTGCTGTTGCCTCTGCCTGGAATGCTCTTTCCCCAAATCATGACCTATTTGGCTCTTTCTCAGAATTTGGGTTTCAGTTCATCTGTTATGGCCTCACAAAAATCTTTTCTAAAATCAAAGTACCTATTATTATTACCACCACTTCTTAAAAATATTAGTTTGTTTTGTTGTCTTCATAACATATCGCCATCCAAAATTAATGCATTTATGAGTTTAGTTATTACCCTGCTGAGCATTAGTACAAGCCTCAGTTATGTCTGCTTCATCATCATATCCCGTACACCTAGGTCAGTTCCTTACATAATAATAGTACTTAATAAATATTCGTTGAATGAATGAATTACACTTACTTAAAGCTAAGACAGTATTGATTATACAATATTGTATACATTATTAATGCACCACAAGAATAAAATGTTGCCATTTTTATTACTTAGAATTTTTATATTTATTAAGAACTCCTTTAAACTTATTTAGACTTAGATTTGTTTTCAAGTGTCACGCTCATGTGTATATAAAGTAAAGAAAAAATAAGTTGATTAAGGTATTCCTAACACTTCTTTACAAAGCCTAACTCTTCTGAATTTTTCTTTTTATTAATAAATTTGACCATATTTTAAAAATTCCACTCATCAAGAGGCAGCCCCCAAAATAGTCAACAGACTAGAATATATTTGCAACATATAAAGCTGACAATATATTATCATGAATACATAGTAATACATATCAATAAGAAAAAGTAAAAAAAAAAAAGGGGGAGTGACTTAAATGTCTATAAACAAAACCTGTACAAATAAATATTTGAAACTATGCTCAGCCTCAGTATCAGAAATGCTTCTTTGAGATGTTAGACTTACAAAAGAATTGGAAAAATAGTACAAAGTTTCCAGAAACCCTTCACCTAGTTTCCCATTATGCTAGTCTTATCTAACCAATAAAACAAGTTTCAAAAGTGGAAAATTAACCTTGACACAGTATTAACTAAACTACAAAATTGATTTGGGTCTGATTAGTTTTCTAGAGTCAAATCTAGGATCCTACCCTGCACTTAATTGTGTCTCTTTAGTCTCCTCCCTTCTATGACAGTTCAAGTCTTTCATAACCTAGATGCTTTGGAACAATATTGGTGAGTTGTTTTGTAATTGTCCTTCAATTTGGTTTTGTCTGATGTTTCATTAGATTGAGGTTACATATTAATGTATTTGGAGGAATGTTACAGAGGTGGTATACCCTTCACATTGCATCCTCAAGGGGTATATGACACTGAGAAATATACTATTAATGATGTTTACTGTCGAAGTAAGTACATCCAAACCTGCAGAGAATTTTTTACAAAAATTCAAGTCCAAGAGGATTACCTTGAAACAAGATTTCAACAGACTAAGTTTGCAGTTTTTTCATGTACTTGAAATGAGGGAGGGAATGTAAAAATTACCTGAAGGTGGAGAAAGCAAGGTGGAGATTGGATTACTAGACTGTTAAGATTATATACTCTTAGCCCTAGGCAGTGTGACTCAGTTGGTTAAACATTGCCCTGTGCACTGAAAGGTCACAGGTTTGATTCCTGGCCAGGGCACATACTTCGGTTGGGTTTTTCTTCTCTCTCTCCATTCATCTAACATCAATAAAAATATATTTTTAAAAAGATTATGTGGAGGAGAATCCAAGATGGTGGCGTAGGTAAACACCTAAACTGCTGCCTCCCGCAACAATTTCAAAAATACAACTAAAAGAAAAAATGTCTATCACCCAGAACCACGGGAAAGCTGGCTGAGTGGAAGTTCTACAACTAGAAGGAAAGAGAAAAGAGCATTGAGACGTGCACGAGCGCTGAAAAGCTGAGGTACGGAGGCGCGTGATCCGGGCTGATGGCGGGCGTTGCTTTTTTCAACCCAAAGGGAGACAAGCCCCCGATTACTCTGAAATACAGTTTCTGGGGAGACGCGGGGGACCCAAACTCCTATGGGGAGAAGCTGGACTGTCTGCCAGTGAGGGTGGCTTGCTTGAAGAGCTGCACACAGGAATAACTGTTTACGGCACTGGGGCACGGGACTGCCGACAGGGACTCAGAGCCAGCTAACTAGCTGCCATTGCTGTTTGCCACGCCCTAGCCTAGTGACACCCTGAGACCCCGCCCTGCACAACCTACAAACCCACCCAAGCTCCAAGCAGCGGCTTTTGCATAAGAAAGCCCTGCCCTATCGCAGCTTAACCTAGCAAACTTGCAGCCCGGGTCAGACAGCTCCAAAACCTCCAAACCCCAAGCAAAGAGGAGAAAACTGTAGCTCTCACTGTAGCTCCTGCTGGGTGGCCTCAGACAGTAGCTGACCTGCACCCCATTGGAGATCCAGAAGCCAGTGTACCTAGTGGTCAGTATGAGACATCAGATTTCAACTCCTCACATCCATAAGTGACACATACAAGAGGCAGACTCAGTGAGCACCAAAGCCCCACTGAAACAAGTCCTGCCCCATAAGTGTGTCTTCAGCGCAGTACTTCCATTATAGACACAGCGAGTGCTCACAGCTAATTGGCCTGGAGGTCAATTCCTCCCAGTGTACCAACAGCAATTAAGGCTTAACTACACCAAGACTTTGCACTCAGCCCACAAAGGGGTGTACCAAGAGCATCCACCTCATGTGATTGAGGAGGCTGAGCTACTGCCCCCTATAGGTCACCTACCACACAAAGCTACTCCATCAACACAGGGAAGCAGCCAAAATGTGGAGACAAAGAAACATGTCACGAATGAAAGAAACGGAGGAAAGCAAACTACTGGACGACATAGAGTTCAGAACCACATTTATAAGATTACTCAAGAATCTTCTTAAAACCGCTGAGAAACTTGATGAGACCTTTAAGGATATTAATGAGAATGTCAAAAAAATGGAAAAGGATCAGTCAGAAATGAAGCATACACTGTCTGAAATAAAGAATATACAGAAACTTAACTGTAGATCAACGTACCCCAAGAATCAAACCAAAGATCTGAAATATGTGGAAACAAAAAACATCCAACCAGAAAAACAAAAAGAAAAAAGAATCCAAAAATATGAAGATAGTGTAAGGAGCCTTTGGGACAACTTCAAGCGAACCAACATCCGAATTTTTGGGGTGCCAGAAGAAGGGAGAGAGCAAAATATTGAAAACCTATTAGAAGAAATAATGACAGAAAACTTTCCCTACCTGGTGAAAGAAATAGACTTACAAGTTCAGGAAGCGCACAGAACCCCATACAAGAGGAATCCAAAGAGGACCACACCAAGACACATCATAATTAAAATGCCAAGGGCAAAAGACAAAGAATATTAAAAGCAGCAAGAGAAAAACAGTTAATTACCTACAAGGGAGTACCCATACGACTGTCAGCTGATTTCTCAACAGAAACTATGCAGGCCAGAAGGGAGTGGCAAGAAATATTCAAAGTGATGAACAGCAAGAACCTACAACCAAGATTACTCTACCCAGCAAAGCTATCATTCAGAGTTGAAGGTCAGATAAAGAGCTTCACAGACAAGAAAAAGCTAAAGGAGTTCATCACCACCAAACCAGGATTACGTGAAATGCTGAAGGGTATTCTTTAAGAAGAGGAAGAAGAAGAAAAAGGTAAAGATAAAAATTATGAACAACAAAATGACATCAAATACATCCCTACCAACAAGTGAATCTAAAAATCAAGTGAATAAAAAATCTGAAGAACAGAATGGACTGGTGAATATAATAGAATCAGGGACATAGAAAGGGAGTGGACTGACGATTCTCAGGGGAAGCAGGTGTGAGGGGTGCGGGAAGAGATTGGACAAAAATCTTACTCCTATGGATGAAGACAGTGGCGGGGGGGTAAGGGCATGGGGTGGGGTGGGGAATCAGGTGGAGGGGAGCTATGGGGGGAAAAAAAGAGGAACACCTGTAATAATCTGAACAATAAATATTAAAAAAAAAAATTATGTGGCCCTAGCCCGTTTGCTCAGTGGATAGAGCGTCAACCTTCGGACTGAAGGGTCCTGGGTTCGATTCAGGTCAGGGATACATGCCCAGGTTGCAGGTTCGATCCCCAGTAGGGGGCGTGAAGAGGCAGCCAATCAATGATTCTCATCATTGATGTTTTTCTCTCTCACCCTCTCTGAAATCAGTAATTAAAAAAAAATTATGTGCTCTCTGGAGGGTAGCCATGCTTTAGAAGAAGGGATCTGAAAGGGGGTATTCCAAGAGTGTGTTAACCTAGCTGCACAGAAACAATGGACAAGGCTTGCTTAAGCCTTTTACTAAAGAAGTTCTTTTACTAAGTTTTGTGTCTAGAGCATGACTACCCACCATGAGTATGAAATTAGAAATTTATGATGAGATTACCCTGAGGTTACTTTCCAAAGAAAGCATTTTACCTTAATCAGTTGGGTATAGTGGTGTCTGCCAGGATTCTTCATAGTAAAGTTACTATTTTCTCCTTTATAATTACTAAATTTTGGGGGGATGGATACATTGGGACCATACTTTGTTTTTTTAAATATATACATTTTATTGATTTTTTACAGAGAGGAAGGGAGAGGGAGAGGGAGAGAGAGAAACATCAATCAGCTGCCTCCTGTACACCCACTACTAGGGATGTGCCTGCAACCAAGGTACATGCCCTTGACCGGAATCGAACCTGGGACCCTTGAGTGTGCAGGCTGTTGCACACTCCACTGAGCCAAACCAGTCAGCGTGGGACCATACTTGATTGAATAGTGTCTTCTCAAAATTTCCGTCTACCCAGACCTTAGAATGTGACTATATTAGGAAAAAGGGTCTTTTGCAGACATAATCAAGGTAAAATGAAGTCATGTTGGATTAGGGCACACCCTAATCCAATGACTAGTGTCCTTAGAAAAGGGAGATTTAGACAGAGACCCACAGAGGGAACACCACGTGAAGACTGAGGCAGAGACTATAGTGATGCATCTACAAGTCAAGGAACATCAAGAATGCCAGAAGCTAAGAGGAGCCTGGAATACATTCTCCCTCAGAGCCTCTAGAAGGAACCATTCTTGCCAACACCTTGATTTCAGATTTCTAGCCTCCAGGACTTTGGAGAATACATTTCTGTTGTCTTAAGCCATCCAGTTTGTGGTAATTGTTACAAATATGTATTTTTTATTTCAGAGAGGAAGAGATAGAAACATCAATAGTGAGAATCATTGATTGGCTGCCTCCTGCACGGGGTCTACTGGGGATTGAGCCTGCAATGTTGGCATGTGCCCTTTATCAGAATCAAACCCGGGACCCTTCAGTCTGCAGGCTGAAGCTCTATCCACTGAGCCAAACCGGCTAGGGACAGTTTGTGGTAATTTGTTATTGCAAATCTAGGAAACTAATACAGAGACTAAGCAAATATCCTTTTCTGCTTAAACTTCAGTCCACTAATTTTAGCATATATTGGTGGGCATCTTTTTGGCTCACAGATGTGCACACTATTTCCCACACAGAATTATTCTTGGCCCACCAATACTTGTAATGCAGCATTTCCTAAGAGTGCTTCACTGTTGTTTTTAGGATTTTATTCCAAATTGCTAAGAGCCACCGTGGTAGGTAGAATTCTGAGATGGCCGCCAAGATTCCCACCACCTGGTGTACATGCTTCTTTTAAGGAAATACATATTTTGATTGATTTCAGAGAGGGAATGATAGAAACCTCAAAGATGACAGAGAGTCATTGACTAGCTGCCTCCTGCACACCCCCACAACCTGGGCATGTGCCCTGACGGGGAATCAACCCTGACCTCCTGGTTCATAGGTCACCACAACCCGAGCCACATCTGACAATACATGCTTCTTGAGCCTGGGCTGGACCTGTGGATATTAGAGGATATCACTCCTTTGTGGCAAAAGGAATTACTGCAAATGTATTTAAGATACCTAATCGCAGGGAAGGTGGGAGTGGGTGGGAAGAGATCCACCAAAGAACTTATATGCAAATATGCATAACCCAAGGACATAGACCAAAGTGTGGTGAAGGCCTGGGCCGAGGGCCAGGAAGCGGGGCCAGGCTAGAAGGGGTAGATGGGGAATAAAAGGGGAAGAATGCAACAATAAATATTTTTTTAAAAAGATCTCTAATCAGATTAATCGGCGGGAGATTATTGTGGTTGGGCCTCACCTAGTCAGGTGAGCTCTTAAAAGGGAATCTGGAGGTGGGAGATAAGGGAAGTCAGAGAGATGACCTATTGGCCTTGAAGGCCTTTAACTTCTATTCCTGCAAGGAAATGAATTTTGTCAACCACCCAAGATCCAGAGGCTCCAGAGCGTTGTAGAGCCTTGTAGACTATATTGTGTTAATTACAAAATATTTATGAAAACCTTGTCTACTTACATGTGAAAAATAAACCTTTGCATTTCCTAATAATTAGACTCACTGCTGAGTAAAATTAGCTGACGTTATCTAAATTAGTTTGTTGTGTTTTTTTTTTTAGAAAAGGTAAGTTTGTACTTAGGGTTTGCAAACCACTCAAATCCCTCCATCCACTGCAAAAGAAACATTAATAGTCACTCAAATCAAAGTGAAAAAAACATTCTTTCATTTTGTATTTTAAGTACAGATTATCTTCAAAGCATTAACACCAGCCAGAATTTTATGTGAAGTAATGAGAGCTATTTAGACTCATACTTCAAGCTTTTGCTTTGCCAGGGAGAAAAGTTAACAGGTAGATTTATCCTGACATCTGAGATGTAAAGAACTGTAAAATAAAAGCACGTAAGACAAATAAAGGGACACCATGTTATACCTTAATGGGCCATTTGATTACCATGTTCACTGAAAACTGACCATGGCAGCTGACAAATGGTATAGGGTACCTACCTCCTGAATTGGAATTGTAGGACTTATGGTGGCACTTAGGGCATATACTTCAAGGCAAATGGCTGGGTTAAAAGCTTACTTACTCTTGGGAAGTGGGATAAAAATGCCTACATTTGGGGTAGAACACTTTTCAAATTCTATGCAGGACTTTGAATAGAAACTTGATGAATTCTAAAAGAATATATACCTATTCATCAAAGCCTACCATTGTAGGCAAAGTCCATTAGCATTACTGGGATCAGATGCTTTTAGGAAATCTTAGATTTTAACAGGATTTCATTTTTTATGGCAGTACAAAAGAAATTTTACATCACACAAAACACTAACATAAAACTTTCTTTAATACTGTGCCTCTCCCATGCACTATGATGCTTAATGTTATTAGAAAATATTGACAGGTTTAGCATTTATTATTTATTATTTGGGGATAAACCTAAATTGATAGTATAACATGAAGTAATGTGAGTAAACTGAAATGGGGGAATGAATTGATGAATGAGCCTAGTTGACTACTCAGCTTTTGAATCTCAACATTGCTTGGTTGTCTAAAAGACATATGAATGTAATAACTCTTGTTAGGTGATAAAACTGTTTTCTTGTGGAAAATGGATCTAAAAAGAAGCCAACTATTGGTACTAACAATGAAAGATATCCAAGTAAGTGATGGTTCTTAAAAGATAGGTTATATATAAATAGTAGAGTGTAGTACCTAAGAACTACGGTGTGAATAAATCTATTATATGCTCTTCACACTGGGTAAAAAAATGAAAAATTGATTACTAATATCTAGTGGAATCACTGAAAGCTGCTTTTAGCATTTGAGCTAAGTGTGCACGTGTGTGTCCCCATACACAGGACAAATTTCTCAGCGTTCTTTGAACACACAATGACTTTATTACTACTGGGAAAAACAGTTGACTTATTTTCAAGTATGTTTCCTAGAGACTAGCAATAGGTTCTCTCAAATTAAGAGTAAAGACACAAGGCCATGAAGTGCCAACTCTTAGCACCAGAGAGACTTAAAAGTTTATAGAATGTGAGTGACATTACAAATCAGAGAATTTGCCAATCTAGTTCTGTGAAATTGTTGTATTTTTCTCAAATGGGAAATAATCCAGATTTATGCCAAATGGATTTAAAAAGCTCATCTTTTTCATAATCGAAATTTAATAATCCTATATAAAATAAAATCGCTTCCTTTTGATCCAATGCTCAAAGTTTCAGAGATGTGAAAAAAACAAAAATGAACCAAAAACATAGTTTATATAAATCAAGGTCCCAGATATGAAAATTCAAAGTAGTCTCTTAGAGAAAGGAATGGTGAAATTCAGTGTGTATTTTCACTAACACACCCCAAAACTGTTTTGTGGACAGCCAATTTTGACTGCCAATTCTAAACTGCCATCCAATTCCTTTAATCAACATTATTAAATCAAGTCTGAGGCAAGACACTGAAAGGACAATACTCAAAAGAAAGATAGTAACTTCCTTCCTTGATAAACAACCTCCAGCTGTCTGTCATTCAGAAGCTGAAGTTATTTGATGGCTTGGGAAACAGTGTCCATCGAGTTTTCCTTTCTGACCTGAAGCGACTCACTGCTGATGGACAGTAACTCCCGAAGTTCCTTATTTTCAAGCTGGAAAAAAAAAAAAAGATATATGTTTATTTCAGGTATTTTGACTGTTTAACTGCATCAGAACATATTGTTTTGGGTCAAGAACAGAAAGCATATTATTTAAAGTTTTAAGGAAAGAACTGAGAGTTTCCTAAAATACTACTTATTTATTCATTGAACAAACATTTACTGAGCAATTTTTATATGCTACTTTGTTAGGACTACCAAAAAAAAAAAAAAAAAATGATTCCTCTCCACTAGAGGAATTCACTGCTTATAATACTCTTCTTGGTTCCCCAAGTTTTGCTACTGTTTCTTCTAGCTTTCAAATTCCCAATAACACTTTCTCTCCGCTCAATCTTCTCTCCTATATGTCCTAAAGGAAAGGGGGAGAAGAAACTAATTAGCCACATAACCAGGAACCACGTGGGTGTCTTACATGCATTATCTCGAAACCATCTGTAGGGTAGGTACCATTGCCTATATCCATACTGTCTTTAAAATGAGGACAACGTGGCTCACAAAAGTCCAAAAACTTGTCCAAACTCAGATACTTGGATGTGGTATTGCTGAAATCTCCATCCAATGCCCATGCTTTTTCCACTTAAAGTATTAAGTAAAATTTGTCTCACGTTTCCTGAGGGCTCTTTCCATAACTAAGGAGAATGTAGACAAGGTTGTGCGATCATTTGAACTACCTCCTAATTCCTACTTGGAACCTTGTCACTCCCTTTGATTTCCCGATAGGGCCATTAGCACTCTTTATCCTTATTCGCTCTGCAGGAAATTCTGGTTTTCAGGCAAGAATCAGAGCCTATGGTCATTAAATCGTCTACCATATAAAAGATCTTCACTTGTACTTTGTATTTCTCTCCTAGCATTTACATACCATTTCATATCTTACTAGAGGCCTGGCGCCATGCACCGGTGGGGTCCCTTGGCCTGGCCTGCGCCCTTTCACAATCTGGCTTGGGAGGGACTGTGGGAGGCTGGCCAGCCAGGGAAGGACCTCGGGAGGGCTCCAGGGCGTGTCTGGCCCATCTCGCCCAGTCCCGATAGGCTAACCTACCTGTCGGAGCATCTGGTTGACCCAATGATCGGACACTTAACACGTTAGGCTTTTGTATATATATTAGTAGCCCTGCACACGAATCCATGTGCCATTAGCTCTCCGCCTGCTGCCCTGCCCTCCCCCCCGCCCATAGCTTGCTGCCCTGCCCACTCCAGTAGCTTTTCACTGCCCACTGTAGTTTGCTCTCCCACCCTCCTGCAGATCCGTGATCTGGTCGTTACTTGGTTGGTCGTTACGCCTCAAGGTGTAAGGGATAACTAGCATATTCCTCTCTTATTATATAGGATCTTATAAGTACAATAAGTCTTCATTTAAAGTCATCAATAAGTACTGTAACTTTAAGCAAAACAATATATAAAGAAACCAATTTTACCATAGGCTAAATGATACAAACAAGAGTTTAGTTCTATGGTATCTCATCAATGTTGTAATGAAATGACATTGAACAAAATGAAATTATTCAAGGACCTGCTCTACCAGTTTCGTTCCTTTTACTAGACTCTGAGTAGGGATCCTAGATTTCTTTTTCTGTTATTTCTCAAAGGCCTCACGATAGCACCTAGTAATAAGCAGCATTCAAACCATCTATTATGTTTTTCCTTAACAATTTTATGGGCATACTAACACCCCAGGCCTTTCTTTGTAGAGTATTTCAATTTTAATCAAAATAATATATGAAAATAGCTTTTAAAAAAATCAAGATTACAAGGCTTATAAAGTAAACAGTTATCCCTTGGCTTTGTTCCCCAAAGGCAACCACTTTTAATACTTTTATCTATTTCTTTAGTACTTACTTCTATAATTTTAAATAATATGCCTGTACTGCTATTTCCTTATCATCAACTTTAGACATTAACTATTTGGCTTCCTTTAATGGCAGGTGAGAGTTTATAACTCACATGTAATCTATCCGTTCCACACTCTCTGCCCTCTGGATAGGATAACATCTCAATTTCTAGCCAGTACATAATTGGCATTTTCATTGCTTGCTGCTGACTACATTTCCTTTTTTGAAAAGGGTATGGAGGAGCTTTAATTTTAAATCATCATCAGCACACAGAAAACATCAATACGCTGCAGTGACAGAATGGCGATGGCATTCTCCAGACTCTCTGAAAAC
Organism: Corynorhinus townsendii; assembly: GCA_026230045.1. NCBI lineage: Eukaryota > Metazoa > Chordata > Mammalia > Chiroptera > Vespertilionidae > Corynorhinus > Corynorhinus townsendii. The sequence goes on from JAPDVU010000013.1 coordinate 8,901,073, forward strand.
TTCCTGAAATACTGTGAACCTAAAATAGCAACAATCTTACCTCTAATTGGGCTAGTTTTTCCTGAATCTTACAAAATTGGTCATCATCCACCTGAACTGCTTTCCTCATCACTTCTCCCATTTCACAGATTCTGTCGATCTGACTCTCGATTTCCTGTGAAGAAAACACAAAAGTGAAAAAGTCATCTTTTCTACAGATATGAAGCTCATGAGAACATGTCCATTACGATGTTAAAAAGTTAATTTAATCTATGCTAAGAGGTTACACAGCCAATTCACCGTGTCTGAGTCCTCAGAGGTAAAACCATAATAAAGTTATCCTGTGGTATTCACAAATAATTTGTTTTCAAAAGATTGATTCTAGTCTAACCACCCACTGAATGTTGGACAGCATCTCTAAGGAGCTTCTTAACTTAAACTTGAATACTTTTATTGGCAAGAAGGTCAACACATTCAAAGGTACCTTATTCCATCTTTGGACTTAGCTTTTTTTAATTTTTACTGATTTTTGGAGAGAGAGGAAGGGAGAGGGAGAGAGAAACATCAGTGTGAGAGCAAAACATTGATCGGCTGCCTCTTGCATACTCCCCCACTGGGGATGGAGCCTGAAACCCTGGCATGTACTCTGGGAATCAAACCAAGCAACCTTTTGGTGCATGTGACCTCACCCAACCCACTGAGCCACACCAGCCAGCACTGGACTTTTAACACGTTTTTCACATGAACTAAAATCTGTTTCCTTCAAGGTTCAAATTTTCTCCTCTAGTCTAAAGAAAATAAAATTTATCTTTCTCCTCCATATGAAAGCCATTCACATATTTAAAGCATTGCTGTTCCCTAAGACTTTTCTTAAGTCAGTAAAATGCTTTCAGTGGAATCTAGGATGAAACTTTTCCTAAATTTCACTGCAGCAAATAGGCACTAACCTATTAATCCATGATTAAATGATACAGTACATGTGAATGTACAATGACAACCATAAAGCACTCTATAGACATAAGAACCATTACTGGGTCTCCCAAGTTCAATCATAATCAACCAAAGTGTAGAAACGATGCCTTGTACATGTATTTTTAAACCATACTTTTCTCTCCTAATGAGCACAATGTTATGTGGTTCAGTTTAATAAAAGTTTCCTGACTGTCTGCTATGTGCCAGGTACTATGTTAGGGATAAAAGATGAATTTATGCTCCTTACAATCAAGGGGCTTACAAGTCAGTAAAATGTACAATCATAACCAATCAGGTATTTACTGAGCCCCTTTGACACTAACTAGCAATATGTTTGGTGGAAGAACTAAGCATTCATTAGCATCTGGAAAGATCTTGGTGAGGGAGAAAGGATCCTTAATCCTATTCAAGTGAAAGAACTTGAGAGCCCCTTACCCTTCTTTTTATTCAAATCTTTACAAAGCTATAGCAAAACCAACAGTGAATGTGATAAACACAAAAGGACAAAAAGCTTACTTTTCTTCAAAAACAGGCACACAAGGTAACACAATTTCAAGATTTCAATTCAGGTCATTTAGAATTTATCAAGCTTTCTTACTGCAGAGTGAGTCTGGTGAGCTTTCAGGACTGGTTCAGCATCCACGGCTTTTTTAACCACCATTAATTGTAACATCTGTTTCCGGTATTTGCTCATGATGAGTTCCAAAGCATCCTGATGTTCCTCCAAGGAAACCCACAGTTCTGTCAAAAAATAAAACAGCTTGGCAGTGATGTCTGAGAGAGAACTTTCAAAGCCAAACTCTTAACAGTTGGAATTTTATGGCACTCTATGAGATACTGTGATTCCAAATTTGTAAATCATTGTTTAAGTCCACACAATACAACAGTTAAGGTCAATGTGAAACATAACTTTCTAGGCAGAGGCAGCATACACTGAGTGGCCAGATTATGATGATCTCTGAACGCATAATAATCTGGCCACTCAGTGTATATCCTATATAATAAAAGGCTAATAAGCAAATTGTCCCCTCCACCAGAAGTTTGACCAGCAGGCACGCCGGCCAACCACTCATGTCCCTCCCACCCTGGCCAGGCTGGGCAGACCCCACCCATGCACGAATTCATGCACCGGGCCTCTAAAATATACACACACACCTACACACACACTGAGTGGCCAGATTATTATGAGTTCAGAGATCATAATAATCTGGCCACTCAGTGTAATTTAGTAGAAACATGGGATTTGGAATCAGAAGGTTTGAGTTCAGTTCTGTGAGTAATCAGCTTAATACTCTTAAGCAAATAATTTAACCTCTCTGAGCCTTCTTATCTGGCTCATACACCTCAATATGAAAATATAAGAATACAATGGGATGATATATGTGGAAGCCCTCTGTCAACTCACATACAAATAACTCTTCATACTTCTATCATCAATAACGTACTTGTCAAATCTAAGAATATACATCCCGAGTATAAGATTCAGCTCTTCCACTTTGTACAAGAACAAAAAAACACCTCTTCAATCTTTTTCTAAACTCTTCTATCTTAACTTCAGTACATTTGAATATTTAAACTTTACATTTTAATCCCTTGAGGATATTAACTCTAATTCACCTCTACTAAGCACTCTTTGATAAGCTGCCTATAAACACAGACAACCTTGAAAAGGGTAATGTAACAAACTATTTTACTGGACCAGCACAGGATAATTCTGTCACTAAAAGTACTGATTTGGAAATACATACAACATATGCACTTTAGTAAACGGGCAGTTTTGCAAGAACTTTCGCAGTATTATTACTGGGAATGAGAAAATCACAATAACTACACAAAAAGGCCTGACTAACCTCTGTTTTCCTGCTGCAAGTCTCTAATCTGTGTATTCTCTTGGGACAGCAGAATGTGAGGTTTGTATTTGGACATGTCCTTTATATCGGAGGCATCCTCTTGATACTGGACAAACAGAGACAGACTAAGCACAGGTGCAACCGAGGCGGCAGGAGTCAGGGCTCCGGGGCAGCGTTCTCAGCCCCGATCCTGCAGAAAGGTTCTCACCGCCGCCCCGCAACCCTCTTCGAGACCAGGAATACATTCCAGGCCGAGGTCCCACTTGACCTCGCCCTCCACCCGTCAAGAGCCCAGAACCTGAGGGCACGGAGCCCTCCTCTCTGCCTGACCTGGTCCGGAAGCGCCGTCCCCGCCTCCCGCATAGCGGCCACCCGCCGGTGCAGCGCCGCCGACTGATCCACCAGCGACTCCGCGGCCGCATCGTGCTCCCGCAGCCTCTCCAGCAGCGTCTTGGCGTCGGTCAGGATCTTCTCGATGGTGCAGCTCATAGCGACTGCAGGAACACAGCCCCAGCACTGCTCACCTAAGCCGGTCGCTCAGGTCCTCCTGAACCTGTCCCAGCCTCAGATACGTCACTTCCGGTACGCTTAAAAGGCATCGGGGCCGCCGCCACATGCGCCTGCGCAGTAGCTGCCAAGTCCGTGGATGACCTGCTTGCTTTCACCAGAGGCTTCTCTGCAGCCCCGCCCTGCACAGAGCCGGAGGCCTGCCCTTGCCACGCCCTTGGTTTCCTGTTCCCACAGCCTGGTGGGCAAGTTTGGATTTGCGGGGCAGGTGGAGTTTCTTTACTGTTTTGTTTTGTTTTTTTTAGGGTATGTTTATTACAGCTGGGGACAATGAAACAAGGAAGGGTTTAGGATAGAAGAAGCAACAGGAAAAAGCCTAGGCTGGCGATTTGGGCTCTAGAAATGTAGGAAAGAAATGGGCGTAGGTGGGGCTGCTTTGGCTCACTGAGAAGGCAGAGAAAAGGGGGCCTTGGACAGGTTCAGGGGGTTAGCCCCAGCAGAGCTGCCGCTGCCCGCTGCTCCCCTGGTTGGAGGTCTCTGGGCACCATTAGAGTTCAGATGCTCACCTGGGCGTGCTCCTGGGAGGCAGGGCCCTCTGCCCTGCTGGTTTTGATTGATGTGGATTGTTCTTTTTTTAAAAATTTAGATTTTTTTAAATTGTGATAAAACACACCACCTTAACCATTTTTAAATGTACAGTTCAGTAGTCTGACGTACATTTATAGTGTTATGCAAGCATCACCACCACCCTTCACCAGAACTCATCTTGCAAAATTGAAACTGTACCCGTGAAACAGTTCCCTAGTCTGCCCTCCTCCCAGCGCCTGGCAACCACTATTCTACTTTCTGTCTCTGAATTTGACTACTTTAGGTACCTCGTGTAAGTGGGGTCATACAAATTGTATTTGTCATTTTGTGACTGGCATATTTCACTTGGCATAATGTTCTCCAGGTTCATCCATGCACATCACAATTTCCTTTCTTTTTAAGGCTGAAAATATTTCATCACATATATATAGGGTGGGGCAAAAGTAGGTTTATAGTTGTTTGTATGAAAATACAATAATAATACAAGAATAAACTGTTTTGTGAGCTCACAACCATAAACCTACTTTTGCCCCTCCCTGTATATCACATTTTATTTGTCCATTGATGGACATGTGGGTTGTCCATTTTCTGTCTGTGTGAATAGCGCTGTTAAGAATACAGGTCTGCAAAAATCTGTTTGAGTCCCTGCTTTTGAATCTTTTGGGTGTGTACCCAGAAGTGGAATTATTGGGTCATATGGTAATTGTATTTAAAAATTTTTGTGTAATGACTCTAATGTTCTCAACAGTGGATATACCATTTTCACCAACAGTGAATAAGGCTTCCAATTTCTCCACATCTTTGATATTTTCTGTACACTTGCTCTGTTGTTGTTGTTTTTTTTTTAAATAGCCATCTTAATGGGTGTGAGATTGAGTTATTTTCTGCTTGCCTGTTTTTTCCATTCTAACTCAATAACTTGAGGATAGATTTAATCAAAATAGCAATGGCTTTTTTCACTGTTATAATGGTTTATGAATTTAGCTTGTCTAGCTTATATGTCAAACTTTGTCCTTTTTCATTTATTACTTTAGTAAATATTTTTGGAAAGCCTTCTTTGTTTCAGGAGCTGTTCAGTGCCTGGGAATTCAGCATTATCTTTGCTTCCAAACCTGCTCCTCCTGTTTCAGTAAAGAGCACATTCATACACCCACTTGCCCAAAACAGAATCCTGAAAGTCATCCTTTATTCTTCCTACTAAGTCTTTATGCTTAATCAGTTACCAAAGCAACCCATCTCTTTTGTATCTTTAGAACATACTCCCTTTTTTTGTATTTTCACTCCTAGGGCCATCATTTTTTCTCACTCAGATAAAGCAAGTTTCCAACTGGTCTTCTCCCTACTTCAAGCCATCTCCTCCTCTCGTAGCTCTCCCTCAAGGTTACCACAACCCCTTGCCCTTTCAATGGCCAGTAATTATTTCTATGCCCCACCCCATTAGGACTGAGAATTAGACTGGTCATACTAATTCCACAGTGAACTGACAATTACTCTTACTTGTTTGTGTAAAACCTCCATTTTATTTGAAGTTTGTTTCATCTAGCTGAAGACTCTTCTCTCCCTTCTAATTACTTACCTCCTATTTGGAGTATTGTCCTTTATTCACAGAAGACTTGAGTTGGCTTACAATCTTTTTGATTAATCCATCTGTAGTTCTCATCTTGGGTGATATTCATGGCCATATGAATTCTTCATGTAATGTTCTATTCTTCTTTGGCCTCCTCAGTTCTAGAAATATTTATTTTGGCTATCCATGGCCAAGCCCTTTATCATTCACCAAAAAGTGTTCCTCATCAGAAAGGTCACATTTTAATATCTAATTATTTGATTGCACCCTTGGCTTCAATCTCTCTAGTTCTCGTAGCCCTTTCTCTCACTACTTTCTCTTTGACCTCATCCAGCTCTAAGATTTCTGAAAATACTCGTATTCCCCCTACCTATCAGACTCTTTTCTTGTAGTTTTATTTTCTTTCCTTTATCAGACTGGACTCTTAGGATTGGCAATCTGAACCATTGTCTTTCTAGTATCCCTAATTTATTTTCACCTCTCTTTTAAAGCCAAATTCAAGCAGTGAACTCCAACCTCTGTCCAATCCCCTGATTTTAATAGTGGTTAAAAAGGAATACAGAAGCAATGGAAGGCTTTTGTTTTAATGAACAAATCGTGAGTATATTTAAAAGGCTTTATAAAGGAAGGATCCAAACGAGAAAGAGATACAAGAAAGTAGGGAGATTTTTAAAAATAAATATTTTATTGGTTTTTTACAGAGAAGAAGGGAGAGGGATAGAGAGTTAGAAACATCGATCAGCTGCCTCCTGCACACCCCCTACTGGGGATGTGCCCACAACCAAGGTACATGCCCTTGACCGGGATCGAACCTGGGACCCTTCAGTCCGAAGGCCAATGCTCTATCCACTGAGCCAAACCAGATAGGGCAAGTAGGGAGATTTTTAAAAATTATATTTTTATTTATTTCAGAAAGGGAGAGGGAAAGGGGGGGGGGAGAGAGAGAGAGGGAGATATTAATGATGAGAATCATTGATTGGCTGCCTCCAGCATGCTCCCTACTGAGGGCAGAGCCCACACCCAGGGCATGTACCCTGACAGAAAATTGAATGACCACCTGGTTCATAGGTTGATGCTCAATCACAAAGCCATGCTGCCCAGGTAGTAGGGGGATTTTTGAAGGAGGAAGAACCAGGAGGAGAAGGGGCATAATAACTACTTAATCTTTGCTGAGTATTGATTGGGATGATGGGCATGAGTTAGTACATAAGTGAATATGCTGGACTTGAATAAGAGACATTCCATTCTCCTTAATTAGAAGAAAAGTGAAAAGAATAGGCATAAATATAGATTCTAAGTGGGGAAACATGAAGTTGAAGGGAGTCGTAACCTTGACGCCATCCCAATGCTTCTGCATCCCTTCAGCAAACCAGTAAGATAAGCTCAGGCAACTTTAATGTTACAGGTATTACAAAATTACCCAACATCCCTTTTGCTTGTTCTGACTTATTTCTATTCTGACCTAATTTCTTTCTGGCTCCTGTTTCTTGGCTCCATTTCCTCATACACTTTGGGCCAGGAAGCAATTTTGGGTCTTCCTACCTTCATTTTCAGATGGCCCTATCAGAAATTCTACTCCTGCCTCTCTCAGAGTATATACCTTACCCCAGTGATCCTCTAATGATCCAAATGCCAAATCTGACCTACAGGGCAGTGTTCCCGCCCCACTTACATGAGCTCTAGTGAGGGCGGGACTTGGACTTGTTACTGAAAAATCTCTCTCTGGTACCACTCCCATTGCTGTAGCCACACCACAGAACCTGAGATACCCTGCTCAGAGGTGTTGGAGGAGAGGGAGCAGATGGTGGTCCTAATGGTTCACAACAGAGACAGGGGTGGAGGGCCTCAACTTTACGTGCCTGTAGCACCCCCACAGCTTTATCCAGTCATTGTCCACACACCTATACCGCACCTTGCTGATGTCAAGCTTTTGATGCCACTGGAAAACTTTGTAGCAATTCAAAATGCACATCTTTATACTAGTAGACACTTAGAATCTATGTTTAGGAAGCATAGATGTACAGCATTGCATGCTCCATATTACATTTATTAAGTAGCCCATTTGCTCCTTTTTCCTTCTCCAAACCATAAATTTTAAGCTTTCAGATCTATTTTTTTCCTGTTGTTGCTAACTAATGGCTTTCTAGTACTCGGCCTTGAAAAAACAGACCCTCATAATTATGGTGAAAGAAATCTCAGCAAGATAAGGAAAAACGTTCAGTCTTCTAGAAAGTAAGAAAAGCAGAGATTAGTTTTTATTATGAAACTCTCCTTGTAACTGTTAATTCTAATTAAGGGACATCCTGACTTTAGAAACCGTTGCTGCAACCTATGATTAGAAGGCTGTATTCTGATCTGAAAATTCTTCAAATCTAGAGTTCTCATTTAATGTGTAATAAATTGAATATATATATATCAATTTAATGCATCAATTCCATGATATTGAAATTCCAAGAATTAAATAATTGTAGTGAATGTTTCTAGAGCACTTCCCTCTTTGGCTCTTTAGTTTCTCCAGCCACAAGTGATTAGATTTATGCTAATTAACACGAAAACAACTATTTATACTACCTCTTCCTCCTAACGCCTTTACTTTCACATTTATTTTTTTAGGCTGAAGAGGATAGATCACTCTAATTTTCAGTATTTAACTACAGTTTGATAAAGATCCTTAAATGTGGGTACCACGTGAAAAATGAGGTTGCTAAAGGTTGTTCTCATGCTTTTAATAAGTATTAGTGCCACTTCTGCATCTTGTCAAAATGATACAAGTTCATTCTGAAAGGACTCAGCAGAGCAGCTAACAAAGAATGACTTGATTTAAAAACAAGAAAGTTTAAACACAAGAAAGACCAACTATCCTCTTCCATAGATAATTTTAAAAATATTCATTCTGCCGAAACCAGTTTGGCTCAGTGGATAGAGCCTCGGCCTGCGGACTGAGGGGTCCCAGGTTGGATCCCGGTCAAGGGCATGTACCTTGGTTGCAGGCACATCCCCAGTAGGGGGCGTGCAGGAGGCAGCTGATCGATGTTTCTCTCCCATGGATGTTTCTAACTCTCTCTCCCTTCCTCTCTGTAAAAAAATCAATAAAAATATATGTATATATTTAAAAAAAATAAAAATATTCATTCTAATGTTGACATTAATAGAGAAGTGCCAAGTAGTCGTAAACACTACATTAAAAATGTGAATAATTTTTTACCTTTACAACTAGAGCCTGAACTGATCTGTCAGTGCCCCATTACACAAAACAGACTGATAATGACAAAAAAGAGTCCACATGAATAACGTGTACTTCTATAATATTATGCCAAACATATTAAAGACAAGGGGAGGTATAATGAAAAAACTCTTAAGAGTACTTAATTCTATATTTTAAAGTGCATTTATACAAAATATCTGACAGTCTCAAACCAACAGGAAAATTTCCAGGTGAGAGGTGTCAGTATCATAAATGGTGACTCCCAAATTCTCCCTGATATTATTCAGTTCTTTAATTCATACAAAAATATTTACCTGGCTATTTAAGGCAGGTGATTCCCCCCCCTATCCCCCACCCCCCAAATAAGGACCCTTAACAGGTGCTCCTGTGTTTTTCTCACTTTGGAAAAAAAATAATGTTTCTCTGCAGATTTTCAGTGGTATTAATAGGAAATTATTGGGCAGTAGTAATATTTTCCAAATTCCGTCTATAAAAAAAACTTTAACTAGAATACGTTAGAAAATTTTCCTGTCCTTGAAACTGAGATTATTATAAGATTTAATTTCCTCATTGGTTATTTTATCAATGTGCTTCTGAAAATGTATAATTTCAGCAAAAGCTGACTAAAGAAACTTTATAAAATCTCTCTCTGGCGCACGTGGGCGCCTCCCCCGTCCTTCCTCGGGGCGTGTTCCCGCTGCCTCTGTCTCCTAAGCTCCAAAGGCCCGTCTTCTGTTGTACCTTGTTTCCTGAACCCATTTCCTCCACGCTCACTTCTCCTACCTCTGACACTCTACATAAATTTTTGCTTGTGTTTGAAAAAAAAGAAAAAAAAGAAACCATAAATATTTGGAGCTGTTTCTTCATAAACCAGTGCTAACCAAGAAAATCAAAATATATTAAGTATCTATCTATATATCAAAGCCTAATATACAAAGTATCCCCTTGGGAGTTCGACCAATCAGGAGTTCGATTGCTCATTATGACGTGTGCTGGCCACCAGGGGGTGGCACAGAATGAAGGAAGGTCCTGGCCAGCAGCTGGCAGCCACTAGGGACCCTACCCATGCATGAATTTTGCGCACTGGGCCTCTAGTAAATTATAAATAGGAAGAACTATCCCTGTCATAATCTACAGATATCTATATTATGAAAGGTCTGTGCTACATTAATGTACTAGAAACAACATAAAAATGAAGAGGAAAATATTTTAGAAACATACCAATTTTGGATTCAACAAGGCTTTATTGTTTACCTCTTATGTGCAAGTCACTTGATTAAGCACCAGGGAGATAACAGTGAACACGATCTCTGCTTAAAGGTATACATGATTAATTTGTTAGATAAATCTGAATGAAAACAATTATAGTTCAGGGAGATAAAGCATAATGGATGTATACACAAAGTGTCAACTACTAACGCTCAGTTTTCCTCCTATACAATGAGCATAAATTTTGAATTTAAAAAATTTGAATTCAGCTTGTATTTCAAAAAACAAAATTAAATTTAAAATTCATGTTCTTAAAGGTTTAAGAACATGAAGTCCTTTAGTAAGTATTCCGACTTCCCAGAAGCATTCCTTTATTACAGCTTTACTTTTGATATCTGGATAGTTAGCTTCGTTGGTTAGGATAGCAGTCATTCATTCTTCATTCATTTATTTTTACTTATTAATCATCTGTTATGAGGTAGGCCCTGGAATGGGCACTAGGAACACAAATATGAAAAAGATGGCTGCAGACCAAGAGTCTAATGGAATATTAATGAATAAATATCATAGATTGAATCACCCTATGAGCCTTTTTCTGCTCCATACCTACAGATCAACCCCTTTAGCCAGCAAAGTGCAATGATGAACTAGAAAAAAAGCTTCAAGAACATGATCAATTGATGATCAGCCTCTAGCATCATTTATTTTTAACTTTTATTGATTTCAGAGAGGAAGGGAGAGGAAGAGAGAGATGGAAGCATCAATAATGAGAGAGAATCATTGATCAGCTGCCTCCTGCATGCCCCCTACTGGGGATTGAGCCTGTAGCCTGGGCATGTGCTCTTGACCGGAATCAACCCAGGACCCTTCTGTCTGCAGGCCGATGCTCTATCCACTGAGCCAAACTGGCTAGGGCAAGAGTGGAGCATTTTTATTTTATTTTATTTTTAAAATATTTTTTATTGATTTTTTACAGGGAGGAAGGGAGAAGGATAGAGAGTTAGAAACATCGATAAGAGAGAAACATTCATCAGCTGCCTCCTGCACACCCCCTAACTGGGGATGTGCCCCCAACCAAGGTACATGCCCTTGACTAGAATCGAACCTGGGACCCTTCAGTCCACAGGCTGACGCTCTATCCACTGAGCCAAACCAGTCAGGCAAGAGTGGAGCATTAAAAAAAAATAAATCACACAACACTTTGTAGTATTCTCATTAAATCCCAGTAGAACAATCTTGTAGAATTTAATTTTAAATCTAATTTTGTTTTTCAAAACTAGCTGAAAATTTTGCTTGTGCAGTTTTTTAAGTATATCTTAAACTAAGAAATATATTGTGCACTATCTACCATGCTGCTTTTCACTTAACTAAAAAATAAGTAGGATAGAAAATAATGCCTCTAAAGGTGGCCTGATTAAATAGGAATATGATTTTTATAAGTTGTAGACCTATAAACATGCAGCTGCAAACTCTGCTTTTCACATCTCTGGATAAAAACATCTTGTTAAAATAACCACCCTTGTATAAAAGAATTCAGATAACTATGTCAAGAGAAGTGCTTGCTGTAGGTCTTCAGAATTCTTTCCTAATAAATGGAAAACAATAACAAAATAACTAGAATACTCCTATAATTAGTTGCAGCAGTTTTTAAAGAGCTGTTACTTTGCCCAGATGCTATTCTTTAAATTTTGTTTGACAAGCGTTTTATAAATGATTAGAGGAGGTGGTTTCTGTTTCATTAAGTTGATAATGGTTAATTACTAAAATGGAGTAAACAGTTCAAAACTAGATTAAGAATGAAAAGCCAATTATGTAGAAATAGTCCAGCTGTACTAAATGTGATTTCCTTTTACTGTTAAAAACTTCAAAAATTTAAAACACTTGAGAAAAAGCACCCAACCATCTATCTTGTAACTTTATTTCTTACAGTTTTGTTTGGAATGAAAAGCCATGTCTAGTTTAGTTTTCAAATTCAATGAAACAGCTCCAAAACCCAAAATGGATTAGACATTCTTTTTGGTTGCTTAATATGAACTCTAACTGTAGAATTCAGAGTTCTTCATATATGCTGAATACTAGACCATTTATTAGTAACTAGACCTCAATACTAGATATATGATGTGCAAATATTTTCTCCTATTCTGTAGATTTGCTTTTCATCTTCTTGGTAATGTTCTCTCATGCACAAAAGTGTTTAGTTTTGATGATGCCCAACTTTTCTATATTTTCTTTTGTTACTCATACTTTTGGTGTTACATCTAAGAAACCATTCCCAAATCCAAGATCATGACAGTTTACCCCTATGTTTTTTTCCAATACTTGTATGATTTTGGCTCCTAATTTAGGTCATTGAGCCATTTTGAGTTCATTTTTAAAAATATGATGTGAGGTAGGGATCCAACTTCGTGCTTTGCAGGTGGATATCTAGTTGTCCCAGCACTATTTGTTGAAGACACTATTCTTTTCACCAACTAAATGGTATTGGCACACTTGTCAAAAATCAATCGGCCATAGATGTATGGGTTAGAGACTGTATTTTAAATTACTGCAAAACAAAATGGACATTTCCATCTTACCACAAAGATTCTCAAAAATTTGATTTCAGACTAACATGGGTGTGTAAGGATTTTCCAGGTGTTACATGTTCTGGTCTCCTGGATTGGAAGCTACTAGGGTTTGAATCATATCTTTGCATTTATTTGTCATTGATCACAGACAAATAACTATCTGTTTCTATAGGACTATGTCCAGAAGTTGTTGGTATGTTACCGAAAACTGTCCTCATGCTCCGAGCTGTGTTTTTTTACTGCAGTAACAGCTGGGTGGGAAAGGGGATTCACTGGATGTTTTCTTTATGATCAAGTGTATTGTGGAAGAAAGGAGTTTGGTACTTACTTTCCCATTATATGTGCTGTTCCCCTTACATCTTCTACTTAGTGATGTGGACTCATATCAACTTATGGAGTCAATCGTGTGCCTCTCTTTCTAACTTTGTGTTCTGCAAAATCATATTGGTAGCTAGACATTGGCCTTGATGGGAATATATACACTAGGTATGGGAATATATACACTAGGGATATTATCAAATGTTCTAAATCGAGTTTATTTTTTCCAGTGAGTTGGTTCACTAACTTACCACTGCTTCCTATCTTGCCTTTCTAATCTTTTAAATATATTTTTATTGATTTCAGAGAGTAAGGGAGAGGGAGAGATAGAAACATCAATGATGAGAGAATTATTGATTGGCTGCCTCCTGCACGCCCCATACTGGGGATGGAGCGGCAACCCGGGCATGTGCCCTTGATTGGAATTGAAGCCAGGACCCTTCAGTTCGCAGGCGGACACTGTATCTACTGAGCCAAATGGGCTAGGGCTGCCTTACTAATTTTTAAAGAGTCAGTTTAAGTGAAATCTTATTCCAGAAATCTTCACTTACCTCCCCAGGTTAAGTGTACTTCCTCACTGCTTTCATAGAAGCTGGTGTGTAACTTTATTGCCTTTCAAGGATTTTTTGAGGGTCAACTTCTGAAGAAATTATGGGGAATTCATTGATGTAATTGTGGAGGCTGGCTAAGCAAGACCAAGGTCCCTCAGCAGGTGGTTGGGAAGAGCAGTTCCCCAGCAGGCTAAACCCATGGGCATGCGTTGTTTCGAGTCTCCTTTCCCACTCCCTTTCCTCTCTGTATCATTAGTCTCTCCCCTCTTCTTTGAGGTCACTCCCAGCATCTGACATAGTCTACAACTTCATGTTAAGACAACAACAAAATGAAACAGGAAAATCTACATCCTAACAACTCAGTCTATATACCATCCCACTTCTCTGCTCCCCTCCACAGCCAAGTCAGAAACTGGATGTGTCAGGAAAGGTAGAGATGCATACTGAAGCTGTGCTATGTTATGTGAAAGAGGACTGCGACCAGAACCTAGAGTCAGGTAAAATAAGAGTCACAGGGCAGAGGAAGTGGGAGTAGGAGAACAGGAGTTTAGTGGTGGGACATGTTTTTTTTTTTACCTTACCTCCTTAGAAATGCCTTACAGGGATGAAACTGTAAACCTAGTATTCACAGACTTTGTTTATGTGACATTTAAAAAAGTCATAATGAAGTTATTTATAACCTTTCTGACTTTGCTGTGGAGGGGAGCAGAGAAGTGGGATGGTATATAGATTGAGTTGTTAGGTTGTAGATTTTCCTCTTTTATTTTGTTGTTGTCTTAACATGAAGTTGTAGACTATGTCAGATTATGGGAATGCTCTCCCTTGGCCTTTACAAAACTATTGTTCATGTCCGTGGGCTTTTAAAGGAACCTGGTTCCTATTAGATGCCAAAGGAGACAAATTTCAGAAATACTACTATTTGAGTCATCTTAGCCATGAACCTATCACATGAGTAATAAAGATTTTTCAATACAATCTCAGAAGTTTGTCATGTATATCTTTCAGTATGATTTAAAACCCATTTGCTTCTAACAGTTACCTGTTAGAAGGTAACTGTTGTTACCTTCTAACAGGGAGGATAAAGCTATAAAATATGCTGGACTCTCTAGTGACCTTTATTTTCTTCTAATAACTTACAATTTCTTAAACTGTGATTTCCTGTTTAAAGACTATTCAAAGATGCATTATTTTTGGAGTTCCTTCCTAGGAAATAACAAAAATAGTTTTTCCCATCGGGATAGTCTTAGATTTTGAATAATTTTTCCTCATAATAGCTTGTGATTTTTAGGCTTTATTATTAAAATTAAAACACTTTCTCAGTAATAAATAAACAATTTTCATTAGTCAAGTATAGTCCAAATTAATATTTTAATGTTTAGCATGTCATAGTGCTATGAAATATTTATAAAGACTTAAAAGAAAAAAAGTGCTATGAAAGCTATTCTTTTCCTACTCTTTAATTTCCTACATTAAAAAGTTAATTTTTCTTATTTTATCTAAATTTAGAACACTTGACGTCTTGAAACTATTAGAACAAAGGTTATGGGAATCAGTTACTAAGTCAAGAACTGTGTTGGATTTTACATACATTAATTAAACTCTCACAACAACTTTGCTAGGAGAGTTTTTATTCTTTTCTACAAAGGAAGAAACTAAGGTTCAAGGAGATTCAATCAATGACCCATAAATAAGTATGAGAACGGTTTTAAAGCCTCACTCCAAAGCTTGGTACACTTCCAAGAGCCACTGTGAGTTTACTAAGATTTATTAAGTTGTTTGCAAAAAGCTGAGCAATAAGAAGTAGGCAGAATTTAAATAATTTGGTGTGTAGAACTATGAAAAAAAATCAGTATTTTTCAGTTAAAATCTAAATATAAACTCATATATAAATTCTGCTAAATTCTTTATTTTCCCAAACAGTATTTTACTTTTATCAAATTATACTGATTTGATGATCATACTTTCATATAGTCTATACAATTTTTATTTCCTTCAGGTTCTAATTCAGCATTCACTGATGAAGAGGTGAGAATTGGGTCACAGAATGGCAAATACTTATGCCACTGTATCTGATGGATGCTGTTTTGCTAACCAGCACAATACTATGGTATGTAATCCCTAAACTATAGTATAATCTTACCGAATAATAGACAAACATGTAAATTGACCATACCTCTGCTATGCCCACAGCCAATCAGGAGTGAGTATGCAAATTAACCCAACAAAGATGGAGGGTTAATTTGCATATGCAGGCACAGAGCAACCAGGCGGGGCAGTACTCCTGCTATTAAGGGGGAGGGGGGGCGAGGGAGCTACAGGAGCGGTGCTCCAGCTGGGAGAGCGGACTTGTTGGCTCCTAGGCGGCCGGGAGCGAAGCCAGGGGAAGGAAGGCCTATTTTTGAACGAATATCATGCAACAGGCCTCTAGTAGTTAATACAACATTATTCATTTTAATTAAACATTCCAGTATGTTGAATTGCTACTCTGAACTATTTACTAAATTGTATGTAAACTAGCTTTATTGAAATTTAAGACTTTTTGGGGGGGGGGGGATTATGGTTAATTACAGAGGTTGTTTTTTTAAAAAAATGTATTTTATTGAGTTTTTACAGAGAGGAAGGAAGAGGTATAGTTAGAAGCATCGATCAGCCACAACCAAGGTACATACCCTTGACTAGAATCGAACCTGAGACCCTTCAGTCCTCAGGCCAACGCTCTATCCACTGAGCCAAACCAGTTAGGGCAATTACAGAGGTTTTTAAAAAAATTTAGCAAATGAATCATGGACTAAATTATTTCCTACATGAGAATACAATTAACTTCAAAAATCAGTAATACTGAAAGGTTGTAAACCAGAATTAAATGTAAAGAAGAAGAAGCACAATAGTTTAAAGTTATATTCAATTAAAAAATAGAATTAACATGCAAATGACGTTATTTTTAGGGCTTAGCTGAAGCTAGTTTACATGTAATTTAATAACTGCTATTCAGAGTAGCTATTCAATATACTTGAAATTTTAATCTTAAGATTTTTATGAAAGGGAGAAAAATAAAATAGAATTCAGGAGACAATAGGAATTTTCTTCTAAAGCTATAATATCAATTTAATTTTAAATGCAGCTTCCTTTTACAGTTTGAACTCATTTCCATGCCAGCAGCAGTATTTTACTGATTGTCTTGACACTCATCCAAGAAGGACCCTCTGTGTTTTTTTTAAGTTATATATTTTTTACTAATAATCTTTCTTCTTATATAAGTCTGTCATTAGTATTTATTCAACAGTTTGTATTGGATTAGATGCTCTAAGATTGCAAATGATTTATGTGAATTAATAAAAATTATACTGTTAACCAATTTTGGTGGTAGAATTTTGAGGGTGAGAGTAAGTCTAATCACCTGGTGATTTAGTACAGATATTTCTACTTACACACATATAGTAACTAAATATTCCTGGCTCCTTTTGGAGCTAATTTTCTGTATTTAAATACAGTAAATTCTCCTGAAAACAGAAAGTAAGGTGTTTGGGAGGTCCTGATAATAACAATAAAAATAATAAAAATGATACTCATTAAGCATAATTTTATGTTTTATATATGCTTTTGCATATGATATTTTATTTTGTTCTTACGGTAATCCTGTGAGGTAGGTGAATTTATCCCCAGATAATTGGTAGTTAGAATTGTTCAGCAACCAAACAAAAAGAATCTAGAATTTAAATCAAGTCTACAAATGGCAAAGGAGTTGTAAGGTATATTAAGTGGGGAGTTCAAACAGACACTTGTTTTGCTTGAAATGCCATTGTTGAACAGAAATGTAGTTGAGTAACTGTGAAGTTTTGGCTTTATTGAATTGGGCAGCTTGCCATCTAGCAAGCAGAGAGGAGCCCCCGGGAGCCATGTAAGATCACCTCACTGGTACTGACCAGAAAAGTCCGGACTGGCCTATTAAGGTTCCATTCCTGGAGAAGGGTGAAACTGCAATCACTCCATTTTGGGCCTCTGGTTTTCTCTTTAACACCAGATAACTGGTAAACTTGTATTTTAGTTTCACTTTTCTTGGGTGGAGGGTGGGATAATTTATTAATTCATCTCTTTACTAAACTGCACTAAAAACAGTTGTATCCACAACAAGGTACATGTAGAAGATGGGGAAAACGTTTTTTCATTCCAAACTGGGAAATATTCATTTCTACTGAAGAAGGGAAACTGGATTAGTATGTAAACCATTCCTCCTTCTCCCAGCTCCTGAGTAACCTCTGCATACCTCTGGATGGCAGCATTTATATGCACTACAATTCCGTCTGCTTACTGTCTGTCTGTCTGCCCCTCATGCCAAACAGCAGCAGGTCCCTGGGATGTAGTGGGCATATTGAACTAAAATTCTGTTTATTGAGCATAAAACCTTTTGAAATTTGAAAACAATATGACGTTTTGACTTTTTACCATTTGGTGTTTGTTTTTGTTTTTTAATATATTTTATTGATTTTTTACAGAGAGGAAGGGAGAGGGATAGAGAGTTAGGAACATTGATGAGAGAGAAACATCGATCAGCTGCCTCTTGCACACTCCCCACTGGGGATGTGCCTGCAACCAAGGTACATGCCCTTGACTTGAATCGAACCTGGGACCCTTGAGTCCACAGGCCGACGCTCTAGCCACTGAGCCAAACCAGTTAGGGCTGGTGTTTTTTTAATGTTAAAAAACTAGATATTTGGTCAGAATAAATCAATTATCAGCTGCATGACACTGATGTTCAAGAATCACCTTATTGCCAGTATTCTACTGTCTAGTTTTCTCCAGCTCTACAGTCCCCATCTTTACAAAGTAATTTCAACACTTATAGCTTGGATCCACAGTTTAGTGTTGAAGAATGTCGACTTGGTTCCTGTGAATTAAATAAATCCATTTATGTGGTTGCCCACGATGCTGAAGATGGATACCCTGGAATAAAAAGATCCCGACTAACTCATTCTTCCATGCGAACTAAGGGACAGGAAGAATTCTGTGTAGTTTGTGGTGATAAAGCATCAGGATATCATTATAATGCACTTACTTGTAAAGGTTGCAAAGGTAAGGATAAAGTTAAAACAAAACTGAAATCCTAGTGTTTACTGAAGAGGCATGAGATTTGAGGCATGTACGCTTACTTTTTACATTGTGAAAAACAAAAGCAGAGAGAACTATTGATATGCTTAAAGGTGATTAATCTATGGGATCAAGGACATGAAAATAGAGAATAAAGTTTTGATTCAGTTTTTTTCATTTTTGACAAATTTACTTTTAAATAGAAAATTGAATGTACCTATATGGCAGAAAAGCATTTATGTGGGAAGAGGTGCTGTTATGCATGGATTGAGGAAGTTAAAGAGAAAATGTAGAACCCCCACGCTGCCCCAGTATACATACAAAGACACAAAACATGGCTCATTCAACATCTCAAACTAGCAATACTTTCTCGATAAAGGAGAAAGAGGAGTAAGTTTGGAAGAATATTTCTTCCTTTATGTGTTGAGGTAGAGATGTGAGAAGAGAAAAAGAGGTCTTCTTTATACGTAGTTTTATTTTCCATAAGCATGCATTCTTCCAAAGGGGCTTCATGGAATGATATTCTGTTCAACATCATTTTAAAAATGTGGCCCTGTGTGGATCAGCAAGCAGGAGTATGACGAGTCCGGCCCCTCCATCGTCCACCGCAAATGCTTCCAGGCGGACTGTTACTTAGCTGGTCACACCCTTTCTTGACAAAACCTAACTTGCGCAGAAAACGAGATGAGATTGGCATGGCTTTGTTTTTGTTTTTGTTTTTTTGATCTTTTTTCTTCTTCTTTTTTTGGCGCTTGACTCAGGATTTAAAAACTGGAATGGTGAAGGTGACAGCAGTCTGTTGGAGCAAGCATCCCCAAAGTTCTACAATGTGGCTGAGGACTTTGATTGTACATTGTTCTTTTTTTTAAAAATAGTCATTCCAAATACGAGAGATGCATTGTTACAGGAAGTCCCTTGCCTGTCCCAAAGCCACCCACTTCTCCCTAAGAAGGGCCAATCCTTGCCCGAGTCCACACGGGAAGGGTGATAGCATTGCTTTTGTGTAAATTATGTAATCCAAATTTTTTAATCTTCACCGAATTCTGGAAAGGGGTGAACTGAAATAGGTACCTAATGATTTAGGGCCGTGGTCGGCAAACTCATTAGTCTACAGAGCGAAATATCAACAGGACAACGACTGAAATTTCTTTTGAGAGCCACATTTTTTAAACTTAAACTTCTTCGAACGCCACTTCTTCAAAATAGATTCGCCCAGGCCATGGTATTTTGTGGAAGAGCCACACTCAAGGGGCCAAAGAGCCGCATGTGGCTCGCAAGCCACAGTTTGCCAACCACGGCACTATGCTGACTGATAAAATATAACATACAATACAAAATATTAGATAGAAAAGGATTGGCTAGATAGAATGTTTCATTTCCTTATACTTATTTTTTTTCTTAGAGAAAAAATGATAATGGTCATATCTGCGAGTCTGCACTAAGTTCTGATGAAACTACATTTGATGTTATTTTTAGGTATTGCTGAAGAATTTATTGGCACACTGTTTTACTTCTACAGAAGAATGAGTGAGCTTAATATTACTAATACTGAATATGCTCTGCTTGCAGCAACAACTGTGCTTTTTCAGGTAAAAACTACCCAGCAGCAGAAATGTGGGTTAAGTTTGGCAATGAAATCATGGTTTGTGGTTTTTATATTGTTCACCGATGCCAGAAGTACACATTTTGATTCAGAATTGCCTTCTCCATAAGAGCATTCCCTTAAACATGCTGCCATTTCTTGCCTCTTAAAAAATACCTTCTGGACCTCACATCTCCCTTTCAGCTAGTCTCGCATTTCTCTGTTCTACATTATAGGAAAAAAAAAATGTTTTTAGAGTTGTCTACACTCCCACTTCCACTTTTCTCTTCTCATTTACTCCCGAACCCAGTACAGTCAGATTTTATCCTCTCCTGGGCATTCCCCATAACTTGTGAAGCTCTTCAGTGATTTGGCATTGCTAACACTACTGGCCAATTCTTAATCTTCATCTTACTTGACTAATCAGTTAGATTTGACAGAGCGGATAACTCCCTCTTGTTTTTATTTAATATATTTTTATTGATTTCAGAGAGGAAGGGAGAGGGAGAGACAGAAGCATCAATGATGAAAGAGGATCATTGATTTGCTGCCTCCTGCACGCCTCACAAAGGACCGAGTCTACAACTGAGCATGTGCCCTGACTGGGAACTGAACTGTGTCTTCCAGGTTCATAGGTTGAAACCCAATCACTGAGCCACGCTGGCTGGGCCTGTCTTTTTCTTAAACCTATATTAAATATGCAACAAATCCTTGGCTCTAGCCTCAAAACATATCCAGAACTCTTACTCTGTCCCTGCTACCCTAATCAAAATACTGTCCTACCTGCCCTGACCGGTGTGGCTCAGTGGATAGAGCGTTGGCCTGCGGACGCAAGGGTCCCAGGTTCGATTCCGGTCAAGGGCATGTACCTTGGTTGCGGGCACATCCCCAGTGGGAGGTGTGCAGGAGGCAGCTGATCTATGTTTCTCTCTCATCGATGTTTCCAGCTCTCTATCCCTCTCCCTCCTCTCTGTAAAAAAATCAATAAAACATATTTAAAAAAAAAAATACTGTCCTACCTCGCTTTCCTGCGTCTGCCCTTGCCTCCCTAGCTTCTATGCTCTATACAGTAGCCAGAATAATTCTTTGCAAACAAGCCAAATCATGCCATTCCTCTGCTCATAACCCTTCAATGGCTTTCTATTTTAGGTTAAAGCCAACGTTCTATCATTGCTTATCACTATTCCTTTTGCTTAAAAATTTTTTTTTTTTTTTAACTAGAGGCCTGGTGCACGGATTTGTGCACTGGTGGAGTCCCTCATCCTGGCCTGCACCCCCTTGCAATCCGGGACCCCTCGGGGGATGAAGTAGTGAGTGAAGTGGCAGGTGGCTGGGGAGGAGGCCGAGCTGGGTGCTGTGCTGCTCCTGCTCATCCTGGCCCCGCTGTGCCTGCCACCGCAGCCACCACCACTGCTGCTGCCCACTAGTGCATCATGCAGCTGCGAGGCGCTCCTGCTGTGGGAGCTCACTGACCACCAGGGGGCAGCTCCTGCATTGAGCATCTGCCCCCTGGTGGTCAGTGCATGTCATAGCAACTGGTCAAATGGTTGTTTGGTTGTTCAGTCACTTAGGCTTTTATATATATAGATTCTTACCTGAGGATATGTTTTTCACTGATGAGAGAGAGAAACATCAATTTGAGAATCAGCGATTGGTTGCCTCTCATAAGCGCCCCAACCAGGATCAAACCTGAAACCTGGGTATGTGCTCTGACCAGGAATGGAATCTGCCACCTTTCGGTGTACAGAACAACATTCCAACCAACTGAGCCACACTGGCCAGGGCTATCCCATTGGTTTTTGATGGATATGTTCCTTGAAATTTTCAAGTAGGTTTCTGTCATGAGTTCTATTCTTGATAAATCTTGGAAAGCTCTTTTCCTAGATAGTTACATGGCTCCCTCCTTTTCCTATCTTGGATCTTCGCTAAATGTCTTTTACTTATGGTTACCCTTTTAAAAATAGCTACTTTCCCTTCACTCTATATTCTTATTCTCTTTACTTTTATTTTTTCTATAACACCTATTACTGTAACTTGTTTATTTTAAAAAATGTGTACATGTCTCTTTCCTCCCAGACCCAGAATATAAGCTCAATGAGGGGCAGAAAATTTTGTCTTGTTTGCTGCTGTATCTCTAACACAATGACTGGATGAATGAGTGCTGCTGAGCCATTAAGAATACTCTTCATAGAGTATTATGAAGATCAAATAAGACATTGCATAGATGCAATTTACTTAGCATAATATTTGGTATATGTTAAGGATTCTGTAAATATTTTCAATTAAAAAATTTGTTTTAAATTCATTATCTGCTACCATTTTCTAGTATTCATTAAGATAAATATGACAATGTTTTGCAGATCGTCCATGCCTTAAAAATAAGCAATATGTGGAAAATTTACCAGAATCAATTTTACAAATTTTGTACAAATATTCAAAAGTTTATCATCCAGCCCTAACCGGTTTGGCTCAATGGATAGAGCGTTGGCCTGTGGACTCGAGGGTTCCAGGTTCGATTCCAGTCAAGGGCATGTACCTTGGTTGCGGGCACATCCCCAGTAGGGGGTGTGCAGGAGGCAGCTGATCAATGATTCTCTCTCATCGATGTTTCTAACTCTCTATCCCTCTCCCTTACTCTTTGTAAAAAAATCAATAAAATATATATTTTTAAAAAGTTTATCATCCAGAAGACCTGCAGCATTTTGCTCGGCTCATAGGGAGGCTCATGGAACTGAGGACACTCAATCACAGCCATTCAGAAATACTTAGCATTTGGATAACAAAGGACCCCAAATTGGCTAGTTTACTCACTGAGAAATGGAATCTGAATTCACATTGCTGAAACTTTAAAATGTGGTGTACCTTAAAATTCCTAAATCTAGGTTACTGTATTATTATAGATAATGAGTGGCATTACTATATTACCAATATATCACCATAAAATGGACATCACCAGGACTCATCATATTTTGTGGAATATAGGGCCACCACTAGAGGGACACCTGGGATTCTTTTCAATATTGGATTCAAAAGAAGCAACTGTTATTGTTACTGTATGTTTCCTTCAGGAGGGAATAATGCTAAGTATAGTTGTTACCTGAAGAAACTACTTTTTCATTTAGTTTGAAATTGAATGAAAAATATGTAGATTTCTTATAGACATGAAAAAGGCTATCTAGGAGAAAGGATGTAATCAGAATATATTGGGAAGTTTAGCACAATTTACTGCTCATTCTGGTAGGCAATATTTTTACATTTGTTTGGTCAATACCTTTTGTAGAAAAAATGAGGTTCTCAAAATCTTTCCACAAATATTTTCATTCTTGTGAGGATGATTATACATCAAAAATAAATTTCAGCCCTAGCCGGTTTGGCTCAGTGGATAGAGCGTTGGCCTATGGACTGAAGGGTCCCAGGTTCGATTCCGGTCAAGGGCACATGCCAGGGTTGCGGGCTCCATCCCCAGTGTGGGGTGTGCAGGAGGCTGCTGATCAATGATTCTCATCATTGATGTTTCTCTCTCTCCCTTCCTCTCTGAAATCACTAAAAATATATTTAAAAAATAAATTTCATATGAAAGTGTGAAATTCTATGGTGGCACTATTCTTTTGAAAGACTGGATGCAATAAATACCGTGAATTAAGTTAATTTAATACTAGAAGTAGCATTTGGTTTTCAATAAAGAAAAAAAAAAGACCATAGTTGAATTTTTCATTGTTGTAAAACTTGGAATATTTAATTTATACCCTCAACTTAAAAATATCTCACTCAATGTATCAATTACCAGCGGGTACCATATGCATATTCTTGTTATTTCTTGGAGAGAATATTTCATCCTTTTTAGGGTACCTAGATTCAATTTTCTTTGAACGTCCTTTCTTGAACATCCTTTCCAGCTCAAAAATTTTGTAATTTTAGCAGAAAATAGTATGTCTGATAAATTTATACAAATTTAAACAAAACGGGTTATTTAAAAATATTACTGAAATCCTTTGGAATGGCATCCCTTATCATACATGGAGAAAGTTAGAAAAACGCATTGCTCACACCTGGTACTTAGCACCACGGTGTTTATTGTATCTAGTCTCCCAGGCCTGAAACCAGGAGGAGGTCGTCACCTTAGACTTCTCTTTCGCTGCTCACTACTAAAAAAATCATCACATCCTATCCCCATCAGTTCCTTTTATTTCTGACACCTCTTCTTCATCTCCACTACCGCTGTCTTAGCTCACACCTTCTCAGGCTACTGAAACTGTACCTACAACTCCAGTCTCGTAAGCCTAAACCATTTTCATTCTACACATTCTCCTCTGAACTTGGTCATGCCTCCCTTTCTGCTCAAAAGGCTTCCAGATTCCCATTCATGAAGGCTAATTTCCGAGTCTCTGCAAGGCCTTCATGTCTGCTACGGCTCCAGTCTCATTTCTTCCATTTTCCCGCTTGGTCCTCACCACCTACACACTTCTTGGACTCACTGACTCTTGTACGCATCTCTCTCAATGCCAGTGCCTTTACCGACCTTCTGCCACGAATACTCTTTTTTTATTTTATTTGAGTCAGTACACATGGTTTAATTTTTAAAAAAATATATTTTATTGATTTTTTACAGAGAGGAAGGGAGAGGGATAGAAAGCTAGAAACATCGATTAAAGAGAGACATCGATCAGCCGCCTCCTGCACGCCCCCTACTGGGGATGTGCCCGCAACCCAGGTACCTGCCCTTGACCGGAACCGAACCTGGGACCCTTCAGTCCGCAGGCCCACCTTCTATCCACTGAGCCAAACCGGTTAGGGCTAATTTTTATTTTTATTTTGAGGAAAATAGTTTACAGAGGGGACAGAATTTCAGGTGCAACCATACCACTTGATCATTTAACTGGCTCAATGAGGCTATGAAATTATATCCAGAGGGAAGATGTTCACATATCCACATAGTTCACCTCATTTACAAATATTCTTTCACTACTCGATCGGGAATACTCTTTATCCCGGTCCCCATTTAGCCAACTCTGCGTCCGCCCTTTTATTCTCCACTGAAGCAGTAACAGAAGCGTAGCACGTGACCAAGCCTCTCTGCACCCCGCAGGCCACTGTGAGCGCCGCTTTCCCCGAGGCCTAACCACTCCTTAAACATGACCGCCTTTACATGATGACACGTGGTTATTACTCTTTGTCTGTCTATCAGTTTCCTTCCTAAGTCTGAGCTCTTGAGGACAAAAGTGGGTTTTTCACGCTCAGCTCCCATCCATCACAGTACCAGGGAGTTTAAAACACGTGGCCTGTATGGAAAATACTAGAAGGCACGGTTACCGTCCCAAGGGGGAATTCTCGCGAGATGTCAGTCGTGCGTGCTCACGTGCTCACGCGGTTGACGGTTATTGACGGTTATTTAGCCGTTAAACCTCCCCCAGCCTCATCACATCGCTCCGTCCTGCTGGCCGCGCAGGTGGAGCGGTTTCCCTGCCTTTTCTGAAGTTCGGAGGCCGAAGTTCTCGTAGGTTCTTTTAGCTGCCTTCCTAGAGGGGGCGTGGGGGCTCTCGCGGACTTGAGTACCGGGCAGGTGTCCATTTTGGAGGCCAGGACTGGGGCTGGGACATGTTTTGATACTGCGCCTCCCAACGCAGGCGGCCAGTCTCCCGTGCCTTCTGGGTGGTGGGCCGAGAACCCAAGGCTGGGAGGTTCCCTCCGCGAGGCGAGGCGGTGTGACGGGGCTGGGGCACGCGGGAACCCGCTTGCTTTCCAGGTCACAGTGTGATGCCGTGTTCGAGTTTCTCGCAAATTCTTGTCTTTGGGGGAGAGGGCGGGAGAGAGGGGGGTGGGAACAAACTGGGATGCGTTTGCTCCATGCCTTTAGATGGTCCCTGAGTATACCAACATCACCTTTTATTTATTTTTAATTTATCTGTATTGTTGAAAGTATTACAGAATGTCCCCCCCCCCCACGCCCCTTTCTATTTCCCATGGACCCCTTCCACCCCGCACCCACCCCTCCCAGGCCTTCACACTGTGGTCTGTGCCAGTGGGCTGTGCATTTCAGTGCCCGGTTAATCTCTCCTTTTAAAATACCAATGAAGCACAGTATAACATTTACCCCTTCCTCTCCCCTCCCCGCTTTGGGGCAATAGGTCCTCTCGACTGCAAGAGAGAAAATGGAGAAACAGAAGCCGTTTACCTTGTTCGTGCCGCCAAGATTAAGTAGCAGCCAGGTATCCGCAGTGAAGCCTCAGACCGTGGGAGGAGAGTCTAATTTCTTCAAGGTAAATTTGCATCTGAATCTTGAATTTGACTGTTCTTGAGGCAAATGAGGCCAGGTGTAGTTTCTTGGTGATATTTTTTATAAGTCTTTCTTTTCAGTAAATGTAGTCTGATTTACCCAAGAACTTTGTTTTTTAATATATTTTTATTGATTTCAGAGAGGAAGGGAGAGGGGGAGAGAGAGAGAAACATCAGTGATGAGAGAGAATCACTGATCGGCTGCCTCCTGCACATCCTCCAGTGGGGATCGAGCCCTCAACCTGGCATGTGCCCTTGACCTAACCCAACGGGGCCCTTCAGCCCGCAGGCCAGTGCTCTGTCCACCGAGCCAAACCGGCTAGGGCTGCCCAAGAATTTTGAAAAGCATTGCTTCGCATGAACAGTGAGCACACTTCATGTGTGTAGGAAACATTCATTTCAAGAAGTGATCACTGTGGCTCTAGAACTCTGCAGACATAATGGGACCTGATTATTTTAATTATTTTAATTCTTCCTCTTTCTTTAAATGATTAGAGGCCACTTATAAGACATATACAGTGATATAGTAAAATATAAATTAGGAGAACATGGAGATAAGTATGTCAACATACTAGTAAAAATTACTGTGTGACTGACCTTAAAGTTTGCCTCTGAGCTTCCTGGTTGGCAGGATAAAAAGGGAAATTAATTATATAGTAGAGTTCTTTTTTTTAAAAAATATATTTCATTGATTTTTTTACAGAGAGGAAAGGAGAAGGATAGAGAGTTAGAAACATCGATGAGAGAGAAACATCGATCAGCTGCCTCCTGCACACCTCCTACTGGGGATGTGCCCGCAACCAAGGTACATGCCCTTGACCGGAATCGAACCCAGGACCCTTCAGTCCGCAGGCCAACGCTCTATCCACTGAGCCCAAACCAGCTAGGGCTATATAGTAGAGTTCTTATCTAAAGGAAGAATTATATCAAGTTTCTCAGGCGAAACAAAGCTTTTTCTACTAAATTATTTAAAAAGAGTTTCATGTTGAACTTCATATTGGAGATGGAATGAAACAATGAATATTTAAATTTTTATATGCCATAGAAAACTTATGTCTCTTTAGCCAAGAATGTAACATTAAAATGTTATATAATAAAAATAATTACGATGAAATTGAAGGAAACTAATATTCTATGTTACTAATTAAAATTTCTAATGTTATTCTTGAATACTTACAAAGCATGTATTGCATAATAGATAATTTAGGTTCACCTAATAAGTGAGAATACCTAATTAAATTTTTTGCTTCATTTACATGGCAAAAGCATTTGATATTTTTAACTATATATATGTTAAAGGGTTTATAATTAATAGTCACTTCTTTAAGCAGATGTATATTATAGGTGTAACTACATATTATACTGCTTTATACTGCTTGTTTTCAGAGTTGTATGGGATAGTTTATTTTAAGAACTTCTTTGTGTTTCTAGAGTTTCAACAAAGATACTGAAGATGACACTTGTTATCCATTTGCAATGACTAATCTCTCCAAACATGGGAAGAACATTGATTCAGGTAGGAGACTGGAAAAGCAATATATCACCTCACATAGAAGCATTTTTAAAATCTACATTGCTAGATATTGAAAATATAACAGTATTATATTAATAGTCTTGACATTAAAGTTAGATATAATAGTTAATGTAAAAAATAAGATGTTCACATACTTAATATCTGTTGTCTTTTATCTTGCAGGTGCTACTTTACAAAAAGCTAACTTTTTTCCCATGCTTGATCAGGTCAGTTAAGTATAGTGCCTATAGATAGATATATCTGTTTAGGCATTAAATTGCTTGCTTGAAAAAGAAAAAAATTCTTTAGTTGTTGGATTACTACTCTTCAGTATTTAATTGCTACTGTGTAGAAACTCTCATCAGAAATATTTTCTTAGAGGAAACATTTATTCATTTTTTTAGGTTGATAATTCTGACAGTTGTCATTACCAGGAAGGATTAAAGGACTCTGATTTTGAGGTCAGAAGATTACCCATTCATATGAAATTTTTTGCAATTAGAGTATCATTTGTTATTATTTATATATTTTTCTTTTGAGGCTTCAAAAGAAATATTGGTTAATGTTTTAAAGTATACTCTTTGATTTCCCCCTTTTTTTCCTTCATTTAAAATTGCCGAAACTCTAGGCTTCTGTATTTTCCTGGTTTAAAATGGCATCTGCTTTTTAGGGGGAATTTAAATTTAAACCATAGAAATCAAGAATATAAGAGGGAAAATGGATGCAATATGTGAAAAGGCTGAGAATCAAATCCAGTATTTTATAATTTTTTTTATTAATAGGTATGATTGTTTGGCTGGTTTACTGTCTAAGGAATTTGTAGAATTTGCTATCCTTTTGATTTTAGTTGTAAAAATGGTCTTACTAATGGCACATACATGTCTTTAAAATGAGAAATTCCATGACCTAATATAATAATAAAGTACTATGTGTTGCTGGATTATAGTATCACAGAATTTTAAACTATAGAACTTATATATTTTGATAATAAAGAGATCAATGAGCAGAAATCAGTGTGATTTAAAACAAAACTCTGGCTTTTACCTTGTAATGTAGAAATTAGTAATGCAGGATATCCAAGTAAAGTCTCAGGCTAAATGAAAGATCTTGTGTTCACTATTATTTTTCTTGTCATTGTATTTTAAGGTTCATGTTCTTTATTTAACCCTCAAATGTTTATATTTCCAAAATGTTTCAAGACCATTGTTAAAGTTTATAGATTTCATGTACAGTGATTTATTTTAGCTTTTCACCAGCTAGATTCTCTCCTTGACTAAAATATTTCTAACTTTTGGCTTAGGTTCATTTTGAAGTTATTTGATTTTATTCAGCAAGGTATAACTTAGTCAAATGACCAGTAACTTTGTGAAGTAAAGTAACTAGGGACTGGCTTAAGAGTACAAAAAAGTTAATATAGCTTTCACTATGCTATTAGGACATATATTTTGAGGAGAGATTTGGTCTCAAATATTCAGATACTATTACTCATGGAGATTTTCAATAGGTTTGGTTATACTATCATTTTGAACAATTAACAATCTTTGAAAACCTATTTTTAACAGAATTCAGAGCCAATGAGCAGACTATATTCAAAATTGTATAAGGAGGCTGAAAGGATTAAGAAGTGGAAAGTGAATATAGACTCTGAACTGAAGCAGAAAGAAAATAAGTTGCAAGAAAATAGAAAGATAATTGAAGCACAGCGGAAAGCCATTCAAGAACTACAGGTATGCCCTAGCCGGTCTGGCTCAGTGGATAGAGCGTTGGCCTGCGGACTGAAGGGTCCCAGGTTCAATTCCGGTCAAGGGCACATTCCTGGGTTGCAGGCTGGATCCCCAGTAGGGGACGTGCAGGAGGCAGCTGATCAATGAGATTCTTACTCATCAGTGATGTTTCTATCTCTCCCTCTCCCTTCCTTCTCTGAAATCAATAAAAATATTATTTAAAAAAAGAACTACAGGTGTATGTGATTTGGAATTAAAAATGTAGTATAATAAATCTTATAATACAGTTTAAAATAGAATATTGAAAGACAAATATCACATGATCTCACTTATTCCTGGAATCTAATGAATAAAATAAATTTACCAACAAAATAAGACCCGAAGCAGGGAGGCATGGAACAGACTAAAATACCTCAATGTGGGGTTGGGGGAACAAGAAGAGATAAACCAAAGAACTTACATATGTATATGCATAGCCCATGGACACAGGCCATAGGGTGGTGAAGACCTGGAGTTGAGGGGTGGGAGGGACTGGGAGGAGGAGAGAATGGTGGGGAAAAGGAGATAACCTGTAATACTATCAACAATAAAAAATATATTAATAAAACAGTATTCTTTCAGGGTAAGTTTCATTTATCTTGTTTCTGTGATGTGGATTTGAAGGACTGTTTTTTTGAAGTTTCATTGATACTCCATTTCAACTTTAGGATGGACACAGAGGATGAGTTGCACAAGATAATGCAAATGATTAGGGAAATGATTTAATGATTCTGATTGAGATTTATTTCTATTATTGATGTTTTACTTAATACAAATGTCTTTTATTACATTGTAATATAACATTTATGGATAAAACTTTACATTTGAAACTGTTTAGCTTCAATTTTCATGGCATAGTTATAGAAAAATGTTGAGAAACTGCAACATTGGGCTAGGACGAAGAAAACATCATTTCAAAATGGTTAGGAAAGATAACTTGATTTTAGATTGATGAAAGTGAGACCATTGTCCTATGGGAAATCCATAAGCTGTGACAAAAAAATGCTTTTTGGTGTTCAAAGAAAATAATTTTTATGGACCATCATAGCATGTTAGCAAAGAAATACTGTTTGCTTGGTTTACATAGCAAAAGCATTTGATATTTTAAGCACTATATATATGTTAAAAGATTTACAATTATAGTCACTTCATTAAGCAGGTGTATACTACATGTGTAATTGCATATTACAGATTGTTATGCTCATTTATTTTGCTAAGCAATATTTGATGAACTATTCTGTTTTGTAAATTAGTTTGAAAATGAAAAAGTAAGTTTGAAATTAGAAGAAGGAATTCAAGAAAATAAAGATTTAATAAAAGAGTAAGTAATAATTTAATGAATTTGTTCTTTCCAAATTTATTGTTAAAATGATTTATAAAAATTTATTGAGCACTTTCTGTTATAAGTTCCACATCATTTACAAATACTTGGCCCTTTGTATCTTTTCCGTCTGGCTGTTCCTGAGTTATATAGTTGTATAATAAACTGGTAATCTGGTAAGTAAATTGTTTCTCTGAGTTCTGAGAGCCATTCTAGGAAATTAATTGAACCTAAGGAAAAGGGTTTGGGAACCTTTGATGTATATAGCCAGTGGGCCAGAGATACAGGTAACAACCTGGGATTGTGATTATTGTCTGAAGTCATGTTTATTGAAGAGGCTGTCCTTTTTCCACTGTGTATTCTTGACTCTTATGTCATAAATGAATTGACTGTATATTCTTGGGTTTATTACTGGTTTCTCTATTTTGTTCCATTAATCTATATATCTGTTTTTATGCCAATACCATATTGCTTTGATTACTATAGCTTTGTAATATAGTTTGAAGTCAGGAAGTATGATGCCTTCAACTTCGTTTCTCTTTATCAAGATTACTTTGGCTATTCAGGGTCTTTGTGGTTCCATACAAACCTTATGATTGTTCTATTTCTGTGAAAAATGCCATTGGAATTTTCATAGGGATTGCACTGAATCTGTAGATTGCTTTGGCTAGTAGGGACATTTATACATATTATTTCTCCTAATCCATGAGTGCAGAATATCTTTACATTTATTTGTGTCTTCTTCAGTTTCTTTAATGTCTTAGAGTTTCCAGTGCATAGTTCTTTCACTTCCTGGGTTAAGTTTATTCCTAGGTATCTTATTCTTGTTGATGCATTTGTAAATGGGATCATTTTTTTAATGTATAGAAATGCAACTGATTTTTGTATATTGATTTTGTATCTTGCAACTTTACTGAGTTTATTCACACTATT
This sequence comes from Corynorhinus townsendii, assembly GCA_026230045.1. NCBI lineage: Eukaryota > Metazoa > Chordata > Mammalia > Chiroptera > Vespertilionidae > Corynorhinus > Corynorhinus townsendii. The sequence goes on from JAPDVU010000013.1 coordinate 8,932,856, forward strand.
TGTTGTTTTGGTGGAATCTTTAGGGTTTTCTATCTATATAATAAAAGCCTAAGCCATCGTTATGGTGGAACAACCAGAACAACCAGTTGCTATGATGTGCGCTGACCACCAGGGGACAGATGCTCAATGCAGGAGCTGCCCCCTGGTGGTCAGCGCACTCCCAAAGGGACAGCGCCACTCAGCCAGAAGCCGGGCTCAGCTGGTGAGTGCAGTGGTGGTGGCGGGAGCCTCTCCCGCCTCCGTGGCAGCGCTAAGGAGCAGTGAGCCGAGTGGCAGGCCATTAAGGAGCAGTGAGCCGAGCAGTAGGGATCGAGCAGGTAGGTGATAAGGAGCGAAGGGTCCCGGACTGCGAGAGGGCACAGGCAGGGCTGAGGGGACCCCTTCCCCTCCCCCAGTGCATGAATTTCGTGCACTGGGCCTCTAGTGTGTGTGTGTGTGTGTGTGTATAAAAGCCTAAGTGACCAAGCTACTGGTCGACTGGTTGCTGTAACGCACATTGACTACCAGAAGCCAGATCAGATGCTCAATGAAGGAGTTGCCCCCTGGTGGTCAGTGTGCTCCCACAGTGGTATCGCTGCTCAGCTGACCAACAGGTGCCAGACACAGGGCTCACGGCTGGCTAGTGCCACTGCAGTGGCGTGAGCTTCTCCCAATTGGGACTGACTGGGAGTGAGCCTGTGGCAGGCACAGGAGGGCTGGGATGAGTGGGAGCGGCAGGTGGCATTGGACTGCCGGTTTCCGCCCAATCCCTGCAGGCCGCGCCAAAGGACCCCATTGGTGCATGAATCTGTGCACTGGGCCTCTAGTATATAATAACATGCCATCTGTAAATAGTGGCAGTTTTACCTGCTCTTTTCCTATTTGGATTCCTTTTATTTCCTTTTCTTGCCTAATTGCTCTGACTAGGACTTCTAATACTATGTTGAATAAAAGTGGCAAGAGTGGGCATCCCTGTCTTGTTTCTGATCTAAAGGAAAAGCTTTAGCTTTTCACCTTGAGTATGATAGATGTAGGTTGTAATATATGGCCTTTATTATGTTGGCGTATCATTCCTTCTGTACCCTCTTACGTTGAGAAGTTTTTATCATAAGTGAATATTGAATGATTTCTCAACATCTGTTGAGGTGATCAGAGTTATTGTTATTCACATAATGAATACCTAGTCAGAATATTACCTATTTTGTGTTTTTGAAGGTAAGGTAGCTGGAATATTTATGAAAAGTCCAACCGTCTCTTCTGACCTTTAGTCCCTTAGACAAATCTAAAAAAGGTTATTGGTAGCTACTTGGGTAGACACTTGTTAAGGAGTTATTCCTTTTAGTTTTAAATGGAGGCAGTTTCACTAACAGTCCAGTCAGCCCATTTTTTCTTCACATAGTCATTTATGAACAATATGATATATACAAAATATAATGTTTAAGAATTTCTTAAAAAATTGTAAAAATAATGTTTCATAACTCTTTTATATATGATTTTGCTTGCAATCAGATTAAACTTAGGCTGTTTCATTTGTTCCAGGAATAATGCTACAAGGCATTTATGCAATTTACTGAAAGAAACCTGTACCAGATCTGCAGAAAAGACAAAAAAATGTAAATATCTTTCTTGTTCTATGTGATTTTATCAATTTATTATTAATAAATAAAGTAAATTTATTATTTATTATTATTTTAATGTGGGGATTCAGAGTGGAAGAAATAGTCCTTTCACCATTTAGTTTTAGGCTCTCTTAAGTCAGAGATCAGATGGTGGTTTGAGAAATCTTTTAAACATTTTTTAGGTGATCTTTTAAATGAACTAAAGGTTATATCTTGATGTGACAGGAGGGATGGTTTTTTCTTAAAACATTCTTAATACTTGCCTTATTATATGTGTGGCCTGTTCTTTCTTTATGGCTGTATTTTCCTCTCCCATTGAGGCCATACTATCTTGGTTCTGTTGAGAACATCTAGTAATTTTCTGAAATTTTCATCTGGATTCTGTAGAGTTCATTTTCAGTGATAGGCATGTTGTTTCCTTTGCTTGATAGTATTTTTTCATAGGTATCATAGATTTTCTTCCCTTATACATTATAGATAAAGGCAAGAACTATCTATACTGAATACGTGATAAACTGAGTTTGATCCTAATTTATCTCCCTTGGTTTAGTGGTTGAATCCTCTTTTCATATTTATAATTGTATGGCAGGTCATTTAGCAGTTTTTTAAGTTTTTACCTTGCACAGTTGTGTCTGCTTTCTGCCCCTTCTGTTTTTTTGGTATTCTGGTAAATTTTGTAGAGTATATGATTCTTAGTAATTTTAGTCAACAAACTCAACCATGCACAAAATTTTTATATCTTAAAATGTTTTAAAAATATTAATTTATAAAAATCATAATGCTTTGATTCTGCTGGCATGAAAAAGCTTAATCTTAGTGAATTTGAGAAAATTTCCCCTTTCCCTGGGGTTATATCTGTATTTGGGAGTGCGTATGTAATACCATGTGTAGAGAGGGACATTGGTTTTTCAGTCATCTAGCCATTGAGTCTTTTATTAGTTCCATTAGTTTTCAGTTAACGGTCCACATGGGTTGCTGCTGAGTTGTTCCTTGTACCTGTCACCATGACCCAAACAGGTCCCCTGGTTTTCTGTGCTTTATCCCACCATGCTCCTTTGCACAGGTTGTTGAAACCAGGGAAACGCTGAGTGTAAGGCCCAGTCTGTGAAAGTGGGAAGATTGAAGGTGTTGGTGACAGAATGCAATTCTTTAGTACAAATAGTTTCTGAGGAATAAAGAAGGGTTGTTGCTGTATGTTAGGTAGTGAAAATGAGACAGTGAATAGGTGGTTAGAAGTTTGAACTACCTTTCTGTTGAAACACTGATGTATTCTGCCTTTATTTCCTTAAGATTTCTAGGCTTTTAATATTCAAATAAAAATAGTTCAGCTCTTGTTCCACGTGCTATGATTAGTTTAGAGATCCCTCCAGTATTTTTTGTTTGAATATATTTTTTATTGATTTCAGAGAGGAAGGAAGAGGGAGAGAGATAGAAATATCACTGATGAGAGAAAATCATTGATCAGCTGCCTCCTGCACACCCCACATTGTGAGCCTGCAACCTGGGCCTGTGCCCTGACTGGGAATTGAACCACGGCCTCCTGGTTCACAGGTCAATGTGAAAGCACTGAGCCATGCTGGCTGGGCTCTCCAGTATTTTTGAAGCGTTTAGAGTACTTACATTCTTCTAAAGTTAGTTCATGTACCTTCTTTTTGGCTGTTTGACTCCTCGTTGACATTTGAGTCTGCAATAGCTGCTGTTCTCTTGTTTTGCAGCTATTATTGAGAATCTGGAACTAATACTGGCCAATTCAATGTGGTTTCTGTGCTGCTGGCCTCATTTAGGGGAAAACCCACATTTTCTTATACTGCCTTCTACCTTAATCCCCCACATCACTACCTACCAACTCTAAGTTTTACTGAATTTACTGAAGGCTTGAGTAGAGTTAGAGGGAATCATTGCTCATCTAAAATCACACATAAAAAGGTCATAAGGGATTCATAGGAGGTTTCTCTTTGGAGCCATTCTTAAACTTACTCTTCCTATTTTAAGATTTTTTCCCTTTCTGCCTCCTCAGAGATAGAACAAGAGACAAGAGCAAGCTCTGCCTTTCATGTACCTCATGAATCTTGAATATACAAAGGGAAAAAATACTTTATAGAATAGTTGTTAAACCTCTATTCGTTGTAAAGGCTAAATTTATAAAGATATTTTACAAAACTTGAATAAATTTATAGATAGTAATTTTATGAAAGGAAATTAGAGATAATTGAACAGCACCAAGCTTTTGAGGTTGATATGAAGTATAACCATGTCTCACTATGAAACTGCTTTTGGTGCTACTTTAAAGGGCTCGTAAGATATAACTAACACAGAATTTTAATGTTTTCTGAGGCATTTTACTATTATCTTGTTGGCATCATAAGTGTTTTAAAATTTAATTTTAAATATTTTATATTAATAATAGATGAATATGAACGGGAAGAAACTAGGCAAGTTTATGTGGACCTAAATAACAACATTGAGGTAAGTGGTAGTGAAAATTTAATATTTTAAACAGTTATTTCTAAGCAAAGTAGAGTGATAGCTACAAAGATATAGAAAACTGTTCTTGCCAAAGGGATTATTATTTATTTGTTGACATATGATAATATCACCAATAAAAGTCCCCAGATTCTATATGATGAGTGTTAATATTTGTTACTGGGTAGCTTTTGAATTTATATGTTAGTGACATTATTTAACTTATCAAATATTTATTAATTCTGTGTCAGACACTAGCACATTGTGACACAAAATCATTAATTTGAAAAACATAGTAGTTTAATGTATCTGGTTCCTGCTTAACCTGTCTTAGCTCATCTCCTGTCATTCTCCACTTTGCTTCTCTGCTGTAGTCACTCTTATGTTTCTCAAACTTGCTAATCTCTTTCTGATCTTGGTTCTTTCAATTTATTCCCTTTATCTAGAACAGTGGTTCTCAACCTTTCTAATGCCGTGACCCTTTAATACAGTTCCTCATGTTGTGGTGACCCCCAACCATAAAGTTATTTTCGTTGCTACTTCATAACTGTAATTTACAATTGTAATGTAAATATTTGTTTTCCAATGGTCTTAGGCGACCCTGCTAGCGGTTCTCACTACTGCTGTAGAGTCTAAGACCATTGGAAAACACAGATATTTACATTACGATTCATAACAGTAGCAAAATTACAGTTATGCAGTAGCAACGAAAATAACTTTATGGTTGGGGTCACCACAACATGAGGAACTATATTAAAGGGTCGCGGCATTAGAAAGGTTGAGAACCACTGGTCTAAAACTTTTGTGTCCAGGATGTTATGCAACCTCATAAACTTTATTCTTCTTCTTCATATATATATATATATATACACACACACTTTTTTTTAATTGATTTTTTTACAGAGAGGAGGGATAGGGATAGGGATAGAGAGTTAGAAACATCGATGAGAGAGAAACATCGATCAGTTGCCTCCTGCACACTCCCTACTGGAGATGTGCCTGCAACCAAGGTACATGCCCTTGACCGGAATCGAACCTGGGACCTTTCAGTCCACAGGCCGACGCTCTATCCACTGAGCCAAACCGGTCAGGGCTATTCTTCTTTTTAATTACCTCCTTACTACTTAATCTAAAATATCTTTCTATTAAATTATTAATCTCTTCACATCCTTTAACTTTTCTGAAGAGCACTTATAAATACATGACAATTATCAGATGTACATATGTGTATGTGTATTCTTTTTTATTCTGGAATATAAGTTAGTTTCTGTAGTATAAGGACTTTTTCTTATATTTTAAGTGCCTATCACAGTACTTGGTATATAACAGATACTCAGTAACTATTAATTGAATAAGTAAATTCATCCAATTTTACAAATCAAGATTGGTTGCATGTTGAATGAACTGAACTCATGCTGCCAGATGATGAACATTTGGACTCCCATGGGAAGGAACCTCACAGAGATTATGCTTTAGTGGGGAAGACATATATTAAATAACTAAGTAAAAGTAAAGATAAGATTATAGATTTTGATACTAAGGCTATTAAGTAAGTGGTAATCATTTTTATTGTTGTTTGATATTATATAACTTGTCTGTAGTACCTAGCATCTGAGAAGCTAATACAATAGACAATACGTTTTTACAAATTATTGGATTATTAAAAATTATAGGGTTTTCATTGTGCAGAGTTGTATGGTTTTAAATCTAATGGCCATGTAATAGAAATTTATTAATATTTTTATAGTTTGAAGAAAGATACTTAAAAAAGTCTTAAGTATGATTCTTAAAACTTAAAACTTTGTATTTCAGAAAATGATAATAGCTTTTGAGGAACTTCGTGTGCAAGCTGAGAATTCCAGACTAGAAATGCGTTTTAAATGTAGGGATCCTATTTAATTTTTAAAAACATAAAAATATTTTCATTAGATTCTGTTTATATTTTTATTACATTCTGTTAATGTTTTTATACCTTCAACTTGATGCCTAACTCTTTTAATTTTTGTATTGTATATGATTTTGTAAGCCTCTCAGAATCTTGTGGAATGTGACAGTGAATTGACATATGTTAAAAAATATGTTTTTGGCTTCAAAGCTACATTTTTCCTGAAATAAAACTTATTATGGTTTGTATTTAATTTTTAGAATTGTGATTTGGTCTTATTTTTACATTTCTTGGTGAAGTTGCATGTAAAAATAACAATATGTATTTAAAATCTGTTATAGGGAACTTTTATATATGTGCTATATAAAAGTAGAATTTTCTTAAGTTATTGTTACTTTGCTATTAAATTCACTATTTTACTAAAATTACCAATAAAACAGTTGTTGCTTGTTAGAAACATTTGAGGTTTGATATCTAGCTAGATTTCAAAAATTTAAGTTTTGTTTGTTATACAATTATATTAATACTAGAGGCCTGGTGCATGAAATTCGTGCATGGGTGGCAGGGGAGTCCCTTAGCCGGATCTGCACCCTCTCGTAATCCAGGACTGCTGACCCCTAACCACACTGCCTGCCTGCCTGCCTGATTGCCCCTAACTACTCTGCCTGCCTGCCTGATTGCCCCTAACCACTCGCTGGGGGGCTGCCAGCTGGGGTGAGGGCCCGTGGTTGTTCTGGTCTCTGGTGGTTCTGCTGTTGTGGTTGCTGGGCTTTTATTATATAGGATGTTAAAGTATATTTGTTTTACTTTTAAAGTAAAGGAAGATTATGAAAAAATCCAACATCTTGAAGAAGAATACAAGAAGGACGTAAATGACAAGGAAAAGCAGGTATGTTTTTAAAATTAACTTTCTGTATACTTTGTATTTACTAATTTATAAAATATTTAAAATTTCAAAAGAAATGTATATTTGCTGACTGCATGATAAATTTCTATTAGATAATTTTAATATTATATACATTTAAATATTCAGCCTTTTCCCTAGCAGAATTAGTTTCCAGTGATTCAAATATGCATATGTGATGAATGCTAGTCCTTTTAAAAAAATTAATCTTCTACATTATTTATATTAATGAGTAATAGGACATTGCTGCAGAAATAGTTTATTTTGTGATAACTTCTGTTCAAACAGCAACATCATAAAATGTAAAGATCACTCTTCCACATTGACCACTCAGCCCACATTTCGTAGTTTATTGTGAAATATACTATTCATGACACCAGTGAAGGTGAACTAAAATTTTTTTCCTTCTTCTTTCTATTAATGTTACATAGTGTTAGACTTAAAAATGGCAAGTTTTTGTTCTTTGACATCACAAGAATGTTGGTCTCAGATAATTATTAGGCCAACTTTATCAGTTTCAAGCCTTTTGCTTTTCAGTGGAAAGCAATATATAGAAAGGAATCCTCTTTGTTTCCTATTTTTTTCAGTTTTTCTTTTCTGATTTGCCACATGATAGCTTGTAATGATAGATAATAACAATATCTACTTAAATAATAGTAGCAAAAGTTAATTGAAAGTACAGAGAGAAGGTATTAGAGTTTTATTTTAGTTCTGGTTTAATGTTAGAATAATTTGTGTCATGCTTAGATACTTTGAGTTAGCAATTTTCTATATTTTAACTGAATTTTTAAACCAGATTTCTAAAAGGAGGTATTTTTAAAAGTTAAAAGTGTGCTTATTATAAAGAACATAAAAATAGAATGCAGTTTTAAAAAGCTTGTTGGAGTTTTGGGTGTATGGGCAGAGCTTATAGATTATTGGGGTTCCCTGTAAAATGATGGTATGGCCAGCTAGTGTTTTTACTGGGGACTGCTACATGTTGTCATCGTTATTATTACTACTACTACTACCAGAGGCCTGGTGCATGAAATTTGTGCACGGGTGCGGTCCCTAGGTCTGGCTGGCAATTGAAGTGTGAGCGTATGGCATGGAAGGGCAGGTCCCAGTTGACCTCTGGGGCCTGGGCAGCACCTTGGCCCCCTGAGCCCCCAGGTGCCCCCTTCTACCTGAGTCACGTTGCCTGAGTCCCCACGTGGAGATGTGGTGAATGTGGCTGGACATTGTGGGCCAGGGCGAATGTGGGCCTCTGGGCTGCCCAGTGGCGCTGCATGGAAGCCGGACGTGTAGAGTGCTCTCTCCCAGCTGGCCTCACTGACCGGCTCCTGTGTGAACCCACAGGGAACCTGACCAGCACCTGCAGTCCCAGCGGCTGCGGCCCAGCTCACCTGAAAGAGGCTGCACAGGTGCGGGGTGGGCTCCTTGTGGGCACCTGGCACCTGCGCTCGAAGGCTTTCCTGGCTCACAAGCCCTGGCATCCCGGGGGAGGGTAGCAGGGAGAGTGACAGCAAGTTCAGCCATCACCCCACATTCTCACTGCACCTCCTCCTCATCACGCCCGCCCCCAGGTAGCTGGAGAGAGGTTGCAGCACGTTGCCTGCCATGTTCCGTGGCACCCCCTAGTGGTCAGCGCATGTCATAGCAAGTGGTTGAACTCTCGGTCTCCCAGTCAAACTCCTGGTCGAACTACCACCCAAGGGGACAATTTGCATATTAGGCTTTTATTATATAGGATTTTTTTTTTTCCTTGTCAGGGCCAGAAGGCCTGTGTTATTGCCCGCCAATATCCATAACCCCCTTGGCAACTCCACCTTCCCGCCTGCCCCTCTCAGAATTTTAGCCATCTGAATATTTTCAGTTCTCTGTATGAAGCATGATTTTTTGATCCTTTATGTCCTTGTATGACTCTAGAACAGTGGTTGCCAACCTTTCGGACCTCACAGACCACCAGTGGTCCTCGGACCACTGGTTGGCAACTGCTGGTCTAGAATGCTTATTTCCCCATGTTTGCCTAATTAATTTCTATTTGTCTGTAATACTTGATTCAGTCATCTCTGAGAAGGATTACTTATTTATTACATCCCCCAAGATTGATAAAGGTGTTCCTTTCCCAATTCCTATAATCTTTTTGCCCTATTACTAATATATTCAAGTACAGTTGTTTGTCTACTAGTCTAGTCTATGAGTTTTTTGAAGATTAGTTTCTTCATGTCTCTGTACTCAGTGCTTATTATGGTTTCTAGAATGGTGTAGGTGCTCAAGAATATCTATCTTTTTATATATGTATAAAAGGCTAGGTGACTGGCTGACCGGTAGGTATGACGTGCACTGATCACCAGGGGGCAGATGCTCAACACAGGAGTTGCCTAGTGATAGCAACTTTGCAGAGTGCCCTCTCACACTCTGGGACCCCTCAGGTGATGTTGGACTGCCGGTTTCGGCCCGATCCCTGCAGGCCAGGCCAAGGGACCCCACCTGCCAGGGGGATCCCGCTCACTCTGCAGATGCCCTTTGAGCCCCAGCACCGCCTCAGATGCAGCTGGCCAGGAGGGACCGCCGGGAGGTTGGCTCCAGGGCATGTCCAGCCCTTCTTGCCCAGTCCCGCCCTGAGGCCACCTGCTAATTAATTTTCTTTTGATATACACGAATCCATACACCGGGTCTCTAGTTTATGGAATAAATGAACCAAGTAGATTTTATTATATAATCTCCTCAGTAATAAGTTAAAATGCATACTATAATATTGGGTGTGTCATGTTATAGTAACCCTCACCTAATGTCATCAATAGGTTCTTGGAATGAAGTATAATGAAACCAATTTACCATAGGCTAATTGATATAAACAAAAGTTAAGTTCCTACATCATCTCATCAAAATTATAATGAAACAACAGTGAATGAAACATCATTTTTGAGGACCTGCCATAGTTTCTTCATTTAATAAAGGATTTTTTGGGCATGCATGTACTAAATATTAGGCACAGCCAGATAAAAATATATAAATAAGTACATAAAATAATCATAGGTAATGATAAATGCTAAGGTGTCATATTTTATTTTTCATATCTATACTGTGTTATTTAAATATTCAATTTTAGGTATCACTGCTATTGATCCAAAACAATGAGAAAGAAAATAAAATAAAAGAGTTAACATTGCTGCTAGAGGAATCCAGAGATAAAGTGAATCAATTAGAAGAAAAAATAAGTAAGAATTTATATAATAAAATATAACAATGTGTCTTATGTATTCCTCTTTGTTATGCTTTAATTTTTGGCTTTCATTACAGTTTTGTTGTAATGCTTTCTAGTACTGTAATTCCAAGCCTGGGTGAACCTGTACAAGGAGAGCATAATAGAGTCACTTAGGGAGCTTTTTCAAAGTACATACACGCTTCTTTTCCTTTCATACTTTTATTTAGTTTAAAAAAAGTGCTCTATGAAAACAGGGATCTGTGTCTTTTTGTTCACTGATGCATTCCAATAACAATTGATTATTTAATGTTCTTCACATTTCATCCTGAATTTTTATCCCTTTTTAGGGGAATGGTTTGTTGGATGATATACCTCCTACATGACCCCAGTTTTAATTTTATATATGTCATTTATACAAGTTTTATTTAGTTTATGGACATTTTTCTTACCTCTTTTCATTTTTAAAGATTGATTGATATAATACTTATTTTTAAAAAACCCATAGTCAGTAATTAGAACATCTGAAATCTTTGCAGGTCCAAGTCGGCTTTTGTTTATTCGGCTGAATTTGTTCGTGGTGTTTTATTTTCTCTTATGTTTTTTGATTGTAGGTCCTATAACTTCATCTGTGGAAATTCTTTAAGACCTAGGTTGGAAGTATATTTTTACAGAGAAAATTTGCATTTGTAGCTCCGGGATCCTGGGAGAACTTAGGAGCACTTCAAATTAAAGTTTTGACTTGCAGCTTTTTAGGACATTCAAACAGCATACATTCAGTTCCCACACACACCTAAGGACTAGTTTGTGGCTATAATTTCTCAGAGAAGACATTTGGTTATCAGACTATAATAAATAGTATCACAATGGACACCATAGCTTGGCCAGCATGGCTTAGTGGTGTGTTTTTTTTTGGGGGGGTTAATCCTCACCTGAGGATATTTTTCCATTGATTTTTAGAGAGAGTGGAAGGGAGAGGGAGAGAGAGAGAGAGAGAGAAACATCAATGTGAGAGAGAGACATCAATTGGTTGCCTCCTGCACACCCTTGAACAGTACTAGAGATTGAGCCTGCAACCAAGGTATGTGCCCTTGACGGGAATCAAACCCAGGACCCTTCAGTCCTCAGGCTGATGCTCTACCCACTGAGCCAAATTGGCTAGGGCAATTCTGTAATTTTTAATATCTGTCCAAATTAATAATCAATAAATAGTGTCTATATGGTCATTTATAGTGGCTACATGTTATACAATTGTATGTATGTACCACTATAATCTATCTCCTTTTGGATAGTTAGATTGTTTTCAATGTTCAGCTATTATTAAAAATGTAGCATCGAAAATCTTTATATATTCACTATTGAGTGCTTGGGAAATAACAATCTTGAAAAGTCAATAAAAGTTGATGATGACCAAATACCAGCGGTATCTATATTTGCATATTTCTCCCTCATTTTGGGGTATCTAATGGAGAAAAAAACGTAATTGTTACAAGTTATTTGTTTTCTATTAAGTACTACTTACCTACAATTTTCTTTTTTAGAATTACAGAATGAAAACTTAAAAGAATCAAATGAGAAGCACGATCATTTAACATCAGAACTAGAAGATTGTAAAATGTCTTTGCAAAGAAGTGTGGTATGATTTAAAAACTGATTAGTGTGTGATAAGTCTCACACTATTCATCAGTCAACAAATAATTATGGAATGATAATACTATGTACAGAGACCCAGATCTTCAAATAGAGAAGATACAATCCCTGTCACAAAATGCTTATAGTTTAATTAGTGACATTAGTTGAAAGCACATTAAAATATAAAATACAAGATCATTCATGCTAGGTACCAACAGTGTGAGTCAGGCAAAAATTGCTGTGATAGCAGTAAGAATAATAAGAACGCTGCAGGCTAGATTGGCTAGGACAGTGGTGGGCAAACTCTTTAGTCAACAGAGCGGCAAACCGAGGCTCGCGAGCTGCATGTGGCTCGTGAGCCGCAGTTTGCCGACCACTGGGCTAGGAAGTCTCCATGGAGAGGTTGAGACTTTAGGTGGGCTTTGGAGGAATGGTGATCTGAAATAAGATTAGTGGGTGGGGTAGAAGAGGGGAGTGATAGGATAAGGAGGGACAGCAAATTACAGAAGCCAAGGATTCAGCTTTTTTTCTTAAGGGCCTTGGATCATTGCTTTTGTTTTCTACTTTATTTCATTCAGAGTACTCAAAAGGCTTTGGAGGAAGATTTACAGATAGCAACAACAAAAATACATCAGCTCACTGAAGCAAAAGAAACTCAAATGGAAGAATTTAATAAAGCTAAAGCTGCTAATTCATTTGTGGTTACTGAACTTAAAACTACCATCTGCAACTTGAAAGAGTTATGGACAACAGAACATCAGAGGTAAAAATATTTCTTATTTAGATGAATAAAAAAGGCTTGATATTCAGTGCTATTTTCTATTCATTGTCCACTGACTTGTATTCCCAGTTTATACTTTAAAAAAAAGACTGGTTACAATTGTTATAGGAATTACATTTAAAAAGTTTGTATTGCGTAGGCAGGTATACTAGGAAAAGATAGAGCAGGTATTTTCTAGGGTCGTTCCCATGCATACTTTGCCATAGAGTCAAGCTAAATAGATAAGCTGATAAGTGGTGATGCAGTTATATGACTTATTTAAACTGGGTTATTATTGGTTTCATAGAAATAACTTCTTTTGGGGAAGTGAGGTTTATTTTACTGAGGTCTGTAACATTCTGATTTATAAAATTAGAAATTAACCTGGTACAAAGAACGTACTAAAATATTTTTATTAAATTAATGGATTAATGAATTAATGAATATGATTAATTATAAAATAAGCTATTCATTTGCATTTTACCTGAAATAGTTTGTCTAAAATGTGAGTTAAAAACTTGCTGTTTTTCATTACTTTATATTAAGAAAAAATTCATATAAATCAGTGTTATGAGGCTTAGGTAGTTATTTTTGTCTTAGAATTAGGGTTAATTAGGATGAAAGAAACAAGTTTTTCTCTCAAGTCATGGACTGGGCCTAACAGTATTTTTTCTCTACTGCTTGTGTCTTGTAAAGGAAGAAAAGCTAGCTTTTCTAGCTCAACTAATCTTATATTCTTGATTGACCTATCTAGTTGATTTTCAAATTTTAGAATTGTAAGCGATTTTAGATGTCATCTGTTCTAATTACCTCTGTTTTATAGATAAGGAAACAGAAAGGCAGAGGAGTTAAGCAAATTACATGTGTTTTCATAATTATATTGTTCCTGAGGCAGAATTCAGTATAGTAGTAGTTACATACTCAATCTCAAAGTTCAAGGATATATTAATTTGATTACCATAAATAAGAAATAGATAAATTGTCATCACAAGCTTTTATGTAGATTAAATAATATACAACTATATATTTATAATAGCAATATTTTATTTTGAAATGTTACACTATCCCGCACAGAGTAGGTACTCAAAAAATGCTTTATAATTAAATGAATGAATCTGTGCTAAGATATATTGCACCAATTTTAGTTATTAGATGAATTCTCACTAAAAGAATATTTTACATTGCAAATTAATAATATATTTTACAAGATTGGAAAAAAGTGAAGACCAATTGAAAATACTTACCATGGAGCTTCAGAAGAAATCAAGTGAACTGGGTAAGATTTAGAGAATTATATGTGTACATGATAATAGACAATTCTAAAAGCATAAACACTATTTCAGAATAAAATGTAGTTTCTTCTCTGTCATTTACTAATATTCATTATTTGATAATTGTTTTGATTTTTTAGAGATAGAAAAAAATGTAAACCTTAAGAAAGACTATTCAGTTCATTATGCAGTTCAAATCTGACTGTTTTGTGTTACAAATTTAAGAGCCACCTCATTGCCTAAGTTCAAACTCTTTAAATATAAGCTGTCTTTTCATTGCCCATATAAACCGGTGTATACCAAGTTAGTTAAAGTTAACTGTAAATACAAAAACTTTGTCAAATAATTTTTTTTCTCAGTTTATTTACTTGGTATAGTTTTCAGTCTGATGTTGCTGTAAATAGTTTTTAGCTCCAGTGACCAGTTTTGTGTGTATATACCCATGTTTGCTTTTACTCTAGTTATATAAAAGATTCTCCCTCTTGTGTGTTCTATTTCTTCTACTGCTTATTATAAGATACTAGAGGTCCGGTTCACGAATTTGTGCACCAGTAGGGTCCCTTGGCCTGGCTCGCGATTAGGGCCTATTAGGGCCATCTCGCCCAGTCCTGATCAGTCCTGATCGAGACCCATGGGGGTCGGAGCATCTGCCCCCTGGTGGTCAGTGCACATCATAGTGAATAATGGAATGGTCGAATGACTGGCTTAATGAATGGTCAGACACTTAGCATATTATGCTTTTATTACATAGGATTATTTTTATGTGATATAACTATGGAATTCAGACTTAAATGTCTATTCTTCATTTAGCTTTGGATATATAATTAGGAACATAACAGACATGGTATTTGTTCTAATGATATTTAATTAGGGAGACATATAAAACAAATAATCACAAAAAAACCCATTTAATTACAAGGTGGGATAAGTGCTATGAAAGAAATGAAAATGATGCAATAGAAGAAAATAATAGGGCCTAATGTAGATTTGGCAATCAGGGATGGTTTTTAGCTGAAACCTAAAAAATAAGTGAGATTTAGTTAGGTAAGACATGTGAGTTGGAGAGAGCTTTTCTTTCTTTTTTTGTTAATCCTCAGTGGAGGATATTTTTTTCATTGATTTTTGGAGAGAGTGGAAGGGAGAGGAGAGACAGAGAGAAACATCGATGTGAGAGAGACACATGTGAGAGAGACACATCAATTGTTTGTTTCCTCCAGCCACCCTGACCAGGTATGTGTCCTTGGTATATGCAACCAAGGTATATGCCCTTCACCAGAATCAAACCCGGGACCTTTCACTCCACAGGCCAATGCACTATCCACTGAGCCAAACTGGTTAGAGCTGGAGAGGGCATTTCAGTCAGAAGGAAAAGCATGTAGAAATGCTCTTAGGTATGAAGGAGCTTTTTTAATTCAAGTGATTGAGTGAAAACCTTTGTGATTGAGCATAACAAGTGTCATGGAACAGGGAATGAAATGAGTTTGGGGTGATAAGGACCAAATCAGATAGGGCCAAGGAAAGGAAATTTGATTTTATTCTAACAGTGAAGGAAAATCATTGTAAAATTTAAGTAGAGGAATGACATGATGTGGTTCAAAATCACTAATTCTTCTGTATAGCAGATAAATTTGGTGGTGGGTGGGGAGTGCTGGTAGTGAAGAAAGAGTAGAATTGGAGAAATTGGATTGGAGACTATTTGAGTGGTACAGGTATGAGAGGATATCTTTTAAAAATGGAATCATATCACAATTATGCTAGCAGTTGGTGAGTCCACTAATTTAAGGACATTTTGTCTGGTTTCAGCTCTGAAAAATTTTCTTCTTTTATAACTTCTCTTCTGGTGTCATTGTTCTCTTATTCCCTGTAAGTGGATTGATTTTGGAAGTTCTGCTTCCATCCTTCATGTTTAAAATTTTTTTCTTATACTTTCTATCTTTTTAGTTCTCTGTGAAATTTGGGGGAAAAAGGTTTTGGGTTTCCCCTGCTAATTCAATCTTTATGTTTCTTTTGCTGGTTTTGAAATCTTAGTTGTCAAATTTTAAATTCCCAAGAAGTCTAAATAATTTATTTCATGGATATGATCTGCTATTGGAACATACTAATGTTAAGATACTTAGCAAAATATCTGCTTCTGCTTGCTCTATTAATTCTTTCTCCTTGGATTTTATTTAATTCTCTTAATTGAATTTGGTTCTTCTCTTTCATGGTTTTGCTTTTCTTCATTAATTGTTGATTCTTAATTGTTTGCTCATCCAAGTATTTGAGAATTCATCTTCACCCACATGTATGTTATAATCTGCTTCATCTGATTATGGGAATGAGATGGGAGATGCTATAAGGAAGGGTGGGCTTGGTAGCTTGTCTATTGGGCATAGGGGAAGTTTTTCTTGATTAAAGATCAAGAGCTATGTGGGGTATTGCCATGTCCCTTTGGCCCCAATTCCCCAAATCTTTGATTTAACATGAGGCTGTGTGGTGGAAGATGTGGTCAGCTGGTCTAGTTGTTTAGCAGAGACTTCATTGAATGAGTATGGGTTTTACCTCCCACAAAGAATCCTTAACTTTTGGGTTAATGGTAATGAGTCTGGTTTTATATATAGTTTTTCTAAAAAAATTAACGTGATTGGGGGTAAGATTGTGGAGACATGCTAGTTTTTTTAATATATATTTTTAAAATTGATTTCAGAGAGGAAGGGAGAGAGAGAGAAACATCAATGATGAGAAAGAATCATTGATTGACTGCCTCCTGCACACCCCCCCTACTAGGGGTGATTGAGCCCAAAACCCAGGCATATGCCTTTGGCTGGAATCAAACCTGGGAACCTTTAGTCCGTAGGCTGACGCTCTATCCACTGAGCCAAACCAGCTAGGGCAAGATATGTTGGTTTAAAAAAGTTAACTGTTTTTACTTAAAATTAAACTTCATGGTTAAATAAGCTTTGCATGTGACAGGTTTTTCTTTCAGTGTCTACATTGGCATTTTATATTTTGTTGATTTTTTCCCTTAAAGACTGTCGCCAATGATTTTAACTATTTTGTTTGTTTTGAATAATATATAGTTATATTTACAACAATAACTCTCAACAGTGAGGAAAGACAATGTTTCAGATATAATAAAATTTAGGTGACAGACATTGTTTGGGAACTTTGTAGGTAGTTAAAAAATGTAAGGAGGAAAAAAATCCAGGAGGTGTGGGCTGGAAAGATTTTATAATTCATTATCCTGATGTTGAGTCCATGGAGGTATAGAAAGAAAAGCATTTTAAAATATTATTTAATGTGATAAGAAGGAAGGGTGTCAGAAAGAAAATAGGAGCAGGAGTTAGGAAACAAATCTGAATAATTCAAGGTCTGGAAAATCAAAATGAGAAAAGTAGAGTGGTTAATAGTATCAAGTGCCAGAAAGCTCTATAATGATGACAAAGAATTACACCACAAAATGGTTATTGGTGATCTTTGAGATATTAGTTCTGTATGGGGTTAAAAAAGAAGTTTGTAGGTAACCAAAAAGGAATTTGTCTGCCACCCCCCTTCCCCCCCAAGATTTGACTATAGTGTGAAGAGGCAGAAAGGCCAATCAGATCCTTTTGTTTTGTATTCAAATAAATATTTAGCTGTGATATGGGAAATTAAAGATTCCTCTACAGAGAGTCAATTTATATTGTTAGTAAAGAAACTGAAGTCTCAGAGGAGGTTGGAGTATTGAGATACAGAGTATAATGGTTAGAGTTAGCTGGAATTAAGTGGGTCACTTAAGTTTGGAGTGAAGATTAAGAGGCCAGATATTTAGAGAGGGATGATGAGTTGAAGGTAAAAGCACACATGTTGAATGACCAGATTCCAAATACAGATAGATTGCTTATTTTGTTTTGTGAACTCTGGGCGCATTTGGTTGTGGAATTAACTTTATAGAAATGTCCTATGTAATAAAAAGCTAATATGCAAATTTTCCCCTTGACCAGGAGTTTGACTGGAGTTTGACCAGGGGGCGGGGATTGCCTGCCAACTGCCTGCAGCCCCTTCCCCCAGCTGGTCCCGCCCCCGATCACCCCCCCCACCCCAATCAGGGGCGGGGCTGCTGGCCTATCGCCCCCCCAGCCCCTTGCCCCTGGCCAGCCCAGTCTGATCGCCCCAGTCGGGGTAGGCCAGCTGGACCCCATCCATGCACCAATTTGTGCACCAGGTCTCTAGTTATTAATATTTATCTGTGATTTTTGTATCATTCCATTTGGACTTCTGGGCAGTGATTTTCAACCATTTTCATCTCATGGCACACATAAACTACTAAAATTCTGCAGCACACCAAAAAAAAATTTGCCGATATGACGAAAAATGGGTATAATTTTGATTCATTGACAGTGGATGGCCATTGTATTGGTTGTTGTCATTTTTTATTTGACAATATAAGCGAAGAGGTCAGTGCCCCTGACTAAATAGTCAGGTATTGCATGTTTAAAAACTTTTTGCAGCACACTGCTCGAAAATTGGTGATTTAGGGTACCCCAGTTACATGAATCCATTTCTTAGTTTTCCCCTTTCAAATGGTATTATTTTTGTTTTTCCTTTCCTAGTCTTTTAATCCAGCTTTTAACACATTTATATTCTTTTGCTTGTTTTAGAAGAGATGACTAAGCTTAACAATAATAAAGAAGTAGAACTAGAAGAATTGAAAAAAACCTTGGTAAGTATTTAGTTTCTCTTAATATAGAGTAATTACTTTTCAAATCTGCTGACTTAGACTCTCACACTATAGATGTTTTATGCTAGTTTTTTTTTTCAGATAAACTATTAAAAAATTACATTTGGTTTTTAGTAAAGCCACATTCTTACCTATACTAACATTTATACATCTTGATAACTGTCTTCATGTCTTTAGAGGGTTTTAAACAATTTTTAAATTTATTGATTGATGAAAGAGAGAGAGAGACTTGTTCTACTTATTTATGTATTCCTTAGTTGATTTTCTTTTTAAAGCAAACAAATCCCATGTCTTTTTAAAAAAATATATTTTACTGATTTTTTACAGAGAGGAAGGGAGAGGGATAGAGTTAGAAACATCGATGAGAGAGAAACATTGATCAGCTGCCTCCTGCACATTCCCTACTGGGTATGTGCCCGCAACCAAGGTACATGCCTTTGACGGGAACGGAACCTGGGAGCCTTGAGTCCACAGGCTGATGCTCTATCCACTGAGCCGAACCAGTTATGGCTTGGTTGATTCTTATATGTGCCCTAATCCGAATGGAACCATGATCTCCTGGTCAGTGGATTGATGCTTAACCACCGAGCCACATTGGACAGACTGTTGAACATTTTTGTTTTTGTGTTAATGAGAGTTATTTGCCTGTAGTTTTCTTTTCTTTGTCTTTGTCTGCTTTTGGAATCAGGCTAATGCTGGCCTCATAAAATGAGTTGGGAAGCTTTTCTTTCTATTTTCTAAAGAGATTGTATAGAATTAGTGTTATTTTTTCTTTATATATTTGGTAGAATTCTCCAGTGAAATCATCTGGATGTAGAAATTCTTTCATTGTTATAGAACTACTCTGGTTACTTGCTTTATCTTGGGTGGTTTTTATAGTTTGTGGTTTTGAGGAATTAATACATTTCACTGAAGTTGTCAGATTTCTGTGCATAGAGTTATTTATAATATTCCCTGTTATCCTCTTAGTAAATTTTTATGCTTTGTGAGCCATGTGGTCTCTGTTGAAGCTATTCAACTTTGCCGTTGATAGGGCAAAACAGGCATAGATGATACATAAACAGATTGGCTATATTACAGTAATGCTTTATTACAAATAGGCAGTGGTGGATTTGGTCTGTGGGCTGTGTTTGCTGACCCTTGGTTGTCTAGAATGATGAATTCAATTCTTGGCCCATTACTTAACACATTGCACACCAGTAGTTTTATTGCTAGCTTTACCCAGTGGCCAGGTAAGTTTCTATTGAAAAGTACAAAAAACATTTAAAGTATCATACTTTAAAAAGGTATTAGCTTGTAAGAACATGTAATATATAACTTCAAAATGCAATGGGTATTTAATTTTAAGGCGTGCCTTTAACATTTATGTAAAACACTGTGTAATATGAAAACACGAGAATGCTCGTGATCCACCTGCAATGTGTTAAGATGCTATATTAACAAAGTGAGCCCATCCTGATGGAATGATGTAATTTAAAACTGTTTCATAGGAAGAATGAAAATATTCTTAAGGATTTTAGAATAGTTAAGAGAAAAGTTAGGGAGTAATGATAACTCTCTTCAAATATTTACCAGTTGTCATGTGAAAGAGGAATTGACTTTTATGTGATCAAGGAAGGCAGAATAATGACTATTGCATGAAAGTTATAGTAAAGCACATTTTTGTGTAATAATAAGGACAAACAGGATTGATAGAATAGTGAATGACTAGTAAATGCTAATAAATTGGAGTGATTTATACATAAGTTAAGGTTTGACTTCATATGGCCTGTATGATTTTTTTTAAAACAAGAAAATTCCAGGGCTCTGTCCATTAAATCCTGTCATCAAACTTAGTTTTGGAATTTACTTAATAATGACAAACGATTTCTTTTAAGAAAAATTTTAGCCAAAGGGAAACTCATTATTTCTCCCCAACTTTATTTAGGAAGTTCGATTATTTTGTTTTTAATAATTTTTTTCCGATTATTTTGAATATGTGTGTGCTTTGATTATCATGATTTGTTAATATTTTTAAATAGGCAGAAAATCAAAAGCTTTTAGATGAAAAGAAACAATTTGAGAAGATTGTTGAAGAATTAAAAGGAACAGAACAAGAACTAACTGGTCTTCTCCAAACCAGAGAGGTTTGTTTATAAAGGATACATTTTTCTTTCACATATTTTGTTAGTAGAGTACAGATTATAGAATAGATTATGGTATAGCCATTATCTTTGTGAAAGGTTTCTTCACAAGATTTATTTTTATTTTATTTTATTATTTTTTAAAAATATATTTTATTGATTTTTTACAGAGAGGAAGGGAGAGGGATAGAGAGTTAGAAACATCGATGAGAGAGGAAACATTGATCAGCTGCCTCCTGCACACTCCCCCACTGGGGATGTGCCACAACCATAGTGCATGCCCTTGACCAGAATCGGACCTGGGACCCATCAGTCCGCAGGCCGATATTCTATCCACTGAGCCAAACTAGTCCGGGCAAGGTTTCTTTTTCTTTCTTTTTTTAAGCCTTTATTGTTCAGATTATTACAGTTGTTACTCTTTCCCCCCCCATAGCTCCCCTCCACCCGGTTCCCACCCCACCCCATGCCCTTACCCCCTGCCCCCACTGTACTCATCCATAGGTGTATGATTTTTGTCCAGTCTCTTCCTGCACCCCCACACCCCTTTCCCCTCGAGGATTGTCAGTCCACTCCCTTTCTATACCCCTGATTCTATTATATTCACCAGATTATTCTGTTCATCAGATTTTTTACTCACTTGATTTTTTTATTCACTTATTGATATATATGTATTTGTTGTGCAAAATTTTTATCTTTTTCTTCTTCTTCCTCTTCTTAAGGAATACCTTTCAGCATTTCATATAATACTGAAGGGCAGTGATGAATTCCTTTAGTTTTTCCTTATCTGTGAAGCTCTTTATCTGCCCTTCAATTCTGAATGATAGCTTTGCTGGGTAGAGTAATCTTGGTTGTAGGTTCTTGCTATTCATCACTTTGAATATTTCTTGCCACTCCCGTCTGGCCTGCATAGTTTCTGTTGAGAAATCAGCTGACACTTGTATGGGTGCTCCCTTGTAGGTAACTGTTTTTGTCTTGCTGCTTTTAATATTCTCTCTTTGTCTTTTGTTCTTGGCATTTTAATTATGATGTGTCTTGGTGTGGTCCTCTTTGGATTCCTTTTGTTTGGGGTTCTGTGCGCTTCCTGGACTTGTAAGTCTATTTCTTTCACCAGGTGGGAGAAGTTTTCTGTCATTATTTCTTCAAATAGATTTTCAATATCCTGCTCTCTCTCTTCTTCTGGCACCCCCATAATTCTGATGTTGGTATGTTTGAAGTTGTCCCAGAGGCTCCTTATACTATCTTCATATTTTTGTATTTTTTTTCTTTTTGCTTTTCCAGTTGGGTGTTTTTTACTTCTTTGTGTTTCACATCTTTGACTTGATTCTTGCAATCCTCTAGTCTGCTGTTGGATCTCTGTATATTATTTTTTATTTCAGCCAGTGTATGCTTAATTTCTAGTTGGTCCTTTTTCATGTCCTTGAGGGTCTCACTAAATTTATCGGCCTTTTCTAGAAAATTCTTGAAAAACCTTATAACCATGGTTTTGAACTCTATATCTAGTCATTTGCTTTCCTCCATTTCTTTAATTTGTGATCTGTTTCTTTGTCTCCGCATTTTGGCTGCTTCCCTGAGTTGATAGAGTGGTTTTGTGCTAGGTGTCCCAGTGGCTCAGCCTCCCCAGTTACCTGAGGTGGACACTCTTGGTGCACCCCTTTGTGGGTTGTGTGCACAGTCATGTAGTTAAGCCTTGATTGTTGTTGGTATCACTGGGAGGAATTGACCTCCAAGCCAATTGGTTGTGAGGATCAGCTGTGTGTACGATGGGAGAACTTCTGTGCTGGAGACACCCTTATGGGGCAAGACTTGCTTCAGTGGGGCTTTGGTGCTCACTGAGTCTGCCCTGTGAGTGTGTCCCTTATGGATCTGAGGAGTTGTAATCTGGATGGTCCTACTCTGACCCCTGGGTACACTGGCCCTTGGATCTCCAAAGAGGCCACCCAGCAGGAGCTATGGAGAGATCTGCAGATTCCTCTTCTTTGTTTGGGTTTTGAGGTGCCCAGATGAGGCCCAGCTGTGAAGCAATGCAAGCTTCTGTGGGGCCTTGGGCCTTCTTTTGGATGTTCTAGGTCTCACTGCCTCAGCTGCAGTTTGTTATGTAAGTTTAGATTTCAAAGGACCAGGCCATTCATTTGCAAAAGCCTCTGTGCACAGCTTGGATGGGCTGGAGTCTCATGGTGGAGCAAACAGCAATGGCTTCCCATTAGCCCTGCCCTAAGAGGCCCCCGGGTCTCAGTGTCTCTTGGTGGTCGCTGCAAGCACCTCTGAGAGAAAGCTGCCCTTGAGTTCCACCTGCTGCCAGACAGTCCAGTTTCTCCCCATATGAGTCTGGGTCCCCAGAGTCTCGCCCAGAACTGGAGTTCAGAGCAGTCGGAAGCTTGTGTCTCCCTGGGATTTGAAAGAGCCAGCCACGTACTCAGTTGCCATCCCTCTCCGCGTGCGCCTCCGTACCTCTGGATTTTACTTCTGCAGCTCCTCTGCCCTCCGAGTCTCAGTGTGCTTTTCTCTTCCCTTCTAGTTGTATAATTTCCACTTAGCCAGCCTTCCTGTGGTTCTGGATGATGTCCGTTTTGTCTTTTAGTTGTAGTTTTGAAGTGGTTGTGTGTGGCAGCAAGTTCAAATGTTTACCTATGCCACCATTTTAGTTTCTCTCAAGATTTTTTTTATAGTATGTGTTCCTGCTACCTTTAATATGCTAATGATTGATTTAAAACACATCTAGAAAACTTGCATCTACACTAATAAAAGAGAAATATGCAAATCGACTGTACCTCCGCAACATCCACCTGCCAGTCAGGAGTGAGTATGCAAATTAACCCAACAAAGATGGTGAGTTAATTTGCATACACAGGTGTGGAGCAGCTGGGGGTGGGGCAGCTGCTTGGCACCTGTGTGTAGCCGTTTGCGTGCACGCCGGTGCCAAGCAGCCTGCATCCCGGGGACAGGCGTCCTTGGGAGCCAGGCTGCTCTGAGCCTATAGGCCTGCGTGCAGGCCCAGAGCAGCTGGGGTCCTGGAACGACCCCCCTGGCCACTCAAGGCCTATGCACACAAGCACAGAGCAGCCGGGGGTGGGACGGGAACGTCTCCTGCAGGGAGCAAGCAGACAGCAGGGCCCTGCTTGCCCCTGGCCATAGCAGCGAGGGGCAAGGAGTCCCCCACAGAGCCCCCACAGAGAGCAGACACCAGGGCCCTGCTTGCCTCTGGCCCCAGCGGCTAAGGGCAAGCAGGCCCCCACAGAGAGCAGACACCAGTCCTGCGGTGGCGTCAAACAGGCAGGTCCACAGAGAGCAGAGAACCATGGAAGCAGGCCTAAGCCATCAGTAGGACATCCCCTGAGGGCTCCCAGATTGGAGAGGGTGCAGGTTAGGCTGAGGGATCCTCCCCTCCCCCGCCCCACACGAATTTCATGCACCGGGCCCCTAGTGCTATTTATAATGTGGGAGAGAAAGGTCAATATTTAAGGTATCAATAGTATGCACACAATGCATGGCTTGTAATTACATTTCTTGATACCTTGAGTATTTTTTAATCAATACATTTAAAAGTTAACCTTTATTAAGTTCTTAGTTTACAGTAGTTTTTATAGTGCTCATGTTATAATTTTAGAATGTCACTTATTTGAAAAAGTATGCTTTCTGACCATAACAGCATTATAATTATCTTTTTATAATAATAACAGCTTAGTATTTAAGATACTGATTTTATTAATATGTTTCTTCTTAATATTATAGCATTTTATTTATTTATTAAAATATTTTTTATTGCTATCTGAGAGGATGGGAGAAGGGGAGAGAGATAGAAACATCAATGGTGAGAGGAAACCATTGATCGGCTGCCTCCTGCATGCCCCCCACTGGTGACTGAGCCAACAACCCTGACATGTGCCTTTGACCGGAATCGAATCCTGACCTCCTGGTTATAGGTTGATGATCAACCACTGAGCCATGCCAGCTGGGCTATATAGCATTTTAATTGAAATTATTTGGTAGAGTAAAAATGACAAAAATATTTTAAAATGTGTAAATGTAATTTTACTGGTTGAGCTTCAGAATATCAAGATGAAATTTACTTATATTACATTTGTCATTGCTCATTGTTTTAAATTATAATGGTTATGACATTGAATCTACTTAAATTTTAAAAATTTGATATATTCTTACCACATTTTTGCCAAATAAATGACTTACTTGCATAGAGTGACCACGTTTTTTAAATGAGAAAATTTTAAAACATTTGCTATGGTTATACACATTTATTTTTCAGAAAGAAGTACATGATTTGGAAATTCAATTGACCACCGTTGCCACAAGTGAACAACAGTATTCAAAACAGGTTAAAGAACTGAAAACTGAGCTTGAAAATGAGAAGTATGTTTTCTATCTATCTATGAAGTAGCTTATGTATTCAATTACTAAGTTTTCTAGTATTTAATAATAAATTAGTGAATTATGTTCAATATTTATTTGAATGAACTTAAAGTTGTATTTTATTCCTAAAGATCAAAATAATTTATGAATTTTATTGCTCAGGGAAGTACATATCATTTACATAAAAAGAGTTCATCACAAAGTTAAGAACTGCTTAAGGTTAATATATTACTTTTCTTAGAGATAGTTGGTTTCTTAGGAAAAAAACATTTTTATTTGCAGTTCTAACTAGTTATTTTGATTGATTTGCTTGGTTTGAATTGATGAAATGCCAGTGAGAAAATACAAATTCATTTCTTACATTGTCCAAATCCTACCTAATAAAAGAGTAATATGCAAATTGATCATCACTCCAACACACAAGATGGCTGCTTCCATGTGATCAAAGATGGCCACCCCCATGTCGACAGAAAGATGGCAGCCACAAGATGGCCAGCAGGGGAGGGCAGTTGGGGGGAACCAGGCCTGCAGGGGAGGGCTGTTGGGGGGGGGGGAACCAGGCCAGCAGGGGAGGGGAGTTAGGGGCAATCGAGCTGGCAGGGAAGCAGTTAGGTGTCGATCAGGTTGGCAGGAGAGTGGTTAGGCGGTGATCAGGCTGGCAGGCAGAAGTGGTTAGGGGCAATCAGGCAGGCAGGTAGGCAGGTGAGTGGTTGGGAGCC
Organism: Corynorhinus townsendii; assembly: GCA_026230045.1. Taxonomy (NCBI): domain Eukaryota; kingdom Metazoa; phylum Chordata; class Mammalia; order Chiroptera; family Vespertilionidae; genus Corynorhinus; species Corynorhinus townsendii. Next base: position 8,958,462 of record JAPDVU010000013.1, read on the forward strand.
AACAGTTCTGGATTGTGAGAGGGATGTCCCAAATTGGAGAGGGTGCAGGCTGGGCTGAGGGACACCCCCTCCCCCGTGCATGAATTTCATGCATCGGGCCTCTAGTAAAATATAAAATTGAATGATTTATCTACTCAGTAAGTTTAATTTTGAGAAAAAGTGAGAGGAAAAAATTATTATGTTATTATTTATAGAGGAGTAAATTCAAGTAGCTAATCTAGTGGTGAGCATTATTTTTTTTCTTTTTGGTTGCTTCTCAGCTCTACATAAAAATGAGAAGTAAGTAGTTTATTCAGGATCTTGTTTCTTTCCTTTCTGCTCCCATTCTCTCCTTCGGATATATTTTCAACAGTATTTTTTTAGGGGTTCTGGATAAAGTTAATCTATTAACCAAAATCCCTTTTGATAAATAGGCTGATTACTTATTTATACTTTGGTATAAATTTGTTATCTTCAGTTTATTTGCTTTTTCAACCTTTCATTTTTTAATGAAAACTTTTATCTATTTTTTGATGAATTTCCATTAAAGTAGTAGGAGATAATAGGTGCTCCTGAAATCATTCCTAGAGCCAACATTCCCCTTCATTTAAAATTGATCCTTGCTGCAACTAATAACAGCAGTAATCTCTCTTCCAGTGTAGAGCATATGAGGCCTAGTATAAGAGCAGTTTAAGTATCTGCACAAAGGTTAAACCTAGTTTTCTTTATTTTAATTTATAATAGGTCATGCCTCATATATTACTATAATCAAATCATCAGAAGCTTGAAACAGTTTCTAAGAGACAGTCTATTAGAAAGAAAAATTATATGAAAAAATATATACCCTTTAAAATTTGTGGAAAAGTAATGGGGGGTAATGGTGTGGGGAGTATTCAAAGAAATATATGACATCATGAAAAACTTACAGAAAAATTTCAAACATGTACAAAGTAGAGATGTAATAAACCAGCATGTACCTGTCACCCAGCTTCAGAAATTAAGTAGTGGCCAAATTTACTTAATTTATAACTCTAGGTTATAATCCCTGCTTTCCTCTAAGGCTATTATGAAGTAAATTTCATATCATATAATTTCATACTTAAATATTTTTATATGACGTATTTTTTAAAAATAGGCTTAAGAATACTGAACTAACTGCAAGTTGCAAGAGGCTTTCACTGGAGAATGAAGAATTAGCACAAGGAACAAGTAAAATGGTCTTAGAACTTAATAAACAGCAAGAAGATATTAATGTGAGTTGGAAAAGAAAGTACCAATGACTTAATTTTCTTACCTGTAAAATTAGGGAGTTAGAATAGATGACCTCTAAAGATTCTTCCAGCTTTAAAAGTCTATCTTAGAGCTGATACTTTATTTTAGAAGAAAAATATACATACTGATTTTACATGGTGATAATGAGCAACAGGATATAGGGGCTACCCAATGATAAAGTTAGTTAATTTTAAGCATCAAGATTTATATAAAGTATTGAACAGTATTTATTAATTCATATGAGACACTGTGGAGGATATGGTGATGAATAAAAGGTCATCCTCTTGAGCTTATAACTTGAGAAAAGAAATGCTCAAATAGCTTAAATAAAATAGTATATGTCTTGTTTTGGGGACAAAGTGTTATCTGCATCCACGGAATCACTTCTGCTTTGGTGGAAGAGAAGGCTTCAGAGAAAATGTAGCGTTGATTTTAGCCTAAAAGATGTGTAATTATGAGTTCAGTAGGTAACAGTGAGTAGAAACACATTCCTAGAAGCCACAGCAATATAAACAAAGGATATGTCTCAAACTATCATTGGGAAACAGCAAATAAGACTTGTTTTGTTATCTGCTGAATACAGATTGTTAAGGAAATGAAGTTTGGAAAAGTAGAGTGGAACTATGCAAGTTAGCCCATTCTCTTGCTTTATATATAACTAAATTAATTTTATGCTAACAGATAAAGGTCTTAAATATCAGTTTCAATTTTATTTTTGTTGCAACAGGATAAATAATATGAACAATATTGATTATTTCTTTAGAATAGCAAAAAACAAGAAGAAAGGACATTGAAACAAATAGAAAATCTGGAAGAAACAGAAACACAATTAAGGCAAGACTAATGAGTTGATGGCCTCTTTTGTCTGGCAAAGATTTTAGTATTTTCTATTAATTTATTCAGTTAATTTAGATTAAACTTACGTTAAATATAATATAAAGTAAAAATGAGACTTAAATTACTGCTTTGGAATTCTGCTTATAAATGAAGTTGTAATAATGTCTATTTTATACTCAGTGTTGAAATAGTGAGTTTAGACACATTAATTTTAAAGCATTATAGCTTTCTAATATTTATCATTTATTAACTAAGAAGACACACTAATCATATGTCAGAAAATTTAGAAGAGAAATAAAAAATATTATTTTAAACATTAGCCATGTTTCTAGGCATTTTCACAGTCATCTATTGTAATGCCTATATATCCGTTAATCAAGTGGATATGACATTTTTTACTTTTAGTCCTTTATATTTTTGGATATTTGTATTTTACAGTTTTTCACTATCATAAATAATACTGTAGTAAACATCTTAGCACATACAGATATTTTTCTTATTTTGAATTTGATAGGATAAATTTCAAGTAAGTAGAATTTATTAAGTCAGAGAAATAATTATTTAAATGAAGAATAAAAATTGAGTACAACTATCCTTCTTGCCTTTGTCTCTGCTATATAGTTTCTCTCCCCAGAGGTATCACTCTTACCTATGTATGTTTCTAGAGATACTCTGTTACATATATAAGGGTGTACGTGTATGCAGGTTTTTCAGTCATGTAGTTTTTCATTAAAATAACTTGTATTTATGTATCTAATTTATTTTAATAAAATTATGACTATGTCTTAGAATAATGACTAATTTATGACTAAGAGAACAGTAAAATGAAATCTTGACTTAAATTAGGACAAGCATTTCTTTTCAGGAGTTTTTTAAATAGAAAAATATGAGTCCAGATAATTAATTTCAAAATAAATGTATAATTTAAATATGAGAGTGAATTTTGCCAGTTTAGTATTAAGGCATGAAAAACTACCCAATCAATAAAGTTTAATAGTTAAACATTTTAGAAATTCAGAATGGTAATAAAATGAAAATACAAGTTTTATCTCAATGTCACTCTTCCATTTCCTTTAAGGAATGAACTGGAATCTGTGAGAGAAGAACTAAAGCAGAAAGGAGATGAAGTTAAATGTAAATTGGACAAGAGTGAGGAAAATGTATGTTATATTTTATAATAAATCATATCACAAAATTTCCAATCATAAAAGCAATACCACATATCTAAAAAAATGGTGATGTATACTGTTGAATAAATAACTAGTTAACTAGGGACTTTTATAGGCTATTGAATTTTAAATTATAGGGCAGAGTTTGGTTATTTTGCATAGTTTTTATCTAGAAGAAAGAGTAGTATACTTCTAAATTTTATAAATGCTCAATATTTAACATTGATTTACATTTTTAGGCTAAATAAATGGCTTATGCTTTAGTAATATAGAATATACTGATAAATTGAGTAATAAGTTCGTTTTGTGCTTTGGTGGATATGATTTAATAAGTTGAGATAGGAACAAGGTCTTTAAAAAAGAATGTCATGAAAGTGGAATAGTACTAAGTATGTGACAAGATAATAGTATATAACATATATAGTGGGAGAAAATTGTGCAAAAATAGATCAAACTAGATTGTGAAGGCCTTGACTGTTTTTTTCATTCATTCAACAAATATTGACTACTTGCTATGGGCTAGGAACTGTTCTGGGTGCTGACTTTAGATTTTATTTGTTTTGGTAGACAATGGTGATCCAATTACTATTTTTTTATTTAGGGAAATGATATTTAAATTTGTAAGAATGGAATAGGGAGAGGTGAAAAACACTGGAATTAGTTGAAAGACTATAAAAAATAGTATTGTAAGCTCTGAAGAAAAGTCTTGGAGAAGACTGGTCTTGTGGTTAGGGGATAGAATAATCGGGCCAGGCCTGAGCTGCATGTCCACTTGTGGAAACTGATCAGCTTCCCTCAAACTACATGGACTGAGCAGAATCATAGTGGAATTTACACTAAAGGTGGCCAGACCAAAACATAGGTCCTCTGTATAAATGCTGTTTGTGATCATTGTAGAAACATCTGATCCAAATTAGGACAAGCCAGCTTCCTGGAAGAAAACATTTAGTTTGAGACTTAGACTTACAGGAATTTGCGGAAGGCAGAGGGGTGGACACAAGTATATTAGACCTATATGTTAGGTCTCAAGAGCTTTACTAAGGAATGTCATAATTATATTTACACTTTAGGAAGTTGTAAGACAATTGGAAAAGTCCAAGGATGAGATGACCTAATATTTTTAAGACTTACAAGGGACGAGGAACATTCTAGGCTCTTTATATATGTTATTTAATTGGAAATAATTTTTATCTTCATTTTATGAATTAAGAAATCGCAACTCCAGAGCATAAAAATTCTTCAAAAGGCTACTTGACTAAGAAGTAGTAGAGCTGACCATTTAACATTCTTTAGCCTATACCACATTTTTTCCCCTCAGCTATTTTTTCTTTTCATATTTATTAATGAAATTCAACCAGAAAAAATGAATTTAATCTCAAGAATTGCTGTGTAATTCATTACTTTAAAATTTTTATCAGAAGCTGCTTAAAAAACTAATCTTGTTTGTGATGAGGTAGTGTGAATTTGATGTTTAATTTAAAGTAAAAATCCTCCACTAAGAATATAAATTTATTTTACCAAAGTAAAAAATATTAGTGATTAATTAAGGAAAAAAACAACAATGTATGGCAGGTTGTTAGCATATTGACTCTTTCTATGGTTGAATTTCAATTACCTATTGAAACAGTTTCCCAGAAAGAATCCAAGTTGCAAATATTTCTCACATATTTGGCCTGACATTAAAATTCATTACTCTCTTTTCCCAATCCACTACCTTAGTTCAGACATTTATTTTTTTGTACATACATTATCTGAGCCTCAGATTCCTCATCTCAAAAATGGAAATAATATCTATCCTTTCTATATCATTAGGTTGTTAGATGGTTTAGATCAGTGGTCGACAAACTCATTAGAGCCAAATATCAACAGTACAACGATTGAAATTTCTTTGGAGAGCCAAATTTTTTAAACTTAAACTTCTTCTAACGCCGCTTCTTCAAAATAGTCTTGCCCAGGCCGTGGTATTTTGTGGAAGAGCCAGACTCAAGGGGCCAAAGAGCCACATGTGGCTCACGAGCCGCAGTTTGCCGACCACGGGTTTAGGTTAACAAATGTTTGTGAAAGATCTAGTTAAGAGATTGTAAATATATAGAGGCCCAGTGCATGAAATTTGTGCATAGATAGAGTCCCTAGCACCCACCAGCTGGGGCCTCCCTTCATTCCGTCCTGTCCCCTAGTGGTCAGTGCACATCATAGCAAGCGATCAAACTCCCAGTCTGTCGAACTTGTGAGGCGACACTTGGCATATTAGACTTTTATATATATAGGTGCAAGACAATTTTTTAAAATTCAAGATAAATTTGGAAAGATAATAAAATATTGCAAAGTGACACTAAGCTAAGAATGATGAATATTAATATATAAACATGAACACAAAGACAGTTTTTAATAGAAAGGATACTGAAATAATCTGGGAGTACTGATAAATTTTTTGTTTGTTGTTGTTAATCTTCACCCAAGAATATTTTTCCATTGTTTTTTTTTAGAGATAGTGGAAGGGAGGGGGAGAGACAGAGAGAGAGAAACATTGATATGAGAGAGCTACATCGATTGGTTGCCTCCCACATGAATCCCCACCAAGGCCAGGGATTCAACCTGCAACCAAGGTATGTGCCTTTGACTGGAATCCAGCCCAGGACCCTTCAGTCTGCCAGTCTGAGTGAGGGCTGATGCTCTGTGCATTGAACAAAACCAACCAGAACCTGATAAATATTTTTGTATAAACAAAAGGTTGAGTTTTATAATTCCATTTCTGAAAGATACTTGTAGAAGAAAATAGTAATTCTGTTAAAATTTTAAATCTGATGTCAAATATTATTTTTTAGGTTCGAAGCCTTGAATGTGAAGTTTTAAAAAAAGATAAACAAATGAAGATGTTAGAAAACAAGGTAGTATCAAATTGCAAACAGGTTTGGAAGTAGAGACTTTGTAACAACATATATATGAATAGATTCTTTAGGGCCAACCTTTACACTTTTGTTTTGTTTTGTTAATCCTCATCTGAGGATATATTTTTAGGGAGAGTGGAAGAGAGAGAAACATGGATGTGAGAGAAACACATTGATTGGTTGCCTCTTGCGTGTACCCCAACCAGGGCCCAGGCTGGGAGGTACGTGCCCTTGACTGGAATCAAACCCAGGTCCCTTTGGTTCACAGGCTGATGCTCTATCCACTGATCCAAACCAGCTAGGACCAGCCTTTACACTTTTAACAGCCTTTATATAAATCTCAATTCTCCTTTGAAGGCTTTGAGGAATAATGTAGAATTTTTATTGTAGGTTTCTTTGAAGAGGCTCTGGGTTCAGGATTTTTTTGCACAATGCGTTAAAGAGCAAAGTTTCATTAAATTCCTCATAGATATCTCTTCTCTTTCGCAAAATTTCATACTCTGTGCAGCTGCATTTGTTGTGGATATCTTTAGTGTGACAGGATGGTTTTTTTAAAAAAAATCATTCTTAGACATCTTTCCCATCTCTCAACAGAACTGCAGAAAAATTTCTGCTCCATTTATGTGAAGTGTTCTTGCTGGCTGCCCATCCAAATTCACTTTCCCTTTCTCTGTACCTCACTACACATGGGTCCTAAACCTGACTTTCTATATAGATAGTAGTCCTCTGGAAAGTATAGTTCACTTTCTGTAGTTTTGGCCTCTAATAACACGAAATTTTTTTTTCCTACCTGGAATTCTGATGATTAAAATCCTTTATTACTCTGCGTAAGAGTTATTTTACTTAAAAATGAACTGTGATAGTTTAATACCTTTTCAAGATTTCTGGGCATTCCACCAAATGTATTTATTTTAATTAGTCCTACATTTTGAAATTAGTTAAATTTAAAAGGATTGAAAATTTAAGTTTAATTTTCACTAGCTTATTCAGAAAGAAGGGAGAGTGGGATGGGGTAGTGAGTGTTGTAAGAAAAATATTTAACAGAATTTTGTGCTAATGTGGGAGATGAAAAATTTTTCATTAGAATTTCTTTCTACTTCAATGGAAATTAGAATGATTTACGTATATGTAATGTAGGCACCTTTAGAAATTTATGCTGCTTTTATGGTACTCCACATATTTTGGGGGCTAATACCTCTTATTCCAGTTCTGCACGTGTACCCAGGTGAAGTAGTCCCTCAAAGTGAGATATAAAAAAAGTGTTCAGCCGATATATTTTTTTTAAACAGGAATTAAAATGTAGTTAGGAGGAGGCAAACTATTATATTGTTTCCCTTCCCTATAGATAATAAGTACAAGAGGGCTCAGAAATGAAAATGGAACTGTTTTTAAAGTAGTTGAATTCAAATGTTCTTTAAGTATATTAAGAATTGTTAAAAATTTCAAATTTGTATTGAGATAATTGTTAGTAAAATTTGTACCCATGATTTTAGACATTAATGGAATTATTTAACGATATGATTTTTGAAGTGATTTCTATATTAATTTATGTAATATTTTTATTAGTTTGAAATTACTTATGTTGACTAGAATGTTGACTAAAATAATTATAATTTCTCTTTTTCTTTTTAGTGTAACAATTTAAGGAAACAAGTTGAAATTAAAAGCAAGAATATTGAAGAATTCCAACAGGAGGTATGTATTGATTCTCAATATCAAATTACTTTAAAAGACTTTTTTCACTTCAGTTTTAGAGAATAATGCTTTCCTTTCCTGTAGTAATTTCAGTCTAGGTAAGGTGGCAGTGCAAGTTTGAATCACTTTGGTACTAAACATAATTGTTTATTTTTAACTTTTAACAGAATAAGGCCTTGAAAAAAAGGGGTACAGCAGAGAGCAAGCAACTGAATGTTTATGAAATAAAGGTATTTGGAATCATTATTTTCGTTTTTAAAATAGAAGTAAATAGATGAGACTATAAGAATTTTATTCCTTGTGGTACTTATCTTTTTCTGACTGGCTTATTTTGCTTAGCATAATACTCTCCAGAACCACATGATCTCACTCATATGGGGAATCTAATGACCAAAATAACCTGATGAGTAAAATAGAACCAGAGACATAGAAGCATGGAACAGACTGAGAAATTTCAGAGGGAAGGGGAGGGTGGGAGAGTGGCAGGGGAGTGATTAACCGGGGAGCTTATATGCATACTAGAGGCCTGATGCATGAAGTTCATGCACGGGTAGGGTCCCTAGGCCTGGCTGGCGATCAGGGCTGATGGGGGCGGGAGGGGGGGCTCGCTGGCACCACCTTGGCTGGCCTGGTGCTGTCCACTTGCCAGCCCCGCCCCCTGCCACCACTGGTTGCCTCCCTCTGCGGGGTGATCAGGGCCTGGCCTGGGCCCTGCGGGCTGGGGGCAGCTCCTGTGTTGAGCATCTGCCCCCGGTTGTCAGTGTGTGTCATAGTGACCAGTTGTTCCACTGGCTGTTCTGCCATTTGGTCGATTTGCATATTAGGCTTTTATTATATGCATATATGCATAACCCATGGACATAGACAATAGAATGGTGAAGGCCTGGGATGGGTGGGTACTGCGTGGAGGGGGGTCAATGGGATAAAAAACCCCACACAAATAAACCAAGGGACATCTATAATACTTTCAACAATAAAGCTAAATTAAAAAAAATTTATTTCCTTGTAGCAGTTTTCAAACATCATCTGAGATTGTGGGAATCAGTCCTTTTAATTATAACAGTGCTCATCTGTGACTTATATGTGTTAAAATCATCTGAGCAACTTAAAAATATATGTGTGGGTATGTATATGCATGTATTCATACTCCTTACCCATACATTAAAAATTAAGGTTGAACAGGTTTGGGGTGGAGTCTTGGAATCTACATTTTTTAAAAGCTCCATATATGGTTATCTTGCTGCATAAGGGTTTTTGGTAACCACTGAGTTTGTAGGAAACAAATTAAAATCCTGGAATGTAAACTCATGATGTTAGGTTCATATTTTGTTTATTATTTCAGTCCCAATTCCTTGAGATATAATTTACATATAATAACATGCATGATTTTAAGTATACAGTTTGATGAACTTTGACAGATGTTTTTACAAACATGTAACAACAATCAAGATCCCGGATTATTTCCATTATCCCAGAAAGTTCCTTCATATTCTTTTATAGTTTAAACCGTACTCCCCAGAGGCAACCAGTATTCCACTTTTTCTCTCTATAAATTAGCTTGTCTATCCTAAAACTTCATTTAAATGGAAACATGCCAAATATATTCTCTTGTTATAAGGGTTTATTTTGCTCAGCCTGTTTTGAGATTCACCCATGTTGCTGTTATCAATAGGTCTTTTATTATTTCCAAGTCATATTCCACTGTATGAATATAACAGATTTGTTTATCTAGTTTCCTGTTAATGGACATTTGAATTGTTTCCAATTTTTAATCTTTATGAGTAAAGCTTCCATGAACATTCTTTCACTGGACATTATTTTTTTATTCTCATCTGAGGATATATTTTCCATTGATTTTTAAGGTGGGAGGTAGGGGAGAGAGAAACATTGCTGTGAGAGAGATTGGTTGACACACACCCGTGCCCTGCCCTCCCCCTACCGAGATCAAACTTACAACCGAGGTATGTGCCCTTGACCAGGAATTGACCTCAAAACCCTTTGGTCAGCGGGCTGACACTCCAACCTATAAGCTATGCTGGCCAGGGCTGGACATTTTATTTATTTATTTTTTAATTTCTTTATTGATTAAGGTGTTATATATGTGTCCGTATTCCCCCATTACCCACCTAATCCCCCACTCATGCCCTCACCCCCCTGTTGTCTGTGTCCACTGGTTAGGCTTATATGCATGCATACAAGTTCTTACATATGTGTCCTTATTCCCCCATTACCCCCCTTACCCCCACCCTCCTCTACCTTCCCTCTGAGGTTTAATGGTCTGATCGATGTTTCTCTGTCTCTGGATCTGTTTTTGTTCATCAGTTTATGTTGTTCATTATATTCCATAAATGAGTGAGATCATGTGATATTTATCTTTCTCTGACTGGCTTATTTCACTTAGCATAATGCTCTCCAGTTCCATTCATGCTGTTGCAAATGGTAAGAACTCCTTTTTTACCGCAGTGTAGTATTCCATTGTGTAGATGTACCACAGTTTTTTAATCCACTCATCTGCTGATGGGCACTTAGGCTGTTTCCAAATCTTAGTTATTGTAAATTGTGCTGCTATGAACATAGGGGTGCATGTATCCTTTCTAATTGGTGTTTCTAGTTTCTTGGGATGTATTCCTAGAAGTGGGATCACTGGGTCAAATGGGAGTTCCATTTTTAGTTTTTTGAGGAAACTTCATACTGTTCTCCACAGTGGCTGCACTTCATACTGTTCTCCACAGTGGCTGCACCAGTTTGCATTCCCACCAGCAGTGTATGAAAGGGCTGGACATTTTAAAGTAAATATTTTAGAATAGAGTTGCTAGGTAATAGAGTAGATGTATATATAGTTTTTTAAGAAACAACCAAGTCATTTTCCAAAGCAATTTTACACTCCTTATAGCAATGTATGAAAGGTCTTGTTAGTCCATATCAGGGGTCCTCAAACTACGGCCCGCGGGCCGAGGACATTTATCTGGCCCGCAGGGTGCTGCTGCCTGTCCTGCTTAGCAGCCAACTCGTCCTGGGCCCGCAGTGCACATAGGAATTTGTTCATAGTTTTTTTTTTTTTTAAACTATAGTCTGGCCCTCCAACAGTCTGAGGGACAGTGAACTGGCCCCCTGTTTAAAAAGTTTGAGGACCCCTGGTCCATATCCTACTCACATTTGGTGTTGATAGTCTTTTCAGTTTCAGCCATTCTTGAGGGCAGAACCTAGCTTCTTGTTTAGTCATACAATGCCTTACACTTAGTTTCCTGCTCTATTATTGTCATTTGGAAATTTTAAATAATTTATGAAGTAGATGTTCCTCCTTTTTATTTTGCATCAAACTCTGCAAATTATATAGCTGGTCCTGCTTATAGGTATAGTAGTATCCATTGTGGTTTTATTTTTCATTTGTTATAATAGTGTTGAACATTTTTTCATGAACTAGTTAGTTATTTGTACATTTCCTTTATGAAGTACTCAAGTATTTTGTCCTCTTTATTTTTTATTGTGGTAAAATACGCATAATATAAAATTTACCATTTTAACCTTTTTTAAAAAACTATCCAGTTCATTTACATTATTGTGCAACCAATCCCCAAGACTCTTTTTATCTTATAAAAATGGAAAATCTATACCCATTAAATAGCTCCCCATTCCCTCCTCCTCACAGTCTCTGGCAACCACGATTCACTGACCGATGACTATTCTATTTACTTCATATAAGTAGAAAAGTATAGTATTTGTCTTTTTGTGACAGCTTGTTCATTTCTGATAAAAAGGCAGAATTTTGATAGAGATTGCATTGAAAGCAGGACACTGTTGAGAGAGTGAAAAGACAACTCACAGAATGGAAGAAGATATTTGCAAATCATCCTATATAATAAAAGGCTAATATGCAAATTGACCAAACAGTGGAATGACCAGTCGCTATGATGTGCACTGACCATTAGGGGGCAGATGTTCAACATAGGAGCTGCCCCCTGGTGGTCAGTGTGGTCCCACAGGAGGAGCGCTGCTCAATCAGAAGCCAGGCTCACGACTGGCAAGCACAGCAGTGGTGGCAAGAGCTTCTTCCGCCTTCGTGGCAGTACTAAGGACCCTCTTAGGGGATGTCCGCCTGCCTAAGCTGGCAGGCGGACATCCCCCAAGGGGTCCCTGACTGCAAGAGGGTGCAGGCCGGGCTGAGGGGCCCCCTGCCCCCCCCCCCCAGTGCACGAATGTCGTGTACCGGGCCTCTAGTATATTTGATAATGATGCAACATCTAGCACATAAAAAGACCACTTCCAATTCAACAGCAAAAGCCAGTCGCAGAAGGACAAATACTGCATGTTTCCTCTTATATGAGGTACCTAAAACAGTCAAACTCAGAAACAAAGGTTAAAATGGTGATACTAGGAGTTGGGGGAAGGGAAAAGGGATGTTATCACTCAATTTGTATAAGATTTCAGTTATGCAAGATAAATTAGTTGTAGAGATCTGCTGTACAGCATAGTACCTATAGTCAACAATAATGCGTTGTGCACTTACAAATTTATTAAGCCCTGACCAGGTTGCTCAGTTGGTTGGAACATGTCCTGTATATCAAAAGATTTTCAGTTTGATTCCCAGTCAGGGCACATATCTAAGTTGCGGATTTGATCCCCATTTAGGGTATGCATGGGAAGCACCTTATTGATGTTTCTCTCTCACATTGATGTTTCTCTCTTAATCTATTCCTTCCTCTCTCTCTAAAAAATCAATGAAAATATCTTTGAGTGAGGGTTAAAAATAAAAAAATATATATTTTACCAAATGAAAAAAGGAAAATGATCCAACTATAATATCCATGAATAAGTAACTTTTAAAAGATTCGCAGAACCTCAAAATGAACACAATATTGTCAAGAAATCCACAGCATTTACTAATGTTCATGCTACTTTTTTTTTCTTTACACAAAGGTCAAGAAATTAGAGTTAGAACTAGAAGGTGCGAAACAAAAATTTAAAGAAATGTCTGACAGCTATAAAAAAGAAATTGAGGACAAAAAGATATCAGAAGAAAATCTTTTGGGAGAGGTAGGAAAATTAAATATGTGTGAGAATTTGTTATACTAAAACTCTGTTTATTAAGTAGCATTTTAAGAGAAAAGTAATACTTAATTTTTAAATTATAACTTTTAAAATGTATAAATTTATATTAGGGACAGTTTCTTATAGAAGCTTAAAGTATCCTTGTTATTCTAACTGTTTGAGTATTGAGTAGTATATAATTAATTTTGAAAAGATTAAATGATCATTGGAGTGTTATACTGTCATTTCACTTGATAGAACACCCTATAATAAACCAAAACAGTAATGCATTTTTTTACATGGCTTTCCTAAATTTCTGGTGTTTGATTTCTGCATTTTATATATTAGCATATGGTCTCTGCATTTTGTATACGAGCATATGGTCTCTAAATTTAAGTTAAATTTGTTTTTTGTGTTTAATTTTAATAAACACTTAATTGATTTGATAGGTTGAGAAAGCCAAAGCAACAGCTGATGAAGCGGTACGATTACAGAAAGAAACTGATATACGATGTCAACATAAAATAGCTGAAATGGTTGCGCTTATGGAAAAACATAAGGTAATTTTTTTCTTTTTGTGTAATGAAAATTATATACTGGAGCCATATTTATGCATACAATGGTGAAATTAATATAACATTCTGATAATTATAGATATTTATAGTTATAGATATAATTGTAGATAATTATAACTGGAATGCCCTTGATCTCCCATTTCTCTGGGTTTAAATCTTAACCACACAAAGCTTAGCTTGAGTGTTACTTTGAGAAAATCTTTTATGATGGATGGAAGTGGTCATTCTTTATCTGAATTTTCCTAGTATTCTCCTACAGCACTTTCCATCCAGGTTATTGTTTTGTTAATATTTGTGTCCCCTATGTGTGTTTAACATACATGAGGCTAAATGAAGGCTTATCAGTGGAATAAATAGATGAAAAGCTTAATGTTTGTTGTATTTGTGAGTGTGCTCTATTTTTTACTGTTGTTTAAAGTAATCATTCTGTTAGCAAATTAACCTTATTCTCTTCAGGTGAGCTATATCTACCTATTCATCTTTAAAAATTGTTGCTGGGATAGAACATTACTATGAGGTAACCAGTGAGGATTAAAAAAAACTTTTTAAGGAAGTTTGTGAACTCACAGGTTTAAGCATATTTGGTATATTTCAGTCCAGTGCAGTTTTTATATTTGTCTCATTTTTGGCTAGTGGGAGCCTGTTCACACTGGTGGCAAGTCCTTTTGACTTGACTTTAACAATCCTTGATAGTTTGCTTGCTTTCTCTTATAACAACATTTAAGACTCATCATGTATTTCCTGCCTCAGATCTGGAATCAGCCACTTTTCTAAGAGGTCCTGTTTTTAAAATTAAGAAATTCAGTGTTTCCAATTAAAAAGAATAATTTCTTGCTCATGTGTTGTTATTTCCAAGACAGTTATCTAAGTTTCATTGTTTATGTAATTGAAAATTTTAAGAAATATGCTTAAATATATACATCACTTAACTCATAGTCATTGTTTTCTTTAAATTTTAAATGCACAAGGATACCAGTCATATTAAAGCATATTTAAAGCATAATCTATTTGGGTTTTAAAATGTTTTTTCTGTTTCATATAGCACCAATATGATAAAATCGTTGAAGAAAGAGACTCAGAATTAGGACTTTATAAGAGCAAAGAACAAGAGCAATCATCAGTGAAAGCATCTTTGGTGAGATACAGAATAAATAGCCATAAAAGCCAATTTTCATGTCAACATGACTGCTGGTAAAGAATAATATTAAATAAAGCGATAATTTTTTGTTGTTGTTGCCTCCTTCAAGCTCCTCGACAAGGGCCAGAGCCTGCAACCGAGGTACCTGCCCTTGACCAGAATATCTACAGAGCCAAATCGGCTACGGCTTGACATAATGTTTGAGTTGTAGAATAAAAAAAAATCTTAGATCTGAAAGGAATCTTACAGTTAAATAGGCTTCCAATTTATTTTTTGAAATGGTGGAATGAACTCTCCCCCCCCCCCCCCCCCAATGAATGCTTATAAACTACAGTTACAAATAAGTTTGGAGCTCTGATTGAGATTGGGAGAACTGGGAAGGGGTAGATTGGGAAAGGCTAAGGAGGAGAGATATATAGTATTAATATTTCTTTAGACTCCTATATCATAAAAGCCTAATATGCAAATTGACTGAACAGCAGAATAACCGGTTGGCGGGGGGGCGGGGCCAGCAGCTTGCCAGCTGGCGCTGGCCCTATCCCCCCATCAGCCTGCTGGTAGCATCCCGTAGAGAGAGGCCAGACTGTGACTTAGGCCTGCCCTAAACCATCAGTTGGACATCCCCCGAGGGCTCCTGGACTACAAGAGGGCACAGTCCAGGCTGAGGGATCCTCCCCCCCCATCCCCCCCTGAGTGTGTATTTTTGTGCACTGGGCATCTAGTAAACTATAGAATACTTGTATAAGTGAAATCTTTAGTTATGTTCAGGTAGCAGCCATATAGGCTTAAAGTATATATATAAGTAATTTATTTCTCTCTATAAAATTAAATTTATTTGAAACACTAGTTTGCATTTATATGTATGTAAAAACTTTGTGTTTTTTTTTTCTTTAGGAGGTTGAACTATCCAATCTCAAAAATGAACTTTCGTCTATTAGGAAACAACTTGAAATAGAAAGAGAAGAAAAAGTAGGTTTTGTGGCATTATAAAGTAACTAATTGTAAGATTTAGGTGCCGCCTTATATTTTTATAAATATGTAATATTGGAAAATAATATGATACATTTGAATAACTGGATTAAAAAATAGAGCTTTTTTTTCAAAAGTATTTATAATTTAGCTTAAAACCAGAAAGTGATGCCTCCTACTTTGTTCTTTCTCAGGATTGCTTTGGCTATTTAGGATCTTTTGTAGCTTCATATAAATTTTAGAATTGTTTTTTCTACTTCTGTCAAAAGTGCCATTGGTATCTTTTTTTTTTTTTTAAAGGGGAGGCTCTTTCTTTTAAAAAAATATTTTTATTGATTTCAGAGAGGAAGAGGCAGAAAGAGAAAGAAACATCAATGATGAGAGAGAATCATTGATCAGCTGCCTCCTGCATGCCCCCCAATGGGGACCGAGCCTGCAACCCGGGCATGTGTCCTCGACCATGCGCAGGCTGATGCTCTATCCACTGAGCCAAACCAGCTAGAGCAGCCATTTATCTTGATAGGGATTGCATTGAATCTGTAGAAGGCTTTGGGTAATATGGACATTTTAACATTATTAATTCTCCAATCCATCAACACTATAACTTTCGTGTGTGTGTGTGTGTGTGTGTGTATGCGCGCACACACACACACGTGTTTTGGTTAATTCCATCAATGTCTTGTAGTTTTCAGTGTAGTTATTTTTTACTTCGTTGGTTAAATTTATTCCCAAATATTTTGTCTTTTGATGCTATTGTAAATGGGAGTGTTTTATTTATTTCTTTTCAGACAATACTGGTAATGTATAGAAGTACTACAGATTTTTGTATGTTAATTTTGTATTCTGCAAGTTCACTGAATTTGTTCATTAGTTTTAACAACTTTTTGGTAGCATCTATAGGTTTTCTCTATATAAAATTATGTCATCTGCAAATAGAGACAATTTTATATCTTCATTTCCAATCCGATGCCTTTTATATCTTTTTCTTAACTGATTTCTCTGGCTGGGACTTCCAGTATTGTGTTGAGTAGGAGTGGTGAGAGTGGACATTCTTTTCACTGATCTTAGAGGAAAAGCTTTCAGCTTCTATCCTTGAGTATGATTTTAGCTGTGTACTTCTCAATATGGCCTTTGTTATGTTGAGGTACATTTCATCTATACCTAATTTTTTTGAGTTTTTATCATGAAAGAAAGTTTGATTTTGTCAAATGCTTTTAATGCATCTATTGAGATCAGTATATAAATTTTATGCATTCTGCTAATGTGGTGTATCACATTAGTTGATTTGTACACATTGGATCATCCTTTTATTCCAGGTATAAATCCCACTTGATTATGGTGTATGATCTTTTTAATGTGCTGTTGAATTCTGTTTGCTAACACTTCTTTGAGGATTTTTGCATCTATTTTTATCAAGAATATTGGCCTGTAATATTCTTTTTTTGCAGTGCCCTTTTCTGGCTTTGTAAAATGAATTTGAAAGTGTTCCTTCCTCCTCAAATTTTTTGTTATATTTTGAGAAGGATTGATACTAATTCTTCTTTAAATGTTTGGTAGAATTCACCAGTAAAGCCATCAGGTTTTGGACTTTTGTTGGGAGATTTTTGATTTCTGATTGTATCTCCTTACTTGTTACTGATCTATTCTTATTTTCTATTTCTTCATGATTCATTCTTGGTAGGTACATGTTTCTAGGAATTTATCCATTTCTCCTAGGTTATCTAATTTGTTAGCATATCATTGTTTTAGTCTTTTATGATCCTTTGTGTTTCTGCGGTATTTGTTGTAATGTCTCCTCTTACGTTTCTGATTTTATTTGATTCTTCTCTCTCTTTTTAAATAGTCTATCTAAAGGTGTCAGTTATGTTAATGTTTTCAGATAATCAGTTCTTAGTTTCATTGATCTTTTCTGTTCTTTTTCTGGTCTCTAGTTCATTAATTTCTGTTCTGATCTTTGTTATTTCCTTCTGCTAATTTGGGGGGCTTAATTTGTTTTTTCTGTTTTCTTAAGATGTAAAAGTAGGTTGTTTGAGATCGTTCTTTTTTCTTAATGTAGGTGTTTATTGCTGTAAACGTTCCTCTTAGAACTGCTTGTATCTTATAAGTTCTGGGATGCTGTGTTTGCATTTTCATTTGTTTCAAGATATTTTTGGCTTTTCCTTTTGATTTCTTCTTTGACCAATTGATTGATTACTTGTTGATTGTGTTTGATTTTCACATATTTGTGAATTTTCTTTCTATTATTGACTTCTAATATCATATCATTGTGGTTGAAAAACATACTGTCATTTTAAAAAATTTTGTTTTGTGACCTAACATATGATTTATCCTGGAGATGTTCCATAGGTGGGTGTTTTCCCCCAACCCCCATATGTGTTTAAGAATGGATATTCTGGGCCCTGGTCAGGTAGCTCAGTTGGTTAGAGTGTGGTGGCAGTTGTGGGTGATCAAGGTTATGGGTTTGATCTCCGATCAGGATAGATACAAGAAGCAACCAGTAAATGCATAGATAAGTGGAACAACTTATCGATGTTTCTTTCTCTGAAATTAATCAATAAATACAAATTAAAAAAATGATGTTGTTTTCTTGGGTGGAAAGTTGTGTGTATATATCTGTTAGGATTGTTTGCTGTAAAGCATAGTTCATATCCAATGTTATCTTATTTATTTCTGTCTGGATGATTTATCCATTGTTGGAGTACTGAAATCCCCATTACTATTATAATGTTTTTTGTTTCTCCCTTCAGATACGTTAATATTTGCTTTAAGTATTTATGTTTCCTGCTCTTAGGTGCATATATATTTACAATTGTTATATTCTCTTGCTGGATTGATCTTTTATCATTATATAATGACCTTCTTTGTTTCTTGTTACAGCTTTTGACTTAAAGCTTATTTTGTCTGATATAAGTATAGCTATTCCTGCTCTCTTTTGGTTTTCATTTGTATGGCATATCTTTTTCCATCCCTTTACTTTTTGGCTATGAATGTGCTTAATGCGTAAGTGAGTCTCTTATAAGCAACTTATCTTTGGATTGTGGGTGTGTGTGTGTGTGTGTGTGTATACACACACACACACACACACACACACACACACACACTGAGTGGCCAGATTATTATAATCTCTGAACACATAATAATCTGGCCACTCAGTATATATATTAGAGTCCTGGTGCATGAATTCGTGCATGGGTAGAGTCTGGCCAGCCTGGCCAGGGGGAGGGGACATAGGTGGTTGGCCTGCCTGCTGGTTGAACTCTTGGTCAAGGGGACAATTTGCATATTAGCCTTTTATTATATAGGATATACACTTGAGTGGCCAGATTATTATGTGTTCAGAGATCATAATAATCTATCCACTCAGTGTGTGTATGTATCTACACTAATAAAAGAGAAACATGCAAATTGACCATCCCTCCGCTATGCCCTCAAGCCAATCAGGAGTGAGTATGCAAATTAACCCAACAAAGACGGCGGTGGCCACGGAGCTGGAGGGAGCAGGAAGCTTGGGTTGCCCCGGCAATGGAGGAAGCCAAGCTTCCCACCCGCCCTGACCTCCACTCCAGGAGTGGCTGGGGGCCTAGGTCGTTGGGGGTAACTGAGGCTTCCAGCCATCCCTGGCTCTGCTCAAGGAGTAGCTGGGAGCCTGGGTCGCCGGGGGGCGTGGCCAGCCTGAAAATGGCTCTCAGCTCCTTACCCAGGCTGGCCAGGCACCCCAGTGGGAACCCTCACCCCATGGGGGTGTGGCTGGCCTGCAAACCACCACAGGCCCCTCGCCCCGGCTGCCCCATGCCCCAAGGGAACCCCCACTCTGATCCGGGACACTCTTCAGGGCAAACCAGCTGGCCCCCATCCGTGTACCAGGCCTCTACCTATACTAATAAAAGGGTAATATGCTAATTAGACTGGGAGACCTTCTAGGAGACCTCCTGGATGTTCTTCTGGACAAAGCCATGGTGGCAGGGCCGAGGTAAGAGGCAGTTAGAGGCCAAGAGGGGAGGGCAGTTGTGGGTGATCAGGCCAGGATGGGATGGCAGTTGTGGGTGATCAAGCCAGCGGGGGGTGGCAGTTGGGGATGAGAAGACCAGTAGCGGGGCCGTTGGAGGAGAGCAGGCCATCAGTGGGGGTCAGTTGGGGGTGATCAGGACAGCGGGGGGGGGGAGTTTGGAGTGATCAGGCCAGCAGGGGGGCAGTTTGGGGCGAGCAGGCCAACAGGGGGGGCAGTTGGGGGGGTAATCAGGCTGGTGTGGGGGGGGCATTTGGGGGTGAGCAGGCTGGTAGGCAGAGTGGTTAGGGGCAATCAGTCAGGCAGGCAGGTGAGCAGTTAGGAGCTAGCAGTCCTGGATTGTGAGAGGGATGTCCAACTGCTGGTTTAGAACCGATCTCTGTAAACTGGCAGTAGGACATCCTTTGAGGGGTCCCAGATTGGAGAGGGTGCAGGCTGGGCTGAGGGACACCCCCCGTGCACAAATTTTGTGCACTGGGCTCCACTAGTGTGTGTGTGTATGTATGTGTATGTATTTAGGTACTCCATGTATTTACTTGGAGAATTTAGTCCATTTACATTTAAAATAATTATTGTTAGGTAAGGACTTAACTAATGCCATCTATGGTTTTCTGGCTGTTTTGTAGTTCTCAAAGTCAACCAACCATTGGTGGTCAATAGGATATATAATAATGGAAGCTACTGGTATATCAATTTACAGCCAGCTTCTTTCATGGTGAAGTGGGTTCTCTGGTTAGGAGTAACACTATGGGAGAGATACCATATTATATACAAGACATTCAATGAGGATAGATATTGACATAGACATTATGGATAGGTAAGGCAAGTTTTCCTAAAGTTCTATGCATTGTAACTTTCCCTTCTCTGATATGTTTAAGACCCCCGAGGCTGTAACAGTTCTCTTTTCTAGATGATTGTCATATTAAAGATGTTCTACATATTCTTTTCTGTAGGACAGGTTTCTTTTCTTTTCTTTTTTTTTACTACTGAATAGATACACCTAATCTCCAGTAAAAGTGATGTATTATTTCCCAAGCATTTTTTGCTTTTCTATACTTTATCCTTCATCTCTTAATCTCATGTTGAAAGTTCATTATTCAAGAACAACACACAGAGAAAAAGTGAATTCTGCCTCTAAAGGCACATAATATTTCAGATCTCTTAGCAGCTCTTTATAGTTACCTGTGTATATTTCCTTACTTTATAAATCTGGTCCATCCACTTCATTTTATGAATGAGAAAGTTGTGATTAAAGTTTTTAAGAGACTTGCTCTTAAGATATTTGAAACTAAATAACATTCCTGTAGAGAAGAACTAATTCATTTTTCTATTTACTTTTTATTATTTTTATAAAATTTGTAGGTCAGTATTTTTTTCTTGTTCATACTTCTTTGATAATAGAACATTCATTGTGGTAATAGTAACGATTACATTGTATGTACTTGATATTCACTTTTAATAGGAAAAACTCAAAAGAGAGGCAAAAGAAAACACAGTTACTCTCAAAGAAAAAACTGACAAGGTAAGAGTTTTATATAATTTTCAGTTTTCTTTATAACCAATTCATTTTCTAACATTTACTTAGAAAATTATTTTGTTCATAAATAAGAAAAAAACATTTAAAATATATCACACAATTTCATTTCCTAAATTATTTCTTGCTATTTATTAAAAAGCATTTGCTAAAAACTTTAAAGCAGTTGTCACTTGGAGAAGGTTTAGAGAAGTTTTCAACCTTCCATAATTTTAATTACAGTATTATCTTAAATTAGGTACATTTGTGTTTCTTGAGCATTTTCTAATGTTTAGAGGCAAAATATTTTCCTTAAAAACTCCAAAGCTTATATTTAGATTATGTCTAGTTTTGGGTTTGAGAGGCCTAAATAAATGATATCCTGCTTTTCTCACTTAAGTCTGAACCAGTTGAGAAAGACAATGAAAACCAATATAATATCTTTGTTATTGATAAGTAATATTGGAGAATGTAGCTTATATTTGAAGGTAAGGGGATTTCTTAATCCTGAAATCCCAAATTAGACATATTTGTCTACTTTGTCACAGTAGATCTGAACTGGGACAAGTTATCCACTCAAAAATGGCTGCTCTTGTAAAACATCTGGCATAAAGGGGAGGAGAGCAGAATATGTGTTTCCTCTGGTACCCAAGAGTAAGTGTAAGGAAGGGTTTAAACTATATTTGCCCAGTTTCTCCTTTCAAATTCACTAGGTCCCATTAAGTCATTGTTCTTCCCCTAAGGAAACAGAGGTTATTTAATGTTACCCTCGTGTTGCTTCCTACACATGGAAGGAAGCACCAGGTATGTGGAAGAGGGATACCCCTCTCTTAGCTTCTAACACATTACAGAAGAATTCTAAATGCAAGTTTTAATGATTAAACATTCTTTCTACACAGTGATGTAGTCAGTCCTAAGTCCCCACAGAGGTTGCTCTTGACTATAAACTGAAAGTGACAGTAGTTGAGAACAGTTGAGTTTTAGGTATCCAGTGGTCGCCAACTGGTGGTCCACGGGCCACTGGTGGTACATGAGGTCCAAAGGTTGGCGACCGCTGGATACAACAATTTTGTTGTATATGGGTTCAAAGAAAGAGAAGGAAAGAAATAA
Organism: Corynorhinus townsendii; assembly: GCA_026230045.1. Classification (NCBI taxonomy): domain Eukaryota; kingdom Metazoa; phylum Chordata; class Mammalia; order Chiroptera; family Vespertilionidae; genus Corynorhinus; species Corynorhinus townsendii. The sequence goes on from JAPDVU010000013.1 coordinate 8,980,641, forward strand.
TATTCCTGTGGATGAATATTGAGTGCTTCATATGTTCCAAATACTGTGGTAGGCACTTGAAAAAATATTTGGAGAAATTATTGTCATATTAAAATTAGCCAGCAGAATTAGGTAATAGTCTAAGGGAAGTGTTGGATATAGTTAAATAAAATTGGTTAAACTCTAATATTTATTCCCAAATATAGAATCTATTCATACTATGCCAGGTATATATCCCAATTTGTTATAAAGTTGTTTTGATTCATGTATAATTCCATTAATATATGCCTATTTATATCTATTATCAAGTAGATTAGTAAATGTCTTATATTGTGTCTGGGGTCTGGATATATGGAAAATATTGAGAAAATGAAAAAAAATAATATAAATATGCTTTTATTTGCTAGTCTTTATTCCAAAATTATGGAAATATCATAAGTCTATATAATAATCATTAGGTTTATCAAACATTTCTGAGTTTGGGCAAGTTACTTAACTTTCTCATGCCTCAATATCCTCATTTATAAAGGGGTAATAATAGTACCTATTTCCTAAGGTTGTTAGGAGGATTAAATGAAATAGTATTTGTAAAGCATTTAAAATAGTGCTTATTAGCACATAGGAAATACCATATAAATGCTTAAATAGTACAAGAGAAAATCATGAATGTTCTGAATATATGCATCACAAGAAGTGTAACCTTTAGAAAAGAAGGAAACTTGTAGGAAAGTGCATACATTTCCATGATGTATTATGAAGAGGGTTATTTCAGTATTCTAGAATGAGGAGGGGCGGTTGCATTTTCTTTTAGGCTACCAGGCTACCTAGGAAATGTTAATTCTCAGACATGGCCACATGGTGGTGTAGTTGCCATTATCAGTCCTTTTTGGGGAGAAACATTTGTCCATGAAAGCAGTTACATTTTGGAGACTACTAATGAAGCCAGAGAGCAGAATAACTTTGTTTTCATTAAAATTGTGATATCAACTACGATGTATAAATATTTAGGAAAAAGAATGCAGAAGTGCAACTGTGAAAAAATGTTACTAAGATTCATACCTATTGGAAAAAGGACTATAAAGTGAGATCACTAAGGCTAGTCAACTTACAAATCACCTTATTTAGCTCCTTGATTTTATAAATGGATAAATTTAAGCCTGGAGATACTAATGATTTGGTTAAAAATCACCTTGTAAAGTAGTAAAAGTTCCTAGAGAAAAGAGCATACTTGACTCCTATTTCAGTGTTTTTTATAGAACTTGTGGTCATGTCATCATCCTGCACCCTGTGTCCTATACCCTCCTAATTTGAATAATGATCTATTCTCACTGCAGATTCAACCACCAACCTTTTGAAAGTGTAGCCTCCCCCACCTTTTTGTTGTGTGTGTGCTTCATTCTTTCTTGTGAGTGGTTGTCTTGACTGTATTCATGGATATGATGGTGACCAACAAAAGTGGTTAAATAGTAAGTAATAGGCATGAGTTTCACATAGGGTTCCACTAAAGCAGCTAATGTTAGTAGCTTTTACTGGAAAGCTAGGTCAGGTGCTGAGGGAAAGGTCTATAAAGGTAGAGAGAAGGAAACCAAATAAATTGAGTTGAAATAATATCTTAAGTATTTAGAGTAAATTTGCAATTTATTTTCAGAGTTAAAGCAAATAGCTACTTTATCATTTTTTCCTGATAATTTCTCTAGTTCTTTGCTATCATAATTTTTGTTCCCCCATTTTTTTTTGAGGGGAGTGAGGTTGGTGGATAGGAAAAAGCTGACATTTATTAATAGATAAGAGAAGCTATGAAAGCATAAAAGAGAATGAATGGAAATGAGAATAAATTGCCCTCTAGTTTTTAGACTATTAGCATGAACCACGAATTAAGGCATTTTGCCACCAGGAATAGGGATTTTTCTTTATAGAATCCTCAGTTTTTGATCAGATAGAGTTGAGATATCTTCTTTGTTTTCATAGCAGCTCCCTGAAGACAGGAAGGGGCAGATACCATTTTCATCTTAAATAGGAAAATAAAGTGACAAAAAATGAATTAATTATTTAATTTAATCAGTATGTAATTTATTCAAAGTTATCTAATCAATAATAAATTTGGGGGTAAATTTTAGTTTATTCCTGTGTTATTTCTACTAGTTGCTACGCTGTGATTACAATGACATTTAACGATGATTTTATTCATTTCTGTTGTCTAATACAGAAAATACAGACATCTTTATCGGAAACACTTGCAACCAGTTATCGGAAATTTGATCCTAAAGCAGCTCCTTCACAAAATATATCTCGAAACTTCACATCAGCTGATTATGGCAAACCCAAAGGAAAAAAAGACAGTCTGAGGACACCTGCCAAAAGTACTTTATCTGAATCATTACCAAAGGTTGGTTGGTAAAATTCCAAAAGAAGTAGTATTTTTTTTTAAGTAAAAAAGACAATTTGGTGTTACATATCACATATCTAGTATCAGACATACTAGTAGATATAAAACCAATTTCTTAAAAGTTTCAGTTTTTTGTGATACCAACATGAAATGTGTGTGTGTTGTTTTTTTCTGTCACTGTCCACAGCTTAATGGCATCTTGGCAGCTTTCATAACTTTCTAGCTCACCAATGCATAGGTCCCTGATGTGGAAAACTGGTTCTGAGTTGACATTTTCTAGTGTTACCCCAAGTTACCTCCACATCTTCTTGCTGCTGGATTCTTTACTGAGCAGTCAGCACTCATGGTGCTGCTAGCAAAGTAGCTCAATTCTAGCTGCCTTCCACATGTTCAAATAATTCATGGGGAATTCATTCATCCTTTCTATGATAAATGGCAGTGTAGAATGCTCTACTTCTGATCTCTCCCTCTCTTCTCTGCCACCCATCTCTCTGATTTCTTTTTACTCTGCTCAGCCAGACATAGAGGCAGATAAACTAATTTTTTACCTAGGTTTATATCTGACTAGGGAGTGAGATGCCAGCCTCACCTTGAAGGCACACCTAGTCTTTAGAAGGCTGCTGTTAAGAGTTATTTCCTCACTTGTCTTGGGAGTTGAGGGGAAAAGTATCTCCACACGTCTCTACCCCTCTAAGCTAAAATATTATGTCTTTCTCTCCCAATTTCCTTAATATAACTGGGAATAAGGAAATTGTTTGGTGATTGTAGGGCTTGCTTTTACGTAAAACACTTTTTAGTAATCCCCAGAGAAGGATCTGGCCTTAATTATAGGTCACTTAGTTTAGAATATCTGTTACTAGCACTTTCCCCCTCAGCTATGTGCCCCTGTTGACAATTCCAGAGCAAAAGGAAGTGTTCCACTCATATCCTGTTATATATATACACAAGAGGCCCGATGCACAAAATTTGTGCAAGGGGCTCAGCCCTTGCAGCCTTGGCAGCTTGCCTCGGCCCTTGCAGCCCCGGCTTCATCCGGAAAGTCATACTGCTGTCTGGTCTAATTAGCATATTATGTTTTAATTATTATAGATTATCCAACTCATAGAAGTTATGAAAATTAATTTACATAGCTTAGAGAGGCTTTTATATAAAGCTATTTTGTTGTATTTACTATATTATTCAGAATATGAAATGATTTCTATTAAAGAATGACCTTATTTTAAAAAACAATTGAAATATATGAAAGAAGAATGCAACTTGATGAGTTTTTATAAAACCAAACATAACCTTGTAACCATCACTCAGATTAAAACATGAAATGTTATCATTTCAGAAGAGCTTCTTATTCCCTCTTCCAGTTACTAGCTCTCTCCCAAGGCCAACTTTTTTTTCAGTAATACTTTTAATTACATGATTAATTATACAATTTCTACTATTCAGTATCTATACTCGTAAAAGGGTAATATGCTAATTAGACCGGACATCTTCCAGACGTCCTTCCAGACAAAGCCACAGTGGCAGGGGCTGAGGTTAGGGGCAATCAGGCTGGCAGGGGGGAGCAATTAGGGGGTGATCAGGCCGACAGGGGAGGGCAGTTAGGGGCTATCAGGCTGGCGGGGGGGGCAGTTAGGGGTGATCAGGCTGGCAGGGGAGCAGTTAGGGGGCGATCAGGCTGGCAGGTGGAAGTGGTTAGGGGTGATCAGGCTGGCAGGGGATAGTTAGGGGCATCAGGCCTGTAGGCAGAGATGGTTAGGGGTGATCAGGTAGGCAGGCAGGTGAGCAGTTAGGAGTCAGCGATCTGGATTGTGAGAGGGATGTCTGACTGCCAGTCCAGTTGGACATCCCCCGAGGGGTCGTGGATTGGAGAGGGTGCAGGGAGTTTAAGGGACCTCCCAAAATACATGAATTTCATGCACTGGGCCTCTAGTTTTGTATAAAACCCAGTTACAATATACATGATTTTCAAATGTGACAATACTTACCAGACTACATAGATGTGCAAAGTTTACTTGCCATTATGAAACTTTATCTTAAAAATACCTTCAGGAAAATAAATATGCAACCAATTCTCTCAGCTTTATAAAATATGATTAGAAATATACATTTTAATTAAAAAAGACAATGATTGATCACATACTGAATAATCAGTTACATTTTAAAACTTTTATATATGAGTATAGGTTAGATAAAAGTATTAATATAAAACTTCAATACTATAATGAGATGGCATATCTTCTGACATTTAATTCTAGCCAATTGAGGTAATTTCCTACACAGTTCCAACTTCTAATATTAGGTGTATTATCTGTTTTTGCATTTTCTATAAATAGAACTATATATTTTTTGCTTTGGCTTTTTTTTTCACTTAATATGTTTGTGGGTTCATCGATATTGTTGCTTGAAGTTGTAGATTAGTTTTATTTCTATGTAGTATTTCATTGTGTGTCTGCACCATAGTTTTTCTGTTGTATTGTTAATAGGCATTTGGGTAGTTTCCAGATTGGGTTTTATGTATAGTGTTGCTATAAAAATTCTAGTACTTAACATGTATGCATTCTAGAACTTAGCATGTAGGTTGGATATGTCTCTAGGAGTGAAATTGTTGGGTTATATAGGCTTATGCATAATGCATTCCATCTTAATAGATACTGCCTGAGTTGTTTTTACTCTGATACAAAATGTATGTGTTTCCTTACACTTCAGTTCTCCAACTCTACGGACACTAACTGGGTATCCTACAATTTGATTCCATTCTGACACTATCTATCTGGACTTAACATAGACCCCCCAGATTAAGGGCTCAATCCCACAAGGCTCCCACTTCAGATGCCAGTCACAGTCTTGGCTTGCCACCATTTGTACTACTGACCAGCTGGCTATTAATCGGTGGTTCCTATAACCCCCTCCTCAATTGGCTAGTGTGATTCTCAGTATTAAGGAAATTACTCACTATTTCCAGTTCATTATAAAGGACACAATTCAGGAACAGCCAAATGGAAAACATGCATAGTAAAAAATGGAACTAAGGAAGAAATCAGAAATTATCTTGAGACAAATGAAAATGAATACACAACAGTCCAAAACCCTTGGAACACAATGAAAGCAGCCCTAAGAAGGAACTGGATGAAAGAAGGTGAAGGGATTAGCCAAAAAAACATGTATGCATAACCCATAGACACAGACAATAACAGTATGATGATGGCCCGAGGAAAGGGGTAGCTGGGTGGAGGCGGCCAAATAGGGAGAATAGGAAGACATCTGTAATAGTGTCAACATTAAAAATAAAGAAAAAAAATTAAAAAATGACATATTTACAAAGTCCAATGACTAGGCTTCCTTAGAGATAGATTCTGTTGATTGTTTCCTCATTCTCCCATGTAAGGGCCTTAATTTCTGTTGTTTTTTTTTTTTGCATGTCTCATTTTTTTCTTGAAATATGAACATTAAAAATAATATAATGTGAACTCTGGGAATCAGATTCTACCCTCTCCTCTGGGTTTGTTGTTGCTTCTGCATGTCATAGTTGTTATTGTTTGTTTAGTGACCTTTCTAAACTAATCCTCTAAAGTTTATATTCTTTTAGTTCCATTGAAGTCTCTACTTGGTTAGCTTTATGTTCAGCTAATGTTTGAACAGATATCTCCTTAAAAGCTTGGACCAAAAACCTCCCAAACTTTGCCATGGACTATTTGTTAGGGCATGCCTTTAACACTCAGCTAGATAGTGACAACTCAGCCTTAGCCTTCAATTCCTGCTTGTGCAGACCCTTAAGATCTGACAGAGGTAAGAGCTTACGGCCTTTTCAGGTCTTTACTGTGCTACTCATAGCCCTATGCATGTGCATGGCTTTCTATATTTTCAGGAGTATGTCAGAGCTTTCCAAAAACCCTTTGGACATCTCATTTACAAGCTGTCCTCCTAAATTTTTGTGTAACCTATCATTTACCCCAACTGATAGTCCTTGTCTCAGTGAGCTGCAAAGTTAAAACACTTGCCTGTAATTGTTTTTGAGAAATGCTACTCTCTAACCCCCACACACCAAGTTGAAAGTTTTTTTCCCCCAATATATTTTATTGATTTTTTTACAGAGAGGAAGGGAGAGGGATAGAGAGTTAGAAACATCGATGAGAGAGAAACATCGATCAGCTGCCTCCTGCACAGCCCCTACTGGGGATGTGCCCGCAACCAAGGTACATGCCCTTGACCCGGAATCAAACCCGGGACCCTTCAGTCCGCAGGCCGACGCTCTATCCACTGAGCCAAACCGGTTTCGGCAAAAGTTTTTTTTTTACTGAGTGAGCTCTGAGTCAGGTCAAAAACAAAACTGCCTTGTAAGTGAGGTCTTCCAGAGAATCACTATACAAGTCAAATAAGGACAGCCCTTTGGGAATACAGCTTTGAAAGAACCCCTAATTCTGTTCTGCTCTGTCTATGGCTGCCAGGCTGGACCACGAATGTGGGCTGTTATTTTTTAAGGGTAACATAGAGCTGGAGGGCAGAGATGGGACAAGGAAAAGTTAATGGAAAACAGCTCCAGGTTTTGGCAAGCTTTGGTTAATTCAAAGAGATCTGAAAAAGTTGACACCGTTTTTATCAGTATTTTCTTTGCTTTATGAGAGAGCGATTTTTGGAGCTTCTTACTCTGTCATTTTTGCTGATTTCGCTGACCTTACTTTATAAAGATACTTTTTAAAACTTATAAAACTTACAGGGCAATATGGAATAATAAACATTGACTAATGTGAATTACTTTCCCAACAAAAAATTGGCAAACTTATTTTCTTATAAATAAGGATTTTTGTTGAGAGAGCAATGCTCACTCAGTTCTTTGGTTTTAATAATTGCTAGAAAAATTAAAGTCCCTCTTAAGATTGGTGATTGTTAAAACTGTAGTGTTTTTTTTCTCTTCCTTTCACTCTTTCCCTCTCCACCCTCTAATATCTTCTTCAGTAAGTTCAAGGGAAAGAGAAAGTTCACTATTGTATATTTTTTTGAAGAAAGTTATACAAGTTTTATTACCGAGAACATCTAAATTAAATTCTTATTCAAAATTTATACTTCATAAACATGCCAACAATAATGGAGAGTTATTGATTACTAAAGACTCAACTTGCCTTTGTTAACAACGTATGTTTTATTTGACGGGATAATGTGTTGTTTTTCTTTTTGGTAGGCATATACTGTGAAGACACCAACGAAACTAAAAATCCAGCCAAGAGAAAACAAGAATGCACCCATTGAAGAAAATACTAAAAAGAGAAAAATGGTCTTTGAGTTTGATATTAATTCAGATAGTTCAGAATCTGCTGATCTTCTGGTAAACACATTGCTGATAATCAGTATTTATTATTTGTTTACATTATTGTCTAATTTATTTCTTGATAAAGAAATATCATAGTATTATTTATCAATATTAAATACAGTAGAACTTTATTATAACAGAATCCTATGCTTTTACAGCATTTTGAAGATATTAGGGTTCAAATAATTTCTCTAAATTTTAGAAAACATGGCATTTTGAAATACTTGATATAGCGTAGTTGCATTTGAAATAATTAACCATATTGTTTTCCAACAGTGTTATAAAGGAGCTTTTACTGCATTTTCTTTTTCTTAAAAAAAAAAAAAAGAAAGGTTAGCCCTAGCCAGTTTGGCTCAGTGGATAGAGCATTGGGTTATGGACCAAAGGGTCCCGGGTTTGATTGTGGTCAAAGGCATGTACGTTGGTTGCAGGCTCCTCCCCGGCCCACGCCCTGGTCAGAGCTCATGCAAGAGGCAACCAATTGATGTGTTTTTCCTCAAATCGATGTCTCTCTGTCTTTTCCTCTCTCTTCCACTCTCTCTAAAAATCAGTGGAAAAAGATCCTCAGGTGGAATTAACAAAAAGAAGAAAGGAAGGTTAGGCCCTGGCCGGTGTGGCTCAGTTGGTTGGAACATTGTCCCATACACCGAAAGGTTGCCGGTTCAATTCCTGGTCAGGTCACATACCTGTCTGTAGGTTCCATCTTCAGTTGGGGTGCATATGGGAGGCAACCATCAGTGAGTGGTTCCCCTCCCCTCCCCTCTGTTCCACTTTCTATCTTTCTAAAATCAATAAACAGGCCCTCATATGAGGATTTTTTAAAAAAGTGGGTAAATATTTTTAATATTGCTGCAGCCAAATTAGTTATTCAGGGACCTTCTTGATTTTGCATATTATATGTGTTCCTTACATGCTCCTTTATTTTACTCCACTTATTGGTTGAAATCTATATCAAGGTATTGGTTGACAACTGTAACATTATCAATTTTAAAGAGTTAATGTATTAAAGATGGTCTGTTTAAGGAGGATATTTCTCTTAGCAGTTTATTTTTTATTTTTTAAAGTATTACATATATGTCCTTTTCCCTCAATTGACCTCCCTGGCCCCTCCCAACCCCAAGGGCAAGCCCCCACTGCCCCAGTGTCTGTGTCCATTGGTTATGCCAACATGCATGCATACAAGTTCTTCAGTTGATCTCTAACTGCTCCCCTTCCCTGCCCCTTGTCTCTGGATCTATTTTTGTTCATCAGTTTATGTTGATCATTATATCCCACATATGAGTGAGATCATGTGATATTTATCTTTCTCTGACTGGCTTATTTTGCTTAGTATAATGCTCTCTAGTTCCATCCATGCTGTTGCAAGTGGTAAAAGTTTTTTTATAGCAGCATAGCATAGCATAATATTCCATTGTGTAGATATACCACAGTTTTTTAATCCACTCATCTGCTGATGGGCACCTAGGCTGTTTCCAAATCTTAGCTATTGTAAATTGTGCTGCTGTGAACTAGGGGTAAATATATCCTTTGGTGTTTCTGGTTTCTTGGATATAGTCCTAGAAGTGGGATTACTGGGTCAAATGGGAGTTCCATTTTTAACTTTTTGAGGAAACTCCATACTGTTTTCCACAGTGGCTGCACCAGTCTGCATTCCCATCAGCAGTGCACGAGGGTTCCTTTTTCTCCACATCCTCACCAGCACTTGTCCTTTGTTGATTTATTGATGATAGCTATTCTGACAGGTGTGAGATGGTACCTCATTGTTGTTTTGATTTGTATCTCTCGGATGATTAGTGACTTTGAGCATGTTTTCATATGTCTCTTGGTCTTTTGTATGTCCTCTTTGGAAAAGTGTCTATTTAGGTCCTTTGCCCATTTTTTTGATTGGATTGTTTATCTTCCTTTTGTTAAGTTGTATGAGTTCCCTGTAAATTTTGGAGATTAAACCCTTATCTGAGATAGCATTGGCAAATATATTCTCCCATGCAGTGGGCTTTCTTGTTTTGTTGATGGTTTCTTTTGCTGTGCAGAAGCTTCTGATTTTGATGTAGTCCCATTTGTTTATTTTTTCCTTAATTTCCATTGTCCTAGGAGCTGTATTGATAAAGATATTGCTACGACATATGTCTGATATTTTGCTGCCTATGGAGTCTTCTAAGATTTTCATGGTTTCCCAAGTTACATTTAAGTCCTTTAGCCATTTTTGAGTTTGTTTTAGTGTATGGTGTAAGTTGGTGACCTAGTTTCATTTTTTTGCATGTATCTGATCAAATTTCCCAGCACCATTTATTGAAGAGACTGTCATGACTCCATGTATAAGATTTACACATGAAAATCAGTTATGTTTCTATACACCAGCAATGGATAAAAAACACAATTCCATTTATAATAGCATCTAAAATGCAAAAGGAGACTTAGGAACAAATGTACCTATGAAGGTGAAAGACTTATGATATACTGAAAATTGGAAAACATTGCTGAAAGAAATTAAAGAAGACCTAAAGGAATGGAAAAAAATTGTGTTCATGGATAGGAAGACTTATAATTAAATATTGATACTACCAAAGCAGTCCACAGATTCAATATAATCGCTATAAAAATTCCAATGGTCTTTTTGGCAGAAATGGAAAAGCTAATACTGAAATTCATATTATACAATCTTGGAAAAGAAAGGTAACATTGGAGGACTCAACAGTTCTTGACTTTGAAACTGACTACAAAAGCCAGTAATTAAAAGTTACATAGTACTGTCATACAGACAGATACAGACCAGTGTGATAAAACAGAGAGCCCAGTAATAAATCCTCACATATATAGTCAATTGATTTTTGACATTCAGTGAGGGAAAGGACAGTTTTTTCAACAAATGGTGCTAGGAAATCTGTACGCAAAAGAATGAAGTTGGACTCTTACCTTACACAAAAATTGACTCAAAATGAACCTAACACCCAAATGTAAGGGCTAGAATTCTGAAACTCTTAGATGAAAGCATTGGGGGAAATCTTAATGATATTGAATTTGGCATTGACTTTATGGATATGGTACCAAAAAGCACAGGTAAGGAAAGAAAAGAATAAATAAATTGGACTTCATCAAAATTAACTTGATGTGCATCCAAGGTCACTAATATTAAAAAACTGAAAAGACAAGCTAAAGAATCAGAGAAAATATTTGCAAATCTTATATCTGACAAGGGTTAATATCCAGAGTACATACGGAACTGCCATGTGATACTCAGTGACAAAAACCACCCAATTAAAAAATGGGCAAAGGACTTGATTAGACATTTGTCCAAAACAGACAAATATAAAAATGGTTGATAAGAGCATGAAAAGATGACTACTATTGAATTACAAGGACAGACAAGGTTTTGTTATTCTAAGTTGGGTTAAATTATTATTTTCATATGGCTAGTCAGTAATGAATGATCAGTTACTGTGCACTAAGTAGAGTTTTAATGATAGTTTACAACATACTTTCAAAATAATTTCTCTTTTTCAAGCTGGTCAGTTGATGCATACTGGTTCTGAACATATCCAAATAGATAATTCTTTATGACTTTGAATTCTTCTAAAATCTTAGAATTCATGAAAATATGAATATTTTTTTTCCATGAAGCCTCTGAAGTTTTTGTTAAATGTGACTTTAATGAGCAGGAAAAGATAATGTGAACTGATTGCCTACCTGACTAAATTTGTGTAGCTTATTCATTGAGAAAATGGATTCTGCCTAGCTGGTGTGGCTCAGTGGTTGAGCATTGCCTTATGAACCAGGAAGTCACGCTTTGATTCCCAGTCAGGACACATGCCTGGGTTGCAGGCTCGAGCCCCAGTAGGAGGCATGTGGGAGGTAGCCAGTGATTCTCATCATTGATGTTTCTGTCTCTCTCTCTCACTCTCCCTTCTGCTCTGAAGTCAATTAATATCTATATATCTATATCTATATATCCATATCTATACATCCATATCTATACATATCTATCTATCTATCTATCTATCTTTCTATCTATCTATTTGATTTTGGAGCTAGCCTATGTGGATTTGAATCCTGGTTTCACCTCTAACTAGCTGTATAATCTTGTGCAAGTTACTTAATGTTTGTGTCTCAGTTCCTCCCCTATTTAAAATGAGGATAATAGCATACCTACTTCACAAAATTGTATTAAAACTAATTAAAATGTGCAAAGTGCTTAAAACAGTGTCTGACATAAAGAAAGTACTAAATAAGTGTTAGCTAGTATTATTTGGGAGGATTACAATACTCAAATTGATAACTGATATTTTAATTTTTATGTGATTATAAATGCTTCTTATATAGGACTTAAGTGTGAGTTGTGTAAGTAGGCTGGGGATTAAGGGGAGGAGAAAGTGGTAATAAAAAGACTGAAACTGAAATAGAAGTTAGAAAAATACTATTCACACGCAGCTTGTATTTTATATAACCTTTCAGGAATATAGTTCATAGGATCAAAATCTAGGTCTTTGGCAGAATGAGGCTATTTTGTCATAGTCTTCTTTCTTTAGTCTTCTTTTTTGTCTCTTTTTTCTTTTTCCTCTCTGTCCCCTCTTTTCTTTCTTCTCCCTCCTCCTTCACTTTTCCCTCCTCCTCCTCTTCATACGTGCTATGTAGCAAAAGTGTAATCATGTAATATTTATGATGGCAATACCCAATTTATATTTTTGTATTTTTCTTTAAGACCATGGTTTCAGAGGAAGAGAAATTGAAAAATCTATGCAAGAATAATTATTCAACAACTTCTCATTTTTGTGTCAGAACACCAAAAAAGGTAACTTACAAATTTATTTCAGAAAGCAAATTTCAAAAGCTGGACTTTAATTTTTTAATTAAACATGTTATGATTTTATTTTGAATTCAGACCCCTTCATCTCTAACAGCCCTTGGATCTGCGCCGAAGTTTGGAGCTATGAGGAAAATGCGGGATGACCGTTGGGCTGTAATTGCTAAAGTGGATAGGAGAAAAAAACTGAAGGAAGCAGGAAGGCTATTTGTTTAATTTCAGAAAATCGGTGTGATTAAGGAGGCTAATAACAAAATTTATAGTTAACTTTTTCTCACTTTATAAAGAGCCAAGCTTTTTCTGTAATCGAGGCTTTTTCATGTTTGCATACATTATTTGTTTCTTTATATTTTGGTATAAATGTGAAGTAACTACATGTTATCTGAAAAATTGTATTCAGGTAATTAGATGATTTTATTTTGTTTTTACCTTTTTTGTTATTCATGAAAAGTGTTTTGGCTAAGTTTTTAAATTATAAAGTTAGCCATTGAATGCTAGGAATAGATTATTGAGATTTACTTTTAATTCTTTACTATTAAAATATTTTGAATGCAAATAAATGCTTCTCCTTGATTCTGTAGATAGCAATGCTACTTACTATCAATTATCGTTTAAGACAAAAATTGAAAGTTTAATAAACAGATTTTGTTGCAAATGGCAGATTATTCTAATGTGATTCCAACAGGTAATTCAGACTTCAGATGGATAAACTGATTTTTAAAAAAGTATCTGTTGCACAAGATTTTAGAATTTCACGGAAGTAGAACATCTTGCAAGCTATCACACTCACTCTTTGAGGAGGGTAAAATATTAATAAGTCTCATTCATAGACAACTAATCATTAAAATTTTGATAATATTCATTTTTTAAAATCTAGAGCTCATTTTATGCAAAGTTTACAGTTCGGAAGCAGATTTACCTAGTTTATAAAATAGACAATTTTTTTTTTAGTTGCTGAAAAAAGGCTATACCAGTATGACTTCCTAAATTACTTCACTTATCCAACATCCATTGCTGAATATTTATGGAGTGTCTACCTAAGGATGAAGCATAATTCTAGATACCGGGATACAACCATGAGCAAAACAAAATAAACGCTCTGCTCTTCTAGAGCTTACATTTTAGTGAGGGAAATAGACAATAAACAGAATAAATAAATGAAACATACAGTATATTAGTTCATGGTAATTGCTAAGGAGGCATAAGACAGGGCAGAGTAAGTATTAGGGAGCATGAAAGGGCTTGAAATTTTATGTAGGGTGGCCCTCACTAAAATGACAATTGAATAACGTGTCTGTGGCTATCTGGGGAAAAATATTTTTGGCAAAAGGAACAGGAAATACAAAGGCCCAGAGGTGGGGGTGTGCCTAAAATATCTGGAAAGCAGCAAGGAGGCCACTGTGGCTGGAGGATAGTGTGCAAAAGGGCGAGTGAGTAGAAGGAGAAAAGGCTGGATAATTAACAGGATGGGTGTGCAGATTATGTAGTGCTTGTAAGCTGCGCTAAGAGCTTTGGTTTTACTCTGAATAAGATGTGAAATCAGATTTTTTTTTTAGCAAAGAAGAGCCGTTCTTACTCATGTTTTAGCATATGGATCTTGCTTTCTGACCACTAGATTGAAAACGTCATGAAAAGGGGACAAAAGACTAAAACAGAAAACGGGTTTAGTAATGCATAGGAGAGATGGGAAGTGACTTGAGCAAGGGTGACAGCAGCAGGGGAGTGAAGTGGCTAACTGCTAGATTTATTTTGAAAATTAGATGTGGGATGTGATAAGAAAGAGAAGGGACCAAGGATAGCTTCAATTAGTTTTGGACATGTTAGGTTTGAAATGCCTATTGGACATCCAAATAGAGATGGTACGTTGGTTTAGAGACAATTCCAGGGTAATGGTATACATTTGGGAGCCAACCGCATGTTTAAAGTTATTGAAGTAGTTCAGGTGAGAGATGGGAAAATTTCTTAGACTGCAAGTTTAAGTTCCAAACTTTTAGATTAGATCTAATACCTGTCCTAAGAAAAACATCCGTAACTTTATCATTCTACTCCTAAAATGTCTCCTCCTCCATGTAAATGTAAAAATTAATGATGTCAAAGAGCAAGTTGCTTTGGTTGATAAAAAGGTTAGAAATAAATTATTCATAATTCAGGCAACCTGAATTGAGTATAATTAATAGTCCACAGGCTTTAGTAGTACATCAAGAACTTTAATCAAGGCAGGTCAACTGTGGGTTAGAAATAGGAAATGGCAAACAGGAGACAGATAAGACTTAACATTATTTAAGTTATGAAATCAGAGTGTAGAGTTGGAGGTAACTAAAAAGATCATTTCATTTAAACATCAGTAATTTGAGGCCTATAAAAGCAATAAAAAAGGGAATTTAGTTTTAAAAAATGACTTAAATTCTGTATGCATATACATAATTTACATCAATACATAAATGTAATTATCTAAAATCTTAGTGCCCTCTTTTTCCCCCCTTTTGCTTTCTCCCTTACCTACTCTCTTCTCTCCATACACATCAAGGTCCCCCTCCACCAAATTCCCCTCTCCTAGGAACCTTTGAGAAGAACATAGAGTGTATCCTTTTTTCCCCTCCATGGTAGATTGATAATAGATATAATGTATTTAGTTAGTTGTATTTTTACATGTGCAAGCATGAGTTTATTATAATAGGTATATAGTGGGATCTTATTGTTTTAATTTTTATTTCTCTGCTAACATACGATGTGGAATATCTTTTCATATGCTTATTTGCCATCTGTATGTCTTCTTTGGTGAAGTATCTCTTCAGCCTTTTGTCCATTCTTTTTTTTAAAAATATTTTTTTATTGATTTCAGAGAGGAAGAGAGAGTGAGAGAGAGATAGAAACATCAATGATGAGAGAGAATCGGATTGTCTGCCTCCTGCATGCCCCCTACTGGGGATTGAGCCGGCAACCTCGGGTGTGTGCCCTTGACTGGAATTGAACCTGGGACCCTCTGGTCCGCAGGCCAACGCTCTACCCACTGAGCCAAACCAGCTAGGGCCTTTTGTCCATTGTTAAATCAGGTTAAGTTTTAAGAGTTCTTTGTATATTTTGGATAACAATCCTTATCTGATACGTCTTTTACAAATATTTTCTCCAGTCTGTGTCTTCTCATTCTTTTGACACGATGGGCTTTTTAGCTATGCTTTCATTTTTAGTGGTGGTTCTAGGATTTGCCATATACATCTTTAACTTATCATAGTTTACCTCAAATACTGTTATGGCACTTTACATATAGTATAAGAACCATACAGAAATAATTTCTATTTCCCATTTCTGTTCTTTCTTGACATACAGTGTACTTCTTAACATGCAGTTTACTTCTACATATGTTATAAATCCCACAATACATTGTTGTTTTTGCTTTAAGCTGTCAATTGTCATTGTTTTAAAGTTAGGTGAAGTTCACATAATTATGCACTTTAGAGCGAACATTTTTCGGGTATTTAATATGTTCACAATGTTGTGCAAACATTGCCTTTATCTAGTTTCAAATAATTTTCCTCATCCCCAAGGGAAACCCTGTGCTCATTGTTTTCCCTTATTTCTTACTTCCCCCAGTCCCTGATAAACTACTAGTCTGCTTTCGAACTCCATGGCCTTACCTATTCTGTGTATTTCAAATTAGTGGAATCAGACTATACATGATCTTTTTGTTTTTTAATCCTTGCCCAAGGATATTTTTCTATTGATTTTTTAGAGAAAGTGGGAGAGAGGGAAAGACAGAAATAGCCATGTGAGAGAAACACATCAATTGCTTGCCTCCTGTATGAGCCCCAACCAGGGCGTGGGCCGGGGAGGGGTCTGCAACCAAAGTACATACTCTTGACTGGGAATTGAACCTGGGACCCTTCAGTCCACAGGCCAATGCTCTATCCACTGAGCAAACCAACTAGGGCTATGCATGATCTTTTGAGTCTAGCTTCTTTCACTTCATTTGTTTTTTTAACAGACATAGCAAAGGAAGTTAACTGCATTACTAGTATTAGTTTATTTTTTCTTGGCTTCCACACATTAATTTACTTGCAAAATTCTTTATTGATTTTTATATGTAACAATACGGTGATTCTTTTAAAGGCTAAAAGGTGTACTAAACAAAGATGGGAAAAGTTAAAATAATTTTTGGTGAGATTAATAACATTGTTGATTAGTTGCTGAGAAGTGGTTACACGTGTTATTGTGAGTACAGTTAATACTGCTCATATTATTCAGCCAGAGAAATATCTAATTACCAAGAGGTTATATAAAGTAACAAAAATAGAGTGAATGATATACTAAGGGATAGAGAAGTTTTGATATACAGGAAAGAATACTTGATACTGATCTTTTATAACACCATGAGTTTTATTGCAGAATATGTTAGCAATTCCTATTAACATTTATATATGATCCTAACTTAAAAATGTTTTGAAATGGAGAAAGCTTTTGTAAATTCATATGAATGTGGCGTATTGGGGGTTTTAACAGATTATCAAAAGAGAGAAGTAAATTGACATAATTTTTATACATACTAAATTAGTTTTGTCTCTCCACTTGAGAGCTTCAAGATAGTACAATGATTAATATGCACATTAGGTCCAACTCTACTTACTATCAATTATCTGTATTGCTTAAGAAAAAAATGGAAAGGAATTTAATAAATAGATTTTGTTTCAGATGGCAGATTACTCTAATGTGACTCCTACAGTTAATTCAGACTTCAGATGGATAATCTGATTTTTTTAAAAAGTATCTGTTGCACAAGATTTTAGAATTTCACGGAAGTAGAGCATCTTGCAAGCTACCACACTCTGAAGGAGGCTAAATATTAATAAGTCTCATTCATAGCCAATGCCATTCCTCTCTTTAGCTAATTGAATATTGAGGCTTTATTTTCCTTTTAAAAATGAGTTATAATTTTAATGCAATAAAAAGGTCATCAGGAAACTTTGATTTTAGTATGGCTTTGTTGTAACTATCTATAGAACATAAGAGCAGTTAATAATGTCTTTTTGTATCTAATTATAAACTCTGGAAATAGCACTTGCATTTCCACTTATTTATGCATTTAATAAGCATTGATTGAACATCTAGTATGTGAAAGAGTCTGGTTTTACCAAGACAGGTAAGCCTATCCATTTATGGCTCCTACATTCTAGTTGGAAGGGAAGAAACAGAGAATAAACATGTAAACAAATAATCTAATATTAGAGAGTTATAAGTGCTATGGAAAAAGAATGAAAGAGTGGGATAAAAAGTGATGGGCAGATTTAATCTTCAAGGAAGGCTGTTCTGAGGAAGTAATTTTTACCCTGAGATGATGAAGCCATTTGAAGATCTGGTGAAAGAGCTCTTCATCATGAACAAATAGCACATGCAAAAACCCTGTTGCAAGAACAGGTTTAAAATATTCAAAGGAACATAGTAAATAAAAGGTGGAATGAGATAATGGTATGACATGAAGTCAGAGTAACAGGCACAGGTCATTTCTAGCTACTGGATTTTTAAGAACAGCTTTGTTGCGGTTTGACATACAATAAACTGTATATTCTTTTCCTAGGGCTGCTATAATAAAGGAGATTGTTTTTTCATTTCTGTTTTTGATAGTTCAGGGTTGGAGTACAGAAACACCATAGATTTTTGTATATTAATTTTATATCCTGCAACTTTAACTGAATTCATTTATTCTAATGGTATTTTGGTTGAAAAAAGGTAGGTTTACAGTTGTGAGTACATAAAACACAGTTTATTCTTGTATTATTACTACCTATCATTACCATTTGAACAACTATAAAACTACTTCTGTCAACCCTTGTATATATAGTATCATGTAATCTGCGAACTGATGATTTTACTTCTTCCTTTCTGATTTGGATGCCTTTTAATTCTATTCCTGCCTAATTTCTTTGGCTAGGTCTTTTAATACTATGTTGAATAAAAGTAGCCATATTGGGGATCCTTATCTTGTCCCTAATCTTAGAGGAAAGCTTCCATCTTTTCACCACTGAGTATGATGTTAGCTGTGGGTTGTCATATATGGCCATTATTGTGTTATGGTACATTTCCTCTACACATACTTTGTTGAGAGTTTTAGGAAAACAATGCATAAACAATATTGTTGTATTCCTATAAATATTCTTCAGCTTTGTTCTCTGAGTCCATTCTGTTGTTTGCAAATAGTTAATCCTTTTGGATCTTGCTTTAAAGATTTGTTAGACAGGGTCAGAGCAGCATTTAGTCTAGAGCTAATTTTTCCCCACAATTGAGGCGAAACCTTTCTAAGTATACTACCTAATTTCCCATGAATTAGGAAATTTTCCACTGTTGTTAGTTGGACCAAGCACTATGCCTATTTCTATGTGAGTCCCAAGACTGCTCTTATTAATCCTTCCAGATATTTCTTTTCCCAGCCTCATCTAGTTTCTTCACATGCATGAGTTTACCAGTTTTCAGCTGAATATTCGAAGAGATTATCTGCGGATCTCCAGAATGCTCTCTCTCTGAATTTCTCTCCTCTGTAATGTTTCCCTGTGAACCCCAAGTGCCTTGGACTCCATGGACTCCCAAGTCCATCTTCTCAGTTTGGGGGACACCTCTTGCCTCTGCCTTTGATACCCATCCCTGCATGAGAAACTTTCTTCCAGCAGTAAGCTGGAGTTCCTTTGTTTTCTGTCTCTTTGGGGTCACTTGCCTATATTGCCTAACCTTTCATGTGTGTAGAACCATTGTTTCGTGTATTTTGTCCTGTTTATAGTTATTTGAGATGGGAGAGTAAATCCAGTCTGGAAATGGAAGTCCATTCTGCCTGGATTCTCTTAACAGTATGAGATCATATATATTAGAGCCCCTTTGAAAATAAAATTGTTACCCAAATGTATGATATTTTTTATAATTCTTCTAGTAGTACGCTGAGAGTATGTCAGTTACCTATTATGTGTATACATATTTCCCAGGGATATGTACATAAATCTGCAAGAAGCTGAGTCCATGAGTCAATACTTTATACAACAGAGGTGCTACTTCCTTTAGAAACAAGCATCTAACATTCCCAGTTTCTGTACTTTTATCACCTTGCGCGAAGTCACATGAAGCGGGTTAAGTTTGGCACCCTCATTTTCACTTGACTCTTTTTAGATTTCTTCTCTTACTACATATTAGCTCACATCCCTAAGATTTGGGGACCCCTGAAATGACTGTTGTTGATATATCTTCCAGATTCTGCCCTAACCTCTCCATTCCCCCTCCAGGTAGACTTGCCTATACTAAGCCTCATTTTTTTTCATTAACTTTCATTAATTATAAAGATGAGACAACCGATGACTTACAGGGTTGTCACTAATCTATAATAACATCTGTGACTTATTGATCATCTGCCATGTACTAGATGTTCTATATATTTTCTCTAATTCTATTAAACAACTAACCACGAGTGAGGCCTGGGGGACTCAGAGAAGGTTTTGCAGAAAGGGTACTTTCTCAGGTCATGAAGGATGAGTAGGCGTTAGGGGAGATGAGGCATGGAGTGGGGGGTCAGGCGGATGTTACAGAGGGAATGGCATATGAAAAGACTTGGAAGAGAGTGACTAAATTGAGGAACTCGGTTCAGTTAGGCTGAGGAACACAGAAAGTGGAGAAAGGATGGAGAAGTTAAGGGGAGGGGTGGGAGCTGGGGAAAGATGAAACTGGAGATATGAAGGACTTTATAAATGATTCTAAGAAGTTTGGACCTTTTTTCTCAGTATAATGGGAAATGCTCATTGAACTTTAGGCTTATTACAGTGAGGCAAATGGATTGAGGGGATAAACTTGAGTTATAGCTATGGAGATGGAAAAATGTCATTTTAAAAATTCAGTAATTATTCATGCACTCCCTTAGCCATTTATACATTCAACAAATATAGTGACTGCCCACTATGTATGAGGCACTGTGACTAAATATTTGCTAAGTAAATGTTGGATTATTATAAATTAGCTATCAGTTATTAAAGACTTATTATATGCCAGACATGGTGTTAAGTGTTCTACATAAACAATAAATAAATGAAGAAACTGAAGTAAAGAGAGCTCAAGCATGCCAATGTCATATAGCTAGTAAAGAATTTGATCTCAGATTAGTTTAATATCCTGTCTGATTTGGTCTCTACTTAAATGATTGTTATTTCACATGTAAATTTTATGAATTTCCTTCTTAGGACTGCTTTCGGTGTGTCCCAAAGATTTTGGGTTGTTGTGTTTTCATTGTTATTTGTCTCAAAGTATCTTTTTTTTAAAAAAATAAATCTTTATTGTTCAGATTGCAGGTGTTCCTCTTTTTGTTTTTCCCCTATAGCTCCCCTCCACCTGATTCCCCACCCCACCCCATGCCCTTATCCCCTGCCACTGTCTTCATCCATAGGAGTAAGATTTTTGTCCAATCTCTTCCCGCACCACTCACACCCGCTTCCCCCTGAGAATTGTTAGTCCACTCCCTTTCTATGTCCCTGATTCTATTATATTCACCATTCCATTCTGTTCTTCAGATTTTTTATCTACTTGATTTTTAGATTCACTTGTTGGTAGGTATGTATTTGATGTCATTTTGTTGTTCATAATTTTTATCTTTACCTTTTTCTTCTTCTTTCTCTTTTTAAAGAATACCCATCAGCATTTCATGTAATCCTGGTTTCGTGGCGATGAACTCCTTTAGCTTTTTCTTGTCTGTGAAGCTCTTTATCTGACCTTCAACTCTGAATGATAGCTTTGCTGGGTAGAGTAATCTTGGTTGTAGGTTCTTGCTGTTCATCACTTTGAGTATTTCTTGCCACTCCCGTCTGGCCTGCATAGTTTCTGTTGAGAAATCAGCTGACAGTCGTATGGGTACTCCCTTGTAGGTAACTAACCGTTTTTCTCTTGCTGCTTTCAAGATTCTCTCTTTGTCTTTTGCCCTTGGCATTTTAATTATGATGTGTCTTGGTGTGGTCCTCTTTGGATTCCTTTTGTTTGGGGTTCTGTGCGCTTCCTGGACTTGTAAGTCTATTTCTTTCACCAGGTGGGGGAAGTTTTCTGTCATTATTTCTTCAAATAGGTTTTCAGTATTTTGCGCTCTCTCTTCTTCTGGCACCCCAAAAATTCGGATGTTGGTATGCTTGAAGTTGTCCCAGAGGCTCCTTACACTATCTTCATATTTTTTTATTCTTTTTTCTTTTTGTTTTTCTGGTTGGGTGTTTTTTTGTTTCCTCATATTTCAGATCTTTGGTTTGATTCTTGGGGTATGTTGATCTACAGTTGAGTTTCTGTATATTCTTTATTTTAGACAGTGTATGCTTCATTTCTGACTGGTCCTTTTCCATTTTTTTTTGGTATTCTCATTAAGGTCCTTGAAGGTCTCACTAAGCTCCTCAGAAGTGTCATCAAGTTTCTCGGCGGTTTTTAGAAGATTCTTGAGTAACCTTATAAATGTGGTTCTGAACTCTATGTCGTCCAGTAGTTTGCTTTCCTCCGTTTCTTTCATTCGTGACATGTTTCTTTGTTTCCACATTTTGGCTGCTTCCCTGTGTTGATGGAGTGGCTTTGTGTGGTAGGTGACCTATAGGGGGCAGTAGCTCAGCCTCCCCAATCACCTGATGTGGATGCTCTTGGTACACCCCTTTGTGGGCTGAGTGCAAAGTCTTGGTGTAGTTAAGCCTTAATTTCTGTTGGTACGCTGGGAGGAATTGACCTCCAGGCCAATCAGCTGTGAGGACTCGCTGTGTCTATAAGAACTGCTGTGCTGGAGACATGCTTATGGGGCAGGCCTTGTTTCAGTGGGGCTTTGGTGCTCGCTGAGTCTGCCTCTTGAATGTGTCACTTATGGATGTGAGGAGTTGAAATCTGGTGTCTCACACTGACCACTAGGTATACTGGCTTCTGGATCTCCAATGGGGTGCAGGTCAGCTATTGTCTGAGTCCACCCAGCAGGAGCTACAGCGAGAGCTACAGTTTTCTCCTCTTTGCTTGGGGTTTGGAGGTTTTGGAGCTGTCTGACCCGGGCTGCAAGTTTGTTAGGTTAAGCTGCAATAGGGCAAGCCTTTCTTAATGCTAAAACAGCTGCTTGGAGCTTGGGTGGGTTTGTAGGTTGTGTGGGGCGGGGTCTCAGGGCATCACTAGGCTAGGGCGTGGCAAACAGCAATGGCTGCTAGTTAGCCCGCTCTGTGTCTCCGACTGTGTCCCGTGCCCCAGTGCAGTAAACAATTATTCTTGCACGCAGCTCTGCAAGCAGGCCCCCCTCACTTTCCGACCCGGTGGCACACAATCCAGCTTCTCCCCGTAGGAGTTTGGGTCCCCCGCATCTCCCCAGAAACTGTATTTCAGAGTAATCGGGGGCTTGTCTCCCCTTTGGGTTGAAAAAAGCAATGCCTGCCGCCAGCCCAGATCCCGCGCCTCCGTACCTCAGCTTTTCGGCGCTTGTGCATGTCTCAATGCTCTTTTTCTTTCTAGTTGTAGAACTTCCACTCAGCCAGCTTTCCCGTGGTTCTGGGTGATAGACGTTTTGTCTTTTAGTTGTAGTTTTGAAATTGTTGTGCGAGGCAGCAGTTTAGGTGTTTACCTACGCCACCATCTTGGATTCCTCCTCAAAGTATCTTTTGATTTATTCCTTGTTAACATTGTTAACCTATTCTTGTTTAGTATCATGTTATTTAACCTCCGTGTGTGTGTGTGTGTGTGTGTGTGTGTGTGTGTGTGTGTGTGTGTGTGTGTTTCAGTTTTCCTTGTAATTGATTACTTCTACTGTGGTCAGAGAATATGCTTGATTTGATTTCTTTTAAAAAATATTCTTATTGATTTCAGGGAGGAAGGGAGAGGGACAGAGAGAGAGAAACACCGATGAGAGAAAATCATCGATGGGCTACCTCCTGTATGCCCCTGGATCGAGCCCACAGCCTGGACCGGGAATCAAATCATGACCTCCTGGTTCATAGGTAGATGGCTCAACCACTGAGCCACACCAGCCAGGCATGCTTGATCTGATTTCAATCTTCTTAAATTTGTTGAGACTTGTTTTGTATCCTAACATGTGGTCCATCCTGGAAAATGTTCCATGTGTACTTGGGAAGAATGTATATTTACTCTGAAGACATCAATTAAATTAATCAGATCTAGTGTATCATTTAAGGCTGCTGTTTCCTTGTTGATTTTCTGTTTGGAAGAGCTATTCATTGATGTCAATGGGATGTTAAAATTCCCTACTCTGACTGTGTTACTCTCAATCACCCCTTTTATGTCCATCAAGATTTGCTTTATATATTTAGGTGCTTTTATGCTGAGTGTACAAATATTTACAAGGGTTATATCTTCTTGGATTGATCCCTTTATCATTATACTAGAGGCTCGGTGCATGAAATTTCATGCACTGGGTGTGGGGGGGTGGTCTCTCAGCCTGGCATGCACCCTCTTGCAGTCTGGCTCCTTACCACCCACCTGCAGCAGAGGCAGGAGAGGCTCCCACCACTGCCGCTGCACTCGTCAGCCATCAGCCTGGCTTCTGGCTGAGCAGCACTCACCCTGCGTTGAGCGTCTGCCCCCTGGTGGTCAGTGCACACCATAGCAACTGGTCATTTCACCGTTCAGTCTATTTGCATACTAGGGTTTTATGGTATAGGATTATGTCCTTCTTTGTTTCTTGTCTTTGTTTTAAAGTCTATTTTGTCTAAGTATTGCCACCCCAGCTCTTTTTTCTTAACATTTGCATGAAATATCTTTTTCCATCTTTTTACTTTCAGTTCGTGTCACACATAAACTTATTATTATTTTTGTTTTACTCAAAAACTTGTGTGCCAATTGCCCTGGATTTCTATAAAAAGTTGTTTTTGCTTTGTAGATAAGCAGTAATTTTATTTACATCTCAATGAGCACTTATATAAAATTTGGGGCAATCAAGCCCTAAATAAATTTTCATTCCCATATCTTACTTAGATGATGTTAAGGTTTTTTTCCCTCCTGTGTGTATCCGTCTGTGTGTGTCCTTTGTAATATTAGTAAATATTAATAAAGGATGTATTTTAAAGGGTAATTTTATTTTGAAATAGGAGAAAGGAAAATTTATGCTGCAATAATGTCAGTTTCCAGAGGAAGCCCTGTTTATCTAAACACATTTTATTTGGGGTTCAGTATGAATTTTCAATAGATGTTTTTCAGATAACGAAGCAGTAATTCAAACGCAATTATATAAACAAGATCAGAGAGGAATTACCCAAAGGGTATAAAATGAGCCAAGAGGTTTTGGTCTGAGTCACTACAGCATCAGCTCACCAATGCAAAGTAAGGTAGGTGTCTACACTGAGAAGGCTTTGCAAAATGAAATGTTCTTTTTCCACTGTCACCATTTTAGCACTTACTAAAAAATGGCAAATGTTGAGTGATACTTTGGATTGGCTCTAAGAATTTTAATTATTGCTCCAAAATAGTTCAATGTTGAGTGAAGTTGAGTGAATGAACTACATATATAAAGATGAGGGAAAAATTCTATTAACTAGAAGAGGTTAATTCCCTGGTTGATGTTCATGGCTTTCTCTTCCTATTTACATTTCAATTGAAATAATTTTATCAACTGAATAATATGTTATTAAATTATGTCAATTAACTAATGTTATCTTTGATGATATACTTCTGGGAAAACTTAAGAGTGAATTCAATTTTGAGTATCTGTAGGTGTAATTTACTGTGTCTTATTTCAGTTATTTAATAGCTATACCATTTTGGATAGTGTCCTGTGCACACACCTGCCTTATAGTACATTTTACTCTCTAGAATAATATGTTGCTTTAGTAAAGTTCCTGGATTGTTTATAGGGTGGGAAGTTGATTCTTTTCATAATGTAGTAAGGGATTTGGAGAGAAAAAAATTGGTGGAGGAAATTGGCAGAGCAGAGAGAAATGTCCTTATTGAGAATGAAGGTAGTGAAGGAGGAAAAAAGGAAAGAAAAAATGGAATAAGGGGCAAAAGAAAGAAGATAGCTTAGAATAAGAAAAACATTGTAAGAGTAGACATATATGGGTATGCCACTGAAAAAAGCATCTCTTATTAGTTAGGGCCTAGAATCATGCCTTATGTTTAGCTGTCCAATAAATAATTTTTGATAATGTTAAAAGATGCAATTTAGTTGCCAAGATAAGAATCTGGTGATAAAAAGAGAAATTGTGGCAGATCATAGTGATATATATATATATATATATATATATATATATACACACACACACACACACACACACACACACACACTTATGTATATATTTATATAATCTTCTGTAGCATTCCAAGTTTATCATATGTATTCTATTTTTTTATGAGTTTAGGTTAGAGCATATGGAAAAATGAGGGGCACAAAGTTATTAAATTGCTCAGTGACACACATTACAGTGAAATTTGGAAGCAGAATTCTAGGTCACTAACTCTTACACCAGGAGTCAGAATCACAGACTCTTTGTACTGAAAAGAACTTTCTGATCATCTTCTGGTTTAAGGTTTGCTTTTCTAGATAAAGAAATTGAGGCTTAGAAAGATTTTTTAGGTAGAGTCTTATTATTTGCAGTTAAGGAGAAAGGATAATTTTTACTTTCTTTACATCCACAAAGTTATACAGCTACTTTGCTGATAATTCAGTGCTTTTAAAATTTCCTTTTGTTAGTTTAGAGTTTTATATTTATAAGAGGAACTTATAAATGTTTAGTGTCCATAATGAATATGACAATGGGTAAAAGTTCCAAAATAGTTTTTGTATATTCTACAATTTTAAAAAAGGTCAGGTGTACCCCCCCCCCCCACCCCGTTTTGCAGTGGGGAAATAAGACCCAGACCGATTAAATATTTTAGTCAATTTCTCATAGATTCCTGGGAGTTCTTAAAATACAATTGTGTTCCTTAATCCAGGACTAATATTCTCACCACTAGGTTGCCACACATCTATTTTACATACATAGCATCATAGAGCTAAGAGTTAAAACGTGAAGTTAATGATTTCCTGTGGCGAAAGTCCAGTAGCTGGCTGGCTAGTCAGGCAAGAGCCATAGGATCAAGACTGGTGAGTATTTTATGTAATGTACTCAGCTGATATTTTTAAGATTCTGCAGAGGATCCTCCAAGTCTCTGGCTCTAAAATAAGGGAACCAATTCTACCATCGAGGGAACTCACATTTGTGAAGCATTTGAGAAAACCACGTTCCATGAGCAATGAGTTCTTATATTTCCTGTCCCAAATTGAAATACCAACAAACCTCCAAGGAAAGCTTGAATATGTAGCATTTTATTTAAAAGAGTTCACTAGAAACCCCTTCTTAATGGGTGAGTTTACTTCCTTGTCTCTATCAATTGGGGTTTCAGAGTCATAATTGGGGCTCTTTCAGAGCACTTAGAACAATATGTATTTTTATTATTAGTGTTTGTTCACACTTATCTCATCCATTATTAGACTGTCAGCCCTGAGGTCAAGGACCATAGATAGCTTAAGCATTTTGTATCTCTCAGTGCCTGTTTCACATACTCAGTATATGCTTATCTAATTTATCTGCAATTCTCATTGTAGGAATAGGAGTGCAGAAATGTTTATCCCTGCTCGTTTATTGAATTGGGTTTTAGTTTTCTCTTAAAAAGTTAATTAAAGATGAATTCTGGTTAACGGTGGCTGAGACTCTGAAATTTCAGTTGATGGATATTTTAGTATATGCAGCTGATAGATAGTATTGGGATATAATGGACAGAAATGAGAAAATCTTCATACATTTTTATAGGATAAAAATGTTTAGTGAATTATACCATATTTAATAGAAAAAGCAAACAAGTTTGTATTCAAAGGTAACTACTTCATTAAGATGAATATTTTCTTTCTCACAGTGATACTTAAGAAGGAAAAAAATGCAAATATACCTAGCTAACTGTACCATATTTGTAAGGTAAAACAATTTTCTTAATCTTTGAAGTGACCAATTTACATTCAAAAGTCTGGATTATCTGCTCTCAGTAGCAGAACTAAAATAATTATGTGAACATTATCCAGCTCATGATGCCAATTGATACTGAACAAATTCTTTCAGTGGGCAGGCTCTCTTGAGATACTTGTTCTTCTGACTGAGGCACACGGACCCTCTGGTATCTTCTGTGCAGCCAAACATATTTTACTCCCCTGCCTAGCCCACAATATGTCTGCCATCCTTGATTTTATTATTCTCACTCTGTCAACCTATAATTTTTACGTCTGAAAATTTTTTTTCTTCAAAATATATTTTTCTTGATTTGTAGAGAAAAAGGAAGGGAGAGGGAGAGAGAGAAACACCAGTGTGAGAATGAAACATCGATCGGCTGCCTCCTGCATGTCTCCTACTGAGGACTGAGCCTACAACCTGGGCATGAGGCCTGACTGGCAATCAAACCGGCAACCTTTTGGTGTATAGGATGATGCTCCAACCAACTGAGCCATCTGGCCAGGGCTGCGTCTGAAATCTTTTTAAGATAATGAATTTCATACATCTTGGGAGTAATGTAATTTTTTATATGTCCAAGTCTACTTCTTTCAACATTAGAGGAATATCCTAAGGATGGAGAAAGAGAATATCTAGATTTCTGGATTAGCTCCTAATTTTATGTTAATGTTTTCTGGACTTTCTGTAGCTTCATCTTGTCTTCCTTGACAGGCAATGGGTAAAATTATATGCAAGATTATTTGTATTGAGATGGTACTAATGGTTGATTATGCATTTTCTTGTTGTTGTTTTTTTTTTTTTGCCCTTTCTGATTATGACCTATTTGTTGGCCTTTTAACCAACGTTTTTTTGAAAACTAGAGTTCTGGGAAAGCCCTTATTGAAGCCTAACTGTTCATTCACTTCTTCTAGTCATAGAGGCAGGTACTTGGATTGTTTTCATTGAATGAATTGTTGTACACTTAGTTGGCACGTGTGTCTCTGCCACTTTCCTGCTGTGGTGCTTCAGGCTTGGCATTTCACAGTGGGGTATGTGGATCAGAGCCACATTTCAGTGTATAAAGAAAAATTACTGAGACTATTAACTATGTAAAAACACCTAATATAGATCCTAGGAAAATATAAGCATAGTATTAAAATATACATATTTTTGGCTCTTTCCAAATGTCTCTTCTGAATATCCTAATAGATATTAGATTCTTTAATTTTATCTTTGATTTAGCATGACTGCTATCTTCCTGATATCCATGCTTTTTGGCCTTGTATGTGGGCAAGCAACGTCTTTTTGTATTCCAACTGAGTATATGATGCATGTTGAAAGGAAAGAGTGTGATTATTGCCTAACCATCAACACCACCATCTGTGCCGGATATTGTATGACACGGGTATGTAGTTCATCTTACTTCCTTTATCTGTACATTAGGTAAACCTAGACTTTGTCCATATCTAGGCAGAAAGGGAATGAGATAAATCACAACCTCATTTTCCAAATCTAATGGTAATTGGCTGCTTAGAAGTAGAGGGCACAGGTTACTATATTCTACGTTTCTACTCTGCACAGTGGGTATAGGTAATTTTATAACAGTTTACTTCCAAACTTTGTTTAAGCCTTATCTTGTATCCATGATCGAGGATAAAAGGGTGTGTGTGCCACATTTGTCTCCATGGGATTCAGTAAGATGTGTTGAGTGGGTATTGGGGAATGGGACTGAGGAATCCTCCTCCAGTCCAATTATTGACAAAAAAATACAAGTGAGTTAATTTTTATTTGTTTCCATTGCCTAAATGCATCTTAAAGTACTACTATACTATGCTCCTTTTTCTGTTCTCTCCTCAGGATATCAATGGCAAGCAGTTTCTTCCCAAATACGCTCTGTCCCAGGATGTTTGTACATATAGAGACTTCATATTCAAGACTGTAGAGATACCAGGATGCCCACGCCATGTTAGCCCTTATTTCTCCTTCCCTATAGCTGTAAGCTGTAAGTGTGGCAAGTGCAATACTGACTATAGTGACTGTGTACATGAGATCAGCAAGACAAACTACTGTACCAAACCTCAGCAGTCCTACATGGTGGGAGTTTCTATCTAACTTCAATAGACTGTAACTTGAAATGCAGTTAAATGTGTTTGCCTGGAATAAAGCTAATAATATACCAATATATTTCACAATACATTGCGTATATGTTGAGTGCTGGCTCATCCATACCTGTACCTATGCATGCATGAGAGACCTGAGGGGCGGTAGAAGAAAAGGGGACTGAAGGATGATTGCCACATGGAAGGGTGGCGTGCAGGGTAAATGGAGAACAGGGACATGAAACACTAATGAAAGCCAATCTTGAGCAAGCTCTTTTAACAGAGGGTCATGAATTTTGTCTTGACACAGAAAATGAATGTGGGAAGGCTACAGTTGTAAGAAATGGGTACTGTGATCAGAAGCTGAAGGAACACATGGCATTAGGGTGCCAGTTAGGTTTGAACATTAGATTCTTTACTCATTAATCAAATATCTGTATTTGATATACAGTTATCAGAGGGGATGTTATAATCCTGCAGCTTTAAGTGTCCACATTATCAAGTGACATGAGAACCCAAAGCCCCAGATTAATCCTTGGAGACCATGCTAATATCATCTTCCAAAGGACTGGGATGGAGGTGGAATATGTGAAATCTCCAATATGGTACTTTATCCTACTCATTCAAATGCACAGGATAAAACGTCACCAAAACGCATTAACAGTGCATTCTATTTGAAGAACAATTCTCTTTAATTTAATTTAATTTCTCTGTGGGCTGACTTATGAAAGTTATACCCCGAAAGCCTGGAAAAGAGGCCACGATCGTTTTACATGTGAACTTCTAAATCCTTTGTAGTCTTTCAAGTAATAAGAGACAGTTTCTAACATTTATACCAAAAACAACTTGTACTGTTTTGGCTTTTGATGTCATGAAAACCTAATATGATTAGGAAAGATTTTAGGGACTGGGGGAAAATGCTAAGGGATTTTAATAGAGTAGAAACATCCTAAATTCTAACCTAAATATTGATCAATATTAAAACACTGTTTTCTGGCAAATGTGCTTGGTAAGGGGCTGTTTATTTTTCTCTTCCTTCCGTAGGTACTATTTCATGAGGGTTTGGTTTTAATTAGATGTGTGAAGTGAGGCAGATCTAGTGCCCTGCAGACTTGACCTCAAAAAGATGATTTATCCCGTACCTGCCCATTTCTCTCCATCCAAACTGCTACTACCATCAGGGTGAAAATCGGTTGTTAGCAGGGCCAGTTGGCTTTGCTATATTCCACAGTCTCTGGTTACATTCAGCTGGTTATCTTGTAAATACCTACATGCTGACAGTGCCCATGGGGAGTGGTGGTGTAGATGGATTAGTGCCAAGCCCATGCTCTTCCAATGGAGGAGGGAATGGTTGTGCACTTACATACAAAGTCAGGAGTTTATGAATTATTTTACCTTAATATCTGAAGGTGATTTTAGCATGGTTTCCAAATATGAATTCAGAACTTTGGGTTCTTGTGTCACTTGATCACATAGACACTTAAAGCTGCAGGATTATATAACATTCCCTCTGGCAACTGTCTATCAAATACAGATATTTGATCAACGAGTAAAAAATACCTAATGTTCAAACCCAACTGGCACTAATCACATACGATTTTCATGGAATCTGAAAAATATTTTCCAAGAACTTAACCGTGGAAAGAATGGAACGTTTAGGGAGGCCACTTGTAAATAGTCCAGCTCAGAAGACTCTACTTAAATGGGTTTCCTCAATCCAAAGGGAGGAGGCTAGACATCATAGCAGGTGCGCTGGGCCTGTGCCATTATGGGCCACAGAACTCGAGGCACATCAGAGACACCTTATTCCCTTCCATGGAAGGCACAATCCATTTGTAACAGATGCTTCATACAAATTATATTAAACTATACTTGAAAGCGGAGTTGTCCACGATAAAGAATTCTTAGGAGAGAGCTTAGGAATTGGAATGACCAACAATTTGCTTCAACTGGATCCAGAATGTTGGACATACGGAAATGCTGGTTTGGAGGGTATTCTTTGGGTTTAAGACACAGAATAGAGAGCTTAGAAATGGGAAACTGAAGGACCATTGCTTGTGTAATGAGAGAAAGATAGAAACTTTGGAATATCTTCTGAAGTGGTCTTTAAATTCAACCTAAAGTTTAAAGGAGTCAATTCTTGGCAGAGGAAGTTTGAGATCAGTGCTTTAAAAAAATCCCTTTTGTCCCTCATTGGACTATGAAATATAAAGAGTTTTTTCACAACTAAATGGATTTGGGATGAGTGCAGCAGCAATCTGCTTTTCTAATGGCCAAGCTCTTCAGGAGTAAGAGAATGTACCAGCATGGATATATTGACAGGTAACAGCATATGCTTCTTGTTAACAGGAAATTCAAGTAATAAAAGTTCTCTTTTACATAGAAATTGCCTCTCTTTTTTTGAGCAGCAAGTCTAAGTGCAGTAACATTTCTTTATTGAAGTAGCTTCTTCTCTAGCACTATTGTTCAATGTTGGTTCCTACCTACCCTTTTATCCAGTTAATTAGTGTTTTTCTTGGAAAACAGCCTTGTGTCACTTCTGTTACTTTCCTCCCTCCTGACATGTTTGCCTTCCTAACATCCCTGTCTCTTCTTTGAGTTCTTCAGGACTCAGTTTAGAGATCTCAAAATTTAGGAATCCTCTCTCCCATGACTATCCTCCCCAAGGTTGAGTGGGTTGACTTTGGGTTAATGATCATCACAGCACTTACCTTATGAGAAGGCAACTTGCCAGCTCTTTCCCACTCTAAGCTTCTTGAGGGTAGCGATTGTCTTGTTCATCTCAGCATATCAGTGTTGTTATAGTTTTTTTTCCAGCTGTATAAGATAGTAGCCCAAAAACAAAGTAAAGGAAAGTAATTCTAACATTAGAGTGGGTTGCATCTTAGAAGGCAGAGCAGGCCCAGGAACTTGAGCTGGGGCTATTAATACCAAACCTTTGAATTAAAGCAGAATTGAGAAATATATAGAAAGCTATTCATTAATTAAGCAAATGAATGTGTTCAAATAGGTATTTGTAGAAGTATCTTCAGTTACACGATTATGTATGTTTGATTTATATTTAACAAAACTCTCCCTGACAACATAATTAAAACAATAAGTAATCATTAATTGCCAGGTATATGAAGCACTTTGCTGGCTGCTTCTTTCCATTTAAATCTTTTATTTAATATAAGTAAAGCCAACAGAAATTATATAGAAAAAATTACCAAAGCTTTGGAAGGGTTTCTGGCGCATTAGCTAAAAACATTATGAAATCAGCACTGATTTTGCTTTGCCCCATTTTGTTTGATTTTAAAAAATGTTTTTACTGATTTCAGAGCAAGGAAGGGAGAGGGAGAGAAACACCAATGATGAGAGAGAATCATTGATCAGCTGCCTCCTGCACACCCCCTACTGGGGATCAAGCCCACAACCTGGGCATGTGCCCTGACCAGGAATCAAACCATGACCTCCTTGTTCATAGGTCAATGCTCAACCACTGAGCCACACTGACCGGGCATGCTTTGCAACATTCTGGGTATATTACTTCTAATCTTCATGCTTCCATGTCCCAAGGACATAGTCATCTGAACAGTGGATTCTTGGAATGCATTTTAGCCTCCATTGTTAGAATGAGGACATGAACAAAATGATGCATTTTGCATTGGTATAGTCTTTTTACCTCTGAAAGGATACCTACATATATCTTATAGCTATATTTTATAGGAAAAGATAATGAGTCATGTTGAAAGAAAATAGAAAACCTTTGTCTTTCTTAAAATATACCTTAACACAAATTCGCTTTTGATGAGTCTAAACTAAAATGATGTCATTAATTGGCCAGCTTCAAAGGCCCATGAGTGCTTCCTCCTAGGGATGGGGAAAATGGGGTTGCTGAAAATGAGGGGCTGGTGATCAAAGAAGATGTCAAGGGAGCAGTGAATCAGGAAAGTTGGGGTGTACCTCCTGAATTTCCAATTGCTGTCCTTGGAGCCATGGAAACCACGTTTTACCCATGATACAGAGGGTGCCTCTTTTAATCTTTGATAAACCTACTTCAGAAGGGAAAATATGCTGTCTCCTTCACTGCCATCTTCCCACAAGCCTCATTCTCACCAAGCAAACCTATCCGTGTTCTTCGTAGGGGAAAGGAGAGCAACTACCATTGATGACGGCATGGGGGACCATGTTGGACCCTGTCAAGTGTGCAATTTTACAGATTAAACCATGGACAACAAAGGAGCTATTCTAGGGAAAAGGTATAAATTGGGTGAAACAATATTAATTGAAATATAATTATATGCAACGAAAGTCCTTAGGGTGTTGCTTTTAAGCCCAGCTCCCAACAATTACCACTCTTGAGGGTTACCCCTATTTCCTTTGTTCATCATATTGTTTGGGTGGATTGGTAGTTGGACCTTTGGATAAGTTGTGTGAAGATGTGTATAGATATTTAATAGGATTTTAAGATAAACCAAACGAGCAATTTTAGTACATAGAAAATTTAATTTGAAATAACTTAAAATATTTCAATAAGTTTTAATTCAGTGCTTTGGCACCAGACGCTTAAGAATATGTTTGGGTCTGACCTCAGATTAGTTCAGGTAAACAGACATAATAAAACTTTTATATATGTATGTGTGTGTTCATATATGTACACATATGTGTATATGCATGCACACACACGCACATGTATACATATATTCAAGTTATATACGTATATATATTCAAGAGATACATATTAATCACATATGGCACATTAATCACATATGGCACATATCTCTACTCTTAACCGGTGTGGTCTTTCTGAAGGTTGGTTATTCAGATACACAATGAAACTCCCTTTGGTTGAATCCAAGCTGAGTCTGAGCTGGAAGAAACCTGAGTGTGCACTTGGGCCCGTTTCCTATCTTCAAGCAGACAGATGAACTGAAGCCACCAAGAGAGAGGGACTGTTCGTTCTCTGCTGAAAAGGTGGTATTTCTCAATAAGTGGGGTATAAACTGTTATTTCATGAATTGATTTTCTTAATATTGTTGTTGGCGATAGAAACAGTAAAGTAGCTATGCGCAATTCAATTTTTAGCTTGTTTCCAAACTGACTTTTTTCTAGAAATGCCTAGCAGCAGTAGTAAGTATGGCAGAGAGGAAGTGGGTTCTCTCTGGGAGACAATTTCAGATGGTTAAGCCTTCTCATTAAAATGGTTTGTAAACGTTTCCTGGAAGAGCACACCCAAAGACTTGTTTTCTCACACGTGCACAGCCTTACGTGGGCATTTCCAAAGCCCCCGGTATTCCCTTTTGGGTGGCTTTAAAAAATGCAATTAAAAAAAACTCTAGGATTTACTGACTAAATGTACCGAGTTGTTAAAAATGAACAAATATGTCAATTTAGATCCTAAATTTGGGTTTGTGTTCTTAAAATGAAGCATCAAGACCATAGAAGAACATGAAGTTTTTATTTTTATGGGGGATGTGCATTGGACTAACCAGATGTCTGCTGTGTGTGGAAATGTTTCTGTTTCCTTAGGTTGTCTCTGTTGTGTGCACACAACCGGGAGAAGGTGCTGTCTCTGTTTATGTTGGGTTGGCCAAGGACACTCATGATATAATATTTGACTTAGGATTTTGTTTTATTCATTTTAAATGGTGAAAACTGTAGTTCTTAATCTATGAATAAATAAGAAAAATAGGAAAATATGTAAACTGAAGTTATGAGGTATTTTAAAGATACAGTGCCAGTAAAAATTCTCTTTCCCACAATGTCCAACTGCCAGGTCTCTTTAGTCTCCCTAGCCTTGCATATGGAGAAATACAAGCTGGAGATAAAAGCCTTTTTGTGGATGTGAGGGTTGCAGTAGTTCAAAGCAGCGTCAGAAAAAAAGTAATAAAGCGATATTTAAACATCTTTATAGGAGGACAAAAATATTTTCTTAAAAAGTAGTTAAAAGCTTTTTTTTGTTTGTTTTTAGTCCTTAAAACACTTGCTTTTATAGGACACATGATTGTCTGTGTGACCACTCTTTCCAGAGGGAGGTTTTTAAATACTAGGAAAGTATGACTTATTCAAATTAGATTTTCCATGCTATATTTAGTTTTACAGATGTATTTAGTTCTAAAACTGTGGTTTACTGTATTCAGGGGAGAGTATGTATATAAAAAAATCCCAGGAACCCTTACACTCTCCTCAGACATCGTCAATTTTAGCACTACACTGTGACCTCTCCATTCCCATAGCTTATTGCTTCTGTTAACTAGAAATCCCTGGGTTCTCTGTACCTAACTTTCTGTGTCTAGACTCTGAGAAACCAATCCATTATTACTTTTTTATGCATAGCCAAGTTTTTTAAGTTTCTCAAAGCTTTTGACCTTTTTCTGAGAGTTAAACAGGTTGTTCCTTTCCCATATAACAAGAATCAAGAATTCCCAGCAAACCGATTTCATTCTGTATAATGCATATACCAGAAGCACATAGGTCACACACGAACATGCTCCCAATCAACATACATAGGCATTCACTCGAGGGGTAAATCAGTACAAGCGAAGCATACATACATGTGCAAATGTACAATCAACAGCAAATTATTTTAGATCCTAATGTCCTTTGAATATTAAAAACAAGCCAGGAGACAGCTCCTGTGACATTTATATGAAAGCTCTAGATGGAAATTTTCACATAGAAGTAGCTTCATATCACATCTCGAGAGTTTCGTATCGCGCAGCAAAGGACCATGCTGAATATCATGCCGAAGATCTGAAACAGAAGAAAGCACTTATTAATGACTTTCAAATGATAAAAGTTGATGCAAAGGTCAGAAAACTGTGCGTCCAACTCAAGTTAACATAATATAACTAATAATTACTGGTTATAAATGGTATTTACTTAATTATGACTACTGGTTAAAGACGTCCATATTAACTATGCTTTAAATGCATTCCTATTTTATTATTGTTAAAAATATAGCAAGACTCTGCTTTAAGAAAAGGGCTCTATTTCTAGCCTGTAGGACAGTTTTTAATAGTAAAAGACTAATACACTACTGGTTTGGGAATTTTATACTTCAGGTTAATCTCTTACATATTTACTTTGAAAAGTGTTTATAATCACCAGTATTTAAGTATGCTTGTGGTCTAAATAGTTTTCTATTGTTGAAAACGCTTCAAATTTTTGCACCAGTGACAGCATATTAAAAAGTGGACCATCTCTTCATTTCCAGTTCATTTCTAAGTATAAATGATGCTT
The DNA here is from genome assembly GCA_026230045.1 of Corynorhinus townsendii. Taxonomy (NCBI): domain Eukaryota; kingdom Metazoa; phylum Chordata; class Mammalia; order Chiroptera; family Vespertilionidae; genus Corynorhinus; species Corynorhinus townsendii. The sequence continues at coordinate 9,017,347 of JAPDVU010000013.1, forward strand.
CACTATTTAACCCAATCGTTTTGCCAAAGCATAAACTAAGGTGTTTGAGCTATGGTATTACTGATGTCTTCTACATCTTGGATACTTCTCAGAGAAGCCAAGATCAGTAGCCACGTATACAGTTTGAATAGAAGGATGCCAAAAGATCCCCCTGTTCTCAATCATTTTCCCTACAATTCTGCAGAGCCCGAGGAATGCGCTCCGCGGGTACAATGTTTATAAAGTACTGTCAGTGTTTGTTTAAAGAAACCAGTACCACAACTCTCTGGTTCTCTCCTCAATCCTGACCTACATCAGACTAGGATCTGTAAATGCTAAGTTAAAGAAGACGTGTTTATCAGTTATTTCAGAAAGGCAGGAGTAGATTTAAGTAAGGGAATGGCCTCCAAACTCAGGCAGGGCTCCAAGCTTCTGGCTGACAGAACTCGGTTCCAGTGTGTGGCAGGGGAGACACCTAATGGACGTTTGGTTAACTGACTACACTGTGCAACTCTTACCTTAGGAAGAAAGAATTAAAGGAGACTCTCAGTGTATTGATTCAAGATGGCCAACAGAGAGCATTCCCCCTGGACTACGGTTGTAAGGTTGGACACAACCCCTACATCGCATGGGCTGTACTCTAAAGAGATACCCCCAGAAAGAAACTTTACCAGCCTTGTCCTGCCACTGTCATGAGTCAGGGGTGACTCATAGATACTGATTCATCAAGACTCTAGAATTGTGAGAAGAGTCTATCTGATACTTCTATTATCCAGAATGTTTTCAAATATTCCGCCTCAGAATGGGAATCAGGCTAGCCCCGGAGCAGGTGGGGGAGGCCGAAGAGGTGTTCCTGGACTGATAGATCCTCAGCATAGTGTATTCACCCACTGCCCCACTCTAACTGCAGAAAAGAGGAAAGATGCTTGTGTGTCCCCTGAGAACTGTCCATTCATTGATTTCTTTGCAATAGAGGATTAGAGGGTGTGTACTACCTTAGCAAGCTATTAGCACTTGATCCCTGGACAATGGAAATCACCTCTTTACTGGCCCCACCTGACTCTAGTCTTGCTTCCCTTCAACTTTATCATCACAGGTCCTTCTCACCCTGGTGGATCCCCTCTTTCTACCCAACCTCTGAAAAGGACACACAAAGACTTCAATTATGTAGACCCTCAGACTCTCCTTATCATCTCTTGCTTGCTACTCCTACCATACCCTTCTGTCCCTCTCAATCCTTGCACACTCTTCTTTTGTACTTTAGAAGTACCGAGCCACTTGCTGGTGCCTGGAGGCACTACACCCCACACTTGCACATAACACTGTTCCCTTCACCTGGATTCTGCGTTTGGGAACACACAGACTGTATGAAGAGCCAGCAATTATTGAGTGCTATGTTCCAGACACTATACGAATTAATTTCTAATAATACTCTGTATGTATTATCCCACTTAATCTTCACAACAATCTTATGAGATCAGAAAATTAAAATCCTTCTTTTCAGGTGAGGGAATTGAGGCCTAGAGAAATTAAGAAAATTTCCCGTGATTCCCAAGGGCTTATAGGTAGTGAATCTAGGAGCTGAAGCCAGACAGTGCGATGCCAAAGCTCACACTGTTAATCACCACACTGTGCTGACTCTACGAATCACAGAAGAGAGGGGTTGACCTCATGTTATTGTAAATTTCTAAAGTAGGAAAAGACCAGGAATTAAAACTCACTTGTCTAATTTAGGCGTGGTGGCTTTAAAATGGGAAGTTATTACAATGATAAATTCAAGGTCAACATTAGGTTATGGTATTTGTATCATATTTTAGAGAACTTAGTGTTAATGTATTTAATTAGCTTTGTTCATAGATGTCCTGTCAACAAAGGTCTTTGTCTTTTAGAAGACATCTCTCCTAAGATTCTGCCATCACACTTGAAGAGAAATAAGATGCAAAGGTACAAGGCTTCTTAGAGGGCGAGGAGGTATGTTCTGGCACTTTCTCACCGTGAGACCTGCAATTCCAATCCCGACAATCCCGATGAGCTGGAGCTTAACACTGATTATGGTCTCGATCGCATCAATGCAGTTCTGTTGTGGGAAAAAGAGTCAGGAATAATAACTGATGGTACAGTAGTCCCCCCTTATCCATGGGGGTACATCCCAAAACCCCCAGTGGAAGCCCGAAACTGCAGCTAGTACCAAACCCTGTATATACCGTGTTTTCCCCTACTCATACATTCCTTTGCACTTAGAGGGAGCACTTCACAGTTTCTCTTTGGCATATCTGAATTGCCACCATCACTACTCTTGCTATTTGGGGCCATTATTGAGTAAAATAAGGGTGACTTGAACACAAGTACTGGGACACTGTGACGGTCAATCTGATAAGTGAAGGGCTACTAAGTGACTAAAGGGCAGGTAGCGTGTACAGCGTGAAAGGGACCATCTGTTTTTCAAAGAGTTTTCAGAACCTGGCATAGTTCTGGCACACACCACTTAACAGTGAAGCATGCATCAGCGCTCTGCCTCCCATGGAGAGGCGAGGGCAGCACCTTGGGTGTGCACCTCTGGCCCTGGTGAGCTTAAATTTTTGTTGTTGTTGTTTATCCTCACCCAAAGATATTTTTCCATTGATTTTTAGAGAGAGTGGGAGGGAGAGAGACAGAGAGAAACATCAATGTGAGAGAGAGACACATCCATTTGGTTGTCTCTTGCACATACTCAGGGTTGGAGACCGAGCCTGCAACTGAGGTACGTGCCCTTGACAGGAATCAAACCTGGGACCCTTCAGTCCACAGGCCAACATTCTATCCACTGAGCCAAACTGGCTAGGGCCCTGGTGAGCTTAATTAACGCCAGAGCATCTGCATCTTTCCCCGGGGTTGCGGGAGACTGGGACTCAGCACTGCTCCCCTTACGTTACAAAGAATAAAGCCTTGCAAGGCCCAGAAGGCACAGGGAGAGGCCTCCTAGAATGACAGTCTCCACCTAGAGGCAGAGACCATCTTACACTCCAGGCAGGAGAGGACCCTGCTGGACAAGCTTACCTTGTGTCCTGGAAGCTCCTTTGGGCATGTGGGTTGGACTGGTTCAGAACTTTCTTTTCCGCAGCACTGAAACTAGAGTCAGAAAAGAGCTTTTAGGACCAGGAGGGGGGAGCAGAAGCTGCACTGCAGGCACCATGGCTAAGAACTGGGGTGCGGCAGCAGCACAGCAGCAGCACAGCCGCCGCACCCTGGGAAGGGAGCGGAGTCACATAATTGGGCAGGCAGAACAAGAAAGTGACTTCTCTAAAGTTGGCTGAGTTTTATGATGGGAAGTGACTCAAGACAACCCAAACAGGGCAAGAAGTTAATTTCAGTGTCTGTGTGAACTGCTGGTTTTTAGACAGGAGGTGGGCCTTTAGACTTTTTTCTCTCAGCCTGGGGGTAATTTAACCTGTGGAGTAACTGAAGTTTTAGGAGCTTTGGGAAGGGCTCATTAACTGGGGACAGTCTGGACAGAGCAGAAGAATGGCCACAGTAAACCCAGAGGTTAAAAGATCAGGGCTTGAAGACGGGCCAGCCAACAGGTGTCCTGCCCTGGGGCTGGCCCTTCAAAGACAAAGGAACCTGTGTGCAGGCAGGTCCTTGGGGAGGAGAGGCTGAACAGGATAAATGCTTGGCACCTTCCAGGACATCCCCGTGACAGACAAGAACTGGGCTACCTAAAAACACCTGGCCCAGAGGCATCGCTCCGTCTCTGTGTCACAGTGGTTAGGAGGTCAACAGGACTCTGTAAGCCTCCCCCCATGACTGCATGTAGCCCTGAGCTGGGCACAGAGGCAGGTCTTCCCAGAAGAAAAGGAACCTGCTGTGTCAGGTGCCGAGTATCAGGGAGGCAAGGAACTTACTCAAGGTCACAAAGCTGTCCAGAGGCTGAGCTGCAGCTAAGAATGACCTTTTCTGACTTGAAGGTCATGGTTGTCTCTGTTACACCACAATGCCACCCTTGGAGAGAAGCTGATGTGTATTTGGGCTGCTTTCTGGGCATTCTTATTTGTGCTCTTTTGTCTCTTTGGGGCACACGTCCTGACTTCCTCTCATGAACTTTGTGTTGGGCCTCTTCCTCTACCAGATTCTATGCATGTGAACTTGGCTCCCATGAGGGCAGAAATACAGTGTTGCTGCTGCACTTGGCCTCTTTGGATTTACTTTTATTTATTGATTGATTGAAATTTAACAAAATGAAAGTCTTATTTCTTTCTAAGTGTTGTAAAAATTAGGCTTATACAACCTAATTATATAGTAGAACCTACTATATAAAAGCCAAATAAAATTTACAACTCGGGAAAACATAAAAAATACAGTTTTTTGCTATTATATTTGCCAGTCTTTGTGAATTAAATATCATGGCAAATAATGAATAAATATGCAAATAATGTATATACTATGATATGAATTTCTGAACATTTCTTTAGGTTGGGAAAATAGCATGAGGAAATATTTAGTAAGAAACTCTAAATATAGGAAAATTCTTTATGGATGCTTTCCAACAGTAAACTTACACTATTAGTATATGTATATATTTGTATATATATATGCATACAGAAATACATGTACACATATGTATATATACACATATATATTATAACATGTAATTTATAAAACATGCATCTTATTTTTAATCCAGGTGATCAGAGAGAACCTGGCTCACACGTCATCTTTAGAAGATGCAATTTTAAGGAAGAAGTAAAGTTACTTACTGCTGAGTGGAAGGTAATGAGAGTCCCATTTCCCCTTCCCCTGTCTTTAAGGTAATCGTTATAAGCCTCTTCATACATGGTCTGAACATGTCGGATAGCCTGAAAAATGCCAGGAAAACAGAGGGGATGGTGAGTGGGAAGTTTCAAACATTTTCCTTTCATCAAGGAATACCCCCTCTTCCTTGCCCTTCAAAAATACAACCTTTCAAACAAAAAATACATATGTTTATCTGTATTTTTAAAGATAATTCTGCATATATGGAACAGATGATAGGTTCTGGAGTTTCTAAGCAACTTTTGAAGGTGGAAGGATAGACTAACCAAGAATAATTTTCATAGACTAGAAAGATTCCTTACAGTGGAGGGTCTCGAACCTGAATGGACATCAGCATCAACTGATGCCAGCCTTCCAGGCCGCCAGGTGATTGTGATGCACGGCCAGGTCAGGACCTATGCTGCTTGGCACCCCGCTGGTTAAAAGTACTCAGATCTTTTCATGACATGGTTTCAAAGGCTTATGACCAGGGAAAACTGTTTCAGCATTCAAATATCACATAAAATGCAGAGAACAATTTTTCTAGTATAAAAGCCTGGGATCCCAAATCCACAGAAATCTCAAAAAATCGTTAAGTCCAATTCCTTTACCTACTAATATAACCGGCTACCTTAGGAAAATTCCAAACAACGTTATGTTTACTTATTATACATGTTTACCATTTTTTAAAAATCTAAAATAATTTCATAAACACCATAGTGACAGCATGGGAGTTTATGTGAAATATAGTAAACTTAAGATTCCACTCTTGCTCCTGTCCCTTTTCACTCCTCTCTTTACCACAGTGTGTTTTATTCTCTGAAAAGGCCACTTCCTCTGTGGGTGCTCCCGATGGTCTGTTCTGGACACTTACAGTCTGAGCACAAATCTAAATAAATGGGCTTCACTGGCTTAGAGGTCAGCGTTAGTTTTTGAGGATGTCCTGGCCCCTGTCCAGGCAAAGCCCTAAGGACAAATGATGGTCATAAGGGATGAGAATGCACGTTCTCCCCGAACCCTCTTCCTCATGTCTGCAATCTGACCTCTATTCCATTTCAAACAGGATAATCTTATACTAGCGATCCTTTAAAAAAAATCATAGAACCTTTTATGAATCTAATGAAAGCTATGAACTATCTCCCCAGAAAAATGTGTGCACGCATGTGCCGCACACTCATATGCTCAGTTCCAAACAATATTTCCAGGTTAAACAGTTCTGCGTAAATGGTATTTGTGGGGATTATGTGGTTTTGTAATATCACTGTGGGTATCACTGCCCTCATTTCCTTTGCCATAACGAGAACACTTTAACCATTATGAAAAAAAAACTGTAAGTTGGTTTTACTTACTACATCCTTGCCTATGAAAGCAAACACTCCAGTGGTTACTTCAGCAGCAAATATCACTAGCAGGCAGGTGAAAAACTGCAAAGAGAGGATACTAACTTCACTAATTCAGTAACTTTTCAATGTAACTAGCTTCTTTGATTCTAGTTCCACTTGAAAACCATTAGGCAAGGTTATTACTTTGAATTGATCTAGCAGGAAGCATTTGCTCCTTATTGCCCTTGTAGTTCATGCATTCGTTCATTCATTCATTCATGGAGCAATTGTTTATTGAGCATTTATTCTGTGCCGGGCACTGTCCTTGGTGCTGGGTGTGCAGTGGTGCATAACTAAGATCCTCATGCCTCTGCTACCATGGACCTCATATTAGAAAGGAGGAGATATGATAAATGAGTAAAGCAATAAAAATTGAGTAAGATAATTTCAGATAGTCATATAGAAATCCCACCACCTGTGTGAGCACTTAGTGGACAAAAGAGGTGCTATAAAAACATCACAGAGGCAGTAGAGAGGGACTGGTGGGGCCTGGCTTTGGGGAAGGTGTGACCTGAGACTGTGCAGTCTGGAAGCTTCTTTGAGGAGGTGGCAGTGGAGGTGGGGATGCCCTGGACAGATTTCTGTTTCTGCCTGTTGGGTCTGCTCTGATCTAACGAAGCTCAGTGATGAACAAGACAGAGGTGCTCGGCAGGGAAAGAGAGAGAATGAAGGGCAAGGAAGTGACTTAGACATTTTACATCGCAAAAATCAGCGGCTTCAATGAGCAAGGACAAGCGGCCTCATACACCTGCTGTGTCTGACGCCTTGTGGGGAAATAGAAACACTTCTCTTCCTGCCTGACTTCTCCCTTCTCCTTGCTTCTCTTAGGCCACGCTGGCATTGGCTGCATAGCAGTTAACAGCAATTATTCCAGTTTTAAAAAGACACAGGCTGCTTGTTAAAATGAGCCACAAGAGGGGTGTCTGGTGAAGGTATTGCTCTCAATGGCAATGCTTTTCCTGTAGATAACAGCCTTTCCCTGGCTATCGGAACCTGTGGGCTGCCGTACTCGCTATGAAACAGTATTTTTTTTAAAAAGAACAATCATAATTGCCCCTTTTAATTAGCAGACACTTTTCCTCCCCAAACACCTAGACACTAATGACCTCATTTCCCCCTTCCCCCAGACTTTCCATTTGAGTCCAGGACAAAGATAATATTGTTCTTATGCAAGCGATGGAGGAACAAGACTCAGGGAGAGGAGTGACTGCCAAGGTCTCAGCGGGTCAGGGAAAGAGCTGGCTTGGAGACCAGACACATGGGGCTCCCTTCAGATCAATTCCCTCCCCTCTCCCCTCTGGCGCCCACTTACAGATCCGAGCACACACTGTGACTCCCGCATGGCTCCGCAGCACCCGAAGAAGCCCACGGCCATCATCAGGGCCCCTGCTCCCACCAGCACGTAGAGCCCTGTGGGAAGAGGGGGGACGCTGATCCCAGCACGTGCTTCCTGCATGGCCCTGCCACCACTGCTCCGGTGGCTGCAGGGCAGGACACTGCTGTTATTGATACAATGGGTGACACTTAGGGAAAGCTCGCTGCGTCTTCACTCACCTGAGTTAAGCGGCACAAGGATCTTGAGGGGGGGGTGCCTATGTCCCCCAGGAGCAAAGAAAGCCGAGCTTACCGAGGTGAGGGGACCTGCTCGGCAAGGAGTGGAAGCTGGGTCTGTCCCATCTCCACTGCCCCTGCTCTCAATCATCCCACAGGCCTCCTGTATGCCAGGCACCTCATCTTTCAGATTCCCATCAGCCCTGAAGAGTGGGTGTTGCTGCCATTGGTGTGAAATTGATGACATCGAGTCAGAAGCAGTCAGGAGTCAGTACCAGAGCGGGGACCCCACCCACACCATCCTAGGGGCCCCTTGCTGCTCATGGGACTCTGGAATTAATGGCTGCCTCCACCTCCTGAGAGGCCATGAGGACACGGTGTCTGGGAGGGAAAGAGGGCTGAGATCTGCCCAGGCGCAGATGGGGAAGCAGGGAGAGGATGGGATACAAGAGGGGCTTTGGTTAAGGAGACGAGGGAGGACACAGTGATAGGGCAATAGGTTTTGTGTGAATGTTAAACTTTGGAGGGCAACACCGTACACACGGGCCCTATGGGAGGCTGTGTTACAAGAACAGCCACTGAGGAGGGGAGAAGGTAAGATCCAGCGAATAATGCTGCTATTACTACCGTAGAACATTAACTACCTTTATTAAGGGCCATTTTCTCCAGACACTGTTCTGTGCACCTAGCACAGATTTATTCATTTAATCCGCACGAAGCAGGTACCATTATCATCTCCATTTTTTCTTTTTTAGACAGAGGAACTGGGCTCCAAAAGGTTAAGCCATTTGCCTGAGATCATCGAGCTGGGATAAAAATATCCATCTCGTGGCTGTTTTCCTATCCTGCCCCTGCAGCATAATAGCAGCCTCAATTCAGCGGGAATTCCATTTACTGCCGAAGCTGGGCCACATGAGCGGCTGTTCTCACAGGGAAAGAAAAGGGCAGAGATGTTCTCGTTCTGAGCGAAACGCAGCCAAGTCTTTTCTTATTTCCTCCTCTGATGCTGAGATAAGTTAGAACACAATACCAGGCCTGGCACTTGACTCACTCAGAAAAATGCCGATCACCGCTATGTTATTTTTTTGCATTTTATTCATATGAGTCACCTGGAAACCACTCCCATTCACAGCAAGGGTGGGGAGCTGGGTGCCACACCCATGGGGAAACCCTGAGCCGGGCCTGCAGGGTCCCTCCGGGGCCCCTCTGGGTGCTGACAGTGGTTTGTGGGCACTGACCGATCTGCTCCCCGACACGGATGGAGCTAGGCTGCTCTGCTTCCTGCCAGGCACGGACTGTTCTCGGGCCGTTTTCTGGGAAAAGGTGGGAAGCCCTAGCTCTGCAGTCCTAGGAGCTTTGCCACGTCCTCCTTCCCTCTAAAGGAGTGATTGCGTGGGCAATGGATGTGCTAATGAGAGAAATGCTTCCATATTTAAATACTAGTAATACTATTGTTGGTCCCACTGCCTAAACACATTATTGTTTTAAAAGTTTAACTTTCAAAGCTCTTTCGTTTCTATCATTTCATTGACTCCTCACAACACCCCCAGAGGTAAGACAGGTGTTACATTACTCCTTTACTCATGGGGGTCAGGGGAGCAAGAGGGCTCCAGGCAGGACACACAGGCCCGGAGGAGGCTCCCAGGCTTCAGGGCAGCCACCACACGGGCTATTCAGTTTCCTCCCAGAATGTCTCATGGGCGGACCACCTCATTGTATCCGTTTCCTGCTTACAACCGCTCATTGCCTCCCCACTGCAAGACACCGTCCACAGGTTCTGCTTGGGGCCACAGCCGAGGCCCCTACCCCCGATCCTTCTCCATCTTGCACTCCAGCCACATGGGAATTCGCTGGGCTCTAACCCCACCTGCTCTTTTCCATTTTGTGCATTTGCAGGTTCTCACATGTGTCTTTCTCTGTAGAGGTTAAGTCCACAGACAAACCTTGTTAATCTGACCTAGAATATGCTCAGCACACGGCAGAAATCTCCATCAGTGTTGTTGGGTGTGAAGATTGAGAAAGAGCAAAACCAGATCTGAAGTCCTGTACTGGCTGCCTGCCATCACTCATCGTGACTTAAGAGACACACGCTGGAAAAACATTTCAGCAGATGTCCAAGAAGCCACACAGGGCTGGGCTCTCCCAAGGTCAAGTAGTTGAGGACATGGCTGCGTACCCGGAGAAAAGGCCCAGTGCAGTAGACAGAGCTGCCTCCACTGGAAACAAGCTCGCGCGGTGCCCTGGGCAGAGTCCTTGCCCTTCTGAAATCACCAGCTCCCCGAGAAAACGTGCTGATTTGTACACTATCCCATTCTTAGGCTGTCAGAGTCCCAGAGCTCACAGCCAAACACCCTGATGCGGCCCCAGCAGCTCGTCCCTGAGGCCTCTCCTCAGCAAACCTCTGTGCGTACTGGGCCCGTGACTTGCCCAGAGCCAAGGAGCCCCGCTTGCTGGAGCTGAAGGGAAGATGGGAAGAAAACGCAACCAGTCCCCTGGGCCTGCTGAATTCAGCTCCAGATCTAGTTGGTAATACTCAGCACACCACTGTGGCTTCCCAGGCTACCTTATCCTCTTCTGATCTGGCTCCAAAAATAGCTGTTGAATGAATACATTAATTGTCACATTTTAATTCCAAGATGGTTTCTGCAGAGCCCTCTCCCTCCCACAGCAGCCTGTGTGACAAGTGTCTGACCTATTTCCCAATTCCCCAGCCTTCCCGAGGCCTATTTCCCTGGACTTGGAAAGAAGAGAAACCACTTTGAAATGGCATTTTTAGTACAGCTGGGCCTCGAGATGCCGTGATCCCCAGGTGACATGCTGCCAGAAATGCCCTGACCACACCCTCACTGGTTTCTTAGGTTTCAGATTCTTCTTTTCAGTTAACACGGAGACACAGCGCCCTCCTCAAAGCCCTGTCTGCGTCCGTCCACGGGCTTTACAGTGGCCCTCCTCCCCTCTCCCCCCCATTTAGGGACTGGATGGTGCGTGGCACGGTCATCAATTACAGTGGCCTTGTGGCAGCACATGGTTTTCATACCCGGCTAATGACTGTTTTTCATCTAAAAATATTTTTCTATGCCTCTGCAACTCTCCCTCCCTGTCTCCCAGCTTGCCCGGGACGCACATAATTATAGGTGTGTCTGGAATATTGGGACTTAGTTCATGGGGAAGGTGAGGTCGTGGGTTCTCTCTAAGGAACAGCAGCCATCAGTTACTGAGCACTGTTCTAACGTGTCAGTCACAGAGTCATTCAACCCACTTCCCAGAGCCTGGGCCTGGGCAGTGCAGTCAACAGGAACCTGCCGCCTGAGCAGATAAGCAGTGACATCAGCCACTCTCCCGTTCTGACTACCTGGCGTCTAACCCCTCCTTCATCCTTTCGTCTCGTGTTCTCTTATGCGTCCGCAGGCTGCCTCTCTCCTCAGCCTGCCCTCATTCCAGTAATAACCACAGCAAATATTTATTCAGGGCTTATGGCACGTCAGGTATTAAATCTATTAAATCATCTACTCACACAGCCCTATGAAGTATTTATGTTGCACAGCTGAGGAATCTGAGACTCAGAGAAGGTAAGTGATTTCCCTCTGAGCGCACAGCTAGCAAGGGGCAAACCTGGCCTGAGCCAGGGCTCAGCTCCAAGGTGCACGCCCGAGCTCCCGCCAATAGGAACTCAGAACGGGGACTCTCTTGGCTTGAAATCCGTTAATTTTGCAATTTGTAAGTGCAGGAGGGTTCTTTTTCTTCTTTCTTGAGAAAACTACTTGGGGGTGGGGGTGGGGTGCTGCTCTTATTATTTGTGGGTTTTCCTGAAAAAGTACAGAGCTGGGAGCCAGCGATCCAGGGCTGCCAACCGGCTTTCTGTAAAGCCTCTTGTTCCTCAGTTTTGTTACCTGCAATATGGCCATGATGACCCACTCTCTCTTGTAAAGATGCTTTGGAGAAATTGTCTCAACCACGTCAGCTACAGCCCATCTCTGTTATGCAGCTTCCACGACGCTTGGGTACAACTGAGAACCCAGAAGTGAAAAAAAACCACAAACGACCACAGTGAGTCAGAGTGTTTAAAAGGCAAGCCAGCCCCCAGCAGGGAGCCTGGAACGCTGTCCCGTACACATGCAGCCACAATCCAAGCCAGGCTCCACGATGGAATTCGACAGGGAGCGGCAGCCCCAGCCGCCGGGACCCTGGACAGCCAGCGGCTGCTGTTTGTGTGGGCAACCCCTCCGTGCAGCCAACCTGTGAGCGTCCTCGACTCAGACATGACTTCATGTGCTCGAGCACACAGTCTGTGCAGCCTTCAGGTGGCAGGGCCTGCTCCCCAGGAGAATCCTGGGCCCTGAGGGGTCTGTCCCTCCGAGAGGCAGCCCCAGAGGTGGACTAACAGCAAGCCAGAGGGGCAGGAGTCAATCTGGAAGGCAGTGGGGCTCCTCCCGAGTTCACTGAAAGACGAAATGGAGAGGGTCTAGGAGACACCAGGTCACTCCAGCCGTTCTGGACGCCAACTCCACTTTTGCCAGATTCTTTCTCCACGTTGGCACCGGTGGACACAGGCACCGGGATTGGCTGCCGGGCCTGGGCCTGGACTCACAGGTCCTTGGGAAGAGGCAGCAGGCGGCACTCCCTGTCCTCATTCCCTCATGACCCTGGTGCCCTCCCCTCAGGCTGGGTCCTGGCAGCGAGGTCTTGTTCAGATCTTCATCCCAAGAAAGGACCTTCTATCCAGCACCGGGGAGGAAGGACCAAGGATCCCAGGAAGAAAAGCATCCCCCCAAAGATGGAAGGCTTTCTCCGACAATGTGCAGCAGTCACCCGCCCAGAAGCAGGGAGCTAGACCACGTGTCTTCCCGAGGTCTCTCTAGTCGAGAGGAACTCGAGGCTGTGAGGCCCTATTTCTTTAAGAGCCACTTGCCTGTGCCAAGCCTGTCCCAAACACTCTCAACAAAGGGGCGATAAGAGCTTAATGGGCTGGTTGTTCTGGAACCCATTCTGAAAAGAAAATACACAGATCAGGACCCTGTGACATGAAGTGGTTTTCCAAAAACCGGGCCTGCTGCTTTTAAAAGTCCTGTAACCTCACACTCGTGGCTCTGCAAGTCCATAAACGGTATCCTACTTATTTTCCTTCTCCTTTCATCGCTAGAGAGCAGGGCTCTTTCCTATTTGGAAATTATTTATTGAGGAAAGACATCATGATTTCTATGAACATGTATGTTGCTCAATGAATTTACATTATACGGACTATTTGAAGCGGGGAAAGGGTCCCTGATTTCACAGGAACGAGGGCAGGCCTGGGTGTCAGCAGACCTGGCTGTGGGCTGAGCCCTCCCTGAAGAGCTGGAGAACCATGGCTATTACCAGCCCCTGCTGCTTCCCTGTCTGGTCCTTCGTTTCCTTGTGCAGCTGGTGCTAGCATTCTATAACCCAGCTCCCTGAGCCTCGAGCACTGACCACAGGTGTCTTCACCACCAGCAGCCACTCAGGGGCTGACTTGCAGAGGGAAGGTGCAGCTGACGTGGGAGAACTGGGGGTGGACAAACCCACATCCTGCCCCAGGCCACCAAGAATAAGCAAGAGGGATTCTGGCCCTGCAGTGTGGACAGCTGTTTCTCACCCAGCATTCACTTCCTCATCTTCTCCATCAGAGAAACCAACCTCCTTGACTCTGAGGTCAGAGAGGGCGGATGCCTCAGCTCCCAGGCAGGTGAGAAGCCCAGGCTTCCGCCAGCAGCCCATCCCGACCAGCTGCCCACAATGTCTGGCTTGGGAAGGGGCTCAGGGCCCAAGACTGCCAAGGAGAGGGGGCTCAGGACTTTGGTTGGCCTTCTGTTGCCAGAGTCGCTCGGGACATGTACCTGGAGCTGCGGGCAGCCACTTTGTTGCCTGTGGGAGGAAACCTGCCCAGGTAGAGCCAAAGGAAAGCAGAGCTAAGAGCTGGCTACAGACTGGATGCAGTTACATCACTTGTGGCCCCGAGACCAGTGCTAACCCCAGACTTCTGTTATGTGAGTCAAGAAATTTCTGCTTTGCTCAATACGGTCTGAGTTGTTTCTGGGATTTGCAATGAAAAGAATCCTTAAAGATACATCCGTAAAGATATGCCGTGTCTTGCATCTCGAACAGTCACATTGCTTTAGGTTAGAAAATATGATGAGAATGTTTGCATAGAGCTCGTTGACCTTCCTACTCAGCACAGGGCTCTCCTGAACGAATACACGCCCCATTCCGATTTAGCCACGGGAGTGGCTATTACACACCGCTGTGGAGGTGACTTCACTTTCATCTGTGGAAGTCTGCTCAGCTTCTTTGATTTATCACATCATGAGAAAGGTTTTCTTGGGTTGGCCCCACACCTACACCTGTGGTATTGCTACTAGCTTTTTGTTTCTGGAGCAAAGAGAGCAAGGCTGCTCCCTGGGCTGACGTAGATGCTCCTGCTACCCCCATTCACACACCCACCCTCTCTGACTAAGCAGGACCCCTTAGTTCTATAATCCAGGTTCCCATCTAAAAATCATGACTGTTACTCTTGGCCTTATCTCTATTACTGGTATCATTTGTTGTTTTGATTCCTTCTGTCCCTGAATTTAATGATGCTTGATAATATCTTATGTAATAAAAGGCTAATATGCAAATGGACCAAACGGCAGAAAGACCCATCATTATGATGCGCACTGACCACCACGGGACAGATGCTCAACACAGGAGCTGCCCCCTGGTGGTCAGTGCACTCCCATAGGGGGAGTGCCACTCAGCCAGAAGCCAGGCTCATGGACCCCTCAGGGGATGTTCAACTGTAGTGGGGGGAGGGAGGGAGATAGTGGGCCTAAGCCGGCAGGTGGACATCCCCCGAGGGGTCCCGGACTGCGAGAGGGCACAGGCCGGGCTGAGCCCACCCCCGAGCCCCCGTCCCGTGCATGAATGTCATGCACTGGGCCTCTAGTTGTTTAATAATGCTTAGTAATGTTTGATAATGTTTCTTGTTTTCTGTTCCTTTCTTCACAATTCCTACTGCAACCATCATGGGTTATGCTCTTATGTCTGACTGTATCAACAATCTAGCATGTTCTTTTTTTCTTTCTTTTTATTGAGTTTATTGGGGTGACACTGGTTAATAAACTTTATAGGTTTCAGGTATACAACTCTATAACACATCATCTGTATATTGTGTTGTATGTTCACCACCTCAAGTCTCCTTCCATCACCATTTATACCTTCTTATACTATCTCTACTCAATCTAGGTTGTTCTTTTCTGTCCTGTGACTCTCCTCATTCCATTGCTGCCCAAAGAATCTCTTCAAAATTGCAGTGAGGTCAGACCTCCCCCGAGCCCTAAAATTAGTCTTCTACTCCCTACTAGATTAACTAACCCGATCACTCACAGCCTTCTATACTTGCCCTCCATCCCTCCCCAACATCTGCAATCATACCTCCCACCATGTCCCAGCCCTCTACACGCCACTGAGACTCCTCTGCCCAGCAGGGCTGGCTAATCACTGTCCCGCAGACATGCCTTGCCATCTTGCCCTATAGCCTCTGCAGTCCTCGTTCTTCGTCCTCTCCATTGATGACAGTCTGGATTTTTAAACCTAACTCAGCTCCTTCCTGCCTTGTCAGCCTGGAGTGACCCCAGTGCACCCACTGCAAACACCACTTCGCTGGCATTCAGTCACACCGCAGTTTCTATTATAGTTACATTGTCACATCTGAGAGTCTTTTCAAATCGATGGCAAGTTACACGGGGCAAGTCCAGTGTCCTCACCCGTTTTTGTGTGACCACAGAGCCCAGGATTCTAGATGCTGGCTGATGTCCCCATGGATAGGTTCTATTTTTTCCAAACAGAGGAGCCTATAGAAAACGGAAGGACTAGAGGCACCCCTGCTTGAATGCATAACCATGTTTGCCTAAAACCAAATACTTTATGAGATCCCAAATTTAAAATAGCCACGGAGACATTTTTAATACCTACATTTTATCATCGTTGAAAGGGAGACGAACTCTCTTACACTCTTCACATCACCTAGGTCTTCGTGGCCTTTTAAAAAGGCGTTTCTTGCCCTAGCCAGTGACTCAGTGGGTAGAGCATCAGCCCTCACACTGAGGGGTCGAGGGTTCTGTTCCCAGTCAAGGGCACATACCTGGGTTGTAGGCTCGATCCCCGGGCCTGATCTGGGCAGGTGGGAGGCAACCAATCGATGTGTGTCTCTCCACATTGATGTGTGTGTGTGTTTTCTCTCTCCCCCCTCTCTTCCACTCTCTAAAAATCAATGGATATTTTTTTTCATTGGGTGAGGATTAACAAAAAATAATAACAAAAATAGAAAGCGTTTTCTTTACTGTGGCTGAAATTTCCAGGTCAAGCTCAGAAATCACATTACAGAGATGAAGTCTTTCAACCTCCAACTTGGTGGTGTGGTGGCTGGTGTCAGGCAGTTAGTTATTTAAATGACCCGAAGGAGAAAGTATGACTGCAACTGAGCTGGTAGATGCTTCCCAAGTGTGGGTTCTGACTGAGGCGGACTCCTCCCCTCCACCTGAGGGCTTTGGATGGAAAGTCCTGGCGGTCACACCTGAGGACTGAGCTAAACAGGACTGCGGTGCTAAACCCAATAGCACGCGAAGAGCAGACAGGCTGAATGCTAACACCCGGAATGCCGACATGCCTGGCTTTTAGGAGCAAAGGACTCGCACTGTTTTATTGGGACTGACCTCATGTTAGGACATCAAGTAACTGTATTCAGAGCCGGGAGAGAAAATGATTCCCCCCTAAGCAACCACTGCAAATGGTTGGGAGGAGCTAGGTGAAGAAGACTCCCTATAAGTGTATCCTAAACAATTAGCCAGAACCGCCACCGAGGAGGGAAAGGATGGCAGATGCCTGCCATTTATTTGCGATGCTGACTCAGCATCCTGAATCAGGCTCTCCCTAACTCAGGCTTCCTGGAGCCTATCCATCCTCCAGGGCCCCTCTACCCCGAGGCTCATCCCGCCAGCTGCAGCGTTCTCTGTCAGGCTTAATTCAGTGGTAGCATCTGTATCACTCACCGGCACTTCACACATACTAGAGAGTCTTGTCTGGTTATTGTATATGTCACATGGTCTGAAAAGTGGATTGCACCTCGCTGTGGTCAATCCAGCGGGCACTGAGTTGTGTTTATGCTAAAACAGAGTTAGAAATCGCAGGACAAGTTATGAAATAAGCGGGTCCTGGAATATCAGGAAAACGAGGGAAATGCATTCCTTCTACCCTCCCCTGACTGCCCGTGTGTCCCTGGAGGTGGTGCAGGCGGAGCTTCATCTGGGGACTTGGGGTCTGCTCTGGGTGAGGGGAATGCTTTTGAGGTCTTCAGAGCCAGGACTTCCTCAAAGAAGAGAGGATATGCTAAATGTGCAGGCTAGCTTCCGGATGCCAGCGTGGGTACTACCTGGAAACCGTGTGGGTGGAAAAGAGGAGCGTTTCCGCGTTAAGCCAGATGGCAGATTCCTCCACTTCTTCCTTGTAACAGAACTCGGATTTAGTCTGAGCGTCAGAGGCCCTCTGGGGAGCCCGGGCCCCTTTCCAGGCCCAGGGTGACTCCGATTAGTCATTCATTCTCTTCTTGGCCGTGACGGTTTAGGCATGAACACACAGTGCCATTCTGGCCAAAGCTGCAGGGAGAAGTCTGCTGGGGACTCCTGACAGAGGTTTGATTCATTCCTGAGAAGGGCCACATGAGGTGAAACTTCCTTCTCTCTCCTTTGGACGCTGCTGCATGAGGATCCGATGCTTGGAGCCACAGCAGCTGTCTTACAAGCCGAGGGGACATGTGGGGTCCCGAGGGTGGCGAGCAGGGAGGTGAGAAATACCTGTCCTTGATGACTGTTGAACCCGCAGCTAAAGCTGGAGAGTCCCCACCCCCACGTTTCTGTCCCCACATTCCATCCATTTTGCCTTTGAACCTTTCTGAAATTAGGATGCATGTTTCATGGCCTGTTAGTTACAACGGTGCCGTTTCTTCTTTTCTTAGTGGAACCGAAAATAATTGGGTGTTTACAAAAGATTGCATCCAAGACTTGATGAGGCGTGGGATTCCTTAGGGCTGTCCCTCTTTTAGTAGGTTTGCTGTTACTTTCCTTTTACTTAAAGGTGCCTGCAGGAGCCTGGTTGCTCTCCTCACAGGAGGGGTGGGGTGGGAAGGGCAACTGGAAGAGGAGGGCACACAGCTGGGAGCGGCCCTGGCTCTGCGAGGGGCCTGGACAGGGTCCCTTCCTGGAAGCAGCCCTGCTCTTCTTGGGGTTTGGGGCACATGATCTCTGCAGAAACCTGCCTCACCCAAGCACAGAGGCACCGCATGCCACCAAAGTGCACTCTGCGCTGGCGTGGAGCTTAAAGTCGCGGCAGCATAGGCACCCACAATGGTCTTGGGTGTGTGAAACCTAGAGTCCAGGAAGGAGAGAGCGAGAGCGAGAGCGAGAGAGCGAGAGAGTGAGAGAGAGAGAGAGAGAGAGAGAGAGAGAGAGAGAGAGAGAGAGAGAGAAAACTCTATACCCAGGGGGAGGCTCAGCGCAGCCCACTTAGCACGTGGTCTCTGAGTGGGAGGCTACACCCTACCCTTTACCCCTCACCCTGTTCCTACAGCTGCAGGGAGCTGAGCGGTTGCTCCTCTCCCACTGAGGCCTCCTTCCCAGGACAGCCCTGCCCTCTTCCCCCACCCCCTCCTGTACTCTGCAGTCCCTAGACACAGAGGGACTGACATTAGCACCTCCAAACCCTGTCCAAAGCTGTCTCTTCATTTTGAATTCTGTTTTTCTCATAGACAATTTCGAATACAAGACCATAAAGTAGAACCCTGACCCTGCAGGGGCCATCCCTGCAGATGGCTGAGTGAGTAATGGACTGCGGATGCCCACTCCACCTGGGGCAGCAGGGAGTTTCGAATTCTTTGGAAACGAACCGCAGTCACATTCTGGGCTGCTTCTCCTGACGTGGCTGAAAGAAGCGCCCTGGGCCAGCCCTCCCAGTGGTCTTCCTGGGTTTTGGAAAGCGGAGGGGTGAACCATGTGACCGAGGGTCCCCTCCCTCCTGGGCCGCACTGCCCACCGCAGGCTCAGGTGCAGTCTTGGGGGCGTGGCTCTCCTTCCTCTTTCCCTCTGTCCCTTCCCCTCCCCAGGAGTCCAGGGCGGTCTCCCTAGGCCTGTGGGGCAGCCCTGGCTAAAGCTCAGGGAAGCCACGGCACTCACCCACGTAGAAGTACTCTGGGGACTTGTCCCCTGATGACAAATCCTTCATGGTGCCTCCGAACCGAAACCATAGTCCAAAGGCGATGACGGCCGACCCCGCCAGCTGAAAAGCAAGCAGGAGAGCTTTATTTTTTTATTTTTTATTGTCTAAAGTTTCACATAAGTGTCCTTTTTTCCCAATTGACCTCCCCTCACACCATTTCCACCCCCCCCCCCCGGGCAAGCCCCCGCTGAGAGCTTTAGAAAGAAGGTGAGGGGAGCCCGTGCACCCAGGAGCAGCGGGGGCCCAGGGTGCTGGGGGCTGGAAGGCCACATCCCTCACGTTTCACACAGGAGGTGACATGAAGCGCTTAGAGCCCTGGGGCCCTGATGTGGCGCTGGAACTGGAGTTTCCCCCATTCTGCAGGCTGCCCTGGGGTCACGGGCATACCCAGCCCTGGGCAGCCTGGAGGTGGCTCAGCAAGAACTTTCCCCATACCCGCCCCCTGGAAGGCACTGGCGCCCTGCCCCTGTCCCCTAAGGGCACTCTGGACCTCCTGGCCCACGCCACACAGAGCGGGGACGGCGTTTCAGACGCTGGGCCACCAAGAGCAGGGTGAACCCGAAGACCCGGGGGAAACCTGCTTCTCTACCTTGGAAGCAAGCACACCACCTCAGCCCTGCCCACTCCCCAAGGGTGCCCAGTGCCCAGTGAGAGGGCTGCTTCAGAGGCATCGGGAACCCCCCTCCTCCCTCCCCTGGGGCCTCCTCGGTCACTGCCCTGCAGGCAGGGAGGGAGCTTGACCGTTTTTTTTTGGTTGCTATTTTGAGTTTCCATGGAAAGTGAGAAAGGAAAAAATAATTTTCTGAAAAAGCATAGTCTGTGTGCTGTGCGGCTCACGGAGAGGCTGAGTGGCTGGCGCGGGCAGCGGGGCGGCGGGCTGGCAGCTGGCAGGGTCATCGCTGGCTCCCTGAGGCCACTCCCAGGGCCTCATGAGGCTCTCCACCGAAGCTGGGGGTCCTGTCCCGCCTCCGTGGGAATGTCCCCCATGTCCCAGCAGGCTCCAGCCCCGCACCCCCTCTGTCCACACACACCCATCTGGAATTCCAGCGGATCAATCTATCCACAGACATTCGCTGGGCACCTTTGCGACTCAAGGCAGGGGGTGGGGGGGTGAGGGGGGGTGGGGGGGGTGGGTGCTGAGGTGTACAAGTAGCCCCTGGTTCTGCCCACCCCTCCAGTTAGTGTTGGGCTGTCCTGGCCTCTCATCTAGGAACAGGATAGAGGCTGTCCCACCCCCACAGGGAGACAGAAGGACTTGGTCAGCGAGGTAGAGGTTTAATAAAGAAAAATAATATCCAAGTCAGGGGCCGGCAGGGCCCTTGGTCCACGGGACCCTTCTATCTGGGGGCTGTTTGTAAGACTGGCACTACCCCTGGGGGCCAGCTGGCTGGGTTTAATCTGAGGATCTTTCCTTCCTGCTCTGTCCCCTCCAGGCCAGCCCCTCAGTGGCCGGGTCCTCAGAAGTGTGGCGTGCCTTCAGCGAGGAGGAGTTAGAGGGCGGCTCGACCAGCTGGAGTCTCTAAGAGTTTCCAGGGCTGAGGAAAGCACTAATTGGATAATGTGAGGGACAGACCCAGGCACTGGGCTCCACCAGCTGGAAAGGATTTTATTTTTATTTTTAAAAAGGGTAACATCGCATGGAAAAATATTGAAAGAAATCATGCTAAAACATTAATAATATTTATCTTTGAAGGGTGGGATTGCAGGTGACTTTTTCTTTTCCCTGTATTTCCTAAGTCTTCGGCAGTAAGCACCTAGAGCTCTCCCAAGTTTTAAAATGTTGTGGTTTTTAAAAGTATAATATGGTAGTTTGTTCAATCAAGACAAAGAGGGGAGAGTTTCCCTAGGTCGCGCTTTAGTTTTAGGAAACCAGCTCCAAGGTCATTGCTCATTTCAGGTGCGGGGGAGAGAGAGAGAGTGATGCCCTCGGGAAAGCCTCGTCCTAGGAGCACCCAACACCGCCGGGTAGATGTGCCCAGCGGAGCCTTGGAGGCACCCCTGCCCGCCCGCCTCCCTGGCGACTTGATGGAAAGAGTTTCCAAACACAAAGTGAAATCTATTGACAGAGGCGTCAGGCCAAGGCCTGCAGCCACCCAGCAGACTGTGGAGGAGGGGACTGGTCCCAGGGACACCCTACCCCTCGGCCACATTTTTGGCATCTCTGTACACAGACTCTAATTTATGGCTGTCTGGATCATCCCCCCAGGTGGAATACATTTGTCCGCGACTGGCACAGATGTGTTTGATGCATAATGGAAAATTAAAAGAGAGGTTGCAATTTAAAGCCACGGGACAATGAGAAAATATCTGCACTTTGCTCATCCACGCCCTCCCAACCCCAAACCACACGGGTTTCCTCCTGAGTCAAGGAAACTGTGGCTTAGCTGAATGTCATCACTGTGTGGAGGGAATCCTCCCGCCCGCAGATGCTCGCCCGCAGGGACACTGGGGAGGACTGGCCAGGCCCCAGGCTGCTTGTGACAGTGATCACTGCTCTGGAAAGTGGCATTGACAGAGACCATGTAGCCAAAAGGGTCCTTTTAAACTCCCCGTTCCTGGAAGGCTCCCGAACGACTGTGTTCACTGGGCTTGGGAAGCTCTACTAGAAATTGCTTGAAAAAAAAAAAAAAAAGCACACCAAGTCTAACCCAGGAACACAGTGAGCAAGTCCACTGTCATGGAGTCCCATCGCTCTGTGGGTCCCCCATCCTGGAAGGGAAGGTTCATTGAGTGACGTGCCGGAAGCCTGCAGCCCCCTGGAACCCTACCTTTCAACCTTCCTAGATCAAAGCCCCAGCCCCCACCATACTTCATTTCCTTCCAGGCTCAGCCACAACACTGCACCCCAGCCGATGTCCGAACAAACAAGGAACGAGAGGCGACCTCCTTGGTCCCTTTCCTTCTCTTGTCCCCAGCAGCATCTCCTCCCCCTTCCTCCCCGTCTTTTAGGGGATCAGCTGTGGTCCTGGTCGGGGCGGTGCTAGGCATTAGGGAAGCTGATGAAAAGGACAGGCATCAGTCTAACAGGGAAGGTAACCGCATAAACGAACCGATGCAGTGCAATGCAGGCAGCGAGCTACACTGTCCGGGGGCAACCAGCGCTCCGCACAGCCACTCCTTTTTGATTTACAGCTTGAAGAATGACTTAGGAGTCCCTGAGCAGGGAAGGGCTGGAGGGAGGAGTGGACAGTGTGAGTAAGGACTTCCCTTCCTTACCTGGAACACTGTGTTGGGGAGGGAGGAGTCTGGGGGAGGTTAGAGCCTGGGATTTCAAGGGCGAGTTGGGGCAGCCGTGGCTTCTACTTAGCTTGCTACCATCTTGGAGAGCCCATGGCTGAGCCTGGAAGGGAGATGGGAGCCACTCACTTTGTGGAAACCATTAGGAGGGTTGCCGGAGGCCAGACACAGTGAGGAGCCAAAGGGAAAGCTTCTACAGGCTGACAGGTCCTCCCTCACAGCCCTTTGAGGGAATACCTTGCAAAGGACTGTTTTCAAATTCATTTGCACCAACACTGTGCAGACACCTCGGAAGGCAGTGTGAACGCACTGTGGAATAGACGCAGCAAAACACTTTCCCACAGAAAAACAAAACAAAACTAGAGCGCGTGGTGTCTGTTCTGTTTCCTAAACCGGCGGGGATGTGTGCTTCGCATCATAACATGGACACAAATAGCTCTATACATGCCTTTTACAGGCAGGAGCATATGAGCACTTACTACCCTTATAGCAACACGCATACTCCACTCATGAAAGAATGGACAAAGGCAATACTGGATTCTGGCCTTCTGCAGGGTGAACACCGTGTATACACATGACCCAACTCATTTGCATTTCTCTTCTTTGGGATGAAGTCACACAGAGTTGGGAACGACACTTCAACCCTACAGCTGCCATTCAAAGCTTTTAAGCTGACATGTGCTCTTGGCAATTCTCACCCCAGATGGAGCCACGTGAGGAGCACTTGCGATTCTTGACTTGAGGGCACACCAGCCTGACACCACAGGGCAGCGGCGTCTCGCCCTTCAGCAGGCGGAAGGCAGGGGCGCGTGTGCTCTGGAAGATGATGCTAACTGTCTCCAAGAGGAAAGCCAGCTCCCAACACTCGCCCCAGTGAAAGCCAAGGCAAGGATTCAGATGGCATGTTCTCAGAATGGAGGATTTTGTCAGGAAACACAGGAGCCCAATGCCACAGGACATCCGTGCACAAGCACCCCCGAGGAACCTGGCTGCCCTTGTCTCAACCAGGTGAGGTGGAATTGGGGGCAGGACCCTGGCAGGGGGCGAGGAGATGGCTAATCGTAAGATACCCGCGGTTCTGATTTCCCCTAGGACTTCCCTCCTCATAATTTCCTAAGAACAGCGCATGCAAAGAAATTCCTGAAAGACCTCCTTCACGTAAGGATCTATTTTTAAATCAATCAGTGCTTAATTCTGTGCACCGATGGAAGGGTTCCGCACTCCACACCACGACCAAATCGGGAGTTTTATGCATCTTGGAAAGAACTTGGGGTTTGTGCTAAACGTACCTTCTTCTGTTTAGGTTGTTATGAAGTTAACCTGCGTGGATCAAGTAGCATTGCCAAGAGACAGTAGAGAGGTGCTGGGGGGGATACCACGCTCAGGGGAGGAGAGTAACCTGATGAAAAGCTTGCTGTGATTGATGAAGCTGATAAATAGAAATAGTGGAAACTGTTGTACTTATTCCAGGGTTATACATACTATATTTTTCTCTAGAGAAATATAGGGAAAGGAGGAGGGATCAGCAAGAACTGGGAGAAAGATGATAGCTGCACAGTTTCCTTTAAACAGCAAAGTAAATGTCACAGACCACTGGCCAGTGGTTCCAGGGAGCAGATGGCTTCATCAAGTGAACATCAAATACACAGAGAACTAAAATCTAATCCGCCAGCTCACCCAAGTGGCTTACACGTGATGTCTGCCTTCCCTCACCTAGGAGATGAGCTCTCGGAGGACAACAATGGCCTTCTCTGTGTTCTCTGGACTTCCTCCTTGCAGCATCCAGCTGGCTCTTGTCCCAGGCTCACCCACCGAGTCAACAGTTACCTGAGGGCTACACTGACTACTGTGACATCTCATCTCTATCGAGCTTTATGTCAACAAAGACAGGACATTAAACAGTATTTACTTAATAGCCTAATATCTTTCAAGATAGCTTGAGAGCCCTGGCCAGGTGGCTCAGTTGTTTGGAGCATCATCTTGTACATCAAGAGGTTGCTGGTTCGATTCCCAGTAGGGGCCCATACCTGGGTTGCGGGTTCGATCCCCAGTTGGGAAGCGTAAGGGAGGCAGCTGATTGATGTTTCTCTTTGACACAGATGTTTCTCTCGCTCCCTCTCCCTATCTCTCTCTCTCACTCAAAACAGTAAAACATATCCTTGGGTAAGGATTAAAGAAAAAGTGTGCAAGAACTACCCTTGAGCAGATAAACAGGACTCTTAAATATCAGTCAATGACAATGATCATCACCCCATTTTAGCTGTTATGGAGAGACAATGCGAGAATCAAATGTTTCTGTAGAACTCATGTTAGACTCGGACAAGCCACAACACTTGATTGATTAAAATGTTAGCTTGGATGGAATCCAGTAGAAATCATGAAAGTCTAGTTCAGTGTTCCAAAGGGATTTTTCTTAACAGCAATTTTACCAGAAACCACTGTGGGCATGAAGGCAGGGAGGGCCGGGCCATTTACAGGGGCCTGGACAGATTGGAGGGTGCACAGGGAGAGCAAGGGGCTTCCTGGGTGAGTGACAGCAGCTTCCAAGGCCCCTGTCCCTGCCCACAGCGGGACTGCCAGCCCTGCCTAATTCTCCAGTTTATCAGCTGACTCTGTCCCCATCACCACTATGATGGGGAGGGGAGGGCTCGGCACAGTTTGGAACATTTGACAATTGCTCTTCTAGAAATTTTACCTCTTCTGAGTGTTCACACTGAATGCGATGCCTTACACAGCATCTTAACAAACACGTGCGCGTGCGCCGAGCTGTGGTGTTGAGCAGCTGGACGGATGGACACAGGGGCCTCCTGCTTTCCAGTCGGGCTCCGCCATTAACTAGTCTGTGATCTTGGGCAAGTCACTTAACCTCTCTCACCCTCAGCTTCCTTGACTGCAAAGTGAAGGTAAGAAGAGTGCCCCCCACGAGATTAAATGAGTTCACGTTTCAGACGCAGAGTGGTGAGTGCCCAGCGCTTGGTGTTATGATGATGATAGGCCTGGTAATGTTACATTCAAACCGAAACGTGACCTGACTCAAGAGACAAAACACCACTCCCAAGATACCAACGACCTGGCCCTCTGCTGCCTTCCTCTACTAATTCTGAGGTTCGCTCTACACTCTTCCCATGACACACGGAATTCCCTGAGTTTTCTAAACCTCCTAGCTGTGCCAGGGCCCCGTTCCAGGGACGGTTTCCTCTCTCTCTTTGGTTTTAGTGTTTACAAGACCCAGTAAAAGAAGAACAGGGATAGTAATTTATGAGAGAAAGAATAACTATATGTAGGCAAGAGCTATCCGATAGAACTTTCTCCAATGATATAGACGCAGATGTTCTCTCTCTGTGCTGCCCAGTACTGGAGCCACTCGCCACCGATGGTTATTGAGCACTTGAAAGGTGGCTAGCACGATTTAGGAGCTGACTGTTAGATTTTCTTTAATGCTAATTAAATTTGCTAGCCTTGTGATTAGGAGCAGAGTCACCATATTGGACAGTGCAGGTCTAGAATGCACATGCTCATCAAGACTTCGAGCTTCTCTCCCCTTAGTCTGCGGCCTTGGAGTGGTTACAACCACAGAGTCTGGACCACACACAGAAGCCCAGCTCTGCTGGCTGGTTCCGAGTCCCTGAGCAAGTCTCCCTGTTTGGTCACATGTAAACTGGGGGTGACAACTGAGGGTCACTGTGAGGATTAAATATACAAGCCACCAGCCCACAACTTATATTAATGTAACAGCAACTGTTCTTCTTCAAATGTGTTACTGAAATGGTCTCTTACTCTACACCCTTTCTCAACTGCCATCTTGCTTTTCCTGGGCCTTACACTGATTGGGCGTGTTTTGTGCATTACTTTGCACCTGCGTTTCTGGAATGGGTCTTCAGAAGGGACATTGAAGATGACATAGTTTCTAAAAGCACACCCTGTTTCCTGAGAAAGAACGTGTGGCATCAGGAGACTTACATAATCTTTGTAGATCCAAGGTCCTTATCTGTGAGGAGGGAATAATAGTAATACCTACCTCAGACCACTGCTGTGATGGGTCATTGAGGTCAGTAATGGATCTAGATCTTAGGGTCCAATTTCTGACCCCTAGCAGAACCCATGAGCCACCTGACCGCAATGCCCACTGGGAGATAATGTCCATCCAACCTGAGCCCACTCTCGGTTCCCCAGCCCAGTGATGGAGCCACGACCCCGGCAGCCTGGACACCAACTGTTCCAGTGTGGGTCTGTGTCCGCTTAGACTTACTTTCCTCATGCTGTTACCACAGGGGGGAGGGGCCAGCTTTGAGTGCGTTCAGTGTGCTGAGCCTACATAGCACACTTTTCTAGGTGATTTTCTGCATAAGTGATTTTCTTGGTTCTTTACCACAGTCTCATGAGGGGTGTTATCAAACCAAGGGATTGTACTTTCCCACTTGTGCTCCTAGTGCTTAAATGTGACAAGCACCAATACCTTATATTATTGAGTCTTTACTATGCATAGGTACCATACTTTCTACTTTATATATATTTACTCATTTTTATTTGCACAAAGACCATAGATTGATGTTGGTATTTGATCATGTCCATTTTATGGATGAGAAAACGAAGGCTTAAAGAGGCTAAACAACTTACTAACCAAGCTCCCCTAGTTAGTAAACAGTATAGCCAGGAACAACCCCAGGCTGTGTGCTGCCAGTGACCACCTTCCAGGCTCTGAAGTCCTGGATATGAATTGCCACGCTGCCTAGACCTGCCCCAGGTCTACCAGATGGCTGGAACTAGAGCTCCGGCCTCTGCAGACTGGCCCCTATCAGTGAGTCCCTGCCCCTCTCAACATTTCTTGTCCACATTAGAGGAGGCTTGGCCATGGCCACTCTCTTCCCACCTTGACAGAAACCAGAAATAAAGACTATCCTGCAACAAGGCCCAGGAAATTCCTATCTACCTCCTGGGGTGGTCTAGCTTTTAGGTGGACCCCAAAGAATATTTTCTTCAGGTATTTCTTTAAAAACAGTCTTTCTCAACAGGCCAGAGCACTGAAGTTATAGTTTGAAAGAAGTTTGGGGAAGAGGCGGAGGCAACCTCTGTAAGCTGCAGTCTATTCAAACATTTTCCACTCCCGAGGCCACGTGACACCGTCTCTCCTAACAGCACCTGTCAGGCATCACTGAGTGAAACCCCAAAGCTGCATCAATCATGGTAAGAAGGAAAGAACGCAACTTCAAACGAGCCATATATGGCATCTGCCTTTCAACAATGAACAGTCCCACTTCCTGTTGGTGGGTAACCCTGAGCAGCTCGAAAGCACAATGATAGGAAAACGCTAAGCGTACAGCAACAAACGAAGGAATAAACAGTGCCCAGGTTTCTCTCTAAACCAACGTGTGTGGCTTGCTGGACTGGGGTGTGTTACTTACATTGCTATGCAACGGAGGAAAAAAAATAAAGGCGATTTCAGTGAAGGGCATGGAACTATGCTATGCAATTTGATTACAGTGTCCGAATTTAGACCTGATAGGTGTTGGAAAGGGTTTCTTTAATGTTAGACACCAGCCATGATAACAGAAATTAATTTAGTGGGGTTCATGGCTAGGCTTTACTTATTATTATTTTTTAATCCAATGGTGATTGCAGCCAGGAGTGCTGGGCCAGCTGTGGCCAGGTCTGGTTGAATGCTTATGAAATCAGGAGCACTGTCTAAGGAAACTTCAACCAAGCTGCCCGAGGATGAGGACGTTGCAAATGATTTGTTAAATTGCAGATCCGCAGGGCATACCCCGCCCAGGCCTCTGTGCTGCCTCCTGGTGAGTTCCTGGCAGGAAAGGAGTGCTGTCACCGGGGAACCTTATGCCTCAGAAGGGCAGGCACACAGCATCCAAGGGTGTGTGCATACATGACCCCAAGTCCCAGCTGAAGCCTCTCCTTCCAGGAAAACTGTCCCCCACCCTCCGCCCCTTCCCCACACCTCCCCCAAACCCCTTCAACCAGGAAAAAACAACTTCAGAAACTGGGGTGGGGCTTCTCTGTAATCAGGTTCCCTCAGTGACAGTGCAAGGAGATATCTAGATAGCTTATCCCAAACAATCACTTTCCCTAAATCAGTGGTCGGCAAACTGCGGCTTGTGAGCCACATGCGGCTCTTTGGCCCCTTGAGTGTGGCTCTTCCACAAAATACCACGGCCTGGGCGAGTCTGTTTTAAAGAAGTGGCATTAGAAGAAGTTTAAGTTTAAAAAATGTGGCTCTCAAAAGAAATTTCAATCGTTGTCCTGTTGATATTTGGCTCTGTGGACTAATGAGTTTGCCCACCACGGCCCTAAATCATTAGGTACCTATTTCAGTTCACCCCTTTCCCTTTGGTTGTGCAAGCACAGATGTGGGAGGCTGCCCATGATGTGGGAGGCTGCCTGTGGCAGCTGCTGTTCCAGGACTCTCAGTCTCTTACACCCCGCCCCCCCATGGAATTAGGGGACAGGAAGGCTCCATACTCCCCTCCTGGGCTCAAGCATAGAACAAACCAATAGGTAATAAGCAGGAAGAGAGGGCCTCGGTCCTCCAGATAAAGCCGAGAATCGATTACCTTTGAAATTACGCAAATTTCAAAGTCCACTTGTAGCAAGCTCTCTAACCTGCAATTCATTTATTCATGCTGCGGACATTTATTGAGTGCCTCCTGTGTGCTGGGGCCTTTTCTAGACATGGAGATACAGCCGTGAACAGAACAGAAAAAGAAAAATCCCCGCTCTCAGCGTGCTCTCAGTGCCAGTGGGGAAAGCCCACAAGTACAGACTGAAGATAACGTGTGGTTATCCCAAAGCGGAGACGAGCTGCCACTTGGCAAATACACACGCTTCCCCCACACGGAGGGGTGAGGGAAAGAGCCAACGTTTACTGACGCCTCTATGTGCCAGGCGCTGGGCAATCACAGTGTTTGAGCACTTACTTTGTACCAGGCTCCTAGGAAGGTGAGCTCACATTACGGTTCCTATTTCCTTTCAGTTCTCTCACCAGCTCCGTTCCCCTAGTTGTACAGACGAGGAAACAGGGCTGGAAGCCAGAAGTCATTGCTCGAGCACACCCCGCCTGGGGTCTCAGCACTCGAGCCTGATCCCTTCGCCAGATGGTGGTCACACCCTCCCTCGCTCTGTTCCTCGGCTGGCAGGCGGTGTCACCCCCTCATCCTTGCCCACCTCCATTCCTCCAGCCCTTTGGTTCGGCTTAGACATCTCCCTGCTTCGGGAGAACTGTCCTGACGCCTCACTATTGCTGTGACCTTGTGCTAATCTCCTGCATTAGAACCCAGGCGTGAAAGGTGGTACCTGACCCCACCAGGCACTCAGACATCACTGTCTTCCTACTTCCCCTCCTTATTGCCTTTCTGGTCAGGAGTGGGACATTACTCACTTGACTTTATACTCTCCATTTTGCTCGTTGTTGTTCTATAGGCATCGGTCTCACGTCCTCAACTAGATTGGCAGTTTAGAGAACAGTGTTTTATATTTATAAATTATATATATTCACTAGAGGCCCGATGCATGAAATCCGTGCAAGAGTAGGCCTTCCTTCCCCCAGCTGCCAGCACCAGCTTCCCTCCGGCACCCAGGACCCAGGCTTCCTTCGCAGCCCAGGCTTCGTCCAGAAGGTCGTCCAGAAGGACGTCTGGAAGGACATCTGGTCTAATTAGCATATTACGCTTTTATTATTTTAGATAAGTTACATATCTATGTATACACGTGTAAATTATCTTTATAATACTTATTTAAGAATTATTGAACCGAGTGGCTCTCAAACTTGAACATGAATCAGCATGATCTGGAGGGCTTGTTAGAAGAGCTTACTGAGTCCCTCCCTGAGAGTTTCTGATTCAGCAGGCCTGGACTGGGTTGAGAATGTGTATTTCCAACAAGTTCCCAGGAGATGCCGATGCTGCTGGTGCAGGAACCACCTGGGAGAGCCGCAGGTTAGGAGTGTAATGTACCCCAGGGCCGAGCAGCAAGCAGGCTGATTTGAGTCACCACTCACTGGCTGTGTGACCTCGGGCAAGCTAAGCTATTTGAACCTGTTTCCTCACCTGTAAAAAACGGGGACAGTAATAGGATGCACGTTAGGACTGTTGTGGACTCAGGGTCATAATGATGCCATGTGCATAGTACTGCCCCTGACACACTGAAAAATTCAGGAATGCTTCCTCTTACCGCTGGGAAGGCTGGCACACACCGAGCACTAAACAGGCACCGAACCCAGCCTAAGAATTCTTTCTCAGGCTCACATACCACTCCTCCCGGATTTGTAGGCAGTGGGAGCGAAGGCTGTCACTGAAGCATGACAGTTGTCACGAACAGCTTTGGAAATTAAGCCAGACTATTCAAAAGCACAGCAAAAAAGCCTTTAGAAATTCTACCCCTCCCTGTAGTAGGCTGGGTGCAGACGCCCAGGTGTACAAAAGCCACGTGTCTTTTTAAAACTCAGGGGCTGTCTTCGGGCTACCTCCTTCACACCTTCCCCTGACGAAGGGTGCTGAGGATGGCAACGTGGCCTCCGAGAGCTTGAGTAGCTGGAGTCACCGAGGCTTCTGGGCTAATGGGTTGGCAGACACGAGCAGAGCCCATCATTCAATAATTGATTAGCTGCAGGCATGGGAAGACAACCTCCCCAGAGCAGTTAGAACCACCACCACCTCCCCCATCCCCGTTGTTTCAAAGCACCCAGGCCCCAGGCCCTGCCGCTCCCTCCTGGCTCTAAGAACTTCTTCACCCAAAGCAAGATCTGTGTTTTCTGTCTGGGTCCATCTGAGCAGTTATCCTGGCTGACATTCTCTTCAGGAAGCCCAAGAGGGAATGTGTGGAGCAGATAATGTTCAGACCTTGTCCCACAGCCCCTGAGGTGCCTGAGATAGGGTAGCCAGGGAGCGAGGGATGGTCTAACCCTAGTCTTGCCCCAATAATATAGGAGACAGAGGTCATGGCCCTGTCTCTCTGTGGACCACAAATCGCGGGCATGGTGTTCATTCAATGCAAAGTTGAATGAGATCATCCCTGGGAGCATTAGTATGTAGCAGAGGCTGCCGGTTGGGGGTTGGGGGAGATGCTGCGGCCCCTCCCTCCCGCTGGTCCCCTTCACAGAAGAGCATCACCACCTCCTCTCATCCAGCCGGACCCCCCCCCCCCCCCCGCAATGCTCAGGAAAAGGACCATCCTCTCCCCCTTTCCCAAACCCTTTTCTCTCCTACCCCCAATTTCCTGCACAAAACCATCACGGCCAGGTGGTGAGTCCACACACTCAGATGGGGTACCACTCCCGGCAGGCGCCCTCCCCACCCCCCCCCCCCGGCAGGGCCCCCCTCCCAACGCTCTGGCCAGGCCCAGGCTCCAGGGGGAAGGAGCGCGATCAGGGGGTGTGCGCACGGCTGGAGGGAGCCCCCAGGAGGTGAGGAGAGCGAGCGAGCGTCCCCGCACCCGGAGTCCTCAGCTGCGAGAGGGACACCCAGGCGGAGAGGTTCCTCAAAGGGAAGAGCCGACGGTGTCTCCCCTTCTCACCATTTCTGGTTGCTCAATCTCTCTCTCTTCCCGTTCTGTCCTTCTCCATCCCGCCCCTCCCTCTTTGCCTGCCTGTTCCCACCTCTGCAGTTTGGAACACCCCCCTCCTTCCCCCTCCCCCCCCGGGAGCCCGGTTCGGACGCCCGCAGTGATCCATCCTCCAGGGACCCCGGCCCCGCGCCCTTGCCCGGCCCGCCCCTGCCCTGCCCCTCGGCTCAGGGCCTCACCCAGAAGAGCAGGTTGAAGCCGAGCAGCAGGTACTTGATGCAGCGCAGACCCCCGCGGAAGCGCCCCATGCTGCGGCCCGGCGGCGGGATCCCGAGTCCCCAGGCCGGCGATGGAGCGCCCGGAGCAGCCGGAGCCGGTGGGAGGAGGCGGGGCTACAGGGCTGGAGGCGTGGCCTGCGGGACGGGGGCGGGGCCTGCGGGGCGGAGGGGCGGGCCTACCGGGTGCGGGGCCTGCAGGGGGCGGGGGCGGGAGCCCGGCAGGGGGCGCGAGCGGGGCCTGGAAGGACCCCAGCTGTGAGGCTGGCAAGGGGTGTGGGCACCGTGGGGCCAGGAAGGGCACCTCCCCCGCTCTCCCCGGAACGAGGGACCGCCTCCTACCCTCCCGGTGCTGGGCGACGTGCCCGCGGGCGCCCCGCCACTGTGGTTATCTGAGCATCTGCCAGGAAGGAGCGTTCACTGGGGACCCGAGACCCACTTCATCAGCGCCCTGCCCAGAGATTCATTTGAGGCTGCGGTGAAGGCTGGGGATCAGGACGCGTCCCGGTGGCTATGGAAACCTAGGGTGTGGCCTAGGGTAGAGAGATAGGTGGGACCTGAGGCCGCCCTGACGCTGGCAGGACCTGTCCCGGGCACCCCGGCTGCGGGCTGCGGTTCTCTGGCGCCGGACGCGCACACTGGCCGCGGAGGCCGTTTCCTAGGGATTCTCCTAGGGACTCTCCCACGGGCCCTCCCGCGTTCCCGAGGACTCTTACCTTAATAGGCAAGAAGTCGGGGAAGGGGCGGGATGCAGCTGTCCTGTCCGGATGGCTGCTCCCCTCCCTGCTCAGCCTGGCCTGCGGAGGGGCGTCAGACTCCCCGGGTCCCGCCGGATTCAACCGATGGGAGGGCTTGGAAACGGATCCAAACCCTCGGGGATTAACTGTGATGTGGAGATGGGAGTTAAAAGGGGGGGGGGGGGGTTGTTTTGCTTTGCTTTATTAAGCGAGGCTGCTGGGTGGGGAAATCAGGCTCCCACCCTGGTTGACTAAGTGTCTACGATATGTGGTGCCAGACAGTGTGGGGGCGACGAGAACGTGTAAACTTCAGGGAGCCGATGCATTCATTCAGCAAAACTTGAAGTGCCTATGATAAGCCAGGCAGCGTAGCAGCAAGCCCGGGGACTCAACGCTGCGGAGACAGCGGGGCCTGGTAGCACCGAGGCCGGTGGTGGAGACAGATCTGTAAGCAAATAATTACCGCCAGGTGAGGAGGTCCAGCGAGCCACGCGCTGTTCTCAGGGCACGGGGCAGGGAAGGTTAGCTGAGAAGAGCGGGCCTGCTCTGGTCTGGAAGAGTGAGCCTGAGCGGAGGGGAGGAGCAGTCCAGGCAGACAGGGTAGAACGGGCAAATGGCACCGGGCCGAGAAAACAAGACCTCCTGGGGAACCAAGAGCTGTAGACAGCCCAAGTGGAGCAGAGAAGGAGGTGATCCAGGAAGATGCTAGGGCACAGCTCTCAGTCAGTTGGCAAAAGCACAAAGCTATCTTCAGGCCGCAGTTTCCTCATCTGCAGCATGGAGAGACGAGCACAAACCTGGTAGAGTTGTGGAGATTAGTGAGTTAATAGTGGTCCGTGCCCAGAATAGTGCCTGGCTCAGAGTTAGTGCTAGATGAAGGCTTGGCCATTGCTGTATTGTATCTGTCGACAAATCACTTTCTACCATGTTGCCATCTTTGCCTACATCTGTGTCTTTGGACATTTTGTTTGGGTATCCAAAGTGAACTTTATTTATGAAAAATGAGTACAAGACAGAAAAAGGAAAGTGCCGATTCTGGTAATAAGCATACGTTTCAAATAGTGAAATAGGGACAGAGATGAAAGTCATTGGGTATGCAGAAAGAGGCAGATCGTTAGCTTTAATCAAACACGTATTGTTCTGCATCTATCATCTGTTCTATTATAAAGGGAAAAACGAAATGTAAGCGTTGTGTCTAGTTCATAGTAGGCATTCCACAAATCTCTAAGCTGAATGAGCAACAATGATATTATGTTTCAAAGATACTGTTGAATTTTAGGTCCCTATGACAAAAGACATTTACAGATTCTATGCTCTCTGGAAACAGAACACCTATTATAACATATAAATCTATTGTTCTTTCATACCACAGTTTTAGCACACACGTATTAGAGATAGATGGTTGTCTGCCCAGCATAACACATTTAGATTTTGAGTATCGCTTCCCCAGCTTCTTCCTCACCCCACCCCCATGCACAAAGTTGTGTCTTAGGGGAGCTGATCCTTGACAGGACTAGTTATCCTGATAACACATTTTCAAGAGCACATTATTATGAAAGCAGGGACTTATATTAAGTGACATAATAAGCAAGTTAGCCTTTGAACGAGATGTTATACAAAGCCACAGACAAACTCTAAGCAGGGGATAAGATGGTTAGATTTCTATTTTTAGAATGGTCAAGCTGGGGCCTCAGGATGTTTCAAAGTTAAGACTTGAGACTAATTACAGCATTTTAGGTAGAAATGAGAACCTGAACAAAGATAGTGGCAGTGGGTATAAGCAGCAGGCTGAGATTTGAAAGCTATTCAAAGACTGATAAAAGATCAAGATAGAGTGGATATGAGGAATAGACAGGGAAAGAGAGGAAGGGATGACTCTGGGTTTCTCACCTGGATAATGAGGCAGATCATGGAACCATTAACGGAGATATGGAATACAGAAGATGGAGCAGGTTTGGGGGAGACTTCCAAATACTGTAGATGGGCTCACCGGTCCCCCAATCCTACCTCCAATGGAGAGGATAGGAAAGCTAAGTGCTTACTGATCTCCTTTGCACCTAGGGGTCACCATACGACACAACAACGTTGCTTAATGGGATTTGTGTGGAGATCTGCTGGGAGGCTTCTGGAAAACCTGAAATTGCCTTAGTAAAAGGTTCAATTGTTACTGGCTTTGCTCCCTTCCGTTTCCCCACCCCCCCACCCCCATCTTGAAGTCAGACATGATGCCTGGAGCTATAGAACATTTTGTGACTCTGAGCAAAGGCCAAGGGAATTGCAGACCTGCCAGCCAGGAGATTGTTGAACTGCTGAACTAATAACAACATCCACCTACTTCCAGGTTTCTTATTCTGTAGGAAAAAGAACCCTTATTTAGTTTGACTCTGGTATTCTTACTTGTAGCTGACACAGGAAGACCCTTAATTTATATTGCGATCTGTTGAGTTTTAGATTTGATGGGAAATCCAGATGGCAGACGGGAATACGATTGGGATTCTGGAGAGAGGGTTGGACTGTAAGTTTAGGTTAGAGATTCATCAGCAGATGGAGATGATAGAAACCGATGGTCTTCAAACTTCTGCCCGCACATTCCTGACAAGCGCTATGAAAAAGTATATTATCCTTATGAAAAAACAGTCCCCCCTTGCACATTTCCCCCAATATTTTATTGTGAACATTTTTAAATATACAGAAAAGTTGAAATAATTAAGCAGTGAACACCATATACTCATCACCCAAATTCTACTGTAAGCATTTTGCTTTAGTTACATTGCTTATCTCTACATTTGCCCATTTGTCAATCTATTTTTAATGCATTTCCAAATAAATTTTATACATTAATATGTTTTACCCCTAAACTCTTCAGCATGCATAACATTAAGTTAGAGTTTAAATATTTTGTTTACAGGTTTTCTTTTTTTTTTTTTTAGATAAAATTTACTTCAATAAAATCCACATATTTTAAGTATGCTGTTTGATGATTTTTTTATAAATGCTTTGATTTTCTAATCCCAAACCCTATTAAGGTTTAAAACATTATTATCACATGAAAAGTTTCCTTGTACCCTTTCCCAGTCAATCCAGGCCCCTACACCTACTAAAGGCAACCACTGTTTGGATTTTTTTTTCACTATAGATTAATTTTGCCTGTTCTAAAATGTCATATAAATGGAATGTACAGTATTTATCTTCACATATTTTAAAATGACATATCAATTTCTTTATTATAAGTTTGAGTATTTGCAAAATATGCCATTTCTGATGTCTTTTAAATATTGACATTTTAAAAGAAGATTGTCACATCACTCATTGTAATGTATCAAATAGAAATGAAGTGCCAGCGTGATCTGTACCTACCATCACCCATTTAAAAAATACTTGGACAAGATTTGATTTATCAGGGTGAAATTTTCGCATCTTCCCTTTTCTTCTTGAACTTGTATTTCCACCACACTTTTTCCATGCAATGTAATCCCACAGTAATGCATCTTTACACTTGAGATTTTTCTTGAATGTCCTTTTATACTTGTCTGAACAAATATTACTATGTTTATTAAAATAAATTAAAATTCTCCTCCTGAGACCATAAGGCTCTGTTAATTAATTTCTTCTAGATTGTTATAATTAAAATTATTCTTAGTACACACTTGATTAAAATAACAAATATAATTTAAATAAATACTCATTAAACATAAAAGGAAAATATGACTGGAAATGCATCTCTTAATGAGGTTGGTGTTTTTTCCTTCTAGTTTGTGTATCCATGAATGAATATATAAATTCCCTTAAAATTAATTGTGAGAAACTTCACACACACACACACACACACACACACACACACACACACACACACACACACACACACACACACACACACACACACACACACACACACACACACACACACACACACACACACACACACACACACACACACACACACACACACACACCCCCGCCCCCGCCCCCCCATTCTCTCTCTCCCCCTGGTATTGTATTTCCACCAATGAACTGAGATCCTAATTTGCATACTTACTGACCAATCAGAGCACTCCATAATGACCAGTCTGATTACACAAAGGCAACCAATCAGGACACTGCTTTTTGGACCAATCAGAATGTGTAAATTTGGATTTCTTATTTGCATAAAAATGGACCAACCAGGAACCAGGGCGGGAACTTTATAAAAGAGCGGGCACGTGAGCTCCGCACCTTGGGTTTCCTCCCACGTTTCTCAGGTTTGCACATCGTTCACCTGAATAAAGTTTCTCCTTTCTCCGCACCTGAGATTGGGGACACCTGTCAACATGCGATTGGTGGCAGCAAACTTTTGTTGACGTCAGCGAGAAGGTGAGAAGTGTTGAGCACAGAAACGTTAGAACCACAGCAGTTTAAGAAGTGGCCTGACGAGATGTAACACTCATGGGAGACTGGGAAGGAGCCAGAGAAAAATTCAAAGAAGCTGGTGTCACAGTGGCTGAAGGAGGAATCGGTTTCTAAAAGGAGGGAATGGCCACAGGGCGAATCCCTCAGGGGTAACAGGTGAGATGGTAGTTAAGGGAGTTTGAGCCGATGGTAATTTACGGTAATTTACGACAGGACCTCCTGGGAAAGGCAATTTCAGAAGAGTGGTGGGGGCGGTGTGAGAAGCAGGAGGGCAGTGTAGGGGTCAGGGGCGGTGCCTAAGGGTGGAGACACAGAGGCTTTAAAGAAGCGCACGTGAAGCCCAGCCCACCTGGCTCAGTGGCTGAGCATCCACCGGTGAGCCAGGAGGTCACGGTTCGCATTCCCGGTCAGGGCACATGCCCGCCCATCAACGATTGTCTCTCACCACTGATGCTTCTGTCTCTCTCTTCCTCTCCCTGTCTAAACTTAGTAAAAAATAAAAATTAAACAATATATATATATTAAAAGAAGCTTAGCTAAAATAAATCTACATGTTGATTGGGAAAAAAGTTAAAGAAGCTTAGCAACATGAGTGGTGAAGCAAGACGAGGGGGAAGCAAGTTTTCCTTTTTTTCTGTCTTTTCTTCCTTTCATGGGAAAGGTTTGGGCATGTTCATAGTCCTTGGGGAAGGTGCCTACGGAGAAAAAGAGGTTGAAAAGGAGGAAAAGCACGAGCAGAGCTTCTGAGGCAATAGAAAGGGGCCCAGAGTCAGAACACGGATGGGGGTTTACGTTTGGAGACAGGAGAAAATAGACAGAAGTGGTAGAAAAACTTTTTTCCCTGTATCTCCTAATGCCAGTGTCTGAACTCGCTGTGATCTGTTTGGTTGCCTGTGGAATTTTCTGCCTGTGGATTTCAGTGTCTTGTTTACTTGTATGTTGTGTGATCGCTCCCCCCCCACCCCCATCCCCCTCTCTCAAAACTGAGCTCCTTTTTTCCCCCTGGAAAATCGTGGCACTTCTTTGAGTCCTCAGTTGAGGTTTTATTCCTTCAGAGAGAATTTACTTGGATTTTTGTAAATCATCTCGGGGCACTACCGCAGAGTATTAATTCGGACCCATTTAAAGGCTGGCTTGTGGGTACACGTTTCCAGGGAAGAGTTCCGGCTACCCCAACACCAAGATCAAAACATGTCCATTTCCTGGTTGTCCTCTTCCGCGTGAGGGTTTATTTCCTGTCAACTCTTACCTTGAGGGTGTGGTGGCCCTTGCAAGGGGCGCCAGGCTTGGCTGGAGTCTCCTATGATTCTGCCTTCGTGGGATTTCAGGTTTTACCTAAGGGACCCAAGTCCTTGCAGCTGTTGAAACCATACCTCAAGGCAAAGAGGCTCTTTGGCACCTGCTTACTCCCCGTAGTTCCTGATTTCACTTCATTTTGGCCTCTGTGGAATTTCTTCCTTTGTGTTAGCTGAGCAGTGTTGTTGTTTTTGTTTTTTTAAAGAAGATGCTTATAAATTTTATCCAGTGTTTCAGTTGCAGTGGAGAAAATAGTTCAGGATATCGAGACTGCCCCGGGGCTGGAAAAGAAGCCTCGTGTCCTGCTATCATAACTCTGGTTTTGATAAGCAGGACACGGGCAGTTGTTGACTGCTGAGTTTACAGCACATTAATCCTGTTGCTATGCAGTTGTTGCTGGAAAACAGTCTGTGGGCTCAGGGTTTCTAAACCAACCATTTCTTGGATGCCCAGAGAAGGAAGGAAGGCAGGCGAGGGCCTTGGTTTGCTGATTACAAACCATCTCCATGGTCACAGGTTGTTGGGCTCGCTCTCTTCAGTCAGTGTTTTCCCAGCAGCATTTAGGCAGCAGTAGCTTCCTTTCAACATTTTTCAACTTCTGGTGTTTGCTGGTGAGAGGGAGGAGTGTATACCTGCTTGTGCAGACACGGATGAAGCAAGAGAAGGCACTATGAAGCAGGAGAGGAGAGCAAATTCAAAGGCTAATTGATTTGTTTCCCTAGGACCTTATGGGAATAACCTACTCATTTTCGGTTTCACTTTTCCAGGGTTTGGGGGAAGGAGAGGAACATAACCCATTCAGGTGGAAGTTCTAAGTCTGAAAACTTACTGTGTCTCACAGATGATTTCCATGTGAGTCATCGGAATTGGGAAAGACTTCTAAAAATTACAGAATAGCCCGGCTGGACGGCATGGCTCAGTGGTCTACTTCAACCTGTGAACCAGGAGGTCACGGTTCGATTACCCATCAAGACACATGCCTGGGTTGTGAGCTCAATCCCCAGTGGGGGGCATGCAGGAGGCAGCAGATCAATGATTCTCATCATTGATGTTTTTGTCCGTCTCTTTCTCCCTTCCTCTCTGAAATCAATAAAAATATATATTTTTTAAAAAAAGAAGAAAACCCTTGGACGGCTTGACATGTTACCTAGAGTTTGGGTAATTGAGGAACCAGTATGAACTCAAGTCCGGCATTGTCCCTGTGTACAGCAGGGTACAGATAGGGCTACCATGGTAATGGCAGGACGATTCAAAGGTTTCCTGTGGGCCAGACGTGGGTCCTTTGGAGGGACCTGGACTTGGGGGATCCTAAAAGGTACCTTGTCCAGGAGGTGTCCCTAACAGAGGGGTGGACTGTTGTAAGCCAGGAGCTTGAGGGATTGCCTGGCTGGAAGGGCCCAAATCAAGAGAACAAAGATGGGGAGGGGGCTCCAGAAACCTCACAAAGTGACACTTGAGAGAAAACAATTAGCATGGACATGTGCTACATTGAGAGGTCAAGTATGAGCATAGAATAAAGAAATGGAAGGAGCTTGCCATGATCCCTGCCCCCCTCAGGCTTCTATGCCTCAGATAGGCCCACCTAAGGTACTGGGAGTAGTCTCACATGGAATTAACCTGGGCTGGGGTTCTTATTCATGGAAAGGGACCAGAAAAGCTGAGGGAACTGCCTGATCTTTCACCCAGGAATGGTGGTAATGAGGGCTGCAAAGCAAATATGCTGGGTAAGTGGTAAGAACGAACAGCCCAATGCCTCGAACTCTCTTCCAATGAAACAGAATAGCACAGAGGCAAGCAGGGGCTTCCCGTTTCACCCCAATGTCTAACTCTTGTGCAATTTTTATCTTCAGTTCTTTTGCAATGTCTACTGACTTTTTGACGCGTTGTGGGTTTCTTAAGATACGGTGACCCACATTTGACATGTTCTTCCTGTGAGAAATTATGCATTGAATTATTTTTGAGCAAAGCTTGCCTGTCCAGGAAGGAAACCAAGATGTTATTCCAATGCTAGATCTTCGAGAGCAGAGGTGCCCTGGCCCATCTCAGGTGCTTCCTGCCCTCAGGTCTGTCAGCAGATCTCAGGACTTATTTCCCAGGCTTTAAAAAAATATATACATTTTTATTGATTTCAGAGAGGAAGGGAGAGGGAGAGCAAGATAGAAACATCAGTGATCAGAGAGGATCATCAATGGGCTGCCTCCTGCATGCCCCCTACTGGGGATTGAGCCCGCAATCCAAGCATGTGAACTGTGACCTCCTGGCTCATAGACTGACGCTCAACCACTGAGCAACACCGGCTGGGCTTCCCTGGCTTTTTGTTCTGCAAACAAAGCTCATCTATAGGTAACACCCCTTCCTTCACCCTCCCAAAGCAGGGGAACACTTCAGACTGCTTCATCCTCGGATGAATGCTGCTACATAATTAATTATTGGAGGGATGAACGAATTCCTTCTCAGTTTCCTCTGCCATTTCTCACTGAGCCTGGTGGCTTATTTATTTAGCGGTCACCTTATCTCTCAGAATACTACAGATGAGTCAGAGGATGAGGCCTGCAGGAGGGTTATGTGATGTGTGATCTGATATGAGGTGCCATCTGGTCGCCCGTTTCTCTACTTCCCATCTCCCAAACCTCCTGTATGGCTCACCCCGCAATACGGTGCTGCCTGAGTTTGTTTCCTAGGCAAGACCACAGGTAAACCCACTTTGTGCTTATGATCCTCCAGCCTTTCTTCAGAATCTGTAGTAGACATCTGATTTTTTGGGTCCAGTGTCTCTTTCCACTTCTTTGGAAATGTACCCCAGTTTCTTTGTGGTTTTCCTTTGGGGAACACCCCTACCCCGGGAAGCTGTCTTGTTGAGAGACCATTGGTCTAGGGCAGTGGTCGGCAAACTGCAGCTCATGAGCCACATGCAGCTCTTTGGCCCCTTGAGTGTGGCTCTTCCACAAAATACCACAGCCTGGGCGAGTCTATTTTGAAGAAGTGGCATTCGAAGAAGTGTAAGTTTAAAAAATCTGGCTCTCCAAAGAAATTTCAATCGTTGTACTGTTGATATTTGGCTCTGTTGACTAATGAGTTTGCCGACCACTGGTCTAGGGATGTAGTCCTCTGGTCAGGAAGTGAGCATGTGACCCAAGCTGAGCCCATCAGAGCCAGTGTCTGGGGAACTGGAGTCTTGAGAGGAGTAACACCAGGTCTGGAAGGGGCTGGGGCAGAAGACGAATTCCTATTCCGGTTCTGCACCCGAGTAGCTAGGTGGGCACTAGCTAATTCATTTAATCCCATTAAGTCGGTTTCCTCATCTTTAAAGTGGGTTAAGCTCTGTTCCACTGTATACCACCTGTGATGCTGAGAAGGCGAAGAGATCATGAATGTCCAAGCATTTGGGGAAATCACTGAGTAGATATAAAGTGTAAGAAATATTTATCATTACTTTATACCTTCCTCATATCCATTATAATATTTGGTTTTTTATAGGCACTCTCCAA
Organism: Corynorhinus townsendii; assembly: GCA_026230045.1. NCBI lineage: Eukaryota > Metazoa > Chordata > Mammalia > Chiroptera > Vespertilionidae > Corynorhinus > Corynorhinus townsendii. The sequence goes on from JAPDVU010000013.1 coordinate 9,059,214, forward strand.
ATACTAGAATGCCTTAATTTACCTGCTCTGGTAAGTGAAATAAGATGTACTACTACCAGTAGTTACCACTGAGTACCTACCAAGAGCCAGGCACAGAGAAGGGCTTCATGTACAGTATTTCATTTGATATCTGGAAGACAGATACTCGTTTTCCTCATTTGACTGAACACTGTGGTTAGCAGAGGTTAAACAGTTTATTCAAGGTCACAGTTACAAATCCAGGAGCTGAGATTCAAATGTGAGCCCACCGACTCCATGGCCAGTGCTTTCACCAGGATCCACAGACACCACCCCCTGCCCCCGCTCCTGGCACAGATCCCATAGGTGATTGTGTGCGGTGCCTGCCAGGCCCTGGGCACCTGTTGGCTGATGGACAGACACCTTTTCATTTACTGTGTACAGTGTTGTCAGCATTTCCCACACGAGGAAGCAGGAGATGAGAGAGGTGACCTGGGCAGGCTGGAGAAAGTTGCCACAGGCCACCATCACTACTGTAATAACACAGTCACTAGGCGAAAATACATTGTAATCGGAACAAAATTGAATGAAAGAATTGAGATCAGTGGAGACAACCAGTAGGAGGGGACCTGAACTAGAGAAAGAAGATCCTTTCCTAGGCCAGCCTCTCCCTATTCATTTTCTCCCCTGGGGGTATTTGCCTTTCTGAGCAAGGACGGGCGGGGACTTGACCTGGGGAAGTGCAAACCACAGAGGTTGTGGCCATCTCGAAGGGCAGGGCCAGTGGGAAACCAGAGGAGCTCCCAAAGGCCAGGCTGATTTTCCCTACGTGACATTTGCTGAGCTCTGGAGAAGCTGAGAAGGAGGCTCACCCGGCAACTAGCACTCACTACCTCTGGGCCTGCGTTGTTGGCATCACCGGCCAGTTTTGTTTTGAGTTTCTTTTCTGGGACACTGGGGCCCTAGGGATTGATTCCATTTCTTCCCCTTGGCATCGGTAGTCCCTCTGCACGGATGGTGTCTGGAGTCTGCAAGTAGCTTTTTGCAGACATTGGCGCCCCCTGCTGTTGAAGAGCAGCTTTGCACACACTGGACCTGCCTTTACTTTTGTCTGTTTTGATAACTGTTCTCTGAAGACTCAGGGATTTAACCCTGGTGATCAATTCCAAAGTCTGAGGTTTTTTCTTTCTGGTCCTTTCCACCCCTGAGTGTTAACTGTGCGGTTGGTAGGTGCCTGTCGCTGTCAGGTCCTCGTCTATGAAACGGGGTCAAGGGTATTGTTTGAGCATTAAGCGAGGCAGCGTATAAAGATCTATATACTGCCTGGTAAGCAGTTAGTGCTTGGTAAGTAGTAATGATAGTGTGGGGATCATTGGTGAGGCTGCCCAGATCCTCTTCAAAGCCCCTCAAAGCAGGCAGCTTTGAGGGGTGTCTCTCAGTGGTGGTGAGAGCTGCTCTGACTCAGATGTTCTGGGATGTTCAGAAGGTCTCGGCCCTCCTCCCAGTAGGACACCAGGGCCCAGGAGCCTGGTGCCCAAAGCTGAGGAAGAGGAGAGGAAGAGTCAGGCTTGGGCTAACTGGTTAGCACTGGCAGTTCTCAAGTGTCAGGCCTGTGGGAGCTGAGGTTGCTCTAACTGTCCCTGAAAGCCTGCCTTTCTGAAGGTTGTGGGTCCCCTCTTAGGGGGATGAAGCTCGGCCTCCCCGAGAGGGAGGCGCTCTGAGTTAAAGGATCGACGGATCTCCTGGAGGCCGGTGGTTAGGTATTTCAAAATAGTTCCTGACCTGGTGAACTGCTTTCCTGCGTGACGATGTGGGCCCGGTGTGGTGGGTGCTGGGGAGTCCTGGGTGTGGGGGTAACCTGCCTGGGAGCTTCCTGGTGCCAGCTCCAAGGGAGAGGCAGCCACGCTCCGGGCCTCAGTGGCCCAACGTGGCAGGAGCCGAGACCTCGGGTCTGTGGCTGCAGCTCTGGATGGCCGTTTCCTGTTTTCAGTTCCCCAGCTCTCAGGTTCCGCCGTTACTGCACCCCCAGCAGCAGCGGCCTCTTTCCTGATCACAGAGAAGCGTCGCATCCCCCTTCATTCTGAAAGCACACCCTGTCCCTTGGGCACCCATCTGCCTTACCCCCAGATCTTGGCCCAGCTATGGGCCCGCCCATGGGCCTCTCTCCAGTGGGCTCTGCCTCAGCCCTGGCTTGAGTGGACACAACTGGCTGCTGACCCCCGGACTTCTTTCTCTGGGTCCCAAACTGCCTACCACACAGGATGCCCTGGGCAAAGGCCCGCAGTGACGGGTCAGAGGCTGAGGCTTTCCAGACGACCCGGCCACTCCCGGGCAGCCCACGGGATCCTGTTCATGCTGAGCCACCTTCATTTTCTGTCTCCGCAGCCTTATGGCTCTGGAACGTTGTCATTTCTCCCTTCGTGCGCGTTGCCACATACATGGATTTAGGTTGGGCCTTGTGATTTTGTTCTGTTCTAGGGCTGCCAGGTAAAATGCAAGATGTTTAGTTAAATAAATTTCAGAGACAAGAATAGTTTTCGCAGTCTTAAGTATGCTCTCAATATTACATGGGACTAAAGAAAGATTCCTTGTCTGTCTGAAATTGACATTGAACTGGAGGTTCTATGTTTTTACTAGTTAATTCGGGTAACCCTACTCTAGGTGCCCATTGGGGCCCCCACTGACCTGAGGAACTTTCTGGAGGAGGCTTCTTACCTGACCACAGAGACTGCACCGCCCTGTAGATGAGGAGAATTGTCACCAGTGGTTTCTTCTTTAGACTAGGAGCTCCTTGAAGGCTGGCCTCGCACCCACTCCTCCCACTCCCTTGCTTCAGATGCCCTGGGGAAGCCCAGCCAGGGCCCGTGGGCTCAGCACGGTGGGGGGGGGGGGGGCGTTGAGGTGGAGAGGATACCTTTCCTGAAGTTACCAATAGGGCCAAAAGCACACTGTGCTGGTGCTGTCTGCCCGCTCGTTTCCTGAAATGCTGGCGGGCTGGGGAGCTGCAGGGGGACTCCAAGGGAAATTCCGTGATCACGGGCCTGGATGCCTGTGGCTGGGCTTTGCCCGAGCCATGGGGGCTTCCTCTGGGTGCCTCACACCGTGTTGCAGGACGTGAGGCTCATGTAGTGCTTTCCTTGGGCATGGGGCAGAGGGTCAAGGGCAGGCTGGGACTGCGCTTATGCTCCTGGCTCACGCTCCATCTCAGAACAAGGGGCAACTACGTTGTCATGTGGATGAGGGGAAGCAATTTGGCCAGAATCCACTCTTGCTCAGCATGAGGCTGTCTCTTGGGGTGCTTGGGAGGGGGACACAGAGGAGGTTTACCCACACCCCGAGCTCTGACAGCAATTCTGGTTATTGCTTCTCTTCTTAGCAGAGATGACAGGAAGTGTCAAAGCTAAATACTTACTGGAGGAGAAGTCTGAACACTTCAAATAAGATTTAGTGGCTCATCCGGTGGAGGGAAACTCAGGACCTGAGAATCCCTGGAGGTTATACTCTGATAGCCCAGCGAATCTTAGGGAGACGGGCAGGGCATCTTCTGGTGTTTACATTTTGAAACTTCCCCTCTCCTCCTCTTGCAGGAAAAGTAAGTTTTATCCTTGGGGCTGTGGAGCCAAGGAGGCCTCTGAAAGCCTGTGACGGGTGAGTGACAGCGTCCAGGTCTGCACACGAGCAATAGAAAGCCTTGTGACAGTGGATCATCTTCTGGAACCAGCGCCACTGTGCACATCACACCCACCTGGTTCTCTTAGAGGCGCAGAGGCCACCCCAGCTGTCCACCTGAAAGGGGGCCTCTTTCTTTAAAAGAGCAGCCACTCCTGCTTTAGCCTGAGCTCTCCTGAGTGCCTTCCCCCACCCCCAATAGGATCATCCTTCCGCTGCATTTCAAACCCCTAAGTGCCCCCTAGAACCTTCTGTTGGGACTTGCCCAGTTCTGCTGGCAGGGGGAGGGCTACTGCTGCCGGTTGTATTTCTACTGGAGCCCCTTCCCTTGGGCTCTTTCCCACCCCCCACCCCTTGCCCACCTGGCAGCTCTTAGGGAGTGATTGATGGTGTCTTTCATTACACTGCTGGAGGGGAGAAGGGGGAGAGGCTGAATGAAAGAGAGGGGCCCGGAGGGCCTTTGTAATATCTTGAATTTCATGCACAGGTCCCTCTGTGGTCAATAAAGTAAGTTTTTAGTTAGAAGGCATGTTTTAGAAAGAACTGGCCTCCAGCATTGATGCTCTGGCGTGAGAAGAATAGTTTATTCTTAAACAAGACATAAAAGGAATTTCCTATAACAGCGATTATACTAAAACAAAGAGCTCTGTTTATTAGACATCTTAAAGACAAGGAGCACAATGGGAGAAGATATTTGGGATGCATATAACTTGCAAAGGGTCAGATTATACATACAGAACTCCTATTTATAATTCAAAAAAGAGCAACTCAATAGAAATATGGATAAATGACACAAACAGGTGTTTCACAGAAAAGGATATATATATATATATATATGTATATATACATATATGTAGCTAATAAACACATAAAGAGGTATTGAACCTCTTAAATTATTAAGGAAAAATAAATTCAGACAAGTTAACATTTATGTTTAATTGACAAAAATTACAAAGTCTGGTTAATATAGGGAATTGGAAAGATATACTCATTCATTCATTTATTTAATAGAAATTCATCCGGCCCTCCTTTGTGCATCAGCCTATGAATCAGGAAGTCACGGTTCAATTCCCGGTGGGGACACATGCCTGAGTTGCAGGCTCGATCCCTGGTTGGGGGGCATGTAGGAGGCAGCCAATCGATGATTCTCTCTCATCATTGATGTGTCTTTCTCCCCCTCCCTCTCTCCCTTCCTCTCTGAAATCAATAAAAATATTTTTTAAAAAGCCACTTCTTATGGTGGCTTCCATTCTTCTGTGAGGAGATGGACAATAAGCAATAAATATAAAACTACTTCTGTAGTATGCTGGAAAGGGAGATAGAGAGGAGGGTAAGGACAATTGAGCATGATGGCAGGGATTGGGGGGGGGGCGTAATTTTCAGTTAAAATGGAGCACATCAGGGTAGACCTCATTGGGGAAGTGACATTTGAGAAAGATTTGAAGGGCATGAATTGTGCAAATGCCTGGGGGAAGAGCATTCCAGCAGAGGGAACAGCCAATATAAGAGCCCTGAGGGCAACAGGATTTTCTTACACCTTGTCAATAGAATGTAACGTAGTACAGCTTCTTTAGAAAACAAGTTGGCATTGTCTCATAAACTTGCACAGCAATTCTACTCCTGAGTATACGCCCAAAAGACACTCTTTTAGATGAGCACTAGTGGAAATGTGTAAGAATGTTCCTAGCAGTCATGTTCGCAATAGCAAACATTTTAAAGAACTCCAATGTCCAAGGATACAGTTCTAAACCATGCTGTCTAGACATATGTTGCAGTGATCTATTGTGGTATAACAAATCATCCCAAACTTAGTGGCTTCAAACAGTAAGACTCCTCTTATTATCTTTCATGGTTTCTGTGGGTCCGAAATTTGGAGAGGTCAGGGAAGGGAAGGCTTGTCTCTCCTCCACAACATCTGGGGACTCCGCTGGGAGGACTTGACGAGTGGGAGGTGACTCAGCAGCTGGGGTCTAGAAGTATCTGGAGATGTCAGAAGTCACATGGTTTGTGGTTGATGCTGGCTGTTGGCGAGGATCTCAACTGAGCTGTTGGCCAGAAAACCTACACATCACCTTATTGTGTGGCCTTTCTCATAGCATGGTGGCTGGGTTTAAGCATGTGCCCTTGAAGAGCAAGGCCACAGTGCATGGAATTTTTATGATTTAACTTTGAAAATGACAGTGTCACTTCTGTCTTACTGTTGGAGGGAGCAGACATAAATTCAAGGGGAAGGGACATAGGCACCACCTCTCCCTGGGAAGAATATAAAGATAACATTGTAAGAGAAGCAGATGGGAGGTGAGATATTGTTGTGACCATCTTTGAAAAATACAGTCTGCTACAGTGCACCATCTAGCTGTAACAATTTATATCCCTCTTATATGCAAACCACTCATTCTGTTCTCGAAGATTGCCAGTCTGATTCCATGATGGCATCAGCTTAAAGGTCAGGATCCCCGTTTAAATCAGGTTCAAATGTGAATGAGACTACTGAGGTGTGGTCCTCAGGGACCCACTGGAGTATATTCCTCTTGATCTGAAGAACTGTGAACTACAGGGATACGTTTTATGCTCCCCAGATGGCCAACCTACAATGGTAGGTTCATAAAGAGGAAGAAGGGAGGCATATAGCGGTCCCTGGCCTGGAGCGATTCTAAGCTCCATCTGGATTCATATTGCAAGTGTGTTCCAGAATTGGGGCACAGTTCTACTCTCGGAGTTGTTTTGTGTGTCTCTTGGTTCTCCCCTCTGGGCTCTTGGAATTTTGGTTTTGCCTTCTGGCAGAAAAGGGTAAGATAGTAGGAGTCCGAGAGAATAACAGGATGGGCGGAGTTGAGGGTAGATGATCAGTAAGGCCTCTCTGAGGAAGGGACACGCAAACAAGACCAGGATAAGGAAGAAGGCAGCCAGTGAAGAATGGATGAAGTGCGTTCTAGGTGCAGGGAACAGCATGAGCAGAGCTACGATGGAGAAAGTGATTATAATGAAGATACACCATATGCCAAGTCGGATTAAAGTCAGTCTTCACAACAGTCGCGTGAGGAGGTACAGTTAGGACAGGGGTGCAGTTCTCACCCAGGAGGAGGCCATCCAGGCTGCTGCTGTGTGGAAAGGCAGGAATGGCAGGCTGGGCTGGAGACCGGTGAGGACCTGGGTCACATTCGCCTTGGAGACCACGGAAAAGGAGTTGGCATTTTATTCTATGTACCACGAGAAACTGCTGAAAATATTTTAGCAGGAGAGTACACGATATAATGTACATGTAAAAAAAAAAAAAGAAACCACAGTGATAAACTTTGTTTTTCTAAAAAAGTTATATTTTATGATTAGGTTTTATTTTATTTATAATTTGGTTTTATTTTATAAAACCCACATATTGTTCATTTGGAAAACACAATAACAATAACCCCTAATTCCCCCCCCCCCCCCCCGCAGACAATAGATAATCATTGTGAACCTTGGAATATAGTAATCTTGACATACATGGATAAATCATTGGTAAGTATTGTATTATAGTGTAATTGAGAAATATTTGTGTTGTAGTGTAACTGGAATGATCACACCGGGCACATTATTTTGTCCATCAGCACCTGAGAAAAATACAGTGTTAGGTGGTAGTTTTGTGCCAAGGTTTTGTTGGGGGAAGTGGACATCGGCGGGAGAAAAGAACCAGCGGTGAGGGGTGGGGGCTGGAAGAAGTCCGCTGTGCTCCCGGGCAGTTAGCCGGCAGAAGGGTCCGGTGGGGCATGGGTTTGGGGTGTCACTTTGGAAGGCTGCCTTTGAGCCACATGTGAGGCCTGCTGAGGATCCCAGTTTCTCTGGGTGCTTCGAGGGTCCAGCATCTCTTCTTCCCCTGCAGGCCTCGGCCCGAGAAACCAGCTCTCCTGTGCAGCTCACAATGTGGAGCGCTTGTCCTGGGCAGCTCCCGGGCCTCTCGGGTCCTTGTCTCCACTTCACTGGACCAGGATCCAGGCGTGCGGGGAAGGGCAAGTCGTGCGCCTCAGCCTACCTCCCCTGCTCACAGGCACCAGCACAGCAGCAGCATCACAGTGAGTACTCTGTTTGCACATCACCTTCACTCATCCTGCCTGCAGTCCTCCGAGGTAAGTCGTGTTACCCTTCTCACTGGCGAGGAAACTGAAGCTCAGAGAAGAAACAGTGGCTAGAAAGCAGCAGAGCCAGTTGAATGTCAGTGTCAGGCCTTGAATTCCATGTGCTTAACCACTTCTTCATACAGCCCGTGTCCCCCCAAAACCCTCTGTCGTCATTCTGGTCTGTTGACGGCAGAAGTTGACGTGCTCTTCCTTGGACTTAAGGACTGGGCTGGGCTGGATATGAGCGCCGGGCAGTGGGGAGGCCAACCGGCCCTGAAGCTGGGGTGTTGAAGACACACAAGGAGCGAGTGCTTGGAGGACAGATCCATCAGGGGGAGAAGGCTGGTTTGGGGGAAGCAGGGCCACCTCTGCTGTAGGATCAGGGCTGCACGTCTGCATCCTCACACCCATTGGGGCCCCCGCCACAGCAGGAGCAGGATGGAGTGACTTCTCCAAAGCCTGCTGGGAGAATCCCCAGGCTGCCCCTCCCTTCCAGTGTGGAAAAGTACAGGCAGCGCTGGTGCCGCACCGAAAGCCTCCAGGCAAATGCCTGGCTGCCCTCGGAATCACACTGGCCAGCCCCGACTCACTGTGCCCGGTCCAGGAGGAAAATAGTTTCCCAAAAAAGCAGTTTAAAAAAAGTGTGGAAAATATCCACAACCCAAGTGTCTGCACAGACAGAATGGAGGTGGGAAGTCTTCTACGGGCGCCCGGCCGAGGATTTGAGTGCCTCTGCGAAGAGCCAGGGAAGGAATGAAACCCTCTCACCCCAGGGAAGTGCATGCATGTCTGTCACTTTCTGCCCCGATGATGCTGGGAAGTCCCCGCTTCCTGACAGGCAGTGGCTTCACACATGGCCAAGTCCTGGTGCTGCACCCGGAACACGCGTGTTTCCTCATGGATGCGGGGGCCTGCCCCAGCCTCCCAAGGCTAACCTGCCCTCTGTCAGCTGCCCCTCACTTCCTACCTTATGTCACGACTCACCGTCTTACATATGCGCTCATTTGACACCTGCAGCCAAGGAGGACCGGAGGTGGAGGAGTAGATCTCACTGGGCCTGTTGTATAGAAGAGGAGGCTCGGGTTCAGGGAGGGAGGCTGTCTGCCCAGAGCCACTTGGACCTCAGTCTTCTGTGAAGCCAGTGTCCTCACAGCCTCCCCACAACCGTGGACCTGCTGTGGTTATCTGAGAAGCAGGAAGTGCGGGCGAGTGAGTGCTCTGGAGCCTGCCTTTCTGTGGCTCTGTGCCTCGGCCATAGCTGGCCTACTGGTTGTATACAAGAATGAACGCATGACCTTGGGCAAGTCGCTTCCCCTCCTCTGTGCCTCAATTTCCCCACCTGCACAATGCAAGTGTGGAGTTGGGTGACCTCTAAAGTCTAAGCCCTCCCCCATTCCAAAGTTTTGAGGGGCTAGACTTTCTGAGCAAACCCAAACTTCCTCATCCCCTGCCCGGTCACCTTCCTCCCAGTCCATTCGGCCCGTTGCTCTGCACAGGCTCTTTGCCATGACCTTTCTTGCACCCACCTTGCCAGGTGCAGTGGGCTGAGCACAGGCTGGAATGCGAAGGCCTGCTCTTGCCTCTGCGTCTCTGCACAGAGCCGAGGCCAGGGGCCCTCACTGTGCAAGCCTCGATCCCCTGCCTGGCCCGGCCCTGGGAGGGCAGAGCGAGGCGGGGCTTTGGGTCAGAGAGTGAAAGGTGTGGGAGAGTCATGGTCTCAGTGTGGGGGTAGGGGTGTGGGGGTGAGGCTGAGGGTCAGGGTAAGGGGGCGAGGTTTTTGACCAGGACAAGGGAAATGCCATGACTCACCCACCCTGGGCCAAGTGTCTTTTGGATCTAGATGGGATGTTTGGGGGGAGGGTGTGGTAGTGCATGTCTTTTTTATGGTCTTAGATGGCTGGGTGTCCCTTGACTGGAGTAACGGTGTGGGGGGTAAAAGAGGCTCATTGATTGTGTGCAAGAGCAAGGGGCTCTGACAAATGTCAAGGAGCCAGTCCCTGCAGCACCTGGGTTTGTTGGTTACACCCTGTGAGGGCCGAGCATCTTCTGGCGGTTCTGTCGGCAGCTGGCCTGGCTATGCTGGTGCTGGGGTAGGGTGGGGGGGGGGGAGCATGTAGAGCTGCCTTGGCCACAGGAGGACTGGCAATGGGTACAGGTGGGGCTGTGTTTGTGCTGAATGGCCTGCTTCTGGGTGTGCGGAGAGGGGAGGGGCGGGGCAGGGTGGTGGTGTGTCTCCAGGCCTCCCCAGCCCGGCCACCATGTTTGCAATGCAGTTTACAGGGTTTACAGTAAAGGCTTATGGGGCTTTCCTGGAAGCTTCTCACTGTGGAAACTCTTGTGCTGGCAGTTCGGTGTCTGGCGTCTGGTTTGCTCGGGAGAGGTTGAGTCAGATGGAAAGTTCCTCTGCCTGGGTCACTCGAGGGGAGCAGGCGGGGTGCCCACTGGGCCTGCCAGGTTCTTGGAGGGGATGCCTTGCCCTGTAGCCTGGTCCCCAATGGACCCCCACTTGTGTCCTACCTGTCCATCCTCTGTGGGTTCCACTCGTCTTCGCAAGGGAAGCTGTGGTAAAGACTCACCCTGGTTCTTCAAGCCCTTTCATTATTTCTCACGTATTTGAAAAGCATGAGGGTCTGGTCTGCTGGGCCCAAACAAGCCAACTCCACAAACGCGGGCTTGCTGATCACAGACAGTGGAACGCAGAACGCACGGGCCACATCTGATGCGAGTCCTTCCCCGGGCGCGAGGTGCCACTCGGCAGTTCCTCTCTCCGGTTTTCCCATAGCCTCCTGGACTCCCGCTTTGCAGCTTCCTCCCCACCAGGCTCACATGCCGACCTCAGGACACCCGGCTTCCTGGGGAGGCGGGCGGGGCTTTGGCGCTGGGATCTTTGAAAAGGCCCAGAAACCCAGTTTGTGAATGAGGGTGACTCTGTCTCCCCCCCCCCCCCCCCCGAGGCTCTGAAATGGAGCTGACTCCTGTTACCAACCTCCCGTGGCTGTTTGTGAGGCGTTAGGGCCTGGAGTGCTGGGCCACGTCTCTCCCGTGGGCCTTTGGTTTAAGCATTTATGTCGCTGCTATTTTCGTTCTTTAAAGTGCAGGGATATTTATAAAGCAGAACACACTACTTAGTATGTGAAGAGACACTGTGACAATCCACTGGGTTGTTAAGGTTTCTGCGGGCGCTGCGGTGTATCCCTTTCTATGAGAATATCCTTCCCGAGGAGGGATGTGGTCCCTCCGCAGTGCTGGTGGACAGCCACCTTTCCAGTGGCCCCAGGTGTCCAGGCGTGGTCTGTGCTGCCCGGCACTGGAGAAGCCAGCTGTGCTCTCATGAATGCTCTAAAGGGAGGTTGCCTGGATGACCACTGAGCTTCCTGACCTGAGAAGCTCGGGGAAGCCATTCGGAGTGGTCAGGTATCAGCTTTTGAGTCCAAGTCCCAATTCTCCCACACACGTGGTTTCCTTTTCTGCTGAAAAGAAGCCAGTGCCATCAAGGCTCTGAGGAATGAATGAGGCGATGCCCAGAGAGTACCTGGGACTCGGGGGGTGCTCACTGTTGTTCTGCCTCTTCGCGTCAGGTCCACTGTGTGCTCAGGGTGTGGGCTCCACACTGCAAACAACCTTGTATTTTAAAACAAACAACCACGTTGCTCCATTTCATACACGATACATACACACATGACTGTCGTATCTTGTTTCGATTTCTCTCCGCTGTCTGTTTCCGGCAAGTGTGCCTGCACGGGTGTTTCTGTCCTGGATGGCAGAGCCTGGGGCGGGGGAGTGGGGGGCGCAGAGTCACACCAGGCACGGTGATCTGCCTCGCAATGATGAGGCGGATGCTGAGGACACTCATCTCAGAGTCATGATTACATTGGACTTCCGCAGTAACCCTGGGAGGTGGGAAGGACTAGTGAGTGAATGGCCACTGCTGGGAGACTGCCCAAGGACACACAGCTGGAGCAGCAGCAGGCCCAGGCCCAGAACACGGGCCGGCTTGTGGACTGAGCTCAGGACTGCCGTGGATGGCCGCTCTTTGCCTCTCTCCAGCTCTCCCAGACGTTCTCTTAATGTGCTCCTGAGCCCTTTTCTGAACTTGGCCTGAGTTCCAGTAACCAAATTAGGTGGCTCGTTTTCCATGTGGGTTCTAAGGAACATAATCTAAAAGACAAGGAAAGCTTTGTTCCAGACCCTCCAGACCGGGAGTAGCTGAGGGCTCAGGATCCTGCAGCCCCAGGGCCTGGGGGAAGCAGAGCCCTGGGCCCGAGGCCAGAGCAGGACAGAGGCGCATGGCCATTTGTCCAGGGTCTGCAGGCTAACTGGCTTTAGACAGGGATGGTCAGCCGGTCAGTCCTTTTCCTCCTGAAGTTAAATTGTTCGTTCATGCCTCTGGCCCGCATGGCACATTATCCTCAGTGCTTTGTCATATGTAGACAGGAAAGGGGAGATCCTCCCTGGCCGTGAGGGTTTGGCAGTCTGGTTGATGAGTCAACTAGTAGTGGAAATAGGCAAATGGCAGCCCCAGAGAAGAATCTAAAGGCTGAGAGAAAGAAAAATACCTGGCAAAACCAGGTTTACATTCTGACTCAGTGCAGGAAGCAGGGATTCAGCCAAGAGCCTGCTGCGGAGTCCCAGGTGTGAGTAAGAGCAGCCTGGCCTCGGGTCACTGTGGAGGGGAAGGTGAGACGAGTCTGAGCACACCCAAGGCTTGCATTTGTGCACAAGGCTGGCCCTGACCGGACAGGGCACCTGCCCCAAGCGTATCTAACCCTCAGCCCCTCCGTGACTTGGCCTTAGTTTTGTTTGTTTTTGTTGATCCTCACCTGAGGATATACTTTGACTTTTAGAGAGAGTGGAAGGGAGGGGGAGAGACAGAGAGAGAAACATCCATGTGAGAGAGACACATTGATTGGTTGCCTCCTGCACTTGCCCCTACCAGGGCTGGGGATCCGTGCCCTTGGCCGGAATCAAACCCAGGACCCTTCAGTCCGCAGGGGAGGCTGACACTCTTTCCACTAAGCCAAATCGACTAGGGTGTGGCTTGGCCTTTTTGAAAAGATGAGCCAGGCCGGGTGAGATTTCCCTCTAACTGCTCGGAACCAGAAAACCCTAAGACAATGCGGCAGCTGGACACAGACCAGCCAGCATTTACTAGTAAGAGCGGCTGGCGCTCTGACAAGCAGGAGCTGTGAGGTGGGGACAAGCTGCAAAGGGTATCGGGAGTCAGAGCTGCTCAGCGGTGAGGACGGGGAGGAAGGCATGGAAGGAAGTTAAGTGGTGTGGATGGTGGAAATCTACGTGGAAGATGCACAAACTCCGCTGTTGAGGACCCAGGGCTGCTGTGGATCCAGAACCAACCTGCAGTGCTGCTCCTGCCCCCAGTGCCAGGCTGCCTGGCTTCCCTGGGTTCCTGTGTTCATGGACCAGATCTGTCAAGAAACTCCCATGGCCCAGCCGGCATAGCTCAGTGGTTGAGCATCGACCTATGAGCCAGGAGGTCACGGTTCAATTCCTGGTTAGGGCACATGCCCGAGTTGCAGGCTTGATCCTCATTGTAGGGTGTGCAGGAGGTAGCTGATCAGTGAGTCTCTCTCATCATTGATGTTTCTCTCTTTCCCTTTATCTGAAATCAATAAAAAAATATTTATAAAGAAACCCCCATGGAGAGAGGAAACATGGGTCAGTCTCTGTCTCATGAAAACAAAGGACATATTAGCTGAATGAACTCTTAGAGGCCTGGAGAAGGAAGATCAGTGGAATTTTCACATGTACATGCACACACGTGTATCTTAATTTAAACATATTTGCAGACCCAGTTGCAATATGGAAGTTCTGTGAGTGTGGAGCAGCTGGGCGGTGGGGTGCCGAGCGATGGACCACAGACGGAGCAGCAAGGAAAGCAAACCCTCCTTCCCAGTCAGGGCAGCAGAAACGGCTCATTTTAGGGCAAGTTTCTCTCAGGATGGAGATGTCATTTAAAGTCAAACCATTAACGTAGTTCTTTGAATACAGTTAACACGTGTCATCTGTACATATCTTTTTGACACTTTATCACCTACAGTTTTGTTTATTGCCCTTAGAGGTTTGTGTTTATGTTGGGGTGTATTCCTTCCTTTGCCTCCCTGAACCTGGGACTTGGGTCAGGAGTCCCTGCTCTGGCATTTGGTGCTGTGTGACCTTTGCAAGCCACCAGCCTCTCTGAACCTCTATTTCTTCGTCTGCACAGTGGGAATGATGACATCTGACCAGCCTATCTGAAAGGGCTAGGGGTCAAATGGTAATGTTGGAGTGAGCTTTCTAAACTCTGAATTCTGTAGCTAAGTGAGGAATTGATACTATTTTCTTGTTAGGACTCTGCTTTATAGTTTTTATTGGCTCTCTCAGAACCCAACCCCAATCAAATCAGCACACTGATGAGCAAATAGGAGGAGCTCACTAGATAACTGTTGAATGTGGTCATCATTTTCATCGCCACAAATTCCTTCTTAATGCCTATCAGGTGCTGCGCAGAGAACATACTCTCCCTGCAATGCTGAGAGATAAGCTCGGACACATGGCCTTGGAAGGCATCAGAAAGTTATGTAACCTGCTGGTAGAGACTAAACATCAGGAACACATAAAGGTTAAGTGCATTTTGGAGGATAGAAAAAGTGACGAGTGAATAATTGAGTTAAGAAAATAGCTTGTGGAAACAGCAGTAAGATGTAAGATCCAGATTGAGGCAGGGTGAGGCAGGGGAAATTGCTTTTGTGTGATTAATCTTAAGAAGACCTTCCAGAGGAAGTTGGTTTTCAGGAGCAGGTAGACTGAGGAAGGGATGGGCTCGGTGAAAAGGTAGTCAGAAATCATTCCAGACCCATGAGTTAGCTTTGAAGCGGGACATGCTGAGATGCCTTCAAGGTGGTTCACTCTTTTTGACACCTTGGGATGGCTAGAGGGTGTGCACTTGTGTGCATGTGTGTTGTAGATGGCAGAGTTGGGTGAGGGCAAGGGGCAGACAGTACGGGAGGGAGAAAGGAAAGAAGGGAGTTGGTGGGAGTGATGAAGAAAATATGAGATTAATACACTTGAGGACTGAGATGTTTCAGAGGAACCCCATGGAGAGATTTTTTTTACACTGTGTCCCCTAAAGATGTTTCCAGCTTCTTTGTTTGGATTCCAGCTACCTCAGACCACTGCTGTGATGGGCCATTGAGGTCAGTAATGGATAGAACTTGGACTTGTGGATATTTTCAGAATCCAGTTGAAGAGACCATAAAACTGTCTGTAAAATCAGAGGTTAGGGGTGAGGACATAGTAAAGAACCCATGTTCCAATGTCCACATGAAATTTATAGACCTCACTGGAATTTAATTGAAATTTGGCCAATTGGCCCACCACCTTTCCTTTTGAAGGTTTCTCATGGAAATTGAGTTTTTATTTACTTGTTGCTTATTGTGCAGAACCATCATCGAAACCCCAAAATTCACAATTTTTTCTAGGCCTCAGAGTGAATAATATGACCGGTAAGTGCCCTGTTGGTCTGGACTTCTGAATGAGTACATCTTTTGAAATGAGGAAGAGGATCAGTCCTTCCCTCCGTCCAAGCCAATAATCCAGACGTGGTGTTATCAGGGCCACTCCCTAGGGAGGTGGGAGGCACAGGACTATTTCATTCCATTTCCAGAGGGAGGAACTGAGGCGCTGAGCAGTAAGTTTTAAGGACAAGATAATGGCTAGCAGCAGACTGAGAACAAACTGGCTGTTTGAGAGTGGCTGACATCCAGTGCAGTGTGTGTGTGTGTGTGTGTGTGTGTGTTCCTCTCTGGTCCACCTAAATCTTCAAAAGGGACTTGGTAGATCCAACGTCCTTATCTGTGAGGAGGGAATAATAGTAATACCTACCACACACCACTGCTGTGATGAGTCATTGAGGTCAGTAAGGGATCTAGATATCAGGGTCCAATTTCTGACCCTTAGCAGAACCCATGAGCCACCTGACCGCAATGCCCACTGGGAGATAATGTCCATCCAACCCGAGCCCACTCTCGGTTTCCCAGCCTAGTGATGGAGCCACGACCCTGGCAGCCTGGACACCAGCTATTACAGTGTGGGTCTGTGTCCGCTTACACTTACTTTCCTCCTTCTGTTACCACAGCGGGGAGGGGCCAGCTTTGAGTGCCTTCAGTGTGTTGAGCCATTTTCTAGATGATTTTCTGCATAAGTGATTTTCCTGGTTCTTTACCGCAGTCTCATGAGGGGTGTTATCAAACCAAGGGATTGCATCCTCTAAGAAATGTTGTACCTGGGATATTCCTGGATGCTGAGTGATAGAAGGAAACAAGATGGATATTTTCAGAATCCAACTGAAAAGATCTTAAAGCTGAGCGTCTGTGAGGCCACACTCCTCTCAGCTCCATATGCCCTTCAGTTCATTCCAATACTTGTAGCCTTGGCCGCCCTTGGGCAAGATCGATCACACCCTCCTTGAAGCTCTGTCTTCTGACCTCAGTGGTTCCTTTTAGTTTCTCTGGAGGGCAGCTCTTTTTCTTTCCCTTTGACATTAGCTTTCCCTAAGGGTCTGCCCTCAGTTCTTTTCTCTTTTTGTATTGACTGTTCACCTTAAGAGACATGGTCCCTTCCATTGTCGTAGATTATTTCCAAACCTCAAGTCAGTTCCCAGAGCTGCAGACTAAATAGGCAGTTACCAATTACCTTCCAGAATTTCCCCTTGGTTGTCCCTCAGGCACATCCAATTCTGCAAGTTCAGAATTGAACTCACCCTCTTTCCTCCTAATCTGTTCCTTCCCTTTATTTCTGGCTTGATGAATGATATCACCATCAAGCTCGCCTCCCAAGCCTGGAGCTGGGAATTAGTCTAGACGCCTCTGTTTTCTTCACCTTCCACGCCCAATCTGTCAGAGCCTCCCTTCATGCTCTTCCTCCTTGCCATTTCCTCATCTCCATCCTCAATTCAGACCCTTGTGTTTTACTCCCAGTTCAGCTTCCGCCATAACCAGAGCAGTCCTTTTAAAGCTGTAAGATTGATCTGTGGCTCTCTGGTTTCTATCACCTTTAGGACGAGAGCTAACCCCTCCAGGATCAGACCTAATTTACCCCTCTTCAGCTTCCTCTCTGGCAATGTCCCCCACCTTCCCTGTCCCCGCCCCCCCCCCTCCCCGTGGGACTAGTACGACTCCAGTTTGTACTATTCTGTCCGGAAGACCTGGATCCCCCTTATCTGTTTGGTGAACATCTCAGTTTGAGGGTCCCCTCTCTTGGGAAGACCTCCCTGGCCCACCACTTCTGCCTCTGCATGGCTACCATCCCTGATCATGCACATCTACCGTGGCTTGTCTGACTTTCTCAACCAGCCTGAGACCCTCCTGAGAGATGACTATGTCTTATTTACCTGTCTCCCCAGTGCCTATCGTGTTTAGCATGCAGTGCGAGTTGAACCAATATTTGTTGAATGAGTGATGGAGGAAGGTAATGGAACATTTAAATCCACGTGGATATATACACAGGCCCCACAGGAGGGAGCGCGTGTTCCTCCCACTAGAGGGCACTCTCGCCGTGTGCTTCACTGGAGGCCGGGTGAAGAAGGGCTTCACCTCAGACAGTTCTTCTCATTGTCAGCTACATACACCCTACTACACCCTTGTCCGGCAGAGCCTGAGTATACCTTGTGAGCTGTGCTGCCCCGCGGCCTGTAGGATTGGGCCAGTCCTCTTACCGGGCTCCTGTCATGCCCTTCAGTTGTACCCTGTATTTCTCCCATTACCCTCCCTTCCTCTCCTTGGGCTCCCCTTGCCACAGCCTTCACCTGTGGCAAACTCCAGCCTTCCCTACTTCTTTTAGCGGGAGCCAATAAAATAATTTTTTAAAGCCAACCAGCATTTTATTCTTTTTCCTGTAATTGATTTTTTTTCCAGTGACATTGGTTAATAAAATTATATAGGTTTCAGGTATACAATTCTTAAATAACTTGAACTCAGACACTAATTAATAACAAGTTCTGAGGGTATCATTGTCCTGTTGATATAATTGCATGTTAACAATGGCTTTGAATGCCTTTTGAGTAACCTGTTTTGTGTCCTGGTGGTGGGCACATGTTGGTGGCATGGATGGGGCTGCCCTCAGAGGCCCCAGATCACATACATGGTGACCTGTGAGTGCCCAGCTCAGCCCGACGTGCTGAGGCAGCTCCTGTCACCGTGCCCCTCACAGACACAGTGGACACACAGCGGGAGTGCCCACCTCTGGAAGCCAGTGTCGAGTTCTGAACTGGGCTGTACCTTCTTTTTAAGGAAAATGTTGTAAAAGTAATGCATTCCTCAGCTTCATTAATGAAGTTTCTTCTTTATGGCCAGTTCTGCAGTGCTCTGTGTTGTGAAAACACACCTGAATGATTGCGTGCAGTTAGAGCACCTCCTTCTAAAGACAACAAGCATTATCTCAGGGTAACATCAAAAGTGGGTGACTAGAATGGGGGGGGGGGCTCTGGGAACTGGGCCATTTGAGGGTCAGATAAAGAAACGGGGGCTGTGAAGACTGGGGCAGAAGAGCTGTAGGGTGTGATGGCTTCTTGTCATGTGATCTCCTGTTTCCGCCAACATAGACCAGAAGAGTAAAAAGCGAAGTGTTTCCGGTACCACGGAAGCTACGGGGCCGCCTTTGGTAGTGTAGAATCTGGGGAGTGGGGTCCCACAAAAACAAAGCCCGTTTTCCTCTCTTTAAAGCTCCCGGTTCTCTTCTTCCTAAAGAACCCCTGCTACTTGTTTATGGTCCAGGGAAAAGGGTCACCTCCTGCCTGACGCAGTCTGTTACCTGCATGGCCCCTTGGGCAGAACCAATGGTGTTTAGTGTTTGCAGAGCACCTAATTAACGAGCAGGTTTACACTCCCTCCACCCTCGGGTCTTCAAGCTCCTGGAAGGAGGACGGCGATTCTGCCTGGATCTTGGTTGTAGCTCCAGTGCCGAGCATGGTCCCTGGCACAGGGTAGCTGTCCACAGAATGTTTGTTGAGTGACTACATGAGTGCAATCAGGAGTCTGACCCTGCACCCCTCTGTGGGGCTCCTCTGGGAGGCCCCCAGGGCTCTAACAGAAGCACAGGGTTTTCTTACTTATGGTGGCTGATGCTGGGGTGCCAAGCAGTTACGCATTCGGGCTGGGAAGCTTTCTGTGTGTTTCTCTTTTTCTAAGGCAAAGTGAAGTCGGTGACTCTGGGTGCATTGCCTCTCTGTAAGGCCTCTGTATTACGCCGGCCCCAGGGAATTAATTTCCCTTGGACACCTTCAGCCTGGCAGACCTTGTTTCCTGAATTACTAAGAGGTAACACTTTGGGAAGAAAAAGTCCCTTGCTTTAAAGAAATGTTTTCCTCTCCCTCTTAAATTCCATGCTTGTTTAATCTTGTTTAAACAATTAAATTCACCTTAAGGAAGCTAAAAACGGAATCACTTTGGGGAGGGGGCCGGGGCCAGCACTCCTGCCCAGCCAGCTTTTCTTCTCTCTTCAAGAAAAGCCTTTCCCATCCCCGCTCTCCTGCCAACTGATTAACACCTTGTGATGAAGCCAAGCGCCGGGCCGGGCCCTGCTTCTCAGAAGGTGAGCTCTTCCCAACGGAGAGCACGTGTTCTTTGTTTAAGGCAGAACTCTTTACCTTTTTTATTTTTGCATTTGATTACAGCTCTTGGATCCGATCCAGGCAAAGCTGTAAGAGGGTGGCGGGCCTGGGTGAACCGCATGTGCGAGAGCTCTGGGCTCTCTGAGGAAAGAAACAGCAGGGTTTGGTCTGGGCGGGAAAGACCCTCTTCGGTGCAGGTGTGCAGACACCTCTTCACTCTGGCCTCACTGTTGCTGAGCGTCAGCTCCTGGGGCTGTTTGCGCTGTTGTCAGTTGGCGGCTCTGGTCGGGAGCTTGCAGGATGCCCTGAAGCCCAGGGCGTTCTGCAAGGCTAGAGCATCCTCCTGCAGCTCAGCGAGGTCTGAGGCCAAGAAACTGTGCGGTGCAGCCCTCTGGGAAGCCGAAACAGAGAGTGATTGCAGGGGAAGGGAGAGGAGGGCATTCGTGGATCATCTTGCAACTGTAGCAACCTGGCTGGCATATTTAACACGGATGTTCCATTTTCCAACAAAATAAGACCCGTAGCAGGGAGGCATGGAACAGACTGACATACCTCGATGTGGGGTTGGGGGTGCGGGAGGACAAAAAGAGTAAACCAAAGAACTTATGTACTTACAAGCATAGCCCATGGACACAGGCAATAGGGTAGCAAAGACCTGGGGGTGGGGTCGGTAAGGGCTGGGAGGAGGGGGGAAAAGGAGGGGGAAATGGGAGATATCTGTAATACTATCAGCAATAAAAATACATTAAAAAATAAAATGGGCCCTGGCCAGTTTGGTTCAGTGGATAGAGCATGGGCCTGCGGACTGAAGGGTCCCAGGTTCGATTCCGGTCAAGGGCATGTACCTTGGTTGCAGGCACATCCCCAGTAGGGGGTGTGCAGGAGGCAGCTGATCGATATTTCTCTCTCATCTATGTTTCTAACTCTCTATCCCTCTCCCTTCCTCTCTGTAAAAAACCAATAAAATACATAAATAAAATAAAAATAAAATGGATGTTCATTTTGTCCTGGTTATAACAACGACTGGCATGTACCAAGTGACTACCTCATGGCAAGCATATTACATACATGATCATGTGTAGTCCTCAGAATGTTCCCTCAAGGGGTGTTTCCTATTCCCATTTTTCTGATGTGGAAACTGAAGCTTGGAGAGGTCAGGTCAGTTAACAAGAACTTGCCAAGGGTGAGAACCAGGCTTGGCTCAAAAGCCCTTGTCATGGAGTCTACCCAGGTGCGGGGGCTGGGCCTGGAGAGTTGTGAGGGTTTTTCCAGAATGCCATAAAATAGGATCTATTGAATTCCCTCAAATAAGCAAGGAACAGCTTCCCCAGCAAACAAATGGCCAGGTTAAACCACACACACAGGCACCCGGGCCGTGAGAAAGGGAGCTGCTGAAGGAGGCAGGAGTGTTTGTTTCAGACTTCTCTCATTAACAGCTCCTGCTCATTCATTTATTTTGTCTCATGCTAGCTCTGGCTGACAGACAAGCGGTAACAGGCACCCGAGACAGAACAAAAATTTATGGGTGACATGCCTACAGTTGGGAAAAAGCCTATATGTTCACAGTTTTTAGTGCACCGGGAAACCAGCTAATTTTTTAGTTAAGCGGTACAACACCCCCAGGCATGCTTCCAGAGCAGCAGCCTTCACAGAAGCATCCGTGCTGAGCCACGCTGGGCGTAGATGACGGGCACAGGTGTGTGGGGGGCAAGGCTCATCCCAAAGTAGGATCTGTTCCTTTGAGCTCTGAAAGATGCCTCCCACCGTTTGACAGGCAGACAGTTCACCTTCCACGTCCTTCTGGCCTACGTTACTTCAAAATGATTTGAAATGCTCAGGTAAACTGATGGGCCTGCGAAGTTGGCCTGAGTGTGCTAGAGTGAGGGTGCGGGGGCGGAGGGAAGGTGCTGTGCGCTTGGAATTTTAGAAGCAGCTCGGGATAACGCTGTAAGTGGACCACTGCCCTCCAGAAACCACCTCGTTAATGATCCCCTTTTCGGAAAGTCCTCCGACAGGCACCGGCTCACAGACCATCGTTTTCCCCAACCTGCACATTTTCTTCCTGAGAGAGCACTCTGGTGCATCTTCCCGTTAGCCTTCCTCGCGGAGCCTGAAGGTGTGAACACTACAATTCCCAGAGTTCAGAGGGTCCAGCTCTCTCTGCACCGAGTAACTGTTACTGTTATGCACGGAGTCAGCTCTGTTAAAATCTACAAGGACCTCTGGAGGGGAAGGGTGGGAGAACGGGTGGGGCAGAGGAATGATGCCAATATATTTTTCCAGCTCACCTCTTTTTCTAGTCTCCGCAGTGAACGGGGACTGGGCCCCAGGTGATAAGATGCTGATGTGATGATTGTGCTGCACTTTGCATTTGTGAAAAAGAACCAGTATTAGACAACAACAACAACAAAGATAGAATATGATTATGGTGTGGCGTGGAGGCCTCAGGATCTCAGGATGGAGCGCGTGTGGAATACATCCATAGCTCCGTACAATGCCCTCTGAACTGACTGGGTTCAGGTGAGAAACATTTCTTTTTGGCCAGAATTCCCATTACTGGTTGTGGTGGGGTCTGGTAGAGGCTCTTACCAGAGGGGCTGCCTCCGGAGACAAGACGCGATTGTTAGCTGCCGTTGGTGGGAAATCTCCATGCAGCTCTAAGCCAAGGAATGGCTGAAGCGGTTTAAATTGTTTATTTTAGTCTGTTACACAGAAGGTGTGATAGATCAAATAGGAAATGCTCAGCAGTACGGAGGGGCCCGGCTCACGTCATAGGCCGTAAGAATTTCAGATTCAAGTTCACATCCACACGGCCTTCACTGCTCTGGTATGCATAATGGGATGCTTTTGGCGAACTTGTTGCGGGTTTAGATAATTCGGAAGACCGGGCACAATGAGCTCCTGAGTACTGATGGTTGTTTGTGGTGAACTGTGATGCTGGAGGGCGGGGGCAGCCTGCTAAGCTCCTGCCCTTCCAGGATTGGGGCTGGGCACCCCTTTCGTGATCGGATAAACCACCACATGACTGCACTTGTGTTCTGGAAAAGAGGGAGCCAGAGGTTTTCCCAGCGGGCTCTGTCTTTGGGTTTTCCTGCTCCTCTGTGGTTTGGCTTCCCCATGTGGGTGGCCTTAGTGGTCTGCTGTTTCTATCCAGTTTCCTTGTTTCTATTTCCATCATCATTGCCACCAGTCATTGTTGCATGTTCTGGTGGAAATGTTACAAATATTTAAAATGAGATTGAGTTAGAGGTTTATCAAATGGAGAGCCTCGCCGCATTTCGGGAGCTGTTCTAACATATGCAGCACATTTACAAAGCCAGAGACTATTTTAAGGAGGTCTCCCCTTTGTGACATGAATCTTTTTTTTTTTTTTAAGTTTTGTTTTATAAAACGCAGTTTTCCAGGAGACTGGAGGGCAAGGGGGTTGGGACTTGGGTCTGAGGAAGGAGGCAACAATGAGAAAATGGGCAACTAATGGGGGAAGGTGTTCAGATGGATGAGGTAGCAACTGTCAGTATGATCAGAAAATAAATATCAGGTGGACATGTATGCCACTAAGAGAAACATGGGGATGACTGATATGCCCAGGGTTTCTCATCTTATAAAAAACTAGAGGCCCGGTGCACGGATTTGTGCACCGGTGGGGTCCCTCAGCCTGGCCTGCGGGGATTGGGCTGAAACCGGCTCTCTGACATCCCCTGAGGGGTCCTGGATTGTGAGAGGGTGCAGGCCAGGCCAAGGGACCCCACCAGTGCACAATTTGGGCCAGGGAGGGACTGCAGGAGGGCTCCAGGGAGGTCCGGCCCATCTCGCCCAGTCCCGATTGGCTGGACCGCAGCAGCAAGCTAACCTACTGATCGGAGTGTCTGCCCTCTGGTGGTCAGTGCGTGTCATAGTGACTGGCCAAACAGTCGCTTAGGCTTTTATATATAAAGATGGGGCATTTGGAAGGAAGCGTGGGAAGAATGCTGGCTGAGCAAAGGGGCAAAGGCTGGGTTGTCTGTGTAGGCTGCTGGTCTTGTTCCATTCATTTTTCTATTTTTTTCTGCTTTTGCTGGTCGTTGGTCTGGTTCAAATAATCCAGAGCCACAGGAGAATTGTAGCAGAGACATGTGCTCATTCTAGAAAGACAGGCTCTACCTCCACAGCTTAACCCAGCCCCTCTCTGCAGACTCTGACCTTGACTCCCACCCGAGTCCCACTTATGCATTTTACCCTTTTCTACTCCCAATGTGTGTCCGACTGGTACCTCACATTTGATATGTGTAAAATATAATTTTCTATCATTCCGTTCTTCCCCCCCCCTCTCCTGACATCCAGTTTTACTCTCTAATGCATTCCACATTTTTTCCTGTGCTTTTCATTCCTATCACCACCACCATTATCCTCTCTCAGGACTAAATTACGTCATGACTAGTGTAATAGCACAGCCATTTTCCCCGTCACCCTGACCCACATTCTCTCTTCTCTCGAGTCCTGATGCTAGAATGGCCTCCCATATGTAGCCAAACTTAATAAATATTGCCTGAGTGCTTAATATGTGCACAAGGCCTGTCACTTATCAGCCCCAATAAATGTGTCTTGAATTACACCCAATTGAAATACTTTTAAGATGCATGCAGTCTCTTTCAGGAAGACAAATGCGAAGTCATAAAACAGAACAAGAGGTTGGAGAGGAACTTTCCAGGCAGTATGAGTAGTGGACTGTATATTGATGGAAGATCCAGGAGCCGTTGCTAGTTCGTGAAAGACAAATCAAGGGCAATCCTATTCTTACTAGTTAAGGACTCTGGGAAAGTCAGTAACTATCTCTGGGCCAGCGTTTTCAGGATGATAATTAAAAAAGTAGATCATTACCAAGGTCCCAATTAGGGGATAATTCTTTGATCATTTCTTTGACTTTTCATAATTTTTCCTTTCTGTCCAAGATGACGACTCAAGGTGATGATGGATGACTTAGTTCTAAAATAACTATCTCAGTAACTTATTTGTAAATATGGGTCCTTGAGACGATAAACACCACACACGCCTGCCGGTTTATGCTGAGCCAACAGACAGGACGTGAGCGAGCATTGCCACTGTTCCTGGTTCGCAATGATGGTGCTTTCCACCAAGGAGGTGTGTCTGCAAGTTCCCCAGCCTGGCCTGAGACCTAGTCACCACCCTCCTGTTCTACTAAGAGTTCATCTTACTCTATGTCCTGGCTTATAGTGGTCTGAGCAGTGCTTCCAAAGGCCCAGGCACCACACTGTTCTGGGCCATCAGACAGAGGCCGGGACCTTGGATAGTCAAGGGCACCACACTGTGTGGGATGCAGGGAGGCTGCTCTCATGGCTTCTGGAAATCTGGTTCCAGAATATAATCAACTCAATTAACTCAAATGCCAGGAGAGGAATTATGAAATCAAAACAACTCCCAACTTTAAATATTACTTAGCGTTTTTGTTTTGTTTTAAATTGGCTAGTACATGGTCTAATTTCCCTGAGTTATTAAATGCCAAAATATTAGTTTTGAGGAGCAGCACAATGGGCCTGGGAATGATCTCAGGAAAAGTATATCATATGCCTTTTAATTCTTCCCAAACCTGAAAAGACTTATTGTCTTGTTTAACCTAAGAAGTCTAGGAAAAGATTAATCTGGGTCCAAGGATAAGATTAATAAAAGGAAATAATTTGTCATATACATTCTTTGCTCTTCCAGCCGAGCTAATTTGCTGTCATCATCCTCTCTCTCCATGCATCTTTTGATTCTTCACTTCTATCAGGGTTTGACTCTTGCTTGTAATGACCTTTACCCTCTCTCCACAGAATTGTGTCCTTCCAAACGCATTCCTTATGGAGCTTTACCATGATCAAGACATCCAATTGGAGGGTCACATGGTTAATAGTAGGCAGGACTCTTCACCCCTGTGCCTCATTATGTTTTTAATCTTGGAAATGAGAGAATGGAATATGAAGGGCCTGTCTAGCCCTAAGATTTATGGCCCAAGATGTGAAATCCTGTGTGCATTTATACCTTCTCTGTAAGGACGAGCCTGCAGATTCAGATAGAAGGAGAACAAAAAGAGACCTGTGGTTCTGTTTAAATGGAAATAAAACATAGAAAACACATTTCATCACCCTTGGCAAAGCTGATTTTCCTCCTCTTCAGGCTAATGTTATCTCCACTCTTCCTGACATCCGCCCTGTACAAACAGGGTCATTTCTTATTCTTTCTGCTCCTGTGGACCCCCTCCCCCACTTAAGGTCATCATAGCCTGAATCCTGTTAAGTTAAAACATATGAAATTTCCTTTTTTTCTTGATATGACAAAAATGGTCTAATATTGGCAGTTTCATATGGTTAACCTAATACAAAAGCTTTGTTGAAGCCCTAGCCGGTTTGGCTCAGTGGATAGAGCGGTGCCCTGCAGGCCAAAGGGTCCTGGATTTGGTTCTGGTCAAGGGCACGTACCTCCGTTGCAGGCTCTTCCCCAGCCTGGGTCCTGGTCAGGGCGCATGCAGGAGGCATCCAATCGATGTGTTTTTCTCACATTGATGTTTCTCTCTGTCTTGCCCTTTTTTTCCACTCTCACTAAAAAATCAATGAAAAAATATCTGCGGGTGAGGATTAAAAAAAAAAAAAAGCTTTGTTGAAGTTGTTTCTTCAGTCTTGCCTCTCCTGTCACCCCCAGCCTTTGTCACATCCCTTTGCCCAGCTGACCCACTTGTGTTCCTCTTCCGAGGCTTTGCTGCCGTCTGAGCTCTATCTCTGCAGCTTCTGATCGCCTGGATTCACAGTATTCATGTGCTCTACACGCACGCTTCCCTCGTGCGCCGTGAGGTCAGGGTACCGGAAGGAAATGGATGGCACATCCCCGTGGGGACGTTAAGGAGAGTTTAATGAGCAGTAAGGAGAGTTTTATACAGATGTGCATGGGATGAAGGGAAATCAGGAGGGATGTTGGAGCACCTGGGGCTGGTGACAGCAGGGAGCCATTACCCACCCTAGGCCTGAAGAACAAAGGCAAGGAGGGATGGCTACAACCCTGAGAGCCACGGGGGACCCCAGGGAGGCCTACACTTAGGGCTGTGGCTTTCAGGGGAGAAATGCAGCTGCTTCCAACCTTCAGGCCAGCAGGGAGGAAGCCGGGGATAAGTACTCTGCTCTTTCCCTCCTCCTGTCCAGCCATCTCTGCTTCTGCCTCCTATTTGCCAACCCAGCCAGATGCCAGAAACAAAGCACTTGTCCTCACGGGTCAGCTTCCTGGGCATAGAGCAGGGTGGAGGGGCATCATCCCAGGTCAGAGACGCTTCTGGGTCAGGAACAGCCCGGAGAAGTGTGGGTGTAACCTGCTGCCGACTGCTGTTTACCGTAAACCCATTTGCATCTCGAAGAAGGAGGAAAATCTGGTAGAATTAGATAGTTCATTGTGTGGGAGGTAAGGGTCTAAAGAATATCTCAAGGGAGATAATTCACACCCATTATTTCTTTTTTGTTAGACAATATTCCTAACATAAAACACACAACAGTAATGTAATAGATACCTGATATACCTACCACTAAATTTAAACAATTGTTACTATCTTACCATATTTGTTTCAGATACTATTTTAAAAAACCACTAGAGATTCAGCGATGGCCATCTCCCCCAAATCCCATTATCCTCCCTGCCTGTGAGTAACCACTTTCCTGCCGTGTGCCGCTTCCCTATGATTTTGTTACATTCCTAAGCCACATGCATTGTATGCTTAAATATATATAAATGGCATCCTTCTGCACATATTACTTGCAACTTGTTTCTACTCAGCTGTCTGTTTTTGAGATTTATCCATGTTAATAAATCAGATCTAGTTCACTCATTGTAGCAACTGCTCATTGTGTGACAACTCCATAATTTACTTACCCATGCCTATGGTAATGGGTATTTCGTTTTTTTTCTTTTTCCTCTTTGGCGAGTACAAATAATGCTACATTAAACACCTGTGTACCTGTGTACCGTGCAGGAGCACCTCTGAGATAGGTACCTGGACGTGGAGTTGCTCGTCGCAGGGCATTTGCATCTTTGACTTTACCAGCAGTGCCAAGTTATCCTCCAAACTGGGGCCATCACTTTACCAAGTTGGAGCAGCAGGTGGCACGTGAGGATGATCGTGAGTCCTCCCTTAGGCTGGGCCTGGGGAGCAATGCAAGACTCTCCTTCGGGCCCCTTCCTGTTATCTCTAACCCTGGTCCCAAAGGGGAGGGAGAGAAAGGTCGCTGTTTGCCTGTGACGGCTTATGATTTCCCTTGGAGAGCCCTTTGGGAGGAGAAAGTCTGCTTTACATGCGCAGGGCTGAGGTGCTGAGAGAGTGACAGTGGGAGCTAGTTTTAGAGTCCTTACTACATGACAGGTGCTTTTATTTGATTAATTTATTTTAACTTTTAATTAAGACATATGCACATGCAGAAATCTTATATATAAATTATATACATAAGCAATATATAACAATTACACATAAAATTATATATAAAATTTTTATATATATATTATATATAAAAATTTTATATATATATATTATACATATATAATATATATATATATATATGCACACTGAGTAGCCAGATTATTATGATCTCTGAACACTTAATAATCTGGCCACTCAGTGTATATCCTATATAATAAAAGGCTAACATGCAAATTGTCCCCTCGACCAGGAGTTCGACCAGCAGGCAGGCCGGCTAACTGCTAATATATATATATCCATATATATATACATATATATGGATATATATATATGTGGATATATATATGGATATATATGTGTACACACACACACACACACACACACACTCATACTGAGTGGCCAGATTATTATGCATTCAGAGATCATAATAATCTGGCCACTCAGTAAGTTATAATAAAGCAAATACCCCACCCCAGGCCAAGAAAGAGAATACTGCTACCACTTCTTTCATGCCCACTCCTCAAAGTTACCATTATTTGATTTCTAATGCTATAGTTTAGTTTTGCCTGTTTTTAAAGGTTATCTAACTAGGACTATTTAGTAACTTTTCTTTTGCATCTGGTTTCTGTGGTTCATTCATGTTGTTAAATGTACCTAGAGTTTATCAAGTTCATTACTGTATAGTGTTACATTGTATACATACCCATAATTTATTTATACATGGTGGCCTTTTGGGTGTTTTCAGTTTTGGCTATCACGAAGAAGGTTGCTATGAACATTCTTGACCAAGTCTCTTGGTGCCCATATGCATGCATTTTTGTTGGGTATGTGTCTGGATTTACAAGATATGAGTTCACTTACATGTGGAATCTAAAACACAAAATAAACAAACAAAAAAACTAACTCACAGATAGAATACAAATCGTTGTTTGCCAGAAGGGGAGGGGAGAAGGTGGGGGATGGGTGAAAAAGGTGAAAGGGATTAAGATGTACATCTTGCCAGATATACAGAACAGTCATGGGGAAGTCCAGCATAGGGGACAGAGTCAATAATCCTATCTAATAAAAGAGTAATATGCAAATTAATCATCAGTCTGCTATACCCACAAGCCACGCCCACCAACCAATCAGGAGCGAGTATGCAAAATAACCCAACCAAGATGGCTGAGGCCACTGAGCGAGCAGGAGGCTTGGGTTTTCCTGGCAATGGAGGAAGCCAAGCTTTCCGCACACCCTGGCTGTCCCAGGCCTCCACTCAAGGCTACAAAGTTTCAATTACAGAAGATAAATCCCAACAAAAATGGCAGCAGCCACAGAGCTGAAGAGAGCAGGAGGCTTGAGTTGTCCCTGGCGATGGAGGAAGCCAAGCTTCGCAGCCCTGGCCTGCCTTGGCCTCCACTCACAGCTACAAAGTTTCAATTACAGAAGATAAATCACAACAAAAACAGCTGCGGCCGAGGAGCAAGCAGTAGGCTTAGCTCCGCTTCAGGTTACAAAGTTTCAATTATAGAAGATAAATAAATCCCAGATACCAGGGCCTCCGCTTGGGTCACCAGGGGGCATGGCCAGCCAGCAAACCACCACAGGCCCCTTGCCCAGGCCGCCCCATGTCCCAAGGGAACCTCCACCCTGATCTGGGACACCTTCAGGGCAAACCAGCTGGCCCCTACCTGTGCACCAGGTCTCTATCCTATCTAATAAAAGAGTAATATGCAGATTGACCATCACTCCAACACACAAGATGGCTGCCCCCACGTGGAACCAAGATGGCTGCCACAAGATGGCCAGCAGGGGAGGGCACTTGGGAGGGACCAGGCCTGCAAGAGAGGGCAGTTGGGGGTGATCAAGCCTGCAGGGGAGGGCGGTTAGAGGTAACCAGGCCGGCAGAGGAGGGTAGTTGGGGGTGACTGGGCCTGCAGGGAGGGCAGTTGCGGGGGACCCAGGCCTGCAGGGGAGAGCAGTTGGGGGGGACCAGGCCTGCAGGGGAGGGCAGTTAGGGGTGACCAGGCCTGCAAGGGAAGGCAGTTAGGGGTGACCAGGACTGCAGGGGAGGGCAGTTAGGGGCAAACAGGCTGGCAGGGGAGCAGTTAGGCATCAATCAGGCTGGCAGGGGAGTGGTTAGGGGGTGACCAGGCTGGCAGGCAGAAGTGGTCAGGGGCAATCAGGAAGGCAGGCAGGAGAGCAGTTGGGAGCCAGCAGTCCTGGATTGTGAGAGGGCTGTCGGACATCCCTCGAGGAGTCCCAGATTGGAGAGGGTGCAGGCTGGGTTGAGGGACAGCCTCCCCCCCATGCACGAATTTCATGCACTGGGCCTCTAGTCTATATATATAAAAGCCTAAGCAACAGTTAAGACTGGATGACCTGCCGGTAGCTATGACATGCACTGACCACCAGGGGCCAGATGCTCAATGCAAGAGCTGTCCCCTGGTGGTCAGTGTGATCCCACAGCCAACCTCCAGTGGCTGGCCAACCTCCTGCAGTCCCTTCCCCTGACCAGCACACTCCGATTGGCTCCAATGGCCCTGATCACCAGCCAGGCCTAGGGACCCCACCCATGCACGAATTCGTGTACCGGGCTTCTAGTATTGTAATAACTATGTACGGTGCCAGATAGGTACTAGGTTACTGGAGGAATCACTGCATAAGTTATATAAATGTCTAATCACTATGTTGCACTAGTTGAAACTAGTATATTGTATGTCAATGGTAACTGAAAAATAACTTTTAAAAAATACTTAATGTCAAACTATTTTACAGACTGTCTGTACCAATTTATACACCCGCCAGCAAGTGTATGAGAAATTCTGTTGTTCCAAATCCTTATCAACATTCATGACTTTTAGTTTTAAAAATTTCAGCCATGTGGTGGAAATGTAGAGCTAGCTATCACTATGGTTTTATTTGGCCCACTTCTCTGCAGTGCTTCCTGAGTCTCAAACCAAGGATGCCTTTGTGTGGTGGATTTCTGAAGTTGCTCTTTTATTCCATTGGTCTGTTTGTTTATCTTTGCACAAAACCCACTCCGTACTTTTTGTGGTTTTAGAATGGGTTTGGTATCTGGACAAAAACTTCTCCCCTGTTGTCAGAGGGTCTTGGCGGTCCTTGGCTTTGAGCTTCCATACATATTTTAGAATTAGTACACTAGTTTCCACACACACACACACACACACACACACACACACACAAAAGCCTATTGGAATTTTTATTGAAACTGTGTGGAATTTATAGGTCAGTTCCAGAGAACTGAAAATTTTACAATGTTGGTTCTTTCAAACTATGGACACGTCGACTGTCCTGCCATGTGAACTCACGTTTTTGTGTCTTTTCTCTGTCTGTTCCTTTGCCTTGAATGCCCTTCAAATCCCATTCATCTCCTGGCTTGCTCTTACTCATCTGCAAACTCTTACTCATCCTTTAAGGCTCACCTTGCTCAACTTCTTACCCTGAGGCAGAGTTAATTACATCCTCCTTTTGTACCACTATTACATAGTTTATTTCATTGCCTTCTAAATACTGACTGCCCTCCCAGCACCTAGCACAGTGCTTAATACATATTTATTAAACAATGAATAAAAGTATAAAATATTTAAAATATACAGTGTAGCATTATGTGACTTTTCATAAAATACCCATATAGGGTACTTTTATTTTTACTGGTAATCTATTGTGAAAAAAGTAAACAGCGTCCTGGCCAGGGTAATCAAATTTCCTGCATTTGGAAATCAAAAGAAGTTTCCATGTCTATTTTTCATCCCCTTTCTTTCACGTAAAGTTTGGGGATGTGAGTTAGGACATCTCTTAGGTTATCCCGATTTTCCAAAATGTAAGATGGAACTAAATGACCTCAGGGGTTTCCATCAGAGAAGTAAGTGGTGGTGAGAGAAAGTAATCCCCAGGGAGGCCAGAGGGCAGGAGAAAGTCCTGCTTTCCCTTCATTGATGTGACTGAAGTTCTTTCACAATCTGTGGATGTGTGTGTGGCAACACTTGGAGTAGCTTAAAACCATAGCCATGAAATGACCTAGACATGATTCACTGGTGGCTGTCAGTGCATCTTCCCTAACAACTCGATGAGTAAGATAAAGGGGCCTAAGTGCTTTGTCCTGCCTTGAGAATGCAAACAGGATGCTCCAGAAAAGAATCTACTTTACGTCCAATTGGATAAAGATTTCTCATGCATTTGGGAAGAAACACGGAGAATATTTTCAGCCCTTACTGCACATTAATCCCCAGAATTTCATTTCATGGAATGTCCACTATTTCAAAACATTTCCCACAGGGAATCCTATCAATGGCTGGGAAGTCTCCAGAGGTTAACTGATAAGAGCTGGAGTTCTTCCCTTCTTTTTTTAAAAGCGGAATTCCAGGAACTAAACTACTTGATTCCTAGACCTGGTTTATGGTTTCATGTGTTCAGGCTCTTAGAATGTTGGAACGGGAAGGACTTGAAGGAACATCTGGTTCAGCCCCTTCCTTTTGCAAATGGTGTCAGGGAGGTCAATGGCTTTTTAAGGTCACATAGCTTGTGAGGGGTGGAGCTGGGACAAGGACCCAGGTCTCCTAGCTCTTAGCCTGGGGGTATTTTCTCTACACAAAAATTAGCAATAGGCAAATTCCTATAGGAGAGGAGTGGAGAAGTTTTAAAGGATATATATGGGACTTGAAACACTCTGAGTATGGACATGTCCCACTCCTTTCCTGAGACCTGAACCTCACTCCCGGCCAGCTCTGAGAGGCAGCCCTGCAAGAGGCTGACATGTCAGCCCTCATCTCAGACCTGCTTGTAGAGGAGCTGCAGATTTGGTGTTGATGACAGATCAGCATTCCACTGAGCTTAACTGGTATCTGCTCTGTCCTCCCATTATTATCAGGAACCTCTAGCCCATCTTCAACCTCCAGTCTCCTCGGGCACTGCCTCCTGCCCTCCTGTGATCCAGCCCTGCCCTCCTCTGTTTCCCTCCAGTTCAGCCCCACTCCACCCAGGACACTTTGCTTCCTTGTATGGGACTCCTACTGGGCCCAGCAGAGTGCTGGTTCTACTGAGAAGACTCCTCTCCACCTTTCCCTGAACACTTCTTTTGGCTCCTTCTCACAACAGAAACATGTCTTCTCCCTGGATACTGTCCCTGGAACTTTCTCCACCAGAGACTTTCCTTCTCCCACTCCCAGTGGCTCATGGGGTGAGGAGTGTGAAGAGAGTGTGCTCCTTCACTTCCCTCCAAATTATGCTTATTAGTCATCTTGTGGCCCTCTCCACCCTTTTACTGTTATTTAAAACATTCTTACTGACTCACCAAAGCTTCCTTATGGAGTCTGTTTCTTCTTGAAATCCTGTCTTCTCTCTTTAAACCTTGACCAATAGTTCCACTTTCACAGGCCTTGTAGATGGCTCCATCTCCTTCCTTCAGAGATGATGGAGGGTTTTCCTTCTTTCTATCTCAAACTTTCCACATACCTTTCTCCATACTTTTGTTCTTCCTTGATATTTCAGAGAACGTCAAATCTTCAAGGCTAGTATCCCATGGTTTTTGGATTCTTGCCCATCTACCTGCTCTAGCACATCAAGACCCACATCTCTGAGTTGCATCTCTTGGTAGTTCCTTCTCCCTGGAACCTTTCCTCCCCCATCTGCACCAGAATCATCTAAGGTCTTTAAAATGCAATTTCTTGGGCCCTTTCCCAAAGAGTGCTGTCCAGTTAGTTCTCTATTCCCAGGGTCTAAATAAAATTCTTAGGGTCTGTGCCCACAGTCTGCATTTTGGCAGACCCCAAGGTAATTCTTAAGAACAATACATTTAAAACGATAATCATGTGCAGGCCTCCCTTAGCAAAACTAACCACCCTGTGTTAGCTACTCATTGCTGTGTAGCAAATTATCCCAAAATTTAGTGGCTAAAACAGCATTTCTTTCTCACAGATGTCTCTAGGTCAGGAATCAGGACATGGCTTAGCTGAGCCCTCTGCTTTGGGGTCTCTCACAGGCTCAAGGTGTTGGCTAGACTGCAGTCCACATCAAGGCTCAGCCACGGAAGGATCTGCTCCTCATGGGCTGTTGCTCTGAGGGCCTTAGTTCCTTGTTGGCTGTTGGCCAGAGGGCACCCCCAGTTCCTTGCCAGGTGGGCCTCTCCATGAAGCAGCTCAACATGGCAACTTTCTTCTTCAGGGCTAGCAAATGGAGAAAAGCCAGAGAGAAAGAGTGTGAGACAAAAACCAGTCTTTTATAACCTAATCTCAGATAGGACATCCCCTCACTTTGGCTGTATTCTGTCAGATAGAAGTGAATCACCATCCAGCCATGTGCAAGGGAAGGGGATTAAACAAGGCTGTGAATATAAGAAGGGGACTTATTGGGAACCTATTAGAAGCTGACTGCCATCTACCCCAACCTCAAAGCCTTTCCCTTTAACCTACTGCTACCCATTTAAGGTGCCAACCTATTTTTCTCCTTATATTTACCACTCAGCTTCTTAGGGGAGGAATCCACATTGGTGGCCTTCATTTTCTGGCCACATATTCATCTCTTAACTTATTCCTTTGTGGCTTCCTTTCTTGACACTCTATGTAACTGTTTTCTCGAAGGTTATAAATGAACTGCTGATGGCCAAGTCCTTTTCTCCTCCTTTACCAGGACCTCTCTGTATCTGATGCCCCTTCTTTTTTAAGGCTCTCTCCTTAGCCTCCACAATACTCTACTTTCCTGGGTCCTCACTTCTCTGCTCACTTCATTTATTCCTCTACTGATTCCTGCCCCCAAATTTTGAGCAATTATTACACTATCCTGAACATAATAATTCTGTATTTGAATAGAATATACTAGTGTTGTCTGAGAGAAACTGAAAATGTTTTGCGACCAGCTCAACATTATACCTACGGACACAGAAATAACTAGTCCTCTAAGCCTGTTTGGAGAGACAGTATAAGAAAAAAGTTGCTTTAAAAATGCATGCTATCACCTGTCACAGTCAAGAGGAGCTTAAGAAGATGTAATGATTAAATGCAATGTGATATCCAAGATGGGATCCTGGGATGGAAGAAAGGCATTATGTAAAAACAAGAAAATCTGGATAAAGTATCGGCTTCAATTAATAGTACTTAACCAATATTGGTTCATTCATTGTGACATATGTACCATACTAATGTAAGATGTTAAAAATGGGGAACTTGGGTGTGAGGTGTATGGGAACTCTGTGCTTTATTCACAATTTTTCTGTAAATCTAAATATATTATAAAATAAAGTTTATTTTTTACAGTGCACACCCTATCAAGCTCTACTCTTCCCATATCAATAACTCTCACATTGACATTTGCATCTCAGGTCTCCACAAGCCTCTACCCTCAGGCTTGTGCTCACCTTTCTACCTCCTTGGAACTAAGCCCAGGGCCCGAATATTCCACAAGTAATTATTGAATGAATGAGTGAGCGAATGAGCAAATGAGTGATTGTGAAATACCAGAGTGAACTCTTGGACAGGCTGGTCTGTAAGGACATAATGAACCCAGTTGAAGGGTAATGGGGACGTTTTACTGACCTTTGTCTTCAGTTCATTCAGTTCAACCAAACCTCTAAAGTGGCCTGTTCCCACTTTCTTCTTCAAATTACATGTTCCTGCGCTGTTTTTATCCCTGTCAGTTCCTTTCTCTCTTTTCTTTTTTCCTCTCTATTATTATTTCTTCTACTGTGGTGCACTTTCCACTCATTTGGACCCAGACAATGGTTGTTCTTCCTAATGTGTTGTGGTCTAGTGGGAAGTTTCTTGAGTGTTCGTTTTGAGCTGGGACTGAAGGAACAGCAAAACACAGATATTTGGTTCTGGAAGTGTGCCTCCCAGGTAACCACAGATCCCGGACAGGCAGGCTTTATGCCATTTCCCATGGAATTAGTCAAAACTGACTTGTTTTTACTAGCATTAAACAATTAGACTTACTCCCCAAATTTCATCATTTTGGAACAATTGTTTTGGTTTCCATTAGTTTTAGTAGTGTTTGCTCATGGATATGGTTATCAAATAAAGAGCAAAGTCTCCTTTCATGGTCACTGAGAGCTCCCATCTTACATCATAACTGACGTTTGCATATTTAGAAATATTTGGCATTATCTCCTCCTTCTCCCCTTCTCCTTCTTCTCTCCCTTCCCCTTCCTTTCTCCTCTTCTGTTTTCGCTCCTCCCTCTTCCTTTTCCTCTCCTTCCTTCTCCAACACTCACAGATAGATGGCTTGCTTATTCATGGACTTGGATTTTCCTGGAACTTGTGAACTGTCCTCTTTCTGTATGTTTCAAAAATAACGTGCCATCCTCTGTAAAGGAAGCTAGTGCTATTGGCTGATTCTCAAAAAGGATAGGTGGGAGTCAGCTGATTTCTAGTCATCTTAATTAGCTGTTTGGGGTTTAAGTCCAGGATGTGCCATGAGAATAAATGCAATTAATGAGACTATTGAGGTTTGACCTCAGCAGCACAATTTTCTGATCCTCTGACCTAGCTGGTTATAGATTACAATGATAAGTGCCTTGTATTTTCCCCAGTGTTTCATGCTCTTCAAATGCTATTTTATCTGCCCTGGCCGGGTGGTTCAGGTGGTTTATTTTATCTGATTTTTATATTCTTAAGACATGGTTCTTTCCAGAATTGAGTTCTCAGCTTTTTAGACCAGCATGGCACTGGGTGGGAAGTGTGACTTTAGAGTCCTGGATGTTGGGAGGAACTAAGCTTGGGGTGGACTTCCTTGGACTGCGTTTCAGAGTGTGAAGGTTTAGTAGGGCCCAGGAAGGAATGTGCGGTCCTTCATGGAGGCAGGGACTGTGTTTGTCCTGTTAATGCTCTATCCCCAGTGCCTAGAAGAGTACATGGCATAAGGTAGGCACCCAGGAAAAGCTGGCTCAGTGTTTCTTTTGCTTGGTGGAAAATAGAAGAGGAAGCTGAAAGGGGCAGAAGGTCTAATTCACTCTCATCATTCATGTCCCCAAATAGAGGTTTTAATCAACAGCCTTGGGGATGTTGTGGTTCCCAAATTATTTCTATTTATTGGAGAGGGATAACTAGGTCTTTTCCCACTCCCCTTCTGTGTCCAGTGAGGACAGTGAGTTGTTAATTAGATTAGTCACAGTCCCGGACACAGAGCCACATTTACTAGTGAGTAGGATTTGAAGGACAATGGCTGGTGTGTGGGAGCTCATCTCTTTGGTTTTCTCCAACTGCAGTAGAGTCTCAGGCCCAAACCCAGTTAGAAGGTTAGATAGAGGGACATTGGTTTTACATTTGATGTTTTCCTTGTGCTCCCATCTCTCTTAGACACTCACAGGGAGGAAGGCTGGCTGAGCCAAAGCGGGTTTTAAGTGCTCCTGGACCGATGGGCAGGACCCCAACGAAGAACTAACCTCTCCCAGATTCCTGATGCTGTTAGGAGCATCATTCTCCTCTGCTCTGCAGTGGTTCTTAAATCCGAAGGGGCCCTGGACAGATGTAAACATCGGTCACCGGTGAGCCCTCCCGTGTGTGGAGCCCTCCTGCGTCTTCCTTCTCTGACCCCACCTCCAGGCCTGTCTTCAGTGGCTCTTAGAAATACGCGTTGAGTTCGTTTCCTGAGATTGCTGTAACAAATCACCACAAACTTGGATTAAAGCAACAGAAATTTATTCTCTCTCAGTTCCGGAAGCCAGAAGTTCAAAACCAAGCTGCCAGCAGGGCCACAAATCTCTCCAGAGGGTCCCTCCTTGCTTCTTCCAACTTCTGGTGGCTTCCAACATTTCCTAGTTTGTGTCTGCATCATTCCAGTATCTGCCTTCCTCTTCCCATGGCCCTGACTTCTTTTGTGTGTATCAAATCTCTCTCGGCATCCCTTCTATAAGGATACCTGTTATGCACTTGCAGCCCACCTGGATAATCCAGGATTACATCTCCATCTCAAGACCCTTAACTTAATCACATCTGCAGAGACACTTCCCAAATGAGGTAACATGATAGATGCCAGAGATTAGGACCTGGTCTCCCTGGGGCCACCATTCAGCTCCCTAGAAGCAGACTGGAGAACTCTTGCTTCTACCTCTTTTTCTGTAGAAGTGCCTTTTTAAAAAAGAGAGAGGGGCATGCCCATAGTACATTTATTTGAGCAGGTTGGGGTCTCATTCTTGGGCACGGTGCTGGGAAGTGCCTTGCTCATCAAAGAAGACAAACAGAATCTCACTTTTTCTAGTTGTTGTGACTTATTCTGAATCATAATAGAAAACACAACTTCCAGTCAGGGCCTACATGACACCAACATCTGGGTGCACAGCAAAAAACAAACAGACTCCCAAACCACCAGCCAATTAACCAGATGCTTATTTCCAAGCGTCTAGAAGATGTTTGGTTCCTGTATTTTGGGTCCAGGGAACGCTGCGGAGGCAGTCTGGAGAAAAGGAGCAAGTTTGCCTTCACCCCCGCATGACCGAGGAAGGTCATAGGTGGCAAAGCCGCATGTTAAGGGTCTGGAGTTGAGGAGAGGGGGAGGGGGAGGGGGAGGAACTTCTAAACGGAGTTACAGAATTGTGTCCAAGAACTTGGGGAGAGGCAGGATTGGTGGAGAATGAGGACAGAACTAGCTGCAATTACTGGAACTCTGGCCCCTCCGAGCAGCCATAGGAAAGATCAAAGGGACAAAGTCCATGCATTCCAGACGGAATGGGGCAGCAAAGCGCAGCTATGAAAGCATTCTTGGCTGCCATACTCTCGATTGAAGAGAGTGGGCTCTACAGAGTGGAGAGTGCACCAGGTCTGGGCTGTGGCGGGGGATGTTTGCAGTACAATCAAAACAAGATGCTTCAGTGCAGTGGCTCCTTGTTGCAACAACCAGCTTTACTAGCGAGCTTCCGTCTTCCTCACGTGAGGTAGATGGACGCAGGACTAACCAAAATGTTAGTTAGTACCTGATTGCTCGGCAGGATTTAGAGGTGTGAAAGAAGGCTCCCCCAAACTAAGACGCAGAACCCTCTCCCTTCACCTGCCAGATAGAGTAGAAGCCGTCAGAACACCCCGACTTCCAAAACTAGTGCTATTGTGTCCTGTGTGGTCTTACTTGTACTTGTCCCCGGGGACCTTGACCAGCCTGTCTATAGAATAAAGATGGTAATAGTATCTCTCAAATGGAGCTTGTCAAGTTGAAGGGAGAGAAAGTAGTGTGTATGCCCGAATATAAGTGAGGATTTATCCAAATTATTCCGTGGGAGCAACCTTGTATTGGAGGCCACAGAATGGCTCTCATATTACAGGACACTCTCTTGATGACTTTGTTTTGAACATCACGGTAGTGGTTAGTTAAGTCCGAGCCTGAAACAAGCTTCATCAATGCCCTTTTGAAATGTTTTAGAGTTCTTTAGATAGAAACCACGAGGGGGGAAAAAAAGCAGGTAAATTTAGTATAGGGTAAACGATTCTTCCTGGAAGTAGGGCTTCCCAATTGTAAGTGATGGATGTAATTGCAAACAAGCCCTTTGAAGGTCATTTTTAGATCATGAATATTCACCTATAAGAAGAATGAAAAACATAACATTTCTGATGCTATAATTGCTTTTCCTTTCCTCCCCTCCCCTCCCCTCCCCCCTCCCCTCCTCTATTCTTCCCTTCCTGCTTTCCCAATCCCTCCCACCCCCTTCCTTTTTTCTATGAATGTGGAAACCATTTTGTAAAATATTATTTTGTATATGATACATTTTAAAATACATTTTTAATTACATTTTCTACTGTAAGTAGATATTTAACTATTTTACCTACTACCTTGTTTATATATTAAAGCTGCAGAAAGAACTTTTTGGGTAGCACTGGACCCTGGGAACTGGGACTTTAAGGGGCCTGGGCACTATATTTTCCTGCTGTCTCAGCTTCTCTGCACATGCCAGCTTCATTGTGGACTTACTTTTTGAGCTTTCCTGATCACATTGTGGGAAAATGCCCCCCTCTACTGCCTCCACCTCCTGATTATTATTTTTTTAAATCCTCACCTGAGGATATGTTTAGTGAGAGGGAGGGAGGGAAGAGTATGGGAGGGAGGGAGGGGGAGAGAGAGAAACATCAATGTGAAAGAAAAACATGGATCATCTGCCACTCATACGAGCCCTGATCAGGGATCAAACCTGCAACCTTTTTGGTGCATGGAACGATGCTCCAACCAACTGAGCTATCCAGCCAGGGCTGATTCTGTACATCTTGTTGAAATCTTTAGCCCAGATTGAGACTGGAATTTCTGAGCCTCTACACCCAGTTTCCCAGGGAGAGATTCAGACTGGCCAGGTTAGGTCAGGGGCTCACCCTGGATCCTCAGCTGTGCTGGGGCCACATGGTATGGGCATGACTACCAGAGCTCCTCCCTCTCACCCTACACGTGTCTGGCAGTGAACTGTACAGGGTCCGGGAAGACACGTTTTTACTGATTTTGGTATGGGATGGGAGTTTTTGAGCAATGAGCTAGCTGCATCTGAGGACGGTTCATCTGGTAATAATGTCAGGAATGATTTCAATGGCAAGAATGATTTACTAGACGTTCTTTTGGCAGGGTGAGGGAGGGGAATTGGGAAGGCTTTGGGCCTTCAAAAGTTTTCTAATAATAGATTGCAGTAGTCAGGGAGTGAGCTGCCTTTTCTGTAGTAACCCCTTAAGACCCTCCACAGAAGCAGGTGGCGGTGAGGAGCAAAGGGGGGAGTTGAAGGAAGGCTCTTGGAGGAGGGGAGCGAGTTCCTAGTAGGGATAAGTTCACCATGCTGAGCCTCGGGCCTGGGTCTCATCTCACCAGGCACTCAGACACAGCCTCAAAACACGTGGCTCCCGAAGACAGAGAGAACCCGGCAGAATAAGTGAGTCATGTGGCCCCTGGCACACAGAGGTGTGCTGAGCCTCACCTGGGTTGGAAGGCACTTCCCTTGGGGGAGGGCAGGTAAGCAGTGAGTCACTAACTGGGCAGCCCAGTGACATAGCTTTAATAAAACGTGAGACTCTTGACTCATCTTTGCTGGTGGTGTCTGCCGAGTGTGTGGGTGTAGATAGAAACACATGGCCACACACACCCCCCCACGCCCCCTCACAGAGGGCGGGCCCACAGCTCAGGCGGTGACTCAGAAGGTAGCAGCAGAGATAACCCGCTGACTCACAGTTTTACATTCCTTGGCTCCCTCTTCAGACAGGTCCTGGTTTGAAGGACAGGTGACTCACAGACTGGCCCTCTCTCTGGTCTGGTTTTTCCAAGTGCTATCCTTAGTTCTCCAGGTTACCTCAATGTCTGGGCCATCCCTGGTCTGGAGGCCAATCCAGCCATATTAGGTCCTTAGCTTTCTACTTAGTGTGTTCACTACAGTTTCTGTTTCATCAGCCTCTCCATTTCTAATCATTCAGTGTGTGTGTGTGTGTGTGTGTGTGTGTGTGTGTGTGTGTGTATTTCAGAGAGGTAGAAACATCAATGATGAAAGAATCATTGATGGGTTGCCTCCTGCATGCCCCCTACTGGGAATTGAGTCTGCAACCCAAGCATGTGCCCTGACTAGGAATTGAACCATGACTTCCTGGTTTGTAGGTTGACCCTCAACCACTGAGTCATGCCAGCCAGGATCAGTCAACAAATACTTAATGTATCCACAGTGTTCCGGCTCTGTGCTGGGTGCTGGCATTGAGCTGTGCACAGGAAGGGACCCCTGTCCCAAGGGCGCTACAGCCTGCGCTTGAGGACCGTCTTGACTCACTTTCTGTGGAAGTTGGTTTGGTCAGAAAGAGACAACTGTTCAAACTTCCCTTCCCCATGGTCCATGGGGGCCCATGCTCCTGGGTAATGACTGGTGGGTTCCGTCTGGCCCAAATGGTTGGATCCTCTTCCCTATACCAGTGGTTGGCAAACTATCCTACTTCATACTCCTGCTCCCTGCAGAGAGTGAGTCCCCTTCTTCCAACAAGTGTGTTGCAATTTGGGACTATTTTGATAGGTAAAGGGCTGGCTGAGTATGTTCTGAGCTTCACACATACAGTAGCCCTTAGCCTTGCTCCTAGACTCCTGGCCATTACCCATGGACTTGCCCTAGGGGCAGCAATTGCTTTATTTATCAAGCCTTAGCGTGACTGTGTAATTTATCAGCATAACAACTCTATGAGATAGGCCTTTTGTCAAGAGGTATATTATCATCACCTTTATTTACATGTCAGAACACTTAGGCTCAAAGAGGTGAAATCCCTTAGATCACACAACTTGTCAGAGATAATCCTGTTTTACCCAGAACCCCCTGCTCTGGATAGCTATATATATTATCTCAACCCCAGGGCCAGTTCTCTGTCTTCTTGAGGAAATCTTTATCTTGAGTTTGGGGGCCATTCATCTTCTGGCTTCTGCAAGTGCCTGACCCTCACTGGCCCAGCAGGCACGGTCTGGCAGCTGTAGGAAGGGACAGGATGTAGGTGACAGCACGTGGGTCTGCTCAAGGAGAGTGAAGAGTTCAGTGTTGTCTGAGTCTGGTGACTGGATTGCAGGGTGTCTTGGGCAAGGCTTATAGTGTGGACAGAATTTATCTTTAGGCTCCAACCCCTTTAGTCATACCTTCTCATAGTCCTGGCTTTGTGAGCTACTGTCTTGGAGGTGTGGGGCCTGCCTCTGCGGCCCCATCAAGAATGTGAAAAGAGAGGCACTAGAGTTATAATCACATGCTTTTGGGCTGAAAGAGGCCTCAAGAAATCATCTAGTCCAATTTCTTTATGTTAAAGACAAAGAAAAGAAGAGATTGAGGAATGATGACTCCCTGAATGGTGGCGAGGCCGGGACTTGAACCCTGGTCTCCTTTCTGTCTAGTGCTCTTTCTCTGACATCACCTTTCAGCGCTCTGAACAAGATTACAGGCAGCTTGAGAGTCTATACATTTGAGCATGAAATACAATGGCGCTTTCATCTGTACACGTCTACACAGATGGGCTCTTCCTTCTGTGGGCCTCCCC
This sequence comes from Corynorhinus townsendii, assembly GCA_026230045.1. NCBI lineage: Eukaryota > Metazoa > Chordata > Mammalia > Chiroptera > Vespertilionidae > Corynorhinus > Corynorhinus townsendii. Next base: position 9,101,898 of record JAPDVU010000013.1, read on the forward strand.
TCCCCAAGCAACCTGTCTTGCTCTTCTATCCCAGGTCCCTTGGGTCCATCCTCCCCCGTACTTTATTGATGTTGTCTTATATCATACAGGATCCGCGGTGTCAGAGTTACTTTCCAACAAAGGCATCTGAGAGTGGAAAGTTTAACCATAAGCTTGGCTGGGAGAGCTAGCATTGTGTTCCTCAGCAGATGTTCCCTTTCTCTTTCATTTGGCCCTGATAACTTTCTTTGTTTCTCCTTTTGTGGAAGAACCTGTGTTTGGTAGAAGAGACATGTCAGCATTGTAAAGTGCAGTTTCTCATGGTGAAAGGCCTTGCATAGCAGGTCCTGAGCTTCCTTCACTCGCTGCAAGGCGTCTCCTCCTGGGAACACCCATGGTCCCCTCCACTGTGCCATGACGTGGTGAGTGTGATGGAAAGACCTAGTTCCTGAGATCAAATAGAAGCTGGTGTGAGCCCTGGCTCAAGCGTTTTAATAGCAGCCAGACTTTGGAAGAAATACTTAACAGCTCTGAATCTTGATTTCCCCACCTGGAAAATGGGCATGTTGGGGATCACACAAGAAAAGGTGAGTGAAGGGGTCTTGCATGCAAGACCATCCAGATGCCTCATGAAGAGTAAGTTGTCACTGCTTGAGAAAGTGAAAAGATTTTCACTTTAGAAAAACCCCACAGTCATCTCTCTGGTTCATACACGTTTGTGACATCATCTGCCTCTTGCTGGTCTCCATGTCACTTTCTCCGGTGGTGTTGTGGGGAGGTGGTTCGGTGATGCTCTTACCTGTCTGTGGGTGCCGCAGGCCAGAGTGGTGGGAAACGTGGCCTGGAGGGTCTAAGTCCTTCCTCCCGCCGCCGTTTGCCAACCGCCCAGGTCATAAGGCAGGATATCTCCCTTCAGTTTTCTCATCTTTAAAGGAATAGGAACGCTTACTCTCATTGGGCTGATTGGAGAATTAAATGAGATGACGCTTGTGGAACTTTCAGCACAGTCTGGTCTCCCCGAAGTTCTCTCAGCTGGCGGGGCTGGGTTGCTGGTTTGGGAAATGCAGTTGCCCTCAGCGGGAAAGTGCCTGTACAAAAGGGCCTACAGAGCAAGACTACTATTGCCAGTTCCCTCCACTTTCTTTGGAGCTTGAGGCTTCCCAATCTTGGCCTTGATAGGACCCTGCCAAACAGAGTTTGGTACACTGGACCCACCTGGCGCTGGAGGAGAGAATAGGGTTAATTTTCAAAGTGCCAGAGCGCTCTTGTACACACCTTTCCCCCTGCCTGGAACGTGTTTCTCTTTTCTGCTGGTAAATGCCTAGTCATCCTTTAAAAGGCTTATCTTCTTTTTTTTTCTGGCGAGTCTTCTCCAACCCTCAGCAAATTCCGTGGCACCCTTCTCTGTGCACCCGAAGCACCAGAACTTGTGCCATTATTAAGCTCCTGTTGTGTGCTATACACAGAGGCCCTGTCTGCTGCCCAGCTTCACCTTTCACCCCTCCCCCCGCATTTTATACTCAAGTCTAACTGTGTTCCTCTTAGCTTCACAAGTGCTCCATGCCTCCTCTCACCTCTCAGTGTCCTAGTCTCTCTGTGACAGCACTGGGTTCCCCTCCTCTGTGCCTGTCCTTGGCCCCACCCCATGTGGTGAGCTGCTGCTCATCCCTGGGTCTAGCCGAAAGCCCTCTCTTCTGGGAAGGTGTCCCTGAGTATCATGTCTGGGTGGCCCTGCCATAGGCTTCATGGCACTTTCTCAGAGCCCCTGTCACACTGTCTTCCCCACTCGACTGGGAGCATCTTGCTCCATCTCTGAACCTAGCACAGGCCCATCGTGGTTGTTCACGTTCAACCATCAAGTCTGTTTTCATGTTTGCCTCCCACTGCCGCAGGCTGGCTCCTTCAGGAGGGAGTCCTCTTCATTATCTGCTCGTCTGCAGTGGCTAGCCCAGTGCCCTGCGCACAGGAGCTCAGGGCCGCCTTCTAGCATCCTCCTCTAGCCCTGTCCCAGTGAGCTCCACAGCTACCTTTCCCTGAGCAACCAAATTTCTCTCTTTAGCATCAGAGAACCGAGAAGCTGGAAGGAGTCCCGAGGACCAGCCCCTTACAGAAATCCTTGGCTCGCTCTCCTCTCTTGGCAGGTGGTCCTGTACTCCTTCCCCCTATCCTCTCTCCACTGCCATGTCCCCCACCCCACTTCTACCCAGACAAGCTGTTATTGGCAATTAACGTAATGTTTCTGGGCTTTCATTCAGGCCGAGACTCACTCTGGTGGGCGGTGGCTGACTTCCATGTACCTCGGTGTTTAATGACAGTCTTGGTTCTCTTTGTCTTTTTTTGCAATGGAACAAATATGCAATGGAACATTCTGCCAGCATCCAGGAACACGGCTCAGGTGGAGGCCTGAGTGTGGCAGTGTAGGGAGGGGCCCTGGGACTGAAACTCCCTTTTTCAATGGGTTTTGGTCTTCCCGTCATCCCAGCCCCAATAACAATGACTCAGCAACAGAGAAAGTGGAGTCATTTCTGAATCCCAGACATGCAGTCGCGGGGGCTCCTGGTTAGCGCTCAGTCCAGGAGGTGGCTGGCGGGAGCAGAGAGGGAGCTGTCTGTGTGGGCAAGTGGGAGGGCACCACTTAGAGCGAGGGGCCCTGGGACGCGGTGGTGACAACAGAAGAAAAGCTCATGGTGACAAGGGTTTTCAGCCACGTAATGCTGGGTAATGAGTACGTTCAGATCCTGGGTTTTAGGGTTGGGCTCTGCTCCCTGTTCAGACCAAGGCAGACTTGCAATAGAAGCTTGCTCCCGGCCTGGGCAGCCCTTATTCTGCGTGTTTGCAGATAAAATGTCTGCTAGAATCTGGAGCCCTGAGCCAGAGATGCCAACCTCTCTTGGCTGGACAAGCGTTTTTCTCAACTTTGGAACTGCAGCCCATAAAAGGAGAATTTCCGAACAAAGAATCAGTTCCCTCTTTTGAAACATTGAAAAGTATGTTTTTTACATGAAGCCTTCATTGCTATTGTTTTCTGATAAACCAGTCAAATTTAGTAGCCATACTGTAGTTCCATATTCCTGTCACCTACTAAACTCCTCCAGCGGGCTGTGCGTACTTCTTCTCATCCATCAACCGTCATAGAATGCCCAGTGATTGGGATATGGCTTGATGGGAAGAGTGAGAACTTTGGGGCCAGACAGACCCAAATTTAAGTCAAAAATCCGACTTTTCAGTGGCTGTGTGAATTTAAAAAAAATCGACAACGTTTCCTAGCCTGGGTTTCCTTCTCTGTGAGGTTAGACAATTCCTATTGCAGGGTATGATGAGGGTTATGGGAGTTGGGGGACAATGCATTATAACCCCAATGTAGTAGGAGGCCTGGCAGAGGGAGGGCCTTATAGTATGTTAGTGTCCATGTCTCTACCCAACAGATTGAGATTTCCTTAAACATTGTATCATATTTATTTCTGTCTTTCTCAACACTCATCCCATTGCTTTGTGTATCGTAGGCACTCTATTACAAGAGAATGTTCTCATTTTATTTTGAAGTCCAAGTGGAGAGAAAAATGGACCAAAGGGCAGATGAAAGGGGTGTCTGATTGGGCCAGAGCCTTCTGACTCCATATGTGGACCAAGGACCACCACATCAGCATCTCTGGAGAACGAACAAAATGCAGAGTGTTAGGCCGCACTGATCTACCGAACCAGAATCTGCATTTTAATCAGACGCCCGGGCGGTTCGTGTGCACATTAAAGTTGGAGAAGCTCTGGGCTACAATGCTGTGCCAATGACCATGCGCTACTAATACATGAAGGAGGAAGGTTAGGAAGCTAGCAGAATAATTTCCTGGGACACCACTGGCTTCATCTAAAAGGAAAAGTCTATTAAAAATGAAACATAGCACTTAGACTTCTAAGTCCAAGGGGAGTTGGACCCCACTCCCGGCAGACCCCGGTCTGGCCCCCAGCCCCCGGCATGCCCCTGGATTCCTGACTCAGGTTCCCTCCCCGCGGAGCCATCTCAGGGCAGGTGTGAGCGGGATTCCTTTCTTCCTGGAGCCCTCTCTCTGCCCGTCCTACAGCCGGCTGCTGTCTTGCCGTCCGTCCCTGGCCTTGTTGTGGAATCGAGTCTTCTTCTGGCACGTGTCTTAGTTTGTACGTCTCGCCTCTCTCAGTCTCTTTCACGAGGTTTTCTGTTTTCCCCTCCGCTCTCACAGCTCACAGAACTCTCCACAGCTGGACCCTCCCAACCCGTGGCGCTGACTCATGCCTCCCAGGGCTCCCAGCCTATGAGAAGGGTCACTGGGGGCACAGGGCTTAGTTTACCTGGCTTTTCCTCCTGGAAATCCTGATGCAGCATTAAAGTCTAGGAATCTGTATTTTTAACAAGTGCTCCTGGGGACTCTCTCTTCAGGGAAGTAGGGGAGTCCCTGCCCAGGGCTTTCTCACATTCCTCCTCCACCACAAAATCCCCATGGTCCTCCCAGCCCAGGATGCACCCACACCTTGACAATGGTGACAGCTCTTACTGCGTTCCCTAGGTTGACATCTAACCCTCAATGGTCTATAGCTTTCCTACTCAAACAGTATAAATGTGAGAATAAGCATCAAGGTTTTTTTCCCACACAGCAGGCCCTCAGTATATATTTGGTTGAAATTTTACTTATTTTCCTCTCAATATATGCTTTAGGATGAACATTGGAGTTGTTTTACCTAAGCACCATCCAAAGGCAATGAGGGACAGAGCTGGGCTGGGTTTCTTGTCTGAAGAGCTGTCCAATTCCTAGCTCTGCTGTGGGTCCCTTGTGTGACCATATGTGGGATGTCCATAAACCCAGCCTCAGTTTCCTCATTATAAACAGAAAGTTCAATCTCTATCTCACTGGGTGACTGTGAGGTTAAATGAGATACTGTGTGTGGAATCATTTTGTAAACTGTAAAGTGCTGTCCCGATGGCAGGACTTACTCTTAGTCATCCTTACGGTTAGTTTCCCGGCGCACCTGTTTTCCCCATTGCCTCACAGCTCTGCTAGCTGAGGCACGTGATTCGAATTTGAATGCCATGCTAGGGAGCCTGGGAAATCTGCTTTCAGCATCCCTTCCTAACTGAGACAATGGGCAACGGTGACTCAGAGCAGCTCCAGGGCAGTGGCCCGCTCAGACAAGAGGTGTCGCAGAGACTCTGGGGCCTGGAAATGCCTTCTTGCCCAGGTACCAGTGAATGGAGACAGGCCCAGTCTGAGCGCTGGTTGTCCAAGGAGAAATGTGGAAACCAAACTAGCATTGGATGGCTATCTGAAGTCACTGAAAACAGACAAGTTTTTCAGATGGTAACGCTTAACATCTGAACAACAACAAGAAGAAACAATGAAGGCATTACAACAAAGGGGGGTGGTTATCCTGTAAACGAACTCTGAGAAAACCAGATTTTCTGAATCTGACAAGAATTTATCACAGGTGGCAGTTTTCAGAGTTCTCTAAGCATTGGCAGGGATGGGCTAGTCCAATGTGTGAAGAAAGCAACAGATTTAAAAAATCTGTATAAACACCAGTAGAAATAAACTTGTAGCTTGTTGCGATGTACCCACATTGTTAGAGATTTCGCCCTTAACGTCTCTCTTCTAAACTTGACTCCAGGAAATAGATTTGGAACCTGATCAATCCCATCCTCGGCTCTGCCACCTCCTCCCAGAATCATAAACATAAGACCATTGCAGCGCGTTTCCTGCATGTGCCTTCCATGTGGCTCTAGTCTCCACCTCGCAGATGCAGCGAGCGAACACGCCCCAAGTGTGGTTCTGAAGTGTTGCCCATATGGTCCGCTCCTGATGGGGGAGGGGCTGGAAGGATGGGCCCAGGGCAGGTCTGCACTGGAAGGTATCCTGTCAGGGAGGGAAGCAGTTCTCCTGGTGGCGGATGGTTGAAGAGTCAGTCACCCTTTCTTCATTGCTTCGCTTGTTTGGTTGGTGTGTGTGTGTGTGTGTGTGTGTGTGTGTGTGTGTGTGTGTGTTGCAGGGGGTGGGCTACAAAGAAGGGTTAGGAATATTTTCTTGCTTTAAAAATCCATCTCAATCTGTGCCATTCCTAGAAAAACCACAACCCCCTCTGCCCCCTTCTCCCCCCGCTCCCCCCCCCCCCCCCGCAGTCTCCAAGTCCTTGAGTTTTGAGAAACACCCATCTTCTCTGCTACTTGTTGCTTCTGTGGGTCTGTTCAGAGCAGCAATTAATTTCAGTGGGAAGGAGTGCGGGGCCTGGGCTGTCACTGCTGTGATAGGACTCCAGGCTCCTGCGGTTTGACACCACTTGAATGCACAAATTGCTAAGGTTGGGATCATTCCCTTCCCTGCCCCGGGATCTCATATGAAACCCATTTTCCAAGGAACTGACCAAGGAAGTCTGACCTCTTGCCTCAATTGCTTAAAGGCCTCCAGTACTTTTCGCGGCCTGCTAGTCTCACTATCAGAAGGTGAGCTGCACTTCAAAGGGTAGCACACCAGATGTCTTCTTCCCCCACGGGGCTGACTTCCTCTCACTTCTCTGCACCCCGCGTGTGAGTTCAGGTTGCTGTCCGTTTCCCCTGGGCCTCTGCTGTTCCCAGGCTGCCCCCTGGGTGCAGGGCTGTCCCAGGTGCTAGGCGCTGGTCCTGCTGCTGCAGGAATTTGACAGTTCCTGCCTTCTGAGATGAGTGTGGGCACGAACGTATGTGTTGTCCCATCAGCTCGGGCCTGCACTGGCCTGCACTGTCCCATTCAGCAGCCACAGTTCACATGTGAACACTGGGTTCCTGGGGTTCATACTGAGCACTGGAAAGGTGGCTTTGGAATTGAGATGTGCTCCAAGTAAAATACACACCAGATTTCAAAGACTTACTATGAAAAATAGAATGTACAATATCTCACTGGAATTTCATAGTTAGTACATGTTGAAATGATATTGGGCTTAAACAAAGTGGATTATGAATATGAATTTCACCTCTTCTTTTTACGTTTTCAAGTGTGGCTGCTAGAAAGTGTAAAATGACAGGCGCGGTGAAAAGATCAATGATGGAGGCCTGAAGTGGCATTGGCCGAGTGACAGGTTTTCACTGTACTTGCCCTGGTGCCCTCCGACCTTCAGCCTGTGTAGGGAGTGACTGGTTGGGCTTCTTTACGTCACATTTCACTGAAACCGCAGAGGGCACTTTGTGTGTGTTTTCCCAATGCCACATTAAGTTTCCTCAGGTGGCACCTCTACCCTGGGCAGGCTGATCTCCTGTGCGTGTCCCCATGTACAGAATAGGGAGGCTTGTGCCCGCTGGTATGAGGGCTGGAAGGAGGCTGCTGGTGACTCAGGCCTGGTCGATGGCCCATGTACACTGTAGGTGTATTTGTCCTGGACAATATCCAGTCATTTCCCTCAAAGTCTGGGCTGGATCACTTTTCTTTGAACTTGACATGTTTAGGATGCTGCTTAATGGGAAAGGGCTTTAAAGATTATGTCTCTAATCTTTTCATTTCACAAAAGAGGGCACTAAGACCCAGCTGCACAGTGCTGGCGGGAGGTGATTATGAGCTTACACTTTGGCAGAGGCAGTTTCAGGTTCAAAGCCTCGCTCTGCCACTTCTTTGCCAGGAGAGTTTGAGTAGGTTTATTGAACTTTTCTGGGCTCCGTTTAGCTTTCTATTAAATGAGGATCATCATCTCTCACTCATTGAACCGTTGTAGGAACGCAATATGAAAATGTATGCCAATGTTATGGACTAAACGTTATCACCTCTCCCTCAGATTCATATGTTAAATCCTAACCCCCAAGGTGATGGTGTCAGGAGGTGGGGCGTTTGGGAGATGACTAGGCCCTTGTCCTCATGAATGGGTTGATGCTCTTATCAAAGAGGCCCAGAGAGCTCTTTTCTTCCTTCCTCCTTGTGAGGACATAGTGAAAAGACAGCCCTTATGAACCAGATTCCAAATCTGCCAGCACCTTCATCTTGGGCTTCCCAGCCACCAAAACTATGAGAAATACATGTCTCTTGTTTATAAACCAGCCAGTCTTAGGTACTCTGCTTCTGAACCGACTAAGACAGTACATTACTCAGCCTGAGCTCTAGCAGAAAAGGAGGACTTGATAAATAGTATTTACTGGTTTTTAGATAATTCTCAAGAGGTCCTATGGCCGGTTAGCAGCTAAGGTTGGATTGAGAGCCCAGATCTTGACTTCCTACTCCAATGTCCTTGTTTCATCAGCGACACCAGGCTGGGCACAACCTGTTACACCTAAAGTCAAAGCACCAGGACTCAAGATCAGTTGCCCCCAGCTCTGCCAGGTGCTGCTGCTGCCACCTGGCCTGCTGCCGGCCAGCACTGCGCTCTTGCTCTGTACCACCGCCTGGCCTGCCTCCGGCCAGCACTGCACTCTTGCTCTGTACCACCGCCTGGCCTGCCTCCGGCCAGCACTGCACTCTTGCTCTGTACCACCGCCTGGCCTGCCTCCGGCCAGCACTGCGCTCTTGCTCTGTACCACCGCCTGGCCTGCCTCCGGCCAGCACTGCACTCTTGCTCTGTACCACCATGAACTGTTTGCTTGCCTGTGTCCCCCTTGGCACTGTGAGCTCATTGAGGGCAGGGTCTGCATTGCCTTCATTAGCATAGCCCTTCATTCGTTCAGCAGGGCACTGAGGACTCTTGGGATGCCTCAGGGACAGAGACAAAGATCTTGCCTTTATGGAGCTTGCATTCTAGCTGGGGGAGGTGGATACCATGTTGGAGAGTCAGACAGGATTCAGTTCATGCACAGTCCAGACCTACACATGGTTGCCTGGCTGGAGCAGCTCTGGTAATGGCTTGGTCTATGCCTACAGTCCTGGAGCCACTGCTGCCTCCCTGCCACAGGCTAAGGACTGTCCCTCATGTTACCCACAGGTTTCATAGCCCCTCACCTGAAGCAAGAGTGTTTACCTCTCAGCTCCCATCTTCCAGGCTGGGATTCCCTGTTGCTGCTAAGGTGATGGGCCTTCATGGCTTTACCCTGCTTTCTCATCACCTGAAGTATGTGGGCATTAACATCCATGGGGCAGACATTGACCAATGGGAGACAGATACTGAACAAGACACTTTTCTCCTTCCTGGGCACGCTGCTTAGAGATGCATTAGCTTCATTCAGCCTCTCTGAAGATGTCCTGTGGGACCAAGCCACCACTTGTTATAGCACTAATGCCATTTGGAAACAAACTCCCTTAGGCTTGCTCTCCCGCTTCTGTGCCTTATCCACCTTTTCCACTCATTCCTGCTTCCCTGGAATTGCATTCCTTCGAGTTGTGTTTTCTGGGGAACTGGACCAGGGCAGTAGGTGATAAGTGCTACAGAGGAAGAAAATTTAAAGAAGGGTAAGAAAGGGGATCAGGTATGCTGTTGAAGGGTTGCCATTTTCACCAGGATTGTCAGTGTAAGCCTTGTTGAAAAGGTGATACTTGAGTGAAGACTTGAAAAAGGTGAGGATGTTAGCCACTGTGAGGAAAGGGCAGTCTGGGTGGAGCGGAGGGAACAGCTGGTGCAAAGACTAAGGCAGAAGGTGGCAGGCATGGCCACAAAGAGCAATGAGGTCTGGTTGGCTTTGGGGAGTAAGAGCAAGAGTTGCAGGAGATGAGGTCAGAAAGTGGGGAGTGGGTATGGAGGGGGTCATTTTAGGTCTTGTAGGTCATTGTGATGACTGGAGCTTTTACTCCAAGGGAAATGGAAGCCTGGGTTGAATTTTGGGTGGGGGAATGACAGGGCACCCAGCTAGTGTCAGATGGATAGAGCAGTGCCTGGCATATAGGAGGTGCTCGCTCAGTGTCTGTTGATTTGAAATAAGACATGCAGTTGATCTCCCCTGGACCCTTCTTAGAGCAGCACCCTGCCGAGGACCCCCGGCTCTGTGGAGGGCTAGAGCCGGGCTCGTACATTGCTAACCAAGAGTTGAAAACAGATGGAAACAAAATGCCAGCAGTAATCCAAAAGGCATGTGGAAGAAAGATCAAATGGGAGACGAGGATGAATGTGTTTTCAGTGGAGCTGTGTGCTTGCTGCAGGACCAGATTTGTGGGAAGCCAGCCGAACCAACCTTGTGCCTCTTGGTGGAGACTGGAGCCCTGAAGCTGAGAAGAGTGCATCTATCTCCCCTCCTCCCTCAACCCCAGTAATGAGGGGCGGGCTCTCCACTAAGCACCAGGCAAGTCCTGTGAGCTTTGACTTGTGGGAAACGTACCTAACAAAGCTTGCCCTAGCTGGTTCTGTGAAGTTTGTTTTGCAGGGTCCCCTCCATTTTGAGTTCTGGGGCTCCCACACTTTTTAGGTCCTGGGTAGATCTAGTGGCTGGTTCCTTTCTTGGTCATCAGGGACAGCTGAGGACAGGAGGAGCATCAGAAACAAGGGCCCTCAACATGCATTCTTAGTTTCTCTAGGGTTTTTCCTCTTCCCATGGACCCCTTTCCTTTATACCCACCTCTAAAAGATTATGAGTGGGAAGGAGAAAGAGTCTGGGGTGGTAGCTGGGAAGTTAGAATATAGATAAGGTGATGGGTCATGGGGAATATCCCAAATGTTCTTTCTAATAAGGGGGAATGACTGCCTCCACAGAGCAGAAAAGAAGAGAAATATAATCACATGAATCCTTTTATTCTGGGGCAGTGGGTCAGGGGCTGAGGCTTTAGAGCCTGAATTTGATGTCAGTGATTTATTTTAGGGGAATCGGAGACTTGTGGCCAGGCCAAGGAACATGGTTGGCTTTTTGTCAAGAATCTCACAAGTCAGTCTTCCTAATCATCTTATTTGGATGCACAGCTACACCTCAGCTATGCTGCTCGGGGAAAAGTCAAAGCCTGAGGATTCTCAGGTATTTTCCTAGCAAGACCACAGAAAGCTTTGGAAACTAGAAAAGATAATTTAGTGCCCAACGAGGAAAGAGGCTGAGACTCAGGAAGACAGATAAAACACTATGTGTCTGCAGACAGTCTGAGAACCTTACAAGTTGGGGCAAGAGCAAGATTTAGAGCTCCTTAGGAAGTTCTGCCCATTTCCCAGATGGGCAGTTGAGGTCATAGGGAAGTCCAGCTGCTCACAGGCCCAGCTCCAGGTGTTACCTGGCTTTTTAGTAACCACAGGAACACATAACAGCCAAAATATGTATGACTTGTTTTAAAATTATTATTTTTTGAATACCATGATATGGTTTATAGAAATATAGAAAGCAGTATTTCAAGATTTAATTAATGGAAGAGTAATGGAAGACCCCCATCACCACATCCTTAATTATGGAAAATGGGCTGGTATAGTCCACTACTAAACAACTTATTGTCAGCCAGGGAAGCACCCGTGGAATCCAGAAAAGTCTAGAGAACAGTTCTGTTCTTTGGTTTTGGCCCTGTATCCCATCCCATCCGGAATCCACAGGAGTCTGTGGGTTTGGGAGCAGCTTTGCATGCCAGTTGACCCAGTCCAGCTCTTCATCTACCACGAGACCCTTATTCTAAACCAGGGAGGGCAAACCACACTCCACAGACCAAACCAGCCCACTGCCTGCTTTTGTATGTGAGCCAAGGATGATTTTTACATTTTTAACTGGTTGGGGGGAAAAAAATCAAAGGAAACTATTTTGTGACGTGTGAACATTTTATGAAGTTCAAGTCTCAGTGTCCATAGACGAAGTTGGACCGAAACATAGCTGTGCTCATTTATTACCTGTTGTCTAGGACGGCTTTTGTGCCAAATGGTAGGGGCGAGTAGTTGAGACAGTGAATGTCCCACAAAGCTGAAATGTTTCCTATCTGATCCTTCACAGAGCAAGTTTGTGGGGCTCCTTTTCTAACCCTGAGCACCCCCGTGACATTCAGGTGGGCAAGGGAACCTGTGGCCTTGAATACTGTCTTTCTCCCCTTCCCCCTTGACCTCTTGGTCACTTCACCACTCTTCTCCCCACTCTCCCCCATCTTACTCGTTGTCAATCACTCTGGCTGCCGCTGGAGGGCGGGGAGTGTGGCTGGAGGTGGGGAAGGAGAAGCAGGACCGAGGCAAGAGTCTCCCCCTTTGTCTGGCCACAGCTCGGAGTCACCACACGACCACTGAGTGCCATCAAGAGCAACTCAGTCTTTTCTGCAGTATAGTCTAGAAGAATTTCTGAATTCTTCTCTACCTTGAGCTCATTTAGCCTCTCTTTATGCCTAGGCTCAGGAAAGCGGGGGTTTGGGGGAGAAAACAACCTTTCCTGGCACAAATGCTTTCCCTATCATAGGGATGAGAATGTCCAATGTAGAGGATGTCAAAGATCATACTCTTACTGCCGATCCAGCTTCTTACCTGTGAACACCACCTGCATATTACTGCTTCTTTGGCTTTGTTAATTCCATTCCCTCCCCTGGGCTCATCCCCTCTTCCTCCACCTGTATTTTCTTCTTCTTTAAAAGGCTGCTCATGTCCTACCTCCTTCATGAAGCTTTCCTAGACTTTATCTGCAAGGAAATGTTCTCAAAGCTTAAGTAGGTTCCTCTCTGTACTTGTCACTGGGCTCTTGTTAGGGACTGCCCTGTTATATGGGTTGCGTTGCCCTCATCTCCATGTCCTGAACTCACCTTTCTCCTGAACCCCTAGAGGTGGCTAATCGCTGGCTGTAACAGGTTGTCCCATTCACATTCTCCCTCTACATGGCTCTGGGGTGTTATCTGGGGGTGTAAAGCTGACTACCCTGATTTCTACCTCCCTGGCTTCAAATCCTCCACTGCTCTCTGGGTTAAGTTCATATGAGCTGGTTCCTCCCTCCCTCTTCAATCTATCCCCTGCTTCCAATTCTGAGCAAAACTGAACGGCTGGTGGCTCTTTGATACACTCTTCCTTATATTTCCCACCCTGCCCGGGATGCTTCTCTACCCACTACACAGGCCCTTTCCTAACTAACTCCTGCTTAAAGGCCCAGACCCAGGGCCAACACTTTCAGAAACCCGCCCTCAACTTTCCTCGTCTTCCCTCACCATGTTGGATTAGGTGTTTATCTAATGCCTAACTTTGCGATTAGCTTTTCACATTATATTGAAGTTATCTGTTTCCATGATTGTTTTCCCCCCGTGAGCTATGGTAAGGACTAAGCCCTCTTTATCTTTATCCTGCTAGTTCTTCCCTTAGTCTCTGACTTACAGGAGGTGCATGAGTGTATTGAGTGGGTAAAGAAATGGATGGCAAATCCCTGTAGGACAAGTGATGTTTTACAGGTTTGTTTCCTGAGGACCTGGCTTAATATGTGTTTTTGTTGCTGATAAGGATAATTCCACTTTGCGGTTCTTTGGGTTGAAGATAGCATTGCAGACTCTTGGCCAAACTTGTGCCTCCCAGCAGGGCCTGCAATGCCTGTCTGTCCTCCAACACACTTCTTGGTTCACATTATATAATAATAAAAAAGTAATTACAGCCCGAGTGGCTGCTCTGTGTGTGTGAGGTGTGCTAACACATAACCTCTAATTCTCAGCACAGCCCTGCAGGGTTAGCATTGCTCTCTGCCAAAGAAGCTGAGGCACAGAGAAGTTAACTTTCCCAAGATCAGACAGCTAGTCACTGGCAAAACTGAGATTTGGTTCAGGTCTGCATGGCTACAAAAGCTTTAATCATTCTGCCTTATTTCTTTCTTCCTGCCTATAATTTATGTTTCAGCAACATCAACAAAACTATAAAGTAACAGGAAAAAGAAAGAAACAGAGAAAAGCGGGAAATTTCAGCTATAACCCAGCCACATGAAAAATATCCAGCTGTTTAAATTTGCCTACGTTCTTGTCCTGTCCCTGTCCACATGTGTATCAAGGGAATGCGGGCAGACATGCTGTTTGTGTTCTGCTTTTATTTGAACCCAACATTGCGTAAAGCATTTACTAATGTCTGGTCACAGTCTTCGTAATTGTAATTTTAATGACTTGTACTTCAGTTCTGAACTCAGAGCTAATAATGAGACTCATAACTCTAGTGGCACCTCTGTCCCCGCCCCTTTCTACCCACTGCTCTGTAAGTGCATCTGGCCTTTATTGGAGGCAGCTGTGAAGAGAGTGCTGCACTTGGAGCCAACCAAGTTGACAGTGTCCCAGATCTGACATGGAATAGTTGTGTGACCTTGGGCAAGTCAAGTCCATTCACTTTCAAGCTCCTCCCTTGGTCCGTGAGCACCTTTAGGGCAGGGACTGTTTTATTTCTCCTTTGTAGACCTTGAGAATACTGGCGTAGATGATGAGATCAAGACACGCTTGGTAAGGAGTCTCAATTTCCACATGTGTGAACTTGGATTATGAAGCTCATTCCTTGAGGATGTGGTAACTAAATGAAGTTTTACACACACACGTATGTAAATTATTATGGAAATAGAAGTTGGTATAACTGCTAGGTTTATATAATTCACATAAAAGTCTACTCGATTATCTGGAGGAACAGTGAGCTTCCTGACTGAATGCTGCATGTTTCATCCAGATGTTTGGCATCCTGTAGGCACAGTGGATGACAGATTAAAGGGATCCTCAGTCAGGGTTTATGTCCAATGGTCTCTGTTCCCTCTTCATGGTGTTCTCTGCTTTGACAACAGAGGTGGCATGTGCTTCACTTGCTAGGTGCACCTCACTCAGCCAGAACCTTCGCGAGTGCACTTGGGTGTGATTAAAATGAAGGGCGGGAATGTTCAGTGTTCAGGTCTAAGCAGCATAGTAGTTTGTTAAGAATTCCTCCTCGTTGGTGCAGTCCTTTGGCTGGGGCCGAAGCTGCTAGGATGGGTTGGTTTAATCTTGAAGGAAACAGTCCAACAATGTGGGAACCATTTTTTCTTTATTGAATAATGAATACCTTCATTTAAGATTTCAGGAAAATGAGGTATTTGTAGACACTGAGCTGGGCAACAGGAAGAAGTTCTGACACATACCGGGCTGTGTTCATCTTGCTATAGTCACATTTCTTCTCATATAAAATCTTTGGGAACAGCTTTTCATTCTTCCCCAGTTATAAGGACAGAAAGAAAAGGAAACAGTGCAGAGACTTGTAAAATAATTCCCATTTCATCTATTCCTAAAATAATCTTTTCACCACAGAATCCCCAGAGTCACATTTTCCTCCTCATCCACGTACTATCAGCATTGTAATTGTCAATCTTAATAAAGATTAACTTGCTTTCAATGTTGGTTGTTTCAGAAACCCAGAAACATGTCGGCTACACGTAATACTGGGGAATAAATCAAAGGAAAATTCAAAAGGACCCTTTCTCTAGGGCCCGGCCTTACAGGGTGGAGCTCCCAGGAGTCTTGGCTTTGGTTTGGTTCCAGAATGCCTGCCTCTTCCTCATCAATCCTCTTAAAGCCACCAGGAGACACCCACCCGCCTTCTGCCCTAGCCGGACCTGCTCCCAGAGCCTGGGAGAGGGCTCTCTCCATGCGGGTGGAAGCTCCAGGGAGGCCCGTCTGCTCCCAGCAAATGCATGGCGGCGGCCAGGATGTGTGATTTTCCAGGAGGAGCCATGTCTGTGACATGTGAAGGCTTCACTTACCCAGGATTCAGGACCCACTTGAGCTGGCTAGTTCACAGTCTCGGTTTACAGGCTGTCCAGCCCTGCTGGGCCCTGGCCTTCGTGGGGCAGCCTTGCCTCCACCTCCCACGTGGAGGGCTGGTGTGGTTCACAGCAGGCCGGTGCCCCGGGCCCTCTAAGTGACATACCACGCTTGGATGGTGTTCTCCTTGGAAACCACTGGAGTGCACATCACCCCTTTATGACAGAAACACCACAAGAACATTCCCCAAGGGTGCTGTTTGCTACAGATTTTCCCACCAGGATCCTGGCGCAGGTCCCATGTTGCATTGCCTCTGTCATGAGAAGGGAACAGAGGATGATGGAATTAAGTAATAGCCCATCTCCCTGCCCTCCTCAACCCTTTGATTTGGGAAGATCTGCACTCACTGTTTGTGGTCAGGACTCCTGGACCTCCGTTTTGAACTAGGAAGACATGGGAATGAGAGGTCTTTGGGGCTCATAAAAGCAGCAACAAATAGTCCACAGAACCACTATCTGCAGCTTAAGCACCCTTGCTATGAACCTCCCTGGAGGACAGCCAGGAAAACAACTCAAGTCAGCCCCCAAAATAGGCTCCTTGCAGGCACTTAAAAAGAGAGAGAGAGAGAGAAAGAGAGAAAACTAAAAAATATCCCACTCAGAAGCAGTAATAATATTTGTAGAATGCATTTTTACTGTTGCTTACTTGGCTCAAGTCTAATCTTGAAAAAATATGTTATTGGGCTGACAAATAGCATGGCTGTTGAGAGATTCATCTCTGTTTTTTCCCAGAAGCAGCTAATTTCAGATGCAAGTGAGTGCTCTGCACAGTGTTGATTTTGCTTTATCAAAGCTGTCAACATACGGGTCTGTGAGAAGCATGGCGAAGACTCCTTCTGAGGGTGGTCCCATATTTTTCTTGCATTTTTTTCCGGAAGGTCTTTCAGATTAAATAGAGCAGACAGCCATTTACTGAAAGAGGCCTGCATTGTGCTAGACACCCTACCGGCACATTTGCAAATGTTGGCTCTTTTGAGCCTCAGAGCAACCCTTGGTCGGTGGCATCACTGCCTCCATTTCACAGACAAGCAAAATGAAGTCAGAGCTGGAGAAGCGACTTGCTCAGTAAGGGACAATAATTCTCATTTTCTGAGGCTGAGTTAATGTTCCTTACTCTCCTTTCAACGACTTATTTATTTTTATCATTTGACAACTTAATGAGAGGAGTTAGTACAATACAACGCGGAACCACACCCATGTCCTGTCAAACCGATCTCTACCCAAAATTCTGGACTCATTTCCAACATCTCCACTGGATATCTCATAGCTTCTCCCACTTGACAAGGCCAAAACAGACCTTTTATAGTATTACCCCCAAATCCGCTACTTCCATAGTCTTTTCCATTTCTGTCGATTGTCTGAGCATCCATCCACTAGCCAAAGCCAAGATTTCATCCATCAGAAATCATATTGAAGAGAAGCCCCAGACACACTAGCCTTTCCAGTCATCCCAACTGAAAAGGCAGATCTGAGTGTGGCTGTTGAGCACTTTAAATGTGGCAGGTACAGACTGAGATATAATGTAAGCGTAAAATGCACACTGGATTTTGAAGGCTTGTATGATAAAAAGAATGGAAAATATTTCATTTATAATTTTTATATTACATATTAAAGTAATATTTTGGATAGATTGGGTTAAATTGAAATACATTATTAAGATTAACTTCACCTATTTCTTTTGTTTTTTAAATGTGGCTACTAGAAAATTTTAAATTACAGATGTGGTTTATATTATATTTCTATTAGACGGCTCTGTTTTAGACCATTTAGCCACAAACCATCCCAGACCAGAAGAAATACCCATCTGACCCACAGAATTGGAGCGAATAAAACGGTCATTGCTTAAAAATCATTAAATTTTGCCATGTTTTGTATGTAGAGAAAATGGTTTCCAGAATAGAGGTATACGTATTATGCTTTGTAGATCCTACCAACTCAGCTCTTTGGCCTCTGCAAGAATGAGCCAGAGCCCCAGAGAGGCATGGAAAGAAAGCAGGATATGGCAGAGAACAATGAGCAGTGGAAATGGGAACAGTGATGAAAAGGTGGTAGAATTTGGAGTGGGTGGGGGATCTTAAGAGATCTTCACTTCCTCAGCTTCCCAGTCTGGAAGGCATGCTTCCCTGGTCTGTGGTCCTGGAGAGCGAGGCTTGGGGAACCCTAGAGGAGCCCTTCTTCCTCTTTCCCACTCTCCTCTCCTCTCCGCTCTGTGCATACTCCGCTGTCCTGTCCCACAGAGCTCTGTGGGAAAAAACACGACTTCAACAACAACAAGATAATAAAGGGCATGTCAGTGAGAGAACAGGATGAGGGAGGGAAAAGGGTGATTTTGGCAGCAATACCCCATCATCTAGGGCCTCTGTGCTTCCCTCATCTCCCTCCTCCCTGAACCAGATGGGAGGAAGCCATAGAGATCATCCAGCCCCTACAGGCACCACTTCTCTCCTTCTAGGTGCCCAAATGATGAGCTTGGATGGCATATTCGTTGCACCTCCTCTGCTCCTGGACCGTCATTCCACCTTCTCCTGAGCACAGCACCTCTTCCCATGGCCAACCCTCTCACACTGCCCCATTTACTGCCTGGTCACTTTTGACTTCTTATGGACAACCTATGGCTATTCTCAATGATTTGAGCATATGTTGAGATGCTGTGACCATCCCAGGGACTTTAGCATCCATATGGAGGCACCTCTGCCCGCCTACCTCAGTCCCTTGATGGAGTCAGTTCCAATGACCTTTATCTCTGTTCTCTTCAGTTATGTGTCAGCCATGTCTCTGGACTGGTTAGTATACCACACTGAACTCAAATTGCTTATCTTCAAGATTACAAAATCTCTGACCTCAGCCTTCTGTATGTTGAGTCTTCTTACCCTGCTGTCTATGTGAAGCGTTCTTCTCCTCCTAGGTCTCTATACTGACTTGGTCCCCTGCTGGGGTGAAGGTGCTCAGTGCTTCCCTTTTAGGAGCTTGCCTCTCTTCCTTGGAACAGAATACTCACCTGGAAGGCTGCTTACTGCTGACAAAGCAGCATACAAAGAAACATTGAAACGAATAACCTTAAAGGAGTAGAAAAAAAATCTGTCAGGTATCTGGAACTTGGTTACAATGATACTAGGCATCTATCTGATTTTCTGAAAAGATATTCTACTCTTCACCCTGATGTTTAAAGTCAGGAAGATTCATTCAATATTGTATAACTACAAAGCTGCTCACTATCTCAGTATCAGCAGGCAAATCATGAGAATGTAGCCAGAAATCATGGGAACGTGGCCAGCTGATGGCAGATGATGGCCATCAGACGTCTAAGGAGTTGGATTTTAGGTTATTTCTGGTCCACATGACAAGTGCTGAAACTGAGTGTCTTATTCATTCTGGCTGCTATAGCAAAATCCACAGCATGGGCATCTTACACACAATAGAAATTTACGGTTCTGCAGATGGAAGTCTAAGATCAGGTTGCCAGTGTGGTTAGGTTCTGATGAAGACCCTCTTCCAGATTGTAGACTGTCAACTTCTTGCTGTGTCCTCACGGTGGAAGGTGCAAGGGGCCTCTCTGGGCATGAATCCCATTCAGTTCTGGAATAGCAGGAAGTGCAATGGTCAAAGCATTGATGTCGGGTGCGGGCCCACTTCCTGGTTCATAGTTGGTTGTATTCTTGTTGTACACTAGAAGGCTGAGGGAGCTCTGTTGGGCTTCTTTTATATGGGCATGAATTCCATTCACGAGGACTCTTCTCATGACTAATCACCTCCCAAAGGCCCTCGCTCCTAATATCATCACCTTGGGGGGTAAGATTTCAACATAGGTGTTTTGTGGGGACACAAACAGATGGAGCAGAAAAACTACAGGAAGTGATAGGAACGCTGAAGAGAGAAAAAGTATGTGATGCTATCCAGGAACCATCTAAGGAAAAATCTCTTGTGAGACAGATTGAGAATTTTAAAACAACACTCTCTCACCCAACTGCCCCATGACATCTGTTAACACAAGAGGCAGAGCCATTTCCTGGAAAGACTCCTTGTGTTTACAAGGGTGAGACCCTCTTGATGTTTTTGCAATGTTAATTAAAGAGCTGAAAGCTGGATTTACATCCCTGGCGGTTCCCATGGGGGGGAACACACGAGCTGGCTGCACATTTGAATGAAAAGAGAGAAAGTCAATCAATTACCCAGATGTTTTTAAGTTTTACATGAATATAGCCATTGTGGGGATTTACTCCTTCATAATAATGTGTTATTCTCGCAAAATGGCGGAGAAAAACAGTTTTGAAAGGGAGAAGAGAGTGTCTTCATAATACACAGGCTTTTTTTTTTTCCTTTGTGAGTTTACACTTAACAATATCAAGCAAAACAGAACATGGAAACCAAGGACAGAAAGGAGAAGCGTAGGGCATAGCCCCACTCCAGATTGTAGTGGGTGCTCCTGGTTGGGGAAGCACAGCCCTGGGGGCGGAGGTCAGGGACAGCGCTTAGGCAGCAGCATCTGGCTGTCCCAGGGTGTGGAGTTGTGTGCTCAGAAAGTATGAATGGCATTCAACGCGAGAGTTTCTGTTTCTCAAACAGTTCTTTAATCTTCTTTTTTCTCTGAAGTCTGACATTTTACCATTAGAAAGCTAGTTCTTTGACTTAAGTAAATGGCTCTCAGACATTAGTGTGCACAGGAATCATCCTAGAAATTAGGATATTAAATAGCAGATTTCTGGTCTACCTCTCCCCGCCCCCCCCCCTCCCACCGAGATTCAGATTCAATAGGTTTGGGGTGGTGCCCAGGAATCTGTGCTATGAATAAGTACCCCAAAGTTTTGGGAATGTCTCTGCCTTGTGAAGCAATGAAGGCATGGCCTCCTCTAGCTGTTGTCTTTCAGAAGGAGACCCTCAGGTTGACAGAGCAACTGTCCAGCTATAGTATGAGAACCAGGTTCCAGGACACGAGGATCTAGGCCCATAACCTCATCCTTCTAGCCCTGTGGCTTTGGGCCAAACAATTAAACTCTAAGAACTTCAAATTTCTTACCCGTAACATAGAGAAGACAATTTCAGCCTTAATTAATGAGTTGTTGTAAAGAACACGATCAAGTGAAATAATGAATATAAAAGCTTTGAAAAGTATTCAGTACTTGAAAAGTATTTCATTCTATACATATGTAAGCGTTTGTTATTGCTACTTCCCATTATCATCCATTTGGATGAGTTTAGAGATTAAGTGATGGGGTAAGAGGTGAACTTGGAGCTCAGAGGACTACTCAGGAAGGGGCTGTGTAGATAATGCCACTGTGGCCTCCCTCAGGCTGCCAGGGAGCTCAGGGGGGTACCAAGGTGGGCGAGAGGCAGGCAGAATGTGTGTGCATGTTGTGTGTGGGGGGCTGAGTGTTGGAGGAAAAAAATCCACTCACTTTGCAGTTTTGTTTCAGGTTTCAGATTATTGGGCACTAATAACATGCTGTGTTTTTTATCCTCAAGATTTTTTAAGCCTTAAGCATCATAAACAGGGTATAGGAGGATAGTCTTTCATGGAAAGATGAGGAAAAGGAACGTTATGGAAATCGTATGGGGAAAGAATCATCGTCAACATAGAACGTAAAGAATGTGTTCCAACCAGCCGCAGACGGCCTCTCACCTTCCGGATATTCTCACTCTCCATTTGGAGAACAAGAATGGCCAGAGGCTGGTCTCAAAAATAGCCACGTCCCTTGGGAATTCACAACCAAAAAAGAACCCTGCCTTCCAGGGACGGAGAAGGGAGCGAGCTGCGTGTGAGCATGCATGTCCCAGGAGCGTGGAGGGCAAGGCCTCTGCCTCCCCGGCTGTTTGTCATTAGCAAACTGGGGAACAGGGCTGATACCTGTCCCTCCGCAGCACAGAGCATCAGGGGCTCAAAGATGTGCTTCCCACAGGAAGGAGAGAAAGCACAGGGTGGAGAGGGGAACTGAGCCAGTTGTATGAGGAGCCCCAGCCCCTGTATGAATTGGTCCCGGGACCCCTCCCCCGCACCCCTTCCTCCGTGAGACTTCACCCTGAAGGGAGACAACACCTGAAGCTCCCGCCGGCCCTGTCAGCTCTGCACACGGGTTGGGATTTGTGCAGCTGCTTGGCATGGCACCATGGGTCACTGAAGGGCATCCATCCTCAGGGGGTGGGCAGTGGCAAACTCCCTAAAAGTCAGTGGAGACAGCGAGACAGGAAATGAAGAGCAACACATCTCCCCTCTCAATTCTGTGGGAAGGGAAACAAATGGAGCTTGGCTTATCAGCTCGGCATTGGGCCTGCTGGAACAGTGGGCCCGGAATGCAGAAGGGATGTGGTCCAACCTGCCTGTGGCAGGCCAGGGAGGCCTCTTGTGGTCAGGGGGAGCCGGCCCGGAGGCCTGGGCTCAGGCACTGGATGGGATGCTGCTTTGCTAGTGAGGCCCCAATGCAAGGTCTCCGGTGCCTCCCAAACTTGGAGCACGGGAGGCGCATGCATATGTGGAGCTGTTGTCACCTTCCTAACACGTCCCAGATTTGTACTGCTGAGAGCAGGTCCAGTTGTGTGAAAGCCCGCTGTTCACCGTTGTCTAGCAGGGCCCCCGGGTGCAGTGTCAGCCCTGCTTCGTTAGGCAGGTTGACAGAAAGTGCCACAGCGCTGTCCACCCTAGAGGAGCAGTCAAGTGGATGGTCCTGAGAGCAGGAGATACCCCTCATCACATATCATTAGCTTAGGAATGTAGGGAGTGGGGGAGGGGAGCAGAGAACAGCGGGTTTGACAGCACTGTGCTTGCTTTAGCTGACACTGAAACGCACAGGCATCACCTGATTCCTCACAGACTAGGGAGCAGACGCCCTGGTGTTTGTGGGCCCAGGGGGGTGTCACCCTGCAATGGCAAATGGGGTGGAAAATTGGAGAAACAACCAAGTTGCACATGTGTAATGAAGTGTTTACTGCACTTGAGGGTTCTTCTTAAATTGAACATGATGTAAACTCTTGGTTAGGCTTCTATTCCCTGTCTCAGTTCCCTCTCCTCTTAGTGATCTGGGAGGGGGAGGCTTTCTTCCATATACAAAGGAGGCTCTGAAGGCCTGAGGCTGGGCCTGCCCTGGGGATGGCCGGTGATCAGAGTGATTAATTTGTGGATAGGTTCTTGGGAAGGAACCTTCCAGGAGGAAAAGTGCAGATGGCTTCTGAGAACGTGGGCAAAAGTCCTTCCCAGGAGCTCATGGTTTACGCCCCGTCTTGAGAACCGGGACTGCACGTGTGCTTCTTGGCTAGCTAGAACAAGACGCATTTTGTAGTGCTACCATTTTGCCAGACTCCTGAAGGGAAAAGGTCCCCTTGTTTTTACATTATTTCTGGGGTTAACTTCAGCCTTTCTGGGCTGAGTGTGAGATGCACTTATCTGGCGTGTTAGGATGGTCAACACCTTGCTTACTTGGGCTTTTTTCAAATGCAGATTCATGGTCCCCCTTACTTCACAGAGTTCTTTGGGAATTTCTGGAGGGGTAGGTTGGTTTCTCCCCCAAATTTCCCTGCGGTCCAGTCAACCCACCCCTCACCCATCCCATAGATATCTTTATGGAAAATCTGCTTTACATTCTGCATGAATAGGAGGACACATAGTGTAACCTCTGGGCTCTGTTTCTGAACAAGGTTCTGCTGCCCGATGCACATAGGAGCCAAAACTAGCTTTAAAAGAAAACTTTTATTACTCTCGAGTCAACCCGGGAGGAGACAGAAAACGCTGCTTTATTCTGTCTCCCTGATCTGGGGTCCAGACAGTTCTACGGGTCAGGGAGAAGAGGGTGGCATGAGGTTATGAGGAAAGTTTTGACGGGCGAGTGTCAGAACATGGCCACTTATGGTGTCAGGGGTCCTCAAACTACTGCCCGCGGGCCACTTGTGGCCCACCGAGAACATTTATCTGGCCCGCCGGGTGCTGCTGCCTGTCCTGCTTAGCAGCCGACTCGTCCCAGACCAGCAGTGCGCATAGGAATTTGTTCATAGTTCTTTTTTTAAACTATAGTCCGGCCCTCCAATGGTCTGAGGGACAGTGAACTGGCCCCCTGTTTAAAAAGTTTGAGGACCCCTGCATGGGCCAAGAGAAAGCACAAAGGAATTCCAATCTCTGTCCATGTTTGGCCTGGGCACCGGGGCTTCCTTATTGAAGGATCTCTCGCTTGTAAAGGGCTCTGGCCAGCCACATTTCCGTTGCTTGAGTTCTGCAGACTAAAGATTCTTGGTTCTGGGGTCACCTTGAGGACAGGGCTGGCACATGCGCAGTGCTGTCTGTAAAATAACTCAAAGGTGGCATGAATCACCAGTCGGCTTTTAGGGAGCAGGCCCAGTCTTAAGCCGGTCAGTGTCATATTTGTGCTGTTTTCATTCTGTTCCCCATTCTGCTCTTTCGTGAAGGGGCTGATATATTTGGTAAACATACTAATAATTGCTTTAAAAAATGACCACAATGTGCTATAGTCCGAGGTGGACAGTTAGTAAGCTCTGGATTCGCCTAGAACAGTGGCTGGCAAACTCATTAGTTAACAGAGTCAAATATCAACAGTACGATTGAAATTTCTTTTGAGAGCCGAAAACCGACTTCTGCATATGGGCCACGAAGTTTCAATCGCACTCTATGTGTGTGCCCGCACGTGGTGTTTTGTGGAAGAGTCACACTCAAGGGGCCAAAGAGCCGCATGTGGCTCATGAGCCGCAGTTTGCCAACTACTGGCCTAGAAGATGAGCGAGTTTTCCCACTCATGTAGAAAGTCTTCCTAGAAACCAGTGTCATTACCACACCTCTGGATGTTCCACAGCCAACGGCATATAGACTTGGGTGAGTTTTAAAAATCTGGCCCTGATAATAGCACCATGACTTGAAGTTCCTGAGACCCTAGCAATATTGGGAAGGTCATTAGACTTTCCAAAGGGTCCCCTGATGGAACTCTTTTTCTCCCAATCACAGCATAGATCTAAATCTTTACTCCATCGTGGATATTTAAGTGATCCCAGCCTTCCTGATCTCTCAAATGAGGACAATACCACCTACTTGTAGGGTTGCTGTGAGGACTCAAGTTAACGAGCTGCCCCAACACATGGCTCATAGTAGAATCTCAATAGGTTACAACTATTACAATCATTATCCAGTTCTCAACTCTTGAGACAGTAACTTGTCTGTGATTGGTCACAGAATTCAGCTAGAAACGGTGCTGGGAAATGACACAGTAGAAACAAACCAATGGCACCATTTTATCACTTAAGAGCTCTGGGCCTTAAGTGATAAACCAGAGCACATAGTCTGTCTAAGTCCCAGCGTCCTCCTTTGTGTTACTTCCTTCGCAGACTTGTTGGGAGGTCTGCAGCGGCAATCATGAAAACGTTTTCCCCTTTAAACGTGCCTCCAGTGTGATTGACTCAAATTTCCGTTGCTAGTTCCTTTAGCAAAGCTGCAGGAGTCTCGGGTGTGTCTTCATAGTTCGGAAAGCAATTCCTGGGTCGGGAAGGAAACAGTGCATGCCCTTCTTTTTTATATATAAATAGGGAAACGGAGACTTAGAAACGCTGTGACATGCCCAAGATCGTGGCGAAGCCCAATAGGAACTTGGTTCTCCCTTCTGGCAGTTTCTGTCAGACTGCTATAAAGCAGGAGATGGCCGTGTGGGGTGGAAGGAGCGCTACCCACCCTCTCCACTCCCGTTGCTCTCCTGCTGGTTAAGTACCCAGCCCTGCTCTGGAGGGAGTTTGTCCAAACGGCTCTCCTGTCTCAGAAAGCTCACGGAAAATGGAGTTTCAAGGAACCGTAGGGATTGATTTTAGTCTCAGGTCCTGCAAAGACGATACTTTTAAAGGCTCTTCTAAAAATAAAATTCCTCCGAGGAGATGTTTGGCCTGTGGCTAATATGTTTGGAAACATGTTTTCTGTAAAACTCAACCCCATTAATCTACCTGCAAATCCAGAAAGGCAGCTTTCATTGCGCACATCAGGGCTTGCCCCAAACTTCCCCTGCTCACTGAGGAGGTGCAGAGGAATGAGCCACAGGCTCACGGTACCTCTGTCTTGTTTTCCCCAGACGGTTCAGAAATGGAAGATTTGGCCTGGTGTTTCGCCCACACTGAGCTCTGGAAGCAAGGGCACCTCTAGGGAGCCATCTTCTTCCCCTGGTCTTCGCATTCCCCAGCCCCTAGGCCACAGGGGGGACTTGGAAGGGGCTGGAAGCTGTCTCCCCCTTACAAATCACAGCGCCCTTCCTCTCCAAGAAAGGCTCTGCCTCCCTCTGGGTCCTACCTATGTCCACGGCTCCTGGAGAACCAGCCTCTGACGGGTGCATTATTCATTCATCAGAACTGTCAGACCTTGTGAACCTCTGCTCCTTCCCTCTGGCCGGTTCGCTCTAAAACACGCATCTGCAACGGGTTCCCCGAAAAACGGGGAAACGACGAAGAACTGGGTTCCAGCTAGCACAGTGAGTGGCCGCTGTGTAACTGGGGGAGTTGCCATTTAACAAGTGGGGGAGACTGTCTCCAAAAGGGATGACGTAGTGATGCGAAGACAAGGACCAGGACTTGAGTGCCCACAGCGTGCCACCCTTCTTCTCTAGTTATGATGAGAGTGCTGATCCAGGCAGAGAGGGGCGCAGTTTTTGTGTGGCATTTGCAGGATAGGGATGGTGGTGTGGGTCTCTAGCAAAGCCCCATGTGTCCTTGAGGTACCCAGGGTGGAGTCCCACACTGGACAGACTCTGCCAGCTTCCATCCACTTTGCCCGGGACACTCTCTTTCCATATCATCATGGACTGATGTAACTCAAGGAGGATTAAAACCCTTCCTTGTTGACCTACATATTCCCCACATGCATATTCAGTGGGTTGCCTTAGGAGCAGCAGTTTTATGTTGGGAAATCTGAGCCTGGATTGTGTGTTGGGGGAGCTTTATGGGGCATTGCACAATGTCCATGTTTTAATGTTGCTTTTATTTCAATGTGACAAGAAGTGTTGGCCTGAGATGCCTTTGGGCTCTGGCCCTGGAATTTATGAAGAGAGAATGCTGCAGGGTTATGGCATGGGTGAGACTGCAGGATGTCACCCACTCACAAGGGCCTAGCACAATAACATGTTAGATTAGAAGAATAACATTGGAACAGTAAACACACAAACACACACACACACACACACACACACACACACACACACACACACAGACACGCTCACTCACCCATGACATACAGCAAAGCCAGCGTCAAGTCCTGGACACCCCTCTGTTTGGTCCTCATGCCTGCCTTTTTCTCTTAGCCTGTGGGGGTTGGGAGCTACTTCACTGGTAACCCCTTTCTCTCTCTTTCTCTCACCCCTAAGGGAGGACAGGTGGCAGAAGCCAAGTGTCTGGGCCTCTTTTAGCCGTGCCTTCCTTTCCACTTATCCCTAGAAATAATTCACCACTGTTCTGTCCTTTCTCTTAATCCCTCCCTTGAGCCTCCCCCTGAGCTGCCTCCAAGGTGGCAGGTGACAGACTGGCCTGGCCAGGAACAAAGACAGTTATCCTCGGCTGCCACCTGTCTCCCCGTGGGTGCCTGCCCCGTCTTGTTGCACTCCCTCTATGTGTCTCATTTACACAGCAAGCCCTCTGGGCAGGGGCTCTTTGTGCCTTTTTTTTTTTTTAATTCTCTCCTCTCCTCTGTGGTTAGGTGGCTTATGCCTGATGTTTAACTTCTCCACCCCCATTCCTCTTCATTCTTAAAAAAAAAGATACCAACAGAAAAATCTTTAAAATGAACATGTTTGATTGCTGTTAGATATACAGAGAGGAGGGTAAAATGAGGTTTGGGAGGTGCTGTGGTTTGAATGTTTGTGTCCCTCCAGAGTTGAGAAGTAGAAAGCCTAATCCCAAGGTGATGGCATTAGGAGGCGGGGCCTTTGGAGAGTGATTGGGTAATAGAGGGCAGAGCCCTCCTGAATAGGACAGTGCCCTGATAAAAGAGGCCGAGGCAGCTCCCTCACCCCTTCCACCATGGGAGGACACCGTGAACATACGGCCGCCTAGGAACTAGGAAGGGGGCTCTCACAGGACATTGAGTCTGCCAACACCTTGATCTTGGAGTTCTCAGCCTCCAGAACTGTGAGAAATAAATTTCTGTTTTTTATAAGCCACCCAGTTGATGGTATTTTGTTATTGCAGCTTGAACTAATTAAGACAGGAGGCTGTTGTGGGTGCCTGGGAGCAGCTGGTGCTTGCCAGGGAGAAGAGCTGAATTAGTCAAAGAGGAGTCTCCTTGGTCTTACTGTGAGGCGATCAGAATGCAGACCAGGACCTCTGATCTTGAGGTCGGGCAGGTGTGTGTGTGTGTGTGTGTGTGTGTGTGTGTGTGTGTGTGTCTTTGTGTTTGTAATAGAACACCAGACTGGCCTCTTGGCCAGAGGAAGGTATCTTTCCTGAGTACATTTTTGAATACTGTGCTTAAGATTCTTGTGCCAAAATAGGAATTTAGGTTTAGACAAAGTCCGGAGCCTAGTGGAAGTCACTATTTATATCTTTAATTCATCCATCCATCCATCCATCCATCCACTCACCCACTCACCCACACTGATTAACTCCAGTGAAACAGAAGAAATATTTAGAAGTTAAATGTTGTATGCCCAAATGCTTTATCCATCTGCATGTAAGTCTCTCTAATGGGGTTAGAAGACTAGAGGGCTAAACATGAAAGGGGAACAGCAGTGAGCTGGGCTAGGAGAGGTCAACTTAGGAAGGTTTCCTAGAGCTGTGCTCGAGGTAGAAGAGAAGGGGGATGGAGGAGGTCAAGCAGAAAGGAAGGAAGAAGGACCTACGGGATGCTTGAAGGTGGGAAGGAAGGGGCTAGTGGACGTGGTCCAGGGAATGGGACAGGCCATCCATGGGTAGGGCACTTACGAGAGCAGTGATGACAGCTGAGGAAGAACTAGAAGAACAGATAAGAAGTGTGGGACCTGCCAGGGTGCAGTTGAGACTCTGTTGAAAAAGTCATGCGTCATCAGCCTAGGGGCTCATTGAGGGAGGTGCAACAAGTGGAGAAGTGGTCCTCGGCCCAAGTAAAGGTGAGCATTCTGTCTGAGGCTGTCTGCCCTTCAGCTGAGGGTCACACTTTTAGCTCTGAGCCTGTGTGGTGGAGGCAACCGTCTGGTTGAGATAGTGACAATATGGAATGTGTTGATGCCCAAAGGGCCAGGGCTGCTCCTGTGGCACAATGAAGGCATTGAGAGTCCACTGTCCCTGAGACTAGGAGCTCTAAGGACATGCCAAGACCTAGGGAAATAAGAGTTGAGCACTTGCCATGAAGGTGCAGAGAGCCGTGGCCTCAGTCCTTGGAAACATCATCAAAAGAAGCTGTTCAGAGCAAAATGCATTCCATGTGTTGACTCTGCCCATGTGTTTCTTGTCAGCGAGGCTGATCTTCCTGGGTTCGGACGGGTTTCTGTTTGAAATTTTATGAGCCTTGGCTGGGAAGCAGCATTTACCCTGAGTTGTGGGAGTTAATGGCCTTTTCTGGCGGCACGACTCTGGAGGCCTGGGGGAATTCCCAAATGCCAGGCAGGGAAAAACCTATAGCCCATATTTCAAGTAAATATTGCACTTTACTTATAGGCAGCTGGGGGCCCGAAGACTCCCCAAGGCCCTTAGCATCACCTTAGAATCTGATGTGGTGTATGTGGGCTCACAGGGCCTTTCTTGGGTCAGCACTTGGAGCTCATGCCAGTATCTGACAGGGAAAATGTCCAGAGTAGGGGCCCTTTTATAAACCTCTCCGCCCCCATGCCAAATAGGGACAGGCAAGAAGCTGCATTTGCCCCTTCGTCTTCCATTAGTGCTTGCCACACTGAGGCTCGCTTCATTTGTACTTTAACAAACACTTATGTGGCAGAGACTGGAAACTGGTCACTGTGTTGAGCACCATGGTAGACACAAAGGGACAAGAGTGAGATGGGCAGTCGAGAAGGTCTTGGTTCAAGCCCTGCCCTGCTCTAATCTGTCAAGTTCTGTCATTGTCCCTCTCTGGGCCTCTTGAACCAATTAGTACAAGTGCTAACAAAATTCAGAGTACTGAAAGGATTCTTAAAGTCTTAGTCTTAGGAGGATAATTGAAGGAGACTCTTGGATTTATACAAACATTGGTGTTTTGTATGAGTGTCACTTAACTGCTTAGTGTCTATGGCAGATTATCACCTGGGATGGCTTCAGAAAGCTTCTTCCTGCTGCTGAGCTTGGCCACCTGGGACCCCTCGCCACCCTGTATCTTTAAGCTAATGCCTGACATCTCCTGTGCCGATTCCCTCCAGAGGTGCTGCGGTTCACAGCACTGATCCCAGGCTAGGTTCTTGACCTGCACTCATTTCAGTGTTCTTTCTGCCTGGGCCTGGCTTTTGGCTCTCCTCCTGTTTACTGTCTCCTGCGCTTTGGATTGGGGTTGTTCCTGTTCTTCCTGGCTTGCTTCTGAGCTTCCCCTCAAGGTCTTGGCTGGGACGTATCCATGGACTCATGTCTTTCCAAACAACCTCAGATAGGATTTGAGTGCCCCTTTTTGATCCCTCATGACAGCGGTTGCCAACCTTTTGGACCTCACGGGCCATCAGTGGTCCATGGACCACCAGTTGGCAACTGCTGCCTTATGATTCAACTCCTGTCTCTGGGCAAAAAAAAAAAAAAAAAAGAAAAAGAAAACAGAAAAGCAAGGGAATCAGAAACTCTTGGATATAATACTTTTGGCTGGTTTTAGCCACCAGAATTTTAGCCAAAAGGAGGATGCATGAAGGAAACAGTATATGATAAGCTGAAATGTGACTCACTGAGGACTCCAACGCTTGAGGTCACACATGAACAAGTCTAATGTCTTTCTCATCGGACAGCTCTTCTAAGGTTTAATTGCAATTTTCTAGCAAGTATCTGTTAACTTTCTGTGATCATCTCACTCTCCTGCCAAGTCAGCTCCTTGTTAGGCAAAATGTCATTTTCATCGACATTCCTTAGATATTATGGTTTTGAATATTTTGTCAACCTGCCTGCTCTTCCTAATCCTGTCCAACTGATCTCTATTGTTCTTTCTTTGAGGTGCCCTGAGCTGCATGCCACTCTAGAGAGGCTCTGATCAGCCAGGTTTTAAGTCCTGCATCCCAAAGTGAACTCCGTTCACCCTCGGCCCTGTGGCATGCTCTGGGGGCAGAGGTGGATGGCCAAGTTAACTTCACTGCCAAATATCTGAGAAACCCTACAGCCTAGCATCTTTCTTGAAGATTTCAGAATGTACTTTGAAGGATGAAAGGATCCAAGTCATCCTGTTTACCTTTATGTAACTTTGTATTTCCCAAATGTCACAGTCATTATCCTTCAGCTAGGAAGTCATTATCCTTCAACAGCTGCCCTCTGTTCAGGGAACTGGTCTCTATATACCCTGCCCCTCCCAGAACCTGAGCCCTTCTCTTAGGATCCCTCTCCCCAGAACTGCTCCCCAGCAGAGAAGCAGTATTAAAGTCGTAGGGGGGACTCTAGGTATAGATTATAGGTTAGTACAGTTTTTTCTGCCTGTCGCGCACCTATCTTACAGAAAGCAAGTTTTCATCTGGTGGGAAATGTGGGGTCTTGAGGTTTATTTAAGAAAACTTTATGTACAAGTATCGGAATTTAATACAGAAAAGAGTGTAAGCTTTGCTGCAGAACTCACCACAAGTTTCCAAAACAATGTTATAAGTTACTACTTACTAAGCAAAAAGATCTCTGCACTATTTTATTTCATTCTTACGAAAGTCCTTTGTGATAAGTAATTAACCCCATTTTACACATCAGAAATGATAGAAGAGCTAGGAAGAGGCTGAATAACTTTCTGGAGGTCACACAGCTAGTAAGTGAAGGAGCCGGGATGCCCCAAATCAGAACTGAGCCATTCAGGGTCGTGCTTTTAGCTTGGAGAATACGGGACAGCCCACTGTAAACCCCAAACACTCACATCTGTCTTCCTGGGAGCACACTGTGGGGGTGAATCCCTCCTTTCCCCTCCTTCCTCCAAGGGTTACTTGTAGTATTAGAACAGCTGATGCCGCCTAGCTCTAGTTCCTTGCCCAGGTGGAGGATGCTGGTGGTAAGTTCTCAGATGATAAACTGTCAACAGTAGGTTGTGTGTGAGTTTCCCCAGACACCTGACCCTTTGCTCCTCTGAGTGAAGCTGGGTCCCCAGGTTTTGAATTAGTTCAGAGCTTCATGGAGGGAGGTTGAGGCTGTGGTTGCCCACCTATGAGGTTGTCAGGGTGACTGTGGCCCTGAAGGAAATGCCCTCCTGCGGGTAGCCTAGGATCTCTTGACTCTTCCTGTGGCTGAGCAGATGGGGCTGGGGGGCGGAGGGGTCGAAGGAAAGGGCCAGACACCAGATTATGCCTTTCTTAGCCCTGGAACATGTAAGGATTTGGGGATTCCTCAGGCTTTCAGGATATGAATGGCTAATAACTAAATCTCCAAGGAAATACATAGCAATTAATCTGACTTAATGTTACCCTGGGGACACTATTAAATTCTGCCTTGTACATCTCAGTATTATTGAATGTATGGCTTAGAGCAGGAGCTTGGGCATTCGCGCCAGCTCAGGGAACTGTATGTGTAGGGATGAGAGAGGAGGGGAAGATGAAGAGAAACACCCAGGAAACAAGTTGGGGGGACAGAGTTGGAGGGGCTGACATAGGCCAGCGGTGGGTTCCAGCCCTGCAGGCCAGTGCCCCATGCGTGAGGACAGTCTCTCTCCCAGTGCACCAGGCCTGTGATGGCCACACTGGACCAGCCACTCCCATGCTGCAGACAGTCACGTAGGTCCCTACGAGGCATTGAGATCTCTGACTCATTTAACCCAGGAGGAATTTCTGGCCTCCAGAAGCAAGTTGTCTTACCTAAGATCACCCAGCTAGTCAGGGGCAGAATGGCACTAGAACCTGACTTTTCAGACTCCCTGATTTGTGAGCTCTTTCTTAGACCTGGGCAAGGAATCTTAGAGCTAGGTCTTAGAGTAACACACCTGGAATTGATCGGTACCACATTGGTCTTTTCCTGAACTCCACTTTTATCCTCTGTAAGATGAAGGTAGTAGTACTGTGGTGGTGGTGAAGATTGCATACACAGGGTAAGTAAATTTCCTGCCTACTGGAGGTGCTTAATACACCTTCTTCCTCACCTAGATTGCCCTCCCCGTCCTGTGTGTGAGCTCTGCGGGGAAGGCCCGGGAGCCCCTGAAGGAAGGTTTCCTTTTGGTGCTAACCCTGGGTAGAGAGATCTAGGCTGCGAACTCCTTCTCTAGCTTCATCCTGATGAAGCAGAGGCAACCCTCCACCCTGGGTGGGGCCAGGCATGTGGGCACCTCTTCCCCAATGTCTTGCCTTCTACTCCTACCCCTTCTCCTAGGGACTGGCCCAGTGGACATTGGAGGGACACCGGAAGGTAGGAGACTTTTTCTCCTTTTCCCTTAACAACAACAATACCACCACCACCACCACCACCACATATAGAAGAAAATAAACACACTCTGCCTGCCATTCCCCGACTTGCCTTCCTCTGCACTCCACCTCTGGTATAAAATCTCCCCTAACCTTTCCAAAGAAGGAAGGAAAATCTGTGTTTCTGATTGGTTGATCGAAGATCCTGGACCCAAACTCCCTGAGGTGTTTCCCTTCATTCCGCTCTGACCAGTTCATTGGCATAATCAACCCTTAGTAATAATCCATAATAGTTGCTATAACAATAATAACAATAGTTAGCAATTATTGTTTGGGGCAAGGTTTTATGCTAAGTGCCCACCTTATCTCATTAAATGCTTACAGAAATGGTCCGAGGTAGAGATTATTACTGTCCTCATGTTACAGAAGAGGGCACGGAGGCTTAGAGACGTTAAGTAATTTGCTCACAATTGCACAGTGAGCCAGTGGCAGAGCTTGGGATCTGAGTTAGATGTGGCTGACCCTGGAGCCCCTCTCCGTCTCGGAGTTTGTACGACATACTTAGTATCTAAGGCTCTGAGGAAGCTCTACTGTGATCCTGCCTCCCCGGATTGGGCCCACCCTGCCCCTGTGTCAGCCCCCAACCTCAGAGCTGCAGCAGGTTGGCAGGTGTGGCAGAGGCATTGCCGGGAAGGACTCGTCTTCATCACTTTCACAGACTGTGACAGAAGCAAATAAAACACGAAGAGAAGGCTTCCCCAACCGCCCAGCCTCCCAGTCAGTGGGACTGGCTGTTTTAAATCCTTCAGCCACACCGTGAAGGTCATAAAACGGGAAGACTGTAATTTCCTCCCTTCAGCACTGGGTCTGGCGGCATAAGGAACTGATGGAGGAAGGGACACGCCAGCCGGTCCTGACTCCCTGCTCAGCTGGGCCTGGGATGTCTCACTGGCTGTGCTGTGGTTGGAACTGAATGGCATTTCCATCTCTCGCTCAGAAACTGGGGAAACGGTGCCTACAAGAAAATGTCAACCACCACTCACATTTTGTAGTTTTATAATTCACAGAGCATCTGTGCTTTGTACCGTGTACCTGTATCTTCTGATTATTTCCCACGTTTCCTGAGCCAAAGGTCATGAGTCCTTTTGACCATAAGTATTGAAGTTTTCAATACAAGCTAGCGAGTTAATTGAGAAAGTTGTTGTCAAATATTTCATCCCTTTTGCCCTTGAAAGGGCACTGGGCTATGAGATCCGGAGCCTGTTTTCTCATCTGTAAAGGGGGCATAACACGTGTACAGCAGGGCCTCAAAAAACAGAATTTATTAAGCAGTTAATTTAAGAACATGGTGACTGTGTACATCCCAAAGTACATACATGCTAAATGAAAATAACCAGAGTAGTGTAATTCTGGGTCTGGTGTTTGTTCTAAGAAACCACGCTGTGTGGAGTACTAGTGAGATCCTGAGCCGGGGTAATTAAGGAGCATTTTTCTGGTGGATTCTAGTTTTGGGTCTTTGCCTCTGTTGTTCTTTTCTGGGTGTCAACTTGATTCAGAAGAGAATGTCTACACTGGTCACATTTTTTGATCAATCCCATGGGTTTACACTAACTTGGAGAAAGCTCTCTACGATTCTCTGGGTACGACTGGTTTAGGTACAGAATTGCCACCCTCTTTTCAATGCAGTCTTAATTCTTCTGCTGACCATTGGATGCATTTGCGCAATGCTGGACCCGAGGAAAGAAGGACTTTGTTTCATTGTCTTTTCTGCGCATTTTCTTGCTTTGATGGCATATCACAGAACACCTGCTCTCCATAGCCTGTGGCAGTTGGAGAAGATTTATAAAGTTCCATAAGAGAACACCTTCCAGACTGAATGCTGCTACCTTCATCTTCCCTCATTGCTACGGGTACTCTCCGTGCCTTATCAACCCCCCCTCCTCATTGGCTGAGCATTTGTTGTTGAACAACCTCATATCTGCCGTAGTCTTGCACAGACAACTTCCTTCATCAATTTGGTTCATGCAGTTCCTATGCTGGTTTGGCAACTTCTGTGTTACCGTGTGCCCTACACAGAATGGACATGGAGACATTATAAAGGCAGTTAGGTTGGGTTTTGTGCCCCTGACCTTCCCTTATCTCTGTCCTTTATTTCCCTGGCGTGGTGGGAACAGAGGCCCAGGTGTCCAGGTATCACACGCCACCTCACCCAGAGAATAGCCTGTGGTTTAGTGCAGCCTTTCTGGTAAAATCTGCTCTCGGCTAGCTGTCACAGAGAAAAGGTGGTCACTGCTGATGTGGACGCCAAGTAAAAGCTGGGCCTTTCAGGGGGCAAGGGCAAAGGACCCAAGTAATGCACAAATATGCCCCAACTTATTGGGAAGAATAAATGACTTCTGGACTCCGAGACAAGGTGGAAGAAATAAAGACAGAAGTCAGGGAGAAATGTGATCTGAGAAGAAAGCCGGGTATCAAAATGAGTGCCAAGGGCCGTGAGAGTGAGAGCAAGACTTCAACATGGGGAGGAAGCATGGGGAGAGGAGGTGCCTTTGGAGCTATGTGTATGCAGCAAGTGTGAGGGATACGCCCTGAAGTGTGAAGCTGAAATGCCTGAAGAAGCAGAATAGCTGATAAATTGTGGTACTGCTTTATCAATTTCTCTCTCAGAAAGTGGAGGAAGCAGCGAGGTGAACTGCCATTCAGGATTTGATTTTTTAAAAAAGTATTATTGTATTTTGACAAGTAATACCCAGAATAATTAACAAATATGTATGAACTAACCCCTGGAATTGACAAACATTACTGTTTTGAGGAACTTGCCCTAGACTTTTACTGGAGAAGTAAAACATTCTTAGATCAAGTGAAATTCCCTCTCTTCCCCCACCTCAGTGTGTCCTTCCCTCTCTCCCCAGAGGCTGCCGCTGTGAATGTGGGAGAGTCCTTCTCTGGACTCACAGCTGATCAATAAGAAACAACTCATTTTAAAGATAAGAAAATGACAGAAAATTTGGGAGGGAATAGTCTTAGATAGAAGTAGCCAAGGATAGGAGCCCTGGCATCTTCCCTAGATTTAGGGACGCAAATGTCATAGAAAATCAGGTATAAATTCAGGGCTCTTGAAAAGTGGAAGCAGACTTAAAAGTTTGGGAGAGTCTTAAGAATTATAATTGTGACTACTCAGATAAAATGAGCCTGCTAAGGGGAAAAAAGGGGAAACAACTTTACCAATAAGGAGTTTCTTTGGGAGCTCTCTTGGAGTTCAGCTTTCCACGGCACATCCGTGGGGCCTGGAAGGAAGTGACTCAGCCAAAGTGAGCAGAGACCTACCTGTAAGGAGAGCCAGAATTCTGAATTCACTGAAGGAGATGAAGTTTTCAAATAGCGTTGAGAACAAGAACAAAAAAATCTTCTTTTAAAACTATAATCAGAACAAAGGAAAGATCAAAGGAGTCACAGACCCACTTTTTGGAGCAGCTGGTGAAATGTTAATGGACGGTAGAAAGAACCCAGAATGCCCAGATTCTGTTTATAAATTAATTTGTCCACTAAGAAGGGTATCTTCTACATAGAAAACAATGTGGACCAAGCACAGTTAGGCAGGTTCTGAGAGAGGTGAAGAGTTGGTAAGAGAATGCACAGCACCACCCAATGAGGCAGATGGATTGCATCCAGAGGACAAATACTATGGCAGACATGGTTATAGAATCTTAAGTGCTTCAAAATTCTGGATGGGCAGATGTCCTAATTTCCACAATCTGGTACAAGTATATTCAGGGATGTGGAAAGCGGAAAACTTGCTGAAGTTCTTTCTCAAGCAAGCAGTGCGCAAAGTGCGGTGTGGAGAGAAGCCCACGGGGGCAGATATTGCTAAGAGGTTACCTCCACTTCAGGCCCTTCAGTTCCTGGTGGCAAAGGAACCAGGAGACATAATCCTGAAGGGACAGCCCTACTCCAAAGGGAGAAGTTCGGGGTGGGACTCCCAGAAGGCAGTACGTTTACACAGAACTTTGCTGCTGTCGCTTATGGAATCCACTCATCTCTGAGCCTCTTTCTGGAAGAGTCTTCAGAAATCCTGTCCCAGCTCCTTAATTTGACAGTCGTGGAAGCTTGGGTGCCTGGATTGGCAAGGCACGGGGAGAGGAAACAACCTGTCCAAGTTTACACAGCTATTAATGGCTGAGCTGGGATCCGAGCCAGGTGAGCTGACTCACCACCTGGGGTTCTTCCCCTGTACGTTGCACTTGCCTTGCCTACCATGCTCTTCTCATTTGTGCCCATATATCTTTCATCTCCCCAAGAAGACTGCCTTCATTTCACTTTTATTGTGGGGCAGGCACTACCCTAGTTGCTTTGTAGATATAAAGATGATTAAAATCTGGTTCTGGATTTAATGAGCTTTTAGTGTAGTGACCGCTTAGAGTGTGACACTCGATGGGAAGGGAACAAGTAGATTGCTAAGGAATCATGGTGGAAGGTGCCATGGTGCCCTGGAGGACTCAAGAAAGAAGGCTTTTCCAGAAGGCTTTCTATGGACAAGAAGACACCGTACACAGCTTGGTATTCTTCACAGAACCTTGCACAGCATGATAAAAGCCAGGAAAACGGAACTGACACAGTCATCCAAGACCTCACTGAGCTTGTTTTCGAATTTAGAGGACTAGTCCATCCTATTCTTTTTAAAAAAATATTTTTTTATTGATTTGAGAGAGGCAGGGAGAGGGAGAGAGAGATAGAAACATCAATGGTAAGAGAGAATCATTGATTGGCTGCCTCCTGCACACCCCACACTGGGGATTGAGCTTGCAACCCGGGCATGTGCCCCAACTGGGAATTGAGCCATGATCTCCTGGTTCATAGGTTGACGCTCAACCACTGAGCCATGCTGGTTGGGTAGCCCAACCTATTATTATTGATCCCTGCTCTGAAGGATGCTAGAGACCAAGATATTTTCCTTTCTCCTTCCCCACTTTGTTTTTTTCATTCTTATGTTACTTAATTCTAGTTGGCTCCTCTTCAAAGATTTGATGAAGATTAAAAATTTGTTTTTGAGCCAGGATGTGTCACTAGCTGGGAAGCCAGAGACCGGTGAATCACACCAGGAGGGTGAGAGTTTCTGCTCCTTGTATTCGCTCAGCAATTGAACTACACCCAGGACTGCCTTTGGGAATGAGAGGAGGTTATGGGGCAGAAAGCTTTGCATCTTGGAGCCTCCTCTCTGAGGCAGTATGGAAGCATCGACAGCCCGATCAGGAAATTCAGAGAAAGAAATGGAATTGACCATATGAATGTTGAGAATACTGCATTCTTTCCCATAGAAGCTTGCTCCCTGGGGTGCAGGTGTATAGGGTGGTTTGGAAGACCCAGCTCCCTGGGTATATGGCCTTTATTATATTGAGATATGATCGCTCTATGCCCACTTTGCCGAGAGTTTTTATCATAAATGGGTGCTGGATTTTATCAAATGATTGTCTACATCTATTGATATGATCATGTGATTTTTATCTGTCATTTTGTTTATGTGATGTAGC
Organism: Corynorhinus townsendii; assembly: GCA_026230045.1. NCBI lineage: Eukaryota > Metazoa > Chordata > Mammalia > Chiroptera > Vespertilionidae > Corynorhinus > Corynorhinus townsendii. The sequence goes on from JAPDVU010000013.1 coordinate 9,140,375, forward strand.
ACATTTATTGATTTATGAATATTGCACTAACCTAGCATCTCTGGATCATGGTGTATGATTTTTTAAAAATGTATTGCTGGATCAAATTTGCTAATATTTTGTTGAGGATTTTAGCATCTATGTTCATCAGGGATATTGGTCTATAATTTTCTTTCTTTATATGTCTTTATCTAGTTTTGGTAGTAGGATAATGTTGAGTTTTTTGGACTAGTTTGGATAGGATAGGTATTAGTTCTTTGAATGTTTGGTAAAATTTGCCTGTGAAGCTATCTGATTCAGGACTTTGTTTGCTGGAAGTTTTTTAAATTACCGCTTTGATTTCATTAGTTGTTATTGGTCTATTCAGATGTTCTGCTTCTTCCTGATGCCGTCTTGGAAGATTGTATGTTTCTAGGAATTTATCCATTTCACCCAGTTTGTCTATTTTGTTGGCATATAGTTGTTCGTAATATTTTCTTACAATCATTTATATTTCTGTTGTAACCTCTCTTCTTCCATCTCTTATTTTATTTATTTGGATCTGCTCTCTTTGTTACTTGATGAGTCTGATTAAAGGTTCATCAATCTTGTTTATCCTTTCAAAGAACCAGCTTTTGGTTTCATTGATTTTTTAAAAATTTCTGCTCTGATCTTTATTATTTCCTTCCTTCTACTTACTCTGGGTTTTTCCCGATTTTCTTTTTCCAATTCTTTTAGGTGAAGGGTTAGATGGTTTACTAGAAATTTTTCTTGCTGCTTTTGGTAGTAGGCCTGTAATGCTATGAGCTTCCCTCGCAGGACTGTTTTTGGTGTGTCCTGTAGATGAACCATTAGGATTTAAAAGTCAGTTTTATTCTTTTCTTATGAGGTTGACCTTTAGTCCAAGTGCGCATACCTAATTCTCCAAAGCTAATAAGGACTTCGTATTGCTGATGGGGGGTTAGAATAGAGAATCTCTAAAGCTTTTTCCATTTCAGGGATCTGGAATCCCATAAAAAAGATGTTGAAGAAAAACAAAAGAAGACTTTGAGAAAGCCCATTTGTCTTCTTTTCTATTTCTATCACTATGTTGTAATTCTTTTTTTCCCCCTAATGACTAATGATGTTGAACGCTATTTTTTTTTTTTTATTATTTATTGGCCATTTGTGCATATTCCTTTGAGATTTGCCTGTTCAGTTCTCCTCCTCCCCCACATTCTTTGCTGGAGGAGGAAATCTTTCTTCTTCTTTTTCTAAAAATTTATTTCAGAGAGAGGAAGGGAAAGGAAGAGAGAGATAGAAACATCAGTGATGGGAATCATTGATCAGCTCCCTCCCGCACGCCCCCTACCGGGGATCGAGCCCACAACCCAGGCATGTGCCCTGAATGTGAATCCAACAGTGACCTCCTGGTTCATGGATCCACACTCAACCACTGAGCCACACTAGCTGGGCTATGTTGTAATTTTACTAGCAGTGTGACCTTCCACTCTTCCCTAAATGTCAGTGTCTTCATTTATAAAACGGATATAATAGTTTCCACTATCCTGGGTTTTTGCAATGATTCAATGAAATAACATATGTGAATGTGTGTGGTTAAGCTTTATAGGATAAAACTCTCTCCCTTCTTTGCTTCTACAAAGATACTGATGCAGTCACGCATATAAACAGAAGCCAGTGTTCTCATATGAAGTTGCCTCAGTGAATAAGCATTTAGAAGGCCCTCCTTGCCCTACCTCAGTCAAAAATTTTATCTCCTGTAAAAGCTGTGATAATGACTGAGATAATGCCTGCTCTGGTGCCATTAGTCATTGTTTTTGTCATATGGTATCATGCTACATATTAGTCATTAAAACTCTAGTGGGAAATAATTTTAAAATCATAGCTTCTTAAAGTTAGGGGTCACTGTCCAATTCCTGCTCCCCCTTCCCTCCCGCCAATTTTATTGTTGATAACTTCCTGACAGATGGTCATTGAGACTGTTCTTGAATAATTCCAATGGCAAGGAGGTCACTGCTTTATGGGGTAGCCCGTGTCATGTGGTGCAGCTGAAGTTGATTAGACATCCTTTTATAAGTTGAAGTCCATCTCCCCAAAACCTTGTTTCATTGGCCCAAGTTCTGTGAAAGAGAAAAAACAGAAGTAAATTTGTTTTCTCTTTCATTTGACAGCACTTTAAATTAATTTAAAGATAGATACCTCTTTTTCATCCTTTATAACGTGGTTTATCTTATCGTTTCTCATGTGACAGTTTCTAGATCTGTTACAATTCAGGTAGCTCTTTACTAAGAATGCCCACATTTTCCAGTGTCCTCCAAAAGTATCACCTGATCACTACCACAGGATGGTTCTAACAGTGTGGAGGATGGAAGATGGAAATTGTCTGGATTTAGGCTGATAGCATTACAGGCTTAAAAATCAGATTATATGATTATTTAATATTTAGTGTCTGATAAATTAAAACCTCAAGGTAGTTCTACAGAAACAGCTATTAAATTAGAGCTTTCCTGGATTAGGCTGTTATACTAATCAGTTAAATATTTTAATCTAAAGGCAGGTGACTTTATCATCAGTTAAAGACCTCTCCTCACTTTAGTTTATTTTGGACCATTGTTCTTATATGTTCACTGAATTTTATTTTACTTTTTTTAAATCTTCCACCAAAGATATATTTTTTAAATATATTTTTGAGAGCGAGAAGGAGAGAAAAAGAGAGAAACAGCAATTGGTTGCCTCTCATACTCATCCCGACTGGGGATTGAACCTGAAACCTAAGTATGTGCCCCGATGGGGATTTGAACCCGCAAACTTTTGGTGTTTGGGACGATGCTCCAACCAACTGAACCACCTGGCCAGGGCTGTTGGCTGAATCTTAATTTGTCAGTACACCCATTAGTGGTCTTCCTGGCTTTGCGTCATCTGAAATTTTGAATAAACTGTTCCAGTGGTAGAGGCCTTTAGTCCAACACTGAAGACTTTCCTAAACTAGTGCTTACTCATCATCCTTGAGTAAGCTTGCTGAACTGCAAGACTATTTACTAGTTCTTCATTGAGGCTACGATCTTGAGAGCTCCAAACCTGACCACTTTGTTAGTCATTCAGTCAGCAAGGGAAAGTTCTTTTGTTAAAAGTCGGAGTGAGGTTATTAAAATGCATATGCTTAGAAGATGATATTAATCAGTATGAGGTTTCTGGATGCCATCTAGCCAGGTGGACTGATGCAGGAACCATTGCTCTGGCCCAGTGGCAATATACTCATTCACTGAATAGTAGGAACATTGGGAAATGCATTGAGAAATTCTTCATGTGCCTTGATGTCTCAGAAGGTTGAGGAAGAGCTGACTGTACTTAATTCTGGCAGCAAAAGGAATCCTGAACCACTCAAGGGTCAGGATGCCCAATCTTCAAGGGCTTCTCTGTTTTTAACCGGTGCCATAAACCAGCAGTTGTATGTAAGCTTTCTGCAATTGTAAAAGGAATTCAAGGGCCTAGACAGTAGGGAGTTGAGGGGGTATTATCACTGGGAGGAAACCCAAGACAACGAAAGCTTTGAACACTGTTGAGAGAAGCAGACCAGAGGTTGAGCTCAAGGGAGGAGGAGATTGTGCTGTATACCCGAGACCTTAGACTTAGCTTGAATAGCGGAATTGATCGCCCCCGATCAACAGTATGCGTTGTTGTAGGAGACCAGTGTAAAGAGTCACCACTCTCAAGTCTGATCCCAATATTTAGAATCCAGTTATGAGGGTCCCAGTCTCCTTTGAAAACATTTACCAATTTATCAGGAATGTGGAAAACAGGAACTTTGGGTGAAAGTATCATATTTTTTATATAATTTGTGCAGGCCAAGGAAGGGGATTATAGCTTCTCAAAATATCCCAAATGCCATAAATATCCCCGAAGGACCAGGAAAAAAAAAGATAAAAATCATCTAAACTAAACATTATGGACCACGTAATGCTAGGATCTAAGAAAAATCTCTCAAGAATATAGAGATGGAACAAATTGGGGAATAAATTCTATGTAGGTTTCACTTAAAACTTCACAAAATAGAACATCTGGGGGAAAAGGTCACTTTATAATCTCTTGATGACCGCTTCATTGATCAGAGGCTCAGGGTTTTACCAAACCAGAAAACAGGGCAGTACTCCTGTAGGACATGGGGTAGAGCACTTTGAGGTTTCCTGTAAATTGTTCTCCTACTGCCCAGCCATCTTTCTCTGTTCATAGAAAGACAGATGTAGTCTCATCAGTGATGAGAATGATATCAATGTGCGTATTGGGAAAAGCTACAGAACCAATGGCAAAAATGTGTAGGAACTGAGGAAGAGAAAGGAGGGGAGAGTTGGAGAAACTGGTGGTGGAGTATTGCATTTTGATAGGTATTCTCATGAGTGAAGTCAGTGCAGTAAGAGAGAAAAATAATGCTGCTAACAGTACATGATGGAAACTAGATTTTCTGGAACTGTGTTTGTTCAAAGCATTAGGACCTGGAACAGTAAGTATAGGAGAAAATGCTGCCAAAGCTGACTTAGATAAGTGTCTGTTACAAATTGTAGCAACTTGAGCCTGGGTGGGGAAAACGGGGTGGAAAAAAGGAAGGACACCTGTAATACTTTCAACAATAAAGATAGATTTTAAAGAATTGTGGCCACTTGAACTGTGAATATCATCTTACCTTTAGCTACAGAACCGAGGAGAGGAATCATCCATCAGCCTAGGAGTTAGAGTGGATCCCAGGACCATTCACACACCCTGTAGGTTTCGAAGATTCCGAGTCTATAGATCCTATTTTATATGAGGATGTTTAAAGAGGAAACTTGTCCTTGGAGATGATCTAAAAAGTACTATAGAACACAGAAATGTTAACATGGTTGTGAAAACTCAAAGGAAGAGAACTTCTGGTTTTCATGACATAGCAGAGAGGGGGGGAAACTCCAAGTTCAGAACACCTAAAAAATGCTGAATCATTCATTCAAATGCCTCGCTGAGCTGGTGGGAAAGTAAAAGAAATCTTCAAAGCCTTGAAATGACAAGAAAGGTGTAGCCAGCATTTGCCACAGGGCACATGTGGATCCTTAGATTCCTCTTTTACACTTCAACTGGACTGAAGACAGAGCTTATGAAAGGCAGGAGGGCCGTGGACCTGAGCGTCCTGCATGAAGCCAACATCACTGAGGGGCAACATCCTCTGTGGTAAATCAGGGTTAAAAACACCCCACATCACAGAGGTAGTGTTGATCGTTTCATGTCTTAGCTTTGGTTCTGACTGGAGGAAAATAAAGGCAGAAGTCTTCTACAAGAATTCCTCAGCTCACTTTCGCATGTTATATGGGATCAAAAGTCATAGCAGCTCTAAGATGTGAGTCTCAGGATGTATTGTCCACCCAGGTCTCTAGAAGAATCAAATGAAAATCCTCTCTGTGGAAATATTTTTAAAATTTCAGGACTCAAAAATTTTTATAGGTAAATTTCCAAGGACAATGAATTTACACACACACACACACACACACACACACACACACACACACGCACACCGCATGTATTAGAATCAGAAGACACAATACACTGCAGAAACACAAGGACAAAACTTGAATATATTGGAATTGTCAAAAGTAGAATGCAAATTGTGTTTAATAAACTTAAAAAAAGAAGGCATTTAAAAGGAGATTATAAATAGTGACTAAAGATAATTGAAAAGGAACCAAATAGAATTTCAAATTGATTAGAGACATTAACGGCAGTGATGCACCTAGCCTCTATTATATCAGGGTCCTGTCATGTCCTTGCTATCAGCCTGCTACATTCTGTAATAGCCTCCTATACTCTCAGCCCTGGCCTGCGGAGCGCTTGCACAGCTTTATCGTTATGCTGGTATTAGTGTGTTCCCTATGAATTTTGTAAATAACATGCAAATTATGTTCTAGGGGAACAAATCGTCCAGCAGATCTTTGGTAGTATGTAACATATCCATTCTCTCATGCCTGATTCCTTGAGAATTTTAACCTCTTCTTTTGCCATCTGTCATGACAAGTCTGACACTTCAACTCTGCTTAGCGTGAGCCGCTGCGTTTTCAGTGCTTCTAGAAGCCTTCCCTGTAGGGAGTTCGAACCATCTCCCGAAGGGGCTTGCCAGTGTATTAAATTTCTTTTATTTTATGATAAAATGACTAAAATTTTGAAAGAAATAACAGCAACAACAACTTTTGAGGTACAAAGCTTCACCAAGAGGGAAATTTATAGTCTTAAATATTTATATTAGAAGAGAAGTTAGGTGATAATTAGGTAGAAAAAAAATTAAAGTAGAAAAAAACCCCACACCTAAGCCAAGGAAAGTAGGATGAGGGAAATTATGAAGATATGAACTAATATTAATGCAATTAAAAATTAAAGTAGAAAGGCAATAAAGCCTAAAGCTGAGTTCTTGGAAAATATATAAAAATTTAAAATCTCTGGCAAGGTGAATTACATAAATGGTAACATAGAAGATAATATAATGAAAAAACTTATGCTAATCAAATTTGAAAACTTATGTGAGTTGGAAAAATTCTTGCACTCAACATTGTAAAAACTCACCAAAATTGTTCCAAGAAAAGATACAAAATCTGAATGTTTTTATAACCATTTAAGGAATTAATATTTAAAGATTTTTCTTAAAAAGAAAACCACATTCAAACTGTTTTATAGGCAAGTCTTCTAAAGATGCACTCTGTCATCACTTCTATTCAGTATTTTTCCAGAGAGCCTAGCCAGCAAATAAGACAAGAATGATAAATGAAACTTATAAGTTTTGGAAAGAAAGACATGAAATTCTTTTCAGATGATATACTTATCAATACTGAAAATTAAAATCTATGGGCAAATTATTAAATTGAATAAAATATTTATGAAGGTTGTCAAAATATAAGAGCAATATGTGAAAGTCTATTATGTGTCCATCCAATGGTAACATCCAGTTAGGAAATGGATTCATATTGAAGTTCAAGGGAGCCCAATTCATAGCATCTCTCTTCCCAGCCTGAGTTCTGAACCAGACAAAAGAAGAGGCAGAGAGAGGCTGAAACATTGCTATGTTGATTTTGAAAAATGTGGCTTGTATTTGTACATAAGAGAGATTCATAATGCTGGGTTCCAGAATTAAACAGCCTTACTCAAGGAGTCATTAGCAGTAGATGAGCTCCAAAGGCCTCTTCAGTAGGGGAAGGGTCTTTTCTGTTAAGCTTTCTGCGTGGCTTAGGGTAATCAAGACCACATGTTCTCACAGACAGAGCAGCTCCCAAGAGGAAGGGAAGAAGGGGCCTGGGCAAGAAAGCCAAGTTTATCCTTCCAAACCATTAATCAGGTTATGTTGCTGCTTCTCCCTCAGGGCCAGCCTGAGTGAGGGGTGGAGACAGGCCAGGATTGTTTCACAGGTGAAGATACCTCCATGAGGAAGGAAACACTCAGAGTGGGGAAAGAGTTCCCCTCTCCTCCTCCCAAAAAAGAATTTATAACATCTCTCTTTACTCCCCCTAAACCAGTGGTCGGCAAACTCATTAGTCAACAGAGCCAAATATCAACGGTACAAGGATTGAAATTTCTTTTGAGAGCCAAATTTTTTTAACTTAAACTTCTTCTAACGCCACTTCTTCAAAACAGACTCGCCCAGGCCATGGTATTTTGTGGAAGAGCCACACTCAAGGGGTCAAAGAGCCGCATGTGGCTCGTGAGCCGCAGTTTGCCGACCACTGGCCTAAACAATGTTCTGCCTCTAGGAGGATATTTAATAAAAGATATGCAAGATCTTTATGGAGAGAAGTATAAAAATTTATTGAAAGATATTGAAGAAGACCTAAAAAATGGATTAGTTATTTTTGAAATTAATATGAATGAACAAATGGTTCATAAGTAGCCAATACACTCCTGAAGATACAGGTCCAGGTAGGAGGACCTGCCCTACCAGATCCAGTCTTATTTCAAGCTGTAGTAATTAAGACAGTGTGGTTTGCGTGTAGGAATAGGGAAATGGCCCAGTGGAACAGAATAAAGAAACCAGACACAAACTCACACATAGCTGATAAAAACCCACCATATTGGGGAGGTCAATGGGGGGAAAAAAAGGAGACATATGTAATACTTCAAACAATTAAAAAATAAATTAAAAAACAAAACAAAACAAACAAAAAAACCCACCATATGAAAAGCTGGCACTAAAGATTAGGAAAAGATGAACCATTTAACAAGTGACATTGAAATATTGGTTATCCATTGGGAAAAATCAAAACAAAACTGGATTCTACCACACCTGCACAAATTCTAAATGAGTGTAGGACTTCAAGTAAAAAGGGAAAACTTGCAATTTTTTTTTTTTAGTAAAATACAAAAAAAATGTCTTTTGACTTTAGGAGTTGAAAAGGATTGCTTAAGGTTCAAAGGAGGCAAACTTTGTAAAAATTCATTTGGTAAATTAGACTGCTTTACATGAAAAAACCTTTTTCTTCAAAAGAAAGTAAAAAGAGAAGCCCCAAATTGTTAGAAAATAGTTGCAATGTACTAACCCAGTGGTCGGCAAACCGCGGCTCACGAGCCACATGTGGCTCTTTGGCACCTTGAGTGTGGCTCTTCCACAAAATACCATGGCCTGGGCGAGTCTATTTTGAAGAAGTGGCATTAGAAGAAGTTTAAGTTTAAAAAATTTGGCTCAAAAGAAATTTCAGTCATTGTACTGTTGATATTTGGCTCTGTTGGCTAATGAGTTTGCCGACCACTGGACTAACCAATAAAGAATTAGTATCTAGTTTATATAACATACGCCTTTGGATTAATAAGAAAAAGACAGCCCATTAGGGAAAAAATGGGCAAAAGATATGAAGGAACATTTCACAGAGAAGAAACAGGATTGGTCTATAAAGGTGAAAAGATGTTCAATCAGGTAGCACTCCGTATCACCCAGGTTTACAAAATGAACAAGTCTTACCATACTAAGTACCGTCAAGGATGTGGAACAATGGAAACGTTCAGACACTGGTCCTTGGTACAGCCACATTGGAAACCCATTGGGCATTCCTTGATATAGTGGAGGATCTGAATATCTCTAGAAATTCTTACATCAACACCTGAATAGATAAATTAATGTTGCTCATTCATGTAGTGAAATACTCTACCAAAGTAAAAATGAATGCACTACAACCATATGCACCAACATGGATGAATCCCATGTAGAGTCAAAGAGACTCATAAAAGAATGAAAGTCATGACAGAATACATAGAGTATGATTCAATCTGCATAAAGATGCAAAACTGAACAACCTATTGTTAGGGATACATTGATAAATGTGAAAACATAAAGGAAAATGGGGATAGTTAACAGCAAACTCAGGCCAATGGTCGCCTCAGGATTGAGGTGGGGGAAAGGCTCACATAGAATTTCAAAAACACTGATAATGTCCTATTTTTTAAAACAAAGTGGTGGGTGCCTGTGTGCTTATTTAATAAATATTCCTTGTATGATATGCATAAAGTACACATGCTCACTTATAGCATAATATATTTTATTTAAAGAATGAAAGAACATGCTCTGAAAATGAAATACTAAAGAATTCAGAGTAAAATTACTTGGCATTTTCAATGAAATTCAAGAAGACATGGCTTCTTGTAGCAAAAGAGCAGAAAATTCATACAGGAGACAACAGGCTGAAAAGACAGAATGTTGACATACAAAGACAAGGGTATAGGATACATTTGGAGGGCGTATAGGATAACTTTAAAACTGATAGGATATTAATATGCAATAGCTTAGTTAAAATCCATATGGGAAGCAATAAGAAGATGATTTTATAATTTGGAAAACAATTAATAATGTGAAGAGCAAACTTAAGGACATCTTCCAAAAGGTGGATATAAGAGGCAAAGGAATGAAACTGGTGTGAGACGATGATACATCACATAGGTGAGGCTTCCTCGCCTGAGCTGGGTTTGCTGCCAGGTGTTATTACAGGTGCTGGAGATACAGCAGTAGCTCCTTGGGGAGACACAGGCAAAAAACAAAGCAAGTGTGTAAAGTATAGACTACATTTGAAGGCCTTGAGGTCTATTGAGAAAAGTAATGCAGGAAAGGGGTGGGGGGCCTAGAGAGTATTGGGGAGGTGTTAGAATTTAAAATAAGGAGATCAGCAAAGGTTTTATTTCCTTGAGAATGTGGCATTTGAACAAGGTTTGAAGGTGATATAGAAGCAAGAAAAAATTATCAATCTACAAAGGTAAGCACAGAGACCGTTAAGGGGACATAGAGGCCCAATTGAGGTAAGAGGAAGTAATTCCTTTCATTTCAAATTTCTGAGCCCAGACAACATTCATCCTAGGAGATTTAAAAGAATGCATGTAATATCACTCCCACTGAAATGGAGACACAAATATTCTGTGTGCATTTTTTTTTTCATAGGAAAAGATAGATTCTGGCACTGACCAACTGGTTAGGTTTCTCTCTGTCCTTAATAGAATTCTACAATGCATTAGCAGGTGATTGTGAGCATTTAGACAAGGAGCTAGTTATTGGTGCTCTCCCAGTATCCTCACATGATTGTGTGTGTGTGTGTAGCATAGATTCCATGGTGAACCAATTTGAAATTCTATGTGGAATATCATTCCAGCTAGAGCCACACAATGCACATTAGCATATTAAGAACTCCACAGCAAATGAGCTAGTTTTATTTTTTTGACTCAAGAACCACTCCTTAAAAAAACAAAACCTACTGCTGGCAGAGGAGTGTTCCAATAAAGCACACTTGCAGATACTTGATGTGAGAAGAAAGGATCAAAGATGGAATTAGAATGTGAAGGAATTAGAGTAGGCAGTGGAGGGTTTGGGAGCAAGACTAGACTGGACTAGACTGGAATAAGCAAGAATAGCCCTCTGTGATATGCATGAGCAGCTGGGGGTAAGTGGTAGGGAGAGCCAGGCTGGCTTAAAGGGCCAGAAGGAGAGCAACCAAGCACTCCAGCCAGCATAGATCCTCTAAGAACAAGTCTTTCCAAACTAAATCATCTCCTTTGATGGGCTTATTGAACCTGCAGATCCAGGGGATGCTATAAACACCGTACAGTCTGACTTCAAAAAGGCATTTGACAGAGTTCCTTATAAATAATATTCCTATGGAAAGGATGGATGGAAATAGCTTAAATGATAGTGCAGAGGTTGGACTTGTAGCTGATGAACCCAGATATTCCTCAAGAGCATTGATTGTTGGACTGATGATGTCAAAGTGGAGGGAAGTCTCTCCAAGTGTTCTGGCAGGGGAAATACAGAGCAGTGGATAAGGCTCTGGAGCCAGAACACCCGGCCTCAAATCCTGCCTCTGCCATTTACTAGCTGAGTGACCTTGGGGGGTTACTCAGTTTCCCCTTCAGTAAACGGGATATTCATTACACCTACATCTGAGAATTGACCTGAGAACTAAATATGCTAACTCATGAAGCTTAGAATAGTGCTTGGCATGTGTTCTTATACACTCAGTAAATGTTGTAAACGGTTAAATATCCTGTCCTGGGCCCTGTCGTATGCATACTTTTTATTTTATTTTATAAATCTTGGGCTCAGATTAAGACATAGAAGTCACTTTTCTCCTAAAGCTAGGGGGGATAGATGATATGTTAGGTGACAGTGCCAAGATTCAAAAACATTTCAATAGACTAAACGAAGCCTTTAAGTGGTGGAGATGGGCTCTATGCTTCAAAAAACAACAATGTCCAAGATGAGGTGAAGGTGACTTCGGAGCCAGTTAATGCAGAAAAAACCCAGATAAACCATAGAATGCTAGAATTGTGTCCTTTTTTTTTTTTTTTTAAAGAACAAAGGATAATGGAGGTAAGGCTCCAGCATCTTCTGTACTCAGCACATCACCTCCAGAGGATTTTATTACTATCTGGGCGTTCCCTGCCTGCAAGACATCTTCAAGCAGGAGCCTGTTCAGTGGGGATGCCTGAATGGGGAAGAGCCTGACAACCCCAGGAACCTGGGAACCATTCAGCCCGAAGAAGAGAAGACTCAGAGGAGGCCCTACCACCTACTTTAGCATATTTGAGTATCTGCCACGAAAAGACGAATTTGATTTATCCTTTGCGGTTTCACAGGATAGAATGGGTCTGATGGTTTGAGTTACAGGGAAGCAATTTGCAACATGGAGAGGAGCTAATAAATAAAAGGCCTGGATTGTACCCTTGAGGTGGCAAGCTCCCATCATTGGAGGCCCCATGAACATGGGAGATGATCCCCAACAGGGAGGCTCTGGTGACAGAGGAAATTCCTACATGGGGACAAATGTCTTGCTAGATGACCTCTAAGGCCACTCTCAACTCTAAGTTCAGGAATAGGATGTAGTATGTTTGGAGAATTTTCTTTGGGGAAAAAAAAAAAGATTTCATGAGTTTTTGTCTGGAGGGAAATGCATGGGGGCATTTGGGAGCTGGTCTGTGGGTTCCTGGGAAGATGGCAGTGCCCACCTTCACCCCCAGACCACTGCCCAGTAGCCCATCCCCTTTTGTATCACGGAGAAGGCCTTGGAGGCAAAGCCTTTTTTGGGAACAGTAAAATAAAAGAGGAATGAAGCAAGTGTTGCTGTAGGAAGGGAGCACTTGCTTGGAGAGTTCATTTGATTCTTTTGTTGTTTTCTAAGCAGCTTGGCAGCAGACCTACTGGAGATGGCGTCTGTGCTCCAGAGTGTCTTTCCAAGTGTTAGAGGCACAGATGTTTTGCAAATCTAAACAGGCTGCCTGAAGCTGAGTTTTAAAGTGAAGAACTGTTTTCAAGTAATGTGGCAATCCATTTTAACTGCCTATCTTAAAATATTCTGTGCTCGCATGAAGAACAGTTTTAACTGCGTGGTCTGATCATAACTCCTTCGTGGAGACAATCAGAACCTCTGCGCTATGAAAATTTGGGGCCACAGAGAACTGATTCTGCAACAAAGACGGAATTCCCCCAAATAAGCCCGTGTTTCCTCCGTGGAGGACTTCTCTTCTGCCTTCTCTCATCTCAGGGTGGATTTAATCAGGCTCCTGTGTCCTGGTCCTGAGTAATGGTAAAGTGAAACAGAAAAACAGAGCACAGGTCTTCAGGAAGCCTAAGCTCAAATTGGGCCTTTGTTTTATCTGCACGCAGTGACTTGAGGATCATTGTAAAGCAATTCATTAACTGATAAGCAGGTCTGGCCCTGGCAAGGATCGAGACAAGCTATGCTCACTGCCTCCCATGCCAACGCGGTATTTTTTTTTTTTTTGAACGACTCATATTATGGCAGCTTCTTAGGAAACACGGTTACATAGAGGGTTAGCTCCAAAGTCTGTTACATAAATCTCAGCGTGCACGGCTAATGCGACTGCTCTACTTGGCTTCTTTTCCTCAGGAGGCAAATTAGAAGGAAGTATCAAGGAGAAACTTGGTATGAACTTGCTGGCAGCAGAACATATGTATCTTTCACTTGGCTTTGAGTAGGAATGGAAGCAAGAATAGTTCAGATAACTGCGTTCAGCAACCCTGCTTAAGTCATGCTTGTCTGATGAGTTGATATATATTGTCAGTCAACATGCATTTTTTGAGTCTCCATCTTTTATGGGCTAACGTTTGCTAAGCGTGTAGCAGATCTGACTGCAAGAAAGATCTTATTCCTTGGGAAGAGTCAGATTTGTGAACAAAAATGCCAGCTGGTTAGATATGAAGAGACACCTTGTTTCCCAGCCACAGGACAAAAGGAATTCTCCAGGACTGTTTTGCTTGTCAGGTGCTCCAAATGGAACCTCATATGTGTCCTTTTTTTTTTTTTTTTTAACTTGTAGTACATTATGGTAAAAAAGAAAAAAAGGAGCAAAAAGAGGGGAAAAACGTTGACAGGAAATGATAAGTATTGTTTTATTAAAAGTTAGAAGAATGAGGAATAACTCTTTTCTTTTTCTAGTAATAATTACCCATCTGAAGGGACTATGTCATTATTTGTCCAATCCTCGCAAACCTCGTAACGACAATGCTTTCCAGGTAGTGCAAATTATGTAGAGAGAGGGACATTGGACTTAAGACTCCCATTTTAACTCTGAAGGCTTCCTGCTGTGCCCCTTGCTTGAGACAGGGAGTACAGAAAGGAGGTTGACCAATAACCTACAACCATTACATTCTGTTAAAGATGGCAACCTTACGCAGCCATTGCCCCCTTCTGTCAGGACTGTTCCTCCCATGATTTTCATTGGTGGGCTATAGTTCCTGGTTTGAGCCTGGACACGCGCCTTCTCTTAGACTCGGCGTTCTGTGTTTATTCCACAGGAAACTGAGCGTGCATTAGCATCTTGTACATAGTCTTCAACAGGGAGCCAGAATTTTCCGATTCCTCCCCCCAGAACTCATTTTCCTTTAAGTTAACCAACTATATTACTATGACCTCAATTTCTTGGCTCCAAGCTGTCTTGTCTGCACACACAGTGAGAATCTATTGTCAAAGTAAAGAGAGGGCTTTGGGATGGACAATGCTTATCTGATACCCTTTGAGTCTTACTAGTGGTTGTCTCACTTGTAAAATGGAAGGAATTCAATGGATACAGAGGTTCCTTAGCAATGGTAAAGGGCTATAAACATGTAAGGGATTACTAGAATATTGCAATGGGGAGAAGTTTCTTATCTGGGAAACTTGTAGTCATCCTTGACGCTTCCGTCTTTATCACCCGCATCTGATGTGCCCTCCTGACTCACCTCTGCAGCAGCTGGGATTTTTCTTCCCGCTGTCGCCACCCTCGTCCAGGTTCTCATTTCCCCATTGTGTCTCCAACCGCCTTCCCCTCTTGCCTTCTTACAGGCAGCTGGAGGGAGGTCCTGTCCTGCTGCTCAGAGAACTATTGTGTGTTATGCCCAGATTTTGTGATCCCCAAAGACCACCAGGAAGCCGAGTCCGATGCAATAGCAAAGAGCCTTTATTAGCCGGCTGGGCGACTGCTCTGCCATTCTCCATGCAGGGAGTCCAGAGAGCAGCCGCCTCTACCCTTTGTGCAGGACCACTTTTTAAGCACATTAACCACATCCTATTCTTGCAGAGCAAGTAACCCAAGACAAAACAGTTTTTCCCAAGCAACGTCAGAGTCATGCCATTGACGACCATGTTATTCACAGGGTCATCCTGTTCTTCAGAAAGCTGATAGTGTTCTATGAAAGAAGGCCTACGTGCTGGGAAGGGGCCATGAGACCGTATCTCAAGGCCTGGCCTGGTGTCAGCACTGACAACTCTATCTGGGGCATAGTCCACAGCCTCAGTAGTGCTCAAAAATTCCCACTCTCCAGCATTGCGCAGCTTACTGCTGATCCCAACAGTCCTTTGCTTTCTTCTTTCCGGCCTCCGATGCCTGCCATCAACGTTTCTCAGACCCCCTTCTTGCCACCTCAATCCTTATGACTCATTAACATGCATTTCTCACTTTTAAAATATAAATATAAAATATAGAATATATATTTGCAGCTACAGGAATGTGACTTCAACAGTCTGATTTTTTGTGTCCCTTTAACCCTTTCAGTAAATATTGATATTTTCATTTCTGCATGTCTCATGGTGCCTCAGGGAGTCCAGTGCACACGCAGGCTCCTAGTGTTTGTTAAATGGGAATGTGTTAATCCAATCATAGCACCCTGGGATTGAGAGGATAACTGAGGTCATCAAATGTCAATATTCATTTGTTTGAATCTCTTCTATAATGTTTCTGCCTGGTGTTTAGTTTGTGTAAACAATTCCAGTGACAGGAGACTCACTCCAAGGAAAAATGTCCATTTTTTTAAAGAAAATTATGATAGAAAGTTTAGCCTTTTATTGATTCAAAACTGATCTAAGTGTAGCATCCTGCCCTTGGTCTGAACTACCTCTCACCCATAAGGAAAATGTTGCCCCTGAGCCCTGCATCTCACTGGGTTGGGTGGCTTCTTACTTGAGACTATTTCACACCAGTGAATTCCATGAACCAGGCTGAGTTTTCCTCCGTGTTTAAAAACAGCCTCAAAAGGTCCCGGCTCTTAAATATATTGCTGCGGCATAGCCATCACATGAAGGAAGATCTTCTCTTTGGCCACCCCCAAGTTGCACAACAAAACGGTGGGGGGTTTGAGGAAAAGTGCGAATCCTCTATGATTGTGAATAGTGAGGACAAATAGTCACAATGTGGGATTCCACAGATTTTTCTCTCAGATGTCATAAAGCAACCCCAGCCTTTGGCCACAAAACCACACAGAGATACTCACCTCACCAACCCTGACCTTAGCTGTGCTGTGTCTGGCCACCGATCCTACGATTTCTGCAGGGGAAGTTCCATGAATGACTAATCCTGGAGTATAAAAAGCCTTTTGCAGGGAGACATGGAGGGTCCACTTGCAAGGATGCTGCTGACATGAGTCTGAACGGAGCGGGGAGAGGGATTTGCTTCTCTGAGCTGCATCTCTGGGCTCTGCAGCGGTGGTGGGCTCTGCAGGGGAGCCACGTGGTGCACGCAGGAACACTCCCAGCCCTAGAGCTGTCCCAGCCTCACAGGAGTTTACAAAGTTGAAAGCTCAGCAGAGGAAATAATATCACAAATGAAATGGTTTTTAACGATAACAAAATGAGTTTTCCTTGGAAACCATTTTGTTTCTTTAAATAAAAAACAAAACCTCTCAGACTGCAGAAAAACATGACCCAGAGACTGAGGCAATTTGGGGAGCTTGTATGCCCCTTCCTGCCCTTTTCCTTCCCCATCCTCACCCCCTTCTCTCCACTTGTTGGGCCCAGGAGGGTCTGACGGAAAATGTGGGACAAATGACCTCTTTGACACCTAGACAGTCCCCAGAAGAGCTTATGACTTTCTAAGGCCAAGAGATTGAGTTTTCTGCAGGAGGAGAGAAGAAAGAGAATTGAAAATATGATGGTTTTATCACAATTATTTAACCTGTCTACTTTCCAGGCACTGGAGATGTGGAGAGGGTTAAGACTCAGTCCCTACCTTCAAGGCGGGAGAAATACCCACTCAATAAATAATTATGTTTTGTATTATATACATAAAACAGCACAGTTTGTGTAAAACAGCTATCTTAGGGGCCATTAACGTGTCTGGAGTGTCACTATGTTTCATAATTCAACATTTCTCATTACAAACCAATGGAAGTAGTGGTACCACGACTATTCTCTCGTTATAGATGGAGACACTGAGGCATAATGTGTCCAAGTAACATGCTCAAGGTCAGACACCAAGTAAGAGGTGCCACCAGACCAGAACCAGATCTGTCTGCTTCAATGACCAGTGAACTTAATCAGGGAGTTCTATACACACACTGTTCTGTTTTTTTAAAAAATAGATTTTTATTGATTTCAGAGAGGAAGGAGGAGAGAGAGAGAGAGAAACATCAATGATGAGAGAGAATCATTGACTGGCTGCCTCCTGCATGCCCCACACTGGGGGTGGTTAAGCCCGCAACCTGGGCATGTGCCCTAACTGGGAATCGAACCATGACCTCCTGGTTCATAGGTTGATGCTCAACCACTGAGCAACACACACTGTTTTATTTAACCTTCCCAAAAGACCTAGTAGGTGGGATAAATACCCTTGTTTTACTAGTTGAGGAAATGGAGAGAGACAGATTAAGTCATAACTTGCCCAAAGTGTCACATGCAGTGAGTGGCAGAACCAGGACTTGACCCAAGTTTGTCCCTAGCAGTAAGTTCTGCAGGACGGTCCTAGGCAGCTGGTCAGGACAGGCCCATTCTACCAGATATAGAAGGGACTCTCCGTGCCAACTCGCACCAACATAGTGCCTGGCACTCCCATACTCTCTGTAGGTGTTTGTTGAATAAAATTTAACTTAAACTGTCCTGCAGCTCCCTCATAAATGAAAAAAACAAGCAAACTAAGGTTCAGGTAGTTTTTTCCTTGTTTGAGTTTGCACAGCTAGCACATGCAATGAACTAAGACGTGAACATAAGAAAGCTTTTACAAGAGGAAGACAAGAGCTTGACTATTGTCACTGAGATGAGGCAGTATACCTGTACTCATCATGACAGGCTAAGTTATACCGTGTGTTTCTGTCGTAGAATCAGATCTCTCTGGCCGAAAGGTTTATAAAACAAAGGTTTATTTTTTTGTTCATGCTTTAACCCCGTAGGTTGATGGGAGACTAAGCTCAACCTGGTCACTCAGGACCCAGGCTGACAAGGGTTTCGCCATTTTACGATTTCACCAACTCAACACCAAGCTTTGGGGTTCACTGCAGCCAGGGAGGCGAGCATGAGAAGTGTACACGGGTGCCTAAATATTTCCGCCAGAACACGATCTGCATCACTTCCACCTACTCTGCATAGACCAAAGCAAGCAGAGCGGCCACTCTGAACTTCACAGAGGCCCGGTGGTGCAGTCCTCCCGTGTGCCTGGAGGGAGCAGGGGACTGGAAATACTGACGCTCCCGGCCCACCCCCTTATTCTATTTGCTCATGAAAAATGTTTTATTCTGTAAAATATAGGTAACATAAAATTCACCATTTAAGCCATGTTTATGTACAGTTCTGTGGCATTACGTACATTCACACTGTTGTGCGACGGAATCAACTTGCTTTTCACTTGAAGGCCCTGGCCTCTATCTTTTTTTCATTCCTGCGTATACAAAGCTGCATCTGGCAGCTCCCTCCGTCCTTCTGGTGAATGCAGGCCACAGGAAGGATGGCACCACGGAAATCGCCCTGAAACGCCATCCCCTGCTCTGTAGGATGTGGGCACTCTCACATTTCCTGTCCTCTGAAGCCTCTGGCATTTTGCCTGTTGATTCCAGACCTGCTCTCCTTGGCACTTGGTATGGGGATGGATCCCTCACCACGTGGACGCAGGCACCATATAAGACATGAAATGCCTTCCCCTTCGTTATGGGAGAGTATATTCATGCCAAAACTCTTTCATGGTTATAGAAGCTGGGAGGAAAAAAAAAAAACTTAAAATAACACAATATAACATTTCTGTGGTTTAAGCTTCTTTCCTGAAATTGCAGATTGACAAGCCTGAATTAATATTACTGTTAAAAATTTCCTAAGGCCTCTTGTTGGGAAGCTAGCCTATGGGCCTGTGTTTCCTCCTCACTCAGCTCACTAGCAGTTCAGCCTAATGCTGGAATGAAGTGGAAAAGGGAGAGGCGAGGTTAACACATGCCAGTCTTGGTGTTTCACTGTGGTTGCTTTGCCAACTGTATTGTTTCACTATTGAGATTGGGAGTTGACGTCTCAATAAGCACACGGTCTTCACATCTTTCCATTGGGATGTAACAAGGAAGGTTGCTCTGCAAAGACATTCTGGATTCAAACAGAACTTCCAGAAAAATCTTAACTAAGTACCTTCTGTTGTGCCAGGCTCTGTGTGGGGATGCTGGGGTAACTAAGACATATCAAGTGATTCCTGCCCCGTAAGTTATAGTCTTGGGGGAGGACTCAATCTGTTTGTGTATGGATGACCTCACCTAGCCAGATGCTGTGGCTTAATGTAGTGAGATCCCCACCCCCTGGCACCACTCCATCCCCTGGCTACCCATCTCTACCCATTTCAGAAAGGCCTGACCTTTCTGTTTCACTTGCATCTCGATCCTGGATTCCTACTCTGTCTCTGCATTTACTTGGGACCTGATCTCCTACTGGATCTTCTTTTTAGGCCCAGGCCTGGTATCAGACTCAGTTTCTTTATCTTGATACTAAAGCATGCGGGCATTGTTTTATATTCCTATCCTGCATCTCCCTGCTCTTCTCTGCCCCGGGTCACTTCTCTTTCTGACTTAACCTTCTCCTTACCTCGAACATCCTGGCTGGTCCCACCTACCCAGTCTGGCTCCTTCTCCAGGGGAGGGTTAGATAGCTGCCAATTTTTGAATTATACTTGTAAACTGATTTCTCTCTGCTGCCCAGCTGAAGTTGAAATTGCTTTCTTCCTACTATTAGTATCTGAATGCTCAAAAGTACCCCCATCAGCCCATTTCACTACTAGTCCAAGGAAAACAATAACAGAAAGAGAAGCAGGTACCCAGTTGTCTGTCTTTGTCTGTAGCTACCCATTATATGTCTTCTTTGATGCTTTTTGAAGGGATATGGAAGCCCTTTTTTCTGCTTTATCTACTTTGGTTTACCTACAAGACTACTCTATTCCCTATGGGTAATAACTAAAGTATCATTTCTGAGACTATAATGGGCAGATATTTCTCCCTTACTCAACACCTACTAATACACCATAGAATTAGTATTCTATAGAAAACACTCTGGGAAAAACGGAGCCAACTCTAGCTGTCTTCCCAGAGATTCTGTGATTGCTATTGCTTTAGATCCTCTGTCAAACAAATCAAAGTAACACTATATATAAAATGCCAAATGTATATGGGCCAACCAGTCATTGATGTCAGATGAGTTAAAATTCTCTTTGATTCTTCACTATTACAAATTATCCTTCACATGGCTGCCTGGGTGATCTTTCTAAAGCACAAATTGGAGCTTCAGAGGCTTGCCATCACTATGGGATAAGATCTAAATTCTAGAGAATAGTGTTCAAAGCTTATCACGAGTGACTCTTGCTTGCTTTTCCAGCATCATCTTTCTCCTGATGCTTAAGGACATCTTGGAGTCTGTCCAAGCCAGCTTCCTTCAGTTACCCACCACGCCATGCTTTCCTTTGCATCCAGGCCTTTGCAAATGCTGTTTCTCGGCCTGGAACTTCTTTTTGCCCTTGTAGTGTATTCCTACTCACCCTTCAACCTCAGCTCAAATGCCCCTCCTGTAAAGGGCCTTCTTGGCCTCTACAGGCAGAGTTAAGAACTTCCTCTCACAGTAGCTTTTGCAGAAGACCATTATCTCTGCCCTCCTCCTCCCCAGTAGGTCCCACGCATCCCTCACCTCACATGTACCTTTCTCCTCCCCACCAGGTCAAATCCCTCTATTGTGGTGCTCATGGCCCATATATTTCTATTTGTAGCTCTCATCATGGTTGCAATTTCATTTATTTGTGGGTTATCTTTCTCCTTCATTAGACTGTAAGTCTCATGTCTGATTTTTCTTACGAGTATATTCCCAGCTTAGATGAACAAATGAATGGATAGGAACGATAAACTCCAAGTTAAGCAAATGCAAAATATGGAAATCTGTGGGAGGCAGCCTGGGGTCTAAAGCTGACAAGAGCAAGCAAACCAACATGGTGAGGGAGCTAGTATTTAGACAAAATGAGTTTGTAGTAATTTCCTTGGATCAAGGTCACATACATTGGTGGTTCTCTCCAGAGGTCTCAGTTGGCCTGACCCTTTCTCAAGTCACCATTCTCAGACAGTTGAGAAGATCGATCAGTACATTGGATTACCAGATCAAGATTCAGATAGGAAAAGACGATCAGCGGTCATTCAAGTTATTGAGCATTTCTTATTAGTCCCATGCTCTAACCTCTAGGGGGAGCTCAAGGCTTCCCCCTCTTCTCATAAGGTGACCAAATAGAAGAGATGGGACTCTTAGTCTGAGGAATATAATGTAGTTATAAATGGAGCTGGACTGAGCAAACACTCTTTTATTCACCCCATGTTTCACACAGTTCGCTATTCTTTTTCTTCTCTGCTGTGTTTGCCATTAGATGGGTTGTTTGAGTGAGTTCATAAGTCCTACAAAGGTCAGGTTGTCAGGGTGGGAGACATTATAGGAGTTTGGGGGCCAATGGTATAATTAGGAATAAAGATCCAGCTTTTTCCTGGTGCTTTTATTCTTTAAGCTCTAATCATGGTGGGAGGTAGTTGGTAGAAGATATAACTAACATGTCAGTGAATCGGGCACTGTACTAGGCTCTGGGAAACCACGATGACTTAGACTTAGTTCCTGCCCACGTAGACTGTAAGTCTAACCATTTCGTCAACCACATGCCTATGTTTAGCCTGAGTAATCACTGGCAAAAATGAAAGATGAAGGAGTCCTGGCTTAATAACAATAAGAAAACAAAGCACAATAAGACAAAACAAAAAACAAGTTATAATTTTCCATATACTCAAAATAAGAATCTAGAGTGATGTGGCAGCTGAAAAAGTTTTTGTAATTTTAGGCTCCATTAATAGAAATATACTATGCAGATCAAAGGAGTTAATATTCCCATTGTAATTAGTGCTGGTCAGTCCACATCTGGAGTATTGAGTTTCCTTCTGGATACCACATTTGAAGAGGAACATGAACAAATTAGAGTGTATCAGAGGGGGCTGACCAGGACAGCAAATGACTGGAAACTCAATTATATGGGGATGATTGAAGGACCTGGACTGTTTAGCTTGGGAAATAAACAACATGGATGGGGGACATAATAGCTATTTTTGGAGATTTGTCATGTGGATTAGGGCACGGGCCAACACCTCATGTTGTAGCAGAAAACACTTCCTAGGTACAGTACTTGGGTGAGTAGGTGGAAATGTTGGGGAATGATTTTTAGTTCAACATGAGAAGAAACTTTCCAGCATCCAGGCTACCCAACATGGACTGGGTATTCTCTTTTCTTAGCACTTCACTTTCTTCTCTCTCTCTCTCTTTTAAAAATATTTTTATTGATTTCAGAGAGGAAAGAAGAGGGAAAGAGATATAGAAACATCAATTGATTGGCTCCATCCTGTATACCTTACCCTGGGGATGGTGCCCACCTGGCATATGCCCTGACCGGGAATCGAACTATGACATCCTGGTTCACAGGTCGATGCTCAACCACTGAGTCATGCCAGCTGGGCCACTTTCTTGTCTCTTTTCTGTCTGTCCTCATCCGGGTAAAGAGCTGGTTTGCAGGTTCCATTTTCTTCCCTCATAATCTCAAGTCTCTGATCCTTCTTGGTCACCCTAATGGATCGAAGCCCTAGAGTTTACTTCTATGTGAGTGAAAGGTAATATTGACAACTCACACTATGCTGGGCACTTACAGAGGTCATAGTGAATGCAAAGTATAGGATAGATATAATTCTCATTCCATTTTACTGAGGCAAAGTTTACATAACTTGCTCAGAGTCACATACCTTAGTTTTATAGATTGAACGGTGTGTCCCTAAAATTCATGTGTAGAAGCTCTAACTCTCAATGTGACTGTGTTTGTAAATGGGGCCTCCAAGGAAGCAATTAAAGTTAAATAAGGTCATATGGGTGGGGCTCTGATCTAATAGGGTTAGTGTCTTTGTAAGAGCTCTTCCTCCCTACTTCTCCAAAAACCAAATTGGCCAGAAGACTTCCCTGCCTTAAAAACCATGAGAAAATAAATTTATGTTGTTTAAGCCACTCATTCAATGACTGATACAGGCTGTAAATGAGAGAGCCAGAATTTGAACCCAGGAATTCTACTTCCATAGCTTATTCCCTTAGCCACCTGTTAACGTATTAATTCATAAACAAAACAAACCGGGTGGATTAGAAGTTTGGCTGAACGTGGACTAATGGAGTAAGGTTTCTCCCTCACCCCAGGGAGTAAGGGGACACATGTGTAGGGCACAGATACATGTGCAGCTCGTGTGGCGTGTTGAGGACAGTGGGGCTCAATGTGTTTTTTGGACTTGTCACTCCTTGCCACCTGAACTGTGCAGTTAAACAGTACTCAGATCCACCCATAGTCCAGATGGTCTGCACGTGTCACCAGGCTGAGCCTTCACCGTTCAGTGGCACAGTCAGGATTCTAATTTAAATATTGCTTTCTTTTCTGACACTCTCCTTATTCCTCTGGGATCTGGTTAACCCATTCTAATTGTATCTTTATTGCTTTACATAGGACAAAGCTTTTTATAATGAGTAAGAAAATTTAAAAGCTTTTTGCTTTTAAAAACTTCTATGACTCACCAAATATGCACAAACCACAACCCAATAAAGCCATAATTAAAGTCTATATAGACTAAATCCCTCACTGAGTCGAGTTTTGCATTCTCTTACCACAGGGCATCCAAACCCTTTGATGTATGTTGGGCCCTCTTGCTCATAGACCTCTGTCCTATCATCACTTTCCGCACCATGAATCTTATGCCACTGTGCTTTCTCAGTGGAGATGAAGTCTTGTCTGACAGGAGGGACAGAGGGAGGCCTCCTGGAACATGTAGGGAGAATCCAGGAAAAGGACCAAGGGAAAGTTAAGTCCAAAAGAACAGCAGTAACAAACAGACAACTTTCTCAGCTAGAACTCGTGCGTGTGCTGAATCCAGAGGCTACTGGCATAAGAGAGCAAGACTGATTTAGAGGGAATTTTGCCCACAATTTGGTCTTTTGGCTCTCATTCTGTGTAGGATCATGTTGTAAAAAAAAAATCAAACAGTCTCTGAAACAAAATATTTTTCAGAGATAAGTTTATATTTACCACCTGAGGCTGCAAGTCTGTGGCACTGAATACCAAGATGTAAACCAAAGAGATTCTGAATAGATGATTTCTGGTATGCACATACAACATTTACTTTGGTTTTATTGCTTCTAGCATCTGTTAATTCAGAGGGAACTAGCCATCTGTCCTGATAAATTTTAGGTGGCTTGAATTCTTTGCTATGTTTTTCCAGCAAAGCTTCTTTTAGGGCATTTGAAAGCCTCCTCCCCCCCCCCTTTTTTTTTTTTGGCATGTCAATGATATTTTACTTAAAATAGTGATATTTTTACTTAAGGGATAAAAGAGAGATTGTAACTACATCAGCATCCATTATAGATCCAGAAAGGAGCCAACTAAAGAGAAAAGGAATAGAACTGGTTGTTATTTTTAAATGACATTCTTCAAACATGACAAACTGTAAATAAACTGTATATTGCCCTTTAAGGGTGAGAGCCAGAGGTGGAAACTCCACATATGGCCATCAAGGGAACAATTTGGGGTTTTCAAATGCTTCAATGACTCCTGACATAATTTGGCTTTGGAATTCATCTACTTAAAGCTGAAGGAAGACAAACCCTGAGATCGATGGTACTACTTGTTTTACACACTTAACTATGACATTTTTACAGCCATTACCAATAGTTATATCAAGTGTCATGTAAACTGTCTTGGGTGCAGTAAAAACAGCCCCTCTGAGAAGTTTGAGGACAGTCCTGAATGTCTGACGCTGATGAGGATGACTTTTCATCCCTCTGTTACCAAGACGAACAGACTGAGTGTCAGAGAAGACAGAATGCCTGCTCAGAAATATTTTGACACGAAAGATGGCACAGGCCTCTGTCGTGGTGCTTTGCTTGTCACCGACCCTTCTTCTACGAGTAGGACCAAGCCTGGTGCCAAGTGGCAGATGCCTTTCCCTTGTTCTGCTTTGCTGCCAGAAGCCTGACTCTGACCTTGGCTCTGGCCCTGGCTTCCCTTTGGGATGAGTTTCTACATCCCCAAGATTTGGTTGTAGCCCTCATCACATTCTTCCCATATTTATGTAAGTCAGGGCTTCCCCTTCCTGACTTCTTCCCATCAAGGGAGGACAACAAAGCTTACCATGTGGGCCACTGGCCCGTGAGCGTGAGGCAGAGGGTGAATTCCCAGTGGCTGCACGTAGAGCCAGGACTGTTGTACCCAAGGCCAAGTGGGGCTTTGAGAACAGGACTGATGAGTCTGGTTCAAGTTCCCAAGTGAGAACTGAGGTCTAGACGTGGGATGACCATGTGTGGTCTATGACCCTGCTTCTCAAGGGTGTGGTCCCCAGAACAGCATTGTGGGCCTTGCCAGGATGCTTGTTAGGAGTGCAGGATCTCAGTCCCCCCCACCCCCACCCCCTACTGAATCAGGTTCCCAAATGATTCAGGTGAACATTAAAGATGGAGAAGCACTTCTCTGGAAAACCTAGGGCAGGATCAGGGTCAGGGGCATAGGGCCAAGAGTTTGAAACTGAGTAGGGACGAAACGGAAGTGAAAGCAGGTCAGGAACAAGCAGGTAGAGGCCAAGGTGAGGGGACAGCATGGTTGCTGCCAACACCAGGGTGTGTGAGAGCCTGCCTCCCTGTGCTGTGGGGGTGTGGTATGTAGATACATCCAGACTGGAAGCTGAAAGACTGAAATCCTCTATTCAGCCTCCAATTCGGATGTTGGAGGACAGGAGGCCCATCTTGTCCCCTATCCACTCATGACCTTGGGTGGCATTTGCACACCATAGATGTGTATCTGGTGTCTGATAAACTGAATAGGTCCCCTCAGCCCCTCCTGTGTGTCACACCGCTTGGGGTGATTGTAGTGGCGAGTCACCACGGATTTTTGTTTCCCCCAGGAGTCTCCTGGTAAGATAAAGACACTTTGCTATTTTCTTTCCCAGAAGCCACCTTGCTGGATCAGAGAAGATCCAGCCCTCTATTCGGTGAAAGGCCAGGCAGTGCCCCGGAAGACCAGGCCCCCACCTGGGTGTTGAGCTATCAACATGCCATTTCTGCATAAAAGAAAAATGGACTTGCTGATTCTTGCTATTATTGCTGAAAAGTCGGTGCCTAGATGCCAAGTTCAGAGCCTTGCCGTGGGGAATTGTTACTGCCAGCCTCTGCAGAAGGTCGGGACTGAGCTCGGCTTGCATCAGCCTCCTCCTGGCAAGAGTTAACGCTAAGGTACAGCTGAAAAAATGTGAAGGCAGGAGAGCCAGCTCGAGGGATTGCTTTTGCAATCAGAAGACGGCCCAAGTCAGAGTTCCAGAGTCCTTTGAAGGGGTGCCAGCTCGGACACATGTTTCCAATTATCATATGCAATCTCGAGACAGTGTGCAAGTTGCACTTTCATTATGTCAAAGTGAAAGGAATGGTGAGGGCGAGATAAAGGGGGAGAGGCCCGCTGAGCTGGAGACTGCACTTAGCAGTGGCACCAAATGTTAGCCGAGGCGTCTAGCTGGCCTCACACTCAAGTCCATCCCCGGATCCGGGGCACATGAGGGCCTTCCTTTTTCCTACTTATTTTTTGGGGGAGCAGGGAGATCCATCCCAGCTGATCAGGACAGATGGAGGAAGCCCCATCTTCAGGAAGCTATTTGGCAGGCTCTTCGGCATTTGGTCTGAATACAAAGATATCCCGTGTCCACCTGCAGGATTTCACATGGTTATTCTCTGAGTTTCCCCGAGGTCTGTATTTGCAGGAGAAGCAGTCCCTTTGCCAGTTTGTGGTTCACAATGAGGTGAGAGGATAGAGGCTGCTCTCTCTCCCAGCCAGACCGGGGAAACCTCTGGTTTGGGTTTTACCTTGTTTGTAAATCTGGAAGAAGTCCCAGCACAAACAATCAATTCACTCAACCTTTTCCCCCAAACACGGATCAGAAGTTGTTTCCTTTGAGCCGTCTTCCTGGTTTTACTCTTTCCACCTGATTGTCTCTCATTGCTGTAGCCATCACTCAGAATATTCATCTGCATAATTTGTGCATTGCTCTGTGTTTTGAGGTCAGTGTGCGGGTGCATGTGAGTGTGGAATGTACACTTCCAGGCTGCTTCTCAATGCTCAGCGGCTCTGTGAGTATGTAGGTATATTGTGTGTGTATGTGGGCATAGATGTATGTGCATATAGCTGTGTGTATATTTGCATGTTTTATATACAATAACTTTACTATATGCCAAGCACTGGACTAAGTGCATTACAAGTTGGCAGAGTAGGGCCTATTACTATCATCCAGGTTTTCCATGTGAGAAAACTGGAGTACAGAGAGATCGGTCATTTGTCCAGTGTCACTCAGACAAGCTAGAGGTAAGGCTAGGGTCTGACCGTGGCCGTCTGATCATGTTCTTCGCCATGACACCAGCCTCTGAAATATGCTGGGATGTACCTTCCTATATAGTTTAAGTTTAAATAGTGTGGCTCTCCAAAGAAATTTCAGTCGTCGTGCTGTTGATATTTGGCTCTGTTGACTGATGAGTTTGCCGACCACTGGTTTAAGGGATTCTCCTCAGGCTGCTGCTGTGGGAGGGAGGGCCTGCCCCCGCCCCACCTAATCTTGGCCCTGGGCCCGCGAGCCATCTCCACAAACCCAGGTGAACTTTAAGAAGGTCAGAGCTCTTCCTTTGCTGACCCAAAGTAATTGGAGCAAAACAGAGCCCACGTGCCGGACACATGGAAACTCTCAGCGCCAATGGTTTATACACTTGCCGAGGTCCGAGGGAGGAAACACAGCCCAGAGAACCGTGGAGAGGCTCGCTGGCAGTGATGCGTGAGCACAGAAAGGCAGCCTCTGGCATCTCCGTAAGGTGCTCCTCGTATTAGTACGCGGAGGCTTGCTCCGGCTAATCCACATTACCTGCTTCCTACGGGGCCAGCACACAGCACACGCTCGGTAAATGCTAACAGCCATATTAGCTTGCTCGTCACAGAGTAAACCCGTGATGCGTTTACAAGACTCTCTGCTCACGGACCCTCTTGCCTTGTTGAAAGGTGTTCCACCCGGTTCCAACATCCTTTCAGGGTTTCTCAGCCAACTCTATTTACTTCTCAAAACGAAAACGTATTACATCTTCTTAAAAGGCAGGCACCGTGTATGTTTATATTATATAATTTATATCATTGCATTGTCTCCCAGCCCTCTGTCCTCATTACGCAGACGAAGGAATTGGAGCTCCGAGAAGTGAAGCAACTTGCCTAAGGTCACACAGCCTAAGTAGAAGTATCTTGCTTGTCTGGCTCCAGAGCCCATGCTCTTAATTAGTTCTCTAGAATCTAGGTGGTCTTCCTGAGCCCAGATTCAAGCAGAAACTGAAGCAGAATAGCTGCTGGTCTTACTCTTGCCCTTCTGAGCCTGGCTATGCCAGGTCCATATTTTTTAATGCCCAGGACCAGAGGGTTTCCCATACCCAGTCTCTACGTCTGCCAACAAACAAATACCTAGTGAGCACCTCATAGTTGTTACTCTCCTGCAATCACTGCGGGGATTGTAAGTTCAGAACAAATCACTTTGCCCGCCACTTGCATGGGACCTGACTATTGACTCTCACATGCATGGTTTTGCTTTAACTCTGGGCTATAGAAATGCTTATTTTCATTCTACAAGTGCAGAATCTGAGGTCATAGAGGAGCAGGGGCTTGCTGAGCATTCGCAGGCAGGCATGGGGAGCTGGGCCTGGATCCTGGCTCTGATGACACCAAGCCCACGTTTATACCTTCCCATCGGACTGCTTCCTCAGCACCAGGGCCCCAGCTCCCCACTGTCCGTGGGGCAAGGTGGAGCAAAGACTCTGAGGTCACTGCTGAGTTGGGGCCCTGTGTTCCCAAGAGCCCACACTCACATAGTTCTGGGGCCCCTGCACCTACCCAATGGTCGGTCCCTTTTCTCCAAGGAGCAGGGACCATATGGCCCAGGAGGGGCAGTCCCTCTGTCCTCTGCACTCCAGGTGGGGGGCAGCCCCTGCTCCCATGATGCAGATGATGCTGAGACGGTGGTGAGATAGACGGGCAGTCCTTGGTTTCATGGGGGTGAAAACATCCGTTTGGTTGGGTTGAAGACCTGTCTCCCGCTGCAGGATGTCTGTGAGGGGGAAGCAGGTCTCGGGGAGGCTGGGGCCTGCGGTGGGAGGGGGTCAGAGGACTGACTTGGAACATGAAGTAGGGTCAGGCTTTGTCTCCCAGAGTCGCTAAGAGAGCTGGGCTGTGTCAGGCCGAGGTGGCAGGGACTTCGGTGGCTGGAGGGGCATTTCTGGAGAGGGAGCTGCTGAGGGGACGGCACCTGCCTTGACCTTGGGGCTTTCCGTGATCTGGGCACGACAACCTCAGTGAGGCGAGTAAAGGAAACGTTTGTAAGACCTGCCTGCCACTGCTGCTCTTGCACAGAACGTAGTGGGCGGTTTTGAGCTGTTTTTCAATGTGTTCAAGTGTCTGGGGCCTGGCCTCTTGGGGGCAGCCCGGGTGGGTCTGGAAGCCAGCGCTCCCCCCTGTGTGGGGGGGCAGAATCCAAGCTGCAGAAACCACCAGGCTCAGGGTTGTTTTTGGACCACTCGGTTCAGGCAAACTGATAATCCCAGGCGGTGTGTAAACACATTGGCTCCAGGCTCGGCCTACAGCAAATGCTGCCTTTGGGGAGGGCTGTGGTTAGTGGGGTTAGGGGCCCTCCATTACCCACCCCTCGGCCTCCATCCTTCCTTGGAGGCTGTCTTCCCTCCAGGTCTTGGGGACCCATGTCCTGTAGTGTGGAGTGGCTCTCCACACTCCACCTGGGAGAGACAAAGCCAGCTTCCCAATGCCCCCCGCTCCCCCACCACCACCTCCAGGGCCCAGCAGGCCTGCGCAGCCCTAGGAGAAAGGGCCCAGGAACTCGTTGTTAAGAGGGGCCAGGATGGCTGAGGCCCTGGCACTGGTGCCCAGTGAAAAGCCACAGACACAGGTCAGTGGGAGGCCTCTCCCCCTGCAGGCTTTATCTGACCAGAATGTTCTGGTTGGTGTTTCTTTAACATAAATCTTTATTCCAGTTGCAGTAGCGTTGATAGGAAAAGTAGGCTACATTTCATCATGCTTTCGCCCTAATCAAATTCCTCTCATGCCAAAGCTCTCAACATTTCTGATTCGCCCTATCTGGGTTGGGGTGGGGGTGGGCAGGCCACCGAGAGTTACAGAGGAATAAGCATGATTATTTGCTTTTTCTATCAGAGGGACAATTTGGGCCAGCTCTCATAAAAACTAGGGTCAGGGAAGGGGTGGGAAACAAAATTTCCCTTTCAGTGTAAGTGCTCTCTCTTGAGGGGAGGCAGTTGTGCCTTCAGAGAAAATACAAAACAAACAAACAAGTCACAGGGCGAAGTGTCAGCCTGAGGCTGGTTGGAGTCCTGTTCTGGGCTGTAACCTGGAGTCTCTCTGTCACCCCATGTCTCTGTCACCTCCGTCTCTGTCACCTCCATCTCTCTGGGCTGTAACCTGGAGTCTCTCTGTCACCTCCATCTCTGTCACCCCATGTCTCTGTCACCTCTGTCTCTCTCACCTCCATCTCTCTCTAAGGCAAGATGCTCTTGATGTTGTCAGCATTGATTAGCACCTGCCCACCCCCCCAAAAAGAAGACACCGCCCCCCCTGCCCCCCCGCCCAGGGCGCTGGGTTTCTTGGAGGCAGGGGAGGCTGGTAAAGGTGAGATGACACCTTCCCCTCCTCCTGCTCCGCGTCCCCCCTCACACCCTCCTGCTCTCCTCTCTCTCCTGAGCCGCGGGAAGCACTGTTCCCCTGGCGTCGCCCACCTTGCCTGGTGCATTTGTGTCGGTTTTCGCTCCATTTACTTGTGTCTTTTCTACCCTCACACTCTCTCTCGGAGATCCCATGACCCTGCCTACCTCCGGACACTTGTGAAAATCACCCAATGAGAACGAAAACATTTTCAAGTTTTTTGCACACTCTGACTCCCCTGAGTAGAGGCTGACATCGGAAGTGGCTGTGAGGCCCTTCGTGGGTAGCCAGAGTGTCGGAGACCCTATTATTTCCTCGGGTAACCAAGTCTTTCTGTAGGAAGCGGCTGGAGGAGAAGCTGAGGGCCAGCCGTTAGTACTAAGGCAATCTGGACATGAAATCAGATCCACCGTGACAGGCCTCATGTGGTTATTTCGTTGCAACTCTGCCAGATAGCACCCCAACTTTTTGCAGATCTTCCCCTAGAAGCCAGCCAGCCTCTCGGGTCCTTGGTGCAAGTCTCCTCCTGCCTACAAAGTGAGTGGGTCCCCCCAGGACGGAGCCTTCCGATGAGGCCCCACAGACGCCTCGCGTGGAGCAATCAAGGCGCCTGCATCCAGGCCGGGGGGCAGGTAATCCAAGGATTAGGTAGCTTTGGCTCTGGAATGCAGAACCAAGTTGCAATCCAGCTGGCTTCCCCCACTAATCACGCCCAATGTGGGCTAATAGCTGAAACCAGTTAGCCTTCCCTGAAGCGGTAGTGCCGGTGGGGGTGGGCTGAGGGCTCCAGGCAGGCCTTTCAGGGGATCCAGGGGCTGCTGCGGGCAATCCCCCTTCCCCACGTCCCCAACCCCCCGGCCGGCCCCAGACTTGCAGATGGTCACCCTGGGGAAAATGACCAGAGCGGCAGCACACAGGATGCTTCCAAAAATTTAATAAATAATGATATTTCTTTAAAACTGTATAAACTATAAATTACCATGCAGTCCTTATAATTTAAAATAATTTACAGGTTGAGGTAGGGAGGGGCCCAGGAGAGAGTGGAGGGAGCTGGGGCGGGGCTGGTGTGCGGTCAGGCTCTCCTCCCAGCCTTCCTGCTGAGCACACACACGCAGGCCGTGTCTATCCGGATGAACCGCCAGGCGGCCTGCTTGTCGTCCATGGTCAGCGCCTTGACGAAGGTGTGCGTCGTCGTGCAATATGAGTTCCAGTGCTTGGCGTCAATGCCCCGGCACCCGCTGTCCACGGGATTGGGGTCCCGGCACTTGGTCTCGAAAAAGTACTGTTTGAACACACTGTTGTTGATGTTCACCTCTCCCAACACCATCACCTCCTTGCCCTTGATGTCCGTGGCCGTGGTCTTGTCCCCCACCCACACGCTGATGCTGTCGCACACCGAGAACTCCCCCCTGTGGAAGATGGGGTGGGACGTGGAGCGCTTGCTCCTGTGCGTCCTGTTGAAGGAGGTGGCAGCACCAGCCTCCAAGTCCAGCTGCTGAGTGTCTGTGGCGACAGGCGGGGGCTGCGTGCTGAACAGCACGCGGGGTGAACGCAGCCGGCGCTTCTTAAAAAGCTTGGGGTCCACGGTGATGTTGCAGGTCTGCCCTGACACCCTGGCGGCTATCGCCCGGGCCGGGGCGCTGCGGGCTCTGCGGAGGGCTGTGTCGAGGGAATGCTGCAGGTTCGTCCAGTGGGCTTGGGGGACGGGGTGCCCTGCTGGGACATCGCTCTCTGCCTGTGGTTCTGCCTGGGTGCCGATCAGAAGAGCTGTGATCAGAGTGTAGAACAACATGGACATCACGCTATGCACCTGAAACGAGGCAGAAACGAGGGTCATCCAGGGAGGACTCGGTCGCACAAAGGCAGCGTCTGGGTCGCGCCGAATCGGCCTCCCAAGAGGATCACAAGGAGGCTTCACCCGGGAGGCCCTGGGCAAGGAGACCCTGGAAGTGACCGTCAGCCGGGACACTTTCGAGAGTGAAAGGCGGTGCCAGCAGCAATGACACTGGGACCACAGGCATAAATAGGCCTGGCTCAGACACCCGGATATGAGGTCATCCTCTCAGGGATGGGCTTTTCCAGGAAGGGGCAGAGGCCCTGAAATACTGCCCTGTGGCCTGGTATGAACGTGGAAGCATCGCTCACAGAATCCCTGGAGCTCTCTGCCTGCCAGCTGGAGGCAGCCGTGAGCGGGCGCGTGTGCGCACGCGTGCGCCCCGGGAGGCAGCGGGTGAGTTGGCCTCCTCTCCCCTGCCCAACAGTGAGTCCTGCCCAACAGCTTGACTCCCCGGGACGGCAGTGGGCAGGGCTGCCTGGGACATGTCCGGAAGCCTTAGCAAGAACACACACCCTCCTCAGAGCCACCGCGCTGTGTCAGCTCTGTGATCCCGTGACTCTGAACACGCACTGTGAATCCATGAAGCATCGTGTTTGACAGAAGCTGTGTGGCTCTGAGACCATCTTAGCCAGCCAGCCCGTCTGGTCAGCCCTCGCCTATGACGTGATACTGATAACATTTCCTTTCTGTGTGTTGTGAAACCTTTCAAATATGTTCACTTCTAATTTCTCATTAGTCTGTGAGTTAGGTTAGGATTCATCCTCTTTCTCCCGTATACGAGGAAAGTGATCCACAGAAAGTCAACCAAGAGGCTTAAAGTCACTCACACACACTGGAACAGAAATAGAATCCAAACCTGGTCCTTTACTTCCATGCTTTCCTTCCTCCCTCACTTTCTCTTTCATTCTTCAACATGTCCTTGCTTTCTGTTATTTGTTCTTAATGAGAATAGATCAAGTGGCATAATCTAGCTCTCCCCAAGAGGCAGTGCAAGCCCTGAGCATCAGCCAGATGGGCTCCGAGCTACATATGGTTGCCCACCAGTAACCAGCCCACTCCCATGCCCGGGTCAATTCGCTGTGGAACTAGCTCTCTTCTTGAGCTGGTGAGCCTCTGTTCACATGCGCAGATTCACGTCAATTGTCAGCTTCTCTGTGAAGCTTCCCCAGGTCTTCTGAGTAGGGTAAGAGCATCCCCTGTAGAGGGTGTTCAAATTTCTAAGTCTATCCCTCCCCGCATCTCTCCTCCCCATGCCCATGGATCCTTCTGCTCCCTGCCTGCTTGTCCAGCCTGGCACAGATACCACCTTCGTCTTGAGACATTCTCAGGTCACCCCAATAAAAAGTGATCTCTTTCCATTCTCAACTTGAGAAGTGTGTGTGTGTGTGTGTGTGTGTGTGTGTGTGTGTTCTCTCCTACTAAATCAATGTAGTGGAAAGAACTCTGCATTGAACCTGGGGTTAGAAAACCTTGTTTGGATTCGAGCTTGGCTACGTGTTAGCAAAAGGAAGTCACTAATCTTTCTGAGCCTTAGTTTCCTTATTGATACAAGTGGGCAATAAACACCATCTCACAGGGTTGTTGATAGGATTAATTGGGTGCTCATAAAATCCGAGTTAACGCTGAGTCCCTGTCATATCCTGTGGTCAAAGACTTCATCTTTTTAAATTAGAAAGCTGCTGCTTCACTCCCCGAGCTCACTCCATCTACATGTTGTCATAGCACCTTGTTTTTCCGCCATCAGGCTTCTTCCAAAGTGTAATGATTCGAGCCTGCCCCCCTCCTGGCTGTGCCACAGCTGTGTCACAGCAGCTAGTCACTTGATCGCTGGGTGTGCGCCCCCTTCATCACCTGCCCGTGCATAACCCTACCACCCAACTAGTGCTGCAGATAACCATTTACACACCTGTCTCCCCAAGAGCACATTAGAAGCTGTGCCATTTGCATTGAAATATTCTGGGGCCATGGGCAATGCCTGGCATGTAGTAGGTCCTCAACAACTATCAGGAGAAGGGACGGAAGAGTGAACGGGGATGGCCAGGGCAGCTCCCCATCTGCCTTCTGTGCGCCATGGTGCATGTTTGGGTTTTGTGTATGTCGCCAAACCAGCGTTCCTAATGTTTTAAGCGATGCATTCCGCTCAGTACCGTGCTTTTCTGCAGCTGGAAATAGACAGCTCTTTGATCAGATACCAAGAACAAGACCGTCACATTCTTTTCTCTTTGGTCACTTTGAAAACACTTGTGTTTGCTCCAGTTCTCCAGCCGGCCGTGCAGGGGGTTGGGGCACGTCTGGGCTTCTGACCACGCCTGGTTCTGTTGGCCAGTGGCCGAGCCGATCAGTGTCAGCGGCTGTTAGAGAGCTCATCACTCAGGTGGCAGTGAAGTTTACTTTTGCTCCTTTTCATGCTTCATTCCTCTCTGCTTCTTAGGTATCTCATTAGGTAGATGGAGGGAGAAGAACTGAAACATATTCATCCCTCTCTATCCAAATTAGAACATGGATAAGGAAATGAAAGAAAGGACTAAACTGTAGGGTTTTGATGGGAATGAGGGCCATATTGCTCCCTGTTTCCCATTTCCAAGGGTTCCCATCTCACTCCAATCTCCCCGTTGGTGCTCTCACCCTCTTCTAAGGAGTCACCTGAAATTGCTGTGTGGTCCATGCCTGGAGACTGACACCTTAAAAGCGAGGCATCTGAAACAGTCCCTTGTAGGACCATCACCTCCTCCTCTTTTCTCAACAACAGCAGCCCAGCGGGGGCCCCTTGCTGATTACGCAGCCGTTCCACAGCTACTGTCTCCTGACACCTCTCCCATCCTTCTCTGCGTGTTTCTCCGCATGTTGCTCTCTCCATGCCTGGGCCACCGTTCCTTCACTCTCCAGCCCCAGACCTGGGCTCACCACTGGACTCTGCTCTTTCCTCGTGCCCTCCCTCCAGCCCTTTAGGTTCTGGTTCAGTAGCATCTCTTGAAACTGTAATATCTCCCCTCTAGACCTGGACCCTCATCTCCCTTCTCCCAGTGCCTGCTATCCCTGGCCACCCCATTCACCCACTTAAAGTGCTGCTCTGATCACAGCCCGCTCAGAGCACCCAGCGGTGAGTCAATTGTCTCATGAGCCAGTGGGACTGCTCAGCCACACGTCAGGCCCTGCCCGCCTTCACTGCCTCACACATTTGGCATTCCAGGTAAACAGAACTCCTCCCGGAGCGTCTGTTCTGTGCTTCCCCGCCACTGGCCTTGTTCAGCCTCTTCTGTCCCAGGCATACTCCCCGCTGCCCTTCTCTGTGTCTTTTCTGCTCCCGTCTCTGCTGGCTGGACTCTTTCCTGTTATCTTTTAACACCCAACGAAGATGCCACCTCCACTGGGGCCCTCTTCCTGTTTCCAAAGAGACAAACTCTCTCCCTTCTCCATTTCTAAAAGCATTTTCTCCAGTCCCTTATCGCAATCGTGTTCTTCTCTTATCATTCCTTCTAGGAGGCAAACTCCCCGAAGGCAGAACATCCTGTTCATCTTTGTTGTGACAGGTGACCTTGCACCCGCAGCTAGCTCCGCTTCTAAGAATCTGAGTGTGTGGACAGGTCTCCTCCCTTCAGTGCTCCTTCACTTCTCCACCTGAGTGGTAATGTTTACGGTAGCTTCCAATTGTGACCTTTGAGATTAAGCAAACATAGTCACACTTTGGAGACATGGTAGGTTTAGTCTCAGACAACCACCATAAAGCGAATATTGTGGTCCAGCAAATAACACAAATTTTTTGGTTTCCCAGTGCACATAAAAATTATGTTTACACTATGCTACAGTCCACTTAGTGTGCAATAGCATTGTGCAGGGGTCCTCAAACTACAGCCTGTGGGCCACATGAGACCCACCGAGGACATTTATCCGGCCCGTCGGGTGCCGCTGCCTGTCCTGCTTAGCAGCCGACTCATTCCGGGCCCACAGTGCACATAGGAATTTGTTCATAGTTTTGTTTTGTTTTTTTAAACTATAGTCCGGCCCTCCAACGGTCTGAGGGACACAGTGAACTGGCCCCCTGTTTAAAAAGTTTGAGGACCCCTGCCATTGTGTCTAAAAATACAATGTATAACACCTTCCTTAAAAACGACTTCATTGCTATAAAATGCTAACCATCATCGGAGCCTTCATTCAGTGAGAGATAATATTTTGCTGGTGGAGGGTCTTGCCTCGATGCTGATGAAAACGAAATACCTGTGAAGCACGCCAAAGCGAAGCGTGATCCAACGAGGTCTCCCTGCACAAAGCTACCCACTCTGCTGAGCCGCCTTGGCAAAGCTCTCACCGGCTAACACTACGTCTCAGCCCACCGTCACACACAGCAGTGGGCCTGGCGGCGTGCACGCACGGCGGGGATTTGCGTCATGGACAGATAGTTTCATAAAGATTTACAAATGCTCTCATTTGAGTTTCAGAGGAAAAGGTATTGTTTTTAAAAAAAATATTTATTTGATTTACAATAGTGTGCCCCTGTAATCTTTTTAAATTAAAAAAGTCTTCCTTTAAAAAAATCA
Source organism: Corynorhinus townsendii (assembly GCA_026230045.1). Lineage (NCBI taxonomy): Eukaryota > Metazoa > Chordata > Mammalia > Chiroptera > Vespertilionidae > Corynorhinus > Corynorhinus townsendii. The sequence continues at coordinate 9,177,722 of JAPDVU010000013.1, forward strand.
TCAGTAGATTAAAAAAAAAAAAAGAAACCATCGTGTTTTCTGTTCTAGTGATATAATGCGCAGCACACAGTTTACAAAAGAACATTCTCTCCTTAGTTGAAGTGAACCTGGAAGGATTTCCATCTTATTATTTTTAATAACAACCTTTGAAATGATGACAGTCCTCACCAGGCTCCACTAAGCGGAGCCCCGTGAGCTGAATGATCGATTGGTGGTGAAGATAGGCTGACTGTGTGAATGCTCCGTGATTGTCCTGCTCCTCCCAGAATGGAAGATAAGCGACTAAGAGTTGGGGGACCCACCAGTGCCTTTTATCCAGCTACTAACAGGCTGCCCAACTCTTTCGTCCCTTCCTGGACCAGGGGTACCTCACACTCGGCAATAAGAAGAGACATTTCCGGCACCAGGTGAATGAGCTTTGCATAGATTTTGGCCTCATCTGAATAGGGGATGAAACTGCTGGACAGAGCTAAGCAGCTGGCCCAAATAGGAGGGCCGATGGCACCCAGAGGCTTGGCAACCTGCCTTTGGAGGTGCGTTGCAGAGGGGAGTAAGATCCTTCCTGCCTCCAGGGGCTAGTGCCAAGAGCTCTTAGTGATGCTCGGGCCAGAGATTGCATCAGTGAGCCAAGGTCAGTGCGTGTTAGTGAGAGAGGAAATTCTTGTGGCTGAGGAAATCCAGCCTCCTCCTCCTCCTCCATCTCACTCACCACATTATGACAGTGGGTCAAGGGTCGGGTCTTGTTTTACGCTCGGCCTCAGCTGTAAATGTAAACGGCTGCTGTCTTCAGTTGTAGACTCAGACGCTCTCAGTGGTCGGAGCCTGTGTGTAGTGTGAGGGATTCTGTGGCTCCTCGGCTCCCCGGGGAGGTAGCCCTGAGGCTGCCGTGGAGAAAGGCACTGATGGAAGAAAACCCAGCCCTTTGCCAGCATTTCCCAGGGGCACTGGAAGGGACGTCAGGGGGTCTCAAGTCCACAGGTGCAGTGCATGGGAATTACCCGGAGAATTTGTTAAACCACAGACTGCTGGGCCCCTCCCCCGGTTTCTGATTCGGTAGGCCTGGGGAGGGGCCTGAACATTTGTATTTCTCACAAGTTCCCAGGTGATACTGATGCTGCTGGCTTGGGGACTACATTTTGAGAACCACTCATCCAGTTCAATCGTTGAACTTTACAGAGCAGAAAGATGGGCCTTGAAGGCTAAGTGACCTGGGGTTATGCAGCGAGTAAGCGGCAGAGTCCACGGGTGCGCCCTTGACGTTGATCAGCACTTTCTAGGGGATAGAGACCTAAAGCCCCACACACGTCGTAATTGCTGGAGTCCTGGGCTGGGTTTACTCAACCCCCCAACATCAAAGTGAAAATTCCTTTCAACAGACCGTAAGTCTTACCCTCCTTAGGCCACAAATCCAGATACCAGGAAACATTTGGCTATTTAGTTACTTTAAAATCTAGTTTATCAGGTTTCTGGGCCTCGTGTAAACTTGATCCGAAAGTGCTTAAAATGCCCATGGTGGAAATAAGCAGCCAGAACACGCTGGCACGTGTGGGCACCTGTGGATTTATTGGGCACTGCAGGACAGAATGGAAACAGAATCTACTGATCCTTGTTCTTAGAGACACATCTTTAAATGAATGAGCTGAGATCCTATTATCATCTCTTGGGCTTAACTGTCTCATTAACCATCACAACAAGCTGGGGAGGTAGGCCGTGTTATTCCCATTTTGTAGAGGAGGAAGCAGACACGGTAAGAGTAACTGGACCATGGGCACACACCTGGAGGGAAAGGAACTCAGAGTCGGGCCTCTGCCTCCAGATCTGGGCTCTCTCCTCGCTCCTTTCCATGGCCAAGGGCATGGGAGTGATCAAGGACCTCGCATCCCACAAGGCTGCCTGCACAGAGAGACCAGGAGCTGCATGGAGGGTCTGTCTATGTGAGGCCCTGTGTCCCGTCACTTTGTGGTCGCTCCCAGCATGTCCCTGGAAGCCCTGAGAGCACAGGGACTTCCTTCCCACATGGGCCAGGAGAGTCACATGTGTTGGAAACCCATGGTCAGCAGTGGGACCCAATGCCCCTTCCTCAGCCTGGGGCTCATTTCCAGCCCTCCCGGCAGCTCCAGAGCCAGGAACCATGGTGAGACGGACACCCCCGGTGCTCACCTCAGTGTGGCCAGGACGGAAAGCTGCTTCCTTGGAAAAGCCGTTATTGGGCCCGGACGCTGAGCTGAGCTTGGGTCCAGCATGCCATCCAGCCACCTGGACTGCACGACCACGGGCCAGGACTCTGTGGGAGGAAAGAGCTGGCATTAGATGGGCCCTTTGCCACATTCTCAGGCAGATGGAGAGCTGTGCCCCAGGCAGGAAGGGAGGGATGTGCCAACAGGACAAACCCCATTTCCCTGAGTTCTGGGATTTTATCAGCATCAGAGCTCAGGAAGGAGCTAGAGCCCAGCTTCCCAAACTGCTTGGGGCTGACCTTGCACAGACCTACGGTGGCATCTGCCTTTTACTCTTGTGCCAATGCTTTTGGTTTCTGCTGGGACACAGTCTGGCTGATCTTATGCCTAGCATAGGTGCTTCCAATCCCACACCAGAGTCCTGCTCCAGAACACCCCTAATCCAGCATCAACGTGGATATTATTCTGTACAGCACACACATGTAGATGTAGTAGACCCAACTCTGGACCAGCCTCAGATAACACACAGAAGGAAAAGTTCTGACACTTGAGAGTAAATTGGTGCTTTGATGAAAATCCAGGCAACCTGACCACTTGACAGATAACAGAGAGCTCTACAGGACAAGGATTGGAATCTCAAGAACCATTGCACAAGCCAAATTCCAGGAATCAGAAGCTATGGAGATCTTTCAAAGAAAAAAAAATGCTACCCAGTTTTAGGTTGTAGTTCCTGGAAGCAATGGAAGGTTTCTATTTTATCACTTGTGTAAACTTCATATCTATCTATATATGCTTTATTTATTTATTCAGCAATATTTCCTGAGCACCTACTATGTGCCAAGCACTATTTTAGGTGCTGGGACACAGCAGTGAATAAGACGACAAAGTCTCTGCTCTCATGGAGCTTATAGTCTTATGTAAATAAATAAGATTATCTTCAGATTCTTCTTATGCCACAAAGGAAATATGTGGGGTGTGATGACAGTGGGCAAGTGCAGGGAGTGGCCAGGATGCTCAGTGAAGGGTTCTCTGAGGGAGTGGCCTTCACATTGAGATCTGAAGGATGAGAAGGAATGAGGGAGAGAGCATTTCAAGCAGAAGGAACAGCAAGTGCCAAGGCCCTGAGGTAGAAACAAGTCAAAGTTGCTGAGCGAGTAGGGAAGAGTCCTAGGAAATGAGTTGGGATGAGGCAGAAGGAGTCAGGTCTGCAGGGTCATAGCTGGGAACTATGGTTTTATCCTAAGGGGAATGGAAAGAGAGTGAACGGACTTAAGCAGGAGAGTTACATGACACTTTAAATGAATGAATGAATGAATGACTAAACTATTGTGTCTGCTGCAGAATTTGTAGGGTGTGGCAACTCCAATAAAAGAAAAAAACTATAGAATGACATTGTTACCTTTCCTGTCTATACTCTTTCCAGCCCCCCCAAACTCCTTTCCCCATCAAGTCTTTTTTATTGTGATTCCCCACCAGTTATCTTCCTTCACCCCCCCCCCATTTTGTGCTACAGAAGCAAATACCAATGAAGACACGGTGGCCCCAAGTCTCTCACATAGAGGAGCCGAGGACAGAGAGGTAGAAGGGCCCCCGAGTGGTTCTCCTGCTGCTAGAGTCAGGAGCTGGGGTGCTTCCATTCCTCTTCCTTACCCACTTTACTCAAAATATCCTTTTTGCTTTGGAAGTACCAGGAAAACCTTCCTACTCAATTGGGGTTCAGGCCTAGAGAAGCACACTTACTCAAAGACTCTCGAAAAAGGTTATATTCTGCAGCAAAGAACCTTTCCACTCTCTCTGGGTTGGATTTAGCACAGGAAAGGGAGGATGCCATGTGCCCCAGGGTAAGAGGTTGGCACCATGGGGTCCGGTTCCATCACTTGTGGGGAAGAGGATCTGATCTAGTCCACAAACCCTTTTTTTCTTTTTAAGAAAATCTTTATTGCTGAAAATATTACATACATCAGGGTATCAGAAACTCTCCGTTTTGGTCCAGTTCGCTCTCCTCCTAGGGTCGATCACTCAGTATCTTTAAGGCGCTTCCTCTGACATGGGACAAGGAACTGCCACAGGTGATAGCAAAGGTCCCCTCCGGCTCTGATCGTCTGTGACTCTATGAGCGTTAATGTTTTCCAGCCCACGTCCCTACTGGGTACTTGACGAACGCTTGCCCGCATTCAAACACTGGAACTCCTTTATTCCATTAATTAAACATTAAACCTGCAAGTGTCATGCCAGCTACTGTCTTAGGTGTTAGGGCCACAGATAATACAATACAACATTTAACTTCTAAGAGCAGATAATCTAGAGGCGAGGAAAAGCCAGCATAGGAACTTGTCACATAATTAGCACAATGCGATAAGTATGGTGGGTAGTGGACATGATATGGAAGGAGGAATTAGTCTTACCTGGCCAGAGACATACGTTCTTAAGGACAAATAGGAGCTCATTAGGGAAGTTGGGGAGGAAAGGCATCACAGAGCCCCAGAATTCAAGAACTGGCAAGAAGTCCAACGTGACTTAGTAGGGGGTTGGGGGGAAGGTGAGAGGAGTATGTGATGGGCCTTATACAGAAGTAGGTGCCTATGAGCTTGTAGAGTTCACTGCTGTGACCCGCCCACTGACTGCAATTTCACAAAAAGCCTCCACTTTTTATCTAGGGAACAACCAGGGAAGTAAGAGTGACCAGAAATATTCTGGATATTCCACTATATGCCAGGATGGCCTCCAATCTAGATGATTAGAAGAAGAGTGAAGTTCAAATGAAATAAAAAAAACACTACAACCTCTAAGCAGACCTGCCTTTCTGGGGGCCAGCTATAAAAGGTTCCCTGCCCCCATTTCAGCATTCTCTGGGCCATGTTGCCTTGGTGCATGCCTGAGTATTATATCTGAGACCCTGGCTAGCATCTCCCATGCCTTTGGCCTTCTCTTGTTCAGTGCAGGCATAGGTGGCTCGCCACTGGAGAGAGAAGTCCACTGTCCAGAATGCTGAAACACGACGTGATTCTCACAGACATGACTGCCATTGTTTTTAGTCTCCTGCTAGTAAAGGTTGGGGCTCTAAAATTAAATCTGATTTAAATATTACCAGTTTCTAATGCAAAAATATTAGGAACAAACAACCCAAAGGCATATCTATTTTTAAAACCCTGTCTGTTCTCATGAGGTAAATCACTTCATCAGATGGCTCTCACACTTTTATACGTGCATGAAAATAAATCCCAGCTCCTCTCGGGACCATGCTCTATTCCTTCCTGTAGGAAGTCTGCTGTGCCACTCCTAGACCTGGACAGCCCTCTCCTATCCTGGGCCTCATACTTTATAGCAGTGATTCTCAAGGTGTGTACGTAGGAGTATTAGCAATATCTAGGAACTTGCTAGAAATGCAAATTCTTAGGCACCTCCCATCCCAGAGTTTAAGCCTGTTAGTATGGTCCTCTCTGTTGATGCGTGCCCAGCATCCCCTTTATTTTTTTAAAGCCTCAGTGATGTTTTGGTCAATTGTAGCCAAGAAGCTTAGATTAATGGCAAGTTGTTCAAAATCCATTCAATACATGGTTTAAGGAAACTGACCCTCTGTGGTAGTTTATCAGGAGGGAAGAGCATTGGCTCAGCTATGGTAGCCTAACTTCCATCAGCACCCTTCAGAGCCCTCCCTCCATGCTCACACTCTGTGCAAGGTTCTACCTCCCTCTTGGCTCCCAGTTTCTGCTGCCCTCCCTCACCCCAAACCCTCTATAGCAGTGGCTCTCAACCCTGCCACACACTGGAATCATCGGGGCGGTGGAGTGGGGGGCGTTAGGAGCTCCTGACATCTGTGCCGCCTCCAGAGATTCTGATTTAACTGGTGTGGAGGGCTACCTGGGTCTCAGTTATTTATAAAGCTCCCAAGGCAGTCCCAAGGAAAAGCCAGGGCTGAGAACCACTGCTGTTCAGGGTGAATGGGACGCTTGACATTGACTTTGATGAGCTAGTAATTAAGAGAAATTATCAAGAAATTAACATGGCTCAGCAAATGTAAAGGTCAGGTGTGGTCACATTTTTGGCAACAAGGTGTGAGAATACAGCTGGCAGACTCTCGGGGGATGCTGTCCCTATCTCCCCTGCCGCCCACCTCCCTACTCCCCCCACCTCCCCGCCCTTGTCTAGATGTAATTGACATTTGTGAATTGGAAGGTTTTCTTTTTACTCCTTGCATGCCATTTAAAATGTTTGATGTTGGAACTATGGTTAGCTTATTATTAAGAATTACCGGCTGACATTTTTAATACCAAAGATTTGGGGATGCTTGACCAAAAAGATCTCTTGGATGACTCTTCAGAAGTAATGGCCAGTTCCAAGAGCAGCTTTCACCACATGGAAGATGCTAGAGCGCTGGTGTGAAGCGCAGGCTCCTTTCTCCGGCGTCCACCTGCTGGGGGTCTGTGAGCTTGGAAAACTCACTGAAAATGTTGCGCTTAAGGACACATTGTGGAGGGCGTCATAATTGTTTGTGCTGTTGCTGTGGTTTTCATTGCTGTAACCATTCCCTTTAATTCTCTCCTCTCTCTGTTAGTTCTCATTCTGAGCCTCTACACAAAGAGAACATTTGGAGTCTCTTGCATTGCATGTCTGTTTTCCTAATTTTTAGCCTAATCAGAAGTTTTCTATTATGGATTATGACTGTGAGGTTTGCTGAGTAGCAGCTCTTTTTTTTGGAAAAAAATTCAATTTGGGCCATTTCGAGATGATTTGATGTGTTTTAACTATTTAGTGGTTTTGGCACATCCAGTAGGAAAATAGTGTATCTGGCACCGAGGACTTAGGCAGACATTAACGTTCAGCAAAACCACTATTCTTTTTCACTGGAAATTTCAATAATCACAGTTCTAAAGGGCCTTGCCACACACTTCCCTGAAAAAGGCATGGTCCTATGGTTCTCTTGGAGATTCTGGGATAAAGTACAAAACCCTTTCTGGCATTTCCCAAGAGAGTCCGGCAGCTCAAGGAAGAAGCTATCGTGGTTGGTTGACCTTGAGCTTCAGAATCAAAGAGCATTTGCTAGGAATGTGTATGACACTCTGGGGTGTGTGGTGGGCCAGTCTGTGTGGCATTTGCCTGACTGAATTCCTGAGCTGTGCAATGTCAGCACCACAGAACGGCTTTCACAGTGTGGGTACTTACAGCATTAACGTGGTCGAAGATAAGACATCAAACACACAGCGACCTTCTATTACAGAGCTGAGGGCAGTATTTTTTTTTTTTTTCAGGAATGTGCTGCTAAGTAACAGTCATTGTAGTGCAGCCCATCAAGTTAGTAAATTCCAGTAATAAATCTGTAATCTCCATTGGAGTGTCAAAAACAATCCAATAGCTTTTCAAACTTTTCTGTGACCCTTAGAAAACATCTCCTTGGTTCCAACTGGCTGATCCTTAAACCACAAGAAAAAGATCCATTTCAGCTCTGCTTTTGGCCTCTCCCTGCCTGTTGTTCCCATATTTGGGACTAAGAGCAGACAGAAGTACTGGGGGAAAAAGTGGACTCTCAGGTTGGGTGGAGTCAAAGTGTCTATCCAATAATACCGGTACCTATCGGGGTTCCCGGTCCACTGCAGACCTCGGGGGACCCCTTGGGATGGAATATGTACATGAATGAAAACAAAACATTGCCAGTGAACGTGAACTCAGATCCAAGCTCTTTATCCTATTTGTTTTATAGGATTAAATGTCCTCAGCTCTTCTTGAGCTAACCTCTTCCTCTCAGTGTGCGGTATGTTTTCCAAGCAATGGGTCAAGCAGTATTACAACATATAAGTCTATAATGCAATTCAGATGTAATTTAAGAAGGTTAGACAAGCTAAAGTTTCATAGTCCTGAGAAAGACCAGGAAAAATCCTGGTTTAACAGACGCAGTGTTCTGGGGCTTTAAAAAAAAAAAAAAAGCAGGCAGTCCACCCTTCAATAAGAGGGGGATGCAGTACAAGCTATGGGACTCGAATATAAGGATCCCAGTACAATGCCACCTTTACTTTTAAAAATGTCTGTGAGGTGAGGGCATTTCTGTGTCACTGCAAACACTGGTGCATCTCAACCAGCCTGCATCCGAGAAAACAAGGACCACAAGTAGCCAGCCCCAAACACCCCGGGGGGATCCGAGTCCCAAGGCCACGTCAGATGCCTTCTGACTCCATACCACTCTGGAGCGACAGCTGCCACCCTGTCTCCTGCTCCCAGTGAATGGCTTTCAAACTATCCCAGTCCCAATGGGCTCCTACCACACAGGGACATACACATCTGATGAGGGAATGTCGGAATGTCTTCGGTATGGTTAACTGCCCCGAAGGGCTGTTTGATGGGCATCCTTAAGCTTCTCTCAGGGAGTTTCACCTCGCTCTTTTACTGTCAGGAGGAAAGGTCGGGGAGGTGGAATCCTGCTGTCCTTTCTAAAGTCACTGGAGTCTCACATAATTACATTTCAGAACATTCCCAGTCTTCTAGTGTTTCCCTCTTTAGGTTTTACTTGACCATGACATAAACGGAATAAACACTCCGCATTAGGAAATTCACTCCGGAGCTCACAAGAGACCCACAGAGTGCATCTGCCTCCAGGGACCCGGCACACTGTGGGCAATTAGACAGTCAAAGATGGGGCAGAAGTTTTTCCCACTCAATCATGATAGTAGTGGTGGTGGTGATGGGGGAGAGAGAGAGAGAGAGAAAGAGAGAGAGAGAGGAAGGGAGAGAGATATATATATATATCAGACACTCACCCTGTTGCTTCTAAAGAATTAAGTTTGGATGTTTAAGACTCAGAGAAATAGAAACTAAATTCAGAATCTCCGTTGTTATTTTACACTAGAGGTCCCGTGCACAAAATTCATGCACAGGGGGTGAGGCTGGCCCTCACCAATCTGGGACCCTTTGAGGGATGTCCCACTGACGTTTAGGCCCAATCCTATCACAATTCAGGACTGCTGGCTCCCAACTGCTTGCCTGCCTGCCTTTCTGATTGCCCCTAATCACTTCTGCCTGCCAGCCTGATCACCCCCTAACCACTCCCCTGCCAGCCTGATTGATGCCTAACTGCTCCCCTGCCAGCACTGCCCTCCCCTGCCAGCCTGGTCACCCCTAACTGCCCTCCCCTGAAGGCCTGGTCACCCCCAACTGCCCTTTCCTGCAGGTCCAGTCGCCCCCAACTTCCCTCCTCTGTTGGCCTGGTCACCCCTAACTGCCCTCCCCTGCAGGCTTGATCGCCCCCAACTGCCCTCCCTTGGAGGCCTGGTCCCTCCCAACTGCCCTTCCCTGCTGGCAATCTTGTGGTGGCCATCTTGTGTCCACATGGGGGCAGCCATCTTTGATCACATAGGGGCAGCCATCGTGTGTGTTGGAGTGACAGTAAATTTGCATATTACTCTTTTATTAGATAGAATAATTAGACCGTTTGAGTCGTGAAGAAAGGGCACTGATGACTCTGCAGTCCAGTGGCTTCCCCTGACAGACAGGCCAATGGAGGCTTGGGGCCGGAGCTGGTCGCATCCCAGCCCCACCAGTTTTCAGCTGGGTGACCTTTGGCAAGTGACTTAACCTCTCTGCGCCTTGATGTCTCCACTCAAAAATCAGAATAATTATACCTTCCACACTGAGCTATTGAGAAGATGAAATGTAATAAGCATTTAGCCCAGTGTTTGGCACCTTGTTGGTGCTACATAAATATAGGGTGTCCCCCAAAATGTATACACACTTTAACAGCTGATAACTCACTTACTTTTCACTCCTTTTCAGGTTTAACTGATTTGAAATAATGGGTGAAGCCAGCTAAGCTTTGAACAAAGAAAATTTATCTTAAAGTGCCACTAGACTTTTTAAAATGGGGATACATAAAAGATAAAGTTTATGGTACAAAACCAGCAACAGTCGACAAATTGAGGACACACACATACTGAACACTATGATTCTTGATGCTTGTGATTCCACTGCTTCACGTTATCAGCAGTGCCTGAACCAGAGTGGTCATCAGTTTGAAAACATTGGGAAAAAATTATCCCTTTCTGTGGATTCTGTTAAATGTTTCAAGTGAACTGTCTGTTAATAAACACTGACTTTATAATCAGTCAAAGTGGGTAAACATTTTTGGGGATACCCTGTATTAGCTTTTCTTAATATCATTAAAGACAGTCAGCTGTCATCAGGCAGCGAGTTACTGGCAGGCGGGGTGCAGAACAGAAGTGAAGCCTGTTGTCCACCCCGTGTCCCCATCTGGCTGTGTCTGTGCTTCGCGTCCCAATCGTGGCTGCAGTGGCTGGCCGCGCACATGCTCAGTGGCCCCGTCTGCAGCTGCAGGACGATTATCTGCAATCATTTGCCAACCAAGATGCTGAGTGGGAAAGTGAAACATTTGCCTTTGAAATGATCCATTTCCTTCAGCCCTGTTGCAGTCAGACAGAGGAAGCTGCTTGCTATAACTAGTTGGGGGCGAGCGGGGGGGAGGGAGAGGGGACGGCGGCACCATGTTCTTTGGGTAACCCAAACACTTGCCAGGACCCATAGACTTAACAGCATCTTAGCGTAGGTAATGGCAGCCTTCTAAGGGAATACATCAGGAAAGTGTCCTCAGTGTCAAATTTATGCCCAACGATCCAGGGACTGGGGACACATTTAGGCACCAGCTGGATGGTTGACTTCTTGAGGTCTTTGGTGTTTTTCTCTCCATGGGCCGGTCCTGGACTGGGCACTTAATGATTGTTTACTGAACAAAAGTGAAAACTCTTCACACAGCTGCACCCAGCGTATTCAAAGTGAGTCACTATTTCATATTACATTGGGAAATAACAAGCGGCCCTACTTTATATTCCTGGGTAACTGGGTGAGCCCCCACCACTTTGGCAACGGGGCGTTTCACTGAAGGAGCGCGCCCCCTCGGTGGGCTGACAGGTGCACTGCTGAGGAGCTAAGAGACGTAGCTCAGTAGACCTTCATTCCGCCTTCATCACGGGCACTAAAGAGCACTCACAGGTGCTGGACAAAACCAACTCCTTCCTGTTTCCAGTTTGCTTATTTTTCTTGTCCAGAATTTCTTTGGAGCAAGCTCTGCTCCAGCGCAGCTGCTGGTAATGTGCAGTCCACTGGGATGGCAATCACCTCATTGTTTAGTTACCACCCCTGAAAAGATGAAAAAAGGCAAGAAAGAAAGCAGAGCTCACACATACAGAAGAGGGTGGAGGCTGCATGATGATAATGAAAACCATTTGCTAGCCTTTCACTCCTTCCTTTGTGAACCAGCCGAGCTGCTGGCACCAGGCCTCTGTCTGCGAGGGAGCTGCACCTCCAAGGCCTTCCAGGGACCCGCTCCACCCTGTCCATCAGGAGTGTCACCCTTAGTCCCCAGGAAGGAGGGGGCTTGACTGACCGCCCCAGCTGCCTCATCCACAGCCACCAGGCCATCACCAGCTCTCACCATCGGTCTCACCCAGGGCACTACCCCTCCTCTGTGATGGTGCGTTGACCTCAGTTCTTTTCAAGCTCTGCCTAAGCCAGACTTCAGTTCACTGTGTAGGAAGGTCTCTCCTCTCTAGCCTGCATCCTGTCCACCTATCTGTATCCAGGACTTGCAGCCCGGCTTTCTTTTTAACTGTTTTTACTTTTCTTTTTATTCCACAGACCTGGTTTCCATATTCCTAAAATATAGATTCACACTTTTTTTTAGGATAAGAAACAAAAATAAATAAAAATCTAAAAGTAAAACAAACAAAAATTCCAACTAACAAAACCCCAAAACCCACAACCCGTAGAAGAGTGTAGATTTGCCAAAGCACGTCTGTTTGGCTTGCACTGTCCCTGAGAGAGGAATCACCTCCAAAGGCACATGTTATAGTTACGGACAAGATCCCTCCTGCCAAATGCTCTGTGCTCAGGCAGTCTGAGTACCCCCCTCTCTGCCCACTTCTCAGATCTACCACAGCATTTATACACGTCCTGTTCAGGCCCATAGCGCATGGCAGCATTATCTCCATCAACCCCCACCTCCATCACCATGACTATGACCTCCACCCCCATCATTGCCTCACCATCACCACCACCATCATCTGCTCCAGCACTTCCTCCTACCACCATGCTGTCACCACCTGTTACCACCACCAACATGACCATTTGCACCATTTTACCATCACCATTACCACTCCCACCTTCAATACCACCATCACCATTATTACCACCACCACCACCACCAAAGGATTAAAGAACTTCCTGGAGTTAGAGAACTTGTTCCCCAAGGCCTCCTCTTAAGATGTCAATAGAATGAGCAAGCCTGGGGGTCACTTAGTCTCTTCCAGAGTAGGTAGATGAACAGGTTTTGGTCCATGTAACGCCCAGCAGAACTGGGTCTATTCATGAAAGCATTGCTTTCCTGTATATTCTGTTATAGTATATCCAGAAACCATTCTGGAAGCTGTTTTTTATTTTCTTTCTCCTGATATATTTTTGTGTTAATTTTGTATTCCCAATAATGTAGATGTCAACATTATTCAGTTTAGACCTTGATACAATTATCTCCAAAGAGGAATATCTCTAACTGTCACAAGGACATGTGTGTACACACACACACACACACACACACACACACACACACACACACTCCAGAAGGTAAATGAGGAATTATGGGCCTTGGTCCTCCAAAACGAGGCAGGTTCTTTTGTTTGCCTGATGCAATGAGTTAAGGATAAGTGCACAATTTTGCCAATCACTTTTGAGTTTTTCTGCGTCTTCACTCCTGGAGACAAGTGGATTTGTGCTTAGGTCTGCAGGAAGGAACGCTCTGTCTCACCCCTCCCCTTGGCCCTGACAAGACTGACTCTCTGGCAGTGATTGGCTCCCACTTGAAAGAGGGGCGTTCCCCGAGAGTTAAAGGCCAGGCTCTCTCCTGGCCCTTCTGTGCCAGCAGGGACATAGACCCACCAGCTAACTGGCACAGGAGGCAGGCTTCTTTCTCCTGTTCAGACTCTGAACAACTCTCAGTTGTTCAGACTGAGTGGGGAGCTTCTTCCTGTAGGGCCATGCGGGTGAGTATGCCAACACTGGAAGTTTGAGCTTGAGCTTGGGGGAAAAAGGGCAGGGTGGGATAGAAATCCCCAAGGAGCCCCCTTAGGCTGCCTGAGAGGTAGTGATTAGGATAGAATTACCTATATTTTAGGTGTAAAGTTCAATGTCATGTAATATGATATATTAAAATATATGTTAAGAACGTCCCTAGAATAAACTGTGTGTTAGAAGTGAATGCAATTACTACCACTGATAACATTTATTGTGTTGTATATGCCAGGCACTATACTGGGGGCCTTTCTCCATATCATCTTTTAAAATACTTACTAACAATCTTCTGAGGTCAGTATCATCCCCATTTTATAGGTAAGGAGCTTCAACTTAGCATGCAGAGGGGAAGTGCAAAGCCACCCTGCCTAGGGGCTGGGAGGATGGAAAAAGCCCAGGTCTCTCACTCTCTGGGCCTCTCCCCTTCACCCCGCTCTGCCTGCTCAAAATCTAACCACGCAAAGGAGCAAGGGCTGTGTTCTCTGGGTTTTGCATTCGAGGGTCCATTTCTGCTCCTGTGATACGGATAATGTATGGACAGGATTCTGCATGTTTTCTATTCTTGACTTGACACATTTATTTTTAGAATCTAGTACCGGTTTTCTAATTGTAATTTGCCTTCACTCCTTGACTTGTCTGTCACCAGACCCTCCTCACTTACAGCCTCGAGGGCGACCACAGACCATGCTCCCTCCTCACCGAGATACTCTATTCACCCAGAAACAGCTTCTTGGAAGACCTACGGTTCTGACAGAAATGTAGGCACAGAAGATGGATGCTTAGAAAGTGGGTTGTTTCTTACTGGGCAGTTTATAAACATAGGAATGTGGCTATTCCATTTACTCTCCTACATTTTCTGGGTAAGATTTACTGTTAGTTGTGAGACCAGGGAGGAGGTTTGAGCAGGGGCAGCCAAGACAGGATCTATTCACTCTGGACTGGGGTGGGATTCTCTGTTGGTTGGCATTTTGGGCGTAAAGACCAAGCCTGAGGCTGATGGAGCCAAGTGGGGTCTGTTAATATTGCCATTCATGGGCATGCACGAGAAAACCACCTCATGCATTTACAGGAAAACATCAAATGTAATATCTTCGTTGAGTTTAATCAGAACCAGAGTAAAATTCCAGTCGCCAAGAATAGAAACTTACCCTAATGATTTCATTTTTAGTCCAAAATATACAGTGTTTTCTCTGCCTGCTCTGTTTGTCTCTTTCTAAAACAAGAAATTACCCAGCGACAACTTTGGTTTGAGGGATGGGAGGGAAGTAATAAACACTGAGCAGCAATGCCAAGAGATGGAGTGTCGAAGGGCCTCGGTAGACGGGCATTCAGAAGCGAGTTCAGTTGGTGAATCGTTGCCTTTATTTCCCAGGACCCTGTGAATCACTCGGTCAGGGTTCCCTCGTGCAGGCTGTGTGCTCTCAGCAGTGAGCACTTCACAGAGCAGAAGTGAGTCAAAGGCAAGAGGAGGTTGAGTTATCACCTGTGCATTTTTCAGGCAGACTTAGTTGTTTTCATTGTTTCATCTTCTAGAAAATGGTCCTTTTCTAGAAGAACGAGAGTCTCAGGCTGTGAGAAAGAGACAGGGCACCTAGACAGAAGAGAAGCTGTGCGTTCTGATTTGTCATATTGAGTCGAGGAAATGGTTTAGATTAGGAATCCTGCTGCTCTGAGTGTAGCAGAATGGCGGTTTCCACTTTAAGATCTGGGGTGAAAACCTGGCCCACCAACCTACGCCACCAGACGCTCTTTAAAAGAGACAGGGCCGCTGCCTTCTTTGAACTTCTCAGGAATAGTGTGAGCAGGAAGGAACAAGTCATCAGAAGGCTCTTCACCAGGGAGCACTGGCTGTCACTTATGGGACAACAGTGACATTTTGGCAGACACATGAGAAGGGCACACACTGGCCATGAATTATGTGGCTTGGCCCCTGCCCACTGGGCACCATGAGAATCTGAGTTAATGCTGGCACCGAGGATGGCCCTGGCTCTGGGGCTGGATCTGTTGCTTCCAATTAGGGGCCATCCAGGGGCTGAGCCCAGGTCAGGGACAGAGGGAGAAACCTGTCTCGTTTCTCATCAGCTTGGAGCGTGATGAGTGCTTGTGGCATGAATGGATGAGTCTTGAACAGATGGACTCAGACCAGCCCAACACCTGCAGGCACTGGGAGAGCTGAGTGAGCTGGGATTCGCCCTATTGTTAGGAAGCCTGATGTCATGGTGGAGGGAAATGAAGATGTGGAAGGAGGAAGATGGACCTAGAGTACACAGCAGTTGAGAGAGGAGGGGAGTGGGAGAAAGAATAAGAACAGTACATGAGGGGCGAGAGAGGGCAACAATATGACAAAGAATGAGCAAGGAAAGGAGGGTGAAGAGAAAGACCAAACAGGCAAAGGAACAATAGAAAGAGAGGGGAGCAGCTGAGAGCGGAACCAGCGAGAGAAGGAAATGGAAGATAAAGGCAGAGGTTGGGAGCAGACATTGAAGATGGCCTCAGCTTTAGGAAAGAGGAAGAAACCCTTGCACAGATCATAGTCTGTGCTGGTGAGATATGACTCTGGATTTCCTTAGAGAAACGAGCCCGAGCAACAGCTAAATAGCCACAAGCAACTCTCCCAAAGAACCCAGATTTCCTCAAACTGGCTTCTGGTAACCATACCAGAGAATACTGCCGGTATTTCTCAATTAACAGTCTATTAGAATATGATTTTTAATGGAAAAATTCCATTTGAGCCCAAACCCAGTGATAACATTGTTTGGCAGAGTGACATAGTGATTTCATTCCATAGGTTAGGACAAGGCCACATCCCAGGATAATACTACACAGCATGTTCATCACAAAAGTCCTTCATCCCAGAGCCGCTGTGCTGGGTGTGCCAGACTGGCGCTTAAGATAAATGAGATTGAATATCCTCACTATTAACAGATTCAGAGAAAATGCCTTGGAAAGAAATGGCAAGTGAAAAGGCTCAAAAGACAACGTGGGGGTAATTGGGGCTTCCCATTGATGCTCCGATCCAGCTGCAGTTCGTTAGAATGTAAACTGTGTTCAATCAAATCCTCTGTCATGAATAAAACCCCAAACCAAATCCAAACACAGATAAATGGTGATGTACTTGGATTTCACTTAGGGCTTGCATCATTGCTTCACCAGGTGTCATGCATAAGTCTGGGGTACAGGCTGCGTCTCCATCCTGCCTGCACTACTGCCATTTCCCTGCTACTGCTGCCTAGCCAGTTAGTGAGTCCTCTTCCTGGCGCTGCAAGCATTAAAGGCAAGCCAGGAAGGTGGGGCATCTGAAACCACCCCCTAACAAAAATGACAGGATGGATTAGGAATGGTACGGATGCAGGAAAGCTTTCACGGGGTGAGGGAGAAGAGCTGCTCTCCATCGTTCTGGGAAACACAATTGGGATGAATGAGCAGAACTGGGATCTTCATCAACATGAGGTTGCTGAGAATATCCGGCAAAAGGGCTGCCTACTGAGGTGGGATTTCCATCATGAGCCCTGTTCAATGCGGGAGAATGGCCTCTCATAAAAAGTACTAAACTAAGAGTCTATTCAATTATAAGCAACTAGGACAACTAAAAGGAGGAAAGGGGGTAGGAAAGGAAGCAGGAAAGAAGGGAAAGAGAAAATGCATCGTAGTGTCAACAGTGAGGGTGATTCTTCATGTTCCACAAAGTGAGCCTGGGAGGTGGAGACCTGCAGACTCAAGTTACTCATCTGACTGTCTTCACGGAGGCTAGTACCATATATAACTGCTCATTCAGGAAACCTCATCTTGGTAATATTATAACAAGGCTCATTTTATGTAGATGCCTATGGTAAAGGCAGACACGGGGTAAAGTCTAGAAGAAAATGCAGCAAATGTTAATGGTACTTGAGTTAGAGGATTATGGGTAATTTTTGTTTATTCTTTTCCATATTTTCTAAATTATTGCAATGATCCATGAATAGCTTTTATAATCAGAATAATGTATTTTAAAATACTTTGATAATATTATACCTAAAACTATTGAAATGCCCATAGATTTTACCTATTAATTCCACTTTTGAGACTTTATCCTAATAAAATAGTCTTAAAAGGGAAAAAGATACACTCATGATTTTTTGTGTGTGTTGGTAAATGATTTATAATTGCAAAAGCAGACGCCAAGTGTTCTTCAATAATGGGATAGTTAGTTAGTTACTTTGTGGAAATCCTTTTCCAGGAACTTCTCTGTAGTCATTCAATATGAAAAACAGTGAAGACAATAGGAACAAGGAGACATGCTTGTGCTGTAGTGTGAAATGAGGGAGAAGCAGGTTCGAGAAGACGGAAATCACTGCAGCCAAGGGAAATCACACGTGCATAGGAGCCAGGCCTGGAAGTAAATACATAAAATGAAACCAGTTGTATTGAGTGTTAGAACTTTGGGTGATCGCCTCCTCTCCTTCATTTTCCAAGTGGTTCATAATGTTGTTATAATGTCTTTATAATGAAAGTAAAGTCCATAAACCTTTCCATATGTTCTTTCCATAAACCCTTCAGGTTTCGGGCGATACCAGATACATTCCCACATCAGTGCTCGCCCGGTGGTGCCTCGTCTAAGCTGTTTCGTTCTGCAGTGGCTCAGTCAGTGCTGCTGACCAAGTCCCCAGGTTTACTCGGTGGCTTTTGGCGGGTGCAGGTGGCAGACATGCTCCACCTGTGAGCAGCCTCTTTGTTTTCTCAAGTTACAGAGAAGTTATCACGTTGAACAGAGAATAAGAAACTGCTGGACGGCTCGGATGTCTGTGGACACAATTCCCTGTATTTGGCAGTTCTTGGCCATGAATGTGAAGGGTTGAGGACTCAGATTCTCCTTTATCTATTGTTGACTGAGGCGGCTGCATACTCCAAAGCTCACATAAGGTTTGGATATAATGTCAGCTTCTGATTATCTGTTACATGGGAGGAAAAAATTGGAAACAAACCACCAAGCTATTTGTAGTGCATATCGTTTGGTTTTGTACACCCCAGTTTTGGGGCAAGAGCAGTAGGAGGAGCAGTGGGAGGAGGCAGAGGGGAACCACCAACATTCAATCCGTGCCTGCCACTTGCCCAGCGTTATACCAGGGCCTTTCACGGTGTTGCTCACTTACACTTGTCAGATAGGCAAGGGCACTGAGATGCTGAGATATGGTACCTTGTTGCAGGCCATGTGTGGCCAGGAAAAGGAATGATCTAGGCCCAAAGCACATACTGACAGTCCACAAAATGAAACAAATCACTTCCCATTAGTATAGAACTGACTTTAATCACCAGGGATTCTTTTACCACCAGTGGTTCTCAACTAGGAGTGATTTTGACCCCTGACAGCACCCCAGGAGACACCTGGCAACATCTGGAGACATTTTTGGTGTGTGTGTGGGGGGTTGCTACGGGCATCTTGTAGGTTAGAAGCCATGGATGCTGCTAAACATCTTATTGTGCACAGGACCACCTACCACAGTGAAGAATCGTCTGGGCCAAAATGTTAATAGAGCTGAGGTGGAGAAAACTGGCCATATCATAATAGAACCCAATGTAACTCACTCCACTAAATTCACTTCCTGTTCACTTATGAAATTAAGTTTCCGTGGCTCTGAACAATTCTCAAAGATAGAAAGCATCTGAGGTGCTATTTATTGGTCATACAATTAGGAACCACTGAGCATATGTAAATTAAATAAGTGTGCATAAAATCTGGATGACAGTGCCAAGTTTAACTCTGAAATTTATGAGGGGAGTTCATAGTGAAATTGCCAGCAAGAAATTAACAACTCCCCAAGTGTTACCAATTGTGGCTAACCCTAATCTGTATTAAATTCTACCATGAATAGCTAAACATTCACGGAGTCTCACTCGGGATTCCCATATGTAAAATCGGAAACTTGGCTGTTCTCCGATGACAAGGTCAAATCACTAAGTTTTAACACTTCAGCTGTGTCTATAAGCAGAGTGTAAATTGCTTTAGTTTGCTGTGGCTTGCCTATTTGGAGGGGGAGCACGCATTAATTTTGTTCCTTCTATGTCATTAAGACAGCCCCTGGAAAACCGGAGTTAATGAATTAGTCAATAATTTTGTGGTTCACCATAATTTTGAGGCATAGAATTGTAACAGTATTTGAGGAAGACTCTTAGAAACTCTGCAAAACTGAAAAGGACTCAGGGATCATCTAATTTAGTCTTTAATCGATCAAGTAGTATTCATTGGATGACCTACATTGTGCCCAACACCGTGCTCAGTACTGTAGAGAATACTAGGCAAGTATAAAGATGAGTTTTGCCTTCAAGTAATAAACAATATGGGGAGGAGATAAGACAAGTGCACAGGAAGTATTTAGTGAAATACTTGGGTTCTATATTGTGTTGTGCAGACTGTCAGCAATGATGGGGTTCAGAGAAGGAGTAAAATTGTTGATATTTGTTCACTTGTGTACCTGTCCCATTACAAGGACAGCTACCTGCGTGCAAGGACCTAGAAGGCAGTTTCTACTCTGTATCTGTCTTGGTGTCTAGGCAGAGCCTGGCCTGTAGAAGCCAACTAGTAAATGTCCATTTAATAAGTGAATAGATGATCTCAATGGGAAATGGACCTGATCTTGGCCTTGAAGCCACAGGAATGTCTCGACCAATGTTTCCCACTCCTGGGATGTCAAAAGAGGTTTGGTAAAACAAGAGTTCCATGGCCAAATGGATTTGGGAATTGCTGGATTAGAAATAGCTCTCTTTAATCAGAGCTCCCCATATTCTAATACACATTGGGTCTAGAAGGACTCACTGATTTGGGGTCATGGAAACATATCTTACTAAATATTTGGTAACATAAATTTGACTTAAAATACCAAGAAATCTACGTTGAGAATTATTACTCTAACTGTCCAAAGAAAAGAGTTCTTGAGTTGACTAATGCTTTGAAAACTAGTATACCAGAGCTCATACAGTTACGATTTGGGGATCTTCTAGAGCGAGTACAAAGGAAGTCCTGTCCTTTGGGGCCAGGCCTGTATGAAGGAAAGACCAGGACACTTTTTGTGCCGCCCTAAGTAGCTTTTCTCAACGGCCTCTCTGTAGCTCTGGCTTAGAGAGCCCTGCTTTGGCCTGTGGCCATGGCTTGAGCCTGGGACGCACATTTTTTAAAAATTTGGATGAGACTTTTCTTAATATTCCCACTGGGCTTGTACTTTTATTTTTTAAATGTCTCTTGCCCTGAACTGCTCAACTGGGCTTGATAACTTCCCAGCAGGCTGCTGGCCGCAGAGCATGACCTGGGATAGCGGCTGTTTGTTTCTCTGTAAGTCTGCGCTTGCGTTGATTTGGGTGGGTTTCCTTCCATAGCTTCCCATTATGAGGATCACTTATGGGACCAAGCCACTAAAAAGGTGAAAGCAAAAATACCTGTCCTAATGTGTTTCTTTGTTAAAAATGCTTTCCTTTTTAAATATATCTTTCAAATGTACAGTTATTTTTTCCTTTTCTGATCAAACTTGGACACAAGTCTTCCAGACCCCAAAGTGTTTTATTAAGAGACCAAGCAGTTTAAAAAGAATTGATGGTGAACTGGGGAGTTGAGTAACATTCTGTTACCATCAGGAGCAAATACAAGCAGACAGTGACACATTTTGTGAATTATTTCTATTTAAACATTTGAGCCTGAGGATACAGTTGAAGTCAGAGCTAAATCCATTTTTGCAAGTAGCTTTGATTTTAAGATAAACTTGTAAAATGATTCCTAGCACATTGTGTCATGTTCTATCCCAACTCGTGGCCATGAATTTTGTACCTGGACCCCTCGCAAAGGAGCCAGTTATAGCACAGCCTCACCTGTGTACTGGGCCTTGGGGACATGGGTCCTGAGGATGGCATTACAGAAAGACCCCACCCAGTCCATTACTGCAAATCATTGGACGTGATTCCAACGTTGAGGAATGAAGTTGTCAAATTCTATAGAAATGTGGCAGAATGAGGCAGGAGCAAAAGTCTAACTCAGCAAGATTTGTCTACATGCTGCCATTGTGGGTGTGTGGCACACCCTCCCCTTTAAGACAGGCCCTATAACCCTAGTGGCTCAGGTCTCATCAGCTCTTTAGTCACATTTACTCCGCTGCTATCCCGAGCTGGGCTCTGCCTGCTCAGGCCTGACAGGAGGTCACTGTGCACTGCTCTGCTGTGGCTGCTCCTTGTGTCCAGGGTTCTAATGAAACATGGAGACCATCTCTCAGAAAATTTACACGCCCTTTGGACACAATGCCGCTTGTAGACAATATGAACTGGGCTTAAGTCACATAATTGATGGCTAGTGCTTGGCAACTGTTCAACTGAATTCAACAAACATGCAATGAGCACCTGGGCCACGCAGGTGCAGCATGCTGGAAGTGCAGGAGTTAGGAGGGGAATAGGCTGGTCTGGGTGGGGTAATAAGAGAAGCACACAAACAACTAACCTGAATCAGAATGAAAGTATACTATTGACTCACTTGCTTAGCAAATATATAATGAGCACCTACTATGTGTTAAGAGCACTGTTCTAGATGTGGGGATACAGTAGTGAACAGAGTGGGGAAAGCCTCTGCTCCCAGGGAGCTTAAATTCTAGTGGGGTGGACAGAAAACACAGAACAAATGAGCAACAGAAAGTCAGCTGGTGGTAAGGGCTGGAAAAAACAAAGCCTGGTGAGGGTTTGGGAGTTGCAAGTTGAGGAAGTGCTGGTTCGGTCAGAGAAGGTCTTTCCGATGAGGTGATGTTTATAAAGAGACCTAAATGAAGTATGGGAGACAGCTCTGCAGAAACGTGGCCGAGGGTGGCCAGTGTAAAGGTCCCAAGGCAGGAGCACGCTTGGCAGAAACATCCACCGTGCCCCGGTGGCTGGGGCAGATGATCGCCGCCGGAGAGAGTAGCAGAAGATGAGATCTGAGATGCAAACAGAGCCAGCTGTTGTAGAACCTTGTGGATCCTGGCGAGGGCTTTATTCTAAAGGAGAAAGGAAGCCATGAGAAGGCGTTGAGCAGGAAAATGACATGTCTTGATACGTTTTTAAAGGAGCACCCTGGCTGAGCCCACACAATGGAGAGCAATAGTGGAAGCAGGAAGATTGGTTAGATGGCTCTTGTAATAATCTGGGTGAGAGGAGGTGGCGGTCTGGGCTAGGATGGCGGTGTTGAGGAGGTGAGAGGACATTGTAAGGGAGAATAGGATTCCCTATGTGATGTAGAAAAGTGGGGAAGGGGAGAGTCAAGGATCTCCAAGGTTTTAGCATCCAGCTGGATGGAGGTGTGCTTTGCTGAGATGGAGAACACTGGGGAGGAAGCAGGTGTAAAGAGCAGAATGACAAGTTTAGGTTTAGGCATCTTAAATTTGAGATCCTTAGACATACAAGTGGAGAGTCTGAGTAGGCAGTTAATACAGAAATTTGGAATCAGGCAGAGAGGTCAAGGGCTACATTTTGGAAATATCTCACTTTGGAACTCATCTGGATAAGGACCCTGCAGAACTAGGTCACCGAGGCTTATTACGGGATTCAATTTCTGACCTTCATTCTTCTGCAGATGAAATTAAACAAGTCTCCCCTCTTGAGACCCCCCCTAACTGCCACTGTGCCTTCCCTGGTAAGTCTCTGGAAGGTTCCTGAAAGCAGAGACTCTGTTTTATTTAGCTCTCAACCCCTCACACGGTCATGCATGCACCTGTCACATCAAAGCCCACAAACCACGGCTGAGTTGGAATGCCACCTACTATACACCCAGGGCTGTGCTTCGTGCTATGATGTTGCAAGTGGGATCAGGAACCAGTGGGGAGTCAGTCTCATCATACAACCAGCAGAGCAACTGAGGGACCATCTGTCAGGAAAGAGACTCACAGGCGGCAAGGGACCCAGGGTCTAGTCCTGTCTCTGTTACTCTGGGACGCTGGGTACGTCACCACATCTCTGGCTTCAGTCTCCTCATCTGTCCAATGGTCTGGACTGATTATCTCCAAGATTCCTTCTGGATCCCTGCCTCACCAAATGAAGCATTACTTGTAGGGTAGCTGGGACAAGCTCTAAGACCTGATTGGGTGGAAGGACTTGAGTTCACCCTGGATATTCCTTCCACACTTACATCTACCTCAGGTAAATTCAGAAGAGAAAACAACTGATATCTGCTCATTTGCCCACTTTTTTCATATCTTTAAAAGAAAATTAAAATATACAGATTTATTTCAATGAATATATATATTTCATTTTCATATGACTATGATAGCTAAGATTTATCAAATATTTTGTATATTTGTACCAGGGATTTTGGTAAATACTTTAAGTGGATGGTCTCACTTACTGCTCATGCTAGCTCTATGAGTACAGTTGTTTTCTTGCACAGAGGAGGAAGCTGAGGCCATCCTATCTAATAAAAGAGCAATATGCAAATTGACCATACCTCTGCTGCACCCACCAGCCACACCACCAGCCAATCAGGAGCGAGTATGCAAATTAACCCAACCAAGATGACTGCAGCCATGGAGAGAGCAGGAGGCTTGGGTTTCCCCAGCAATGGAGGAAACCAAGTTTCCCCAGCAATGGAGGAAACCAAGTTTCCGCAGCCCTGACCTGCCTTGGCCTCTGCTTAAAGCTACAAAGTGTCACTTATCCTATCTAATAAAAGAATAATATGCAAATTGACCATCACTCCAACACACAAGATGGCTGCCCCCATGTGGTCAAAGATGACTGCCCCCATGTGGACACAAGATGGCCGCCACAAGATGGCCAGCAGGTGAGGGCAGTTGGGAAGGACCAGGCCTGCAAGGGAGGGCAGTTGGGGGCGATCAAACCTGCAGGGGAGGGCAGTTAGGGGTGACCAGGCCTTCAGGTGAGGGCAGTTAGGGGTGACCAGGCCTGCAGGGGAAGGCAGTTAGGGGCAAACAGGTTGGCAGGGGAGCAGTTAGGCATCAATCATGCTGGCAGGGGAGTGGTTAGGGGGTGATCAGGCTGGCAGGCAGAAGCGGTTAGGGGCAATCAGGAAGGCAGGCAGGCAAGCAGTTGAGAGCCAGCAGTCCTGGATTGTGAGAGGGATGTCCGACTGTCCTACCTGGATCGGGCCTAAACGGGCAGTCGGACATCCCTCGAGGGGCCCCAGATTGAAGAGAGTGCAGGCTGGGCTGAGGGA
The DNA here is from genome assembly GCA_026230045.1 of Corynorhinus townsendii. Classification (NCBI taxonomy): domain Eukaryota; kingdom Metazoa; phylum Chordata; class Mammalia; order Chiroptera; family Vespertilionidae; genus Corynorhinus; species Corynorhinus townsendii. Next base: position 9,202,109 of record JAPDVU010000013.1, read on the forward strand.
CACACACCCCCATGCACGAATTTCGTGCACCGGGCCTCTAGTATATATATGTTTGCCTTGCTGAATTTCCAAAACCAACCAACCAACAAACAGATACACTCTAACAGTGCTTTACCCAGATCACATCATTTTAACCTAGAAAATCTCAGAGTGTCAATACAACTGAGATTAAACTTCTATATCTTAGAGCAATTGAAATAGTTTATTACCTAACTAGCATTTTAAGGCAAATTTTTCTCAACGGATAATTTATATGTGTGTGTGTGTGTGTGTGTGTGTGTGTGTGTGTGTGTGTGTGTATATGATTTCCCCATAACCTCAAGACTTGTTTATGACAAATGGAATATTTTTGGGGGGTTGAGTGTAACTTTCTCAAACAAGTATGCAAAATTCCAGATATTCTATCGTGTTTTTTCCAATCCAGGGATAGCTAATGCTAACTCAGGGATAACTAATGTTAACATTTAGGGCACACCCTTCTGGAATTTACTTTAGTTTTCTAAAGGATCTTATTTTGACATAGGCCTGGCCCCTCGGAGCATGTGATGGAGAAGGGGAGGTCTTTCTCTTGCCCAGTAGGTAAAAATGGAGTTTGGCCTGGCAGCGAGGAGGTGGAGTCACGGCTCTTGTAATTTTCCAATGGGATGGCGCTTGCCTGGAGCCACCATCTGTTTGCAGGGCAGCTCTGAATGCTGGGCATCTGATTTCAATAAGCCCGGAGAGCGGTTCTGTCCTATAGTACATTAGCAGCAGGCACAGCTACCCCGTCTCCACACCCCACAAGCCCATGGAAAGCTCGTCTCGTGGCGCCGTGGTCCAGCGTGACAACAGAAGACAGTGGTTGCTGTTGGACCCTGTCCAATCCCTGCAGAGGTCAGCTCTTGACCCAGAGCCTTCTGGAGCGTAGAGAGGCCAGGCTGGTACTGTTCTTTATGATTAGCTGTGTTGTCTCAATTAGAAAAAAGAAATCTATGGAAGTCTGGATGCAGAATTCTCAAGTCTGGAATTCCGCCCACATGTGGAAAACAAGACTCACTCACGGAAACAATGCCACTGTGTTTGTCACCCACGGACTTGGGGACGTGAGCACAGAGAATAATGGGCGCGTTCTCCCAGCGCTCCTCGCCTGGGACTGATACAGAGTGGTCACCGAGCCCAGCCGCAGTCAGACCCCCCCGTCCAGCGACGGGGGTAGCAAGCGGCACTCACGGTCTAACAGGAAACACCGCCCTGCTGTTGGCTCACTGCCATGTTCGGCTACTTATCAGCAATAAGATGTTTTATTTAACAATATTTAGACAATGAACACAAGAACATAAACAAGTTACTTATTTCAATGTTAATAAGGAAAGCATCCCTTCATCTCCAGACCACATGTGTTTATTTCAGTGGAGTGAGCAGGTAACCCTGGGCTGGCTCTCGCAGGCCGGGTTAAGTGGGCAGCACTAGACTTCACCTGGCCCTCCTTCAACCTCTGTCCCTCCTCTGGCCCCCACAGTGCTGCCTTCCCCCTCCTCTGGGCTTTCCAGCCTCTCTCGGGGCTCCCTCCCAGGACCCTTGGGGGCTCCCCAGGGTCGGGCTGCAGCTGGGCCACATGGAGCCCTTGTGTGAATTAGCAGAATGGACCCTTTTCTCAGGCAGATTCAGCTCTGTGCCAGGGGGATGGTGTGGTGAGCAGAGCCCTGACTCACCCCTTCGGCTAGATGCTCTGTGCAGGATACAACCTGTGCCACTGCCACGGAGACTGACTGCCCACAGTGCCCTCCTGATGACTGGACAGGGCTGGCTGCGGACGCCTCACTGACCCACAGTGCCCAGCCCCGGCCGCTGAATTGTTGCACAGGGCCAGAGGGTCCGCAGGCACCCTGGGCTCCCAGGCAGTGTCAGCAAAGGAACAGGGAGGGGACGTAGCATCTGCAGGGCAGCTGGGGGCCCATCTTCATGCCCACCCAGCTTTGGTCTGTGGTGCTATGGGTGGCTCACCCTGTGCCAGCCTCTTTCCCACACCTGTGATCTCCGGCCGCCCTCTCTCCTTTGTCTCCTCCGCTCTCTACTCACACAGCACCTGCGAACAGCAAGCACTCCACCTCACCGCCTCCCCGCCGCAGCCCACCTGCTGGCCTCTCCCCGCCCGCACACACGCCTTTGGGGAGCCCTTCTCTCCAGCACTGCGCTCATCCCCAGCCCCTGAGAAGTGGATTCCAGTCCAGGTGTGAGAAGCTGGTGATGCCACCCTGATCGCTCCTGGGTTCGCGTTTAAGGGAAGCCTCCTGGAGATTCACTGACACCAGGTGGCAGTGCCTAGAGTGGTGCCCTGGGCACAGAATGTCGGGGAGCTTCACGGGACCCCCTAAATCAGTTCCTGCGTGTTCATGCCTGGCTGTCACCAAGAAGCCTGGTGGGAAGACTGACTGGTGTCACCCAGCTTTCAAATCCAGTAAGTGGTTGACCTTCTATTGCCCAGGGGGTGCCCTCCCCAGCCAGGACAGCTAGTCCTGGTCAGTAACAGTCCCGGCGCCTGTCCAGGAGCCGAGAGGTGGTCAGAGGGAAAGGAATATGTCTGTTGATCTAGAGCGCTCAGCTTCTCTTCCCAGCCAGACTCCATGGCTGCTCTGTGCCTTTAAGATTCCCCATCTCACCACCCTGCCTGACTGCCTCATGATACCCTGTACCCTGTCCAGTCACTGTTTGTTCCCCCACATTCTGTGTGCACAGCAAGCACCACACACACACACACACACACACACAGAGAGAGAGAGAGAGAGAGAGAGAGATGCACACGCGCCCTGGAAACAAAGATGCTTCCATTGCAAAACCCTCCCTCTGGGATGCCCACCCCTCCTTGCTTCCTGCCCGTCTTGGTAAAAACTCAAGAGTTACTTTTTTGTTTGGCAAATCTCTTTAGAGAACCGGGGTTCAGTGGGAGTGCAAGTTCAGTGGAATCCACTGTTTTTAAACTTGATCAAATCGTATATATTGTGAGCTCTGCCCTCCACTCACCTGGGGCTTCCTGAGCCTAGACACAGACTGGGGGAAACAGCCGTGGGGCCATCTCCTAATCTGGTGCCCTCGGTGGGCCTTGCAGCCCTGGTTCCTGTGCCCCGGGCAGCCTCTGCCAGGCCCCGAATTCCTGAGGGGTCACAGTCTGACTTGAGATGGGCCTGGCCAAGTGTCTCCTGCAGCGCTGGGCAGGCGTGGGTGGATGATAAATATCGTTAGATGGCAAGGGGTGACGACCCCAAGCAAGGGCTCTTCCTTAGTTGCTTGCCACTAACTTGCTGGGATGTCCTGGATCCTGGGAGAAGCCAGGTGGCCCAGGGTCTGAAATAAACAGCCGCAAGGCCCAAGGCGCTTGCTGACAGTGCCTTTCTGGGAATAGGTTCTTGATGGAGTTTCTGCAGGAAACTAAGCTTGGGCCTAAAGCAGGGTCTGTGCTGCCCACAGCTAGGGAGCAGGTGAAGTACACGCAGCCTGGGTAGTGTTGGTCATTGCCTCTCCAAAGGCAGGGGGGCCGAGGGGGAGAGTAGGCCTGCTTTGTGGCACCTGCTGCTTTCTGAGGTGTCGGTACTCCCACTGTGGCCAATTTCCAGCTACCAGTGTGACCTCATGCGCGTGGAGAGAGACGTTCCCAGGGGAGCAGGAGTGAGCCCGCATGAGCGGCTCCAGCCGCCCTGTCTGCAACATTGGCCGGGATGAGAAAGGAGGACTTCCTTTATCTTTGGAGCATCTCACCTTCTCCTCCTGTCGACCTTTCCGATCTCGGATGTACCATGCCTTCCTCCAGGAAGCCTTCCCTGCCTGCTGATATGCCCTCTCAGGCAGCATACAGTGTGTGGCTGTCTCGGGGCCCTGATCGGAGTGGGACCTCCCCTTCCTCTGCGTGGTTCTTAGTCACTGTCTTCCTGACCAGTCTGCAAGCCCCATGCGGGAGGGAACTGTATATGGTTTTTGTCCACCTGTCTCACCGGTGCCTAGCACAGCTCCTGCCATAAAGTTGGTGCTTGTGAAATAGCTGATGAGGAAGGAAGGAAAGGAGGGAGGGAGGGAGGGAGGGAGGGAGGGAGGGAGGGAGGGAGGGACCTGAGCTGGGCTTTGCCGCTAACTCTGATTTTAGGTTAGGCACTCCATCCACTAGTTTTTTTTATCTTCTTTCTTTATTTCTCCCTCTCCCCATCATATATTTAAAATTTTCCCCATGCAGAGTTTCTCATGATTCTCTTGATGCTAGGATTCTATGGATCTTTGAGTAAGAATGGTTGTGCAGGTCTTGAATATTTGCAGCTGCCTCAGCAGTGTCTCTATTTTTGTGTGTGGTGTGTGTGTGTGTGCAGTTATGTGTGTGTGTGTGGGGGGTGCGCGTGTGTGTGTGCGTGTGGTGGAGGGTAGACAGGGGCAGTCAAAAGAAGCCTGCAGAAGGGGGAGAAGAGCATTTTATAATGAAAGGCCTTCATTCCCCTCTTATGTCCAAGGCTACCAGGTCATAGAAGAATCCTCCTGACCCTGTGGTATTAGATCCATCCCAGTGATTCTTTCTCCGAAAGGCTAAAGGCTTCCTTGGAATGAAAATGGACTGTAAAAAGGGCTAATCAGCTGGTAGGTCCCTCACAGGCAGGTCTAAGTCGTAAATGTCCTAAATGCAGCTAACGCCCAGGGCAGTGCGGTGCAGTGAGAACTCAGTAAAAACCACAGAAGCGTTAGCCTTAAGACAGACCTCACATCGGCAGTCAGAACTGGTTCTAATTAAGAACTTTGGTGGGACCAAAAGTTCCTCCATTTTTATGTGTTTACGGAGGGACATATGGGCAGACACAGCTTCAGAACATTTTATAAGTTTGGTAGCTTTGATCACAAATGAGACAGCCCTGCAATTACTTCTCCCTGAGTCCAGCCGAGCTAGAGGGCTCTTGCCTCTGGCGTTTCTCTTGCATCCCGGTCCAGCTCTTTTTGGCCAGGCCAATGGCAAAGCAAAGCTCTGGGCCCCTTTCCCTTGTGCGGCGTCAGTTCAGCTCAGAGACCTTGGCTTTGTCGCTTTTGCGAGCACTATGAGAGGTGAGAGCCACCTCCAGGCCCTGGTAAGAAAGGAAACGGGCCCTGGCCTATGCAAAGCATGACATTGCTTTTACATGTGGCAAAGCCACGTGGAGGCAGCGCGGGGAGAATCCCAGACATCTGTGCGAGGGAGTTTTCGCCGCCTGTGAATGCCCTGTGATGGGGACAGACCCTGGAGGTGGGGGAGCGCTGTCCTGGCCTCAGTCCTGGGTCAGTGCTCAGAAACCCGGGTTGGACCTGTCTGTGCAGAAGCTGATGACCTGTGTAAGGAGCTGTAGAGGAGCTAGCAGGGGGAGATGGGTTGTGGCAATGCCAGCAATAACGACGAGAACACTAAACGTTCTGAGGCTTATGCGCCTGGTGCAATGTTAGCATTTTATAAGCATTATTATATTTAATCACCACAGCCGCCTTACTATTACCCCCAACGTATAGGTGGCTTAACTGAGTTATCCCTCAAATGAGCGGTAGATCACAGTGATACTATGACATTGAACCTGTGCCTTCCTTGTCTAGAGATTTCCTCCCAGTGTCTTAAACCCCATTTCCCTCTCCTCTCACTTTACAGGGACCTAAAACATCCCCTTGAGTCATTGACTGATGTTTGAAAGGTTACTCCAAGGTTGTATTAATATAATGAGGACAGCTGCCATTTGTTGAATGACTTTTATGTGCCAGGTACTATGCTGCTACATACATTCTCTCATTTCAGCACTACAGCAGGTCCTCGGGTTACGTCGGAGATCCGTTCCCACGCGACGTAAAGCGTTTTCCGCCGAAAGTCGGAACCCACCTACATAAGCACCCACGTCACTCACATGGAGCACGTACACAGCAGTAATGAAGTGAAACAGTAAAAAAAATTTAAAAGAAAGATAACAATTCCTGGCCTTTCCTTGTGGTAAATAAATAATAAAAAACATAAAGCACATATGTACATACGTCGAAATGACGCAACTTTTTTTTTTTTATAAGTAAATGGGAGACGGCGAAGTAACCATGAAACGATGTATGTTGAGTCCGACATAACCTGAGGACTGCCTGTACTTTGTAAGGATGTGTTACTATTATTCCGATTTTACAGTTCAGGAAACTGAGAGTCGGGGGGAGTTTATATATGTATTTGAAGTCTCACCGTCAGTAGGAAGGAAGGCCAAGGCCAGCCTGTTGCTTGCTCTGTTGCCTGTGAGTGGTCCACTGCCTTCTTTTTTTTTATTTTTGTGAGTTTATTTGAGCCAAACTGTCGACATATGCCGGGAAGCAGAACCTCAACGAATTGAGATAATGCTCCGGAGAATGGCGGGTTACATTTGTATTTATACATTGCAATCAAAGGAGAGACATAGGTGGGTTACAGGGAATTCATTGGTGATGGATTAAGGAGGTGGGATAAAGCAAAGTGGAGGATACCCCTGGGACTGGATAAAAAGTAAAATGATGGACACATGCTTAGGTGGGTGCAGGAACAATTAACATGGTAATGAAGGAATTTGTGGTATCTGTCCTGGCGCCCACCACATTTGGTTGTGCCCCAGGGGCTCCAGAGAAAGGGAAGTTACAAGTTACCCAGACATTTCAAGGGTATGTTATCATAGGTGCAAAAAGACAGATGGGCTCAGTTAAGGTAAAGGTTGACCTTGTCAGTGAAGGTATCGGCATAGGATGTAACTGCCCACCATAACTGCGTTTAGTTAAAGCTTAATTTCAGACCAGGTGGATGTGTGGTCCACTGCCTTTTGACCGAATTCAATGGCTACTGAAAGCAGTCTTGACTGTAATAAGCAGCAGCTGAGTCATTATCAGCTATGCATTGCTTATGAATGAAGGGTCAGAGGTCACTTTTTGATGGAGTAGAAGTTTGACGGCATCAAATTTCTGTGTACTGCCGAAACCGTTTGGCTCAGTGGATAGAGCGTCAGCCTGCGGACTGAAAGGTCCCAGGTTCGATTCCAGTCAAGGGCATGTACCTGGGTTGCGGGCACATTCCCCAGTAGGGGGCATGCAGGAGGCAGCTGATCGATGTTCCTCTCTCATTGATGTTTCTAACTCTCTATCTCTCTCCCTTCCTCTCTGTAAAAAAGCAATAAAACATATTAAAAACAAAACAAAACAAAAAAAACGTCTGTGTACCAAGCAGAGGACCTAATGATCAAAGTGGGCCCAGTGACAAGTTGGCAGGCAGGTTTTGTGAACAGAAAGTCACAGGGGCATGCCAGCAGCTCTCTGAGGATGCAGAGAAGGGATGGTCAGCTAGGGGCGTGACTTCTGAGGCTGTGTGATGGACAGCCTCATCACTTCAGCCCTTCGAGGCACACAGGGCCCTGGCAACTATGAGAAGGCGTCTGCAGGAAAATCTGTATTTTCATGGACTGAGTCAGGGCTAAATTAAACATTAGGGTAATCCACCACATCTGAATTTCATCGCCATTATATCATTCTTCAGACCTTGTAAAGGTTCATAATGATATTTTTGGTAGGTTGGGGTAAGCCGTCTACATCTGAGGTGTATTACTTTAAATCTACATTTATAGACTAATAAAATGAGGTATTGGCCAGCTCGTCTCCTATAGTCATATCCTTATAAGTATCCAGGCAGCAAAATGAACCAGGGTTATGAGTAAGTGTCCTGAGGTAGCCCTGAGGGCACAGACCCTAAAATATCCATACTGTGTCATTTGTAGGAGGTGTAGGGATGACCAGACCTGTGTATCTGGGACCAGGCATTCCCCTCTCAAGAGAGGCTCAACCATCTGCATCCCATGGAAATCTGAGGCCTTGGGAAAATAAGCCATGGTCTACACCCCCTCCCCCGTCAATCTGGCTCAAGACCTGGATATCAGTTCTGTGAGGTGGCACTGGGGGCTGACCTGGGATGGGCTGCGTACCCTCTCATTGCCTGGCACGTGCAATGAACAGTGTTCGGAATCAAGACTCTCTCGGAACCATGATTTTCCTAATTATCTCACATAGACCCAACTCAATATAGGTCAGTATGTCTGTTCAGGACAGTCTCGGCCTAGCCTTCCTAGTGCCCCTGATCCCTCGCTCACTCCTGGAAAATGATGGTGAAAGACCTCCCCAGTTCCTTCCGCAGGAACTACAGCGAGCCCCTCGGGAGGAGCTGACTCAGAGATTCTCCCCTGGAGGTGGCTGCTCTTCCCTCCCAGGCCCCTCCCTACCTCTATACTGAACCAGCGCCAACTCACCCCTTCCTGACTCCTCTGCTCAGTCACATACCGCGGGCCTCTGGAGTCCGCCAGCTTTGCTCTTTGTACCGAATATTAAAGTCCACAGCTGGCTCTAGTCTACACGACGGCCAGCCCCCCAGGTACGTTCATGCTTGAGAGGAAGCTGCACATCCAAAGCCCTGCTCCACTTTGGGGCCAGCTTAGCTGTAGGGGCAGGGACTCCAGAAACTTGCAATGCAACCCATGGCACGCCTCCTCCAGGAAGCCTTCCCCGCAATGCTGCATCCCACTAATCTCCTTTCCTAACCTCCGTAGTCTTTGCACCACACTTCTCAACCATCCACTCATTCAGCACACGCGCACTGAGCTCCCGCTATGTGATGAAGCACTTGGTGAACACAGACGTTCCCGCTCTCATTCTTAACACAAGAAAACAAATCATAGAATGAAGTACTAAGCAATAAATACAGTTGGGTAAGGGAACAGAGTCTACTGGTGGCAGGGTTTGGTGGGGGTGGGGACAGACATTTTAAATTAGGGGATCATCTGAGCAGACCTAGTGGTGAAGCAGATCTGTGGGTAGGAGTGTCCTAAACAGAGGAAACAGCATATGCAAAGCCCCTGAAATAGTCACAAGATCAGTGTGTGGAAGACATAGCGAGAAGATCAGCGTGGCTGCCACAGAGCAGGCAGGCATGATACGGACTATTGGAGAGGGAGTCAGCGCCAAATCATATAAAGGCAGGGCTTCTTGACCTCAACCCTGCTGATATTTTGAGCCAATTCTTTGTTGGGGGTGGGGGGATGGTTATGGCCCTGTGCATTGTAGAATGTTTAGCTGCATCCCTGGGCTCCACTCATTAGATGCCAGTATCCACCCTCCCCCACCCCCCACCCCCACACACACTGTGATAATAAAAAATGTCTCCAGCTGTTGCAAATGTCCCCTGGGAGGGGGGGGGGGGGAATTCACTCCTAGTTAAGAGTCACTGACCTAAGTCCATGATAAAAATTTGGATTTTATTCTATGTGTAATGGAAAGCGGTTGGAGGGTTGAGAGCTGGGAAATAAGGTGACATGGCTTACAGTTTTGGAAGGGCACTCTGACAGCTGGTGGGCTGAAAGGCTGTGCGGGAACAAGGATGGAGGCAGGGAGACCCAGGAGGAGGTTCCTGTAGCCGTCGGGTAAGAGGGGACACTGGTTTGGACTAAGAAGCAGTAGTGGGGTGGGGAGAAGGGACTGGGTTCAGAATTTCTTACGAAGCCGCCAGGACTTGCCGGTGATCTGGCTATGAAAGGTGATGAGGAAGGCAGAGTCAAGGATGCTTTCTAGATTTGGGGTCTGAACAACCGTGGAAATAATGATGTCATTAAGACTGAAGTAAGACTTGAAGAATAGTTTGGGGGTCAAAAATCCTACATTTGAGATGTCCATTAAATATCCAAGTGGCCGTGGACATTTGGATGGAGATCTAGAAGTTGGAGGTCGTGTTTAATGCCTGGGGAGCGAGAAGTGATCTACGAAAAGAGTGACATGGAAAAGAAAGGATTCTGGAGTGGCTCCAGGGCATCCCACTATTTTGAGGTCAGGAGAAGAAGAAGCTAGCAAAGGAGGTGGCTGGAGGAGGCCAGTGAGAAAGGGACATTCGGAGAGCTCCATGTCCCCAAGGCATCCTGACCCTATAACTCCACCTGCCTTAGACTGCCCTCAGCCAGGTCACCACACAACTGGGCAGCTCCTTGGGCATTCGTTTGTGTTCAGCATCACTGACCACTCAAAAACCAGGATCCAAGCAACCAACCAGAAGACTTCACAGACGTCACCTTGCTTAATCCTGACACTAACAAGTGCTATTAGTCCCATTTTATAGCCGAGGAAACTGACAACCAGAGAGTTGTGGTACTTCACCCCCCATCACTCCTGGGCCTGGCACCTAGGGAGTCTGATTCCATGTTCAGACTCTTTCCACGGTGTCCTTGGCCAGCGGCCCACTCAGTACAGGCGTCCTGCACGGGTTGGGCAGGCAGGAGCGTGGATCGCTCATGTGGGGCAAGTGACTATTAAGGTGCCTCATCTGGGGCTCTCGCATCTTACCTCTTGTCTACGGCCAAGGTGATTCCCCAGCTCTCAAACCACAGTCAATGCAGCAGCCCATTAAGTAGGCCGGGGCGATATTATTAGTCTTATTTTACAGATTAAGAAACAGGCTCAGAGGGGTTCTGTGACTCGCCCACATTACACAGCGAGAAGGCTGAGCCAGAAATAAATCCCTGCTTTCCTGGATTGCAGTATTACTGTGTTGAAATAAATAACCCATCCCTGACTTAACCGTTATTCTGTCTTACAAACAACTTTCCCAATCCATAAAAGAAATAAGCTTCGACAGGTTTGTGGAATTTTCCCAAGCCCAAGCATGGCCAGCATAATCATTTAAGAAGTTAAAATGACTAGAGTTGAACGTTTAAAATTTTAAGATTATTATTATTATTATTTTTTTGCTTAGTCATAAAGGTGCTTTAAAAAGAACCTTTGAGACATATTCGTTGCTTTATTAAGTCGTCCACTTTCTGACGTGCCCACTTCTTTTTCAGAAAAAATTAAAAACAACAATGCTTAGAAGCCCCACCCTCAAATATTTCCTTCCATTTCTAAGACACAGAGAGGTCTGGAGTCAGGGTTGCTGTGTGACCTCCTCACAAAGGAAAAGGAAAACATTGCTAAGTGTTCACACTTTCCCCATCGAAGGGCAGGCACCACACTCTGGCGCCCAGAAGAAAAGAAGGTAATTCGTTTCATGCCTAGGAGACATTCTTGGTAGTGTGTCATGTCCGGGGACAATTGATTCCATTTGTCATCATGAGTTTCAGAAAAAGTGGAAATACACTCTCCCCGGCACCCCCCCCCCTCCCCCCCACTTTTGAGCACAGAAAAACTAAGTTGGCATTTGCTTTTCCCTTCAAAACAAAACAAACCAAAAAACGCCCAACACCACCAAGGTGCAACAGTGATGAATCCAAACAGCCTCTTGGCTGCTTTGCTTGCGCTCCACTCAGATTCAATACAGTCCCCTGCGCGGAGGGGAGGGGCCTGGGTGTGATGTGACAAACGTCTCTCTCCTGCTGTAAATGTTACTGGAAAGGTGCAACTGGCCTGATGACTGTGTTCCAGGGAACAGTGGTCTGAGCGGTGGCAAGGAGAAAGGGATACTCGGAGAGACGAAATTACACTAGAAACAAATCTGTTTTCTCCCCCTGGGCCCCACCGCCCCGGTAACCTCAAATAGAGATGCCTTAGCTGCCTAGAGAGGAGCGTTCGTACTTTGGTTGGACTGGAATTCAGCATTTGAGGAGATGTCACTAGTAATCCTCTCTGAGTCCTGGTGGTGAGCATGGGGCCCGGTGGGGGGTTTACAAGCAGAGAGTTGGAATGAGCCCCAGGGGAGCATGGGAAATGCAGAAGAGGGGAGAAGGTGAAGCTTCCTTGTTCAAAAAAAGAGGCGGCGGATTGTCACTGCTGATCTGCCTTGCAGGGGCTGTGTTAGCCGGGCTCTCAGGAGAATTGGGACAGGTCACCTTTGTGGCCCTGCTCACGGTGTGCGTCACTCTTTCGCACACCCTCCTCTGGGAAGGGAAGGTCAGGCCTGGGGTCAGTGCCAGGCTGCAGCTGGGTTGAGGGCTGGAGTTAGGATTCGGGTTTGGTTTCCCTGAAGGTGTCAAGCTCCAGTGCCCACACCCGGAGCCTAAAGCTATTTACAGGAGGGGAGAAGCTTGAACGGCCCCCCCACTCCCCCCCCTGCAGCAGCCTGGAGCCTCCCTCGTGAGAAAATGTCAGGCTCTCTGCTCTGGGCAGGGACTGCTTGAGAATTTGACAATGTCAACACTTTAATGGCATCTTAGCCCCGCCGTCCTTACAAAAATATACTGAGGGGAAGGGATGCGATTTGTGGGGACAGAAGCTCCTCCCAGCGCAACTGCACCCACAGGAGCACCAACACAATTATCCCCGTCCCAGGCCAGGAAGGGCCGCGGTGCCCCTCTGCCGCTCCAGCGGCGGGCAGAGGATGTCTTGTGCCCCTTGGACAATTGCTGTCACGGTCGTGTCCAGGGGCCAGAATCACAGAAAGATGGCTCTGCAAGAATGCAGTGGGAGGAAGATGACATGGCAGGTGGGGACAAAGACCAGAGGTGATTATTGTTTTCTTGCTGGGTTTGCCGGAGAGCATCAGCCCGCAGGGAGGAAAGCGTTTGGGGAAGTCATGGTGGTGATGAAGCTGAGTTGTCCTAAAGAAGATAGAGAGAGAGGAGAAGAAGGAGGACAAGGCCGAGGGGAGGACAGACAAGGACAGCAGCTCTCACTGACTCAGGGCCTCCTTGGTGGCAGGCACAGTGCCAGCCACATGGCACACTTTGGTCAGTGACTCTACACACCAGCCCTGTGAGGGGTCATCATTCTGACCTTACACACTGAGGCTTAGAGAACTCATTACCTAAGGTCATGCAACTGGGAACCACAGAGCTGGCACTGAACCCCGGTTTCAGAGCCACGCCTTGTCCTAAACCATGCTGTCACCTATACCAGTAGCGTGTAAGCTCTTTTACACCACGACTCACAGTGAAAAGATACATTTCCATCATGATCCAGTTTGCACATGTATGTGTGTAACATAAATACAACCAAAACAAGTTTCATGAATACTTTCCCTGGCTGCATGCAATACCCACTAATTGTTGAAACTCGTACTCTGCTCTCTTTCATTTAGAGAGAGATGAGTAAATTGATTCCACATCTCCATATGGGTCTTTGAACAACATTTTCCTTTCCTCTGGCCTCTGACAGTCGATTTGAAATGTTTTCAACTCCCTGCTTGATCTGGTTGGATGCTGGGCAGCATCTTTGCTTCTGAGGCATGTTGCTAATTGTGCACTCTGGACCGTCCCTCTGGTCAGGGGCCATCGTCCATAAAATATCTCAGAAATTACAAATATCTGACAGAGACGCTCACTTGGAAAGAGTTAGTCCAGGAAACCATCCAGAAAACATAATCGCTGATCTCAGGCCCCGACTAGTAATATTTTAGGCGGTTGATGCATGCTTTCGCAAAAGCAACTATTCTCTCTGTTTCCAGAACCTCAAGGTCTCCTCTGTTCTGATGGGGCAACACGCAGTCACCATCTAACACTAAATGCCAAAGGACAAGAAGAACGCGAGGGGCGGCGGGAGACCAACCAACCCACCACCAACAGTAGGGCTGTCTCTCTCACTTTCTGGTGAGCATACCCAGGATCTGAAATCAGCTTGCTTCTCAGGGGTGTGCGTGTGCCTCCACCCTGCTCGCGAATTTGGGGGGCGATGTGGCTTCAACAGCGAGGGGCAGTGCCAGGCCTGGCTGAATCAGATGTAGGTCATGGAGAGTGAAGGCCAGATCAGGTGGCTCAGCGTGCGCCGGCCCTGAGGAGCCGCGGCCGCGGCGACTTCACGGAGAGCCGTGTGCACGCTAATTGAGAAAACATGTTCCTGGGATGGCCTCATGCAAAAATCCAGTTACGAATTTTTTTTTTAATTCCTAAGAATTCCTGGAATATTTGCCGTGCGTGTCTATACAGCCTCCCAGAGTGCTTTTCCTTCTCACTGAGGGGAGCTGTGTTTTTCTGCTGGGGCCCAGGTCAGAGTTTTAAAGGGGCACAAGGCTTCTGACAAGTGGGCACAAGGACGCAGACCGGAGAGGGCCGGAGAGGAGGTCACCTACACCTTCTGTCCATTTCCGGGGGCAGGAAAAGGCAGCTGAGCTCAGGCACTTGCTCCATCAGCCTCTGGGCTTAGTAAGGGCTTTCCAGTGCTTTCTCACTCACCCTCACCCCTGACCTCTAAGACTGACCTTATGATTCCCTTTTATAGACGAGGAAACCGAGGCTCAGAGGGATTACGGGATGTGGTCCTAGAACTGATAAAACCTGTCTGATTTTGGGCCAGCTCCTTCTATTAAATGTACTCGCCTGCAGTACGCTGCACCCCCCCGCCCCCAGGAAGACTTCCTGGAGGGCGCCTCATCATTCAGACCTCTCCCTTCTCTGAGGTCTTATGGCTACACAGTCAGCACCTCTTCAGCTGGCTTCCCTGATACTGCTCTCAATTGCTCCGAGTCTTAACGAGACGGTAAAAAGGCCTGCTGCCAGGTTTTGTTTGCACTGCACGGATATTTTGGAAGTGAAGAAATTATACATTCAACCTCAGAGTTTTAACTTTTCTCGAAAGGTTGGAAGATCTGGCCACACTGGACTTATAACCGCGCAAAGCAAAGGGGACACGTGGCCTATCCCCTTTCCACGGGCCATACCATGTGTAGTTTACTGCACCCCACCAGTCCGTGGCCTTACCTCGTTCTCATGACCTGAGCAGCCCCTGATGCTCTTTTAATTTTAGCTCCTTGGGCAGGATCATGATTTCTATTTGCCATGCCTCCCCTAGTTAGCACAGTGACAAAGATGCTAATTGGGAGAAGGGAAGTTAATCCAGTGGCCTGATAGCTGGTGGACCTCCCTCCCCAGTGGGGTGGGACTGTCCCCCCTTGAACCACAGGCATAGGTAATTCAGCAACAGCTGCTCAGCCCCTGACCTTGGCCCGGAGAGCGCAGATGCCCTGCTCTCGTGGAAAAATTCACAGTCCCCTTCTTCCTTCTGGCAAGTCCATAAGACACAACAAGTCCTAAAGACACACGTTGTTGGAGGAGGAGGAGGAGCTGTTATGCGGGTAAGGAGCCGAACACTCTGAAAGCTGCCAGGACGAATGGCCCTCCTCGAGAAGGGCCTTATTTAGAGAGCATTGCGTAACATGTCTGAGGTACGAGTCTGAGGAGAAGCTGCCTCGGAAAGAAAACCGCAGGAGAGTGTCCACGGCTCTCCTTTCACCCGGACATTATAAGATAAAGGAAACGCAGGTGAAGAGTTTGGTTAAAATTCTATCTAAATGAGAATGTCCATCACAGAAGGTCAAACTGTAGACTTAAAAAAATGCAAAGGTGGTATTGTCTGACCTGAAGTGAAAAGGCATCAAGAAGGCCCCCCCTCAGATCAGTCCCGCCGAGGGAAAACTGGAGGGGAAGGATCGCATGTTGTGGAGTGCCCACTGTGTGCCAGGCCCGGGCTGGAGTCCCGCCTGCAGCATCCCCACTGTGCACTGCAGCCCGGCAGAGAAGGTACTACTGTTATCTCTTTTCCAGAAGAGGAACTGGGATCAAGAGATGCTCTCCTGCATCTCTGTCCCCTGGTGCTCATCTGTCCTCTCTGCTCACCTGGTCCCTGAGGCCTCCTACCCTTTTTTTTTTCTTCCTGCAGTCAGAGCCCAGCATGACCGCCCCTCCCTTCAAAAGAACAGTCCAAAGGGGGCCTGACTTTCTTGGCATCTCCCATCTCTGCAGGGACTCGACACAAAGGTTGTGGTACCCCGTGTGTTCACCTCCGAGCCAGGTCAGCTCAGGTCCTAACATGTGATGGCATTTCACCAGGTTGAGCAAATGTGACACTCGAGTCACAGTAACCACACCTTAGATCCACAGTGATGAGAGCCTGAGACAGCACCTCCCTGTCCCCTCACCTGGGCTGAGCAACCCTGGCTTCCACCAGGCAGTCCTCCTGGGCTCACCCTGGAGTAGCACGCCACAAGCAGACAGGTGATACGCACCACCAACCCTGGCTACTGACCCAAGAGCCGAAGGAAAACGGCACGGCAGCCCCTCTGGACCAAACAGCAGACGCTCTGTGGTTCCTGGGAAAGGGTCCCGTCGCCGTGGGCTGTGACTCCCTCCAAGTGGCAGGGCTTCTGTGCGAAGTGCGGGGCGTTCCTTCCCACGGCGTCCAGAGCCAGACCCTCTCCCCCTGCAGAAGCCACCACGGGCGCTGCCCAGACATGGCCCTCTGCTGAGCCTGGTGGGTTTGCAGGGAAACCCTGATGGACTGACTAACACTGCTGCTCATAGAAAGACAAAGATGTTCCACAGCTGGACGGGCTGACCAAGCTCATGGGCAATTCAAAAAGCACCTGCTAGTCCCTCCTGGCAGACCACGGTATCAGCCAGTCTCCTCCTCGCTGGGAATCCCGTTAGGCCTTCCAGCCTTTTTTTTTTTACTTCATTAGACGCCATCTCTCCAAACTCTCTCAGCCCTCCCCCTTTGGTAGTTTTCTCTCTCCTACTACTTGGGGGTGAGTAGCAAGTAGGTGTCCCTGTCATATCCTCCTAAGACACTCCTTTTGGCCCTCGGCACTAAGAACAACCAAAGGGTTCTGTCTATTGCCCTCCAGCGAGAGGTTGGGTCAGAGGTAAGGCTCATGGGAGCCGTTCTCCTTGCGAATAAGCCCAGCGCTGGAAGCTCCGTCCCTCCCAGGTAGCATTGCCAGCCTCCTTTTTTCACTCAGATGTCCCATTATCGGTTCCCACGTGTTCTCACAGCGTGGGCCCAGCTGTATTAACGTGTTAAGCGCTATCAGTGCTGGGGAGGGTCTGCTTCCTCATCCTCTCATTTGGGGGAGGCGCCTCCTGGTGCCACAGTGTGATCCGCTCCGGGCAGGAGGGGAGGGTCTCTGCCCAGAGCTGTGGGCACCCCGGGCACACAGTCTGCCTGTGCTTTTAGGAGCAAATAGCACAGACAGGACGCCTTGCTCTACATGCCCCTGGGCCTTCTCCCCATTCCTTCCGGTTTTGTGTTCACGTGGGTCATTCATAGTCACACTCCACTGACAAAAGGCAAAGGGTGAGGCCTGGTGGGGCGACAGCACTGCCGTGCCTGCCAGTGGCTTCCCGGAGCCTGAAATGCCGATTCTTGGAGAACGGGGCCCAGGCCGGCTCCGTTCTCAGGGACAAATAGCTGCCCAACATTAAGGCCTGGGAGAAAGGGCCTCGTGGGTAATTTCCCAGGGAGTTCTCAACTGGGAGCAAATTATCCTTTTAATAAGCATTTAACCATCTATGGCATGGCGGGGAGGGGCTAACCTTTGGTTGTCACCCTGACTTCCGTCATTTAGTAGAGAAGGTAGGGATACTAAACTTCCTGCATTAGGTAAAGAGGTCCTACTTACCCAAGAATCGTCCCCAAATGCCACGAGCCCCATTGAGAAACACTAGTAATTCAATGCACTGGTCCTGCAGATTGGGAAACGGAAGCCTGAGAAACTTAGTGACTTGCTCAAGGGCACAAAGCTACTTTCCCTCCTGTTTCAAAACTCAGGAAACTACCACAGGAAGTGACCTCAAATACAGGAGGAAACACCAAGAGACCATCCCGACGTTTCAGTCTGATTCCCACTGTGTCGAAAAGCAGTCTATAGAGACTTCTCAAAAGCAGGTAACGTAGCCAGCCCATAGGAGAACACGGGAAGCCTCACGGAGCACGAGAAGCTCTTCTTTATTGCGTGCCGTCATTATTCCGGTCTTGGCCAACCTTTGTGGCTGAAGGGCCCTCCTCCTGGGCTCAGAGAGTGACAGTCCTGGTGCACATCCACCCGAAGGCCAGGGGCCCCCGCGCCTCCATTTCTCCAGCCGCGCTTCTGCCTCAGGACCATCTTGGCTGCACTGCTCTTTGGAGTGAGGGTGTTAACTGTTTCTCCACTGTCAGGAAGCAAGTTCCCTGGGAACAGGTTGGGGAAGGGTCTTCCATCTCCATGCGTTTGCTTCACGCCACCACGTAAAGCTGGTCCATCACGGGGCCGGTTTCTCAGACCAGCTAAGTCTGCGAGCTGACGGGTGAGCTGGTGGTTTGTTAAGATCAGAGGCTCCAGTCACAGAAACACAAACCCTCTGGGAACATGGGTTGTTTGCTCAGAGATGTCCAGGCATTGTTAAGTGGATCCCCAGCAAGCCTGCCACTGCCTCCTGAGAGCAGGAAGTGTTTGCCGCCAGCAGAGGTCTCCAAGACTTACCTGCTCTGGGCCCTGATGGCCCTACAAGGTCTTTTTGGGAGAAGACAAATGGCCGGGCCTCTGGTGCCGGGTGTGGCACCGAGGTTGGCGTGGGCGACTGCTCCATGCTGGGTCCCGAGGAGCAAGAGCGCGTCTCCTTTGTAGTTGCTCCGCATGGCAAGGGGCGCTGCTGGGATGTGCAGCAGCAGCGCTGCTGGCATTTGAAAGTGGATTGCGCGTTCTCGTCAGTTTCATCTCCGCAGGATGAGAAACTTCCCCGAGGCTGCAGCCCAGCCCTGCCCTGCCCTGCCCTACCCTGCCCTCCCTGCTGGTGTCGGCAGCTGGGCCCCCTTCCTGGCCTAGGCACAGATTTCTCCACGCGAGAGAGCGAGAGAGCGGAGTGTGAAGCAGCTTCATCCCCTCCGCCCTCTGGTGCTCTGGGTAGGAGATGTGGGAGGGCAATGGGAGAAGGTGAGAGCCTCACTCTGAAAACGGCTAAGGGGGGTACAGTGCTAGGATGACTGCCCTGAGTGGACCCATTTCCCAGTTCTGTGGTGGGGCTGGGCTGCTGCAGGGCTAAGGCGGCTGCCCAGGGCAGGTGTGGCCCCAGCAGCTGGTTATAAAACCCTCTGTTACTCCTACAGTTCTTTCAAGTGTGTGTCCCCATGCCCCAGGACCTGGCACCTCCTAACATTGCCCCCTTCGAGGCTGCCCTTTTTTTCACCCACATACAAATATGGGGAAAGCGTGGGGGAGAGGTTTGGTCGCATGTGCTGTGAGCCCCGCCCCTCTCCAAGGACCCAAGTGCAGTGAACACTCATTTCTTCAGTGTGTCCATGCCTGCAGGGCCAGTCTCAGCCCCCAGACCACTCTCACTACCCCCCCCACCCCCCGCCAAACCTCTGAGAACGCTACCTGCCATGGAGTGACAGTGAGGTTGCCCAGGCTGACATGGGACTTAGTCCACAGGAGAGACCCTTCCAGATCTCAGGTGGACTCTCTAGCCTCTCTCCTGCAGCTCTGCAGAGGGAGAGTTTCAGGCACAAAACAGTTTCCCTCCAGCAGCCTTCCCTGAGGGCTCCCCGAGTGTGAAGCCCCTGGAGATAAGTTACGGTGGGCCCTCCAGCAGGATTCTGACCTTGCAGAAGGCAGCTGGCAGCACGTGTGGAGGAGGTGGGGCTGGCACGGGCCGTGGGTGCGCCCAGAGGATGGAGCCAGGACATTAATCAAGTGCCTTTCCCCCAGGATGACAGACAGGGCAGAGGCACCCCGAGAGCACTGTTTTCGCTTTCCAGCTGGGAACGTGCACTAAGTTGTTCTTGAATACCCACAGCACCCAAAAGGCTGTGCTGTGATCCTCTTCCATGCACGGAACACCCATAAATTATCCTTCGTACTCTTACAGCTTCCAACCTGGAACAACTTGGAAAAACCAGCCTAGCAAGCAGGCTCTTCTCAAATCTCAATTCACAAGAGAAGAGAAAGTTCAAGCAGAAAACACCTTCCCTGAGAATTTCAGAGGTTGTTGTTGTTGAAAGAAAGAGGAAAGTCGTAAGGGAACAGCGCAAAGCGTCTTGTTCGCGTTGGCTGAGAGATGCCGCTGGCTCTCTGCCCCCTGAGTCCTCTCAGTCTTTGCTGCCTGGACGGAGGCGCGGCCTGCCCCACCCCTCCAGGCCAGCTGCTCACACACCTGGCAGCAGACAGCTGGGGGTGAGGCCCGTGACCCAGAAGCCCGGGTCGAGCCTTGGCGACCTCTGTGGGCGCTGCTTGATGGAGGCCCCTTGGCACGCAGGCTTCCTCCATCAAGCGCCGGGGGCTCTCCCTCGTGAAGCCCAGCCCTCCAGCTACGCGCAGAAGAGCCACAGACACTTGTTCCGTTCCTGGCACGGTCCAGCGCGCCCTGCCCCTCTGGTCCCCTCACCTGGGGAATTTCCAGACTCGGTGCACAGCCCAGCCCTCGCGCGGTGCACGCGCCCTCCAGCCCTCCAGTGCAGACCACGCTCCTCTGGACCAGGCGCGCTCCTCCTCCCGCCCGCGCATCCCTCTCGCCTCCGCCACACTGCTCATTCGCTCTCCCTCACTTGCGCGCTGTCCCCTTCTCGCCCTGGAGCTGAGAGTCCTTGGCACCGCCACGCGCGGCCACTGCAGGCACCAGGGTGGCCTCCGCACTTCGGGCCATTGGGAGACCGTGAACTCCGCCACCAGAAAGACCGCAGCTCCCCACGACTTGCCCGCCCGCCTGCCGAGACTCCCGCACTCCAGCTCCCACTGGGGACGCTCTACTAAGGAGCCTCCGGGTACACGGAGGTCTCCTTCGTTCGGCCTGGACGTCCCGGGAGCCCAGCCCCGCCGCCCCCCGGCCCGCCCCGCCCCCGCGCTGCGCCCTCGCGGGGCTCGCTCCAGCCTCCAACTCACCCTGCGCGCTCGCTCCGTCCCTGGCGCTCTCTGCCGAGCGGGAGCGCCGAGCAGCTTTTACACTCACTGTCTGAAATCCTTAGCCCCTCCTCCCAGACTCCTCCTCACTCCAAATCCGTCCGACTCCATCGCTCTGGCCAGAGCCCCACACCTGTCTGGGCTGGGCCGTGAGGCCGGGCGGTAGATGGTCTAGGGGACTAGCAATCAGCTCTTCCCCAAAGGGCTGCTCCGCTTAGCCTGGGAGGGTTCAAACCTCAGAGATCAAATGGAAACGCACACCGCGGGTGAAGGGCCCTCGCACTCCGAGCCCAGGCGGGGGTTTTCTGGGGCACCAGGCAGGGGTACTGGCCAAGGTGGCCGATGGGCCCACGGGCTGTGGGGGGAGTTGCCCCGGCTCCCCCACCCCCACAGACTTTGCCTGCAGCCAGTGTCTGGGGGTCTGCCTGGCGTTTACCATCCTGCCTTAGGCTTGGTTATTCCTCATAGTCTAGAGAGAAGCCAGGGGGCGTCACCTGGGACGCCTCCCGTCACCCCGGCAGAAGCGAGCACCCAGAGGAACCGGTAGGATGTAGGTGTGGGCGCTCCTCCTACTGGAGGGAAGCGGCTCCTAGAACCAGAACCGGCTAGAAGGATTCAGAACCTGCCCTCTCCTACCCCAGCCCCACACTAGCGAGTCAGAAATATCCCTGAAGTCAGATAATTCACCAAATGTAATAATGTTCTGGGGGATTCATAGGTCTTTCCAAGTCATCGCCCGCTTTTTCTGGTGTTGTACTCAGATGTCTTCACTTCTTCCCTGGCGCACTGTGTGCTGAGCCCCTACCCTGTGTGCTGAGCCCCTACCCTGTGCCTGGTGCACAGGGGAGAAGGGATGTGGGGAGGGAGGCAGAGAGGGAGAGGCGAAGGTCACCCTCCGGTACCTGGATGTAGTGCGTATAGGGCTTCCTGTTGTAAGTCCCAGTGGAAGGCTCTAGAGCAAGGTGAGGCTCTTCTTAGGCACTTCTGAGGCCCCTGACACAGATTGATCTGAGGCCGCCACTTCTTCCTAGTTTCACCTTTGCCCTAAGTTCACCCCACTTGTGGAAGGATGAGGTAGGAAGAACGCCCCAGAACTGGAAAGTCAGTTTTGGCTTTGGTCTGGCCTCATTACTTCCCAGCAAAGGCTCGGCCACTTCTGAGTTGTTCGATACAGACCGGTGGGTGAGCACACTTTGGAGGTGAGTGCTCGCAGCGGGGGCCACCGTAAACGACCCTGTTGCAGAAGCAGTCCCAGAGCTGGGGTGATTGGTGAGGACATGTATCATCGTCAATTAAACAAAGAAATGCCCAGACAATAGGACAAATTCACTCATCAATCATGTCATGTATAAACTTGTTTGAAAGCACTAGCCGTAAGCCTGACATAATAGCTGCCTGAGAAGTTAGGGACGAAGTTGAAAATTTTAGAATAACAGAGAATTTAGTTGTTGAATTGCAGAGCTTTGGTATATGTCCTTGTGGCATCACCCAGAAGGACAAAAGGATTTGGGGCACTTGTGGCTTTTCTCTGATGTGGTGTAGCATAGGGAAATGTAGGAATGATGTCAGCAGAATATAAGCCTAGACGCCCTCCTCACATTCTTGATCGTATTCTAACGGCACGTGCTGGCTTAATAAGAGCTCCTTTCCATCCGTGACTAGCTCTGTTTCTGTCCCTGAGTTTTAAGGATCTTAAATAAGAACATGAAAATAAGAATATGTAGGCAACGAACAAACACTCCAAAGATTAATTACGAGAGCCTACTATGTGCCAGGCACTGAGATGGCTGAGGTGCCTGTTCTCAGAGAGCTTGTGTTCCAGTGGAGGCTAATTATTAGGCCCTGGCCATGTTTATTAGGGCCTTCCCAGGTCCTAGCACAGGACCTGGCACACAGTAGGTGCTCAGTAAGTGCTTAGTGAATCCAATAATGGTCAGAGCCAATCTACGACTGTCAAACAGCCCACCCACACTGGGCTGGTTCCCAGCGGGTTCCAGATGAGGCCGGCATGGTGCAGAGCCCAAAGCCAGGGGTCTCTCCTCTTGCCTCTTCCACGTTCATGATGGGTCCAAGCAGGAATGTCCTTCTCCTGGGGCCCTGAGAGAACTACCTGGACGCTTGGACCAGCTGCATTTATGGGAATGAGAAGCAGCTGGGAGGGCAGCGGGCAGAGGGAATGGTGCAGACAAGCAGAGGATAAGAATGTTTTTTCTGAACAAGATTTTCTCGAAAGAGCTTTTTATCCAGGGTATCAAAATAACCGGCAGCTGATGCATTCGCTTCCTTGGCGGACAGAGCGTGGTGCGCACAGGAATTGTTATTTCCGAGGACCCGGAGCCTGCAGCCACAGCAGCACGCAGCCCAGCACAAAACTCTTGCTTCGTTCCAGAAGCCAAGGCCAAGTGCTCATGCTATGTCACACACCGGGAGGCTCAGCCTCGATCTGCCAGTGCGGACGCTGCGACCAGGTCTGCTGGCAGTACGTCTGAAACAAAAATATTGTCTCAGTTGCTGAAAGAAGTAATAGCTTCAGCACAAAGATTGTTTTTCCTTCCTTCTAATCAGAGTGGAGAAAAACTGCAGAAGAGGAAATATTTTACAAAGCTCAGTGTGATGACATGGCTACAGAATCACCAAGATAATCATTCCGGCCACCAGGAGGAGGACACAAGAGCTCAGGAAGTACGCGTGGCCACAGTCAGACCAGAACTGGAGCCTCCTGACTTCTAGGCAAGCCCGCTTTCTCCCTCACCCTCTGGAAGAGGCGATGCAAAGACCTCCAACCCCGATCTTTGGTGCAGCTGGTAAAGGAGCAAAGGCAGGCGGGGGTGCAGAACACAGCTCCCCCTCTCCTCTCGGGGCCCTCTCTGCCTGCTCCTGGCTCTCTCTCTCTCTTTGACAGCTTCCGTTTCTCACCTCTACAGATTCCCTCCCCGTTGCCTGTGCCCATTCACTTGTCTTTTCTCTTAAAACTCGTAGCCCTCCCGCTGCCCAGCCCCTAGGCCTCTCGCCTGCTTGCTCTACGCAACTCCTCAGCACCCACCGTTTCTTTGGGTCCTCTAAGCTTCCTGCCATCGGATTCCCATCTTTTTCATCTCCCCTCCCCACTGAAGGGATATTTTCTTCTTCAAGGTCACCAGTTGCAATAACATCAGGACCACCAATGTAATAATCAGCATAAGAATCACAGCATTTCTTGAGTGCATCCCGTTTGGGGTTGGGGGCAGGCATTTTACTTGCCCTATAAATAGGTAGCACCCATTTATTTGTAAATAAGGCAACGAAAGCCCTGAGGGGCAAGTCTCTTAGGCAGCAAAAGCCACTCAGATGGCTGGCAGCCATCAATGGCAGGGCAGAGACTTGGATGTGCCTGTGGAGCTCTTGCTGTTAAACACCGAGCCTTCTGTCAGCCAAGCCCAGCGAGACTTTGCCAGCCCTCAGCTTCCTCCCCGGGGACGGCCTGCAGGGAGCAGTTTTCCGTCAAGTTTCTGTGGCTGAGTCTGCATTCTTCTCCACGCTCAGTCTTCCCGGAGATTCCTCCTAAGGTTATGATTCCACCCCCGGCTTCAACTCTGACCTTGGTCTTAACTGGGGCTGCAGCAGCCTGTGGATTTCATCTCTGAAAGGGGTCCTGTCTCCTTAGGCCCAGGACAGTTCAGCTCTTCTCCAGCAGAGGCACTGCAGCCCAGGAAAGCTACCAGCTTGGAGGGGGGAAGAGATAGCTCACCCACCCTCTCTGTCCTCTCTGGTGGGGTGGCCGTGGGAGACAGATGTGTCCTTGTTGAGCCATAATAACTATGATTACTTACAATCGCATCACTCATTGTATTAAGTAAATAGGTTTGAGCCCCTGCTATGTGTCTGTCCTGCTCTAGGTTCTGGGGATTCATCAAGAGAACCAAATAGCCTGTAGCCACATGCAGTTTAAGCTCTAATAAGGTGCACGCCTTAGTTCAAGCTGTTCCCTCCATCTGACATTATTTACGGAAATATTTAATAAGTATTTATGTAGTGTACATTATACAGGGTGCGGCAACGGTAGGTTCCAAGTTGTTCATATGGGAAATAATACAATAATTCCTAACTAATAATACAAGAATAAATTGTGTTCTGCATACTCACAACTGTAAGCCTACTTTTGCCCCACCCTGTATGCCAGGCCCAGAACAAAAAAAGAAAATAGTGATTTCGGTGAGCTCGGTGTGGAAAGGAGGGTGAGACACCCAGGCACCAAGAGGCAGGTGATGAGCTCCCGGGTGCTGGCTGATTAGAGTCTGTCCTCTATTCTCCTGACCCAAGCACGGGTGAGCCTCCAAGTTCTCAGACTCATCTAACTCTGTCCCCAAACGGCCCCCAGTGACCCAGTGGCCACCAGGTGGACAGCGCAGATGAGGTCTTCATGGGTGGCGTCTTCAGACACCTCTGTGGTTCTCGCTGTTCTCCCACTAGGGCCGGTCCTCAGCTCCTCCTGAGCCTGCGCAGCCTGTTGCTGCTCCAGGGATGAGCCGGAGGGGTTGTAGCCGTGTGTGGGTGATGTCACAGGTTAAAGAGGGAGGGACTGGCAGATGCTTGGGGACAACAGGAGACAAGGCTGCAAAGCAGCAGGCTTGTCCAAGCCCTCAGATCCTCTGGGGCTGGACTGTCCTCAGCCCCTTTCCCCCTCACACTGCGCCTGCACGCTGTTTCGGATGGAGGCCCATTCCTGGCCTGCTAATTGTAACAGTGGCCCCCGTGCTGAGATGACTTTGCTCCTCAGCAGGAGTGTACTCTTCCTCTTAGCATCACATTTAGTCTCTGGCAGATTTAATCACAGCCTTGGTTGTCCTGCTTATTCTACACGGGGTACAGTTTTACTTTCAAAATGTTATCTCCATTAAGAAGGACGTGCATCAGGGGAAGGCGTGTTTCTGACAGGCTGCCCTGGCCACCGAGCAGGTGTACACCCTGCTGCCCCCCATTGGCAACCCCTCCAGCAAGGAAGAGAGTCCTGGGCTTATATGATGTGGTGGGAGGACTGGAAATACCTTGGCTGAAGCCAAGTTATATATTTTTCCAAGAAATGTTCTTCTTCGCCTTTTTTAGAAAGCAGCATGCCTTTGCAGTATGTAGCACAAAGAATGTGACTGTAGAGGCTTAGAGACTGGGCCTGTGGCCTTCACATTTCTTTTATCCTGTGGCCCTTTATCCCCTCACTATCTGTGTGACCTTGGGCTAGTTACTTACCCTCTCTGAGCATCAGATGCCTGAGAGGAGGCAGATCCCCATCAGGGGTGCACCTGGAAACATGGAAAAAGTAAACCAAGACAGCGCAGGCGAAGCACTTGGGGATGTTTCTGGGCACACAGTGGGTGCTCTGTACAGGGATCAGGATGGACGCATCTCCTCCTGCTCAGCTCAACCTGGGGGAGGGCCGACCTCGCCAGCTTGACAGTTTGTGCAGGGCCCACCCTGGTTTGGAAAGCGTCACTGCTTTGAAACCACAGAATCCAGAAACACATTTCAACTTCACCATGACCCTCATTCTGGACCCAGAGCCAGAGACCAAGCCGGCTGGAGCAACAAGTTCATTTTTTTTTAAAAAAGAAAGACGTTTTGCGGTGAGGGGAAAATGTCGCACAAGAGGCCCCAGAAGGAAAGCTCCTGTCTTTGATGTTACCCCACTGGACCGAGATGACATAAAGAGCTACTTTGCAACAAGGGTCCTCAGGTGGGCAAAGAGCTGGCTGAAACCCTGCATCTGATGTGGCTTTGGGGCAGGTAAGCCCTGATGCAGCCGGTGGTGTCACTGGCCGTCTCCTTGTCAGACCCAATCGGCATGATGAAGGTGACAAGGAGGCCTTGGACGTGAGTCTGTGCTGTCACAGAGAAAAGGAGATTGTTGAAGGACTGCTATCCCTGTGGTAGGACCTAGGAGCCATCAGGCCCCTGACCAAAGAGCTGCAGGAATGAAAAACACAAAAGGAAACTAAAATTCCCATAGGGTGAGACTTCCATCCCCACTTGGAATTCTAGATTACGTCCCAACTACAGTTCTTTCGTTGTGTTGGGATTTTGTCATTTCAAACATCGAGCCCCCCCGAGACCAGCTCTGTGGCTGTTTCCATCTCTGCCTCGGCAGGTCTGAGCCCCTACAGGACCTGGCAGAATTTGTTTTCCATCATGGTCATGACATTGAAGCATGTACCATTATTCTAAGCAACGGGCCATCGTTTAGGATACTCGTTCCAGAGAAATCTTTGTTATAATGAAACGTAAGCACTGTTCTTTCATAATAGCTGGGATCTGTTAGGGTGGAATAACGGTATAGAGGGGGTAGAGACCGCAGGTAGCCCATCTGGCATTGCCATTAATGGGATTTAGAAGTTAATACACGAAACAGGCCGTGGGGCAGGAACAGCGCACCGAGTTGCATTGTTCCAGGTGTGGCTTCAGCAGGCGTTCCAGGCTCCTCGCACGTGTGCAAGGAAAGACAGGGTCCGCCTGCACCGGGAGAAAGGGAGGTTTCCCAGGGACACGGAGGACAGTACTTACAGATCTCTCAGCAGGGGAACGAGGCACAGATTATGCCTTTTTATGGGGACATTTCTTTTCCAATGAAAGCAAAATCATCCGTCTTAGTTAACATTTTTATAGGCTTTGATATACTTTTCAGCACTTTTATATAATGCAAATATTCATTTAAACTTCAAAAGGAAAAGCTAACACCATTTTGGTTTATCCTGCACATTTTTCCAATACTGGGGCCTAGTAAACATTACACACTGTCCCTCGGCTGCCTGGCTCTGGGCTGCTCTTTGGGCTCTGAGGCTGCGAATCTCTCCTGCAATGCTTTTCTCTTCAGGTCATTCATTACCTTCTTCTTAGAAGGGGAGACTCAGGTCTGCACCTCCTGTTGCCTCTTGCCTCGGCCACTCACAGGGAAGGTCTGGTCCCTAATGACCTAAAAAGGCAGCTTGGTTTTCCTGGACCCCAGAGTAAAAGCCTAAGACAAAAGTCGCTAAAAATGGGCATTGTCGAAGATTTGCAGAAACCACAGAGGGGTTCAGTGTGAAAGGTTTCAAATAGCTGTTTTAAAAGGTACAACTAATAATAAAAATCTAATAAAATGGTAGTCAGGCGCTTGTAGATTTGAAGCATGACATAAAAATGCATAATACAAACGGTTCTAGTTGGCATGCCAGAGGCCAGTGTGCCAGGCTGCGGAGAGGCATGCCGGCTCTGGCTGCTTTTAGCCGTGCCCGAGCCATGGGGAGCAGCTCGAAGAACGCTGTGCAGGAGACTGGCACAAAGCTGGCAGGCAGGAAGACGCCAGAGAAGATGGAGGGAGCACATCCTCTCTATCCCTTGCCCTTCCTCTCTCTCTAAAAATCAATACAAATATTTAAACACAAACACACTCCAAGCCTCGTGTTTCATTCGAAGAAACTACAGTCCAGAGAGGTAACGTGCCCCATATCCCCCCCCCCCCCACATACACACACACAGTTGAACTGAATTTTATTCACTTTTAAAATATAATTTTTCTTCTCGGGTTTGGTTTTTTGGGTTCAGGACAAGCAAAGCCAAGGTTAATGTGATGGACAGATTTGCAACCTTGAAGGAAGAGGGACTGGAGTCCTGCTCAGGACTGGTCCATACGAAATACTGAAGGAGACAATGCTCCTTTTACATGCTGCCCCTCTCCTCCCTGCATCCCCTCCAAGGCCAGAGCACAGCCAGGAGCCCCCTGCCCAGGCCGGATAAGAGACAGGGGAGATAGCGATGCACTGGGAAGCAGGAGTCCTCTGGATGTCAGCTCAACTCTAATTTTCTACGTGACCTTGGACAAGATCGCTTACCCCGCTGGGCCTTAGTTTCTTAAATGAACCACGAGGCTTGGACTAAGTGATTTCAAGGATGTGTTTGTTTTTTAAACATTCATATTGATTTTGAGAGAGAGAGGGAGAGGGATAGAGCGATAAAAACATCAATGAGAGAGAAACATCATTGATTGGCTGCCTCCTTCATGCCTCCTCCTAGGGATCAAGCCCGCAACCTGCCTAGGAATCGAACCGGTGACCTCTTGGTTCCTGGGTCAACACTCAACCGCTGAGCCATACCATCCAGGGCTCAAGGGTGTCTTTGAGTTGTAAGTTCAATCCACAGTAAGCAACCTCTCACGTGGGCATTTCCATTGAGAAATGAGCTCCCTGACAAGGGGGCATTGATTCTCCCGGAGGAATGACTCTTCCATGGTGAAAGTTCAGGCATTCTGCCTGCCGTCTAAAAAACTCAGTTCTTTTTTTTGACGTGTGTGTATCTTGCATGGTGGTGGGAGTTTTGGAAGGCTGACAGCTCTTTCAAAACTTCTGGTTGCCCACATCAAAAACCTTGGTCTCATCTTCAACTCCTCTCTGTTCCATCCAGTATTCAATTCATTAGCAAATGCTAGTGGTTCAACTTAATGTATCCAGAATCTGACCACTTTTCATTACCTCCAGTATTACTGATGATCAATAGACCATCATCTTAGTCTCTCACCTAGATCAAAGCAATCCTTCCTTGATTGTTTTCTCTGCTTTCTGCTTTGGGTCTATTCTGAACACCAGTGGCTGCCAGAACGGTCCTACCAGAACTCCTCTTTCCAAAAAACCTGTCTTGGAATCTGTATCAGTCAGTTTGGGCAAGGTTGTGCTGAGATAACCTTGGGGACATTTCTTTTCCAATGAAAGCACCAACATTTCAATGGCTTAACCCAACAAAGTTAGTTTCTTGTTTAAAGTTTCTGCTTGAAAGCGACCACATCACCTCTGCTGCCATTTTGTTGACTGAGCAAGTCACGTGGCCACACGTAGCCTCAAAGGGACAAGGAAGGGCATGCCAGAGGGGCGATACTTGTCAGAAAACATAATGGGTACCATAGCTCCTCATGTCACTCAGAAAATATCCCAGGTTCCCATCATGCCTGGAATGACTTCCCAGCCCCCTTACCTGAGTTACATGCTTTTGTAATAATCCAGCAGGTAAAATGTCTCTCTCAGTTCTGTGAGCCATCCAGCAATTTCATCAAACCCTAGGAAGTTGGGGTTGGGGGAGGGGGGACGGGCAATGGAGTCTCCAATCTATAGCTGGTCAGTTAGAAGCACAGGTGACAAACTGGATTTGCTATTGGTGTCTGATGGGGTGATGGGGGAAGGGTAGTCTTATACGACTGACCCCTTAGCCTTTGGACTCTGTCGCTGTCTCTGGGTGGAGAGTGTCAGACCTGAGTGGAATTGTAGGACATCCAGCTGGTGTCAGAGAATTGCTTGGTGGAATGGAAACCCCTACCCCCATGTTGAAATTAGAGGCAGGACCTTTACTCAATCTCAGGGCCTTGCACTTGCTCTTCGCTCCTTGTAATGCACTTGCCCCAGATGTTTGCATCCCTCACTTCCTCGCTTCCTTCAGGCCTTCGCTCAAGTGGCCCCTTCATATGGTGGTCAGGGCTGTCCTGACCACCATCATTAAAAATGTAAACCAACCTCCCACACATACACCCCAGCACTTTCTGCCCTGCTTTCTGTTTTTGGGGGTTTCTTTCTTCTTTTTTCCTTCAGAGTGTATCACCTCATATAACATATAATGGACATTTGTTTTGTGGTAGAATGTTATGGCTGAAAGCACGGCTCTGCATTACTTAGGTTCAAATCCATGACTCCTCCACTTGCTCGCTGGTGACCTTGAGGAGGTTACTTGACCTCTCTGCCACAGTTTTCTTGTCTGTAAATTGGGGTTAATAATAGGACCTACCTTTGAGGGTGGTGGTAAAGATGAAATGTGGACAGCACCTAGGAAGGGAGTGGCACACAGGAACAGCATTTGCTGGTCTTATTTGTTGACTGGTTTGCACAGGCCATCGGCTCCACAGGCAGTCAGTTTTGTCCTTTTGCGGCCCTGGCCCCGGAGCAGCAGCTGGTGACAGTAGGCACAGCAGAAATATGTGTTACCTGAACGAGTGATGGACTGCTTGACCGACTGGCGCACGGAGCCAGCTGGCGGGCACTCTGCTCTGGCTCCTGCTTTACCACCGAGGTGCCCAGGCCTCCGCACGAGGAGGAGGGCTGAGGGGCCAGCTCCCCACGCCAGGCCAGACTGCACGTGCTCATGTCCCTGAAACACTTGCCACTTCCTTGGATGTAATGATGTGCGATGGGTGGCGTGGATTCATTTCACTGCGAAGCATCCTGCTGCACTCTGACTTGAGTAGAGGAATGGATCCCAGACGGCAGACGAAACCTGAATCCGCTCCGTAATGGCAAACACTTCATCAGTCAGGCAGCCCCAGTTGTGGCCTCGATCCTGCACACCGCTCCTCCGATGCCGGGCATGCCTGTTCCTCTTGCAGATTGGTCACTTGCCATAGTCACCATTTGTCTCCAGTGTGGAACTCTGAACGCCCAGCAGCCGTCACTGGGCCAGGCACACAGTAGGTGCTCAATAGAGATTTGTCAAATGAATGAGTCGACCGATTCAGCAACCCGCTAAGTGGAAGTCACATGGTTCAGATCCTCACCGGTATGTTGAATCTGATCACTGAAGTATGGGAAACTGCCCAGAGAGCTATCAGGGCCTAACTTTTTATTGTAATTGGACACATTAATTCGACAGCACAAACACGGAATATCTTAATAAGGAGCATCTGGATCCCTGGATGTTGTAGTGCTTTCCCAGCCAGCCTCTCAGACCTTCCCAGGTGGGTGGCTGCCTGAGGGGACTCAGAGCGAAATCAGCCATTTCCTGGCCTGTCCCATCCAGGGTGCACCGGAACTTTGCGGTGAGCGGGCTTAGGATTACAAAGCAAAGCACAGATACTGAGGCCGGTGCGTCGTCCTTAATCTATTCCATCTGGCAGCCTTTGAGGAGTGGAGTGGTGAGGGAGACGCAGGGAGAGTATCAGGTACCCTGACTCTTAGTTCTGGGCTCGATGCCTTTTGTCCACGTCTGATTCTGTGCCAGGGCTGTGGGAATCTCTTCCCTGCTTGCTGCTACTCTCAACCTGTGAGAACTCAGTGGATGGGCACAAGGTCATGACGGACAGGAGATAAGAAGGGAGAATCACCGGGGTCCTTTCTTTTCCACCCTGGAACCCCGTACGGGAAAATGATGATGGGTGTGTTTACTCAGATGAGTACATGGCTCGTACCTTGCTTTCTGGGTATCCCCTGCGCCCTCTCCGGAAGGAAGCAGAGGGCACCTCCTTGTGGGTGAGGCACAAGTGCCCCTTGACATCACACCAGGTAGAGAGGTACCCTGCCCTCGCCCCACCTCATACCTGGTCTCCTGCTGGGAATACAAGCTGTGACTTGTCCGGGGGCTTGGCCCTGGAAATAACTGTGAAGCAGGTAAAGCTGACCCACACTTCATATTTTTCTATCCCCTTCCCAATCCCTGCGATTCTCAAAATCCTATGAGACCCAGGCAAGTTCCGTAATTTCTTTAAATGTCAGTTTGCTCATCTGTGCAATGGTATTAATACTAGTCCGCCTGTTCTTGAAGTCGCTTGGAGGAGACAATTTCAGTTTCCAAAATGAAAGTTTGATGTCCTCAGTACTATGTCTCAGGAAAGGCTCTGACATCTCCCAGGGACATGCGTGGTTTAAACCAGCCTTTTCCAGAACAGCTGCCTTTGAACTAGAGGAACCGAGCAGTGTGACTGCTGTGGAAAGAGCGTTGGAAGGCCAGCCTAGATGGAGAGCACGTGGGGACGCTCCTTGGGGCTGAGGCACAAGTGCCCCCTTGAAATCACACCAGGTAGAGAGGTACCCGCTCCTTCCAGGAAAGGTGCCCTCTGCTTCCTTCCTAAGAGGGTGCTGGGGGTGGGGAAATAGGAGGGACATCACTTGTAAGTCCTTTCCTGTCTGCCCCTCCCCCCTTTTATGCTTGAAAAGAGACTCATGCAACGGCTGGACATGCGTCCCCTTTGCCCTTGTTGCCCTACTTTCCAGGGCTTATGTCATGATCGTATTCATAAATCCTAGAGCTTTTTAGGTGGAAGAAATCGCTCTTAAAAGATTACCATGAATGCCCCTGGCTGAAGGACACTTCTGAGTTTCCAGCCCGGGCAAGGGAAAATTCCTAATAAGCACAGCTTTAGTCCTAGTACTGATGACATATCCGCCTTTACCAACAGTTCCAATGAAATTTACAAATCGAGAAATCAGAGCAATTCACACACATCTAATGTTGGCATCTGTCCTTATGGCCGCTGGTGTGGGGTGGCTGCTGCCAGTGAGACCGGGCTAACCCTACCCGCCTGGGCCTCATTGGTACCATCAAGATACCCAGGGGCCTGACCTTAGAGTCAATGAAAACACCATTGGAACAGAGGTTAGTCTGTTGGCTCAGGCAGCCTTGGCTTCTGGAGTCTTTCTGCTGTCAAGTCAGTGAAGGGCCATTTGTTTGTGGAATTTGTTGTTGTCCAGGGAGGAACACAGCCTGGGGAAGTGGACTTCAAGATTTAGTCCCACAAGAATGGACTTTTGGGAAAAAAACTGTGGGGGGGGGGATTGTGAAGCTCTTTCTGCAGGTACTGCCGTGTGGTCTGTGGATTTTGGAGTAGCGCGTGCATGTGTGTGTGTGTGTGCGCGCGCGCGCCCACACACACACACACACACACACACACACACTACCTAGGCCTCACTCTACAAAAAGCCAATAGCCCAAAACCCAAACTTATAAAGAAAACAAGGGAGATTTTTTTCGCACCGTAGATGCATTTTGCAATGCCCTTAGTGCCCGCATTCGGAAACACAGTCCATTGGTCTCACGTTCAGTTTATGCACATTATTTCAGGAATCAGTGAGCCGTGGAAAGTAAGGTGCCACTGTACTTATTTCAATAGAAATCGTTTCTATAGGATAAAGCAACCCTTTTGCAGAATCCCATGAACTGACTTTTGCATCTTAAATTATATAAGGTATGAGCTTCCACCTTAGCAAACTCCACCTTTCAACTTATTATTTGGGATAAAACATTTTACGGCTTATTCCAGATCTTAGCTATTGTAAATAACGCTGCTATGAACATAGGGGTGCATATATTCTTTCTGGTTGATGTTTCAGGGCAATGAGGGGGAGCAAGAGGGGACATTTGCAATATTCTCAATAATAAAGATAAAAAACACACTCAGAAAACATGTTAGGGCTTAATCATAAACTCAGTGTACAAGGTTGTTGAGACAAGTCAGCCTTTCGTTTGCTGGTGTGTATCTGTCCCTTGCCATGTCGCTCTTCTCCTGTCCTAGCGCTTATTTCTGGGCCAGGCTCCACTAACTTGTGGGAGGGTGCGCTCTTTGTGTCCTCAGCGTCCAGTCCACAGCCCCCACTTCCTTCTGTGTTCTCTGCGAGGGGCCCTGTCCCTGGGATCAGGGTGAAGCATGTGGCCTAGACTGAACGTAATCAGCATGTCACATTCTCTGACCACAGAGGTTGGTTCAGGAATAGGCATAGGGACCCATCACGGCCAGTGAGATCTAATGGGAATTTGCTGGGAATTCTGGGACAGATGGGGATGCCTCCATCTAGGCTGGCTTCCAACTTGAACCTGGGAGCCATTTTTGTTTTACTGGGGCATGAACTTTTCTGAGAATGCAGCTGTATAAGAGGAAGGAGCGGGGGGGCGGGGGGGATAATAATGACAGCTCTGTACCCCTGAAGCCAGCCATGCCCAAAGCTAGACCCATACCTTCACCAGCTTGGGCTGCTATTGCTATAGCAAAATGCCATGGGCTGAGTGGCTTAAACAAACAATGCCTCACGGCGTGGTTGGGTTGTGGTGAGAGCGCTCTTCCTGGCTTGCATATGGCTGTCTTCATATCCTCAAATGACAGAGAGGGAGAGAGAGAGAGAGAGAGAGCACACTCTGGTCTCTTTTTTTCTTTTTTCATATGTTTTTATTGATTTCAGAGAGGAAGGGATAGGGAGAGAGAGGTAGAAACATCAATGATGAGAGAAAATCATTGACCAGCTGCCCCGTGTATGCCCCCCAGGCATGTGCCCGCGACCAGAATTGAGCTCGGGACACCCCTAGTCTGAAGGCCAATGCTCTATCCACTGAGCAAACCAGCTAGGGCTGATCTCCTTTTATAAGGTCACTGATTCTGTCATGAGGACCCGCCCTCATGACCTCATCCTAACCTAATTAGCCCCACAGTCCCCACCTCTCAATACCATCACAATGTGGTGGACTAGGGTTTCAACCTATGAATTTGGGGAGGAGACAAACCTTTATGTATAACAAGCTGCCTTGAGGCTTGTGAGTAATGTGGCCCTATAAATGAATGTATTGCTTGAGACGTTCTTCGTCACTTGTAGCTAAGCTTTAACTGATAGCAAAATACATCTTGGAGACAGACATATTGAGAGTTTCCATTTGTTCCAGGATTAAAACTATTTCTTTCTCCACCCCAGTTTTCTTCCCCGCTGCCTCCTGGCCACAGGTGTGCCCCATATTGGAACATTCCGAACCAGAATTTTGGATCCTAACTTGCTTCGTGTACCAGCTTCCTGGCTAGAAGTGAATGCAACCACTTACTCCAATAGAAAGTATATGACAAGATTTAAACGAAGCTCTGTTTTCATTTTCCTCCAGATTTCCCTACACTGTGACTTCCACAATAAATCTTCATGTCCTTTGAGTTTATGTTGGGCCATAAATGGTTCCATGGAACCAGTTGCCAAAGGTTACCATTGCCCTGCTGTTTTCCAGACTGTCTGGCATAAAATATCCGGGCAACCCGAGAGCGGTTGAAAGATCTCGGCTGCGGCCGTGGGCAGCCATGTTTTTGGCCAAAAGATGGCGGCGCTGCTGAGTTGTTTGTTATCTACTGGCCGGTAATTAAAACGGGGCCGCTTCACTGCGGTACTGGCATCGCCTTTGCCAGTCTTGTTTTCAGGGTAGAGGGGGAACCTGGGAGGCCTCCCACCATGGACTTGGGGTGAGCAAGAAAGGAAATATGGCAAGTGGTGAGGAAATGGGACAAGCAAGTCAGACTGACCTGGGTTTCCATCTCCTCTGCAGTGTGGAGCCTGACTGGTCACGTGACTTCTCTGTAAATGGAATAACAGTACTTACCCTGTAGAGCTTTTATGAGGACTTCAAAGTTTCTAAGACAGCGCCTGGTGGATAAGCACACAACGATTTCCGTCCTCCCTCCACCGCAGTGCAGCGGCCACACACTGGACTAGGATTCAGCAGGCCCTGGTTCTATTCTCAGTCACTATGGCACTGAGTTAGCCCGTGTCTCTTGATTTTCTATCGCAGTAGCAAGAACAATCTCATTATTGCTATTTCATAGATGAGGAAAATAAGGTTTAGAGACTTAGACAAAACCATGCATTCATAAGTGGAATTGGGAATTGAAGCCCTCTCGAAAACTGAGGCAAATCCACCCACCCACCCACCCAGCTAGCCATCCCTTTATTAAAAAAAAAAATTTAATTGAGTATCTGTACCAGGCAGCATATTAAATGCTTAGGTTACAGTGTATTTCAAATGGTATGTGGAGTCCAGTCCTTTCCTTTCTGCCTGAAAGGATAATAATGAGGCCCCCATGAGGGAAGAAATAGGAAAGTGCTTTGTGAAGTATAAAGCATAATAAAATGTAAAATATTATCAGTCTCTGTTTGAATGTATTTGCCATACAAGAAGGCTTTCCTTAATGTTACTTGAAGTTAAGCAAATACCCAACGTATAAGTGAATGGGGTTAAAGTTAAAAAAGATCTTAGTTCAAGCCCTACAGCTCTGAGAGACATCAGAGCGGAACCCAGAGGTGGTCCTGGGAACACTGGAACGAGGTCCCCATGTCTGAATCCCAGTTCCCCAGGAGATGATTGGCTCGTGCTTCTCTCATGCTGCCTGCCTGGGGCCTGGGTTCTGACTCCACCTTGCCACCTGGCCTTCAGGTGGGTGTTTTCCTTGGATGATCTGCCCGTTCTTCGCTCTGGCATCTGCCTGGTCCTTGTGTCTGAGATCCCTTTGGCTTCTCCCTTGCCATTGCCCAGCCCTGGCACCCAGAGCCAAGGATGGACTCGCTGGCACTCTGCTTGTCTTCCAAGGCAGTTTAAACATTTGGAAGGAAACCCAATTGTGAGAAAGGTGCATTTTTTTTTAAAAGTACCTTCCTTCTGGCCACTACTCATTTCATTGGCATCTGACTGACCGCTGCTGGGCCACCTGTCAGCAGAGGAGGTCCTGGACTTGAGGACGCCTGCCCTGTGTGGCAGCTGTGGACACTGAGGGTGTCCCCACTGACCATCAAAGCAGTGGTGGGGAGTAAACGGGGATGAGAGACTACAGGGCGTGGCCTCTAGCCGGGCAGGGTCGGGCCTGGGGTCACGTTGGTTTTGTAAGTCAAGCTCATGCCTATGGTATCTGAGGGGAACCATTCAGTCTGGGAGGGTTTCTGCTTCTGACCCCTCAGGGCTCCCCATGCTGTCTTCTAAGAGGACTGTGTGCCCCCCACTTTCTAGCTGGCTTTCCAGAGGCACCAGGCCCCTGGGAGTCTCCCCCTGAAGCGAGAGAGAATGCACATGTCTGAAACATGCTCCCTGCAGGGTGGACCCGGCCCAGGCTGTGCCTGGTCTCTGCACTGTGATTTGGACAGGGAAGGCTGGTGCCCTCATGGCCATGCCCACTGCTGCCACACTTCCCCTAATGGCACACGTTGTAGGGCACACCAGTCCATCCTGCCTGCAGGCCAGGCCACCTCCCCTCCCAAGGGTCTCTGCAAGTCGGTTGTAATCTCATTGTCCCAGGGCCCTGCGCAGGGGCCTCCTACTGTTCCCCTCCGGTCCTCGCTGGAACCTGTGCAGGCCTTTTAATATGCGGCTGGGAAAGGGAAAAATGAACGTTCCCAGTGTTTTTCCCATTCCCATTCCCTCTTCTACCAAGAAGACCTTAAATGAAGGGAGGGGAGAGTCATACCAGAGGCAAGTTTGCAGTGAGAATCTCTGAGTCTATTTTCGTCCAGTACCATCTGGACACAAATCAAGAATCTAATTTTTCCCACTACTTTCTCTTTTCCCCCCCCCTTTGTACTTGAGCTGACTCTGAGAGCACAGAGGCTGAAACCAAGTCTGGACCACAGAATTCCATTAAAATATAAAGAATAAACAGAAAGAAAATGTCACAGAGTTCCATGGATGATTTCCCTCACCTACAGGGCCCGTGGCAGCTGCCCCCGCTCCCCTCCCCCCCCCAATCCTTCCCTCAAGGGCCTTCTGATGCACCAGGAGGTACAGTGGGAATGGGGTGAGCATCCAGTGGCTGGCCCCCTCCTGGTGATGCTTTGCACCTCAGGCCGTGGTGGAAGTGTGCTGTGAGCCCCAGGGTGGGGGATCTAATCCAGCCATGTGATAGTCATTAGCCAGCTTCCCGCGCGCACCCGCAGCCTGCCAGCGGGATGAGCTCAGCCCTGCAGGGAGCCTGGAAACTCTCTGAGCTGAGTAACCTCACCAAAGTGACAGAGACCCTTGATGAGGCCCGAAATAGCATCCATATCCTCCTCTGCCCTGGACTGCGTCCCTCGTGGCCAGAGCCCTGGGCAGCCATTCACCCTGAAGTATCAGTGTGCTGGGGTTCCTTAACACTCTAGCAGGGGAGGGGTTCATGCCAGTGAGGCTTGTGGGGAGGGGCAGACTCTCTTTAACGTCACTGGTGCCAGGCCACTTTGGAGTACCTGAAGTTCTAGGTTGATCTCCTGAATCATAATAAAATATTGACTCAGGAGTCTGGACACCTGGACCTGAGCTTCATGCCCTATGGGCTCACCTAGCAGAACCCAAGAGATGAAAGTGGCGGCTTTGTTGTTTGTTTCTAGGAGAATGCTGTTCTGAAAGCAGGAAGGGCTGGCACAGCCTGGTCCTCCCATCTTACTTTCACTGCTCGGTGTCTGGATCTCCCCATGCACCTGCTGGGGTGGGAGACTGCTTGTGGTGATCCAGGCCCCATGATATATGCCTCGCCCACTGGGCTGCCTTGAGCAGGACGCTTGCTTCTGCCAGAGTGAAGGATGTTAGGGAGCTCATCATTGGAGTGAGCCTCTTGGAGGAGGCCAAGAGCCAGCTGGATGCCTGGTGGGCCTCCGGCTGCCAGCAGGACAGATGTATCAAGTCAGGTTTATGGGAGAAGTTTTCCCAGGCTGCTGTGTCCAAACTTCTGTCCATCCTGCTGTAACCTCTGCAGCTAGATGGATGGAAAGCAGACCAGCCCAGCCTTGGACCAGAGCTGCACAGATAACCCAAAGGAGAACCTCAAGGGGGTACTTTTCCGCTTGAGCAGAACAACCAGGGACTGAAGGGGACTGGAAGGGAGTGGCCTCTGGTTGAAAACTGACTTGACAGGACAGCCAGGAGACACAGGGGCGCTTGCTCAGGGGAGCTTGACCAGAATGTCTTATGGTGTGCTGGACCTAGGACCTTCTGGATATAGAAATGACCATAAAAAGAAAGCAGACAGATTCCCATGCAGAAGAAGTGACCTCTCCTCTGAATTACATGCTTGGAAAAATACTTATTTAAAGGAAGAAAAAAAAAGTCCACACATAACAAAACCTGGATGGTAGATGACTCAACCTAAGAAGATGGCGGAAGCCGAGCCTGGAGAACACACCTGCGCAGTGCACCGTGCTGGGTGGGAGCTGGTTGTCTCTTTTGAGTTCCCTGCCCTTGAAAGTGTGACACTGACATCATGATGAGAAATCTATCTCATTGCAACCAATCGTGTTGCAAAACGTGTTGAGTTATGCTGGGTCATTCCTCTAGACTAGAGACAGCCTGGATGGGATCTTTGGAACCAGTCAAAGTGGCCCCAAGACTAGATCTGGTCTCCACCATAGATAGCGGGTGAAGGGAGCTGGAGATGGCTTATTCACATGACAGCCATCTGCGGACAGAGATCTCTAAGAAACAAGTATCAGGTCAGGCAAATTTAAGAGAGTGAGTCATAGAGCCTCCTTGAGTAGAAAAGTATCGATGTGATATTTAAACTCTGGATGTTTATATTATAGCTGCTAGACAGGGTCCTAAACTTGAAGAAAGCTGTAGGTAAGAATATTAAGAAATTACATATGCCCCTTTGTTTTTTATTTTGCTTACTATAATTTGCTAGCTTTCCAATTTAAGTGTAAAAAGTAGTTTATCAAATTTCTGACTAGTTAGGGTAAAACAAACGTTTCCTTATAGAATGTCTAAAGTTAATTTATTTGAAATTTTAAAATTATTTAAACATTTAGAAGTTATTTTAAATGTGTAGAAAAAGTTGCAAAAATAGTACAAAGAGTTCCTTTCACCCAGCTCCCCTAATGTTGCTATCTTATGTAGTAACCAGAGACCCGATGCACAAAAATTCATGCAAGAGTAGACCTTCCTTCACCCAGCTGCCGGCATCGGCTTCCCTCTGGCACCCGGGACCCGTGCTTCCCTCCAGCTGCCAGCAGGCACCCAGGACCCGGTCTTCGCTCCAGACCCAGCTTCGTCGGGAAAGACATCCGGAATGATGCCTGGAAGGATGTCTGGTCTAATTAGCATATTACCCTTTTATTATTATAGATACCACACTGATCAAAACTAAGAAATGAACTTACGTATGAACCCAACTACAAAGGACTTTATTCCACTAACGTCCTTTTTTCTGGCTCAGTATCCAATCCAAGTTTCCTTATTACATCTAGTTGTATGACTTCTTACTCTCCTCGAACCTAGGGTTGTTTCTAAATCTTTCCTTGACCTTTGCAACCTTAACATATTTTTAAGAAACTTCTTATTTTTAGTAGATAATTGTAGATTGACGTGCAATAATAGGAAATAATGCATAGAAGTCCCTATACACTTCGCCCGATTTCCTTCCATGCAACGTCTTACATAGCACAGAATCTTGATTGGGAACCTGATGTTGATAAAATCCATGGACTTCACTCAGATTTCACCAGTGGTTTTTGTTTGTTTGTTTTAAAAATATATTTTATTGATTTTACAGAGAGGAAGGGGGAGGGATAGAGAGTTACAAACATTAATGACAGAAAAAGATCTATCAGCTGCACACCCCCTACTGGGATCAAGCCCGAAACCAAGATATATGCCCTTGACCAGAATCGAACCCAGGACCCTTCAGTCCATGGGCCGACACTCTGTCCACTGAGCCAAACCATTTAGGGCAGATTTCACCAGTTTTATATGGACTCCTGTATCTATCTGTGTGTGTGTGTATTTCTATGCAATTTTATCACCTGTGGATTTGTGTGACTACCACCAAAGAACAGTTCCGCCACAAATATCCCTCATGGTTCACAAAGAAGGAGCCACAGTTACCTTCCTTCCTCGCTTGCTTCCTAACCCCTGGCAACCACGAATCTGTTCTCCATCTCTCTGGTTTTGTCTTTTCAAGAGTGGCATATAGATAGCATCTTACAGTGTGGAACCTCCGGAGGGTTTTGTTTTTCCCCCCACTGAGCATAATTCCCTTGAGATCCGTTCAAGTTGTTGCCATTTATCAATTGTTCATTCGTCCTCCTTGGTGGGTATTCCATGGTTTGATGGGCCCCGCTTTATTTAAGCAGTCACCCGTTGAAGAGCATTTGACCAAC
Source organism: Corynorhinus townsendii (assembly GCA_026230045.1). Taxonomy (NCBI): domain Eukaryota; kingdom Metazoa; phylum Chordata; class Mammalia; order Chiroptera; family Vespertilionidae; genus Corynorhinus; species Corynorhinus townsendii. The sequence continues at coordinate 9,243,272 of JAPDVU010000013.1, forward strand.
CACACATCTTTTGAAGACTACTGGTCAGTTTTTGTTGAATATCTCTTGATTTGAGTTGGTTTTCCCGCGATTAGATTGTGGCAAGCCTTTTTGGCATGGATACCTCAGAAGTAATGTGTGCTTCTGAGTTTGTCATAGCAGGGAGCACATGAAGTCAATATGTCTTAGAACTGGTGATGTTAACTTTGATTAATTAGTTCAGTGGTATTTGCCACGTTTTTCTGCTGCAGAGTTATAGTTTTTCCCTTTGTGATGAATAAATGTCTTGGGAGAGATAGTGATCCCTCATAGGACTTCGATAAGCATGTAGGGTGCACTCTTGGCTTTCATAGTTTATCTTACCCCACAAGCCTCTGCTGAAACTCTGGGACACGTGGTCCAAGCAGAGCCAGAGCTTGTCATGAGGTGGCAGTGACTGGTGAAGAAGGCATGATCCAAAGAGGAAACTAAATATGCTTCTTAGCGCATGATTTACGATGTCAAAACCTTGATAGGAAAAGCCCAGCTAGAAATGCTGGCACTCTTTAAGGCCGCACTTTTCAACAGTGTCTCTGGCAGGACTTGGCAGCAGCTTGGAAAGCAAAAATACCCAACCTGTCCTTGTAAGTGTGCTTGAAAGTGTGCAGTGGGTAGGTCCACTCAGTCAACCACAGGGAACAATGGTGGCTAGTCCCCTCCCTAGACTGGGACCCATCTGCTCCTCCTCCTCTCCTGTTATCGTGGAGGAGGGGTCACACCCCTACCTAAGGCCAGTCCTCCCCCACCTATGCTTTGACTCCTGTTCCCTCCTGCTCTCTCTTGGGAAACTTTATACTATCAATTTTATTGTATTTCTCTGTTATAATAGATTATTCATCACCGCTTGAACCATCGATAGTTAAACATGTTTAAGTCTGTCCGATTTTAAGGGTTTTAAAAATATAGAGTAAGAGTGTAAGTAAGGAAGAAAGGAAATGCCCTGAAATTCCCAAGGGCCCCCAAACACCAAGACATTTCCATTCCCCTGGCTCAGTGGCCATGTGACCCAGTTCTGGCCAAAATGATGCCAGGAGAAGTTTTCTGGGAAAGCTTCTTGGTATTCAATGAAAGACACCTAAGGTCAATTTTCCATACAACCCCCCCTCCCCCCGCCCCGGCCACCCCAAATGGATAGGAGCCGGAAAGCATGCAGCCCTGACTTTTGTAACAGCCACCCTGTAGCCGTGATGTGAACTACATTTAAGATGAAAGAGCCACTGTGGCTGGTGAAGTGGAGAGAAGGAAAACAGCTAGACCTTCTAAGATGTCAGTGCCTCTCGGGGAAAAAGCAAGCTATAGCAGAGGTTCAGGTAGACCTAGTTAAGTGCTACCTGCAGACAAGTTCTGAGTTCCAGCTGGGGGAACGGAACCTCACCAAGCCAAGTTAGCAACATGCTCTGTCTCTAATGACCAACGCTATGCTTTTGGCCGCCAAGGTGGGGAACTGTACAGAGACCTCTGGTACCTAGGGCTCTCTTTATACCTACATGAAGGACGATGAGGGAGAAAAACACTTCTACCTACGTCAACAGAAGGAGACTCCACCAAGATGGCAAAAACATCATTGTGAGGAATTTCTTGTGCAGTATTACGATTATATCCCACTGAGAAAAGATAGAGTGAACATTACTTTGAGCATGTGTAGGGTTATCATTTGAGTTCATGTTAGTTTAGCATGCCAGGAAGTTGCAGGCAGCCTTGTACTGCTCTGCACAACGTGACCACACAAATCGCTTAATTCTTGAATAAAAACATCTTATGTAAGATAAAGCAATCAAGGCAGAGCTGATAAAGCCTCTAATTGCTCTGTAATAGCCATGGTGGAGATGACTTCATGAGGGGGAGGCCTGTTTCTGATGGACAGAATTGGTGAAGGGACTAGGAGATGCTGGAACCTGGTCATGGTCTGGGTTACTGCCATTGGTGCTGTATCCATTCTGTGTAGATAACACACCAAGACCCAGTTCTGTGCCTTCTGTTCTCCCTGGAAAAGAGCCTTGGCAAACACCCACATGCATCTAAACTTTAGTCCAATGGAGCCATTAGCACCTCATTTGTCACCCATCACATCCATCCCTAAGGGGAAAGTGCCTGGGCCATGATAATATCCTGTCCTGGGATCAGGACGGGGAGAGTAGGGAAATAGGCGGTTGGAGTTATTTCCTTCTTTGTCTACTTTTTCTTTTTCTTTTAGTTCTGATTTGAAAAAGTACCCAATGTGCTTGATGGATTAGAGACATTAAGAAGATGTGATCTTTCATTTCTTCTTTTTGTCTTTAGTTCCTTTAAATAATTTAGGAGCCATACTCAAATTTAATATATCTTTCACCCTGGTGGTGTAGGACTCTGACAATTGATGGAGTTCCTGTCATAGTTCATATAGGGCTTTATGCTGTTTTAACAGTCGGAGTCTGGAAACGATGGCTGTTTTTGTTTTCTGCCTGCTTTATCCTCCTTTAACCATTCAACCCAACTGGGTATTCAGCAATTTCTATCTTTGAAGCCTCTGATCTAGCTGCTGGATTTACCAATTTTCTTACCTAAACTTCTCAAGGAATCTTGGATTAGCTTCCCAGAAGTTCCTCTGAAGGATTTGTTATTGAAATTTCTTGCTGAGTAAAAGTTTGTTTGTTTTTTTAAATACTATTTGATTTAGATGCCACCCCCTCCCCCCAAGCTGTGCTACCAACTCTCTTTGCTTCATAAGTTGAACATGACTTTTTATTATTCTCACAGTAGTAATGTCAGAAACACATATCCCACCATAAATGGTCAGGCTATATACCGTTTGGCTTATTTTCCCCCCAACATGGGCAGATCTGGAAAAATGCACACAACTTCAAAGACAATGCCATCATTACCATATTCAAGGTGAAATAAGGAAGCTGATGACAGTAGCTGTTATAATAGGTCTGTAAATCTATATCTTCTCCTTACACAAGCTATTGAATATGGGCTTTGGGTCATACCAGTCTGGGTCCAAATTCCTGGTTGCCCTACTTATAAGCTCTGTGACCTTGGAGGTTCTTTTGAGCACTCTGCCTTAGTCAGGAAAGCCCAAACTATGCTGTGGTAACAAACAGTCTTAACATTTCAGTGGCCGGAAACAAAAAAGGTTTATTTCTTGCTCAAGCAAAGTCTGATACAGGTCTGGCAACTCTCCAGCACAGCTGTTCCCTTTGTTGAGGGCTCAGCATTAACGCTCCACATCTCCTCTGGTTTCCATGACCACCATGGCGGAGGAAAGATTGGTGGAGAGTAACACACATCACTTCTGCTCCTATTTCATTGGCCAGAATTTGGATGACCATAACTACTATCAATATGGTAGATAATAGCTACGTACACGTGCTCGCAAAAATAGTAGAACTGGGTATTGGTGAACAGTAGTAATACGTCCTTTGGTCCTCATTTTCCTCATCAGTAAAATGGGGATAATACCTACCACAAAGTGTTGGAGGAAGTCAAGGAGATCACGTAGAAAAAATTCTTAGGAGTCAACCCGCAAAGACTTAAGTACTGATAGCGTTTAATATACATATTTTATTAATATACACACTGGAGGCCCGATGCATGAAAATTCGCGCAAGAGTAGGCCTTCCTTCCCCCAGTTGCCGGCACCCGGGACCTGGGCAGCTTCGCTCCGGCCCCGGCTTCGTCCAGAATAACGTCTGGTCTAATTAGCATATTACCCTCTTATTATTATAGATAATAGAATAAATATAGCAGAGTTGGTGGCGTCCCACTGATGCATTCTGCATCACCGGGCCTGAAATGTCTCTCATTGATAACTTGCTGTAGGTTGACAGGAAGTTATCAAGATAACAGGAACTACTGAAGGAAAGGAGACGCTTGCATTTTGAGAAGCCAAAAGAGAGGATGTCCGCATGGCTCCTGAAGACTTCCCGGAGTGTATTCTGTGTAGGTCTAGCAGGCACCACAAATGGGTGGAGCTAGATGAAGGAAAACTTTGTCTCAGTAAAGGAAGGGACTTTCTAATGCTTAGAGAGGAGTGACAATGACAGGGGCTACCTTTTCGAGGAGGTCACAGATTTGCAAGCAGAGGCTGGAGAATGTTGGCGCCTGCTTCATAGTTGGACTAATTATTATTATTGAAATGTCCTTCTAACTCCACATACCTTTGACTTTGGGGAGGTTCTGAGACGCAGAAGGGAGTAAATGATACAGTCTGCAAACAGCAAAGAATGGACTTTGTGTACGTGTACCCGGCATGATGTGTGTTCTTTGCCCAACCATCTGTGCACACATGTTAGCAGGCACTATCAGCTGTGTTATCTTTAACTACAAAGCATGTGAGCTGGATAAAATGTGCACAAATACATTTCTGTCCAACCATCACCAATAAAATAAATGACAGTAGATTAAAATGCCTAAATATATATTTATATGTTTAAATAAGAGACTAGCTCAATGGCAGCTCAAGAACACTTTTATAACCCACTGTGAAAGATGGGGTGATTTAAAAAACTTGTTTGGTTTTTGTGAAGAGAAAAAGGAAATTAAATATACAGAGCACTAGTTAAACAACATCAAGGCTATGATTCAAGAAAACAAAAGGCAGGAAATTCAGAGTTGAGGTGAGATGTGTTATCCTTCATCCCAGCTGCTCTGTCCGTTTACTGTGACAGCTGAAAAGAAAACTGGAACCATTCTAAAACATATTTACTTAAGGGGAAACATGGCAAAGATCTTTCATCCTATTTATGGGAGAAAAAGATTAAACACTGACTCATCAGAGTGTCTTAAAACATTTTACAAGTTCAGAAAATATTTGCTAATTCCTGTTTTCCTTACCATATGCAAATCAGCTGTGCGATTCAGAGGCAGATTTTCTTGCAGTTGGTTGAGTTGAGTGAATCTGTTAGATTTCTCTTTGATTTCTAAGGGATCATGTCACAATTACTAGGAAGTATTTGTAGCCAGTCCTGTTGAAAGTAGACACGTAGACAGAGCAAAAAGTGCAAGAGAAAACTAAGACTCCAGGGAGCAGGAAAGAATAAAGCCATCTTTTCTTTTCAGCACTAGTCAAAGGGCAGGAAGTGTCCACTGTGTGGGCTCATTCACCTGCTGTCCATGGGATACTGGTGTTTCCATTATAGGACTGACGTCAACCCCTCATGCAGCTCAAGGTCTTGCTGATGCTGAGGCCTGAGCACCTCTCTTGCTTAACACAGGGATAGGAGAGCATGTTTTTAGAAGCTGTAGTCAGAAATGACATGGAAGTAACAATTCAAGAGTCCTGAAACATATGTGGAGACAAGGTCCAAAGCGCAGACCAGAAGGGGCCCTGTCAGCCTCGACGGACACATGCACTGAGTTGTCCAGTCACAGGAATGGATTTGCCTTGGTCTGTCCTGAGCCGTCAGGTGATTCCTCCAGCCTCCTCAGCGTGGCGTAAAGGCCACTCACAATCCCTCTCCATCAGCCCTTGAGGCCTCGTTCCCCTCATTCTGTCAACCCCACGCAGTCCGCACACTCAAGCACTCACACTTCTGACTTGGCTTGTGTTTCCAGTTCTGCCAGGGATGTCCTTTTACCCTTTCCCATCCAACTCCAGCATTCGTCCTCAGGGCTCAGCTCAGAGTTTGCAAAACCTTCTCCTCTTCCTGCTCTGCGTCGAGCAGGCAGCACTGTGTTACTGTCACTTGATTCCCGTGTCCTCACATGGTAACATTGAGGCTCCTGGAGGACTAGAAGTATGTCTTTTCTGTGATGTATTTCTTTTTACCATAGTGTATTCATTTTCAAATCTTCAATGGTCAGTAGAGAACTTCGGATGAATAAATGAATGATTTAAAAAAAAATGAATGGACAGAGCAGTTGTAAAAAAAAACAGGTTTATTATCTTTTAGTAGCACTTAGTTATACGTGAAACATTGACATTATGTTAAATGGTTTTTGTTAGTTTATAATTTAGATTTTTTTATTGATTAACTGGAGAGAGAGAGACAGAGAGAGAGAGAGAGAGAGAGAGAGAGAGGTTTGTTGTTGCACTTATTTAGGTTGATTCTTGTATGTGCCCTGACTGGAGAGCAAACACACAACCTTGTCATATTAGGATGACGCTCTAACCAACTGAGCTACCTGGCCAGGACCTAAATGGTTTTTGTTTTAAATCATGAAGTCAAATTCTTTAAGACAACACCTTCTGGACTTTATTTACTTTTTACGAGTATCAATATGTCCATTGAAATAATGTTGTATGCTTTTAAAAAGAGAAACCTCTGAGAGGACTTGGGATAACTAAGTAACATGCAGTGCCATGGGGTGCATGCCCAGATGCCCACTTCTGGGACGACTTGCTGTCCGGCTACAGAATGCGGTCAGTGGGGAGCCCCAAGGTGCTGACTGCTGGAGGCTGCCTCAGCTACAGAGCCCCACCCTTCCTGGGGAAATCCTCAGCCAGTGACTGAGTGAGGGGGAATCTAAAGGCACGGCCATTTCTGTCCAATGTGGGCCACTCTGCAGGGCAGTACTGCCCCAGACTCCCACCTGATTGGCCAAGACTTTGTTGGGTCTACACTGTGGTTTCACTGGTCCCTCTGCCCCATCTTGCTCTCTCTCTCTTCCTTTCACAGCTGTCACAGGGTTTGCATCCCATCTCAGCAGCTGCCTCCAGAGAACACAGCCTGCAGCACGCAGGAAGACCTCAAGTGTCTTCTCCTAGTTGGCCGGGGGAGGGTTAATTCAGGGAACCTTAATTTGGCCTAAAATGCTCTAACCATTTGTTTCTATGGTGTCATACCCTCACAAGCTTCTATTGCAAAGGGTCAGGTTGTAATAAAAAAATACTGGTATTGGCCATGGCTGGCTTTGCTCAGTGGTTAGAGCATCAGCCTGCAGATCAAGGGGTCGTGGGTTCGATTCCCAGTCAAGGACATGTAATTCGGTTGCAGGTTCATTCCTGGCTCTGGTTAGGGATCATGAAGGTGGCAACCAATCGATGTGTTTCTTTCTCTCCCCCCACCCTTCTCCTACCCCTCCTCTTTCCCTTCCTCTGTCTAAAAATCAATGGAGAAATACCCTCGGGTGAGGATTATAAATATATATATATATGTATTATATATGTGTATTATATATAAATATATATGGTGTGTGTGTGTGTGTGTGGGTGTGTGTGTGTGTGTGTGTGTGTGTTGGATCACTGTGCAACACAGACAAAAGCAAGTGTGAAAACAGCATTCCATGCAGATTGTGAGGTAAGTCCATCATTTAGAGCATAGGCTTGGGGATCAGTCAGACCTGTTGACCAGTGAAGTGACTGGACTCGTTACTTAACTCTCTGGGGTTCAGTCCCCTTGTGTGTATAAAGGGGAAGCAATAGTATTCACCCCAAATGGATATTTTGAAGTTTGAATGGGACAACGCATCTAAAGGTCTTGTTGCAGCACCTGGCACGGTGTAAGAGCTCAATGAAGGGTCACTAAGATTCTGCCGCCACGGCCCCCTGTTCTGCCCCTCCAGTCACCGGGTCCTTGATTGCTGTAGTCACCTTGTGGAGTGATCTACTCGCACATAGTCACATATGTAGAACGGTCCCATCATCCCCAAAAGTTAAAAGCTGACTTTGTTATCAAAGTGAGGAAGGAATAGAAGAACCACATTGGTCTCTTAACCTTTTCTCTGTCATTCATCTATCAATTTTATTGGTTTCACGCTTTATTCTTTCTTTCCTCCAGCCTACTTCAAGTTTAATTTGCTTTTGTTTGTCTTGCTTCCTAAGGTGGAAGTCTAGGGAAGTGACTTAAGAATTCTTTACTCATCATCATTGAACGTTATACATTTCCATCTAAGCATGGTCTCAGCAGCATCACACAACGTTTGAGATGGTGTGTTTTCATTTTCATTTCCGTTCAAAATATTTTCATTTTCCCCTGTGATTTCTTTTCTGACCCCTGGTGTATTTTTAACTGTGTGCTTTAATTTCCCAATATTTGGGGATTTCCCAGCTAACTTTCTGTTGTTCATTTTCGCGTTGATTCTGCTGTAGTGGGAAAATATGCTTTGTATGTTTTCAATCCTCTTGAATTTATTGAGACTTATGTCATGGCCCAGAAAATGATGTAGGTCAGTGGTCTCCAATCTTTCGGACCTCACGGACCACTGGTGGCTACCGCGGATGTAGGTGATGCTCTGTGTGCACTTGAAAATATGTTTATTCTGCTCTAATTGGGTGATGTGTTCTATAAACATCAATTAAGGTGGTCTGCCCACATGTTCTATCAATTACTGACAAAGGAATATTAACGTCTCAACTATAATCGTGGGTGTCTATTCTCACTTTCAGTTTTACCAGGTTTTGTTTCATGTTTTTTATCTCTGTTATGAGGTATGCACAAATGTAATTGTCTGTCTTTTTTCTGGGTTAGCATTTTTAAATAAAAATTATATGTGTACAATATGATGATTTGATACACATATATAGCAAAATGATTACTACAGTCAGTATGTCTTCTTGACAAATGATCACTTTATCATTATGAACTATCCATACTTATACTTGGTATTATTTCTTTTTCTGAATCAAATTATTAAATAGATTTCAGCTTTCTTTTGTTTGATGTTTGCATGGTATACTTTTTCCTATTATTTTACTTTTAATCTATCAGTCTTTATATGTAAGGTGAGTAATTTGTAGATCACAGCCAGCTAGATTTTTGTTTTTGTTTTTTTTAGTCAAATGCGAGGATTTCTACATTTTAATTGAAGGTCTTAGACCAGTGGTCGGCAAACTCATTAGTCAACAGAGCCAAATAGCAACAGGTCAACGATGGAAATTTCTTTTGAGAGCCAAATTTTTTAAACTTAAACTTCTTCTAACACCACTTCTTCAAAATAGACTCGCCCAGGCCGTGGTATTTTGTGGAAGAGCCACACTCAAGGGGCCAAAGAGCCGCATGTGGCTCACGAGCCGCAGTTTGCCAACCACTGTCTTAGACCATAACATTTAACTTAATTACTGATATAGTTGTGCTTACATCTACCATCTTGCTATTTGTTTTCTGTGTTTTTTTTTTCTACCAGTCCTTTATTCTTTTTTTCCTGTTTTTCTTTTAAATTAAACAAGCATTTTTAATGATTCTGTTTATTTTCACTATTGGCTTATTACCTTCACTTCTTTTGTTTCATTATTTTAGAGGTTGTCCTAGGGTTTACAATGCACATCTTTAACTTGTCATTGTCTACCTTGAAATAGTATTAGACCTCTTCATGTATATTATAAAAATATTACCATTATATACTGCCCTTCCACCCCTGTCCTTTATACTATTGTCATATATTTTATTTCTTCTTATGTTATAAACACAATAATACATTATTAATTTATCTTTAATCTTCTATTACCTTTTAAATAGATTTTTTTAAACCAGAAAATTATCTGTATATTCTGGTGATCATTATTCCTCGGCCACAATTTCAATTTCTATCATTATTATTTTCCTTTCACCTGAAGAAGTTTTAAAAACTTTACTGTCATGATGCACATCTACTGGTAACAAAATTCTGAGGAAGTTTTTTAAGCTTTATTTCACTTCATTTTTGTAAGATATTTTTGCTGGATATAGAATTCTAGACACCTACGAGTGGAAATGCTAAGTGTAGACCTAAACAAATGGGAGATATACCATGTTCTTGGATAGAAAGACGCAATTTTGTAAAAATGTCAGTTCTCTCTAGGTTGATTTATATGTGTAATGTAATCCCAATAAAATATCAGGTTATTTTCTAGATTAGTTATCTGGTTAAAATTATAAAATTCAGTTGGCAGAACAAATAAGCATGAATCGGCAGGAGAACCTTGAGAAAGAAGAGTATTGAGTTGGGCTTGCCAGCCTGGACGTGAAAGCATATAAAGCCTTTATATTTAAAATAGATTGATGTCAGTGCACGAGGGGACAGACAGACACAACAAAAGAAAAACTTAAAGAATAGTTCCAACTGCATGTGGAGGTTTAGTGTATGATAAAAGCAACATCTCAAATCTTCAGGGAGAAAGATCAGATTTTTTAAAAAGTGGTGTTAGGATAATTGAAGAGTCACATGGAAAGCATTAAAATCCGATGCATCCCTCACACTGTACACTAGGAAAAATTCCAAATGGATCATACAAATATAAGTACAAAAAAATGGTTGAGCTCCTCTATAATGTGAGAGTAGTGAAAACTATATGTAAATATGATTAAGAGAAAAGATTAATGAATGTGATTGCATATTTTTAAATTCCATGTGGAAAAATACAGCATACATAAAGTAAAAGAGAAGAGATAAACTAGGAGAAATATTTGCAACCTACAACAGGCTAATGACTAATATTTATATATGCTAAAATTATAGAATAGAGAAGAAAAAAACCAACAACTCTGTAGAAAAATGGGCTAGAGATATAGACTATTGAACAAAAAAAGGTGGAAATAGCTCTTATGGAAAATGCTTAACCCCACTTATGATAAGGAAAATGAATACTAAACCATATTGGGATATCATGCCTCATCTATCAGACTGGCAAAAATTTAAGTTTGACGACAAAGTCTGTTGGCAGGTCTCTGGGGAATAGGGCACTCTCAAAAATTGTTGGTGGAAATATAAAGGGCTGAACCCTATAGAGGGGAATTTGGCAAGATCTAGTAAAATTATTTATGCATTTACCCCTTATCCTGGCAATCTACTTCTAGAACATTTTCCCTAAGATACACCTGTGAAACTATGAAAAGATATATGCACAAAGCAATTCACTGTAGAACCATTAGTAAAAGCAAATGACAGAAACAACCCAGACATCCATTGCGAGGGGACTGGATGAATAAAGTATACGGTGTCCTTTAATGGAGCACTCTGCAGCTGGGTAAGGGAATGGAGTCCCTCTCCATGCACTGCTATACTACAATGGCATGGGCTCCAAGAGATACTGTTAAGTAACAAAAGGCATGGTGAAGAAAAGTGTGTATAGCATTCCACCTTTTATCTAGGAATGGAGGATTCACAAACACACACATACGTGTGTACATGTACGTATACACATATGTTTATATTTAAAATTTGGAAAACTCATAAAAATTTTCAATTTTATTTATTGGAAGGAAATAGGGAAGAGAAGTTAGCATTTTAAAGAAGTTAGATTTTTAAGTTTTTATTTTTGTGTGTAAATTTTTCCTTGTAACCCTGTGAATATTTTACATAATGATAAACCAAAATTAAAGATTTAAAAACAATCTCTAAAAACAAAAGCAAAGTGAAACAAATCTCATGTTTGATCGCATAGGTCATTCATAGAATTGACTGGAAGTGTTGGGGATCTAGTTGGTCAGGACTGTTCCAAATGACTTAAGTACAGTGATTTGACTATACATCCTTAGTTGTATATACCCCAAAGCAAACAAGCAAACAAAAAACTAAAAAAAAGATCTTAAGCTATTTTCGGTCATCTATTATGCTACTATTATTGTTTTTTAAAGACTGTCTAATATGGGGTAAAGCAAATTTATAATAATAACATTTCATTGGGGAACAGGATTTTGGGTGTGAGAGGAAAGAAATACAGAGGTAAGAACAATAAGGATAAGTAAAAACCTTGTATGTAGCCCTAAATTGGAACTGGAGGTTTCTCTATAAAGTCGTGGTTTTTCTGGCTCATCAAAAAGACCTAGATGGCATGAACAATTCAGTAGCTTTGAGCGCCTCTAGGACCCACATGATTATAAATACAATTTCCCCACTGTAAGGAACCAGGGCTTCTTGGAGAAATGGCTGATTCCAGGTCTGGGGCAGGAAACAGACAACATGGTCTTGTCATAGCAAAATCAGAATTACGTCCAGCACTGCTCTGATACCTGCCCTGGAGCAAGTCCAGAGAGTTTTCGGCTCATGCTTTTGAATGAGTGTGTACAGGCTCCAACACCCCGCCAGGTAGGAAAGGAAGGTTCCTCTGGTGGCTGACTGTACCGGGGCTTTGAAACACTGACTCATCTCCCTGGCAAGCCCGCACTGGCCCGTGGGTGGGGAGTGAGACAGAGGCGCTTTGCACAACGAGATCTGAGAACAAGAAACAGACAGCCACAATAAAACTGGAAACAAGCGAAGAGCAGAAGATGACTTTGAATGTCCTTGTGGAGGAACTGCGATGGCAGCAGTTTCCTCAGAGGACTCTGGGCACAGGTGACATCCTGCCATGTCACCGGGCTCCTACTGCAATCTGATTGGTTCTGGACCAGAAACTCTCCTGTAACTGCAAGCTGAGACAGGGGACTAAGGGCAGGGTGTAGTAGTCCTGACTATCAAAACTATCAAACGTGCCTGTCTTGCAGCTCTTTAGAATCTCAGCTATGGGGCACCATTTCTCTGAATGTGTGTGTGTGTGTGTATTCTTTTCTACACTGTGACCTGGGCTGGTCTTCAGTAAATTACAAGTAAAAAACGTGGGGTCGCTCCAGCCTGTATCTCATTCTCTCTTCCTCCCCTCTTTCCACCTCTGCAGCATTCCTTCCTCACTCATGGTGCTACCAGTCTCACGAAAGAATCGGATAAATTTATTCATACAAGACAACCACAGGGACAGTTATGATTTAAATCGGATCAAAGCTCATGATGAAAGCACAGGGAGTCTACCGGTGGAAGTTTAGACATCACTTGGAGGTGGAGGCGTGAGAAACAGTGGAGATCATGCTCACTGCCAAGGGGTTGATACTCACTCGGGTTTTTCCATTTCCTCCTCGCCTTTGTTATCAGGCAGCTCATGTGAAGCTCCAACCTTTTAAAAAGTCAAAATATATATATATAATTGATTTCAGAGAGGAAGAGAGTGGGAGAGAGAGATAGAAACATCAATGACGAGAGAGAATCATTGATCGGTTGCCTCCTGCACACCCCCTACTGGGGATCAAGCCCACAACCCCAGGCCGGTGACCTCCTGGTTCATAGGTCTATGCTTAACCCCTGAGTCACACCGGCCAGGCTAAAATGTCAACTTTTAAACTTTCATTGTTTTAAAGAGATGAGCTATAAACAAAGGGTATGATTTCCAAAATTGCTTTTTCCCAAATGCCTTTGTTTATAGAGTTTGATCACATGGGTCAATTGGCTAGAAGTGTTGACGTTGTCAAATTTCTTTTTTTTTTTAATCCCCACCTGAGGATATGTTATTGATTTGAGAGAGGGAGAGGGAGAGGGGTAGAAAGAGAGAGAGAGAGAAACATCCGTGTGAGAGAGGAACATCAATTGGTTGCCTCCTATACATGTCCTGACTGGGGATTGAACCTGCAAACTAGGTACGTGCCCGGACTAGGAATTGAACACACAGCCTTTTGGTGTGCAGGATGATGCTCCAACCAAGTGAGCCACCTGGCCAAGGCAAGGTTGTCAAATATCAAAGCAGAGTTTCTTTCGCTGACTCAATGCTTTCATAAAATCCTTGACGATTCAATCTAGCAAATTTATGGTCATTCTGATTATCTATGTGGATAATTCAAGCTAGAAAAGTTGTCAAAATGTGATTGGTTATCACTGACTGCCAGGATAATCCTCAGATCATGAGAGGAGCGGTCAGTTCTATGGGAACTGGAAACCAGTAAAGACTACTTGATATGAAATCTTGATCCTGAAAAAAGGCCCCTGTATTCCATGAAGTCTTCCCTGATTTCTAATCCTCATCGAATTGACTACTCTCATTTGGATCCTTGACATGTCCCGAACACCATCTCTTCTACTGAACAGCGAGTCCTTCAGGAAAGTAGGACCATTCTTGTTTGTAACCCCAGTGCTTACAAAGTGTCTGGGACAAATGGGATGCAATAAAATATTTGTGAATAAATGAATTAATAAATTTAGCCTTGTTTCATTTGGGGTGGTGGTGAACATATCTTTGTGGACTGAATATAAATCACAGAAACGCGGAATGAGATAATGGTGAAATCTTCACTGATTTCCTCATTTTAGGTGCAGAATTACAGACACATGCAAAGTCAGGTTAAGGGGATGGGCAAAGGATGCTCTGTCAATATCAGCTTCCCAGATTATCGCTCAGATAAGCCACCCAAACAAGTATGTTTTGGCATGCGTGGTCTGTCCAAGAGTTGGTCAGAGCTCTGAGAACCTGTGGGAAATGCTCCAGATGTGGTTATTTTAGTGATTATTTCCTAAGGGAGAAAACTCAGATTTAAAGTTAAACTGTTCTGTTACGATTATGCAAAAACCTGGGGCAATACTTACATTATTCAAAATAACTGAACTCAGCGGCATACAGATAGCTCCGGTGAAGAACGGATATTAAAACACCTCCTCTTGCCAAACACAACACGCAGCATGAACCCAGATCCAATCTGCTAAGGCACTGAAAACAAACACGGGAGGGCAGACAGACAGACAGACAGACAGACACAAGGGGTGCAGCAAAGATAATATTGGACAGCTCAGGTATTCTGCATCCCAGCCAAGTGGTGGAAAGTTACAGGAAGTTTTTGCCTCTTGTTGGCTGCCTCTCCTCTCAGACCAGGGGACCTAGACCTTTGTGATGTTGCTGAGCACATATTCCTGAACACTGTCCCTGCCTTGCCACGCAACCTGCGGCCTCAGAGAAGCCAGCTCCTCCAGAGCTGTCTCAAAGTTGCTCCGGCTCCAACTCAGGGGAGGCTCCTCTCCACCAGCCTGACCCACATCACTCTGTAGTTGGACTGTGTGTGGTCAGGCCAGGAGAGGCCGTGCCAGCCATTTCTCTCGTCTTGGGGTGGAGAGTTGGAAGTTGTTGGGAGGGGAGAATAAGAACTCCACATGGAGAGGACTTTCAGTAGTTTTGAGGTCTGATGAGAGCCGCTATTGACTAGGGTCTGCTCTGGCTGGACACTTTCTACCCCTATTTAATTTAACCCTCCAAATGAGCTTGTAAGACAAGTATGATTAGCTCCATTTTACAGATAAGCAAACAGGTTCAGAGATGTTAAACAGCCCACCAGCTCACTCGCCTGGTAAGAGGCTGCTCTGTGATGATGCCATGTGTCCTGCTGCACGATGTGGCCACCTCTCTCTGAGTGTTGTGTCCCTAAACACTTCCTTAAGACGTGGCTCTACCATTCCCCCAGGTCAGGTGAGATGGGGAGAGATGAGCCCTAAGTCACCATGGGGATGGGGTCAGGCTCAGCCCCAGGTCTCAGAGCTCTAGAGAGTGACTTGGGTCCCATCTTCATTCTCCTGCTTGTGGGATGAGGTTTGGCTTAGAGTGGTTGTAACTAGATGATCAGGATGCTCTCATAAAAGGAGCAGTCTTCAGAGCCTGGGGTTTTAGTAGGGGCTGCCCCCCATTCGTTCAGAGACTCCTTTTGAACCAATTTCGTGGCATTTAAACCTTTATTTACCTAGTCTAAATTGTAATCATATGCATTTTATTTACAATAATATACCCTGCACTGTGCTAGGGCAGCAGTGTCTCCTAATATAGCCAGGGCATACTTGGCTATCAGATATTTCCTGAGCAACTACTTAGTGACTAAAGGGGAAACTGCACTTTAAAGCTTGTCTGTTGAGAGCAACGGGAGGATGATGTAAGCCTTAATCTCATGTTGAACCTGGTGTAACATTATTTAAACAACACGGACAGGTAATATGGTGACAGGCAAAATGGTGACAGGTAATAAAGGGCTTCCAGTTCTCATTTCTGCCTCTTATTAGAACTTTTCTGTCTTAATTATTATCCGTATAATTTTAGCTGATATTTGGTACTACCAGTGGGGTCTTATTTCAATTCTTAATGTATTCCCACTAGGAACCCACTTTTTCTATTCACTGTAACTGGATTGCCAAAGTTTCCTGTGCAAGAAAATTAGCATTTTTTCCATAGTTAGAAAAAAAAAGAGCAAGCTCTTGTTGTTGTTTTTTAAAGA
Source organism: Corynorhinus townsendii (assembly GCA_026230045.1). Lineage (NCBI taxonomy): Eukaryota > Metazoa > Chordata > Mammalia > Chiroptera > Vespertilionidae > Corynorhinus > Corynorhinus townsendii. Next base: position 9,259,177 of record JAPDVU010000013.1, read on the forward strand.
GAATGTAAGTAGGAACTCAATTTGTGCTCCTGATTTGTGGTGACTTTTTCGGGTTCATTTTTAAAGTGCCCATTACCCAAAGGCCTTTAGAACATGTCCATATTATAAAATATAGTTAAATCAGTTATCGTTATATTTATAGTATTTTGTGTCTAGTTATGTTAAATTATATGTTTAAATATAGTTAAATCATACAAATAATAGTTAAGTGAATTACAGAAGCTAGAAGATGAAATCCTCATAAAAAAGAAAGAAGCCAGAGAAATGGAGCGTCTGGGAATCTCTAGACCCTGGAGCCTGCTCTGTAGGTCAAGAAGCAGGAGGGCAATGTGCTAATGAGAAATTTCCAGAGATTTCATTCTTTTTCTTCCTTCCTGAAGAAGCCAGTGAGAGCAGGTGAGAGAAGGGCATTCAGAGCCCTGGGGTGCTATGCGAGGAATATAAGGACAACCTGGTATCATGGGCTGAGGTGGCACTTAATCAGTATTTGTTGATTTCACTGAGGGAGTTGAGACCTACCAGTGCTCGGGTTCAGAATAAAAAAAACTTCTTGCCTTGAAGCAAGACTTTGAATTGCCCATGCAGGCAACAACGGAAATGCAGCCGTTGATGTGACGGGGACCGTTGGTAATTAGACTGCTCTGAATAGTTCTTGTTACACAGAGCTCTGATTTTGACGCACATCAATGCATCACTCTTCGCCTTTAAACGTTCTCCACTTCCTCTGCAGGCCAAACCCCAGCATGACCTTTAACAGCCTCCCAGCCTGAAACCCCCTTTTCCTTGGCGCGGCTGTGTGCTGTTGTGTGACCATTCGCCGTAATAACAATGTATTGATGTTGGCTCCTAGAGCCATGCGTCTTTCACTATGCCGCTGGCTATTGTAGCCAAAGGGTTATTTGAAACAACTCCATTTTGCAAGGAGTCCAGTTGGGGGGGACCTTCTTCCCAGTTTGGAACCAATGGTCTTGAGAGGACTGCAGATGCTACATTTAATCCAGGGCATCCGGGAGATGGTGAAGGCTCAGTGCTGGAGCCACAGATGGCCCATGTGAGAGCACCCTCTTCCCAGGGCATCTCTGCACACACCACACACACCAGTGCACACACCCACTGTCACATATGCACTCAGACAGCGACCCAAGTTGTTTGCACTTGCCTTCTTCCCTGTGGCTGTATCCATTCAGGAAATACCCACTCATCTTTCTAGATTCAAGCGCAAATCTTCCCCGGCCTTCTCCATCCCCCTGTGCTGGTGTGCATTTCTTCCCAACTCCTTGTTCAGTGACTTTGGTATCTCAAAACCAACCACGCTGGGAGTCTTTATACCAAGGAAATCAGCAAACGGTACAAAGAAGCACTTAAAAAAAAAAAAAAACCCTGAAGAGCTAAGTTTTATACATTTACCAGATACAATCCGGTTATTCACAAAGAAAGAGGAAATACTCAATGGTAGTAGAGCAAGGATTCTAACATGAAGTGAAATTGACTGCTAGAACCAGTGTCTGATCCTTGCAGGTTGCAAGTATCTCACATGAGGACACACACACACACACATACACACACACACACACACTCACAGGTCTTTCCCACCAGCTCCAGTCTGCTGTTTCTATATGCAACTGTGGAGTTTTTAACTAAGAAGGCAGCAGTTTCTGTTTCAGCAACATTGGAGACAGACGTGATCCCTAGGACACGCTGACATTGAGGAAAGCTAAAAAGCTGGGTACGAGGAGTCGCCAGGAGGTAGGATGGGGGAGGCGGTCATAAACCCTACCTAATGGGGACAGAAAAACCCAAATATCTGATCTTTTGACCTCTGTGGCTAACTGCCCCAAGCCACACAAATCCGAGATAGTCTTTAGAGACAGAATGTCCCTAATCTGTGTTTTGTTATTAGCTTTGCCTCCTTACTAAAGGGAAGATTGGGACCAGGAATGAGTGTGTGCACTGGCGGGGGAGGCCAGGCAGCCATCAGAGAGGTGCCAGGAAAGCTTTCTGGGAGCTCAGCCATAATTGAGTGATAGGACCAATGTCAAATTTCAACAAGTGAAGCTCCGGAGAATTATCCGGATATGTTTATATCCCACATGAAAAAACACACGTAATCCCCAAGCAGGGAGTCGATAACAGATACCAGGAACTTAGCCTTTACCACTGAGATCCTCTGACTCAGGAGTTTAAAGCGAAGCTAATGCAATTTGAAAGGTGATGAAAGTTAGGAGTTTTATGAAATGTACTTGATTTAAGACACAGAAAAATATTGCCAAGCGAACTCTGCCGAGACTTCTCCAAAGCCTCCAGGTACAACAGTGAAACAGGGACCCAAAAGGAGTAGAATTTCAACTGGAGTTGAAGATGATCAGAAATAGTGCCTCCCTCACGAGCTCAACATTAGGTGGGGGGGACAGTGATAGCCACTGAGGCTGGTATTCCCCATAAAAATGAAACTCTCTGAGTACGAGGTGGTCCCAGCCGTGTTTACTTTGAAAGCTCCGAGAGCTGTTTATGTATTTTCTTTCATGCTGTGTTCCTACAGCCGGTTAGTCATGCAACGGTGTCTCCCCGCTGTCCTGTTGTGCTGTCTGCCTTCAGTCTGATCGCCGAAGCTCGGCTTTGGGGAGGCGGTCAGGGGGTGACACTTCCCAGAAGCAGCTCCAAAATGCTTTTCTTTCCCCCTCGGTTTGTGGCTGTCGTTAGCAGGGTCACCGGCAGGGTTATGTTTTTGAGAAATGCATTCTCTTCTCCCCAAGCTGATGCTACCTATGAGCGACCGACCCCTCTTGGCCTTGCTGGAAAGGCCCAAGACACGGAGTGCTCTTGAGCGGGGCTCTCGGGAGAGGATAAGGCCCAGTGGTGGCCCTTAAGAGAGCAGAACAAGAGCATTTCAGTGAGGCCTTTGGGTGCCCCCGAGGCTCCCCTCCTCGTCCCCCCGTGAGCCAGGCCTTCTGGAAACTGCTCACAGGGTAGACAGCCACCTCCCTCCTCTCGGAACCAGATGATCCCAGAGCTACAGGCTCCCAGTGTGTCTGTGGCATTTCTCCCTGCTAGCTTTCGAATACATTCTTTCTGCGCTCCGCCTGCAACCACAAAGGGGTATTATTAAAAACACAAAAGACAAGTAGATAAGAAACTTCATGTGCCAATTAAAATACCAAGCAGAAACCAGAAGAAACCATTCTCAGACTCAGAAGTCCCTGGACATACACAGCCCCGGAGGAACGCCAGAGAGCACTGCCCGGGCTGGAAGGAACATCTTGTAGGAACCCCAGGGCACGGCACTCGCAGGGAGCTGGGATATTGACCTCCTGGCTTGAGAGCGGTTTTGCACCGAGTTATCTGGCATTCCCAACCCCCCAGGTATCGGGACCTGGGCGATTGCTGGTGGATATTCATAATAATAGTAGCTACCCCTTATTTGACACAGCAGCAGGATGAGATAAACCTTAATAGTCATGTTTATCCTGGCACAGCAAACCGTTAGGTGCTGTATTTTATTTTGTTTTATTATCGTAAGAGCTCTATAAGAAAATTCAGGTTGAAAAATTGAGACGAATGTATTTCCTTGCTTTATGCCAGGTGCTCTGCTAAGGGCTTGACACAAACGGCCTCATGTATCCCTATTCATTTCACACTTACCGAAGGTCAAGTGCTGCTCTAAGTGTTTCGTACCTATTGACTCACTTAATCCTCCCACCAGCCCTAGGAGGTCGGTGCCATTATTCTGTCCACTTTTCAGATGGGAAAACGGAGGCAGGGAAGTTAAGAGCTTTCCCACAGGAAGAGGTAGAGCCCGGCATTGAACCCAAGCAGTCTGGCTTTGCAATCCATGTGCCCAAACCACGTGGCTAAGCTGCCTTTCCTCGTAGTTGTCCTATCAGGTGGGTTGGCATTGTTATCCCTATTTCCAGACAAGAGCACCTGCCCAAGAACTTGCCCTGGGAGAGCGGACATTTGAAGCTAGGTCTCTGGGACCCAAGGCCCTGTTCAAGTGGCTTTCAACAGGGCCTTGGGTCCCTGCACCCATACTGCCTCTCCCCATTAGACCCTGTGAGGTTCAGCTCTCTCAGCCTCATCAATGGGACTCTAAAGCTCTGGGGGGGCACCCAAAAACTTTACTTCCTGTGTGTGCAGCAGAATGAAGGACTCTGTTCCTAGTACAGAGTCAGTAACTGTTCTTGGCTAATTGGGAACATGAATGAGATGTCACTTAGGGGACAGGGATGCATATGGGGAGGTGGCTACTGAGGTATTTCTAATCCATTACATCATTGTAGACAATTTTTGCAAAGTAGTGCTTGTATAAATGTAATAACGTTGTTTATTCCTGTCATTTGGTTTTATTTTATTATTATATTTTATGCATTCTAGCCAGTATGAAGATAGCATTTTAGCATATATATATGAATTTCTCTGAAATCCTTTCCTGAAAATGTACAGTGAAAAGAGAGTTTGTGAAAGTCGCTAACCACAGGCAGGGTGCTAGTTTTACCTGAGGGGTGGTTGAAATATAAATAGTTTTGTAAAGCAAAGAATATTCTAGGACATAAAAATGAGCTCAGGAAGACGATTTCTACAAAGTCCCCCACCTCCTGGTGTTCACAGCCTTGTGTCATCCCTGATTCACTTCTAAGAAGCAGAGTGCAGAAGGGATGTCTCAGAAAGGCTGTGGCTTCCATCCTGGGTGCTCCCACTCCCGTACTCACTCTGAGGAAGCCAGCTGCCATGCCGTGAACTGCCCTGTGGAGAGGCCCCTTGGGAGAAATGTTGGTCTCCAGCCCATAGTCAGCGAGAAGCTGAGCTTGCCAGCAGCCCCCCGAGTGACCCTGGAGCTGCTGGTGGCCCCCAGCTGACCCCTTCTGGGAGACCCTGAGTCCAAAGCACCCAGCTAAGCTGCCCCTGGATTCTTGGTTCATAGAACTTGTGAGATAAAAAAGATGTGATGTTTTAATCGAGTGTTGGCAGGGGGTGGAGGGGAGGGCAGCATAGGCTTTGGAGTCCAGCCGAATTTGACTGTAGCCTATTTGGACTAAGACGACAGTGGACAGTAACAATGGACAATTTAACCCCCTTGAGCCTCCCTCTCTGCCGTGAGCAGTGATAATAGCAATGACCTTGCAGGATTGTTACCATTATTACCTGAACAGCACATATTAAGTGACTCGTGAAAGGCCTAACGTATATTGGATGCTAAGCTAATATTTCATTTCTCTTTGCTCTTCCTTCAGGCTTTCTTTAATCCCTTCTTTCTTTGCCATGTATTGGGCAAGAGGGTATTTGTAATAATAATGAGAGGGGGAAATTTTGTTTAAGGAGACAGGATGTAGCAGAATTTCTAATCTTGAGAAGCTCTCCCTTGATCTCGAGGTGGGGCCAGAAGGGAGAGGCAGGAGAAAGGAAGAGAAGTCACCCCTAAAGACCCACGTCTTGCCAACACTTTTGTTTTGCTGATTTCGTTACAGGGAGTGGATGTAGAGATATGAAGGTGTTTAGTTACTTCCTCCCTCCACCCCTTCCCCCCCCCCCTGCCCCCCAACCAAATGGCTATTCCCAGAGTGATGGATGCAAGACGGCCTTCATTTGCTGTGATCTTCCCCAGGGTGTCATAGACCTGTAACAGAGTGTCTTCTACCAACAGTTTCTGAAGCTAACTCATCTCATTTTCTTTCCAAGGAAGGAAAGCAAAACCACAGAAAAGGGGCACTAGGGGGCTCAGCAGCCTTTGGCAGCTCCTGTGGGAGGTGTCCCAGCTGAGCAAGATCCAGTCTCTGAAATGAAACAAAGCAGTGATGAAGCCCAAGCATTGCAGGGCGAGGTTGGCCAGTGCCTTACCTTACAGACGGGGACGCTGTCAGTCCCGAGAAGGCAGGTGAAGAGTGGGCGCAGCGGCGGGGCTGTGGCGCTTGGATTCTTTTCTGTCTGTGAGTGTGGACAGTGTTTGCTGCTCCAGGGAGCACTCCTTGGGACTGGCTTGGGTTGGGAATGGCATGGCTGGTGTGGAGAGGAACAGAGGATGCGGAACACCCAGGGCAGCGGAACCCAAAGGGGACAATTCTGGGGCCACCTGTAGCCAATTACAAATGGAAGGCAGGTGTAAAAAAAAAAAAGTGAAGAAAACTAGATGAGAGGATAAAAGTTTGAACTCTGAGTAGACAAAGGCAAGAAAGAGATCGAGTGGAAATCTTTCCTGAGGGCGATTGCAGAAAAGAAGGGTATTTGTCAGGCCCACAAACCAAGGTTTGTCAGCAATGAGGAAGGGAAGGGAATTAGAGGAGGGGAAGGGGAGGGCGGTTATGACGGCAGCTAACATTTACGGGTGCTTACCACCTGTCAGGCATTCTTTCAGGGTACAGTGCCTACACCTAGATTTACTTATTTAACTCTTACAGTAGGTCTGTGAGGCCAGATGGTTTCAGGCTCCAAGAAATAGCGATGGTCTTGGTCTGACAAATATAGAAGCAATGTGATGTCAGTTAAAAAGGGAAGTGCCAGAGCTGAGTTCAAGATCCAGCCCAATTACTTCTGCCATGATTGCCCAGTCGGGTGCCTTCAGACAAACAGTTTAAACTTCCTGACTCTCAGGGATCAGCCCTAACTTCATCTTAATTGGAAGTTTGCTTACAGTCCTGGGAAATGACTGAGGACTGCCTGCTAGTCCCTCACCTGTCATCCAGTTGACCTTGAACCTAGGTATCAATATGTCTGAAGTTAAAAGAGCGGAAGAAATGATCCCTAAGGTTCCTTCTAGTGAAAAAAATCCAGTTAATGCCTTTTATCTGTCTCCCCCCTGAGCTGAGCCTTCTGTTCAGAGGTTTCAGAACCAGGAACAAATAAATATAACTTTATGCTATAATTTGTAGCACAGAAAATCTGCTTTTGATTATAAAATTTGGATTCAGAATGAGAAGTCATGGCAGTCTATAGTGGTGGAAACAGAAGGGGATGGAGTATAAATAAAACTGAAGGCTCCTACTCCTCTGTGTGAAGTCAATAGACAGCACCCCACACTGAAAAACAGAGATGTGGCAATCCAAGAATGTTATCGAGCGATAAGGAGGTAAATACCACAAGATCCGACTGGCGACTTAAAAGTGGTGGACAGTCTGGGGAAAAGGGGACTGTTATCCTTTATAACAAGATTATTAAAAATATCAACTGTTTGAACTACATGCCTTTAAAACTTTGATAAAAATAAAAACTGAAATAAAATAAAATACTCTTAAAAAACGTAAAAACCTCTTGGGTGAGAGAATTGAAACGTCGGTGGGAGCATGAACAGAAATGAGATGAGGTTGCTGGTAGTTGATACAGGGTAAGACCATGTGACATTGTGAGCTATGATGAGAATTTTAGTCTTTAGTCTGAGATTTGCTCACACACACACACATACACACACACCCAAAACCCAGAAATAATTTAAGCAGAGATGTGACATGATTGGATTTGCTTCTGAAAAGTAACCATTGAACTCCCCCATAAAACTAGGAGCTCCAAGAGAAGAGGGATTCAGACAGTTACTGTAACCCCAGAGGCAGGGACTCTCAATAAATTATCAGTGAATGAATGGAAGTTCATTTCCTTCCCCAGGTCTCAGTTTCCTCATCTATAAAATGGGGAGAATAAACCTGCTTCTTACCTTGTTAGGCCTTTTAAAAAAACTACCCCCGGCAGTCCGGGGAAACAAAGGATATAATAAATATAAAATATCTTGAGCATCTTACGAAGCACTACTCTTTAAAGGAGGGGTAGCGAAAACATTCTGGTAAATTAAGGAGTAGCACATCTGCAAATTAAATAAAATATAAATGTCGGCTCTAGTTTATGATAGCAGAAGAATTATGCAGAGTGAAATAGGGAAGGGACTGCAAGTCCACCTCAGAATGGGAAGGTCTTTGAAAACTTGATTCCTAAAATCGTTTTTCCATTTGCATTTAATGATGTTTAGACGGAAATCAATGTTTTCTTCTGGAGAGCACACTATAAATGCAGCCTGGTCAATATGTCAGGGTGTGTGTGTGTGTGTGTGTGTGTGTGTGTGTGTGTGTGTGTGTGTATTTACATTGCATATTTATAATGTTAGTCTAGTTTATAAAGAAATTTATATGAGCAGTAGGAGTTTGTCATAAGCAATAAAATCTTTTATGTGGATTCTTTCCCATTCTTTCCAAAGGGATTTCTCAGGACTTTTTTGCACAACTCAGTTTAAAACTCAAGAGAGTCCGCATTGCAGATTTTTCCCAGCCGCGCCGCCTGTGAGTGGAAGGTGGCCATTGCTGGTGCTCTTTGCTGATTGAATGAGGACTTTGGGCATCCGTGGTCTTTTGTAGGCTGGCAGGTGGGGAAAATTGGGGGAAACATTCCCCATGCATTTTTTAAAAGTATATATATTTTATTGCTTTTTTACAGAGGAAGGGAGAGGGATAGAGAGCTAGAAACATCGATGAGAGAGAAACATCGATCAGCTGCCTCCTGCACACCCCCTACTGGGGATGTGCCCGCAACCAAGGTACATGCCCATGACCGGAATCGAACCCGGGACCCTTCAGCCTGCAGGCCGATGCTCTATCCAGTGAGCCAAACTGGTCAGGGCCCCATGCATTATTAATGACTGAATTCAGGTGTTCACAAAACAAAAAGGGTCATAGAAATATTGAATTTTGCATGGCCGGCGTGGCTCAGTGGTTGAACGTCGACCTGTGAACCAGGAGGTTACAGTTCGATTCCCAGTCAGGACACACGCCTGAGTTGCTATCTCAATCCCCCGTGTGGGGCGTGTAGGAGGCAGCCAATCGATTATTCTCTCTCATCATTGATGTTTCTATATCTATCTCTTCCTCTCTGAAATCAATAAAAATATTTTTTTTAACAAAAGAAAAGAAATAATGCATTTCTCCTGGTAGGTTACTGTGGAAAGGGCCAACCTCATACCTTGGAGGTCAGGGTCTCCCATGAGGTAAAATTTGAAGTGTGTCAAAGGCCTCCCTTGCCCTCTCTATCTCCCACTGGTGGAGCTGGGTACTTCTAGTCTAAAGTTTACGCTCTGTCTCTGTGGCGCCCAAATATTCTCACTCTTCTTCAACAAAGGATGCGTAACAATAACAGCGAACAATTATTATGTCCTTACTATGTCTGAGGCTAAAACTCTGTAGAGTAAAAGTTGTTACTGGAGAAAAAAATCAATAAGCAAATCAAGTCTTTATTAAATAGAAAACATTAATCCTAATGAAAATATTTTCAATAAAATAAAAGGGGTGATGGAAATTTTTGGAATGTTTTATCAGTACTTATAAGAAATTTTCTTAAGTGAATTTACAATAGAAAATTCTTTCCTTATGAAAATGTGTAGTGTCTTCATTTTATGCGGTCTCATCTTTAAGTTTGTTCTCAGATGTTCTGCGCAAAATAAGCCAGTGCAAAAGCCTGCCACTGAGTGCTGTTACATAGGCATTCAATGACTTGCCCATGCAACAAACGTTTCTTGAGTACCTACTATGTGCCAGACATCATGGCAACAAACAAATGGCTGCATGCTAAGTAGAAGATGATTGAGACATTGTCCGTGCACTTCAGAGAGACATGGTACAGTGGAGAAGACAGGTCTGAAAATAGCTAATTGTAGAACAGTAAGATCAGAGCAGTGATAGAGATAAGCACAAGGTATTATGGGTGTACTGAGAAGAGGCACCTGACAGGCCTGGTACAGAAAATCTAGCTAAGAGGCCTCTTTTGTCTTTCAGGTAGTTCTCAGATAGAGCTGTTTAAGTTCTACGCTGCTAAAAAGAATTTAATAAACTTTGATTTTGAGATACTTTTAGATTAACACGCAGGTGTAAGAAATAACAGAGAACCTGTGTACCCTTTCCCCAGGGCCTTAGTCTGCTCGGATTGCCATAACAAAATATCACATGATTTATAACCATTGGGGCTGGCTATTAGTCAGCATAGTTCTCTGAAGACTCATCCAGGTTGTTGCATGAATCACCAATTCATTCCTTTTTGGTGTTGAGTAAGGAATCCGCAGCACGGTGTAGCACATCTTCTTTAACCGTTCTCCTGTTGAAAGGTATCTGGCTTGTTTCCAGTTTGGGACATTCCGAACAAAGCGACCATGAAGATTTGTATATGGGTTTTGTGTGAAAATAACTTCTCAGTTCTCTGGAGTAAGTGCCCAGAGTGCAATTGCTGGGTTGCATGGTAGCCACATGCTTGGGTTTTACAGAAACTGCCAAACTGTTTTCTTTAATGACTGTACCATTTTGCATATTCCCCGGCAGAGTCTGAGCGATCCAACTTATCGCTTCCTAGTCATCATCTGATGTTGTCACTAGTTTTTATTTTAGTCATTCTGATCAGTGTGTAGTGCTATCTCTTGCAGTTTTAATTGCATTTCCCTAATGACGGATGGCGTTGAACACCTTGTCATGTGCTTATTTGTCACGTGTATAGCCTCTTTCATGAAAGGTCTGTTCATGTCTAATTGGATTATTGTTGTTTTTTAAGATTCTGTTTTCAGAGATTTTAAAAATATGTTCTAGATACTAGTCTTTTGTTAGATTATGTGCTTAACAAGTGTTTCCTTTCAGCCTTTGGCTTGTCTTTTGATTCTCATAACGAGGTGTTTTACTGAGCCAACATTTAAATTTTTATTAAATCCATTTCATCATTTTTTTTCTTTCTTTTATGGATCGTGCTTTTGGTGTCAAGACTAAGAAGCTGGCCTTGCCAGGATCCCAAAGATTTTTCTTTTTTTCTAAAATTTTCATAGTTTAACATTTTGCGTTTAAGCTCATGATCCACTCTGAGGTTATGTTTGTAGACGGTATGAGAGTTAGATCAAGGTCCATTATTTTGCCCTTTGATGACCAATTGTTCCAACATTGTTTGTTTAAAGGCTATTTTCCCTTTATTGGGTTGCTTTTAAACTTTGTCAAAATCAGATTGGAATACTTGTTTGAGACTATTTCTGCGTTCTTGATGCTTTTCTCTTGACCTGTCCCTCCACAAGCACCACATAGCCTGGTTTACTAGCTCTGTAACAAGTCGTGAAATGGGGTAGATGGATCCTCATGTTTGACTCTTCTTTCTAAAAATTGTTGTGGCTATCCCAGCTCCTTTGCTTTTAGAATAACCTTGTCTAGGTCTATAAAAGGTCTTGCAGGGAACCTAATGTGAATTGTATTAAACTTGTGTATTGGCATGGGGAGAATGGAGCTTTTCACTAAGTTGGCTCTTCCAATTCATGAATATGCTATGTCTCTCCATTTATTTTTATTTTCTTTGATCAATATTGTGTAGTTTTCAGTATACAAGTCCTATACATGTTTGTTATATTTTCACCTATTTCATTTTTTTGAGTGGTTGTAAATGGTGTGGTGTTTTTAATTCCAGTATTAATATGCTCATTGTTAGTGTGCAGAAATATAGTTAATTTTTGCATGTTTATCTTGTAGCCTGTGACTTTGCGAAATACACATATGGGTTCTCTAGGGTTCTTCTTTTGCTGATTCCTTAAGATTTTCTTCAAAGACAATTATGTAATCTGCAAAACTTTTTCCTTCCTTCCTTCCTTCCTTCCTTCCTTCCATCCATCTTTTCTTCCTTCCTTTCTTTGATCTATATGCCATTTACTTCCCTTCTTGCCTACTGCACTAGCTAAAACTTCCAGAAATATATTGTATAAAAGTGATGATAGGAGATAACCTTGCCTTCTTTCTGATCTTAGAGGGAAAGCATTTGGTCTTTCATCATTAAGAATTATGTTAACTATAGATATTTTTATAAGTGCTCATTATCAAGATGAGGAAGTCCCTTTCTACTCCTAGTCTGATAGTTTTGATCATGAATGGGGTGTTGAATAGTGTCAAAAAAATTTTTGCCATCAATTAACATGACCATGTGATCTTTCTTTAGCCTATTAATGAGGTGGATTATGTTGATTGATTTTCAGATAATGAATCAGAGTTTCATCTCTGGAACAAATCCCACTTTCATGGAATATAATTCTTTCTATATGTTATTAAACTCTATGTGCTAATCTTTTGCTTCTAAATTCATTTGATATATTGGTCTATAGTTTGTGTATGTAGTTTGTACTGTCAATGTCTAATTTTAGTGTCATAGTATTACTTTTATAAAATAAGGGGCAAATCTTCCCTCCACTTCTGTTTTTATAAGATGTTTTGTAGAATTTATTCTTTTTTAAACATTTGATAGAAATCTGGATCCAGAGATTTCCTTTAGGGGGAGATTTTAAATAATGAATTTGATTTCCTTAATAGTTAACTATCTCATATTGGGTGAGTTTTGTTAGTTTGTGCTCTTTGAGAAATAGGTTCATTTCACCTAAGCTATTACATTTACATTTGCAGAATTACTTGTAATATTCCTTTATTATCCTTTTGATGTGTGCAGGGTCTGTAGTGATGTCACATGCAAGGAATGTCAGTTAAGAGAATCAGCTTTCCAGGGAGCTCGGGGCTCAGAGAGGGAAGGGTCTTTTTCAAGCAGGAGGTGTGGCAAACCTGCAGGTGTTTGGGCTCCCATTCCTTTGCGCATCCAGTAGCTGAGGGGGGTGGGGGAGAGCCTCAGAGGGTGAGCTCATCATTGGTGTGGACATATAGTGAGAAAAGGTGAAGAGACATCAGCAGGACAGCGCAGCGGTGTTATCCATCTCGACAAAGAAGAAAGTCCCACCCGGAGAGAAGATGCATGCAGACACCTCCCCTTCCTCTCCGAGGCCGCCAGAAGCCATCAAGCCGAAGGAAGAACAGGTCCAAGGCTTCAGAGTAGTATTTGTTCCCACTGGGAAGTCGATTTCCTCTGCTCAATCGCTGTTTAGTACATGGCATCTAAAAGGAGGGATCTCACGATGCCTGCTTGGAGGGCAAGCCATTTGGAGGTCCCTCAGGGCAGGCACGGAGCAGAGCTGATTTATGGCACCGGCGCAGGCATTACCGCAAGCATGAGGACCAGGCGGAGGAAATGCCACAGCAGCCCGAGGCCGGCATTCCCGCCTGTCAGCAAACACTGCGGGTTGGGAGGGCTGCTGCAAGCCCAGTGTGCACGGCCCTCCTGCCCGGGCAGGGCCTCCGACAACACTTTCCTGTGAGAGACCTGGGCTCTGGGGAGGCCGCTTCCTGCTGCGTCACCATGATGTGACCACAAGGGTGGGAACCGGGCCCAGGAAAACTTCCTCCTGGACTGGGTCGACCCTTGTGCAGAATATTGGCTCCGAGCTGAGTGCCTTTCCCTGAGATATCAGGGCCTCTGTCACCCCGCCCTGAGGGGCCCCGCTGACCACTGCCCTGCCAGGATTCGACTAACTGCACCCCGGGGACTCGAGGTCTCAGAACCGGCCAGTGGCAGGACCTCTCTGTGTCCCAAGCCAAGGGGACCAGATTTTAAAAATTTGATGACTCCAGTGCATGGGAATTCAAGGGTCTCTCATGTTATCAACAAAGCAAACAAATAAAAATATGAATAAAATGTCAATCAGAACAAAAAATGTTAGTGAGAGTAGTCGAATTACATTGATTTTTTTTTCCCTTTTCTTACTTCATTGCATTTTCCAAGTCTTATAATACTTTTATATTGGAAAAATAAGGTTTCTTAAGGAAAAATGATCAGAATAACAATGAATTGAGTCAACCTTATACTCTTCAGGGGACTGAAAGGTACTACTAGTGACCGAAGTCTTATAAATGGGAACACCAAGAGGACTGCCGGGACCTTTGCTTCCTCTGAGCCAGGTCACCAAGACCTCAGCTGTCATGTCACAAAAACCCCCACATTTCCTAACAAAGACGTCATCTTGGGTAGCTTCCTCACAGCCACACAAGACGCCGAGGACACCAATCGAAAGCCTGCCTCGCAATCAGATAAGAAAATTGTACGATGTTCACCGATTAGGAAGGACGGGGGCACAGTGACAGCCGTCATTTATTGAGCACGTCCTGGATGCCAGCGGGGTGTTCAGGGACCCTCCCTAGGTCTTTAGTCCTTACAACAAGGATTAATGGGGTATGGTGTAGGGTTACGCAGACCCCTGGGCTGGGACCTTGCCTCGTCCATTTGCGAACTCTGTGACTTGATTGGCTACTTACCCTGTTTCAGCTTCCTCCTCTATAAAAACAGAAAAGTGACACTACTACCTACCTGATAAAGTTCCGGTGAAAATTACATGGGATACCTCGGGTCAAACACAAAGCATGAAGCTCGGTGTCAAGCGCAAATGCCAGGCATGCTAGTTATTATCATCCTCATCTCACAGAGTATGGCAGGGGTAGGGGTGCAATGAGACGTTCCTGCCCTCGTAGAATTTATTTGACGATGAAATAGATAGGACTCGAGCTAATGAGTGCCTACATCCCCATGTTTCCAGACCAAGCCCCAATTGAGAGTTCTCTTTGCTTAGCCACTGCGAGTGGGAGCTTTGAGGCGAGGAAGGTGAAGGACACTGATAGCCCTTCGGGTGGAGGACACCTCATAGTCGACCATGACCACCAACTCAGGTTCCAGGGACCGGCAGTACCATCTCTATCGAGTGGCGAAAGCTGTCAGGAAAGACCACGGCCTGAGGGGAGCATCCTTCCCGGTGGAGGAAGGTTCCAGTGGGGGCGTCGGTTGCCTTTCGAATGGCTTGGTATCATTAAAACCAGAAAAGTCGCAGTCTCCCCACCTGAAGCCTCTGAAGTGGGGACAAGGAAGCGGGGAAGAAGCGGAATCTCACTGGGAGCATTTCCCACATTCAGGACCTGAGTCGCTAGGTGTCCACATTTTTTCCAGCTGTTTCTGGGAGTCCATGCCTTGGAGAAACAAAACAGAGGCCCAGACAGCCCTGCTTGGATTTTATATCCAGAAGCCACACGACACAAAACTACTTGGCCACCTTGATCCACAGACTTGCTCTTACTTCTCAGTCATGAGTCTGCTCAACCCAAGGCAAGCCCCTCCAGGCCACTGAGACGTTTCAGTCATTCGTTGGGTCCAAATGAACAATTTAAAGGGCCATCTCTGTGCCTTCTTCCTAGGTGAGGTCATCCATGCCACTGGGTTTTACCTATCACATATGATCCATCTTGAAAAATATAGATACTACAGTTAAGGGAAAACTCTGTATATCTCACTAAAAGTTTTTCCCTAAGCTCCAGACACATTTGACTAGTTAGGAATTCTTTTAGTTGCAAGTAACAACAATAATATTCACCTTACAGCCTCCTATACAGAGAAGCTGGAATATGGTTTCCTAGGTACCCCACATTTCTGTTTCCCTGGCTTTCAGGAGTAGCCATATGACTCAGTTCTATCCAATGGAATGGGAGTGGATGCGACCTGTGCCATTTGCAGGCCAGGCCCACAAAACCTTCCAAAAAGGTGTCTCTGTCCTCTCCCCTCTCTGCTAAGTGTGATTCTGTGTCCCAAGCAGCCTTAGCAGCTACATATTGAAAACAGCAAAGCTGCCATTAGCTTGTGTCCCTGAGCTTTCCACCTCCCGTCCCCCCAGCCCCCAGCCTGGACCACTCAGAAATAAGAAGCAATCATTTTTGGAGACAATTCATTACCCTAATAGATCTTATCCTAAAGAATACAAATGCCTTAAGCTAACAGAACTTTTTCTCTTACTAAACAAGAAGTTCAGAGGTAGTAGATGCTAGTACTTACTCAGATGCTCAAGGATGACACCCAGGGACCAGGCTGTCACTCTCTGCTCCACCATCCTCATCAGCTTTGCTCTCATGCTCTTGTCTCATGGTCACAAGAAGGCTGCTACAAGGGGATGTTGGATATGGGAATTATGCTTATCTCTGGGCAGGAAGAGGAAGAAATGGGGAAAGGGTTATTTCCCCAGTTAACTTGTGTTTTGATTTATCAAGGAAAGACCATCATTGTGTTTTTTCCTCCCTCCTCCTCACCCTCCTCCTCCTCCTCCTCCTCCTTCTTCTTCCTCTTCTTCATTTCATTATGTTCCATTCGTCAAAATGAATGAGTCACTTGCCGATCTAAGTGGCCAAGGTTAGCATAAATTATTTAGATCAATCATCATTCATTCATAGAGGTTGGGCCTACCCTTCTAATATCAAAGAACCCCTTCCCCTATCTATATATATAAAAGCCTAAGCAACCACCCGACCATTCGACTGGTTGCTATGACATGCACTGACCACCAGGGGGCAGACGCTCAATGCACAGGCATGGAAATATGGAACAGACTGGTGAATCTCAGAGGAAAGGGAGGAGGGGAAAGGGAGAGGAAGAGATTAACCAAAGATCTTACATGCATACTAGAGGCCCGATGCACGGATTCGTGCATGGGGGGGTCCCTCAGCCTGGCATGCAGGGATCAGGCCAAAACCAGCAGTCTGACATCCCCCAAGGGGTCCCAGATTGTGAGAGGGCGCAGGCTTGGCCAAGGGATCCCACTGGTGCACAAATCCGTGCACCAGGCCTCTAGTAACTAAATAATTTGGGGTTCTAGCGGGAGGAAGGTGGGCTGTAGGGAATGGTTGTTATGTAAGCAAAGATCACTCTCCACCACACTCACGCACCCAACTGTCTGCTAAACATTTCTACGTGTTTGGCATGCCACATTCATCTTTAGCACTCTTCTTTCTCTTGTTCCGCATCCAGCAATCACCAAAGCCTGTGGATTTTCTCTTCTAAATATCCCTCAGCTCTGCCCTTTTTCCCTTCTCATTCTCACTCTCTGCTACAGCCATCTCCAGCTTACCCTCCCCCTCCACTGCCAACAATCACTGAGGGGCCCTACAGAAACTCGCATCTGACCTCAACACTCCGCTGCTCAGGTTCTCCACCAGCTGCTCACTGGCTATGGAATAAGCTCCTGTGTGTGAAATCTAGAGCCCTTCATGATGCAACTTCTGCCTTTCATCCAGTAACCATACACGTGCACACACACACACACACACACACACACACACATTAGGCCCGTATTCTCTCTGCCCAGAGCACACTTTCCCTTCCTTCTCATCTGTCCAGCCTCAAACTCCATCCAGTCTTCGAAGTCACCCTGGCCTGCCTCCTCCACAGAGCTACCAGAGGCCCTCCGTGCCTCCATGGACCCTGGGAGCCGCTTCTTGGGGAGGCGTAGTTTTATCCAAATCTCCCTTCCTGTAGAAAACAAAAATCTATATTAAAATCCGTCAAATACCCACCTAGCCATTTGCCACAGCCATGCTGTGGAATGAGTAAGCCCTCAGAATCGATTAGCCAATGGACCTCGCATGTTACCTTTTGACTTCACATTTTCATGACCAGGAATCTCCTGAACTACAGAGGACTGAGAGGTGTTTCAGAAGCTAAAAGGCGGCTGAGCGTGGGCAGTGTGGGGCAGAGGGGGTGGCGCTGGACAGGACCCTCGCCCCTGCCTCAGTTCAGGGTCACCTGCCAGGTGAGGCTGGCCCGCTGCCCCTCACGTGGACTCTAGAGTGTCCATCTGTTCACAGGCCTGGGAAGAGGACGAGAGGCCGCAGGCTCTAGGTGCCGTCAGCTGCAGAATGTGATTCACTCCCAGGTGTGCCGCCTCCAAATGGAGCGGCGGAAATGCCACAGCCTCGGTGATTGACCCCATTTTTCCTCAGCCCGGCTCTCCTGGTCTGTGGCCCCGCAGTGTGCTCTCCTCCCACACGTTTCCCTCATCAGAAAGTTTCTATTTTCTTCCTTGACATCTTTGTCCTACTCTTTTGTTTTCCCCTCTTACTTTCCAAGCATCCTTTCTCTAATGAGGTCAATGACAGCCATCTAGCCACACGTGACTGACTTATAGAGTATTGACCTAATTTGAGGACATGGAATTCAAACATCCAAAAATCACAGGGTCTTTGGGGGGATAAATACTGAACGAGTTTAGCAAAGGAATGGAGGAGGAAAAGACATTCTTGAGTGCTGACTATGTAGTAGTCACAGTGCTGGTTGCTTTCACATACACGCTCTCACCTAGTCGCCACACATCTCTGCAGAGCAGGCAGCTCAGGGCTATTATCCCATTTCACAGGTGGAGAAACTGAGGCGTAAAGAGATCAAGAGACTACCCGGGGTCACATAACTTGTCAGGGCCAAAATCAGGGTTTAAACCCCAGTGTTCTAAAGCCAGTGTCTGGGTGCTGTCCGCCATACCGTGCTGTAATTCTGGACCCTTTGACTTCTTAATTATGAAACTTCAACTTTCCCTCTTGAACCAAGAAGGAAATGGAGGCCCCAGGAGGCTTGGGGACTCGCCATGGTGTGTGCCAGCGGGCTGTACCCTTTGCTTCACTAACCACAACTTCATGGTTTTCGTCGTCGGTGTGTAAGTGTGTCCCTGAAGGTTTCTCAGCCTGTGAGGGCCCAGGCATCACACACCCTCCCTACGTCTCAGGGTCCTCTTCCGTAAAATGGAGACAATAGTAGTGTCTACCGCACAGGGATTGGTGAGAAGCATTAGATATAGTTCAGCGCATGACTCATAATAAACCCTAAGTCATTATTCCCTATTAGAATTACTGACGTCTCTGAAGCTGTTATAACTGATGCTGTTGTCGTTATAATTGGTGCTCAAGTCAAAATCCAGTATCCCTATGCTTCACTCACGTATTCAACACGTAGTATTGAGTGCCTGACTCGGTGCCAGGAAATGTTCTATGCATCAGAGGCGCAGTAGTGACTGACAGGAGGCTCAAAAAAAAACACCCCAAACCAGAACATGAGATGGAGTGACTTAGGTTTGGGATGGGGAGGGCTGCCTGGGCGTGGGGCTCAGGGAAAGCGTGTCCAAGAAGTACATCTGAGCTGAGCCCTGAAAGATGAGAAGGAGTCAGTCAACCACAGGTGTAGGGAAGGGCAGGCCAGGCAGAGGGAACAGCCAATGCAAGACCCTGAGACAGGAATGAGCTCAGCGTGTGAAATATGCTTCCCTGGTTCCAGAAACTTCCGTACGCAGAGTAACAAGAAGGAATATTTATAGCCCTCACAAGTACAGACACGCTGGAGCCAAGACTGCCTGGTTTCAAATCCAGACTGTGACCTTGGGAAAGTCACCCAACCTCGCCAGGCCTCCGTTTTTTTATTCACAAAGTGGGGAAAACAAAAGGGAATATAAATTCAGTTAGACACGAAGACGCTTAGAACAGACCTTGGCCCATAGTCAGCACTCAACGAGAGAAAGGTGTTGATGGTATTATGAGTCCTTCATTAACGCATGCACAGCAGGTTGACAGTTCCCGCAAATACTGAGCCGTCAATGGGTGCTGCCTGTTGCTGTTGGTGCCTCACACCTACCGGGTTTTCAGTGCTGTTTACCCTGAATGAAGGGTCGCTGTGGGATTCCTCGTGGTACCCTTCTCTCCAGAGGAAGGATCCGGCAGCTCATTCTACCATTTCATTCAGAAGTGCGTCCTTATCATCTCCATGGTCACGGTGACTGTTGTTTATCAACATGTCTGCCTTACTGAATGAAAGCGATGCTTTAAAAAGAAAAGGCAGGATTACCAAATTCAGGGCCTTCTTTTTGCAACTGGTCACTTTTTTTCTTCTTCTTCTTCTTCTTTTTTTTTTTTTTTTTGCCAAATGATTTAACTACTGTTTCCTCAGTGCTGACATGCAAAGCGTGGTGCATAATTTCGCTATTTCCTTCGTCGCCTCCTGGAGACGCTCATTCCCGCTAGGAGGTGAGATGCCGGAGGGAGAAGGTCAGTTCCGACTCTGCCGCCCTGGAGCTTGGGTTGGTTTCAACGGCTTCCCATCAGTGTTTTTCTGGCTTCTGTTATTACTACCTATGGGCTGTTGACCCTGGAGAGACCATTATTCATGGCTGACCTGATTTTGTTCCCATGTCATCAGAAAGGGCAAGTTCCCCCCAAAACTGTCAAGAACTGGGTTTTATGGGTCCAAACCAAGGGAGTTCCTGGCAGGGCCCACGGCGGTGCCGGCTCCTGGAGCAGGGGTTCCTGGTGGTGATCCTCAGCCGGGGGCACCTTCCCCAGGGGTGAGCCACCAGGCCGGGCACTGGCTTCCTGGTCCGATGGCTCGGCCCTTCGTAGGGAAACTGACTTTACAGATTTTCTATTTAGGACATCAAGACAGGTTGCCA